>CM073732.1:52274915-53619482 GCA_037113605.1 Calophaca sinica | reverse complement strand
TGCTCATGGTAAAATGGCATGTCCCCATTGCATGGAGCATACAAAGGCCGTTATCTTGAAATTCGGGGGGGGGGAAGTTCTTGGTTTAACTTCCATATGAAGGCCTCTCACCACCTCTCTGATATGCTTAGAGATGCCCGCCTCGGGGGACAGCCCCACTGGATTGGGTATCAACTCTGGCAGCAGCTGGTAGCGCACTGGAACTCCCCTGGGTTCAAGGCGACCAGCAAGAAGGCAAAGAAGAATAGAGCCTCTGAGAAGGGTGGGAGCTTGCACACCAGAGGTTCCGTCAGTCAGGCGCAGCACGCAGCTCGACTTGTACGTGTTATATTATTATTATTATTATTATTATTATTATTATTATTATTATTATTATTATTATTGTTGTTGTTGTTGTTGTTGTTGTTGTTGTTAGTTATTATTTATTATTTATTTAAGGTTTTTTATTAAATAATTACAGTCGAGGAGGTTGGGTAGAGAGGTACAGTTGCACGAGCTCCATCATGCAATTCATATTATGAAGAGTACCAGTGATTTTGTTGATGATCGGTCGAGGCGGACCCAGGTAATTGTAAAATATAATGAATAGTTTTTTAATAATGGTTATATTGTTTTCTTACCAAAAAAATTGACTTATTTGTTTATGTTTAACAGGAGAAGATTGAGGCGAGGATGTCTCAGATTAGATCTCAGACATCATCATGGTCCCCGTCTCAGAGCCCTGAGGACCCATCTGCACCACTTAGGGTTTGGGAAGATGTTGGCGGCAAGAAGAAGGGTCGCTTATACAGTGCTGGAGACCTTGCCAGCAACTACAGGAAATGGACCAGCCGCTTCCACATCGAGGAGTCATCGAGTAGTGGTGGTGCCAGTTGTCGCTCTGCCGCAGATGAGCAGGAGTTAGCCGAGGTGAAGCGAAAACTGGCCGAGCAGCAGGAGAAGACCCGTCGGACAACTGCCATTTTGGCTCAGGTGCTGCAGCAACAAGAAGAGATGTACCAGAAGCTAGCTTGCCAGCAACCTCCTCCGCCTCCGCCTACTGGTACTGATCATGTCAATGACGCAGATGGTATAGAGCATCTCGATCATGATTAGGACTACCAGGATTATTAGTGATGTTTGTACTGATATTTTTTGATATTTTTGAATTTTTTTTTTATTACTGATGTTTGTTCGGATTTTTTATTTATTTATTACATTTTTTTTAATTTGTTTTTAGGTTACGTTATCACATTTTTTAATATGGGAAAAATTAATAATTAAAAGTAATCAATTTAATTAAATTAAATTACTAGTAATAGTTAATTAAATTAATTAAAGAAATTAATTAATTTAAAAAATAAATAAATAAATCTATCACATTTTTAATATGGGAATAAATAAATAAATAAATAATAAATAATTAATTAATTAAATTAATTTAATAGTTAATAAATAAATTAATTAATTTAATAAATTAAATTAATATAATTAAATCAATTACAGAAATTAATTAATTTAAAAATTAAATAAATTAATTAATTAATTTAATTAATTATTTTGAAAAAAAAATTCGGCGTTTTCGACGGGTTTGGCCGTCGGAAAAACAAGTGTGGAATTACCGACGATCCTGACCATTGGAAAATTACCGAAGGTTTTCACTGTCGGAAATTACCGTCGGATTTTGACCTATGGATTCGCCTGTTGGTAATAGCAACGGTAAAAAAAAGCCCATCAGTAAACATTTGCGACGCCCGTTTTACCGACGGGCTTGTGGCCGTCAGTAATCCGTCGAAAATTTCGCGTTACCGATGGATTTTTGGCATTACTGCCGACTAAAAGCCGTCGGTAATCCCGAGTTTTCTTGTAGTGAGCCGTCGGTAACCACACCAAAAAATGGTACAATTCCACCAAATTTACGATGGTGTGTATAATATTCTGACGGCTTTAAAAGGTCGTCGGTAACAGATTTCCCACGAGTCATTAGCCGACAGCCTCGAGGCTGTCGGTAATCTTGATTTACGGATGGATTTTGCGATTTACTGACGAAAAATGGTCGTCGGTAACGGCGAAAGTTCTTATAGTGTGTCTTCATACCAATATCTTGACCCTCATTATATTGTCTCCTTCATGCTCCATTCCCTCCATTCTTGCTTGGAAAATTTTCATTGCTACATCAGTAGTGGGACTTCTCTAGCAGTTTTCATGTATGTGATCTAATTTCATCAACAAGAATTTGATTGGTATCCACATTTTCTGTTGCACTATTTTTCTTATGTTTCTGTATAGAAATGATGCTAAATGCATGATGAATCTCGCACTAATATGCCAGGAAAATGCGAGAATGAAATTTTATGTCCTTTTCTCATGCATGCGAATGGAATATTCCAAGATGCATATTGTTAAATTTTTTTCTAAATCACCTTCTAATATGCAATGGATGCAACATGCAAAAGACTAAACTAAGAAACACAACAATTTATTTTTTTTTATTTTTTTTTTTGCACAATGAGATGCAATGTAACTATTAAAATAAAGAATAATCGAAGCCTTTCTATGAATGGAATGCAAACTTTTCACTCTTTTTTTCTTACTTTTTTTTATACAAGTGGCAAACAATAAATTTTATTTAGGAAAAAAAAAAGATACATTGAGAGACAAATGACATGATTTTTTTTTACCTTTTTTATTTAATTTTTTAATTTTTTGAATTTTATTTAATATGACAACACAAATTTTTTGATTTTTTTTAGAAAGCAAAATAAAAAAAAGGCTAGAAACAATAACCTTGCTCCCACGTGTGGCCTTTATAGGTTTGCTCATGCTAACTGGACTTTGTCCTATAGATCTACTGGCTTTTTCTACAGTGAACACTCACAACAGGTGGTTGTTCTAACCTACTGTCATTTAGGTTTCTAGAGCTAAGTACCATTTCGAGATGTTGGCCACACCAAGATGTACATCCAAAATGTGGGCATCCACAAAAGAGTCACACTCCAGATGAGGAATTCGTGGTAGCCACACAGGATGTACATTCAAAATGGCTTCCACTAAACAACCTCTTACTAACTTAGGTTTCATTCAGGACCGGATATAGGGCACCATTCGAAGTGTGTGTTCAAAGTGTAAGTGCGGTGTGTGAAAAGGAGCATAATATAATAAATATATACAACCTAATATACCTCAACCTGCGTAACAAACACAATATATACAAGGGAATATAAATCTTCTACCCTAAGGTTGAGTACTCACAAAAATAATTAAGGAAGCAAATAAAAATATATATACAAACATGCGAAATATATACAACAAATAAGGAGACAAAATATTTCTAATAAATGAAAACAATAAATATTTACAAATGAAGGAATCAAATCAATCAAACATTAAATACATACAAATAAGGGAGGAAATTGACTAGGCATTAAATATGTACACCAACAGGAGTCAAATCAATTATACATTAAATTAGAATTACAAATATCTACAAAGTAGCAAATTAAATCAACTCTTAAATGGGTAAAAGATAAAACAAATCAATTAAATAGAAACAAATCAATCAATTTATAAAAAAAAGAAACATCTTAAAAAAAAAAAGAAACACACACAAAAAAAACAAAAGGGTAAAATAAAAAAAAATTGCACAATCAATCAAATGGGCTTGATTCTCAAACGTCCCCAGTGGAGTCGTCATCTGTAACGATCCAAAATTTTAGGAGCCGCCACCAATTATATTAAATTTAGGAAAAATTGGAAAACATCAAAAAATCTTCGAAAAATCTACAGGAATCGTTTGCATACAAGGGTGGAGAATAAACCCCACAACACCTTTAACATGCCCATCCTGAGGCGATTACCCAAATTGATTGTGCAAGCTATTATAAATTCCAAAAATATTTTTTTTACCCCGCAATTAAATATAATAATATTAAGTTAAAAATGTTGAATATTTTATAAAAAGAAACTACATTAGAAAAATTTAAATTGACAGGAATTGACAGGAATTGACCCGCTCCTACGTATCCTCCGGTGCAATGAGGAACTCAAAAGTCACGTAGTTCTTGTAGAAAATATTTGTGTATTGATTGGTTTTAATTAAATTTTTTTTTGAAAGTAAAACTTGATAGGAGAATGTTTAGGGTCACCAAGTTGTCTCAACTCAGGCGTCCTAAACTGAGATTAACAAGATCTCATATCTCAGCTAATCCCCCTTCTATTATTTAAAAAAAATATTTTCTTATTTATATCCAATATCGACTATATTATATAAAATAGAGTTTTACAGGTCTATCTATTTCCCGCCTAAACCAATTTTATTTCTTGTTTATTTTATTTTTTACTCATAATTTTATGACAATCATTACTAACAAATCTCAATTAATTATGGTAACACAAATTAAAAATATATTCTTTTAATGATTTACACAATCACTAATAATTAACCATATCAATCACCATTTATTTTTGCAGTTCAAATTCAAATTTAAAATTTAAAATTAAGTTAAATTATTTATATGGCATCCCAAATTTTTCCTCTGATATATTTTCTTGCATGCTCTCTCACTTTGTTATTATCGTGACCTTTTATCACTTTCTCTCCGTTTTGGTTCTTTTTTATTTTTTCTTTTCTCATATACATTTTTCTTCTTTAGTCTTATACTCTATTGCAGATATCACTCAAGATTTTTTATATTAGAAATAAATCTTTTCTATATTTTTCTATTTTTAAAAAAATATTTGTGGCTGTTCATATTTTTTAAGTGACTTGATAATTTTCGATTCTCACTAGAGTTAATACACTAGTATACTCGTTATTTACGAGAAACAACAGCAAGACTCTAAAAAAGGAAACGTAAGAAGCTACCCAAAACATGTGATCAAGAAATTTAGCATGAAGCAAGATTCTATTGGCTGAACAAATACACGCATTGGCTGGCCCAATATCCAACAAATACCCAACAAACAATGAAAGAAATAAAGAAATAGATAAAAATAAAGAAAAATATATCTGAAGCGCACAAACCACTGGTGTAACACCCTAATCCACTAATGTTATTCTTATTATAAAATAGTATGATTTTGAATTATTTTGTAAAAATAGTTAGGTTTCTTTTTCGAAAACTAAGTATTTTGGGTGTAAAAAAAAAATTAAAAAAAAACTTTCTTTCAATAGAATAACTAAATTCATAAATCATTTCATAAATAACGTGATACGTGTAAGAATCACTTTTATGGTAAGTTCAAATTTAAGAAAACTCCTTTGTTCATACAAGTCTAAACCTTAAACGTTAAACCATTACCAATTAGGGAATCGAGTTTCATGAAACCTTTTTTAGAACGTACACATTCATAAAATCCTTTCACGTTGACACCAAATCTTACAATCTTTATATAAGAATCACAATTAGACCTAAATATACATTTACGAAACTTAACATAATACATTTATACTTTATTTACAAATACTTTTTCTGAATATCCAAATTCAAATTAAAAGACATCTTCAGTTCTCCAAGCCAAATAACTGAAAAAAGTAAATGGAATGGAATGAGATAAAAATCTCAGCGAGGGCTCCCGACACACACGCACCCGACAGTAATAGGCAAAGCATGCAAAGGAGACAAGTGTTCATGCAGCAGGCATAATGAAGCTATAAAATAACTTGAGTGTTGCACCCTAATTTTGTCCGACTAATTTAAAATATAAAAAAAAATGCAAAATATAAATTTGGCTTTGTTGCTGATTAGTTTAGCATTTAATTGCATCATAAGCATGAAGCACGGGAAACGAAACAAAACATAATAAAGTACATGAATGTCGGATTTTTTATTTCTGTAGCATAACTTTTTTTTTTTTATAATAGCACACTTTTTTAGATGTTGAAAAGTTGCCCTACTAAATGGGACTTCTCTACTTCTTTTTTATTTTTTTTTCTTTCTTAAGTCGAGAAGTCGCCCCTACTAAATGAGACTTCTCATGTATTAATTTTTTTTTGTTTTTTTATTGGTAGAGAAGTCACCCCTGCTGAATGAGACTTCTCTACTTGAATTTTTTTTTTGTTTGCTCGAGAAGTCATCTAATTCATACCAAAAAAAAAATCAAGTAGAGAAGTCCTATTTAGTAGGGACGACTTCTCTACCATTAAAAAAAACAAAAAAAATTAATACATGAGAAGTCTCATTTAGTAGGAGTGACTTCTCAACTTAGAAATAGGAAGAAAAAAAAAAGAGTAGAGAAGTCCCATTTAGCAGGGATGACTTCTTAACATCTAAAAAAGTGTGTTATTTTGGTATAATCTAAAACGTGTGCTAATTAGGTAAATAAAAAAAATGTTGTGCTACTGAGAAAAAAAGCCCATGAATATCATTAAGCCAAGTTTGGCTATTTCTACACGATTACACCATCGTACAAAAGGTTTTTGAATAAAATACAAAATACAGAAAAATAATACAAAAAATGAAAAATATAAAACAAATAAAGGTGCAGACGCTTGCACCTCTCCATCTCCTTTGAGCATAGACCCATGAATCTTTCCGCCACTTCAGACCATGTTTACACAAAACCATATATGCATGTACAACCTAGTGCATTGGCCTCAATGACTAGTCTTCAACCTCCAGCATCTGAATCAATGGCCAATATAGTTGTCTCAGCAAATCAGGATTAGAGTAAGCACCAACAATTGGGAAAATAAAATGTGTAGATCAGAGCAATCAAGCACAAAAATGGAAAGCAAAATTGACCCAACAACACAACTAGGCCTCTTCTTAGTACAGAGAAGTACTGACCTCTGAAAAGGTGGTGATGCTCCCATTCAATTGCCAGCTTGCACCAAACAAAGCTTTAGAGTCCATCGATCCCATATATACGTGCTGCATAACACAGACGAGGGGAAGGATCCAGAAAAGGGGGAAATTAGGGGTGGCAAAGTGATCCATTTATCCATCATCCATCCAATCCATCCATAAAAAAATCCATTCAATCCATCCATTACAAACAAAAAAACTAAATGGATTGGATCCAATCCATCTATTTAATTTAATGGATGGTTAGTCATTCATCCACTATTTTTCTAAATCCATTGGATTACACTAGGGGTGTCAAATGGATGGAATGGATAATTTTTGAATTGTTCATAAAAAATATTTTTAATCATAAAAAATATTTTCAATACAAAAAATATTTTTAATTATAAAAAAATATTTTAATCAAAAATAATTTTAATCATAAAAAATATTTTAATTAAAAATATTTTTCTCTCTCCAATCTTTCCCCTCTCTCATCTCTCTCTCCCACCTCTCTCTCGCTCTCATCTCTCTCCCCTCTCTCATCTCTCCCCTCTCTTGTCTCTCTCCCCTTTCTCTCATCTCTCTCCCTATCTCCCTCTCTCTCTCATCTCTCATCTCTCTCCCTCACTCCCTCTCTCTCATCTCTCCCCTCTCCCTCTCTTGTCTCTCTCTCTCCCTATCTCTCATCTCTCTCCCTATCTCCCTCTCCCTCTCCCTCTCTCATCTCTCATCTCTCTCTCCCTCTCTTCTCTCTCCATCTTTCTCCTCCCCTTTATCTCTCATCTCTCTCCTATCCCTCTCATCTTACCTCTCTCTCCCTTCTCTCCCATCTCTCTCATCTCACTCCCTCCCCTCTCCCTTCTCTCTCCCTCCCCTCTCTCCTCTCTCTTATCTCTCCCTCTCTCCTCTATCTCCGCCTCTCATCTCTCATTTCTCTCTCTCCTCCCTCTATCTCTCATCTCTCTCCCTCTCTCTCTCATCTCAATCCCTCCCTCTATCTCTCATCTCCCCTTCTCTCCCTCCCCTTTCTTGTCTCTCTTTCTCCCCTTCCTCTCATCTATCTCCCTATCCCCTCTCTTCTCTCTCTCTCTCTCTCTCCTCCCTCTATCTCTCATCTCTCTCCCTCTCTCTCCTCTCTCTCATCTCACTCCCCTCTCTCCCTCTCTCTCATCTCACTCCCCTCTCATCTCTCCCTCCTCTCTCCCTCCCTCTCTCCCTTTCTCTTATCTATCCCTCTCTCCCTCTCTTATCTCTCTCTCCCATTTCTCTCATCTCTCTCCCTATCTCCTCTCTCATCTCTCATTTCTCTCTCTCCCACCCTCTCTCTCTCATCTTTCCTCTCTCTCCCCTCTCTCCCCTCTCTCATCTCACTCCCCCTCCCCTCTATCTCTCATCTCTCTCCCTTCTCTCCCCTCTCTCCCCTCTCTTGTCTCTTTCTCCCCTTCCTCTCATCTCTCTCCCCTATCTCCCTCTCACCTATCTCTCTCTCCCTCTCTTCTCTCTCTCCCTCTATCTATCATCTCTCTCCCTCTCTCTCATTTATAAAATGATTGACAATAACCAAACTGTTTTTGGGAAAAAATATATGATTTTGTTCTAGAAGTGTGATTGTTGTGAAAGAGGGAGAGAGAGGAGAGAGAGATAGGGGAAACAGGGGAGAGAGGGAGAGAGAGGAGAGAGGGGAGTAATATTTTTTTTATGATTAAAAATAATTTTTTCATAAAAATATTTTTTTGTAATTAAAAATATATTTTATGATTAAAAATAATTTTTTGTGATTAAAAATATTTTTTGTGATTAAAAATAACTTTTATGGATGGATTGGATATCTATCCATAAAAAAATTGTTACTGGATGGATTGGATGGTTTCTTTTTTTAAATGGATGATGGATGGATTGGATTTTCTTGATGAAATTTTAGTGGATGGTAAATGGATAAATGGATTTTTCCAATCCATCTATTAGGAAAGTTTTGAAGTTTTGAAGCCATTTTATGACATTACGACTCTATTCTCAGGCAGCACTTATCCAACGACAAACCTGTATAAGAGAGAAAGGAGAGGGGGAGGGAGGAGATAGAGGAGAGAGAAAAAGATAGGAGAGAGAGATAGGGGAGAGGAGGGAGAGAGAGATAGGGGAGAGAGGGGAGAGAGAGATAGGGGAGAGAGGAGAGAGAGGGAGAGAGAGAGAGAGAGAGAGATGAAAGAGAGGGAGAGAGATGAGAGGGATAAGAGAGAGGGGAGAGAGATAGGAGAGATGAAAGAGAGAGGAGAGAGGGGGAGAGAGAGAAAGGAGAGAGAGATGGGGAGAGAGAAGAGAAGGGGAGAGAGGAGAGGGATGGAGATAGGGGAGAGAAAGGAGGGAGAGAGATATGGGGGAGAGAGAGATACATGTGTATATATATATATATTTAATAGTTAAAAATATTTTTTTGTAATTAAAATATTTTTTATGATTAAAAATAATTTTTTAGTAATTAAAATAATTTTTTTGTAATTAAAATATTTTTTATGATTAAAAATATATTTTATGATTAAAAATAATTTTTTGTGATTAAAAATATTTTTTTGTGATTAAAATAATTTTTATGGATGGATTGGATATCCATCCATAAAAAAATTGTTAATGGATGGATAGGATGGTTTTTTTTCAATGGATGATGGATGGATTGGATTTTTTTGATGAAATTTTAGTGGATGGTAAATGGATAAATGGATTTTTCCCCATCCATCCATTAGGATCTATGGATGGATTTATCCAATCCATCCATTTTGCCACCCCTAGGGGAAACCATGAACCAGTAGCTCATTTACCCATCTCCTCCATCACCATTTGAGCACCAACCCCTATCCATGTAGCAATTTGCAAGCTCAACCAATAGCTTCACCCTTAATCAACAATCACCCCCCAAAACATATTCTAGCTATCACAAAACCATCATGAATACCCCCACACCATTAACCCGTAAGTACAAATCCAAAGAATCAGTCACCACCATTAAAGAGCACCATCCTCATTCTTGAGCCCTCATTACTACACCTTTACCCAAAAATAGAAAAAAAAAATAAAACCAGAAATTTGAGAAGGAAAGAGATAAAAGAATTCAAGAGAGGGAAAGGAACCAAAAAAAGTGAGAACTCCATGACAGTGAAAAAAACATAGTGCATTCATTCCTTTCAGAATCACCTGTTAGAAACATTTTCCATTTACTCAAACACCATATTCATCTTCTCCATGGCCTCCAACAAACCATGGCTGAAAAATCAAACCAACAACAGTAGCAAAGCCATGCAAAGAGAAATCAAAGAAAGGGGTGGTCCACCATCGCGAACGGCGATGCTCCGCCGCAAAACCAGTCACGCTGCTACTGGCGCGGTCCCACTCCTCCACCGCGCACATTACCAAGCCGCACCACCGTTGTGGGTCTTTTTAGACAGACTGTCGCCGCATCGAGCAGCTGGCACCACCACCTCGCCTCCGATCTGGCCTCGTCGTCCCTTCATTCACCGTCTCCGGCCGCGCGTCCTCTTTCTCTCTCTCGCAGCTGAAAAGCCCTCTATCTTTCGAGCTGCTTCTTGCAGCAGTGAAAGAGATGGAAATAGGGTTAGTAACCAGACCCCTTTTCATTTTATAATATTATATTTAATTTAATTTGTCTTATTTGTTTTAGAAAAATGTTTTTTAGACACATTTTTTGACACAGACATGTATAATATACGGTCCGTACTATATGGACATATGGTCTGTACTGTACGGACAACTTTTTTCTTTTCAAAAAAAAAATTATTTTTTATTTTTTTAGATTTTTTTAACTGGTTAAATTTTTTTTTGTCATTAACCAGATAATGTGAACCATTAACTAGATAAGTGAACTTCGTTAACCAGATAAATAAATGGAACGTGAGTTTTACATTTACCAGATAATATGAACCATTAACCAGATAAGTGAACTTCGTTAACCAGATAAATAAATGAAATGTGTTACGTTTCAGGGTTGGCATTCACCAGATAATGTGAACCATTAACCAGATAAGTGAACTCCGTTAACCAGATAAAAAAGAAAAATTTGAAAAACAAAATTTGGAAAAAAAAATGGGATCCGTATTGTACGGACACGTGTCTATACAGTACGGACACGTATGTGTGTCGCTGGTGTGTCCCACGTTGTGTTCAATTAGCAGCATTGTTTGTTTTATTATTAGAATTAGTATAGTATTACCTGTGTTTTAATTTGGATTTGGGTGTTGGGCTTCGGCCCATTCACACGTTTTTTTTTCTTTCCTTAGTTGTGTCATATGTGGAAGCCTACTAAATTGTTATTTGTTAGTGTTTAAGCCTAATTTCCTATAACAAAAATGTAATTATTTTTATGAATGGTACCTCACTACTTACACAAAATTAAGTCAAATACAGATATTTTAAATCAAATATAACACTTTGATTAAAAAATGTTGCCAGTGATGACCACTCGAGATCTGCTTCCCATTTGACCATTGCGGGCATCCCTTAAATTTTCAATACGCAAAAGCGATGACCACTCGAGATTTACTTCCCGTTTGACCATTGAGAACATCCCTTAAATTTTCAAAACGCAAAAGCAATGACCACTCGAAATCTGTTTTTTGTTTGATCATTGAGAACACTCTTGAAGTTTCAAACATAAAAATAAATTGCTAGTGATGATTACTCAGAATCTGCTTTCCGTTTGGTTATTGCAAGCTTCCTCAAATTTCAAAACATAAAAATAGGTTGCTAGCGATGATCACTCGGAATATGCCTTTTGTTTAGCTATCCTAAGCATCCTCAAATTTCCAAGCATAAAAATAGTGTTAGCAATGGCTACTCTGGATCTGCTTCTTGTTTGGTCATTACGAAACCCTACTTTTTTCAAAAAACAAATAATTAAAATCAACCAATATGCAATCATTTTCTACCTAAGAACTACATAGCATTTGATTTCTCTATCGCTCCCGGAGATACGTAGGAGCAGGAGATCACTCCTGTCAAGCGCAAAAATAAATTTTCATATATTCTTTCTCTTTCAAAAATAAAATAAATTTTCATATATTCTTTCTCTTTCAAAAATAAAATATTTCTAAATTTATTCTTCAATCAAAAGTGAACTTTCTTTGCATTTTCAATAAAAGGGGAAAATAAATATTTTTGAAGTTAACAAATTTTGCACAATTAATTAGAGGTAACCTTTTTCGAAAGGACGTCATAGGGTGCTAATACCTTTCTTACGCGTAATCGACTCCCGAACCCAAAATCTGGTTTCAAGGACCATTTTCTTTTAAAAATTTTTTTTTCGTGTTTTCCCTAAACAAATAAACCTTAGTGGCGACTCCATTGTTTTTTTTGAAGAATTCTCCGGATTTTTCGGTCGCTACATTGGGTCATGTAGCACATAAGACAAACTACATTAAATTCAATAGCAACAAATTTCCATTCATACAGGCATAAGATCTAGTACAAGGTATACAAGCACCAGGTCAAGTGCAACGTCTACCCATTTCAAGAACACATAACTCAAACATAAAGCAATTACGCTTTCATCATCAGAAGCTAAAGCCTTATAATGACTATTCATTTTTTTTAACGTCCTGCGCATGAGTCAATTTCAAAGCAATTTGCCACTCGTCAGTGGACTTGTCATGGCCACACGCGAGTGGACTTGTTACAAAGTATTTGCCACTTACAGTGGACTTGTCACAGAGTAGTTGCCACCTACGATGAACTTGTCAAAAAGTAATTACAAGGTAACAAATAATTCATTAATATCCATCACAATATTAGTCCAAATTCACATTCGGTTCACACATAAAGTGTTCATGCAAATCACAACCACACTTTATCACCGACCAACGCATCAATCAAATAATGAGTCATAACACAATTAATCCCATAGATTTCAATCAAGCATTCACGGAGTCATCAATTTGCTTGTAATTTCAATAAAATATTCTCAAGACATACACACATGATACGATTTTTTTTTCATTGCTCCTATTATGAACACACACCAAGTCTCACATACAACACACAATCACGCCATTGCTCCTACAATGGTAACAACTAAGTCCACATAAAGACAAGTCCGGGGTCACGAGGGTATCCCAAACAAAAGAAACACTCACCTTTCTTGATTAATCCATTATCAACATAGTTGCTTTCTTCCCGTCACTTCTGCAAGCAGTCTAGCAACAAGCCAACAACTCTCATTCCACAACTTCGGTTCTCTTTTCTCGTCAATGGTCACAATCACGATCCCGTCAAGGCGTCAAACTCTCAGCCACATTAATCAATACCAAACCGATCAATTTATCAACCAATAATACAACTTAGACTACTCAAAAATTACTTAACACTAATCATGTAATTATCGAAATCGAATTAAACTGTTAGAGAGAGGGGTCTACCTCAAAGGTTTACCACAATCACGATGTGATGGAATCCACCCAAACAGAGATGGCATTCTCTTCTCTCTGATGATGTATCAAAGGCCATAATTTTTAGAGCAATCCTCAGAAATAATTTGATCTCGTAACACAGTCAGAAACCGACAATAAAATGGCAAGGATTTAGAAGGGTTTTCAAAAGTAGAACAACCAGAGAATGGAAAGATTTTAATCATAACAAATAAGGAATGGCAGAGGACGTTCAAGGAAGCTTACCATGACGACGACGATGTCCTGGGCAGAGTTCGTTGAGAGGCGCCTGATGAGGCAACCCACGGTGGTCCCAAGCGAAGAGAGAGAGAAGTCGCGAGCGGGAGGGAGGACAGGGCGACAGTCTTGGGTTTTCACATTTGTCCATCTTGGTCACTTTGTTGCGAAACTACTACTATTCTGGTGGGTGATGATGAGAGCATCACAATGGTGGTCTTGGCTTGTTGAAACACGGCCGGAGTTGGCCGGAATCGAAGCTCCAAGGCGGCGGCTATGGAGTTTCAAGGCATGGATTCAACCACTATTCATAGGGTAAAAAAAACCGAACCTAAGAGAGGTGAAGGAGGGAAAGGTCACGGTGGGGCTGGGGGAGAACGGCGCCTGAAAGGCTATCGGAGAACATAGATCCAAAACGGCCATGGCGGAGGCGAGTTCGGATTCGCGACGGAGAGGGAGAGGGGAGTTGTATGGTGGTTTGTGGTGACTCAAGGTGGTAGCGTGGTGGTCCAAAACGGAGCTTGAGAGGCGACCGTGACTCATGGGAGAAGGATGAAGAGAAGAGGAGTTAGGGTTTTTCTGAACCCTTTCCACAGCGCATCTGACAGGGGAAGGAAGAAGATGAAATCATATAAGGAGGGGGTGTATCAACAAAAAGGGGTGCAGGAAGTAAAGCAGGGGGTGCGTCTGAAGAAAAGGAGGGGTGCCCATAGTAAATCAACTAGAAAAATCATATTTAGATATATTTAAACCTTTTCAACCCCACAAACTCATTTTAATACACTTATACACAAAATAAAATACCAAAAATACTAATATTTCAAATATTAATATTTTATAAAAATAAAATAAATAAATAATATATTACCAATATTTTCTAAAAATACCAATAAATACCAATATTTTCTAAAAATAGAAATAGATATCAATTCAACATTTTCAATAATCCACACACACCTAAAACATCAAAATCATTAAATCTACAAATCTTAACAATTAATGAAATGATATATATTTAAAAATATACAACGTATAAAAAATACGTTGTATATTGGCTTGGCTTATGATTTCTAATCCTAGCAAGCTGTGGGTTAGAATTATGAAAGCTAAATACTCATGTGGTAATTATTCTATTCCTGTCTTCAATCATAAATCTTTCTCTTCAAATCTATGGAGGGCCATAGTTAATGCTTGGGATGACATTAAAGATAACATCATTTGGGTTGTGAGAAATGGCCAGCAAACAAAATTTTGGAAGGATGCTTGGATTCCTGGCTGTGGTGCTCTTGAAGTTTATCTGCAGAATGCTATTCCTCATGATGAAGCTAATTTCTCTGTTTCAAATTATGCAGCTAATGGAGTATGGAATTGGAGTCGATTGCATCAGTTTGTTCCTGCTGACATTTGTGATAGAATTGCAGTTTTGAAACCCCCCTCAGCAGGCCTTGAGGACTTCCCTTGTTGGAAGTTAACTAGTGATGGCTATTTTACTCTAAAGTCTGCTTATGAGTGGATGGTAAGAGGTGACTCTCAGCCTACTCCTATCAGTCCTATCTTTAATAAAGTGTGGCAGTGGAAGGGTCCTAATAAATTCAGAGCTTTCTTATGGAAGCTGGCTCATTATCGTTTGCTAACAAATGAGGAAAGAAAACATAGGAATATGTCTCAAGATGATTTGTGTCCTAGATGTAATTCTAGCCCTGAAACAATTATGCATTGCCTAAGAGACTGTGAAGAAATTAAAGAATTCTGGACCAAATTTATCCACCCTGATGTTTGGAGTAAGTTCTTTAGTATTGATTGGCAAAGTTGGCTAGATTGGAACATTTCTACTGCAGATATTGGGGCTGATTTGGAACACTGGCAGATTTTCTTTGGTGTGGCTGTTTATGAGATTTGGAAAGATAGGAATAGCATTGTTTTCTCTAATCACAGAGCTACTGGTAGAGAACTGTTTTGCAGAATCAAGCATCAGGTCACTGCAGTTGTGCATCATTTGCAGGCCAATACCAACAGCAGGAACTCGGGCTTTGGCAGATTAATTGATGTATCTTGGCAACTTCCTCAGCAAGGTTGCTACAAGTTTAATGTGGATGGTTCCTTCCTTGCCAATAATGGTAGTACTTCTTGTGGTGGCCTGCTTAGAGATTGGCATGGCATTATGATAACAGGGTTCTATCGGAGGATTGGCTCAAGTAATGCAATTTGGCGTAATCAGGCACTAAGGATTGCTATAGATATTGCAAGAGGAATGGATCTCAAGTGGGTAATATTTGAAATGGATTCTAAAGTGATTGTGGAGATGGTGGCTGCCAAATCTACAAAGAATACCTTTCTCCTTCCTCTCCTCCAAGAGATTGTTCATTTACTTCAACTTCCGGATTGGAAAGTTTCGTTGATTCATGTTTATCGAGAGGCGAATCGGTGTGTTGATTTTCTAGCTAATAAAGTTCATGCTTCTTCTTATGAAGGAGAGACAATTCATGCTCCTTGTCCTTCCCTTAGTCTTATTCTTTTCGATGATGTAAGAGGTGTCTGCCTACCTCGTTTGGTTATTGATTAATATATTCCCTATTTCAATCAAAAAAAAAAATACGGGTTGTTATAGCTGGTAGCAGCAAATAAAAAACGGAAGGGAAAAGGGATCTACGCAAATCCCATACTGAGGACCAAAGAATATATACCAGAGCTTTATATGCTCATGGGACATAAACAATTTGTGAAAAAAATATATGAAACGTGACTGCCAACAGGAAGATTGAAAGCCTAGAACTGAGCCTCTCTCTTTCTCCTTGTATTCAGCAGTTCCACAACTTTTGACCTTTCCCTTTTTTTCTGCACGCATCCAACTCTTCAACTCTGCTCGTATCATATCTTTCAACGATTGCGTCCCCACCTTTTTTTCTTGTTGTATCTGGGTATTTATACTAATTTTGGAGTGTCTCTTTTAGACAGCCCAATTAATTCCCATGATTCCCTCAATCCTTTGTACTTATTGGAAAAATTCCAACGGATACGTTGGACCTTAATTATGGCAAAACTAGCCTTTTTACTCTAACCATCCCTAGTCAATATGACAAAAGAGAGGAGGTGATTTATGCCTCATTTGAAATGTGAAACACGTGGAGTCTGAGGCAATAATCAGAGCAATTTGGGTTGAGTTTTAACTTTGGTGTCTTCTTTTTTCTCATTTCTTGTGGGCTTGACCACAGACCCAAAACAAAAGAGTCTAATTGAATGGCGTTGGGCTGAGCCACATAAATTTTTGTTTCTACTTTTTTAGCAAAATAAAATGCACACAAACAAAGGCTAAAAGACCAAACTATTTTTGTGGTTTTCTTAAAATTTTTGAAAATACCGGTCAAAATTGGGTCTTCACAGATGGGTTTTTCAAAACGTAGTTATGAATTGTAGTTGGATGCCAAAAAAATTGCTTAAGTGATGGGTATAAGAATGGAGTGTAAGAGTTTCTAAAATTTGTTCAACCAAATCTTTCTGGTAGTAATGAAAGATTTTATAGTCCTTGTATTATGAGTTTGAATCAGGCACCTCTAAAAGTTGACGACATACGGGATCACCTTTGTGTTTCTAGGATACGCAAGAGTTATACGGCATGGACATGGCATGGTGAAGTTTTAGACACGCCAAGTGTGTCCCGAAGAGAGGAAGTTGAGGTAGTTATGGGCGATCGACTAGAGGATACGATTCGTGATATTGGACAAGACTATTTTCAGTGAGCACACGTGTGTGACACTCTGTGCAGTGACAACGAAAAGCCTTTCAGGGTGCACAAATTTCACACGATTGTCAGTAGTGTTGAGATTGATCAATTTGAAGGCAATAAATGGGTGGACTGATAATAGCTTCACAAAATTGCTTGAGTTACTAAAGGGAATGCTTCCATAAGGCAACACATTGTCGAATCGTACATATGAGGTGAAAAAGATATTATGTCCGATGGGTGTGAAGTATACGAAAATACATGCATGTGCCAATGATTTCATATTGTACTGGAAAGATAATGAAGACAAAGAAAAGTGTCCCAAGTGTAGACATCATGCTACAAAAAGAAAGGTGATGATAAGGGTTGTGATGTGACCACAAGGGTCCTCCTGCAAAGTTTTTATGCTATCTTCCAATTATTCCAAGGTTTAAGCGATTGTTCGCTAATGTTAACGATGCAAAGAATATTAGATGGCATGCAGATGAAAGGAAAAGTGATGGAAAGCTTCTCTATCTGGCTGATTCTTTGCAATGGAAGAGAGTTAATTCTTTATTTCCGGATTTCGGCAATGAGCCAAGAAACCTTAGGCTTGGACTTTCTATGGAAGGAATGAATCCATATGGTAGTTTAAATAGTATTCATAGTTCATGACCTGTTCTCTTGGTTATTTACAACCAATCTCCTCGGTTGTGCATGAAGCACAAATATATTATGTTATCTATGATGATTTCGGGACCAAAACAACTAGGAAATGACATAGATGTTTATCTAAGTCATTGATTGAAGACTTAAAAATATTGTGGGAGGAAGGCATTGATGTGTTTGACGGGTATTCCCGTGAAAATTTCAAATTGCTTGCCATGTTATTTTGCACCATCAATGACTTTCTAATTTACGGGAATTTGTCCGGGTATAGTGTTAAGGGGCATAAAGCGTGTCCTATATATGAAAAAGGCACATGCTACCATCAACTGCAACATGGAAGGAAGGCTGTTTACCTTAGGCATTAGAGATTTCTCAGACGTAATCACCAGTATCGGAGGTTGAAAAAGGCTTTTAATGAATGCCAGGAGAATGGAGTTGATCCGAAGGCCTTAACTGTGAAAATAGTTTATCAACGGGTGAAGGACATCAATGTTAGTTTTGGACAGAAATAAAAGAAGTCTACTGACAAAAATATATGGAAGAAGATGTCAGTGTTCTTTGATCTTTCATATTGGTCCAGTCTTGATGTAAGATATTGTATTGATGTGATGCACGTGGAGAAATATGAGTGTGATAGTGTAATCGAAAAACTTCTCAACATTCAGGGCAAGAAAAATGATGGTTTTAATGCTTGTCTAGATTTGGTTGCGATAGGCGTCGGAGAACAGTTATTAAGTCCACAACCAAGAGGTAACAAGATATACTTGCCACCAACATGTCATACAATGTCAAAAGAAGAGAAAAGAAGTTTTTGCGAGTGTCTATGAGGCGTGAAAGTGTCATAAGGTTACTTTCCAATTGTCAAGAGTCTTGTGTCAATGAAAGATCTCAAATTATTGGCTTAAAGTCTCACGAATGTGACACAACTACTACTACTACCATTGGCTATTCGTGGCATCTTGCCAATAAAGGTTCGACATGCCATAACTAGATTATGCTTATTCTTCAATGTTGTATGTAGAAAAGTGATTAACCCTCAGGAATTGGATGAGTTGGAAAATAAGGCTACTATTATCTTGTGTCAGTTAGAGATGTTCTTTCCTCCCTCATTTTTTGACATCATGGTTCACTTAATTATTCATCTAGTGAGGAAGATTAGAGTGTGTGACCCAGTTTATTTATGGTGGATGTACCCTATCGAGCGATACATGAAGATCTTGAAATGCTATGTCAAGAATCCATACCGTCCCGAAGCATCTATTATTGAAAGGTACATCACAGAAGAAGCCATTGAGTTTTGTACATACTACTTGTCAGAAGTGGAACCTGTAGGGCTTCCTAAGTCTCGTTATGAGGGAAGATGTGACGGTAAGCGTACATGAGGTCTAAAGGTTAAGAACATGGGTCGGGAAGAAGTGCTTCAAGCATTTGTATATATTGAACAACGCTGATGAGGTTGAGCCATACTTGTCTACTCACAAAACCATTGTCAAGGCCGAAAATCCTCCAATGAACGAAAAATGGATGTTGAAAGAGCATAACAAGACATTCCTAAATTGGTTTAAAACACGGATTATGAATGATGATACTGCTTCTGGTACCTTAAAATGGCTAGCAAATGAGCCTAGCTTTAATGTCTTTTGTTGGAGTCGGTACGATATAAATAAATTTTACTTTTATACAAAGTCACAGTATAACAAGAGTACCATGCAAAAAATGTGTTTATGATCACGGCTTCTACAATGTAATTCTCTAGTTCAAAGGATAAAAACCCTGTTCTAGCACCTATAGCTTACTTTGGGGTCATTGATTGGTTTAAAACACAGATTTTGAATGATGATACTGCTTTTGATACCTTAAAATGGCTAGCACATGAGCCTAGCTTTAATGTCTTATGTTGGAGTCGGTACGATATAAATAAATTTTCCTTTTATACAAAGTCACAAGATGACAAGAGTACCATACAAAACAATGGGATATGATCATGGCTTCTACAATGCACTTCTCTAGTTCGAAGGATAAAAACCATGTTCTGGCATCAATTGCTTATTTTGGGTCATTGTAGAAATTTGGGAGCTCAATTATTGTAAATTTAGAGTGCTTATTTTTAAATGTAAGTTAGTTAACAGTAATGGTGGTGTACAAACCAATGAATTAGGATTTACATTGGTGGACCTTGACAAGATAGGTTATAAGGACGAGCATTTAATCATGGCACCAAGCAAAACAAGTGTTTTATGTCAACGATCCCTCTAGTAATAAGTGGTCTGTGGTCCTCCAAAGATGAAACATGCATCAGAGTGATGAAAATCAAGATTCAACTATGGATATTTACGTCACTCCTTTCTCAGCACAAAGACCTTCTTTCACTAATAAAAATGATGTGGACGATGTATATGCCACATGTGATGATCAATAGGAAGGGATATTAGAGGACAATAAAAAATGACCAAGTAAGACTTTCTAGGGTAATACTTGTTTGTTATTTATCCATTATAATATTCTTATTAATACATGAGGTGAAGAAATTGGTGTGGATTATGGTGAAGGTATAGGTGCAGTAGTGTTGATTGATGGGTAAGCAATAGAGAGTGGCTCAATGTAAGCAATTGAGACTTTGGGTAACAGTCTCTGTCTTTGTCTCAGAGAGACGTAATCTTCTTCATCTTCATCAGATGAAGATGAAGAGTCAGAAGGTAATGGAGGCAAATGCTTTTGGGTAGGCTTAGAATGGGTTAGTTTAGAAGGTTTGGAAGAGGGAACAGATTTAGGATGTTGTGGAGGAGGAATAGGTTTGATGGTTGGAGGGGAGGAATAGGATTTGATGGTAATGGTTGAGAGGATTGTGAGGGTTGGGGTACAGAGGAACAAGTTGTAGCAGTGGAGGTATTATAGACAGAATCATATAAATCAATAATCTGATCTAATACCTTGGGTTTCTTTGGAGTAGGAAGATCAGCCAATCTGGTTATTCTCTTCTTCTTTGTGGTGGTCGCAGTAGCAACAGTGGTAGTGGCAGTGTCGGAGGCAACAACAGAAAGAGCAGTTGCAGCAGCAGAGGCTTCATCCTAAAGCCTTTTTCGTCTAAGATCCTCATGGAATAAGCGGCATTCCTCTTGAGATTTTCTAATCATCTCATCAACTTCAACCTTCTTCTCCTCTATTTCTTCTGGTATTACTGAGGGCATGAAGGCAGGTCTCTCTGATGGGACCAGTGGAGGTGCATGGGAGCTAATCGAAATACCAATACTCCTTGTTACTTTTCTGGTAGGCTCAAGAGAGACAACCTCAATAATCTTCCTCTTTCCCTTCCTGGTGGGCTTGGCAGCAGCTTCCTCTTCCTTCTGGATTTCAGCAATAATTTCAAAAGATAAGACTCTCATCTTCTTCAAGTTATCACTGTTGAAGATTGGGGCACTTACAGTTTGTAGTGCAACTCCAGCTTCTTTAGTATTTAACACTTAAAGATGCTTAATAAGTCCTTTATTAGCCATAAGCGCAGAGATCACTCTTCCATAGGGTATATTCAGGTTCTTCCCTTTCCTGGAGAAAGAAATGTTTTTGCGCTAGTGATCGAAGATAAGGCTTGGCAGATTGATCTTGGATTTGAGTTCATAATGCCACATAACAAACTTATGGTCTGAACTCACAGTGTCAACAGATCCAGACTTGGGTAGAATGCAACTCTTGATGATCTTGAAAAGCACCTGAAACCTGTTCTTCATGTCCACAGCCTTTGAGCTTCCAAGGTTCTCATAGATAGTAGAGTTAATAGTTTCCATTCCACCATACTCGTCTTTCCAGTTGTTTGTGAGTCTTCTTCCAGAGTTAGGGCACTTGATAATGTCAGAGATCAAGTCCTGTGTAATTACTATGTGTCTCTTTTGCACATAGCTGTAGATGGTGTTATCCTTGGTTTTGGCAAATCGCCAGAACTCCCTCACCAGCTCGCGGTAGATGGGATAGTTCTTTATGTAGAGGAAATCTACGATGCCCGTATCAGCAAAATCAGTTTTGAAGTCGTACCCATTATCAGCAAGATCTTTGAAGTTCACATCTGATTCACACATGACTTTCAGTTGATGTTGCTCTGCATTCGTCAAAGTAGGTAGAGGTTCAAGTTCAGGACCATACACAACTAGTAGTAGTGAAGCATCCATTGCAGAAGAGAGTAGTAAAAGTAGAGAGCACGTAGCGAGAATGGAGTTTAGGGTTTCAAGTGTGAGGCTTCTCAGAAAAAAGATAGAGTGGGTAGTGGGTGAGTGAGTGTATCTAAAATGTGTTGAGGAAGGAAAACCGCCTTATTCAGTTTTCAAAATAAAAGGAAAAAAATTGACGTTTCAAAAATGAAACGTGTCATGCACAGTTTTAAAGAGGCACAGTAAAACTGTCATCGGGTAGTAAAAACAATAATGACTTAGTGAGAGTAAATCTCAGCCACTAACATATCAACCAGTCTCAGAGAGACACGTGTACACAAGATTCTCAAAGGGAACTCAAAACAAACTCACATGAATATGAACCGTTACTACAAACAGATGATGTAAATAATAATTAATTAATAATTAATAAAATTGTAATAATGAATATATATAAAACAGAGGCAACTTAAAGACAAGGTCATATATGTATAACAGACGAACACATAAAACAGAGGCACATGTCAAAAACAAAGGCATATATGAAAATAGAGGCAGGCATTTCAGAGGCACAAAAACAGAGGCAAATATATTCAAATTAAACACATATTCCTTTATAAGATAAAAATTTAGGTTCTTTCTTATAAAGTTGAATTTATCTTCAGCAAGGGATTTTGTAAAGATATCTGCCCATTGATGGTCAGTATCAATAAATTTAATTTCAAGTATCCATTTCTGAACATAGTCTCTAATGACGTGATGTTTAATTTCAATATGTTTAGCACGTGAATGCAGAATAAGATTTTTAGTCAAACATATTGCAGAGGTCTTATCATAGTATATAAGAATGTTACTCTCTTTAATCTGATAGTCCTTAAGCTGATACTTCATCCATAGAAGTTGTGAGCTACTACTTGCAACAGATATGTACTCAGCTTCTGCTGTTGATAGTGTAATTGTGCTTTGTCTTTTGCTGGACCATGAGATAAGGTTTGCTCCAAGAAATTGGAAGCCACCACTTGTGCTTTTTCTTTCAATTCTATCTCCAGCAAAGTCAACATCACAGAAACCTACTAACTTGAAATTTTCTGAATTCTTATAAAGCAGACCAAGGTTAGTAGTTCTTTTGAGATACCTAAAGATTCTCTTAACAGCAGTTAAGTGAGAGATTCTAGGATCAAATTGGATTCTTGCACATAAGCACACACTAAACATAATATCAGGCCTTGAGGCAGTAAGATAAAGGAGTGAACCAATCATACCTTTATATACCTTTTGGTCTACCTTTTTACTAGATTCATCTTTGCCAAGAGCACATGTTGGATGCATTAGTGTGCTCACAGGTTTGGTTTCCTCAAGCTTGAACTTCTTTAAGAGTTCTTTCACATATTTAGTCTGATGGATATAGGTTCCATCTTGACAATGCTTGATTTGAATACCAAGGAAGAATTTTTATTCTCCCATCATACTCATTTCAAACTCATTCTGCATAAGCTTAGAGAATTCCTCACAAAGAGATTCATTAGTAGCACCAAGATAATATCACCAACATATATTTGAACTATAATAAAATGCTTTTTACACGATTTTCTAAAGAGTGTAGTACCCACCTGTCCTCTTTCAAAACCATTTGACATTAAAAAGTGTTGAAACCTAAACGATTGAGAAATTTAGACCCTCATTAATTTTGATGATAACAAAATATCTTCTAATAAGTCTTTGAGTGTGCAGGTATTAAAATCTCTTATGTTTTATCTCACTCAAGCAAGAAGAAGAAAATTCACAAGTATTGAATACATTCCATGTGTGTGCATCCAGTTCACTCCAGCGCCTTGTATAAAGTGAGCGTTCGGTAGTGTTACTCTTTGACACGTGGATTATCCAATTGTTGCGAGCGTCCGTCCAGTGAGCTGAGCGAGCATCTGGTCTCTTAAATGAATCACGTGATAATCATGTTGTTGCTCTTTACCTTAGCTACTTTTGGAACGGAATTCGAATTTGATTTTTGTAAGCTCAATTTTATGTACGAGCAATCAAAGGTGACACCTTTAGAATAAGACAAATTCGTACAAGGCAATTGTGTGAAAAGCAGATAGTACAAAAACGGTAATACGTACTATTCTGATATTCTCTAGAAAGGAAGAAAAGGACATAATTTCAAATTTCCTCACCTAATGATTTGGAGCTGAAATATCTACAATGGTTTTATCCTCAAGACTCCTATAAATACCCCATGGTATTCATTGAAGAAAAAAAAAAGAGAAACTACATTCTGAAAAAGCTATTACTCTAGTGAACAATCAAGTTTCGTGCCAAGTCTCTGGACTACAAGAATTGAACCTCAACGTCTGATTCTTTCTGTTAGAAAGTTATTTGTTTTTAGCTTAATATTTTCATCCTTTCTGTGAGAGTTATTTTGATTGTATTCAAAACTATATTTGTGAAAGTTATATTGCCTAGTTAAGGCTTTGTTCCTCAAAGGCTCAAACGTACTGAGTCATTTTGAGAAGTTAAGAGTATTGTCAAGTTTGTGACAGTAGAATACTCTTAAGAAGATTTGTAATCAGTTGATTATAGTGAAAAATCTTTCAGGAACGAAGGGACTAGACGTAGCTACCAGGTTGGTGGTGAACTAGTATAAATCTATATGTCTCTTGCTTTACTGCCTTACATTTATCTTTATCTTGCTCAGTAAAACAAGTTTTCATAAATCGTATTTCCAGCATCTGGTTTATTCCAGCGTCCGATAACTACCTGTTTTAAAATCAAGTGTTCAGAAAGTGTTTTTAACTTAAAGTTTGCGAAAAGTTTTCAACACAGTTCAACCCCCTTCTTGTGTTCACGTTCAGTTGGTACTAGAGCTCGGCCTCTTGGTTGAGTACTTAACAGTGTTAAGAGAAAATATCCTATACTGTGAACATCTCTGCAGAAGGTGGTCATATGAACCGTCCTCCTTTATTTACCAGAGAAAAATTTGACTACTGGAAAGATAAGATGAAAGCTTTCTTTGAGACACAACAACTTGAGTTATGCGATATTGTTGAAAGTGGTTACCTTATTTCCACTAATGCTACTGGTGTTGCTATTGCCAGAGAAAACTGAAATGATGAGCAGAAAAAGAGATATCAAATCAATCAAAAAGCTAGATTCATTCTTATCTGTCCCATGTCTGAAAAAGAATATGACAAATGTGGCAAATTTGATACTGCCAAGGAAATCTAGGATTCACTTGTTCTGTCTTATGAGGGCTCTGCCCAAGTAAGAGAAACAAAAGCTAGCATGTTGGTTCGCCAATATGAATTGTTTAGGATGGAAGATGGTGAAGATATTGAATCTATGTTTGGAAGATTCCAAACAATTGTTCATGGGTTACAGGCCCTTGGAAAGAGTTATACCACACCTGACCATGTGAGAAAAATCCTGAGAAGTTTGACCAAGTTGTGGAGACCTAAACTCGCTGCTATTCAAGACGCAGAAGATTTAAACGTCTTGAGACTTGAAGATCTTTTAAGTTCTCTGAAAGCTTATGAACTTGAGTTGAATGAGAAATAACCTGTTAGAAAAGCAAGTCTATTGCTTTGAAAGTCAACAAACACAAAGTCAGTACTTCTAAAGCCCTTCAAGCTGAAAAAGAATCAGAAGATGAAGCTTCAGAAGGAGATGTTGATGGGTCGGATGATGAGCTCGTGTTCATCCAGGAAGATTCAAAGGATGTGGAAGAAAAAAAACTTCAAGAAGAAATTCCACAAGAAAGATGTTGAGGACAAGAAGGAAAGCAAAGACAAAAGCCAAGTTGTCTGCTATGAATATAAAAAGCCTTGACATTTCAAATATGAATGTCCTAATCTTAAGAAGAAGCCCACAAGAAGTTCTTTCAAAAGAAAGAATAAGAGTCTCATGGCTACATGGAAAGATCTAGATTCATCATCCTCTGAGGAAGATAATGATGAAGAAGCAAATATTGTCCTCATGGCAAACACTGACTCAGACTCTGAAGAAGAAGTTGAAGAAGTAATAATATATGATTCTTACTCTGAACTTCAACTTGCATTTGATGATCTTCCTAAGGACTCTTCCACCCTCTCCACTGAGTATAAAGCCTTGAAAAAGAAATTTTTAAAATTATCACAAGAATTTCAAGTTTTGAAAAATGAAAACTCAAAGCTCAGTGAAGAGAACCAGAAGCTGAAAACTGAAAATCAGCGTCTGGTGGATAGTCAGCGTCTGGTGACATGTCAGCAACTAGAAGCTGAGAGCTCTCAACCTGAAAACTCTGATGCTAAAGGCAATCCTAAATGTAAATCAAATGATTATGAATATGCTTTTCAAAAGTTTCTTGCAGAAAGTGTAACTCGAAGCAAGCAAGCTTCAATGATTTGGACTGTCAATAAAACGACAACTCAAGGTCTTGGTTATATATCAGATGGTCCCTCTTTAGAAAATGAAAATTCTGCATCTAATAAATCCAATGATCACAGTGAATGCTTGCATTGTACCTACTATAACAAATCTGGTCATTTGAAAAGTGCATGTACTGCTTTTAAGATTAAGAAGGACAAGTATCCTTCAAGAACTAACAAGAAAGGACCCAAAAAGATATGGGTACCTAAAGATAAAATAGTCTATGTTGTAGACATGCTTAGCAACAAAGTCAACACACCTATCTAGGTACTTAGACAGTGGATGTTCGCGTCACATGACGAGAGAAAAGCATATGTTGCAAGAGCTAAGGCCTAGAGAAGAAGGATTTGTTGGTTTCGGAGGAAACCAGAAAGGTAAAATAGTTGGAATTAGTCGCATTGGTAAAGGCTCTCTTCCCTCTATTGATAATGTACTTTATGTTGAAGGACTAAAGCATAATCTATTGAGCATAAGTCAATTATGTGAAATGGTTATGGTGTCATTTTTACAGAAACTGGATGTTCAGTGAAAAGCAAGAAAAATGGCTCTATTTTCTTTACAGCAAAGAGGAAACAAAATATTTATAAAATTGATCTTTCTGAACTTGCAGAACAAGATGTCAAGTGTCTCATGTCTGTTAAAAATGAACAATGGATTTGGCATAAAAGATTGGGTCATGCCAGTTTGAGATTAATCTGAAAACTAAACAAGCATTGTCTTGTTACAGGCTTACCAAATCTTAAATTCCAATTTGATGCTCTCTGTGAGGTGATGCGTTCGAAATAGCATATAGTTTAGTGTTAGTTTCGCATTACATCTTAGTCATTTTAGTTATTTTAATCCATGTTATTTATGCATTTGGCTTGATTTGAATAATGCACTTGGTTTTAGTTCAATTGTGCTTAAAGGAAGGTATTTGTCCTAGGAAAAAGGAGAAAAATCACTTAGAATAAGTTGGGATAATTTGTGCTACAAGTTGATAATATAATGTTGTCTCAACTTTCATGAAGATACCTTGAGCTAATTCGGACGCTAAAGAGGTGAAAAATACAAAACAACATGAAGCACGACCTAACCATGTCAGGAAGCACGACCGTGTTGCGACAGCACCTGAACAACGCGAGAAACAGAATGACGCACGGCTTAGCCATGCCTCACGCCACGGCCGTGCTACGACAGCACCTTGGACGCAGAATTTAACGTTTTTACATGTTTTGGACTTGTTTTTTACTCCTTTTCACCCCTAGACTATAAATAGACACTTGAGAGACTTGTCTAGGGTTCGAACTTTGATTCTTGGAGGCACGGTGGAGGATTGGGATCAATCTTTTCGTCTCTTCTCTCTCGATTTCCTGGTTTGAATGTTTATTTATATGGATTCTATTCTATCCATCATGATTGAGTAGTTTCCCTTGTTCTAGGATTTGGGGCTATGCCTTTTGATGTCTTTTCGATGATTATTTGATACTCTCTCTATTACTTTGAATGTAATTCGATTTCGTTCTTATTGTTATTATTATTTCTTATCAATTCAGTGGCCACTTATTCATATGTGTTAGATTTCTAGGGATGAACCGAGAGGTGAATCTTTGTTATCGGAACCATAAGAATGGAACATAGGATTAAAATCATGAGAGTAATTTTTAGTCATTCGAGGATAAAACAAGCTATCATATTTCTTAATGGGTTTAATTCGATTTCAATTACCACGAGAGTAGGAATTATATCGCTTAAGCACGGTTTCTGTTTCCTGGGAGGGAACTTTTACTAAATTAGGATAGCTTGCCTTCAATTGAATTCATTTGTTAATAAGAGAGTAGTCAATTAGGATTTCAGAGCATCATTGTGGTACCCCAGTCCTAGAAGCTTTTCCTTATTATTAAAATCATCCATTACATTGTTCTTAATTTATTTTATTTCTATTACAATAACAAATTCTATTTCTCGAATTAGTTTAATTAGCGTAAAAGCAGTCTCTGTGGGATCGATATTTTATTACTTGACGACAACTCCGTGCACTTGCGGATTTGAGCCACCATGAGGCATGTCAAAGAGGAAAACAAGTTAAAACTTCTTTTCATTCTAAAAATATTGTTTCAACCTCTAGACCACGTGAGCTGTTGCATCTTGATCTTTTGGTCCAACAAGGATAGCCTCTTTAACTGGACAGAAATATGGGTTAGTCATTGTTGATGATTTTACTAGATGGACATGGGTTAGATTCATTGCCCACAAGGATGAGTCATTCAAAATATTTACTGTTTTCTATAAATCAGTTCAAAGTGAAAAAGGAATCTGTATTTCTTCTATTAGAAGTGATCACGGGGGAGAATTTGAAAATGAAAACTTTCAAAAATTTTGTGAAGAAAATGGCATCTCCCACAATTTTTCCTCTCCTAGAACACCACAACAAAATGGTGTTATAGAAAGGAAAAATAGATCCCTCCAAGAAATGGCCAGGACCATGATCAATGAAGCTGATATTGCAAAATATTTTTGGGCAGAAGCAGTAAACACAGCCTGTTATATTCAAAATAGAATTCTTATTAGACCTGTTTTGAAGAAGACTCCATATAAACTGTGGAAAGGTAGAAAACCAAACATATCTTACTTTCATCCCTTTGGTTGTATATGTTACATTCTGAATACTAAGAATCAACTTGGAAAGTTTGATTCCAAAGCTGATAAAGGTATCTTTTTGGGTTACTCTGAAAGATCTAAAGCTTTTAGAATATACAATAAAGAAACTTTGATAGTGGAAGAATCCATTCATGTCAAGTTTGATGACAAGAAGCTTGACACTGCCATGTCAGAGCTGGATGAGTTATTTTCAGATTTAAATATTGGTGGTACTACAAATGGTGATCCAGTATCGTCAGCGTCCAGTGGTAACCAGACTCTGGATTCTACTCAAGCAGAAGCTGAAGTCAGAAAGAATTGGAGATACAAAACCAATCATCCGAAAGATCACATCATAAGAGAACCTGGAGATAGAGTTAGAACAAGATCTTCTTTCAAAGAGCATGCATATATTGCACTTTTCTCTGAAATTGAACCTAAAATGATTGATCAAGCCTTAGAAGATGAAGGTTGGATTCTGGCCATGCAAGAAGAGTTGAATCAATTTCAAAGAAATAATGTCTGGAAGTTAGTCACTCTACCAAAAGATAAGCAAGCTATTGGTACTAAATAGGTAGAAACAAGCTTAATGAAGACGGTAAAGTTGTGAGAAACAAAGCAAGATTAGTTGCTCAAGGTTACTCACAGGAAGAAGGTATAGATTTTACTGAAACTTTTGTACCTGTTGCAAGGTTAGAAGTTATTCGTATTTTGCTTTCGCTTGCTGCATACCATGAGATAACTCTTTATCAAAGGGATGTGAAAAGTGCCTTCTTGAATGGTTTTATAACTGAGGAAGTCTATGTGGAACAACCTCCTGGTTTTGAAGATATTGAATTTTCAGAACATGTTTTTAAACTTAAAAAGGCTCTGTATTGTCTTAAGCAAGCTGTTAGAGCCTGGTATGATAGACTAAGTTCCTTTTTTAATGGGAAATGGTTTTACCAGAGGTCAAGTAGACACCACTCTATTTAGAAAATTATCAAACAAGCATTTCATACTTATTCAAATTTATGTTGATGATATTATATTTGGAGCTACTAATGAATATCTGTGCAAAAAAATTTCTAAGCTAATGCAGACTGAATTTGAAATGAGCATGATAGGAGAATTAAAGTTTTTCCTTGGAATTCAAATCAAGCAATGTAATGATGGTATTTATATACATCAAAGCAAATTCATTAAGGAATTGCTAAAGAAATTCAAGATGGTGGATTGCAAGCCAATGTGCACACGTATGCATCCCACTTGCATTCTTCGTAAAGATGAAAATGGTAAGAAGGTAGATCAGAAAATGTACAGAGGTATGATTGGATCTCTACTTTATCTTACTGCTTCAAGACCTGATATTATATTCAGTGTCTGCCTGTGTGCTAGATTTCAATTTGATCCTAGAGAATCACACTTGAGTGCTGTTAAAAGAATATTTAGATATTTGCAAGGATATACTAATCTTGGTTTGCTTTATAGGAAATCAACAGATTACAAGTTAGTAAGTTTCTGTTATGCTGACTTTGCTGGAGACCAAATTGAAAGAAAAAGCACAAGTGGAGGCTGCCAATTCCTTGGAGCAAATCTTATGTCTTGGTCAAGCAAAAGACAAAGCACTATTGCACTCTCAACAAATAGGTTTAATACATCTCGTGATGAAGTTGCAGTTCTCAACTTCTGTGGATGAAATATCAACTCGAAGACTACTTGATAAAAAAGAGTAACATTCTTATCTTCTGTAATAATACATCTGCCATTTGTCTCACTAAGAATCCTATATTGCATTCTAGAGCAAAGCACATTGAGATCAAACATCACTTCATAAGAGACTATGTTCAGAAGGGTATTCTTGAAATAAAATTTGTAGACACTGCTCATCAGTGGGCTGACATTTTTACAAAACCCCTTGCTGAGGATAGATTCAATTTTATAAGAAGAAATTTAAATTTTCATCTTATAGAAGAATAATTAATCTCAGCGTCTTATGATATGCATCATTCAGCATCCGGTGAATTTGTTTGCATGAGTCCCAGAACACATACGAGTCACGCGCATATGGGACTTAAGCGTCTCATCGCACCTAATCTGAGTCATGATTATTTATGTTTTCAATAAAACCTTTTTCTTGATTTTATCCTCATTTTGGTAACTGCATTTATTGAAAAAAAGGAATCTTTTTTTCTTTTTAAATTATTTTTATTCAGAGGAAATGTGAAGAGGTTTTTGAAAAGTAACTATACTATTTTGTCAAAACTTCCCCACTACGCCACCTCTTTCGCTCCACACTCACTCTGCTTTTGTCAGCGAAAACTGTTTTCTATCTCTTTCTCTCTGTGTGAATTTCTCTGAAACCCTAAACCTCCATCACCTACTCTCCAACTGCAACCATGACTGGGGTTAAGGTCGGACAATACACTACTATCTTCGACACCATGACAGAAGCAAAGCTTTTAAATGAGAACAAGATTGACTTGGAGAAGTTCAAAGCCTATGGTTTCAACTTCGATGAAGGTTTTGAGGCTGTGGGTTAGTCAAAATATTTCTTCTCGAGTACTTCTGTTGAAGTTATGGTTAATGCTATTAAAGAACTTTGGGGAAATATTACTTTTCTAAATGGAAAAATCGAAGGCTATGTCAGAGGATTTAATCTAGAGTTTACTCTCAACGACATTGCTGATGTTACTGGTTGTTCTTTGGAAGGAATTGGTTTTACAATGGCTAGGAAAAAGCTTTCAATGGTATGGAGAAAATGAATGAAGCCTTGTTTGAGAACTATAAGCAGTTGAAGGAATCTGGGGAAACTCCTATTACCAAGCATATGAAGAGTCACTTCAAAGTACTTCATAAGATCATAGTCAAGAGTGTTCTTCTGAAGGCTGGGTCTAGTGACATAGTGAACTATGAGCAAAAGTTCATTATGAGGACTTACTTGGCAAAACAAAAGGTGAATCTACCTAGATTGGTCTACAACAATCTGGTTCAAGCCATTATGAATTCAAGGAAAGGCACTATAGAAAAGAAGAACATCTACAAGAAGATACCCTATGGTGTTCGTCTTACTGCCCTGTTGATAAAAGCTGGTTTTCCCAAAAAGCTTGGAGCTTTGGAAGGAAAAGAAAGGAAAAAGTATTTTGGTGTTGGTGCTCTTGTGCGTCCTGATGTATTTGATGTATGCAGTTTGGTAAGAATGCAACTAGTAACTGGTGAAAGAATGAAGGAAGTAAAACAGGAGCAACAAGAAGAAGAAGCTGGTGCTTCTGTTGGTGAAGAAGCTGAAACAAAACCCACCAGAAACTCAATATCTGGTGTGAAGAGAACTGGTGAGTCTCCAGCAAGGGAGACAAAAAGCAAGAAGTAGAAGGTGCCTCCTGCATTAGTAAGAAGAGTTGAACCAGAAGATGATGAGGACCGGGTCCCCATCAGGAAGATGTTGGAGAAGAAAAGAAGGAAAAAATCTGAGAAACCTGTTTCAGCGTCTGGTCCAAGGAAGGAAGTCCCTCCACCTCCTCCTCCTCCTGCTGCCTCTCAAGGAAAAAGAAGGAGATTAGTTAAGCATTCTGAGCTTAATCCAAAGGTACTAGACTTTACTGTTAATGATTCAGTACCTGCCTTTGAATCTGATGATACTATTCTTGCACCACCACTCTCTGTTTCGCCACCAAAACCTACATCCATTGAACCACAGACCTCCCTAGTGACCTTTAAACTCAAAACACTTACACTTCTCTCAGCACAAACCTCCACCTCCTCATACACATCCCTCTCCACATACATTTCATCACTTCACTCTCACCCTTTCAACCTCCTCTTCAAAATCCATCCAAACAAGCCCATAAACTACACTGTCAAGAAAACTTCATCTATCCCACTTACCTTCACCAACAAACCTATCTCTTTTTCTGGTGCAAAGAAGGTTGTATCCACTATTAATAGACCTAGGTTTGTTAGAGAAGACGTGTATCACTCCATTTATGATCACTCCTCTCTATGGCATTTGAAAACGTCCACTTCGGGAGCTGCAAGACTGGAAGTTGCCTCTCCATCAAGAGTTGTACCCAAAAAAGGAGATGAACAAGTTGACATGTCCTTCAAGGAAAGATTGAGACCTCAATCTAACAGTAGAACAACTCCCTTCTCTATTGATCTTCCCAGGTTTCTACCATAGAATGAACCTCTTACTCTTGAAGAATGCGGAAAGTGGATAACAGATGAAGAAGTGGCCTTTATGACTCATTGCCTGGAGATGAAAAGGCTTGAGCTGATTTGTCAATACAAAGGTGGTTGTCGTGGTCTATTCCTAGAAAAAGGAAGGAACCAGCCCCTGGGAAAATATCATTCAGCAGAATTGGACTGAAGGAATATGAGAAAGCTCTTAGAAGATTCGATGTCAAATCATTCTCTCAGCTTCCGGTCAACAAGCTTAGTGAAGACCATGCTCGGCGAATATACCTGAACTTGCTCAAGAAAGATGCTTGGAGCACTGGTTCTTCTGGCTACTACAATACAGAGAAAGCAACCATTCCTACAGTTGTCTCCATCAGCAGGGTAACAGACACAAAACTTGGTACTATTCATTTCAATGATATGTTTATGTGTTCTGTTGTAAGGCCTTTGAATGTTATGAAAATAGAAGATCAATGGGCTACTGTTTGCAAACATTTTGATATTGGCTTTAATTGGCGACAATGGACTATGTCTTGGAAAGACAAAGCCATTCTGCCCTGTTTTAAGCCTCTCAAGATTGAAGAAGATGACAGGGAGAATCTGCATAAGTTGTTCCATGCTGAAAATGAAGGGCTCACATTCATTTTTTATGGAATGGGAGTTTTTATAAGAAGAACTTATGGAGAAGCTGCCTTGGTGCAATTTGATGCTTATACTAAAGATCTGCTTCAGCACAAGGAAACTGTTTTTATGCTTATGTTGTATCCTGAAGAACTTGTGTGTAGATGGAATGGGAAATGGAACAAAAAAAACTGAAGCTGGGAAGACTCATCAAATTGTCCTTACCAAATCATGACCTCCTTCAGAAGGCTAAGGTAAGAAAGGAAAGGAAACTGAGATTGTCACAAGATGTGCTAGCAGAGCACCAGAAGATGAAATCTCAAAGGGCTGTTACAGTTGAATCAGTTCCAGAAACTGATGTTGAACCTGCACCTGCAAATGCTGATGTTGTCATTTTGCCTCGATCAGAATTTGAAGCTATCATGGCAGCCAATCAAAAAGTTGCTCAGTTGGAAAGCACTTTGAAATGCATCTTAGGGCGTTTCAATCTGGATCCTCCACCTCTGCCAAACCCCTAAATTGTTTTTGTATTTGTGTGCTAACTACAATTTTTATTTTTGGTACTATCAAATATTTATGTTACTTGGTACAATTATATTTCAATTGATCTGACCTTATCTTCAAATTTTTCTAAGTATTACTACTTACTGTTTTGACTATGATGTGTTTTACACTCTTTTTGTATGATGACAAAAGGGGGAGTAACAGTATAGGTCTGATGAACACGTTGAAAGTCCGATGGACACGCTGAAGTATCACAAAATTTCATGCATAAATCATATACATAGCATGATCCTTAATTGCTCAGATACTTATTGATATTCATTGTCTGGTGCTTTGAAAATCTTCAATATCTGTTGGCACAAATTTTTTTTATTCTATTTTGTACAATGAATTTCAGCGTCTGATACTTGAGTATATTCTTTGTCGGTACAATGTTCTCAGTATCCGATCTTATGTTTAAATCGAATATAACCTCTGATACTTGTATGTATTTTTACGATCACATAAATGCTCTAATTATCATAAATCGCTCTGATATCTGATATATTTAATTTTATCTGAGTTATTGAACTCAAGGGGAGGCCCTTGAAATTACTTTTGAAATTAAATTGTTCATCAACTCTTGGATATTAGTCATCATCAAAAAAGGGGAGATTGTTGGAACCTAAACGATTGAGAAGTTTAGACCCTCATTAATTTTGATGATAACAAAGTATCTTCTAATAAGTCTTTGAGTGTGCAGGTATTAAAATCTCTTATGTTTTATCTCACTCAAGCAAGAAGAAGAAAATTCACAAGTATTGAATACATTCCATGTGTGTGCATCCAGTTCACTCCAGCGCCTTGTATAAAGTGAGCGTTCGGTAGTGTTACTCTTTGACACGTGGATTATCCAATTGTTGCGAGCGTCCGTCCAGTGAGCTGAGCGAGCATCTGGTCTCTTAAATGAATCACGTGATAATCACGTTGTTGCTACTTTTGGAACGGAATTCGAATTTGATTTTTGTGCACTCAATTTTATGTACGAGGAATCAAAGGTGACACCTTTATAATAAGACAAATTCGTACAAGGAAATTGTGTGAAAAGCAGATAGTAAAAAAAAGGTAATACATATTATTCTGATATTCTCTGAAAAAAGAAGAAAAGGACAGAATTTCAAATTACCTCACTCAATGATTTGGAGCTGAAATATCTGCAACGGTATTATCCTCAAGACTCCTATAAATACCCCATGGCATTCATTGAAGGGAAAAAAAAGAGAAACTATATTCTGAAAAAGCTATTACTCTAGTGAACAATCAAGTTTCGTGCCAAGTCTCTGGATTACAAGAACTGAACCTCAGCGTCTGATTCTTTCTGTTAGAAAGTTATTTGTTTTGGGCTTAATCTTTTCATCCTCTCTGTAAGAGTTATTTTTATTGTATTCAAAACTATATTTGTGAAAGTTGTATTGCCTAGTTAAGGCTTTGTTCCTCAAAGGCTCGAACGTACTGAGTCATTTTCAGAAGTTAAGAGTATTGTCAAGTTTGTGACAGTAGAATACTCTTAAGAAAATTTGTAATCAGTTGATTATAGAGAAAAATCCTTCAGGAACAAAGGGACTAGACGTAGCTACCAAGTTGGTGGTAAACTAGTATAAATCTCTGTGTCTCTTACTTTACTGCCTTACATTTATCTTTATCTTGCTCAGTAAAACAAGTTTTCATAAATCGTATTTTTAGCATCTGGTTTATTCCAGCCTCCGATAACTACCTGTTTTAAAATCAAGTGTTCAGAAAGTCTTTTTAACTTAATGTTTGCGAAAAGCTTTCAACACAATTCAACCCCCCTTCTTGTGTTCACGTTCAAAAAGGAACTCAATCTGTCATACCAAGCTCTAGGGACTTGTTTAAGACCATAGAGATCCTTTTTAAGTTTGAAGACATGCTCTAGATAAGCAATATCTTCAAATCCAAGCGGTTATTTTACAAATACTTCCTCACATATAAAACCATTTAAAAAAGCAATTTTTGCATCCATTTGATATAAAGTAATGCCATGATGTGCAGCATATAATAATAATATTCTAATTGCTTCAGGTCTAGCTACAGAAGTAAAGGTTTCAGTATAATCCATACCTTCCTCTTGTGAAAACCCTTGTACAACAAGTCTAGCCTTGTTTCTTTCCACTTTGCCATCTTCATCAAGTTTGTTTCTAAAACCCACTTGGTTCCAATGGTTTGCTTATCCTCGGGAGGAGGCACAAGCTTCCAAACATCATTTCTCTGAAATTGATTGAGCTCTTCTTGCATAGCAAGTATCCATCCATCGTCTGTTAGTGCTTCATCAATTATATTGGGCTCTATTTCTGACAGCAACGCAAAGTCAGAGTGTTCTCTAAGAGACGATCTTGTTATAACTCTATCACTTGGTTCACCAATGATTGGTTCACCAATGATCTGGTCTTTTGGGTGATGAAGTTTGAACTTCCAGTCTGTTATCGTCTCTTCTTGAGTCTTATCACCAGACGCAGAGTCAAAGTCAGTACCTGTGACACCATTGTCTGTTTCTTTGCTTATTTGTAAATCTGCAAAGACCTCATCTAGCTCTGACATTTCTTTGTCAGGCTTCTTGTCATCAAATCTCACATGCATAGATTTATCAACAATTAATGTTTCTTTGTTGTATACTTTGTAAGCTTTAGAGCGTTCAGAATATCCCAAAAAGATAGCTTTGTGTGATTTTGAATCGAATTTTCCAAGACTGTCCTTTGTATTGAGAACAAAGCAGTCACACCCAAATTAGTGAAAACATCAAATGTTGGGTTTTCTTCCTTTCCACAATTCATAAGGAGTCTTATTCAAGATAGGTATAATATAGATTCTATTTTGAATATAACATGTAGTGTTTACTGCTTCTGCCCAAAAGTGTTTTGCAATATTAGTTTCGTAAATCATGGTTCTGGCCATTTCTTGAAGGGATCTATTTTTCCTTTCTACAACACCATTTTGTTGTGGTGTTCTAGGGGATGAAAAATTGTGAGAGATGTCATGCTCATCACAGTAGTTTTGAAATGATTCATTTTCAAATTCTCCACCATGATCACTTCTAATTGTTATAATACAAAAACCTTTTTCATTTTGCACTTGTTTACAGAAAACATAAAACATTGCAAATGACTCATCCTTGTGAGCTAGGAATTTTACCCATGTCCATCTAGTATAGTCATCAACAATTACTAGGCCAAGTGGCCTTGACGTGAGAACAATATTTTTGGATTCAAAATAAGATTTTGTCTGTTTCCCTTTTTGGCATGCTTCCCAAAGAGCATCAGATTGATACGTAAGATTTGGTAAGCCTCTAACAAGTTCTTTCTTGTTAAGCTTTGAGATTAACCTCAAGCTAGCATGACCCAATCTTTTGTGTCAAGTCCATTGCTCTTCATTAACTGACAAAAAGCATTTTACATTTTGATTTGCCAACTCAGAAAGTTTTATTTTATAAATATTGTTCTTTCTTTTTGCTTTAAAGAAAATGGAGCCATCTTTCTTGCTCTGGACTATACAGGCATTATCGCTAAAGCCAACATCATAACCACTAACGCATAATTGACTTACACTTAGTAGGTTATGCTTCAGGCCATCGACAATTAAAACATTATCAATTGAAGGTAGAAATTTCTCACAACTTTTTCACTTCCAATGATTTCACCATTTTGGTTCCTCCGAATCCCACGGTTCCACTTTCTTTAAGTTGGAGTTCTTGGAACATACGCCTTTCTCCCGTCATGTGACGTGAGAACCACTGTCCAAGTACCAGGACTAGTGTTTTAACTCTGTTGCTAAGCAAATCTGTAACATATATAATCTTGTCCTTAGCTACCCAAATCTTTTTGGTTCCTCTTTTATTAGTTCTAAAAGGGAACTTGTCCTTCTTATTTTTCAATTCATAACAAGTACTTCTAATGTGTCCTTTCTTACGGCTGAAAGTACAAAGCAGACAGTCACTATGATTGTTGGTATCCTTGGTTTTTAAATTTGTGTTTTGAAAAGTGGGTTCCTGTTAGCGTATTTTATACACTACTTTTTAAGGCAAGTGCACCAATCGCAACCAGTAATATAGTAATGAATAGAGTATCGTCTCCACAGGGATTATGATGGTTATCAATAAGAATAAGTGTGTAATTACTTTGAACGGAAATGATTTGGATATTTTGATTGTAATTGTAACTTTGAAGAAGTTAAAGTTAAGATAGAATTGAACTTGGTTGGTAGAAAACAACTAGGATTTGAATCCTCTTGTACTTGCTCTTATGTAACTAGTTCATCATTAACTTAAGTAATTTCATATAAATTGAAGTTCGAATCAACTGAATTAGCCTAAGGACAATCCCTTGCCTCATAAACCCTTTATTCTAGCCACAATCCCTAATCCCTTAGGTGATTAATGATTAGACTAAGCAATAAGATCAATGATTCATTAGAACACATAACCACAAGTTATATTCCTATAATTTTCATGATTACGGTTACTAATCTCAGTTCAAGTTCATTCATTCTATTTTCCAATAAAGATGAAAAACCCAAAATCAATGCAATAGTGATCAAGTATTGAAAAGCATGAAGTATAGAGATTAGAAACTCAATTTACATAACATATACTTGTATTAATATAAGAGAACTAACTACATAAGAGTTTGTACATGATTCATCTCATCCTAATCTAAGGAATTTAGCTACTCATAGTAGTGAAAGAAGAAAACAAACATATGGAAGAAAACAACTCCATTGATGATCCAAACCTTGTTCCCAAGAATGAATCCTCCTTGAAGATGAAGAACAATGGAACCCTAGCACTCCTAATCTTTCTCCTCAGTGTTTTAGATGTTAGAAAAGGTCCAAGATGAATAAAAAGTGAACAAATATCTAATTATACAGATTCTGCAGAAGACTGCGGCGCTGTCAGCGCGCAGCTTTAAGCGATGCAAATGCGGCGTCGCAGCCGAGGCGACTTCATTTGTAATCGACGCGGCCGCGCTGATTCTTCTCGATCGCTGCGCCACACGCCGCATGAAGACAGAGCCAATTTACATAAATGCGCGTCACGCCGCATTCCTTTACTTGTAAATGCGCCACACGCGCATACTCAATAACTTGGCTTTTTCGCATTTTTGGTCGCCTTGAATCTTATGCTCTCACGAATCATCTTCTTTGCCTTTAATTGAATTCTTGAGAGTGTCTTATTTTGGTTTTGTTTCCATTCCTAGCAATTCAAGTGCAATATACATGAGAATAATGTAAGAGTTAAAACATACAATCAAACAACCAAGTGTAAAGAATTCCAAAGTTTAAGCTCAATATATATTCAACTCTCTCAATTCCTCATGTATTTAATTCAATTAATCACTCTAAATTAACATAAGATGAAAACTTATCACAACCCCAAACTTGGCAAATTTCTTGTCCTCAAGCAAAATTAAATTAAAAACATGGGTCAAAAAATGAAATTAATGGATGTATTTTCAATCTCCACCATAAACACATGCTCAATCAACTTTCTTTTTAATCACACTTGTCAAAGGTGACAATTCATGCCTTCTTATATCACTTGCTTTCTCAATTCCAAATTCTCCCAAATGAACAAATCAGGCAACATAACGCATTACAATTATCAATTATGCTCAACTTATCAGACTTTCCTCACAAATGATATTTCACTTTCACTCAGGTGTCATTAGGATCGTTCTCTCAATCACATCATACGCAACACTCTACCATAGGCTTGACCAAGTTCTAAAGGATTAAATACAATGCAATGTAATACACATTTAAGAGGCCTTTAAGGTTGTAACGGGGCTTCGGTAAGGGCATGAATTATTTGGATAGTAGGCTCATAATCTTGGAGTAAGAAATAAACCACTTCACGACATTGATATCAAACCCTTGTATTCATTCACATAAATCTCCCCCAACACAATTGATTAAGAACAATAGGTAATATTTACACATTAATGACTTTTTTTTTTTTTACATAACAATGAACAAGTCCAAATTCTATACAAAATTGAACAAAATGAACAAGTCCAAATTCTATACAAAATTGAACAATTTAAGTTCTTGTACATCCACCCCAAACTTAGAATCTTTGCTTGCCCTCAAGCAACCCCAAACTTAATCAAATGCTAAGACATGTCGTAATATGGCCTACTGAACTCCAAGTAAGTAGGGACAATTGAGATTTTGGTCTTAGGCTTGCAATGAAAGTAGATCGCAAATAATGGACAATTAGGTTCAAACGGGCTAACAAAGGATTAAATGAATTAGGTGGTGAATTTAGGCTCTAGGTATTAGAAAAAATATTGCCTCAATATGTGTAAACATGCAAGTATAAAATCCTAAGAACGAGGTCAAATTCAAGACACACATATAACTAAGCACACAAGAAGAAAAAGTTACATTTGGCACAAAATGCTCACTTTGGTTAGAGAGGAAATTAAGCACAAACGAATCTTGCAGTTAAATGTTACTTAACATGCTTCAAAGGGTTATTTGTGAACTTTTTGATCAAAAAGAGGCATGCAAAGTCACAATCCAATTGTGTATCCATTACAATTCATAAGCATGCATATCATGGGGATTATGAAAATAACAAACCAAAATTCCACTTATCAAATCAACATCTCAACTAAAAAATTCATTTAACACAAGGTACAAGAAAAGGAAATTAGAGTTCCCAAAAAAAACAATCAGTACAATATACATTGAATATTGATATTTAAACAGAAAAATAAAAGAAAACAAAAGATAAAAGTAGAAAACCAATACGGTGAGCCATGGGACTCAACCGCTGAATGAAATGATTGGGTGGGCCACCCGACGCCACCGCTGAAAGAACTAGGAAGCTGGCTCTGAAGGCCCTTCACCATCACCAGAGTAAGGCTCCTGGAAAATGTTGGCGTCCATATTGACGAACTGGCCACTTTGGTAAGCACCAATGGCTCTGTAAATAGCCTGCATCCCTCGCCTTTGAGCTCATGCTTCTTCCCGTTGCTCTAAGGCCATACTCTCTACCTGACTCCCAATCCTCTGGACATCAGCTGATAATCTCTCAAAATCAGCCATCGAAGGGTAATTTTGAACCGGAGGATCTACAAACATATTCTGGGCCTCCCCCATTTCCTCCGGTTCTTGGTGATGCTGCTGAGGAGGTTGAGGTGGCTGGTCAAGTGGGATTGAATTCCTCCGAATCCAATCACCCGTTATGAGGGTCCCAGGATGTATTGGATTTTCTTTAATTTCCTTACTTGGGATCTTCACACGGGCCCTTTCACATAGGAGCTGAATGAGAGAGGCGTGGCTCAGCCAAGATCTGGTTACCTTTTCATGAGCCGCATTGTGTAAATTGTGAGCTAAAATTTGGCCCACATTTACCGGCTCACCATTCATGATGGCGTATACCAGGGTAGCCCTATATGAAGTCAACTCTGACACATTGGCGCAAGGGAGGAAAGTATGAAGTACAAATACGCCCCATGCCTTTGCGGTGGGAGTCAAATTCCGCCCTTCTATTTTTCTGGGCGACCCATCTTGGTTCCTCACCCAATCTTGTCCCGGTCTGATTAATAAATGCCGAATGGCCTGTTGATCAGCTCCGTCCAAGACACCTCTGGCTTGATAGCCACAATTTTCAACATCAGGCAAATCAAACAGCTGGTTGATTGTATGGGGATCATATGGAATTGTCTTCCCCCTTACATAACTCACATATCTAGCATCCCCAGCAGGGATGTCACGATCTCCACTCTGATAAGCATTTGCAAAAAATTCCATTGCTAGCTTTTTGCTAGCTGTCTTGGGAAAAGAGGTAAAAGCTTCCCAATGTCTTTGCCCAATGTTATGTTGGATCTCCATGAAATCATTGGCACTTAGCTGAAATGCCTTCTCCCTCACAAATTCCTTGTTTGTAAGAATTGAGGCATAACGGTCTTGGCACGCCAAAGATCTGAACAAGTGGGAATCAAGACTTCCACAAGAAGAAGAGACAGTTTGCTTCTTGCGTTTCTCTGGATTACGAGCCATAGTTCCCTGCACATAGAACGAAGATTTGTGCAAAAATTGTTTTCTATGTTAGTACCAACACAAACATCTTAAAATTCTATGAGCATTATCACTTCACCACTATGGTTTTCCAACAAAGAGATTACCAATGCAATTCATATTTTCATATTAAAACTCTTGCAAAAGTTGACAATCTCAATGGTTTTTATACAAAACAATTCCTTATGCACTAAATTGCAATTAGACAAACCTTTGGTCATCTAATAATTTTCACAATTATTTGATTGAGGACAACCAAATTTTGTCATTTGAAACAATGTATGGCATAAACATGAAGTATGGCTTAGCTCATTATCAAGTTCTATTCCCTATACTCTCATAAGCATTTTATCAAACACATTGTGTGCACACAAAAGCATCTAACAAACCAACAATGGCTTCATCATGCAAAACTTCCCAAAATAAGAAAAATTCAAGGTTTCACAGCTCAATCACATAAGAAATAAACAGCTCACAACAACAACATCAAATTTCAAGCAAGAACTTCATATTTTCGACAACTTTCTTCATGGAGATGAAGGCAAACGAAAAATTAGAAAAAGGAAGTCATGAAATCACTTACTTGAGGATGAATGATGTATGAAGTGAAGAAAATGTGAAGATTAATCTCTCTATGCAAGTTAAGCTTGAGTGGTGGTGAAGTTAAGCCAGGTTGCGCGTCGCGCGCAACCAATCATGTGTATTTGCGCGTTACGCGCATAGGTCACAGAAGCTAAAATCAAAAAATGCGCGTCGCGCGCAAAAATTCAAGTGTAAACGCGCGTCACGCGCACTACTAACAGAGGCAAAATTAAAAAAATGCGCGTCATGCGCTAAGGTTGCGCGTCGCGCGCATCATCTGCCCTGTTCCAAGTTCACTCATCAGGTGCTATGCGCGTCACGCGCAGATCAGGCAGTGCAAATGCGCGTCACGCGCATGGGTCACAGAGGCAAAATTCAAAAAATGCGCGTCATGCGCACTACTTGCGCGTCCACGCCGCATCACCTGCGACATGAATTTTTTTTTTTAGGGCAAACTTGTTGCCATGGGTGCTTCTTTAACGCGTCACTAGCTTGGCGCTTGGTCATTTTATGGATCCCGCAAAGCGAGGGCTACTCTTGCCCTGGAGACTTCTCCTCCAAAGAATGGCTTCAATCTTTGCCCATTAACTTTGAAAGTTCTTGTGGAGCCGGATCTTCTAATTCCACCGCCCGTGTGGAAAAACTTCTCGATTATAAATGGTCCCGACCACTTGGACTTCAACTTGCCTGGGAAAAGTTTCATCTTGAATTGAAGAGTAGAACACATTGACTGGCCGAAGTCTCTTCTCACCAGTTGCTTGTCATGATAAGCCTTGGTTCTTTGTTTGTAAATGGTTGCATTCTCATAAGCCATCAACCTCATTTCCTCCAGCTCATTCAATTTCAGCAAACGCTTTTGTCCAGCCAAATTGAAATCAAAATTCAAAAATTTTATGGCCCAAAATGCCTTGTGTTCCAACTCCAATGGTAAGTGGCATGACTTCCCATAAACCAGCTGATAAGGAGAGAACCCTAATGGCGTTTTGAATGTCAGTCCCAGAGGCCCACAAAGCATCGTCAAGCTTCTTTGACCAATCCTTCCTTGAAGCACCAACTGTTTTCTCCAAAATCTTCTTTATCTCCCTATCGAAACTTCACTTGCCCACTAGTTTGTGGGTGATAGGAGTGACAACCTTATGCTTTACATCATACTTGTTCGCAATGTGTCCAAGTACTTGTTGCAAAAATGCGTGCCCCATCACTTATGAGCACTCTAGGCACTCCAAATCTGGAAAATATGTTTTTCTTCAAAAATTGACCACGTTTGGGAATCATTGGCTCAGCTTGCACATGCCTCAACCCATTTGGTGACATAATCAACACACACCAAAATGTATAAATTGGAATAAGATGGTGGGAAAGGCCCCATGAAATCAATACCCCAACAATCAAATGGTTCAATTTCCAAAATGCTATTGAAGGGCATATCACTTTTCCTGGAAATGCTTCCTGTATACAGCACTTATCACATCGCTTGACATATTCATGACAATCTTTGAAAAGCATTGGCCAAAGAACCCACTTTGTAACACCTTGGTCACAGCTTCTTTCTCCACCATAATGACCTCCATACGGTGAATCATGACAATGTTTCATTATACTTTGTGCCTCCTCGGATGTGACACACCTTCTCAATAACCCATCAGGGCCCAGTTTAAACAAAAATGGATCATCCCAAATGTAGAAATTTGCATCTTTAAAGAGTTTCTTCTTCTGCTGCCAAGTATAATCCTCTGGTATCACACTTGTTGCCTTAAAGTTAGCCATATCAGCAAACCATGGCCTCTCAGATACCATCAACAAGTGCTCATCAGGAAATTCTTCATTAATCTCTATCTCCTTGACTGTTACTTCAGAATTTTCCAGCCTTGATAAGTGGTCAGCTACCACATTCTCACTCCCTTTCTTGTCTTTTATTTCCAAATCAAACTCCTGCAGCAACAATATCCATCTAAGCAGACGAGGCTTAGAATCAACTTTAGTGAGCAGGTATTTGATGGCAGAATGATCAGTATAGACAATGACTTTCGATCCAATCAAGTAAGATCGAAATTTCTCCAAAGCAAATACTATAGCTAGCAATTCTTTTTCAGTGGTGGCATAATTCACCTGATTTTCATTCAAGACCTTGCTAGCATAATAGATAGCATGAAAGAATTTTTCTGTTCTTTGTCCCAAAACAGCCCCGACTGCATAATCACTTGCATCGCACATGAGTTCAAATGGTAAACTCCAGTCGGGAGCTACTATAATCGGAGAGGAAACCAGCTTTCCTTTCAACACATTAAAAGCATTCAAACAGTCTTGATCAAACTTAAAATCAGAATCTTTAACTAGGAGATTGCACATTGGCTTTGCAATCTTTGAGAAGTCCTTAATAAATCTTCGATAAAAGCCCGCATGACCTAAGAAACTCCTCACTCCTTTGACATTCACAGGAGGTGGTAACTTCTCGATTACCTCAATCTTTGCTTGGTCCACTTCAATTCCCTTTGCTGAAACTTTATGTCCTAAAACAATCCCTTCTTTAACCATAAAGTGGCATTTCTCCCAATTTAACACTAAATTGGTGTCCACGCACCTCTTAAGAACAGAAGCTAGATTGGATAGACACAGATCATAACATGAGCCAAAAACAGAGAAATCATCCATGAACACTTCAATTGAGCTTTCAATCATGTCAGAGAATATGGAGAGCATGCACCTCTGAAAAGTTGCAGGAGCATTGCATAATCCAAATGGCATCCGTCGGTACGCAAACACACCAAAAGGACAAGTAAAAGCTGTCTTTTCTTGGTCCTCCGGATTAACTGCAATTTGGTTATACACAGAATAGCCATCAAGAAAAAAATAAAAAGCTTGGCCTGCTAACCTTTCTAACATTTGATCCATGAAAGGCAATGGAAAATGGTCTTTCCTTGTGGCATTATTGAGCTTGCGGTAGTCTATGCACATTCTCCATCCGGTTACTGTTCTTGTAGGGATGAGCTCATTCTTTTCATTTTTGACCACCGTCATCCCTCCTTTCTTCTAACAACTTGCACCGACTCACCCATGCACTATCCGAAATGGGATAAATCATACCCGCTTCAAGAAGCTTCGTGACTTCTTTTCTCGACCACATCCTTCATTGTTGGATTTAATCTCCGCTGAGGTTGCACCACCGTTTATATTCTTTCTCCAATGAATTTTATGCATGCGAATCTTGGGCTTATACCTTTCAAGTCGGAAATAGACCAACCTATTGCTGTCTTGTACTCCTCAACACTCTCATCAATTTTTCTTCCTCCAAGTTTGACAATGAGTTGCTCACAATAACTGGACTTTCTTCATCATCATCAAGGAATCAGATTTCAAGTGGGAGGAAGTGGTTTCAACTCAATTTTCTGTTTTCTAGCCGACCCTCCCTTTTTCAATTCTTCTCTTTTCAAATTCACAAATTGTTCTCAGACTTAGTGTCGCCAACTGTCTCACACATTCTGCTATTTCCTCTACATCCTCCTCACAAAGATTTTCAATAGCCTGTACTAGTACTTTCTCAAGAGGAGTTGAAGGATATTGCTGAGAAAAAGTTTCCTCCACCAAGTAATTGACAGTGTCTACACGGCTATAGGTATTGTTGTGTAAAATAATAACACAATTGTGCAAGTATACACAATCGCAACAAGTAGTAAAGATTAAATCAAGATCGTTCCCACGAGGATTGATTAATTGAATTCACAAGTCATTCCATTAGTAAATGAGTTAGTGAGTAAGTAATAAAAACAGAAAATAAACATCAAGTTTTTTGTGATTTTAATGAGTGAATAAGACAGAATTAATCAAGTGATTTGAGAATAAAATGGATAAAAGCAGTTAGGATTCAGTTCATTCATATTTCCACTAGGTTGGTTTCAGTGCCATAAGTCAGTGCCATATGGCACCTGGGCGCAGGGCACTAATGTGTGTGCCTTTCAAAGACTTTCACCAGGGTTAAGTAAAGGTTCCCTTATGTCTAAGCCCCTTTATGTTCCCCCTTGTCTAATTAATATGGCCAAGAACACCCTATAAGTCGATTGCCTATGTCTAGTTTAATCTAACTCAATTAAAGTGTCCTCTAATTGATAATCCTTATAGTGCCTCATGAATTCAAGATGTCACCACCTTTCAAAGACCTAACATACATGCACCTACCCTAAGTTGATCAGGCTCAAGTAAAGCATATTAAAAATAAATGCGCATGAGACACAGATGCATAGGCAAGGACTTATAGACATTAACCAACCAAGTTTTAATACAAAGTCACTTCATCCTAACCTAAGAAAATTAGCTCATAATGAGCCTAAAAACAAAACAACATAAACCGTGCCGCAAACAAAGTTCATGGCACTAGAGTAGAGTATAGAGACTATTACAGATATGAATGAAACAGAAAACAGAGTTGAATCTCAAATTTGTGAGCTCGAAAACCACTCTCTCTAATCAAGAATGCCTTCTTTGTCTCGCCTCAATCTGACCGAGCAAGTAACTTCTCTCCATGAACAAGGTTAATAGCTTGAATCAATGGTGTTTTGGAAGAAGGAAGGTGAGATGCGGCCGCTTCTATTTTCGAGGGAGATAGACGCTCTAGCGTAAAGAATGTATCGTAACCACCTCCCTTTTCATTAGGTCATTATCCTTTTTATACTCTCTCCTCAAAATGGGCTGACCACTACTAATCCCCAAAAAGATACTTCCTTTTAAGCCCAAAAGTGAGAGCCTTTTGTCTTGTATTGAGCTGAGAGAAAAGTGCATTAGGACAAGGAGGGGGCCACACTAAGAACGCATAGTCGCAAAGAAGACACAAAAGGACGTAGTCCTTTGTTTAGCTTCATCGAATGATCACACGCTGCTGCTTCAAAATCCAGAGCTGCTAGCAACACAGTGCCGTGGCATGGCACCAGACTTGGCACTGAGCAATTCTCATAAAAATCTGCACAATGTGACAAAAACATCAAAATGCTCACAAAAGCACCAAAGTGCTTTAAACAGCTCCAAATCAGGGAAACCACATTATTTACATAAATCTAATAATTAAAGGACCTAAATTACTCTTAAACTCACATGATTCATAGTTATAAAGGCATAAATAACTCTTATTTCTAAGAGTTATCACACCCCCAAACTTGAACCATTGCTTGTCCTCAAGTAATGACACTTAAACAACAGCAGAAACAGAAGAATTATCACAACTGCAGCAGCTTTGAACATGAAACTTTTTTATTTTTTATTTTTATTGGGTGGTTTTCACAAGGCTTCACTTTCAGACAAACTCAGAAACAAACAATCCCCTTGTACTTCATGCATCATTGACATGGTCACCAATTTTAAGTGTGTGTGTGCAACCCTTAAGCTCAATTCGAAACTAGTATAACCCTCAAGCTTACCTTAATCTCCCCCAAAGAATCTCCTAAGTCTGCTCCTCCTAATCAAACAAAGAGAAATGGGCTTTTAACTTAGGATTCAGGGCTTTACTACATACAAGGATATGCATACAATTTAACTAGCATAGGGTCAAAGACACATTTTTTTCTTCTCTTTTCAATTTTCATCTTTTGCCTTTTTCTATGTTTGCCTCTTTGTCTTTTGACGCTAATAACAACAATTGTAATGAAATTACCCTGTTACTCAACAAAGAGGCTTCTTTTTTTTTTTTTTTTTTATATTTTGGCTTTTTCTAATTGCTACTGTATCGCCCTTTTCTTCTCAATATTCACACATGGATTACCCCCAAACTTATATCTTTGCCCATTCCCTCCATTTTTCAAATTTGGAAACAAAGCTTAGACTAAACTAGGGTTTGACCTCACCTTGCTCTCAAGTCACCTATGATTCCTTCTTAAACTAAGTGGTAAGTGTTAGAAATTAACACCAAATAACTAGCAATCGTAACAAGGTTCCATAAACACCAAGCAATCATTCCTCATTAAGTCACCCCATGTGTTAACCAAATTTTTTTTTTTTTTTTTTATACAAGAAAAGATCACTATCGCAATTGTGACTAACATATCCTCCCCCCAACACAATTCATTGCGGTGTCCTCACCGCAATTACATTATGTTAGAGAAAGAGTGACTAAAGACTAACAAAACAACTTTGAAACAAATGTAATTCAGCAAGAAACCTACTAAACTATTTACTACAGCAAGCATTATTGGTAAGAGATTAAGGTTAGGGCATCCCTGTTTGAAGCCGTGAGCTCCTTCTTTTGGGTGTCCTCATCAGATTAGAGATTGGCTCCTCCTCCTCCTCATCACCAGTGATGGTGATGACTGCCTCTTTGGCAGTCTCTTTTCTCCTTCTTGTTTGCTTCCCTTCAGCAGGGGAGGCTGTCTTCTTTGATGTGTCAGCAGGGGGAGGTGGTGGATTGTGGCTCTGCAAAGGTAAGTGTTTGGGAAATGGGGTGAGTTTTATGAACTACCCGTTAGACTTAATGAAGGAGGGAGAGGCTGATTTTCTAATTCAGAGTGCAAGATTATGAGGATGCAAGGTGGCATACTGCCATTGGTTCATGTGGAAAAAATGCACAACCTGGTCGCCGCTTCATTTAATGCCCATAAGGTGCTTTTGCCTTTATCACAAGAATCGTCCCTTCACCTTTCCTTCTTAAAAATTCAACACTGGTGGTGCCCCTGGTGCCATGGCACCAAGTGTGCGAGATTCGTAACTACAAACCACTCACCCCTCTGCACTGCACTTCCAGCACCAAAATTCAATTTATTCCTGCAAAACAAAATAAAACTAAGTTAAAAATAAATCTGGGCTGCCTCCCAGTAGCGCTTGGTTTATGAAAGTCCTCAGCCAGACTTATTTTCCACTTCAGATATCCTTGAGTTCCGTGGTGACCCTTGTTCTTTCATCAGGGTCACCCCAATACTGCTTTACTCTCTGGCCATTAACCTTAAAGGTTGCACCTGTGGCCTCATCCAATAAGTCCACTGCCCCATATGGATGTAACTTAACTAGCTTGAATGGACCAGACCACCTTGATTTGAGCTTCCCAGGGAATAATTTCAATCTTGAATTGAACAGCAGCACTTGAGATCCTTCTTTCAATTCCCTGGGTTGAATTCTTTTATCATGCCAAGCTTTAGTTTTGGCTTTGTACTTCGGCATTCTCATAGGCAAAGAGCCTATGCTCTTCTAGTTCATGAAGTTGCAGCAGCCTTTGCCGCACCAAAGACTCTCCAAGTCAAAATTCAGCTTCTTTGTGGCCCGAAAGCTTTGTGTTGCAACTCAATAGGCAAGTGGCAAGCCTTACCAAACACCAATCTATAGGAGATGTCCCTAATGGTGTCTTGTATGTCGCTCAGTAAGCCCACATGCGTCGTCAAGATGCAAGGACCAATCTTTCCTAGAAGGATTGACAACCTTCTCAAGAATCCTTTTAATTTCCCTGTTGGAGAGCTCAACTTGGCCACTTGTTTGTGGATGATATGCAAGAGCTATCTTGTGCTTCACCCCATACTTCCAGGCTTTTCTATTAGTTTGTTACAAAAATGGGTGCCCTCATCACCGATAATGGCTCGAGGGACACCAAACCTTGTGAAGATATTCTTATGCAAAAACTTGCTCACCGCTTGGCATCATTGGTAGGCGAGCTACCGCTTCAATCCACTTAGACACATAATCCACAGCCACTAGGATGTACAGATTGCCAAAGGAAGGAGGAAAAGGGCCCATAAAATCCATGCCCCATACATCAAAGAGTTCAATTTCAAGAATGCTGTTGAGAGGCATTTCTTGTTTGCTTGAAATATTTCCTACCCTTTGGCATCTATCACAATGTTTAACAAATTCATGAGAATCTTTAAATAAAGAGGGCCAGAAATAACCTGCTTGCAAGACTTTGGCTGCTGTTCTGGCTCCTCCTAAGTGTCCTCCACAAGGTGCAGAGTGACAATGTTGCAGGATGCTGCCAACTTCTTCTTCTGCTACACACCTTCTAAACAACTGATCCACACCCTTCTTATATAGAAACGGTTCATCCCAATAATATTGTTTCCCCTCCTGGAGAAATCTTCTCTTTTGTTGGTAATCCATCTCCACTGGAAGGATTTTGCACACCAGAAAGTTCCCTATGTCAGCATCCCAAGGTGCCGTAAGGGCATCAACCATGGCACCTGTGACTACCCAGCAGTTGCTCATCAGGAAAATTTTCTTTAATTTCACCTCCCTGTTGTTCAACACCGCCATTTTCACTGCGGACAAGTGGTCGGCTACTTGATTCTCCACTCCTTTTTTATCTCTGATTTCTAAGTCAAACTCTTGCAATAACAACACCCATCTTATCAATCTTGGTTTTGCATCTTTCTTGGCAATCAAATACTTGATTGCTGAGTGGTCAGTGTACACCACCACCTTTGTGCCAACCGTAGGATCTCAACTTGTCAAAAGCGAATACCACCGCAGCGCTTCTTTCTCGATGGTGGTATAATTCAACCGAGCATCCACCAATGTCTTGCTTGCATAGTAAATTGAATGAAACACCTTGTTATGTCTTTGACCCGGAAACAGCTCCTATGGCAAAATCACTTGCATCGCACATCAACTCAAATGGCTTATCCTGGCCTGGGGCAACAATGATAGGTCTTTGTGATTAAGGCTTTCTTGATGTTTGAAAGGCTAGCATGCACTGCTCATCAAAATCAAATATAGTTTCATGTCAAGGAGTTGGCAAAGGGGCTTTGAGATTTTTGAGAAATCCTTGATGAATCTTCTATAGAAACCAAAGATGCCCCAAAAACTTCTTACCCCTTCACACTAGTTGGTGGAGGTAATTTCTCAATGACCTCGATCTTTGCCCCGCTCCACTTCAATTCCTTTCTTAGAGACTTTGTGACCTAGAACAATACCCTCTTGCACCATGAAGTGGCACTTCTCCCGCTCAAGATCAGATTAGTCTCCTCACACTGGACAAAGACTTGTTCTAAATTATCCAAGCAAACTTGAAATGTTTCTCCAAAATGTAAAAGTCATCCATGAAGATTTCCATGGATTTCTCAATAAAATCTGAGAATATTGCCATCATGCACCTTTGAAATGTTGCTGGTGCATTGCACAACCCAAATGGCATCCTTCTAAAAGCAAAGGTGCCATAAGGGCATGTGAAAGTAGTCTTGTCTTGATCCTCAAAGCTATGGCAACTGATTGTAGCTGAATACCCATCAAGGAAACAAGAACCTCCTTCCCTGCCAACTTGTCAATCATCTGGTCAATGAAGGGCAGTGGGAAATGATCCTTCCTTGTTGCCTTGTTGAGCTTTCTGTAATCCATACAAATTCTCCAACCAGTCACAGTTCTGGTGGGAATTAATTCATTCTTATCATTAGCTATGACAGTCACTCCCCCTTTCTTCGGAACACACTGCACTGGACTAACCCAAGAACTGTCTGAGATCGGGTAAATGATTCCAGCATCCAGCCATTTAATGATTTCCTTCTTTACTACCTCCTTCATCACTGGGTTAAGCCTTCGTTGTGCTTCAATACTGTTCTTGGCATTCTCCTCCAAAAAGATTCTATGCATACACAGAATAGGACTTATGCCTTTTGTGTCAGCCATCTGCCATCCTATAGCCTTCTTATGTTTCTTCAGCACAGTAAGCAATTCCTTTTCCTGCAACAAACTCAAATCAGAAGCAACAATAACAGGAAGAAGGTTGTTCTCACCCAAATAAGCATACTTCAAGTGTGGAGGTAGCACTTTCAGTTCCAGGTCAGGAGGCTTTTCAACAGATGGAATATTGGATTTGGAGCTTTTATCACTGAGTTCCAATGAATCATATTTTCTGAGCCATAATTGATTTACCGAAGCCTTCCCTGCTGTGTTTTTATCCTGCGCTAGCTCATAATCAGGGACATTCAGCCTCTGTTTCAAAGACATTCTTGTCCCTCATGAGTTGATGTTGAACCAACGAATCAATGGTTCTAACAAAGGAGCATTCCTCCACGTTTTCTGCAGGATACTTGAGAGCATTCAGGACATTAAATTTGATTTCTTGATCATTGACTCTCATAGTGAGTTCACCCTTTTGCACATCAATCAGTGTTTTCCCTGTGGCAAGGAATGGTCTACCTAAAATAATAGGTACCTCAGCATCAGCTTCAAAATCAAGGATAATAAAGTCAGCATGAAATACCAATTTATCAACTTTGACAAGCACATCTTCGATCTTCCCTTCTGGATAAGCTAGAGTTCTGTCTGCCAGCTACAGAGTCAGAGTTGTAGGCCTGGCCTTACCAATTCCAAGCTGTTGGAAGATGGACTTAGGCATTAAATTAATGTTGGCCCCTAAATCACATAGAGCTCTCCCACAATAAGTGTCACCAATAGTGCAAGGGATGGTAAAACAGCCAGGATCTTTTAACTTTTGGGGGATCTTACTTTGCATCAAAGATATCGCACTCTGGGTCATAGCAATCGCCTCAAATTCTCCCAACCTCCTTTTCTTGGTTAGAACATCCTTCATGAACTTTGTGTAATTTGGCATCTGTTGCAAGGCATCAACTAATGGAATGTTGATGTGCAATCATTTGATACCTCAATAAACTTGTCAAACCGCTTGTCTTGATGGGCTTTTTTAAGTCTCTGAGGGAATGGTGGAGGTGGAAATTCAGGAACTAATCTATTGCTTGCGATTCTTTGGTGTAACTTTCTCAAGAGTGCAGTGCGAGTGGTGCCGGACGGCACACTGCACTCGCCTGTAGTTTTTGGCACTTCAGGTTCAACTTCTTTTTCTTTTGAGGGCTGGCTAGTGGTAACATCAGGCCTAGAAGGACCTGGTAATTCAGTACCACTCCTCAAGTATATGGCTTTTATTTGCTCTCCCCTGCTGGCTTGGCAGGCTCAGTCGTAGCAGGCAGTGAACCACTTGGTCTTTGGTTCATAGCTGTTGCCATCTGCCCCAACTGATTCTCCAAGTTTTTAATTCTTTGCACCACGACTTTGGTGTGGGCTTTTGTTTCATTCATGAAGGCCTTCAAGATAGCCTCCATTGAGTTGTCAACAATAGGAGCGACTTTTTGAACTGGTCAGCGGGGAAACCAGGGGATGGGTAGGCTTTGCGGCACAAAGAAGAGTCTTTGCGGGATTATTGTTACTCCACGAAAAATTTGGGTGATTCTTCCACCCAGGGTTGTAGGTGTTGGAGTAAGGATTATTGTTTTTGTTGAAATTCCCTCGTAATTGTGCATTACCAGGGGTTGCTAGGGCATTCCTCATATAGATGACCTCCTCCACAATACACACAAGAAATAGCTTTAGCTTTGCACTGCGCAGATTCTGCAGAATTCACAGTCTTTGTGTTGGTTCAGCCCACATTCGGACCTTTCAACATGTTTTGCGATTGCAGCCACCGTGCGAGATAGAGTCGTCATTTCACTCACTTCATGGACTCCAAAGAACCTTCTTTGCAGACTCAACCTAGCGATGGGCCATTGGTAATCGCTTGCAAAGAATGGTCTCAATTTTCTCATATGCATCATTGTAAGATCGTGCCAAGAGGGCACCACCGTAAGAGGCATCAAGCATGTCTCTTGTTCTTCCCGAGAGACCATTATAAAATGTTTCCATTTGAATGCAAATAGGTATGCCATGGTGAGGACACTTCCTGAGCAACTCTTTAAATCTCTCCCAAGCTTCAAACAGTGATTCCTCTTCATTTTGCCTGAAAGATGTAATTTCATTCCTCATCCTAGCATTCTTGATTGGAGGGAAATACTTGGTTAAGAATTTCTCTGCCATACCATTCCAATCAGTGATAGAGTTGGGTTCCAAGGAATTTAACCAAGCCTTGGCTCTATCCTTCAAGGAGTATGGGAATAGCCTGAGTCTGAAGGCATCATCTGTAACTCCAGGAATTTTGAAGTTACTGCACACTTCAAGGAATTGTTTCAGGTGCAAGTGAGGGTCTTCTTGAGGTGTGCCACCAAATTGTCCCACAGTTTGCAGCATTTGGAACATCATAGGCTTAAATTCAAAATGATTTGCAGTAATGTCAGGCCTTACTATGCCCGTGTGCATGGTCTGAGGATCAAAAACAGCATAGTCCCTCATTGGCCTGTCCCTATCATTGGCTAAGCCTATGATATCAGCATGCAGCACCAAGGCTTGGTACTGACTGTGAACACTTTGTTGAACACTGCTTTCGTCTTCTGCTTCAGGAATTGTTTCTGCAGTATGGGGACCAGTTGCTGCCATATTTGCAGCAGCACCTAATGCAGCAAATGCTTGTCTCTCCCTTAACAACCTTCGAAAGTTACACAATCTCGTGATCCAACCGATATTCTCGTGCCGTGTGCTGCGCGTGTGCGTAGTTGAGCACTAACAGCTGACACAACACCCAAAAGAATTAGAATATCTCAACTAACAAACCTACTAAATTCAAAACTTTGTAAATTTAATCAATTCAATCCCCGGCAACGGCGCCAAAAACTTGTTGTGTAAAATAATAACACAATTGTGCAAGTATACACAATCGCAACAAGTAGTAAAGATTAAATCAAGATCGTTCCCACGAGGATTGATTAATTGAATTCACAAGTCATTCCATTAGTAAATGAGTTAGTGAGTAAGTAATAAAAACAGAAAATAAACATCAAGTTTTTTGTGATTTTAATGAGTGAATAAGACAGAATTAATCAAGTGATTTGAGAATAAAATGGATAAAAGCAGTTAGGATTCAGTTCATTCATATTTCCACTAGGTTGGTTTCAGTGCCATAAGTCAGTGCCATATGGCACCTGGGCGCAGGGCACTAATGTGTGTGCCTTTCAACACTTTCACCAGGGTTAAGTAAAGGTTCCCTTATGTCTAAGCCCCCTTTATGTTCCCCCTTGTCTAATTAATATGGCCAAGAACACCCTATAAGTCAGATTGCCTATGTCTAGTTTAATCTAACTCAATTAAAGTGTCCTCTAATTGATAATCCTTATAGTGCCTCATGAATTCAAGATGTCACCACCTTTCAAAGACCTAACATACATGCACCTAACCTAAGTTGATCAGGCTCAAGTTAAGCATATTAAAAATAAATGCGCATGAGACACAGATGCATAGGCAAGGACTTATAGACATTAACCAACCAAGTTTTAATACAAAGTCACTTCATCCTAACCTAAGAAAATTAGCTCATAATGAGCCTAAAAACAAAACAACATAAACCGGTGCCGCAAACAAAGTTCATGGCACTAGAGTAGAGTATAGAGACTATTACAGATATGAATGAAACAGAAAAACAGAGTTGAATCTCACCTTGTGAGCTCGAAACCACTCTCTCTAATCAAGAATGCCTTCATTGTCTCGCTTCAATCTGACCGAGCAAGTAACTTCTCTCCATGAACAAGGTTAATAGCTTGAATCAATGGTGTTTTGGAAGAAGGAAGGTGAGATCTGGCCGCTTCTATTTTCGTGGGAGATAGACGCCGCCCTAGCGTAAAGAATGTATCGTAACCAGCCTCCCTTTTCATTAGGTCATTATCCTTTTTATACTCTCTCCTCAAAATGGGTGACCACTACTAATCCCCAAAAAGATACTTCCTTTTAAGCCCAAAAGTGAGAGCCTTTTGTCTTGTATTGAGCTGAGAGAAAAGTGCATTAGGACAAGGAGGGGACCACACTAAAAACGCATAGTCGCAAAGAAGACACAAAAGGACGTAGTCCTTTGTTTAGCTTCATCAATGATCACACGCCGCCGCTTCAAAATCCAGAGTCGCTAGCAACACAAAGGTCGTGGCATGGCACCAGACTTGGCACTGAGCAATTCTCATAAAAATCTGCACAATGTGACAAAAACATCAAAATGCTCACAAAAGCACCAAAGTGCTTTAAACAGCTCCAAATCAGGGAAACCACATTATTTACATAAATCTAATAATTAAAGGACCTAAATTACTCTTAAACTCACATGATTCATAGTTATAAAGGCATAAATAACTCTTATTTCTAAGAGTTATCAGGTATCTCTATCAGTTGGATGTTGCATTGCCTCAAACAAATTGAAGGTCACCTTCTCATCATGTACTCTGAGCATTAGTTGGCCTTTTTGTACATCCACAAGAGCTCTACCTGTTGCAAGAAAGGGTCTTCCCAAGAGAAGAGGAACTTCTGCATCTTCCTCCATGTCCAGAATAACAAAGTCAGCTGGAAAAATGAACTTATCCACCTTCACCAAGACATCCTCCATAATACCGTAAGGATATTTAATTGATCGGTCTGCTAATTGAAGCGACATCCTAGTAGGCTTCACATCATCTGTCCCCAACTTCTTCAACATAGAAAGTGGCATGAGGTTGATACTTGCTCCTAAGTCACATAATGCCTTCCCAATAGTTATATTCCCTATAGTGCAGGGAATTGTGAAACTACCGGGATCTTTGAGCTTTGGAGGAAGTTTCCGTTGAATTATTGCACTGCATTCCTCAGTCAAGGTGATTGTTTCATCTCTCAATTTTTTCTTCTTTGTGAGAATTTCCTTCATAAACTTGGCATATGTAGGCATTTGCTCAAGAGCCTCAGCAAAAGGTATATTAATCTGCAACCTCTTAAAAATGTCCAGAAATCTTGAATATTGCTCCTCCTTTTCTTTTTTCTTGTTCTCCCTGTGAGGATAAGGAAGTCTCACATATGGAGGAAGAATTTGAGGCTTGTTCCCATCCTTCAAAATTTCAGCTTTTGTTCTTCTGAGGATAGAACCTTCATCCACCAATCTCGAACTATTTTTATCATCATTTTTCTTTTTCTCACTCTTCTTTTCAACTTCTTCAACATCAATCACCTCATTTTTTCTCTTCAACTCCTCATCCAACATCACCTTGTCATTTGCATCATCACATTCAGGGATTAATGGTTCCACCATAGATGGTGTTACCACCTTTCCACTTCTCAGAGTAACAGCATTACAAGACTCATTTTTTGGATTGTCTACAGTGTTTGTAGAAAACTTACCCTTGGATTGCTCCGCGGGTTGCTTGGAAAGTTGTCCAATCTGATTTTCAAGGTTTTTGATGGATGCATCTTGATTCTTGAAATGAGCTTCATGACTTTGGAGGTTTGTTTGAGTCATCTTCATAAACTGAGTGAGAGCATTCTCTAAGTCAGATTGCTTATCTTTTGATTCTGCTGGTTGCGGAGGCTTGCTTGATTGAGGAGCATCATTTTGCTTCCAAGAAAAGTCGGGATGATTCTTCCACCCTGGATTATAGGTGTTGGAATATGGATTCCCTCCTTGCCTTTGGAAATTTGCCATGTATTTGGCTTCCTCACTAAGCTCACCTTGGGCTTCACATTGCCCATTTTCATGCCCTCCACCACAGAAATCACACCTCTTAGCATCAGTTACCGCTTTAGCTTGTGCGGTTGAAGAAGATCCTGCTCTTAAATCTTTAAGTTCTTTGGTAAGGGCTTCAAGTTGTTGTGATACTAATTTGTTTTGAGCCAAAATAGCATCACTTGTCTCTAGCGCAAACATGCCCTTTTTGCTTTGTGCTCCTCTATCATGGTGAACAAGATAATCATTTGAGACCATTGCCTCCACTAGTTCTCTTGCTTCTTCAGCCGTCTTTGAATTCATTGAGCCTCCCGCAGAAGCATCAAGCATCATTCTTGTGTTAGGCCTCAACCCATGACAAAACATTTGCATTTGGCACAAGTCATCGTAACCATGACCAGGACATCTCTTCAACAATGTAACACCCCGTTTCTGAGGCGCTACTGTGCAACCCAATCTAATGCTGAAAACATTTAATGCTTGTATGCTTTCAGTTAAGGAGTACTCTTATGAATTTCGCAATGGAAAAATAGGAGTAATTTTTTTTCTTTTCATATTCTTTCCTTTGAAACCCTTTTCAAAATGAGACATAGAGTACTATAGTTTTCTAAATGATGCCAATTCAAACTTTTACAATTATCAGAGTATAATGCATCACAAAATAATACTTCACATAACAAATTCGCACTAAGGCGAGATTTTCTGAAAAGACTAATTACAAAACAACCAATACAAAACCCTAAGCTAAGTGGTGACAACTATAACTCTTCTTCGAGAAAACAAGAAGATCAAACACGAAGTACTCAGAGGAATCTTCCTCCACCGCTTAATCTTCAATGCTCCTAAAAGACGGCGCAGCAATGACATGAACTCCATCTGGAAGTGACATCCATAAGGACATCCAATCCAACAACAAAGGCAAGGGTAAATCCTTTGTCCACGAGTTTATCATAGGCTATGTCGCATGCAAACGATATATACATATATAATACAACAACATTCTTTTATTTACATATACATACTTAATAGACCGTACACAATCAGTATGGTATATCAAGCATGGCATGTGAGCAAACAAAACAACCAACAGATCAACAATCAAGTCACTACAATATCAACCATTGCATGTGAGCAGGCAAGTCTATCAACAGATAAGTGATCAAGTCATCACAATATCCAATTCATCAACAATTCCTCACATATCATAAATGCGGTTAGCTATGCATGTCAATGCAAGATGGCTAGTTTGTGTATACACTGCGGCCTTAAACAAGGTCGGCAGAGACGAGGAACTTTATTTCCCAACGCCCAAATCAACTCCCTACCAAGGGTATTGCCACAAAGGCTTGCCACACATTAGGCTTTCTGCCACACGGGCATGCAGTGACAACTCGTCCTTTTGAAGTCCTGAAGACAATCAAACGCTCCGAGTGTCGATGCTCAATGGTCAGTATACATCCAAACAAATTCAACAACATGACATGCTCACCGTAGGGAGCGCCCGAGTAATGTTTTAATTAATCAATGCGGATCGACGACACCTCAACTCACTCACTCTAATTAGTGAATTTTCATGCTTCCAATTCTTATATTACCTAGGTGAGGTTGTACCAAAATAAATAACTCATTTAGCTTTGGGTCATTGGAACCCGAGTTTCATCAAATTCTTTATCTAGCATGGTTCCATTCCTACTTATCTATAAGCTTAGGCTAGTCATACTACAATCCTCCTGCTTATTTTTAAGCCAAAATACCTTTAACAATTACTTAGAGTGCAAACACAGGACACAAAGTCCGGGTGTTCAATTGCGGAACGCTAGTCTTAATCTCAGATCAGAACTCTAGGCACGTAATGCGGAACACTAGGCTCAATTTTTAGATTGAGATACTAGGCACGCCATACGGAACACTAGGTCCAATCCTAAACTAAGAAAATGCGCATAAGTAGGACATTAAGTCCCAGCACAGGACACATAGTCCATATGCTCAATAGGAACACTAGGTTCCCTATGTTTTAATCTTTCAAAAACTCGATCTTTGAACTCTCTTTCTCTATTCTTATATCACTCCTATGTATCTGAAAATACTTTTTAGTTCTAGGTCGTTGAAACCCTAGTTGTGTTAAATAACACACTGGAAGAATTCCCAGGAAAGAGAGGTGGTGCAAACACTCTTAATTACCAAGTCTTTCCTAGCCAGAATTTCCCAGGCGCATCATTTAACTCAACCGTTTTCGCAAATCGTACTATTTATTTCAAATTCTTTTCTTTACTATCATTCCGTTGAAATTTCCTTGCAAGCTTTGGCTAGTTATACTAAAACCCTCACGCTTACTTTTAACTCAAAATGCCCTTAACAATTTGCTTACGAAATCAGAATTCGGCTTGTGGAATCGCATCATATTTACCGATGTAAATCGTCAACCAATAACAGTCGATCAACGCATTATTAATTAACCCATTATCCTCAACAATATTATCCAAATTCCAATCAATTCCAAGTTCCAATAAATCCAACATGATTCAAGGAAAACAACATCAATCATAATGCCTCACAGGGCCAAAGACATGCTATAGCATTTCAACAGCATATAACAATTCAATAGGCTACAACATGCTCCACAATTTCATCAACTTCAAGTCTAATCAAATCACTCAAACAAGATTTAAGTCACGCAATACAATTCAATTTGCCACGCAGGGCCAAAAGCATGCTACAACATTTCCAACAACACATAAAAGTACTACAAGTACTACCACACTATCAAACAATCAAACAAGCAACAAACAAGGCGAAAAGCCCAAACTCATTATATAAGAATTTCCCTTACCTTGGGCGCTTTAACAATCCTAGCAAGGTAATTCTGAACCATCGTCAAGACGCAACTCGCGTGCACTCAAGCACGAACCTTAACAACGCAAACTTAATACAATTAGAACTAAAACTCAATTCTAATGCCCCTAGGGCAGCCACGGCTTAGACATCCTAAAGCCTAGGAATTACTTGACTTAATCCCTAATTGGTGCTATCTAGCCATATGCCAAGGTACATATTCAAACCATGCAAGTTTTGAAACTTTTTCAAAAGCTAAGCACTTAGAAAATATCAAAACCCAAAACTTACCAATTGGAATAGTGTTTTACCAAATGAATAGTGTTTTTCCAAACTTAAACCACTTTTTAAAACACTAAAACATGTCACAAAATTTTAGAAATAAATTCAATACAAGTTCAAAACAATTCTTAAGACATAAACCAAATCTTTTCCCAAAATCATACTTCTTTGAATTGTTTTGCTAAATCAAATCACTACCCACTTTTCACAACATCTTTTAGGTTGAAATCAAATTAAAATCATACCCTAACTCTTCTCATAGGTCACGGTTTTAAGACCACAAAAACAAACTCAAGGTTTTCAAACTTTTAACTCCTAAATCATTACAACTTTTGTTTAATCAAAACTACCTATCATAACGCAATTTCCATACCACTTTAATACAATTAAAAACAAGTCCAAACTCACTTAAATCATGCCTAAAAGCTACTGTTTTTAGGAACTATAAACAGCCCCAAAAATCTCATTGTTTTCAACTTTATAAAACAACTTGTTTTCCAAGTAAACATCAAAGTCTAACCATCTATAATTTAAACAAGTTTTTCACAACCACTTTGCACTAAAACAAGTCACATCTTTCCTCTAAATACAAGTTAAAACATCATCAAAAACTTGCTCTTGTTTTGCATATAAGACTAGTTTCAAGCATACCACTTAAAACCCATCAAAGAACTAACTCTAAATCCAACAAAATCAAACCAAAACAACCTTGAACAGCCCCTAATTTCGTTCAGCCCCAAAACCTAGGTTTTCACAATTTTTTTAAAACCAAGAACAAGCCTAATCTAGGTGGAAAATAAGGGGTTAAGGAACTAGTCATGCTAATCTAGCAAAATCTAACACCTTTAAGCAAAAATGATTCCTAAAACCAACCAAACCCATTCATGGCAGCCAAGAAGAAAAGGAAATGGGTTAGGACTCTTACCAACCAAGATGATGATGATTGATCATGAAGGAAGAAGAAAGGATGGAAGGAATCAAGGATTAAGGACTAAAACTTCAAGTTTCTCCAAGATCTTGAACTTTCTCTCTCAAGAATTTTTTTCTCAAACCTTCAACAATGAAAGAATGGATGGATCTGATCTTGAGCAAGGGAGAAGGCCACGAAATTTTTGAGGGCAAGAATGGAAAGGAAAAGTTCATTTAGTTGGATCATGACTACATAGTTACAAAGTAACCACCTTAACTACCTACCATTTAATCATCATCCAATCCTAAGCTTACACTTGTCAAGGAAGCTTCTAAAGGTCCATGTTCAGCTCCCCTAGCACATGTGCAGCTGCCATACATCCCCCTTGGCCACAGGTTTCGTTTAAATCACGTTTTAGCGTTCGCCAATCGGGTGCACGACGTTACGCGTATATTAGGTTTTAATAATAAAAACTCCAAAAATATTTCTAATTATAACCCCACACCCAAAAATCACAAATATTCCTCGTGGCATAAGAAAAGTATCTATGTATCTCGTTTTCTCGAAATGCGAACCGAAACGTCGCAATTAGGCAGTCTCTGGCCATAGAAAATACACTAAATATTTTCTGATGCCCAAAAATTCTAGAAAAATTACAATAAATCCTAAATATTGGAAAATGCTAAGATCTCAAATTTTATAAAATTTGGATCACGTTTGGGCATGTTTCAGTTAGAAACACACACAATAGCCTATCTACGGCAGAATTCAACAGAATTCTCGCAGCGTAATAAAAACTGTAAATTAGTGAGGATCACTAATTTCAATTTCTCTTATCATATAGATATTTTTCATTCAATAAAATAATTTTCTTTAATCAAACAACAATCTTTCACACTTTTCGATATTAATTCATATTAAAAACAGTATACGTCTACACTGTCTCTTAATCTGAATTAATTGTTAAAACAGTAAATTGTTCGCAATAAATCTTTGTTGTTCTTCATACTTTTAACAAACCATTGAGGTCATGACTCTCTACGATTTATTTTCAAGTAGTTGGAACTACAAAATAATTTTCATAAAAATTGGGATGTTACAAACAACACCTTGAATCTTTCCCAAGCATCATAGAGGGTTTCACCATCTTTTTGTTCAAAGCTACTCACTTCAGTTCTCCTCTTGACAAACTTGGCAGTGGGGAAAAACCGATCCATGAATTTATCTTCTAAGTCATTCCAGGTAGTAATACTTCCCTGGGGTAATAAACTTAGCCAGTCCTTTGCCCTATCCCTCAAAGTAAAAGGGAATAATCTCAGTTTCTTTGCTTCATCTGTAACACCGTCCAGCTTCAAAGTTCCACATATTTCAAAGAAATTCACCAAGTGCTGGTTGGGGTCTTCATTTTCAGCTCCAGAAAACTGATTTTGCTTGAGTGCACTCAGGAGAGAAGTCCGGATCTCAAATGCATTGGCCTCTACCGGTTGGTATCCAATAGCCAATCTCTCCCTGTTGTTTCTGCGCCCAAAATCACCAAGAGTACGCCTAGGTGGCGGTTCTGCCATTTCTTCCTCTACCCGAGTATGAGTAGAAGCAGAAGCTTGAGATTGTTGCTGTTTTTTCTGCTGCCTTGCCAACTTAGCCTTCTTCCTATTTGCTTTTGCTGTCTTTTCTATCTCCGGATCAAACACCAATTCAGATGTCTGTTTCCCTCGCATACATAACAACTAGAAAGATGATTAAGCACACAACAGCTGTATTTTTAAACAAGATAAAGTATATCCACAAAAACTAACTAACTAGAAATAAAACTGTAATATTGTTCAAAGTAGTAACTCCTTTGCCTTGTTGACAATCAAATCAACAATCCCCGGCAACGGCGCCAAAAACTTGTTAGCGTATTTTATACACTACTTTTTAAGGCAAGTGCACCAATCGCAACCAGTAATATAGTAATGAATAGAGTATCGTCTCCACAGGGATTATGATGGTTATCAATAAGAATAAGTGTGTAATTACTTTGAACGGAAATGATTTGGATATTTTGATTGTAATTGTAACTTTGAAGAAGTTAAAGTTAAGATAGAATTGAACTTGGTTGGTAGAAAACAACTAGGATTTGAATCCTCTTGTACTTGCTCTTATGTAACTAGTTCATCATTAACTTAAGTAATTTCATATAAATTGAAGTTCGAATCAACTGAATTAGCCTAAGGACAATCCCTTGCCTCATAAACCCTTTATTCTAGCCACAATCCCTAATCCCTTAGGTGATTAATGATTAGACTAAGCAATAAGATCAATGATTCATTAGAACACATAACCACAAGTTATATTCCTATAATTTTCATGATTATGGTTACTAATCTCAGTTCAAGTTCATTCATCCTATTTTCCAATAAAGATGAAAAACCCAAAATCAATGCAATAGTGATCAAGTATTGAAAAGCATGAAGTATAGAGATTAGAAACTCAATTTACATAACATATACTTGTATTAATATAAGAGAACTAACTACATAAGAGTTTGTACATGATTCATCTCATCCTAATCTAAGGAATTTAGCTACTCATAGTAGTGAAAGAAGAAAACAAACATATGGAAGAAAACAACTCCATTGATGATCCAAACCTTGTTCCCAAGAATGAATCCTCCTTGAAGATGAAGAACAATGGAACCCTAGCACTCCTAATCTTTCTCCTCAGTGTTTTAGATGTTAGAAAAGGTCCAAGATGAATAAAAAGTGAACAAATATCTAATTATACAGATTCTGCAGCACCGTGCGCGTCGCGCGCAGTTTAGGCAGTGCAAATGCGCGTCGCGCGCACTGAGGCGGCTTCCAGATTTGCACTGATGCGCGTCGCGCGCAGATTCTTCCTGATCAGTGCGCGTCACGCGCATGAAGACAGAGCCAATTTACATAAATGCGCGTCACGCGCATTCCTTTACTTGTAAATGCGCGTCACGCGCATACTCAATAACTTGGCTTTTTTTCGCATTTTTGGCTGCCTTCGAATCTTATGCTCTCACGAATCATCTTCTTTGCCTTTAATTGAATTCTTGAGAGTGTCTTCTTTTGGTTTTGTTTCCATTCCTAGCAATTCAAGTGCAATATACATGAGAATAATGTAAGAGTTAAAACATACAATCAAACAACCAAGTGTAAAGAATTCCAAAGTTTAAGCTCAATATATATTCAACTCTCTCAATTCCTCATGTATTTAATTCAATTAATCACTCTAAATTAACATAAGATGAAAACTTATCAGTTCCTCTGGTTTGTAACTAAGACCCCGTTTACCATTTTGGCTTATGCCCCAAATCATAGATGCTTGTTTGCTTCGTGTAACACACTCAGCAAGGAATCTTTGAAAACCATCTTCATATTTTGAAGAGTTACATTCAATTTTTTCCTCAAACTTAGAGCTGTCACTCACCAGATGATGATTTTCAGCTTTGAGCTTCTCATTCTCCTCATTGAGTATTTGAAATTCTTTTGAAAGTTTTGAGAATTTCTTTTTCAAAGATTTATACTCAGTGTTGAGCTTAGAAAACTCATCTAATAGTTCATCAAAAGCTATTTCAATATCAGAAGATGGATTAGAATCTACCTCTTCATCTTCTTCTTCACTGCTTGACCCTATGGTAGCCATCAGAGCCATGTTTGCTTGTTCCTCATCATCATCAGACGATGATGAATCAGAATCATCTCATGTTGCCATGAGACCTTTCTTCTTCTTGCCTTTGAAACGACCTTTCCTTGGTTTCTCTTTCTCGAGTTGTGGACATTCAGACTTGAAATGTCCAAGCTTTTTGCACTCGTAGCAAGTAACTTGGCTTTTGTCCTTGTAGTCCTTCTTATCCCTTTAGTCCTTCTTGTGGAACTGCTTCCTGAACCTTTCTTTATTTTTCAACATACGTTGAATTTTCCTTGATATTAAGGAAATTTCTTCGTCTGTGTCTCCACCACTCTCATCAGACGATCCTTCGTCTGCTTCCAGTTCAGCTTGAAGTGCTTTGGAGAATGATGCTTTGTTTGTAGATTTCAAAGCAATGGACTTTGATTTCTTAGGAGGTTCTTCTTCATCTAGCTCAAGCTCATGAGCTCTCAAAGAACTCAGAAGATCTTCAAGACGCAAAACATTCAGGTCCTTGGCTTCTTGAATAGCGGTGACCTTAGGTCTCCACTTCTTTGGCAGACTTCTTAAGATTTTCTTTACATGATCAACAGTGGTATAGCTTTTCTTAAGAACCTTTAGACCATGAACTAGTGTTTGGAATCTTCCAAACATAGTTTCAATGCTTTCACTCTCTTCCATTTTGAAGAGCTCATATTGTCTAACTAAGATATTGGCCTTGGTTTCTTGCACTTAGGAAATACCCTCATAGGCCAAAGTTAATGAGTCCCAAATTTCTTTGGCAGTTTCATTCTTTCCGCATTTCTCCTATTCCTTCTCAGAAATAGCACAGATAAGGTAATATCTTGCTTTCTGATGTAGTTGATAATCTTTCTTTTGCTAATCTTCCTATTTGTCCCTAGGAATGGGTTTATTCTTGGAATCAACTGGTTCAGTATATTGTTTTTGAACCATATCCCATAGTTCGAGTTGTTGAGACTCGAAGAAGGTTTTCTATTTATCTTTCCAGTAGTCGTAGTTTGTTCCAGTGAACAAATGAGGACGGATAACGTGACCACCGGCTTCGTTGCTTGCCATGTATAAAGAATAAGATCTTTTCCTCTTACACTGTTAAGTGCTCAACCAAGAGGCCGAGCTCTAGTACCAATTGAACGTGGCAAAAACACAAGAAATAGGGGTTTGAATTGGTTTTTAGAAATCTTTTCTTAAAACTTGTGTATTTTTGAAAACCTTCAACTCCTTAACAAAATAGTAATTAAAACAAGTAAAGAGAAGAGAAGAGAATGACACAGTGATTTATGCTAGTTCACTATCACCTGATAGCTACGTCTAGTCCCTTCACACACTTGAAGAATTTCTTCACTATAATCAACCTGATTACACTTGAGAGTATACTACTGCCAAACTAGCTATACTCATAACTTCTTAGAACGACTTAGTATAGTCAAGCCTCTAAGGAATACAGCCGCTACTGGGCTAAATATAGTGTTCAAAAGTAGTTTAAAACAATATCAAATAACTCTCAGCAGAAAGGATATACAATGAAAAACTCAAGCACAAAGAATAACTTTCAAACTGAAAGAGTAAAATGTTTAAGTGCTTGTTCAATGTGATCTTAGATACTTGGAATAATTTCTTGGTTGCTCACTTTGATTCACAACATCTGTCAAACAGATGATGCTTGTTACTGAGATACTCTGTTCATCAGAGTGAGCTTGAAACAGAGGCAAGTTCTTCAGTATAGAATTTGTTGGCCTTTCATATAACAGAGTCTTGTAGAAACAGACGAAGGTTTCCACTGAGTAGTCTATTCACAGTCTGTTAAGTGTTGACAAAAAACAGAGCATTGACCAAGACAGAGCATGGTCTATCAGAGCCTTGACTGATAGCAAAGTGTTGACCAAGACAGAGTGAGGCTATCAGACGATGACGTCAGCAATTTTCAGAGGATTAATACCAGACTCAGATTTATGAAACTAAGAGTGAAATACACATTTTCACTTAGTCTTCTGATATAATTCCTTATGACGAATAGTGACTTCTGTAACTAACAAACACATCAGAGGATACATTGTTCTATTAACTATTTGTTATCATCAAAACAATTAAGGGTCATTGTTTCTAAATCCACTTGATTCTAACAATGATTTGGCAAGATGTCATTGTATTTACTATTAACACAATTCTTTGTAATTTATTAACATAAGTACTATGTTTAGCTCCATTTATTAACACCACCATTTTGTTGTGTAATGTTGTAGGAAATAGGACTGTTCCTGATGACGAGCCCTTTAAGAAGAAATGGCTTGTTTATGCAGGGAAGCATTGGAAGCAATTTAAGACAATGCTCTTCGAGACTTATATATTTGGGAAGGGAGATAAACATGACAACACAAAGCCATTTGCTACGTATAGTTTCATCTCCGAGGAATCATTGACAGTTATTTGTCCAGAGCCGACATGAAGAAGAGTTTCAGGTTAATGTCAATTATAGTTTTTTACTTGGCCTAGCTAATTTAATTTTTTATTGACTTTTAATTTATTGTGTTATTTGTAACAGGCGAAAAGCCAAAAGGGCAAGCAAAATGCATCGAAGAATCTATACCCCCACAAAATGTCTCGTGGGGGTTATATAAAGCTTAAGGCCGACACGACGGAAGAGAGGTTGAAAAAATGAAGGAAGAGGTGGGAGATAAATGCTCAGTTTTAGATGAGCCTCCTGAACCTACACATTATGAGCTATGGATGATGGCCCGACAAAAGCCATCGGGAGATTATACATCTGAGGCCACAGCCTCGGTGGCTTCTAGGATTCTAAGTAAAGCTTTCGATTCATCAATGTAATTATTTTACAACTAATGCATTTCCTTACACCAAGTATTAATTGCGAAATGTATATATATGTTGTAGGAAGACTTGGTTAAACAGAGCACACAAGGTACTTTTGTTCCACATGGACGTCAGGATGTTTTGACTACTGCCATTGGAACACAAGATCACCCTGGTCATGTCTGCACTACTGTTTGGGGTGTGGGCTTAAAGAAATACTATGAGGAGCTTCACGTCCCACCTCAGGAGCTATCTTTGGTTAGGTACTTTAGGCCATCAGGCAAAAGATCCAGCAGGAACTCTGGAGGGAGATCCAGTAGAAGCTCCGGGAGAAGATGCAAAAGGAGATCTGGGATGAGATCTCAAAGGAGGTCTGGGAGGAGATGGTGAAGAAAATGCGGGAGGAGATCCAAAAGGAGGTCCGAGAGGTATGTGTAACTTGACATAATTAATGAAATAAAAATTACTAACTTTGTGAATGTTATTTATGTTTACTTAATTTGATGTAGACGCTACAATATATGGGTGTGAACAATTATGATGCTCAAACAGATTGTTCTCCTAGAGCTACCATGCGTGCGAACACTAAGGGTAGTTGTGCACCAGATATTGAGGACTCGTCGCCTAAAGAAGCTTTTTGTGAAAAGTTAAAGAATCTCAAGGGTGCTAGCTTCCCAATAGACTTGGAGCATGACACCACGGTCCATCCCTTGTTTTTTTTTTATTGATAGGAAGGACATAAATGAGTTGAGTGCTGGTACTCAGTGGCTTTCCACCCATGTCTTGTCATTATGGTGCATATAAGTATCATTTCTTTGTAAATTTATTTGCTACGTATCAATTCTAATTAACATTTGTTTCAACATCTTAGGTATCTGCATCGCCTCTGTATCGCAAATGGCTCTAGCGATCTGTTTGGATTCTTTGACCCAGTGAAGATTTTTTCCGCCAAATTAGGCCTCCTACAGAGGCAGTTCAATCATACATAAAAAAAATGCTACATAGTGGGCCAAAAAGGTTACTTAGAACTGTATTTGCATAGGTAAGTACATGTTACTAATTGTATTGTTAAATTGCTAGCCTAGGTTGCTTTTATCTGTCTGTGCTTCTGATACACCATTATTGTTGTTTAATATTGCCGTGATCACTGGCAGTTGTTTGTCATTTGTCCTAATGCTAATCTCATTGTTTGGTTGTGTTCACTGCACTATGAACCAAACAAAGAAATTGAGGGCATAATTGATAGGTATATACATTGACTTTGTCTCTAGATCTTTAACTTACTTTTGATGAGTATTCTTTTATCAGGGCTATAAAAGGATATAATTCGCTGAAAGTGTTGGAACCTAAACAATTGAGAAGTTTAGACCCTCAATAATGATAACAAAGTATCTACAAGAGAATAATTTAACTTCTGATAAGTCTTGAAGTGTCTCGGTATTAAAATCTCTCACATTTTATAAACATCACTCAAGCAAAAAGAAGTTCACAAGAAGATGAATACTTTCACATGTGTCTACATCCGGTTTACTCGAGCATCTGGTATATGCACTACTAGCGAGCGTCCGGTACAGCAATGCTTAAGTCACATGGAATGAAAATTTGCAGCGAGCATCTGGTTGATTAGTAAAACACGTGCTAGTCACATTTATTCTTTCTGCTCTCTACCTCAGCTATTCTGGAGCGAAATTAGAATTTGATTTTGTGCGCTCAATTCTATGTACGAGGAATCAAAGGTGACACATTTGGGATAAGACAAAATTCGTACACTGCAAATCATTAAAAAGCAAATAGTACAAAACGGTAAAGTGTACTATTCTGAAATTCTCTGAAAAGGAATATAAGGACATTTTTTCAAATTTCATCACTCAATAATTTGGAGCTGTGTATTTCTGCAATGGTAATATCCTCAAAGACTTCTATAAATACCCTAAGCTCTCCATTGAAGAATGCTGCTAGAAACAATATACTGCAAAAGTTATTATTCAAGTGAACTTCAGCGTCTTACTCTTTCTTTTAGAAAGCTATTTGTTTTGAGCTTATGTTTTTCATCCTCTCTTGTTGAGAGTTATTTGATTGTATTCAAAACTTCTTTGTGAAACTTGTATTGCCTTGTAACAGACTTGTTTCCTCAAAGGCTCGAACGTACTGAGTCATTTTGAGAAGATAAGAATATTATCAAGTTTGTAACAGAAGAATACTCTTAAGGAATTTGTAGTAAGTGTGATTATAGTGAAAATATTTCAGAAACGAAGGGACTAGACGTAACTACCAATTTGGTAGTAAACTAGTATAAATATTTGCGTCTCATTCTTACTTGCTTTACCTTTACTTCTGTCTTGCAAAGAAAAACAAGTTTTTATTAACTTCACTTCAGCATCCGGTACCTTTCCAGCATCCGATTAAAATCATTATTCAAACAAACTTGTTTTCAAGCGTGTTTTAACTTAAAGTTTGCGAAAAATTTTTAACACAATTCAACCCCCTTCTTGTGTTCAAGTTGAGTAAATTACAAGGTTAGTCATACTTTCTTGTGAATAAGGAAAATATTTTGTAGTCAAGCACATTCTTCATAAAGTTTTCTAGTCTTTAAAGATTATAAAACATATAAGTTAAGACAAACTATTCGTTCTTTTATAAGAAAGATTCTTTCTTTATATATTCATTAAATCAAAAGACATTAATCTTGCTTCGATCATGAGTATGAACCTAAAGATCATATTATCTCACAATATTTGCTTCTTGTAGGAGATTCGTTAATTTCCATAATGTAGAAAGAATATTATATATGTTTAGAAAAACTCTCAACACTTCTCTAAAGTCAAAGACTCTAAACTTCTTTAGAAGTGTACAATGAATTAAACATCAATCCATCATCTGGCTCCTCTCTATGGGGATGGATAAGAATCATTCATCATCAAATAGTCAATCACCTTTGTGATGGACAACGATAGTTTCAGCCACATATCCTGTTAAACATAAAAAACTCTCAACACTTCTCTAAAGTCAAAGACTCTAAACTTCTTTAGAAGTGTACAATGAATTAAACATCAATCCATCATCTGGCTCCTCTTTATGGGGATGGATGAGAATCATTCATCCTCAAATAGTCAATCACCTTTGTGATGGACAACGATAGTTTCAGCCACATATCCTGGAAATAGCATAATTGTAGTTCTCCAAATTTTGATGAGATCTCTTTAATGGTCAACCACTTGTCCTTAAAAAGTAAAAAAAATGGTGAATTACTTTGGGCTCCATTTGAGGGTTCCCATTACATGTGATAATTAGAGATATAAAACTCTGGCCCATGTATTTGGGACGGGAGGACAAAATTTTCTCTCCAATTATCAGATGTAATCGAAACCCTTTAACCGACAACACACTAATGTAACTCACCAGCTTTGACATGTTGAGTTCAAATGGTTGACTATTAAAGAGATTAATACATTCTAAGCAAGATCAAGAGAACCACAATTATGTCATATCCAGAATATGTGATTGAAGCTATTAGTGTTAGTCACAAAGGAGATTAACTATTTGATAATGAATAGTTCTCATTCATTGGCATAAAGAGGAACCAAGTGATGAATATATTCAGAGAAGCTCCCAAGACTACTCTCAAGTCAGAAACTCTAAACTCCTTTAGAAGGGTAAAATCATTACATTTGGCAGCTTTTCAAGAGTTGATCCTTGGGGGTTTTAGTCATGATCATCCGTTTTATAACTCCGGTAGGTAAGATCAGAGCTCCCAATGAATAGATCTGTGCTCCTAGCTTGAAAAGTAACATGCAGCAACAATCAGCCAAAACGCCTTCGGTCTTCGTGCCTTCACAGAATGCTTCCGGGGCTTCAAGCAATCATTCAAGTTCCCCGCTCAGCACAAAGTTCAGGCTCCCAAGCCACCATTCAAGCTTTGAGAAGGCAACATCATTTATGTACCATGTACCACCAAGTCAAGGGCAATTTTTTCAGATAAAATACCCTCATGGGCTAGCACTTCCGCCTATCTATCTTTGCATCGTGGGGTTTCACATGGAGGAGGTGGTACACCAAACACCCAATCAAGAACATTCAAATATTTGGATCTGAACACTTCCCTCTCCTGTGCATAGCAGTGCATTATGATGGCCGTTGACAAGCTGAAAACTACAACATCAGCTCTCTTGATCTTTCTAGACTGTGGCAGATATCCTGCATCAGCTATGCATGTGAAGAAACTCTCAATAGCCCGGGCAAGGCAGTATAATGATATCTCTATTCGCCTGCTTTTCTTCTCAATTGCCAATCCAAGGCCAGTTGGGAACTGCACGAAAATGCAAAGTTCCACTTTATAACAAAACTGTTAATGCAATTGAAAAAACTCATTCTTTCCGTGAATGTAATTCCAGCAAACTTTCTGTCAAATAATACAAATTGAATTACCCAATCAAACTTATATAAATATGTGGATACAGTAAGCAACATACCGTTCCGATGGCCACCATTGGAACGTTACATCTTTTGAAGATCCTAAACAGCAAGCATGTCCACATCCTGATGAAGAATAGAGACATCCATATTATACATGTCAATTTCAAGTTTCAACAAAATTGATGCTATCAAAATAACAATGAGGTTGAGCAATGAAGAATAAGAAAATGAAAAGGCCACCAGACATATAGAACAAAAAATAATTGAACATAAGAAAAGAAAGCAAGTATTTAAAATAAAGTGTTCTCGTTTCCTCTTTCAACATAACCATATTAGACTTAACTTTAAGCTGGAGTAAAGCAAAAATAGAAAATATTTCTAATCAAAACTAAGGAGGACAAATTGTCACATTAATCGTATACCAGTATCTGTTTATATATCTGAGAAGACTGCTGCTATTCTAATTATTAGAAGAACTGCATACATATTCTTCTATTGATGTAAATTTGCAAACTGAACTTTTTTTGAGCATATTGACCCTCATGCCATATGGACAGCATTTTGTTTCAAATTTAAACATTCTTGGAATCTTGAACGACTCTGAAACTAATTTAGCAGCAAGAAAACCAGCAACAAAATAATAGTACACAAAACAAGTTTATAGATGCTAACCAGGCAGATGCACAATACACAGACAGAAACAAGCTTGATCTTGCAGTGCCGATAAGACCCTTAGCCAATATCGTGTAAGGCCTGCAGTTAAGCATTTTGATAATGAGCAATGAACAAGTGCAACACAACATAATCTCATCATAAATATACAGCACAAAGCATGATCTTCGTTTTGTGCTAGATTTGAGAGTGCTTAGAGAAATATTAGATGGAATAAGTTATTGTCCAGCAAAACCCTTTTCATGACAAAATCAGCATATGTGCCACTTACTATGTACTCAATTTGAAAACCACAATTATCGATAACACTTCAATCAGGTAAATAGTAGATTGGTTGCTATGTATTCCAATCAAATCACCTTTTTAAAAGTCCTTTTCTATGAACTATTAGTGCAGGTATAAGATAAACCGGAAGATAAACTGGTAACGCTCTTTTGTAGGCTTGAAGGAGAAAAGATAAGACGTGTCCACCACATGATTGATTCCCATGTACAATCTGCAAAATATCAGTGATTTTAAGCACTAAAAGAAGCAACACAAATCACAAGTTTTATATCATGGGTTACAAATTAAATATGGAACACAGATGGATGAAATGTTTCAAACAGATGTTGCAAAGTAATACAGTTCTTACCAGAATGACATAGTTGAACACAATCCAAAAGAAAGTGAAAATCATCAATACAATAAATACGATTAAACTTGAATGAATAATTTTGTTAGGGCATAGAGCAGAAGATCAAAACTTAAATGTTTCCACCAAAGTCCAGATGCTTTGAAGTTTACATGTGGTTCATAGCCAAATATGAACCAATATTCATCATAAGAGCCATGTTTCTCATGATTCCATCATAATGAAGAAATAGATGCTACTGTTATGGTGCGATCAAATTCAGCTTCCAAATGTGATATTGAACACTGTTTAATAACTATGCTTTATTTTACTTTATTTATTTTCTATGGGGTTAGTTAATAACTACACTTACTGAGATTGAAAAAAAGGGACAAGAATAAAAAATAAAAAAAATCCTTATTTCGTACCGAGCATGGGACTTTCATATTTGGATTTAATTTCACATCAACACCCATGGTCTTGTAGTATTTCTCTATTGCATCCAAATTAGTAAAAGGCTTGCCAGTGGCTATATCTTTTACACCTTGTAAGATAACTGCACCTTTTCCACCATGTTTATTGAGAAAGGATTTATATGAAGCAGGCAAACTCTCTTGCTTTAATATATAAGCAGACCTGAAACCAAAATATTCTCTATTATCATTAATCTTTATTCATAAAAAATCCTTCAATAATTATTAAAAGGGAGAAAAGCAGGGGTAGACAGAGACATAAAGTGTGTCTGTCTTGGAAACATGGCCCAGAATGAAACTATCAAGGCTGCCCCTTCATGGACACAGTCATGGCTGTAAAATGGGAGACAAAATTTTATTTTCATTAATTTGTTAAGAGTTGTATTACACTTATGCATGATGTATTGAATTTCAGTTGAACACACTGCTCGCACAGTAGTCTAGCTGATTCTAGCAGCTTCTACTCTTCTTGTCAAGAGTCTGTTGTATTCTGTTATAATTAGTTAGAATCAGTTAACTGACTTAGCTTTAGTGTGACTTTCTATAAGTAGAACCGTCGTACATTCTGACAAATCATCATAGAATTCAGAACTCATTTCACAGAAAACATCTCACAGTTTCTCTCTATTTTCTTCCACTTCCTGTTTCCCCCCCCCCCTCTACTTCCTCACTAGCTTGATTTCCAATAGAATTCAAGGTGCCACCCAAATCTTTCTTACTATATCAATATCAATGCAAAGGGTTATCAAGAAGAATCTTGAGATGGGCAACATGTTTCTAGTATTAGTTCTTTTTCTTTTCCTTGTTACCCTCCTATTTATCTGGTAGCTTTTACCTGCCATACTGTTATAGTACAACATCAATACTTCATAGTGTTGTCCGCAACAAGCATTGGGCAAATATATATGTCGAATTAAATGGGGGAAGAGAAAAAAAATAAACATTTCTGAGTTGCAGTTATGGTTTTAATTATAAAGGATTAAGATTAAGATGTTGCTAATACTAGAGTCTAGACTCCTAATCCTAATTAAATAAGAAAAAAGATCATGAAAATATAAAGAAATGTGAAAACCAATCCAAATAGATAATGTAAGAAATTCTAAATTACCAAGTATTCGTATATTTTAACACTCCCCCTCAAGCTATAGCTTAACCAAGCTTTAAGCTTGTTACAAATAAACCCTTATAAAAGGAAAATATAATACAGGCTTCACAAAACATAGCCATAAAGGCAACTCGAGGATGTTGGAGACACCAGAGAGATGAGCATTGTTGGAAAGACAACTAAACAAAATGGTTTGAAAGATCATCAATCTCAACGTCGCATAACCAAGGAAGAAGAGACTCATTAGAATGATCATTAGCTGAAATTTCCTGGCAGGCAATTGTACACAACAAGAACTAAAATTTTTCCAAATCCACCAAGAATAATATATGGAATCCTTAACATGTAGGATACCAAATAAAAAAAATAAAAAAAAACCTGAGGCTGGTGCACCGTGCACATTACAACCAAGAATAATTCATTACAACATGACTCATCAGTGAGATAGGAGAAATCACAATTGGTATTATTCACAATGGAAGATTGGTATGAATCACAACTAATTCATTACTAATCTAGAACAGTTAACGCCAAAATGCATCTGGGATAGCCGAAATCAAACTTTATCTGAGATAGCAAGGGATTGCATAAAGGACATGACAGAGAGACAAATTGATTTAAGGCTCCAGAGATAGGTTGCGGAAGCAGCTGACACAAAAAAAGAGAGAAATTGGGAGAAAGGGTGGCTAGAATTTGTGCACGGTTAATGAGAAGAAAAGAACCATTGAGACAATGACATTATTATAATAGAGTTACAAACTTATGGGAACTCAACAGCAAAATAGGACGAGACAAGTGAAAAAAGATGCTGCCACTCTGGAACCTTGTTGAAGTTACAAGATTGTAGATACAGAAGGAGGGAAGAGAAAGAATAAATACTTCTGAGTTGTGATTATGGTTTTATTTATGAAAGATTAACCACTATAACTTACAACTTATTTATACAATACTAGACTCCTAATTATAATTAAATAAGGAAACAGATCATGAAGTATATAACAATATCAAAACCAATTCTAGGAGATAATCTAACGGTGTGTTTGGCCCAGCTTTTTTTGGGCTTATCTTCTCCTTAAAAGGGAAAGCAGGGTCAAACACATTTTGATAAAAGCTCTTGAAAAAATAAGGAGCTTATTTACAATCAACAAAAAGTAAGAAAAAGGAGCTTTAAAAAAAGTATTTGAGAGGAGGTTTTATAGAGCTTTATCAGAGCTAATGCAAAATGCTCTCGCTTGAATCCTAAGTCCTGAGTCCTAACTATCACATTATTCTGTAATTTCAATTTTTTTTATTCATCTCGCTCTCATTGATGCTTTCACCCTTTTTTTTGTTTCACTCCCTCATATTCTCACCATCTGTGTTCGTCGGTTCTAGTTGAGACAATCCTTTGAATAGTCCTTTCCATGGAATAGTTTATAAAGTTTTGTTTGCACCATGTTTGCTCTTTTTATTTAGAAAAATGATTATATTGAAAGCACAATTACTGTTTTGTATCTATTTCATAAACCATACCACAAACAGATATCTCTAGCACCATTGAGCACAAACCCAATATTCCTCAATGAAGGAAATGAGATTTGTAGCGCATGGATACTGCATACAATACGAAGGAAGTGTGTCACAGTTGACATCACAACACATGAATATATAGTTTAAGTAAAAGCAAATGTGTCACAAGGAAGGAGAAAGTGGGGCAAAATATAAAATCAGGAAAAAAAAAAAAGTTCATATAGGAAGGTAATTTCATTTCCATATCTTAATAATTTTTTAATACGATAAATTCTGAATTTTTATTAATAGTTTTTTAAAGAATTTAACTTTTATTTTTATAATATTTCATTTCCTAACGGTAATTTGTAATAAAATCAGGGCTATTATAAAAATATTTTAGCAAAAAACTTTTAGCTTAAAAGTAGCTTTTAAAAGTAACACAGACTATTATATTTAGAAATCTCAAGGAACTGCCATAAAATTCAAAAGACAAGAAGATAGCTTATTCTAAAGTGATGCTGAGCTAAAAATTCATGAATAAATAAAAAACAAAGAAAGGGAACATAGCATTGTTACATACAATATTTGGGAAGAGGAGAGACACATGAGGAAAATGTCACCGTGCTTCCACGTGAGAGGCTTACAAATTCCCCCAAACCGTTTGCTCTTAATCCCACAACGAGATGCCAAGACAGCAGCACGCATGAGAATGTAAATAGCCAAGCTTGTGTGCTGAGCCTCTAATCCTGTCAGAAGCATCGACTGCCCAGCAACCGCTCCTGCCAACAGAGCCCTCCACCTTGCTGTCCTGAACTACAACACATCACAAAACCCAATCACAATCTCTCCTTCTCCAAAAACACCCAAACAAACCCAAGAAAACAAAAGCAGCAGTATTGACCAGTATACTTTACGAATATATTTTCGGTTTTCATTTAGTTATTTATCACAATAATTGTCAATTTTTCCAAAAAAAAAAAAACAAAAAAAAAATTGTTTCTTGTTTTCAAAGCAGATAGACACTCGTTCAATTACAGAAAATCATGTGGCTCGCAATACAGCATTTCGACTTCTTAAAATTACCAAAGAGCACATGCAAATGCCTTAATTTGCACTTCTTCGCATCTTTTACTATATAGTTCAAAGATTCAAGCAATTGAGTTTCGAATCACTTCTAAAACTGCCCTACGGTTACAGAGGTTATGTGCATTTCAGAAAGAAAATACTAACAATAATCATAAATCGATTGTTACATGAAATGAAGAGAGAAAGAGAACATGCCTATTGTGACCTCCGAAAGCACCTATAAGCTCGTCCATTGACACAAACGTTCCGGCGAAGGTTCCAAGAAAAAGGCCGTATCTCAACGTCTCTTTCAAAGCCGCAACAATCACTTCGCCGTTCGTCACCGCAAACTCCTTCCTGAACAAAAAAAAAAAAAAAAAAAAAACGAAACGACGTAAATCACCACAAACGCGAAAAAGTACTTCTTCGAGTTCAAGCCATTTTCCTTTTCTTCTCACCTTGGTGGCTTTTTTCGCGCGAATCGCGCCACGATCGCGAAGAGAGCGAGACCGCCTTTGAGACCAGCTCCAATCGAGAAACCTTTTGCCGAAGCAACGAGGACTCTCTGAAGCTTCTCCGGCGAAATTGTGACGACTGTTCCACGCAGGGAACGAGGGATCGACGGTGCCGTTGGCGTTTCAGCCGATGCGTCGTCGTCATTGTGGAAACCGTTGATCTCCTCCGAATGGCACCGGTGTATGTCGCCGGAATCGGCAACGGACGGCGACATGGCGGCAGAGCAAGATGGAAGGATGGTGAAAGGGAAAGAGTAAGCAGGGAAAGTTAATTCAAGGGGACAAGAGAATGAAGATGAGAGAATATATACTTTTCATTTGATGTTGCGTAATAGGGTGACACGTGTATGGTTCGTGATTCTATTCATTTTGCATATGCCTCCAGAGTAACGACACGCCCAAAGTTAGTTTTTTTCTTTCAAAGTTTGTGGGTTGATCCGGACCATTATGGGCCAACATTTAGGTCAAATTGAACTACATCAAGTGTGGGGCCGAAATAGGATTTTGTGTCGATAATTGTTAACCTACCTCACACATTTTTATTAGACCTTTCAAGTTATCTGAGACTTTTTTTGTCAAAAAAAAAAAAAGTTTATCTGAGACTTTGGCAAAAAAAAAAAGTTTATCTTTGAGACTTAATTCCATTTGTTTTTGGTACAAGACTTAATTCATTTTAACACTCTTAAATTTTACCTAATTCTTTCTTTTCCACGACCAATTGTATTTAATTTTTCAGACAAACTATAATGTATTCGTAAATTGGCTTTTATTTTACTTATAATGATTTGATTTGAAAAATTTGTGTCCCGTTTGTATCTAGTTAAACCGGACGTTTTAATACCAACGGGGTTGGGTTTAAAGGAAGGGGCTAGTCTTTCACAATGTGGCGAAACAAGATTCGAATCTCCACGGGGAGAGGTACTCACATTTAGTGTCCGACACGCCTCGAACAGGGTTATCTCCGTTAGAAGAGACCTATGGAAAACAAAACAAAAAAGGACGTTTTATATATTGACTTTTCACGGATTTAATAATTTAAAGAGATATACCTTACAATCTCTTCTTATCTATACCAATATATCTGTCAAAAAAAAAATCTATAACAATACATAAACTAACTCGTAATTAAGTTCTAATTTGTATCTTTTCAAAAAAAAAAAAGGTTCTAATTCGTATCTTAAATATTTTGTAAGAATATATTTTATCTAATTTTTAAAAATAATAAGAATTTAATTGATATGCATTGCCATTAACCAATCCTAAATTGTCACATCATTAAAAAATTTGACTCTAATCATAATCATAATTATCTTAAAAGTTATACACCCATGTCTCTGAGTAGGTGCATAGTATCAATAGGCGTGTACAATTTAATTTGGATAAAGTAGAATAGCGTCTTAATAGTTGGAAGGTCAAGAGTTTATCTTTTGTCGGAAGAGTAACGCTCACTAAGTCGATAATCCAATCTCCCCCCTCTTATGTGATGCAATCTGCTTTTATTCCTCGTTTCATTTGTGATGAGATTGATAAGAGGTGTAGAAAATTTATTTAGGGAGACACCGATGATCAAAGGCATGTACACTTGGTTAATTGGAAAAATGTGTGTAGGCCTATGCTTTGGGGTGGCCTTGGTCTGAGAGAAGCTAGAAATATTAATCAAGCTGCAATTATGAAAACGGGTTGGCAACTTATTTCTAGAAGGGATGATCTTTGAGTTAAAGTCATTCGGTCAAAGTATAAATGTAGAGATGATGTTGTTCCCTTGATTAATGGTAATAGATATGGTTCCAATTTCTGGAGAGGTATCTGTAACTTGTGGGAGGATGTGTCAAAAAATTTAGTGTGGAAAATTGGGGATGGTAAATCGATAAATTGTTGAAAGGATGTTTGGATTCCCCATGTAGGAGCTCTTATGAATTTTGCTTTGGATTTGAGTGATGTTAACAGTGTGTTAAGAGTGGTGGATTTATCTCAACCGCAAGGGGAGTGGTCTCTTAATAAAATTATTAATCTGGTTCCTTCTTCTGTCTTGCAATCTATTGTCCATTTAATTCCTCCAAACCGAGAGAGAGGTCCGGATGTTGTTGCTTGGAAGTTGAAAAAAGATGGTGCTTTCTCCAATGCTTCGGCTTATGGGTGCATGACCAACATTTTAATCGTAATTTATTTGAAAAAACTGGTCTTGGAATGGTCTGGAGAGGCATAGATTTCATTTGTGGAAGATCTCTCAAAATTGCTTGTTGACAAATGTGGAGAGATTTAGAAGAGGAATTGGCGTGTCTAGTGTTTGCTCGATTTGTGGGGATAGGGATGAATCTACATTGCATGATTTAAGAGACTGTGATATTATTTCTCAGGTTTGGTTGATTCTAGGTGGTGCTACGATTGATCAGAATTTTTGGACACCTGACTTGTTGAATTGGGTGGATTTTAATCTATCTAATAATTTGATGGTGCAGGGAGGTGAATGGAATCTGATTTTTGGTGTTACTGTTTTCAATTTTTGGAAGCGAAGGAATGATATTACTATTAATAACAAGACTGCTAGTTCAAATGAATTGGTGAGGCGCATTTTATATGAGTGCAATAACATTATGCAGAGTCACGCTGATCTTAGTAGTGTTTATAAGGGGATCATCTCTTCTAAGCAACCATGTTCTATAAAGTGGTACCCTCCGGAAAGTGGGTGGACCAAGTTGAATTGTGATGGTGCAGTGTCTCAATTTGGTAGTTTAGCTTCAGTTGGTGGTGTTATTCGGGGTTACCGTAGTGAATTTTTATTGGGTTTTGCCTTTAGTTTAAGTCTGTCCACTATAACGGCGGCTGAATTATGGGTTATCCATATGGGACTTCAATTAATTTCTCTCAATGAGTATAATAAGGTGGTTATTGAGTCTGACTCTTTAACAATAATTAAATTAATCCAGTCGGATTGCTCTTCACAGCATCATTTTTTCAGTTTGGTGGAAGATATCTTATCTATTGTGAGATCCTTTGTTGAAGTTTGTGTTACTCATGCTCTTCACGAAGCTAATCAAGTTGCAGATTGCTTAGCCAAGTTTGGCTTTGCTCTTGACTCTTATAGAAGTGTTTCACTAGTGTTCCTATTTTTGTTTTGAATGCCTTCAAGCAGATTATGCTGGGATTTGTTTCTCTAGGAGTTTCTAGTTTTTGGATTTTTCCTACGCCCCTGTGGTTAAAAAAAAGGCGTGTACAGTTTTTCTAGATAAATGAATCTTATATGAATTTGCAGTGGACGTAAAATACATAAGTTGTTTCTTGTTCGCCAAATTTATAGCTTTTACAATTTACTTTCAATGTGTACCTAAATCCTCATCTACTTTCGTCAAAAAAAAAAAATCCTCAGCTACTCTAACAACTTTATTCAACTTGCTACTTAAATGCATTCTATCAACTAAAATATGGTTGCCATGCTTATTTACTGCGCGAATATTAAAATTCTAAAAAATGAAATAATCTATCTATACCTATATAAAGAGAATAATTTACCTATATAATGAGAATAATTTAAGGTATCTAACTTTTTTGGTGTTCACGTTTTCTTGTCATTTTTTGTCTTATAACTGAAAATTTAAAATTAAATTTAAATCTATATGCCACTTATTTTTATTTTTGTAAAAACTAAAATATAATTCACTTAACTTCTATATAAAATTCCTTCTATTTAGCAAGTTTATCAAATAATATAAATTTTCATCTAGGGGTTTATCCCTTGAATGCTTTTAGAGAGTGGAGTACCAGTTCGTATGGTCAAATAGAAAGCAATGAAATGTATTAGTGATTATTTACCGATTAATTGCATATTCATTATGAATTACTAGTACATATGAAATATTGTAACGACCCATTTCCGGACCGCTACCGAGCTCAATATACCGAGCTCGAGTTACCGAGCTCAACACACCAAGCTCAACAAAACCTATATGAGATGTGTTTTAAAAACAAAACTCTTGTGCCTTTTAAAAATGCGATATATTTTTTTTTATAAAAACCAACTCGTGCACATCAGAGTAATTACAGCTTTTCGAAACATGGTGCAACTAAGACACAAGACTTAAATTCTAATAAAACATACATGCATAACATACACATATATATCACTCGAAATAATAATGTATACAAATACAGAGTAGCAAATGTGTAAAGAAAATACACCTAAGGTACGACAACTTCAAAAGAGTAATCATACCTGGGGTACTTCCAGACTCCCACGCAGGTCTTTGCAAAAGTAAGACCACCGCCTACCCTCAGAGCAATAAAAACAACATCGCCTAAACTGGTCACGACCTCGAACACAAAGGAAAAACAAGTACAAGACTCGGAAAAACAACATCCAACAAATAAACAATCACGACAGATAGAGGTCGCCACTCGGGTCCTCGCCGAGCTCCTCCTCGGCATCGCTTCATCGCCGAGTTACTGCGCTTCGACATCGCCTGGTAACCGTCATGGATTGAAGGCACCACGGAAAGTGGTCAACTTCTCAACAAGTTAAGATAAGCTCGACATAAAAATATAAGCAAACAAAGAAAGTATAACAATCACCGACGTGACTCGACCATCTCACTCTAACTCGACACAACTCACAATTCCATTTTCTCTCGACTCGACAATTTTCCTAATGCACACGCTGCATCAGATGTCGGAAAGTCCAGGTAAAGCCTTGGGATCCTCGCTCTCCCTAGGATACCAACTCAGTCCCGTGGCGTGGCGGCGTCTAGTCAATCTCCCAGTAAACAAAGGGGACCTAGCACCCTCGATTATCCGGTCACGGCTCAAAAACGCCATACGACTCACCTAGCTCGCTCACTCGATGAACAATTAAGCGCATACGATATTCAAAGAGTTAAACACAATATTCAACCACATGTCAAATAAAAGAGCAAGCTCGACATGAAGAAACGCAATTCAACATGCAATACACAATTCACGACATATATTCAATCACATATTAAATACATGCAAAAACTCAATCATATCACAACATTTCATCTCGACACAAATCAGTAAATCCATACACAATAACATAACCACATAGAATATGAAATGCCCTTACGCTATCATACTACGAAAACATTAATGTGAAAGGACTTATAAAATAAAGCCTTAGAGATATCTAGAAGTTGCCCTTACCGAACTCCAAGTTAAAGCTGCTCGACAACGACCTCGACACAGCTGTCTTCAAAGAGCTCGACAACGACTTCTCTTACTCGATCTCGACACGGCTGTCTTCAACGAACTCGACAACGACTTCGACACGTACGCTTCTCAGTCGACCTCGACACGCGTCTGATCCTCGTTCGGATCTCCTTCGCGTCCTTGGATTAAACTACCGTACACCTTGATTCGGAAATCACTCGATCTCGGGAATCAGACTTCCTAAAACAAACATAACTCAGATCGATCTATGGTTTCCAATACATCTAACTCTCTCTTCCCCAAACTCAACCACAACCCAGAAAATATAAAACTCAAGAACTGAAAGATATTTTTCCTCTAACACTAAGTTAGGGATTTCGATCAAAATTTCATGAAAAAGTTATCTGATGCTTCAACAGAAAGATCGACAACAACAATATTCGTACAACAAACGAAAAACCAGAAATCGAACGAACTAAAAATGGGGTTTTCTGGGCACTGCCGATTGCAGAAAAACAGAGAAAGAAATTTGTTTTACAAGCCCAATTAATCGGTTAAAAAGATAGGTAATATTGTGAATAAGAAAACCCATCAATTAGACATGGTTTGGAAGCATAAAACTGGTTAAAAATGGAAGAAGAATTAGCGCTAAACAGTAGCACGAAGAAGATAAGAATCTGTTCTTCATACCTCAACGGTGATGGTCGATCAGACGAGATATGGGTCGAGAAGTTGATGATGAACAAAATTGATGAAGAAAGCTTGTGCAGAATCTCGCTGGAACTCACGGTTTCGTCGATGAAGATTTTGAAGAAAACAACGAAACACAGAGCAGAAGGAAGGAAGAAGAAAGAAGAAAAGAGAAATAATGAGTGTGAGGGAAACGGTCGTGGTATACAGCTGGCGAGATAGGGGTATAAACGTAACTCCAGCTAAAAGATGCCAATCCCATCAATCATCTACCCGTTAACTCGTTCCTCTCTCATAATTACCCTCTACTCGCTTGGTCAACGACAAGCCGACAATGTAATAATTTCAAACAATATATTAATAACGCTGAGTATCGTTCGAAACAATACGAGGTATCATCTCGACACGATGTCGACAAGGGTGCTCGTGCAAACGCATAAGGTTTTAACACGAGTTCGTGAACGCGGTCTCCTCACCGACTTGCGTCCTCATCGCTAAGACGCGACTTCATCATCTCGACACGCCGACCTCCTCACCAAAGCCTAGTGCACGTGGTCTCATCACCGACAAAGATCTCGCAAACGATCTAGTCACGGGATCTCGACACAAGGTCTTGGTCGAGGTCTCGATACGTCGTCCTAATACGATGTCGATCTCGCCCTCAGGTGTTACAATCTCTCCCTCTAAAAAATTTCGTCCTCGAAATTGCAAATAAGATTCTTACCTCGTAAAAGTTCAGTGGTAATCGAGTCTTCATCTTCTCCTCCAGCCTCCCAAGTCGCATCTCCCGCCTTCGATCCCATACAACTTTGACAAGTTGAATCTCTTTGTTCCGCGAATCGCTTGGCTTTCCGATCAACGATCCTTGCCGTGACGCTTCAAAAGATAGGTCGCCCTTCGCTTGAATCACATCCGGTTCGATGACATGAGAAGGGTCGGAAACATACTTCCGCAATTGTGAGACGTGAAAGACGTTGTGGATGTTCGACAAGAATGGTGGCAATGCAATCGATATGCCACCGACCAATACGACGAAGAATCTGGTAAGGTCCAATGAATTTAGGGTAAGTTTCTTGGATTTGATCGCTCGACCAACTCCAGAGTGGGGGTGACTCTAAGAAATACATGTTCTCCTTCCTCGAACTCGAGTGGTCGACGTCGTTGATCCGCATAACTCTTCCGTCGACTTTGAGATGTTCGTGATCCGATCTCGATCAAACGGATCTTCTCGGTAGTCTGCTGGATCATATCTGGTCCTACGATACCGCCGCCTCCTGGTACCAACAAAGAGGCGTCGACATTTCCGCCCATACAGCCGCTTCAAAAGGTGCCATCCCAATACTCGCATGGAAGCCGTTGTTGTATGTGAACTCCACCAATGGCAAGACGTCGTCCCAACTTCCTCGGTGATCTAACGCATAAGCTCGCAACAAATCTTCAAGCGATTGGATCGTTCTCTCGCCGACCGTCGATGCGTGGATGATATGCCGAGCTAAGCCTGAGCTCGGTTCCCATCGCTTCCTGCAATTCCCTCCAAAAATGAGACGTGAACTTCGGATCTCGGTCCGACACGATCGAAGAGGGTATTCCATGTAGTCGTACTATCTCCGCGATGTAGATCTCGGTCAGCTTTTCCACGTTGTATGTCGACCTCACTGGTAAGAAATGAGCAGATTTGGTCAATCGGTCGACGATCACCCAAATCGAATCATTCTTCTTCTCGTCTTCAAAGAACCTACAACGAAGTCCATGGAAATATCGCCCCATTTCCATCTTGCACGTCAAGCGATTGTAGCATTCCTGCGGTCGTTGGTGCTCCACCTTCGCTTCGACACGTTAAACATGAAGCTACGTGACGCTACTTGCTTCTTCATTCCGGACCACCAAAAATGCTTCTTCAAGTCTTGATACATCTTCGTAACTCGGGATGAATACTAAAGTTGCTCTTATGCGCGCTTCGAGAATCAACTTCCTCACCGGATACGTTAGTACGCACACTCGGCCATTGCACCTCAAGATGTCGTCCGCTCAGGCCTGAAATGCACATGCCTTCCACTTGCGCTATCAGCCAGATCTTCTCTTGCGAAGCTCGTCATGAACTTCTTGGTCTCGGATCTCGCCCAACAATCTGTTAGAAATGGTAAGCATACCAAATCTCGGCTTCCCGGTGAAACTTCGACACTCGACTTCAAATCTCGGAACTTCTCGAGCATCTCCAACTCCTTGATCATCATTACCGAGGTTAAACGCTCTTCTTCCCGCTCAACGCATCTGCTACTACGTTAGCCTTACCGGATGGTATTCCAACGTAAAGTCGTAGTCCTGAGAAATTTCGTCCATCTACGTTGACGCATGTTGAGCTCCTTCGGTCGAACAGTACTTCAAGCTCTTGTGATCGCCGAAACAGAAGAGTGCTCCCATAAAGGTAGTGCCTCCATATCTTGACGCCAAAAACTCTGCGCTAGCTCCAAGTCGTGAGTAGGGTAGTTCCTCTCGTGAATCTTAAGTCGTCTTGAAGCATACGCGACCACCTTCCGATGTTGCATCAAAGACGCATCCCAATCCCTGGTGTGACGCATCACAATACACCTCGAAAGGCTCTTACGGTTGAGGCAAAATCGTACAGCGCCGCCGTCAAAAGCTCCTTCGGCCGTTGAAAATCGGCTTCACACTCCTCGGTCCAAGCAAAAGGTTGATCCTTCCTCGTCAATCGTAAAGAGGCGCGACAATCTTCGAGAAACCTTCAATGAATCTTCGGTAATATCCTCGCTAAGCCGACAAAACTCTGATCTCGAATCGCCTTCTACTGTTCCCACGCTATCACCGCCTCAATCTTGGTTGGATCCACAGCCTATCCCTTCTCTGGAAATCACGTGACCAAGAAAATTCACCTCTTCAAGCCAAAATTCACACTTCGACAGATTGGCATAGAGTTGCTTATCTCGTAATATCTGCAGATGCTCGACATAGGTGTTCTGCGTGCTCTTCTCGGTTCCTCGAGTAAATCAATATGTCGTCGATGAACACTACAACGAATCGATCCAAAACGAATGGAAAATCCTGTTCATGTAGTCCATAAACACACCGGGCGATTCGCTACTCCAAACGGCATCACCAAGTACTCGTAGTGACCGTATCTAGTCCCTGAAGCGGTTTTGGCGACATCTTCCTCCTTCACGCGAACTGATGGTAGCCCGACTTCAAATCTATCTTGGAAAGATCGCCGCTCCACGGTTGGTCCATCAAGTCGCCAATACGTGGTAACGGATAACGGTTCTTCACGGTAACCTTGTTGAGTTCGCGATAGTCCACGCACGACCTTGATCGTCCATCCTTCTTCTTAACCAACAACACCGAGCTCCCCACGGTGACACGCTCGGTCGTATGAATCGCTTCGACTCCAAGTGTTCGATCCGGGACTTCACTCTTTCATCTCGGCAGAGACATCTGTGCGGCGCTTTGGAAATCGGTCTGTTCTGGAATCAGTCGATGGAGAACTCGACCTCTCGTCTTGGTGGTAATCCCGCACGTCTTGAAAACGCCCTCAAAATCACACACCACCGGTACATTCTTCACGCCGATCTGCTGGAAAACTTCCGAACTAGCTAGATACATGTATTCCCTAGTTCCTTCTTTCAAAGAAACTCCAATACGTTCGGCGTAAAGATAATTGGAGACTCCAAGGTCCTGAAAGATTACGCTTTACGGCACACCCAAAAGGACATGGTGGTGTGACAACCAATCCATCCCGAGGATAACATCTAAGCCCTTAAGAGGCAAACAAACCAAATTGACCACAAACTTTCTATTCTGAATAATCACTACACAATTAAGACATGCGGTGTTTGTGACTAAGGTTTTAGCATTTGAGGTTGTAACTACTAATTTAAGCGGTAAGCGATCACAGTCAAGCTCAAATGGTTCACACAATCAAGAAATAAAGGAATGGGTTGCACCGAATCAAAAAGAACGGATAAGGATTTACCCTCGATCTCACATTCACCTTGGATAAGATCATCACTCGTTCACTTCCTCGCCACTCATGCGTAAAACTCGCCTTTAGCCACTTGACGCTTTCCTTTGGCCTTTGCCGCAAGCATAGTCGGTTCAGCCTTTAGGTGTAGGACAATCCTTAGCAAAATGCCCCGCTTCTTGCAATTGAAACACACCTCCTCCTCTCGAGTACAATTACTCGCGTAATGTCCCGCTTTCCACATCGGTAGCAAATCACCTCGACAACGGGTGACCTCCACTCCTCGGTACTTGGGTCATCGGACGATCTTGTCCCTGTTGTCGTTCCCCGAGGTCGGTCGTAAGGTCTCTTCTGCGGTGGTTTCCGCTTTACGTGCAAATCTACGCCCGCACTCTGGGGTCTCACCGGTCCGCCCACAACAGTCTTCTTCCTGTGGCTCCTCACTCCTTCTACCTCGACACATCGATCAATCAGCTCTTGGAGATTTCTGATCCTCAACGATACTACTGACTTCTGAATGTCGAATCTCAATCCCCATTGGAATCTCTCACTTAACCATCTCTGGTCAACTCGGTCACGAAATGGACTGAAATACCTCGCCAATGATTCGAACTTGGCCGCATACTCGGACACCGTCGAGTTGACTTGCTGCAGTTGAAGAAATTCCTGCTCCTTCTCGGCTCGTGCGATGTCAGGAAGTACTTGTCCAAAAACCTTTCACGAAAAAGCTCCCAGGTCATCTCGCGATGTTACGCTATAAACGTTGCTTCACTCCTCTCCACCAATACTCTGCGTCTCTAGCGATGAAGTAGGTGGCATAGTCGACCTTCACGTTGTCCCGCAATGAAGTGCCTCAAAGATCTTCTCGATCTCTTGCATCCAAAGATCGACTTTATCCGGATTTGGCTCACCGTAGAACTTCTGTGGATCATGCTTCCTGAAGTCGGCCAATCCTCTCGCTTCAAAGATTACGCTCGCTCGTTGTTGTTCTTTGCAAGTTCTGCTGAGTTAACGCCGCCGTCTGTTGAGCCATCGCGTTAGCCTGTTGAGTTGCAGCGGTGATTGTTGAGCCATGGTCGCCGCCATCTCGGTCATAGCTTGAATAGCTCGTTCCATGTCGACGTTCTCGGTTGCAGAGGTCGTATTCTCACGAGGTGGCATTAGATTCCACAAAGTTCAAAACCCCGCTGAATCTCACACAAGGATGTGTTAAAACACACCGCTTCAATCAAGAAACAGTTCAAACAATTTCTCAAGCAATAAGTGCTTCACTTAATCAAACAAAGAATCAACACAAAACAACTAAGCACTCAACACATAACCCGACACGGTGACTACCCAAATTCCTATGCACGGCTCGAATCGAATCAAGCTGCTCTGATACCAACACTGTAACGACCCATTTCCGGACCGCTACCGAGCTCAATATACCGAGCCCGAGTTACCGAGCTCAACACACCAAGCTCAACAAAACCTATATGAGATGTGTTTTAAAAACAAAACTCTTGTGCCTTTTAAAAATGCGATATATTTTTTTTTATAAAAACCAACTCGTGCACATCAGAGTAATTACAGCTTTTCGAAACATGGTGCAACTAAGACACAAGACTTAAATTCTAATAAAACATACATGCATAACATACACATATATATCACTCGAAATAATAATGTATACAAATACAGAGTAGCAAATGTGTAAAGAAAATACACCTAAGGTACGACGACTTCAAAAGAGTAATCATACCCTGGGGGTACTTCCGGCAGACTCCCACGCAGGGTCACTGCAAAAGTAAGACCACCAACTACCTCAGTAGCAATAAAAACAACACTGCCCAAACTGGTCACGACCTCGAACACAAAGGAAAAACAAGTACAGTACTCAGAAAAACAACATCCAACAAATAAACAATCACGACAGATAGAGGTCGTCACTCGGGTCCTCGTCGAGCTCCTCCTCGGCATCGTCTACTGTCGAGTTACCTGCGCCCTCGACATCGCCTGGGTAACCGTCATGGATTGAAGGCACCACTGAAAGTGGTCAACTTCTCAACAAGTTAAGATAAGCTCGACATAAAAATATAAGCAAACAAAGAAAGTATAACAATCACCGACGTGACTCGACCATCTCACTCTAACTCGACACAACTCACAATTCCATTTTCTCTCGACTCGACAATTTTTCCGGAATGCACACGCCGTACCGTATGTCGGAAAGTCCAGCCGAAGCCTTGGGATCCTCGCTCTCCCTAGGACAGTCAACTCAGGTCCCGTAGCGTGGCGACGTCTAGTCAATCTCCCGTAAACAAAAGGGGACCTAGCACCCTCAGTTATCCGGGTCACGGCTCAAAAACGTCATACGACTCACCTAGCTCGCTCACTCGATGAACAATTCGCCGCATACGATATTCAAAGAGTTAAACACAATATTCAACCGCATGTCAAATAAAAGAGCAAGCTCGACATGAAGAAACGCAATTCAACATGCAATACACAATTCACGACATATATTCAATCACATATTAAATACATGCAAAAACTCAATCATATCACAACATTTCATCTCGACACAAATCAGTAAATCCATACACAATAACATAACCACATAGAATATGAAATGCCCTTACGCTATCATACTACGAAAACATTAATGTGAAAGGACTTATAAAATAAAGCCTTAGAGATATCTAGAAGTTGCCCTTACCGAACTCCAAGTTAATGCTGCTCGACAACGACCTCGACACAGCTGTCTTCAAAGAGCTCGACAACGACTTCTCTTACTCGATCTCGACACGGCTGTCTTCAACGAACTCGACAACGACTTCGACACGTCGCGCTTCTCGGTCGACCTCGACACGTCTGATCCTCGCTCGATTCTTTGCTTCGCGTCCTTGGATTAAACTACCGTACACCTTGATTCGGAAATCACTCGATCTCGGGAATCAGACTTCCTAAAACAAACATAACTCAGATCGATCTATGGTTTCCAATACATCTAACTCTCTCTTCCCCAAACTCAACCACAACCCAGAAAATATAAAACTCAAGAACTGAAAGATATTTTTCCTCTAACACTAAGTTAGGGATTTCGATCAAAATTTCATGAAAAAGTTATCTGATGCTTCAACAGAAAGATCGACAACAACAATATTCAGAAGCAACGAACGAAAAACCAGAAATCGAACGAACTAAAAATGGGGTTTTCTGGGCACTGCCGATTGCAGAAAAACAGAGAAAGAAATTTGTTTTACAAGCCCAATTAATCGGTTAAAAAGATAGGTAATATTGTGAATAAGAAAACCCATCAATTAGACATGGTTTGGAAGCATAAAACTGGTTAAAAATGGAAGAAGAATTAGCGCTAAACAGTAGCACGAAGAAGATAAGAATCTGTTCTTCATACCTCAACGGTGATGGTCGATCAGACGAGATATGGGTCGAGAAGTTGATGATGAACAAAATTGATGAAGAAAGCTTGTGCAGAATCTCGCTGGAACTCACGGTTTCGTCGATGAAGATTTTGAAGAAAACAACGAAACACAGAGCAGAAGGAAGGAAGAAGAAAGAAGAAAAGAGAAATAATGAGTGTGAGGGAAACGGTCGTGGTATACAGCTGGCGAGATAGGGGTATAAACGTAACTCCAGCTAAAAGATGCCAATCCCATCAATCATCTACCCGTTAACTCGTTCCTCTCATAATTACCCTCTACTCTGTCGGTCAACGACAAGCCGACAATGTAATAATTACAAACAATATAATAATAACGCTGAGTAACGTTCGAAATAATACGAGGTATCATCTCGACACGATGTCGACAAGGGTGCTCGTGCAAACGTACAAGGTTTTAACACGAGTTCGTGAACGCGGTCTCCTCAGCTCGACTTGCGTCCTCATCATTTCGATGCAGCGACTTCATCATCTCGACACGCGACCTCCTCATTTCGGCTAGTGCCGCGTGGTCTCATCAGTTCGACAAAAGATCTCGGCAAACGATCTAGTCACGGGATCTCGACACAAGGTCTTGGTCGAGGTCTCGATACGTCGTCCTAATACGATGTCGATCTCGTCCTCAGGTGTTACAAATATCATGATCCAGTTGGAACTTAAATAATTGACAAGTTTAGAACCTCAATAATTTTGTTGATAATAAAATATCTGTGAGAACAATTTACCTTCTGATAAGTCTTTAAGTGTGTAGGATTTAATTTGTCTATATATCGAAAATATCACTCAAGCAAGAAGAAAAAGTTTGCAAGAAGACTAGTGCGCTAAAAGCTATTTGCATCCGGTCCTGCACTTGCATCTGGTACTTGGTCGCAGCGAGCGCCCGGTTTTCAAAGATTGTGACACGTGGAACGCACTCAAAGCTAGTTAGCATCTGGTACAACTTAGCGAGAATCCGGTTCATTAGTGAACCACATGTAAAGCACGCTTGGTTTTCTGCTCTCTGTCTCAGCGTATCTCTGTAGTAAATTCAAATATTCTTTTGCGCTCAATTTGATAGTACGAGGTATTAAAGGTGACGTCTTTAGCTAAAGGACAAAGATCGTACACTTTTCAAATTGTGTCAGGCTGCAAATGACTAGAAAAAGAAATATTACAAATGGTAATAAAGGTGTACTATTCGAATATTCCCATGGAAAGGGAATTGCTGATATTTTCCTCAATCACCTCACTCAGTGATTGGAGCAGATTTACCTCACAACGGTAACATTAAAGCTCCCTATAAATACTCCAATTTTACCATTGAAGAAAGTTACAGAATTACAAAACAAGTAAGCAATCAAGATTTATGTGCTAAGTGTAACACCATACATTTAACTAAACTCGAAGGTAAGATAATTAACATTTGATACAGAGTTAAACCAGCAGAGATTTAAACTTAAGAATTACATTAAGTTTAGATTAACAATTGGTTCCTAATCCCACAAAGGGGAAATATTCCATAGTTCAAAATTACATAACCATCTCAAGATTTAATACAAAATACTAGTCCTTTTGCATTTAAACCAAAAGAGAATTACTTAAGTTGAAATACAAATTGACATAAGGTTCTTCACAATCCTAGCTTTTTCCACCTTCCTTCGGTACCTGCAAATCTGTGATAATAATAAAGGGGAAAGGGGTGAGATAAAATCTCAGTGAATCCTTCCCTCGACCCCTCACCATCACTCTTAAACTTAAGACAAATTCCAAGGAAACAGTCAAACACATTGATGCAATGCAAACTTTACTAGGAACTTTTTGTTCATCACCACTTTGTGCAAAGCACGTCTTAAATAGTCCCATATGGTTGATTTACTATACAACCGGGAATCTATGTTGTCGGATTTCGTCATATGCTTTAATTCATAGGTCCCGCTCAATATAGCTAACGGTATAGTGGTTAGACGTCATTAACCTCCAAGTGGTGTCCCACGAGACTAACCATACCATATTCTCCTCTTGTGAGGAATCTTGGTGTCTTTTAATTAAACTTTAAGTCATAACTAACATGATATAGATGCATGCTTTACTTTTGAGGTAAAATCGTAACTTATGATATTTAGCTCACATTACATATATTTTCACATAATCATATAAACAAGTTAGATCACATAGTCATATGAAACTTCACACATAATCTCGAGTTAAGAACTCGTTTCAAAACAAGGACACAATCCCATTGAAGCTCTATGGAGCATCCAAGGGTTCAAACAATAATTAGGGGGTTAGGGATAGACATCTAACCCTATTTCAGTCAAACCCCATATAATCTCATAACAGTAACCTTAAAATTAAACTTAAAATCAAAGGGGTTAACAAACCCTAACTTTGAACCCTTTAGGGTTCAAAGACTTCTTTGAGACATTCCTAATGTGAGACTTATGGGTGCCCATCACCTAAGAGAAAAAAGAACTCACAAACCAGATCTTCTTCTTCTCCCTCTATCTCGAGCTTCTTCTTCTTCCCCTCAGGGTTCAAACCCAAATCTTCAAAATACCCAAATTTCAACTCTCCAACTTGGATTTAAGCTAAGATTTGAGAAGAATTTAGCATGAATCCATGATTTCCCCTTGTAATGGTGAAACCCTAGGTGTTTTCCCCCTCTTCCCTCTCTCAATCGCCTTCTCTCTCTACCCCTCTCTCTCAAAACACGATTCTACCCAATAATCTGCGTTTTTCGCCTTTAAAGCAGTGGTGAATCGATTCACCTTACATGGGTGAATCGATTCACTCAGTCAGAAAGTAAGTGAATCGAATTTTAAGTGAATGAATCAATTCACACTTCGAGTCCCAGAGAATTTTATTTCTGTGAATCGATTCACAGGGTGTGTGAATCTATTCACACCTGTTGAAATTTGATTCCCAGGGGGTTTTACAGTCTTGAATCGATTCACGGGCTTGTGAATTCGATTCACACTATGCAAAACCCAAGGAAACTTGATTCTAACATCCAAACTTGAGTCCTACTCATATCCCTTACTAATCTCATCTCCTAATCCATTCATTAAATCATTTTTAAGTTAATTTAACTCATCTAATCACATAGGGTCATAAAAACACAATATCCTCATTTCTAAATCATGAATATTAACTTGAACTTATTTGAAATTCACCATTAAACTACACTAAGCTTAGGCATATAATTCTAAACTAAAATTGAGGGATTTAGGGTGTTACACTAAGCACTCTGCGAACCATACTGTGAACAAAGCTTTCAGTGTCTTATTCTTTCTTTTAGAAAGCTATCTATTTTGTGCTTAAACTTCTTATCCTCTCGTGTTGAGTTATTTTTCTGTATTCAAATCAATTTTGTAAAACTTGTATAGCCTTGTAATAGGCTGATTCCTCAAAGGCTCGAACGTACTGAGTCGTTTTGAGAAGTTAAGAGTATAGTCAAGTTTGATTCCAGAGCTGACAAATGTATCTTTTTGGAATACTCTGAACGCTCAAAAGTATTTAGAGTATACAACAAAGAGTCTATGAAAGTGGAAGAATCCATTCTTCTCAAGTTTGATGATAAGAAGCCTGACACTGAAATGTCAAAGCTAGATGATTTATTTTCAGGTTTAGATATTGGAGGAACAAATAATGAACCTGTAGAACCAACATCTGGTGCAGATCACTAAACACAAGAATCAAACCAGACAGAAGCTGAAACCAGAAGGAACTGGCACTTCAAACCTCTCATCTGAAAGATCAAATCATCAGGGAATCAGGAGACAAAGTGAGAACAAGATCATCTTTCAAAGAGCACACTGATCATGCACTACTCTCTAAGCTGGAACCTAAAACGATTGATGAAGCACTGGAAGATCAAGGTTGGATTAAGAACCAAATCAATTCCAACACAATGATTTTTGGAAGCTGGTTATACTACCAGAAGATAACCAAGCTATACAAAATGGGTATATCGTGATAAACTTGATGAAGACGGTAAAGTGGTAAGGAATAAGGCAAGATTAGTTACCCAAGGTTATTCGTAAGGAGAAGGTATAGATTTTACTGAAACATTTGCACCTGTTGCAAGGTTAGAAGTTATTCGCATCTTACTTTCATTTGTTGTACATCATGAAATTATTCTCCAACAAATGGATGTTAAAAGCGCTTTCTTGAATGGTTTCATAACTGAGTAAGTGTATGTGAAACAACCACCTGGTTTTGAAGACATTGAATTTTCAGAAAATGTCTTCAAACTGAAAAAGGCATTATATGGTCTTAAACAAGCTCATAGAGCTTGGTATGATAGACTAAGTTCATTTTTAATGGAAAAAGGTTTTACAAGAGGACAGGTAGACACTACTTTGTTTAGAAAAACTTCAAACAAGCACTTTATACTTGTGCAAATATATGTTGATGATATTATTTTTTGTGCTACTAATGAAAGTCTTTGCAAAGAATTCTCAAAGTTGATGTAGGCTGAATTTGAAGTGAGCATGATGGGAGAATTAAAATTCTTCCTTGAAATTCAAATAAAGCAATTGAATGATGGTATCTATATCCATCAAAGCAAACACATCAAAGAATTACTCAAGAAGTTCAACATGGTTGACTGCAAGCCAATGAGCATACATATGCATCCTACTTGCGTCTTATCCAAAGATGAAAATGGTCAGAAAGTAGACCAGAAGCTCTACAGAGGTATGATTGGTTCACTTCTCTATCTTACTGCTTCAAGACCTGATATTATGTTCAGCGTCTGTATGTGTGCTAGGTTTCAATCCGATCCTATAGAATCGCACTTGAGTGTTGTAAAAGAAATGTTTAGATATCTACAAGGAATTACTAATCTTGGTTTGCTTTATAAGAAATCAAAAGATTACAAATTAGTAGGTTTCTGTGATGTTGACTTTGCTGGAGACCGTATTGAAAGAAAGAGCACAAGTGGAGGCTGCTAATTTCTTAGAGCAAATCTTGTGTCCTGGTCAAGCAAAAGGTGAAGCACTATATCACTCTCAACAGCAGAAGCTGAATATATCTCAACAGTGAGTTGCAGCTCTCAACTTCGGTGGATGAAATATCAACTTGAAGACTACCTAATTAAAGAGAGTAACATTTCTATCCTCTGTCATAATACTTCTTCTATATCTCTTACTAAAAATCACATCTTGCATTCATGGGAAAAGCATATCGAAATTAAACATCACTTTATAAGAGACTATATTCAGAAATGTGTACTTGAAATAAAATTTATTAATACAGACCATAATTGGGCTGATATCTTTACAAAATCCCTTAATGAAGATAGATTCAATTTTAAAAGAAGAAACTTAAATTTTCATCTTATAAATGAGTGAGTGTTTAATCTCAGCATCTGGTGCACTTTGTGCATATGGTGACAATGTGCATCTGATAGTGTGTATCTGATAGCATCTCTGCATCGATTAATCAAGCATCTAGTTTAACATGCATTCTGTATCATTTAGCATCTGTTGTTATGCCTTATCTCATATGTGACTCAGCATCTAGTTCTTGTCCACGTGTCAAATGCGTGCAAACTGAACCGTCTCAATCCTACCTATTGAGTCATGATTAATTTTACGTTTTCAATAAAGTTTTTATTGCAATAACCCCTATTTTTAGCAATCGGCGCATTTTATGAAAGAAATTTTTTATTTCATTTTATTTTGATTTAATTTATTCTTTTAAATTGATACGGTTTATAAAAACCTTCCCAGTATCCCCTTTTTAAACTTTTCTACTACTCCACTACTTTCGTACTCTTTCTGTTTGCAAAACTTCTCTCTCATAAACCTCTCAAACTTCTCTCGCAAGTTTCTTTGCTTTGCATCAATGGCGTTCATGAACATTGAGAAAACTGCTACCTACAACACCATGAGTGAAGGCAAAGTGTTGATAAAGCACCAGGTTGATCTCACCTTCTGGTAAGATATGATTTTGACTTCAGAGAAGACATCAATCTCACTGGTTGGAGAGAATATTTTCAATGGGAAGAGAAACAAGCTCTCATCAACGCCGTGAAGGAGTTTTGGGGGTACTATTAGGGCTTACTCTGGAAGCACTATCAAGGGACACATTGCTAGGTTCGAGTTGGTAACCACTCCTAAGATTATTTCTAAACTCATAAGGTGCCTTGATGAAGGGTTGATTCTCTCTGAAGGATGGGAAACACAGTTTGGTGGTCCACAAGTAGTGGATGAAGCTCTATTTGAGAACTACATTGCACTCAAGGCTTCGGGAAAGCCTCTGAATGCTGTGTATTTGAAGAATCACTTCAAGGTTCTTCATAAACTCATCTCCAAATGCATTATTTTGGAGGTCGGTTCATTTAATATTGTGAACCATGAACAGAAGTTTATCATGAGGCTCTATATTACTGGTACAACCATCAATCTTCCAAGGTTATTGATGAATACCTTGAAGAATATTGTAGACAAAAACATCAATAAGACCATTCCTTATGGTGTTCTGCTCTCTAAACCCATGAGGAACCAAAGGATTGTTAAGAAGCTGGAGCAATTGGATGCTGCTAGACAAGAAAAGTACTTTGGCAAAAATGCTAAAGGTACTGGAGTTGTCTTTGGGAAGGGAAGCCTAGTCAGGATGGGTTTGTGTACTTCTGAAATGATCAGGAAGATCAAGGAAGAAGATGACACTGTTGCTAAGGAAGCCTCTGCAAAAGTTGCTGAACCTGCTCCTCAAAAGATGACCACCAGAAGCTCAACTAGGAGCTCTGTATTTGGTGCTAAGAGACCCGCTGAGCATCTGGTTACATCGATCAGAAGCAAGGTTCAGAAGGTGCAAACTACACCGATTGCAGTTCCTGACCCTGATGATGAAGATGACAAGGCACTTATTAGGAAGATCCTTGAGAAAAGGAAAGCAGAAGTTGCTTTGGATAGCTCTGCCTCTGGTCCTCAGAGACCTGCTCCTGTGCCACCTCCTGCAGTTCCCACTCAAAAGAGAAGGAGGCTTGTCAAGGCCCACATTAAGCCACAGGTACTTGACTTCACCTCTGACACTTCTGTGACTGATTATGATAGAGAAGATCCTATCATAGAACCACCTTTATCTGTTTCACCTTCTTCTGTCCCAACTACCAAACCACCTCAAACACAAACCAAACCACTACAAGCTAAACCTCCACAAATCCCCATCAAATACAAACCTCTTTACCATCTGGTGCCCTCACCTAACCAAAAACCAAAACACTTTTGCTCCCACTCCTACTCTATCTCAGACCGTCTCTGAACCACTCACCAGCAAACTATTTGCTACTCCATCATGAACCTCCGTGTACATAGAAAACTGGAAACACAGACCAACCACCACAACCTCCTCACCCTCTACCTCTCAAGCGTTAACCATCTACAAACCTCAAGCCAATCCATCTCCTATGTCCTCACTCACCTCACAGATTGCTACCTCTCTCTCTCACCCTTTTAATCAACTATACTGCATCCCCACATCTCACAGAAACACCGCCCTTGCTTCTCTACAACCATCAACAACTGCTTCCACAGATTCCACCTATTTTGGCCCCTCTGGATGCAAATTCAGGCTCTCACGACCTGTACATGTCAAAGAAAAGGAATAACATTCAATTTATGACTATCCATCGCTATGGCACTTAAAGACTTTTGCCTCTGGGGTTGTAAGATTGGAAATTGCCCCTATGATCTATCACGAGTTTCAACAAATGCATTTTGGTGGAAGACTCAGGCCTCCTCAAGACAGAGGAATGATTCCACTCTCATTTGAGTTGCCCCATTCTCTGCCTCAACATGAGCCTCTGACTTTGGAGGAATACGGACGCTGGATAACAGATGATGAAAGAGCATTCCTGGTTCATTGTATAAAGATGAAAAGGTATGAGTTGGCTCTGCTCAACAGAGACCCTGCTTGGGTTACAGTCAAGATTGTGCCTGATAGGCAAAGATGGCTACCTTGGTTGATCCCTGAGAAGAGGAAGAATAAAATTCCTCAGAGGTACCCAGAAATGCTCACTCTTGAGCATTGGGAAAGGCCCCCAAGAAATGCAAGATCATGTATCTCTTTGATATGGCTATTAAGAAAATGACTAAAGCACAAGCCAAGGACTTCTACTTCCATAAACTCAAAGTAGATTCCTTGAGCGCTGGATCCTCTATCCTGTCAGGAGCAGAAAAGGCAGAAATTAGAGTTACTGGCACTATAAGGTATGACTGGGATTGTGACATTAGCATACAACAATTTGATGACATGCTGTAGTGCATGGTGCGTAGGCCCATGCTCCTCAAAGACAAGGCTAGAAAAGAACAAGAAAAAGAAGACATCCTCTAAGAAGGAATCTATGATATTCGTTGGGATGCTATGGCTCTCAACTGTTTGTAGAAAGCCCTCTTAGACTGGCTTGATACCACCTTAATTGCTGAAGAAGAAAAGAAGGATCAAAGGAGATACTTTGATCTTGAACAACAAATCATCAGCATCCTCCTTGCTGAAGCAGAAGCTGAGCTGAAGGCATGCTCATCACAAGAGAAGCTATCTCTATTTGATCAAACTGTGGATGCCTTTCTTAAGGCAAGAAAAGAGTAAAGGGTAGCACTTCTTGATCCCTCTGACTTGGCAATTAAAGTGAAAATGCAACTAGATTTTGAGAAGGCGAAACTAGGCAGACTCATCAAATGGTGCCTACCAAATGATGATTTATTCTTGGCTACTTAAGAAAAGAAGCAGACGCAACTTCAACTGTCTCAAGGAGTTCTCCTAGAGCACATCAAGTTTCCTATTCACAGATGGCAAAGGGCTATGTCTTGGCCTAGACCCACTTCAGCCTCTGAACCTGCTGAATGGATAAAAGAAGAAAATTCTACATTCCAAGCTCTGCCTCTGCCTCCGCATCTGCACCTGCTTCTGATGATGAACAAGTTATCATCTTACAGTGTCAGTTCCCTATGTTTGTGGAATCTTCTGAGAAAGTGGAACGACTTGAGAATCTAGTCCTCAGCTTAATGTAACGCCTTGATAATCCACCCTCTTAGTTATTTTATTTGTTTTTCTTCCTGAAAAACCAATTTTTTTCCTCTTTGTTCTGTTTGTGCTTCTGCTATGAATACAACGAGTTTTTTGGTTGAATCACCTCAAAGTTTTCTCACGTACTTTACTCTCTGTTTTGACTGTGATGGTTTACACTCTTTTTGTCTGATGACAAAAGAGGAAGTAAAAGGTAAAGGATTGATGAACGCTAAACACTAAAGTAGCATGTATCAGTAATCATTTGAGCATCTGATTAATTAAGCATCTGTTATTCTATCATATTCTGATATAAAATTGCGATGTTCTGATTGATACTTCAATTGATCATACTCTAATACATAGCCTATACCCTGATACTTAGCCAAATGTTTTAGAAAATAAATATTTATATTGACTGTTGACAGTTATTTATATTGACTGTTCATCAACCTTAGATGTTTGTCATCATCAAAAAGGGGGAGATTATTGGAACCTAAACGATTGACAAGTTTAGACCCTCAATAATTTTTATGATAACAAAGTATCTATATGAGAAAAATTTACCTTCTAATAAGTCTTGAAGTGTGTAGGATTTAATTTGTCTATATATTGGGAATATCACTCAAGTAAGAAGAAGCAGTTTACAAGAAGACCAGTGCGCTAAAAGCTGTTTGCATTCGGTCCTACACTTGTATCTGGTACTTGGTCGCAGCGAGCGTCCGGTCTTCAGAGATTGTGACATGCGGAACAGACTCAAAGTTAGTTAGCATTTGGTACAACTTAGCGAGCATCCGGTTCGTTAGTGAAGCACGTGTAAATCACACTTGGTTTTCTGCTCTCTGTCTCAGCGTATCTCTATAGTAAATTCAAATATTCTTTTGCGCTCAATTTGATAGTATGATGTATTAAAGATGAAGCTATTAGCTAAAGGACAAAGATCGTACACTTTTCAAATTATGCCAAACTGCAAATGACTAGAAAAAGGGAATATTACAAACGATAATAAAGGTGTACTATTCGAATATTTTCATGGAAAGGGAATTGCTGATATTTTCCTCAATTATCACTCAATGATTGGAGCAGATCTACCTCACAACGGTAACATTAAAGTTGCTTATAAATACTCAAATTTACCACTGAAGAAGGTTATAGAATTACAAATCAATATTTATGTGTCAATCACTCTGCGAACCAGACTGTGAACAAAGCTTTCAGTGTCTTATTCTTTCTTTTAGAAAGTTATCTATTTTTTGCTTAAACTTCTTATCCCTTCGTGTTGAGAGTTATTTTTGTGTATTCAAATCAATCTTGTAAAACTTGTATGGCCTCGTAATCGGCTGATTCCTCAAAGGCTCGAACGTACTGAGTTGTTTTGAGAAGTTAAGAGTATAGTCAAGTTGTGACAGTAGTATACTCTTAGGCTGTGATTGGTTTCAGTGAAATACATGCGAGAGAATAACGAGCGAGAGAGGTACGTGAGAAATAGGGGTCTTCTTTTGTTTGGTTCACCGGTGAAATAGAGAAGAGACGCAAAAAGTATGTGGACCCCATGTGTTTTTCATTTCTTCGCTACTATGCGAAGAAAGGTAGGGAGCGAAGGTTTTTTTTTTCTAGTTTTTTCCATTTTAGCCTTATTTCTTTGTTTCAAACTGCAGCCTTTTTTTGGCTGTACTATTTCATAGTGCAGAACCATGTCACGTAAGTACAATTGCAGCGTGTTTCAATTTATTGTGAGCACTATTATTAAATAAAAATTAAAAATAAAATAAATAAATTATATTAAGTTACTCAATTAATTTTGTTAAAAATTTACTTATATTAAAATTTATAATTTAGCAATATAAAATAGTATATTGACTTTTTTAGTTCAAAGATATTTTTGTCATTTCAAAAATCAAACACACTTCACTCTCTTCTATTTATCTTCTTTTTCTCTTATACCAAATAATACCTCAAATCTACCCTATTTCTCACTTATTTCTCTCTTCTTACACATTCTCTCTCACCTATTTCTCTCTTCACAATTTCTTTTCGGAACCAAACACAAGCTTAAAGAAATTTGTAATCAGTGTGATTATAGTAAAAAATCCTTCAGGAACGAAGGGACTAAACGTAGCTACCAGTTGGTGATAAACTAGTATAAATGTCTATGTCTACTTCTTCTCTATTGCCTTTGATTTACATATTGCTTTACGACAAAAACAAGTTTTCACAAACTATTTTTCAGCTTCCGGTATCGCCCTGCATTCGGTATTAAAACGCTTTTAAAAAGAATTGGATTTATGTATCAAAGATTTTCAAAAAATTTCCTTCTTTGGTTCACGTTCAGATCCACCCTAGAGTACCTATTTGATAATTCACCTTAGACAAATCCTTATCTTTTACTTCCTAAAAAACATCCTTATCTCTGATAATATTTCTATATGACCATCATAAAAAAAAACTCTTTTTCTAAACCCGAATTCTCACATAATCCCAAATAGAGATTTCCTTTTGGGAAAAACTCTATTGTACAGTATTTTTTAAGAGAAAACTATAACACTAATATATAAGGGGAATACAATGGGTATTTCAACCCTCTTACAAATGAAAGTAACAAACATATAAGGAGAGGGTTTAAACAACGACAGAACCCTAAAACCAGAACACCAAGCCTACTTCCTAAAAATACAATCTATAGGGTCCAAAGACCACTCATAAAACATATAATGGGACCCCTTGGCCCTACTCAAAAGCCACATTCACCACACAACCATAATGCCTCAATAAACCTACTTAAGGTTTTTGTCAAAAAAAAAAACCTTAACGCATCAACAGCCTCCAAACAATCTAACACCCTACTTGAAACAATATACAAGTTCCTCGCCTACCAAATCATCCGGAGTACAACTTGCCAAATCCAAGCCAAATCCTAGACCCAATTTTAAGGGTTAACATTAATGAAAAAGTAAATTAACATATTCTTTTAAAAAAAACTCTTATTTATTGGATAAAATTTCATGTAAGTCTCGATATGTGTTAACTACTCTTAGTTTTCATTTGGTAGAATTAACACTTATAAAAATCCAATTTAATTTCACTTAATAATAATTGTGTTAAAAAGAGTATTAGAAAAAAAGAAGTATGTTGTTAAATCCATGGGCCGAAAGAGAGTGTTTTTGACATTCTAGAGCTTATTTCATCTTTTATTTGATGAAACCACACGATTGTGCATATGCATGTCAATAATTGTTTACTAATATGCATGGTAAGCCTGCATAACATGCATTCATGATAAATTGGTTAAGTGTATAAATGTGGTTAAATTGTTAATCACAATAGGACATGTAAATGTTTAAGAATGTTTTTCCCCAAATTTCGTGGCATATCACTACAAGAATTTCACACATTTGTTACCAAAATCTCGCTATGCATGTGAGTCGTAGTTAATTTATGGCTAACTGGCTCCACATTTGTCACTGAAAAAAATTCCTGGCTAATTTTCTAAAATCTTATTCATCTGGTAACTATGACCTGTTCCACTGAAACTTTAAATATGCAGATTAAGGCCTCTTAACCAATTTGATTTTCCTATCTCCATTTCACGTTTCACGTTTCGATTTTTTCTCACCTTCTCGGCTTCTTATTCGTGCTTCAGTTCTCTCTCGTTCTCTCCCCTCTGATTCCAATCCCTCCTGTAATGGTTGTTTTTTCGTTCTCTCTCTTTGCAAACAACCTCATTCTAGGAAGATTGATTTTCTCTCGTTCTCTCGTTCTAATCTCTTTTCGCATCAACAAAATTTCAATGTCGAGAGGTTGCATGTTGTTAACTGGGAAATTTGGTTTGTAGTGCATTTCTACCAAATTCGTCAAAGAAAACAAATAATTAGATTTTTAAACGATTATATGATCAATGAGTTATGTGGTAATCTCGTTTTGAAAACAACGGTTTTTGTGGCTAACGGTCAAATGTTCGACACATTATTAGTTTTTTAACATTCTTGGCTTTTAAGACAATAATTGATATACTTTTGACAATTTTAATTGAAGTAATACCAACTAAACAAGTGAATTGTTGTTGGAATGGCACTGAATGTAAAGCAAACAAGATTAGATATCAAGAGCCAATAACTTGACTAACAAGTACGCAAATATGATGTTTGACATAAAGCGTAAAAATGCAGAATTATGAGCATGCATTTATGAATCTAAACTTAAAGAAGGAGATGAATGCAGAAATGTAAAGAAACACTTTTAAATGACTAGGAAGTAAAAGAAAGCTTGTAAATAAACATGAATTTAAAAGAAAACATTTAGATGATTGTTAAATGTAATTGGTAGAAATGATAAATTACTGGAAAGTAAAGAAAGTAAGTGAAAACATGAAATAAATTACTGGAATGAAATTGATTGATAAATGCAATAAGAAAAGAAACTTTAAAAGAACAATGCGGAACTGAATGAAACAAATAAAATTTCAAAATAAAGTTCAAATGCAATAAAGGTTAACGCTGAAAATGAAAAGGGTTTGCATAACATGTAAAAGAACTACAGTAAAATAAAGATAAAAAGTAATACAAGAATTGAAATGAATTGAAGTTATTGCAATGATGTTAATAAAAAGGGGTGGAAGACATACTGTGATCATGTTTCCTTTAATCAGCTTCGACGGTGAGATGTTAGGAATTTTAGATCAAGGATCCAACCTTTGTTACATCATACAAACTGCTATTTATAGACAAAAAAATGTAAAAAAAAAAAACTACCTATCATTCGACCTGACACGTGTACGGACATAGAGTCGGTAGTTAATTCTACTATGCAACTAATTACTTCGATAGTAACACTTCCTGTCGAGTTTTACATCTATTTCCTAAAACCTAAGTCTAACTTGACAGCTTCCACGCAGACATCTTCGACGCTTTATTTGCTTCGTCGAATCACCACCAAATCTCTCAGTTTTTTTCAGACTTAGTTTATTTTCACCCATTCATTTTGGTTTCAAACCTCCTTTCTTGCCGAATGTTTGAAGCATTGTAAAGAATTCCAAATTTGAAATTTGGCACCTAACAGTGTGTTAGCCATTATCATCCTAGTACTCATACCAATGGTAGCATTATTCATTCTTGGAATACTAACAACCTCGGCATTAGCATTGATAGTTGACGCATTGGTATTGCTTGTCGACGCATTTGCATTCGTAACACTTGGAATCGTGGCACTAGCACTTGCGCTGCCACTCATATTTTGTTGTCTAGACACGTTAGAAGCAGTAATTTTTTCACTTCTTAGACGCATAAAATCATTGCCTAAAACGAGTTACTCTAAACTCGTCCCACCGGGCGTGCCAATTTTTAACTGAGAAATTTGGTTTGTAGTGAATTTTTACCAAATTCGTCAAAGAAAACAAATAATTAGATTTTCAAACGATTATGTGGTAATCTCGTTTTGAAAACAACGATTTTTGTGGCTAACGGTCAAATGTTTGACACAATATTTGTTTTTTTAACATTTTTGGCTTTTAAGCCATTGATTGTGATACTTTTGCCAATTTAAATTGAAGTTATACCAACTAAACAAGTGAATTGTTGTTGGAATGACACTGAATGTAAAGCAAACAAAATTGGCTGTCGAGAGCCAATAACTTGGCTAACAAGTAAGCAAATATGATGTTTGACAGAAAGTGTAAAAATTCATAATTATGAGCATGCATTTATGAATCTAAACTTAAAGAAGGAGATGAATGCGAAAATGTAAAGAAACACTTTTAAGTGACTGGGAAGTAAAAGAAAGCTTGTAAATGAACATGAATTTAAAAGAAAACATTTAGATGATTGTTAAATGTAATTGGCAGAAATGATAAATTACTGGAAAGTAAAGAAAGTAAGAGAAAACATGAAATAAATTACTGGGATGAAATTGATCGATAAAACGCAATAAGAAAAGAAACTTTAAAAGAACAATGCGGAACTGAATGAAACAAATAAAAGTTAAAAATAAAGTTCAAATGCAGTAAAGATTAATGCTGAAAATGAAAAGGGTTTGCATAACATGTAAAAGAACTGCAGTAAAATATAGATAAAAATCAATACAAGAATTGAAATGAATTGAATTTATTGCAATGATGTTAATAAAAAGGGGTGGAAGACATACTGTGATCGTGTTTCCTTTAATCTGGTTCGACGGTGACATGTTAGGAATTTTAGATCAAGTATCCAACCTTTATTACATCATACGAACTTCTATTTAAAGACAAAAAATGTAAAAAAAAAACTACCTATCGAGTTATGTAGTAATCTCATTTTGAAAACAACGGTTTTTGTGGCTAACGGTCAAATATTCGACACATTATTAGTTTTTTAACATTATTGGCATTTAAGCCATACATTGTTACACTTTTGCAAATTTTAATTGAAGTAATACCAACTAAACAAGTGAATTGTTGTTGGAATGGCACTGAATGTAAAGCAAACAAGATTGGCTATTGAGAGCCAATAACTTGACTAACAAGTAAGCAAATATGATGTTTGACAGAAAGTGTAAAAATGTATAATTATGAGCATACATTTAAGAATATAAACTTAAAGAAGGAGATGAATGCAGAAATGTAAAGAAACACTTTTAAGTGACTGGGAAGTAAAAGAAAGCTCGTAAATGAACATGAATTTAAAAGAAAACATTTAGATGATTGTTAAATCTAATTGGCAGAAATGATAAATTACTGGAAAGTAAAGAAAGTAAGAGAAAACATGAAATAAATCACTGGGATGAAATTGATCGATAAAATGCAGTAAGAAAAGAAACTTTAAAAGAACAATGCGGAACTGAATGAAGCAAATAAAAGTTCAAAATAAAGATCAAACGCAATAAAGATTAACGGTGAAAATGAAAAGGATTTGCATAACATGTAAAAGAATTGCAGTATAATATAGATAAAAAGCAATACAAGAATTGAAATGAATTGAATTTGTTGCAATGAAGTTAATGAAAAGGGTGGAAGGCATATTGTGATCGTGTTTCCTTTAATCTGCTTTGACGATGAGATGTTAGGAATTTTAGATCAAGTATCCAACCTTTATTACATCTTACGAGCTGCTATTTATAGACAAAAAATGTAAAAAAAACTACCTATCATGCGACCTAACACGTGGACGGACACAGAGTCGGTAGTTAACTCTACTAAGTAACTAATTACTTCATTGTTAACACTTCCTGTCGAGTTTTACATCTATTTCCTAAAACCTAAGTCTAACTTGACTGCTTCCACGCAGACATCTTCGACGCTTTATCTGCTTTGTCCAATAACCGCCAAGTCTCTCAGTTTTTTTAGACTTAGTTTATTTTCACCATTCATTTTGGTTTCAAACCTCCATCCTTGCCGAATGTTTGAAGCATTGTCGAGAATTTCAAATTTGAAATTTGTCACCTAATAGTGTGTTAGTCATTGTCGTCCCAGTACCCGTACCAATGGTAGCATTATTCATTCTTGGAATACTAACTACCTCGGCATTTGCACTGGTGGCCGACACATTGGTATTGCTTGTCGACACATTTGCATTTTTAACACTTGGAATCGTGGCACTAGCACTTGCGCTGCCACTCTTATTTTGTTGTCTAGACACATTAGAAGCAATAATTTTTCCACTTCTTAAACGCATAAAACCATTGCTTAAAACGAGTTACTCTAAACTCGTCCTACCGAGCGTGCCAATTAGTTAACTGGAAAATTTGGTTTGTAGTGTATTTCTACCAAATTCGTAAAAGAAAACAAATAATTAGATTTTCAAACGATTATGTGATCAACCAGTTATGTGGTAATCTCGTTTTAAAAACAACGGTTTTTGAGGCTAACGGTCAAATGTTCAACACATTATTAGTTTTTTAACATTTTTGGCATTTCAACCAAATATTGTTATACTTTTTCCAATTTTAATTAAAGTAATACCAACTAAACAAGTGAATTGTTGTTGGAATGACACTGAATGTAATGCAAACAAGATTGGCTATCGAGAGCCAATAACTTGACTAATAAGTAAGCAAATATGATATTTGATAGAAAGTGTAAAAATGCATAATTATGAGCATGCATTTATGAATCTAAACTTAAAGAAGGAGATAAATGCAGAAATGTAAAGAAACACTTTTAAGTGACTGGGAAGTAAAAGAAAGCTTGTAAATGAACATGAATTTAAAAGAAAACATTTAGATGATTGTTAAATGTAATAGGCAGAAATAATAAATTACTGGAAAGTAAAGAAAATAAGAGAAAATATGAAATAAATTACTGGGATGAAATTGATCGATAAAATGCAGTAAGAAAAGAAACTTTAAAAGAACAATGTGGAACTGAATGGAACAAATAAAAGTTCAAAATAAAGTTCAAATGCAATAAAGATGAACGCAGAAAATGAAAAGGGTTTGCATAACATGTAAAAGAACTACAGTAAAATATAGATAAAAAGCAATACAAGAATTGAAATGAATTGAATTTATCGCAATGAAGTTAATGAAAAGGTGTGAAAGGCATATTGTGATCGTGTTTCCTTTAATCTGCTTTGGCGGTGAGATGTTAGGAATTTTAGATCAAGTATCCAACCTTTGTTACATCATATGAACTGCTATTTATAGACAAAAAATGTAAAAAAAAAAAAACTACCTATCATCCGAGCTGCCACATGGACGGACACAGAGTCGGTAGTTAATTCTACTAAGCAACTAATTACTTGGACAATAACACTTCCTGTCGAGTTTTACATGTATTTCCTAAAACCTAAGTCTAACTTGACTGCTTCTATGTTGACATCTTCGACGCTTTATCTGCTTCGTCGAATAACTGCCAAGCCTCTCAGTTTTTTTAAACTTAGTTTATTTTCACCATTCATTTTGGTTTCAAACCTCCATCCTTGCTGAATGTTTGATGCATTGTCGAGAATTCTAAATTTGAAATTTGGCACCTAACAGTGCGTTAGCCATTGTCATCCCAATACCCGTACCAATGGTAACATTATTCATTCTTGGAATACTAACTACCTCGGCATTCGCATTGGTGGTCGACGCATTGGTATTGCTTGTCGGTGCATTTGTATTCGTAACACTTGGAATTGTGGCACTGGCACTTGCGCTGCCACTCTTATTTTGTTATCTAGACACATTAGAAGCAATAATTTTTTCACTTCTTAGACGCATAAAACCATTGCTTAAAACGAGTTACTCTAAACTCGTCCCACCGGGCGTGCCTATTTGCTAACTGGAAAGTTTGGTTTGTAGTGTATTTCTACCAAATTCGTCAAAGAAAACAAATAATTAGATTTTCAAACGATTATGTGATCAACGAATTATGTGGTAATCTCGTTTTGAAAACAACGCTTTTTGTGGCTAACGGTCAAATGTTCGACACATTATTAGTTTTTTAACATTTTTGGCTTTTAAGGCATATATTGTTATATTTTTCCAATTTTAATTGAAGTAATAATAACTAAACAAGTGAATTGTTGTTGGAATGACACTGAATGTAAAGCAAACAAGATTGGTTGTCGAGAGCCAATAACTTGACTAACAAGTAAGCAAATATGATGTTTGACAGAAAGCGTAAAAATGCAGAATTATGAGCATGCATTACGAATCTAAACTTAAAGAAGGAGATGAATGCATAAATGTAAAGAAACACTTTTAAGTGACTGGGAAGTAAAAGAAAGCTTGTAAATGAACATGAATTTAAAATGATAACATTTAGATGATTGTTAAATGTAATTGGCAGAAAATGATAAATTACTGGGATGAAATTGATCAATAAAATGCAGTAAGAAAAGAAACTTTAAAAGAACAATGCGGAACTGAATGAAACAAATAAAAGTTCCAAATAAAATTCAAATACAGTAAAGATTAACGCTGAAAAGGAAAAGGGTTTGCATAACATGTAAAAGAACTGCAGTAAAATATAGATAAAAAGCAATACAGGAATTGAAATGAATTGAATTTATTGCAATGAAGTTAATGAAAAGGGGTGAAAGCAATACTGTGATCATGTTTCCTTTAATTTACTTTGACAGTGAGATGTTAGGAATTTTTAATCATGTATCCAACCTTTGTTACATCATACGAACTGCTATTTATAGACAAAAAATTTAAAAAAAACTACCTATCATTCGACCTAACACGTGGACGGACACAGATTCAGTAGTTAATTCTACTAAGCAACTAATTACTTCGACAGTAACACTTCCTGTCGAGTTTTACATATATTTCCTAAAACCTAAGTCTAACTTGACTGCTTCCACGCTGACATCTTCGACGCTTTATCTGCTTCGTCGAATAACCTCCAAATCTCTCAGTTTTTTAGACTTAGTTTATTTTCACCATTCATTTTGGTTTCAAACCTCCATCCTTGCCGAATGTTTGAAGCATTGTCGAGAATTCCAAATTTGAAATTTGGCACCTAACAGTACGTTAGCCATTGTCATCCCAGTACCCGTACCAATGGTAGCATTATTCATTCTTGGAATACTAACTACCTCGGTATTTGCACTGGTGGTCAACGCATTGGTATTGCTTGTCGACGCATTTGCATTCGTAACACTTGGAATCGTGGCACTAGCACTCGCACTGCCACTCTTATTTTGTTGTCTAGACACATTAGAAGCAATAATTTTTTCACTTCTTAGACGCATAAAACCATTGCTTAAAACGAGTTACTCTAAACTCGTCCCACCGGGCGTGCCAATTTGTTAACTGGAAAATTTGGTTTGTAGTGTATTTCTACCAAATTCGTCAAAGAAAACAAATAATTAGATTTTCAAACGATTTTGTGATCAACGAGTTATGTGGTAATCTCGTTTTGAAAACAACGCTCTTTGTGGCTAACGGTCAAATGTTCGACACATTATTAGTTTTTTAACATTCTTGGCTTTTAAGCCATATATTGTTATACTTTTGCCAATTTTAATTGACGTAATACTAACTAAACAAGTGAATTGTTGTTGGAATGACGCTGAATGTAAAGTAAACAAGATTGGCTGTCGAGAGCCAATAACTTGACTAACAAGTAAGCAAATATGATGTTTGACAAAAAGCGTAAAAATGCAGAATTATGAGCATGCATTTATGAATCTAAACTTAAAGAAGGAGACGAATGCAAAAATGTAAAGAAACACTTTTAAATGACTGGGAAGTAAAAGAAAGCTTGTAAATGAACATGAATTTAAAAGAAAACAATTAGAGATTGTTAAATGTAATTGGCAGAAATGATAAATTACTGGGATGAAATTAATCAATAAAATGTTGTAAGAAAAGAAACTTTTAAAGAACAATGCGGAACTGAATGAAACAAATAATAGTTCCAAATAAAGTTCAAATGCAATAAAGATTAACGCTGAAAAGGAAAAACATGCCAAGGGGTTGACGCTAGAGGGCTTGATGCAAAGCATTTGCGTTCGCTGGTATGAGGCCGCCGCTAATTAGCATTGGCTAAGCCCACGCTAAGCGGCAGCTAAGGCCCCCAGTAAAAAAGGCCGACACTAAGATGCTACTGTTAGCTTCGGATGGAAGCCCACGCTAGTTAGCGTCGACTTAGCCCACGCTGATTGTTTGCGTCGACTTTTAGCGTCGGCCGACCCACGCTATGTACGAGATAAAAACAAAAAAAAATTTGCCGAAATTGAGCCATGCTGATCCCAAATCAAATTTACATCCTGCACATCCTTAATAAACTTTATTTCCAATGATCACTTAAACAAAAACACTGCCAAAACTTCATTCAATCATTAATAACATTTAATCACAAGAATGGAATAAAATATTTGTCTTGCATGCCTTAGATTATGATAAACTCTATGAAACCATCTCGTGTTTGTGCAAAATTTTAATGAAGTATACAAATGAGAAAACACCAGCCAGCTTAACAAATTTACAAATTTATATAGTAAACACTAATGTAAACAGACTCCTTATAGTTTACATTTAACTTTATTGAATGTTTATTATCACAAAAGCTATGCACTTATAGCTGTTGTGTGGACAATTTGTGCTCTTAACTTTGAAGTCTCTTTAAATGCCTACCGAAGCCCAAGATCCAAAAACCATTAGGAATCCAAAAGGTTTGTGATAGGAAATATAAATGGAAAACACAAAAAGAAGATAACATGGCTTCTCGAAAAGTAAAATGGCATACCTCTAACGTCGGAGATGTGAGGCAGTCTTTGTTTCCTCTCCAACCTTTCTTCTTATCTCTTTTTCTGAACCTGGGAGCAGAACATAGCTATTGTGAGCCTTTCCTTTTTTTTTTTTTTTTTTTTTGCATTTACCACTGCTTTATGTATTGAGCTCAGGAAAATTCCATTGCTCATTATTTGTGTACCACATTCAGGTTCAATAGGTACTATCAATCCTATCAGTTATCTATACATAACCAGCCACCCATTCCCAAATCTTAATGTCAAGATATTCTGATACATTGTCTCCTATATCACTAGAACCTGAATTGACATTGAGATTATGATAATTTTCATAATGAACACGTAATACTATCGAGATAGAGAATTAAAAGAAACTTTCGTTAGAAAATGAAGTCAAAGGAAAATATGGGAAATTTGGAACAACATAAATGAATATCAAAACAAAGTTCAATAATGGGCACGACAATACAATCAACAGGTGAGGACGAATATGCAACTACACTTGTTTTCAATGAACCTATATTTCATATCAAAATACAATGAGAAGAACAAATTTAATTATAAGGGAGCAAGTACAGTAAAAATAACTCCCAATGATAATTTAGCAACCCCATCAATATGCACTAAAACCCTTAAAACAGAATGCACTTAATTGTTAGGATACTCACAGTAGCAGAGGCATCTCAGCCAAACAGTGCAGGCTGAGAACCAAGTCCTTGTTTACTGAAAAGGAAATTCCCAGGTGGATAGCTGCTAGTTGAAATTGTCTGTTATTTTGGAGTGGATCTCCACTTACTTTGCTAAGTCAATATGAAAGCCCAGTCAATAAAATATACCTAAGGGTACCTCAACAGCCGTATTGGAATCAAAGGCCCAAAAATATACCTAAGTGTACCGACAAGTTTAATATGAATGAAACCAAGATAGAATATCATCAGAAGGGAGCGGGGATTGTGTATTAATACAAATATAGACTTACAAATTTAACTGTGTGCATGAGAACAACTTACATGAGATGACCACATCTTGATCCCCGGCTAATTCCATTAATGACCCGAAATTTATGTGAAGGTGTTTGAAATATTCATCCACCATGCTAGTAAAACACAATCCATATGACTTTTTGAAACATAAATCGGAAAAGAATAAAAAATTTGTGCAACTATGTCGGTAAACCCAAACAAATAGTACCCAACTTTGGATTCATTATATCAATAATATAACAGGTAAGACAAGGATTAGTTAGCTTGGCATGCTCCTTTTATTAATTTAATCACATAAGAAATGCAGCTATGACAAGCTCAAAGAAACTCAAAGCTTGACAGTCTAAAAATTAAATAAACTATTCACTTCAAAGGAACATGTCTTAAATAACAATGTATATAATCCTATAGCATATTTAAAGCAAAGAAATCCAAGTAATCTAAAACCCACACCTTTATCACAATGATGGAGGCATAGACTCTGCAAAACAACTTAAGAGAAACACTTCATTAGTAACATTATTGCTAGTGCTAGAAGAACAATTTTCTGAATTTCTAGCATCTCAAATGTAGAAATGAAGATAAACAACATTTTTAAAAAAACTTAATTGAACCCTGAATTTGTCAGAACTCAAATCTGAAAAATGGGGACAATTTTCTTTTATTACAAAATGGCAAAGGGTATATCTTGCAACACATGTCAATTAGATTCAGCATGTATACAAAAATGACTGCAAACTCTACAGTAAGATTGGAAGGATACAAACGTTGCTTGGGTATTTATCTTCTAGGACTAGTTTTCTTCTTGTGAAAGAAATTTGTCTTATATTTTCAAGGAATGTCTCCTAAGATAAGGACATTGGGTTTAGTCACCACCAAAACATAGGCTGATCATAGATATTCTTTGCAAATGCATTCTAAGAGGAATAGCAAATTGAAAAGAACAAACCTGCCTTTAGGTATAAACTCAGTCATCAAGATAATAATAAGACCCAACAAACTTTTACTCCCTGTCCTTGGTTGAATCATGTTTGTTGATCCTTAGTTTGAAAATTAGTTGGGTCTCCGGTCTCGTCTAAATGTGATATCAAGATTCAAGATACTGCAACACAGAGCACATCATGACTTTAAAATTTTAACATGCATGATACTTCAAATTCAAATTTTTAGATGCACGCTACTTCAGATTTTAACAGGATAGAAAAGGTTCATCCCAGTCACCAATGATTGTGGGGAATTTGCAGTACCATCAATGAGCATATTGCCGCAAGAATTGTTTGCATCTGTTAATGAGATTAATTTACTTTGTGTGCATCTGCATAATTGTGCATCTTACTGCAAGAAAATATAATACATGAAAATTTGGATCATCCAAAAGAAAACCACAGTCCACAACCAATAATAATAACATGGAAAACTATTGTAAACTTATAATTAAATCTCATAGCTACTGAGGACATTATGTGAAGGGATCAAAGGACCCACAAGTATGGAATATGCCGATTTTTAAGTCCTGAATGTGAAAGTGAAACAAAGAAATTGTAAACAATAGAACAATATTAGCCTTAGAAGTTCGAAAAACAAATACACCCTTATCTCCGTCCATCGCCTGATGTCAATTTGTGCTTCTGTAGTTATGTTAGACATGCTACTCAAAGACCATTCAACAAACACTTTGCATTCAATTAAGACAAAAGAACTAGACTCCATTTGACAACCACTCATTTCAACATAATCTACGTACAGGCTAACCCAAATGAAACAACATTTACTCCTCAAAGAGAAATCAAATGAAGAGTTGAATTTTCCTTCCTCCCTCCTCCGTCGTGCTCCAGGCGCAACAAAAAGAGAAGAGAAGGGGTCTGCCACATCAAAACCAACAACATGGTCGGTGAATTCGTCATCAAAAACTTTATTTAATTAGTGAAATGTTCGGGTTAGTAAAAAACTGAGACGAAACAGGGCTTTAGAACGAGATTTGGGGTTAGCGTTTTGAAAAAATTTGGGGCTTTTGAAGTCCGGAATAGAAGGAGAAGAAATTCCACTTACCCTTTGAGAGAAGGAGAGGGACGGTGGCTGGAAGAGACCGGCGTGGCGACGGAATGGCCAGAACCGACAGAGGGCACAGTCACTTGAGCAAAACAGCGGAGACTGGTTCTGGGAATCTATTCAGTTCACGAACCCTTCTCCTTCCAACTCAGCAGTGTCTCTAATTCGGTTTTGATCAAAACAGTGAAGCCACCACGTTGGAGAAGTTGGAGAGGGAGGGAGGTAGAGAGAAAGAGTTAGAAGAAACCAAGGGTCGGTTTGGTTCAGGAGGGGTGGAGAGTTTTTGCTTGTTTAGTTTAGGAGATGAGAGAAGGGATTTTAATAGAGGAAAGAGATTAATTTACTTCTATATTTTTATAGCTTTTTATATCATATTATATACAAGAATGTTTAAGTAATTTTATTTTAAATGATTTAATCTCTCTTTTCCTCCCCTCAAAAAACCCCACTTTTAGAGGGGAGCCAAAATTGGCTTAGGAGGGATTTTGCTCTCCTCCCCTCCCCTTTTCTCTAAAAAAATGAACCAAACATACAAACACGCGAAAAGGAAAGGGATGAATAGTTGGGGTTTTCTTTATTTTGTTATTATTTTGTTTTTAATTTTTTTTATTTCGTGTTTAGCGTCGGCTGTGCGCCCCTAAGCATAGGCTAGGCTGACGCTACACGTGAAAAAAGTAAAAAAGTAATTATTATTAGCTTAGCGACGGCCTAGCGTCGGTTTAGCCGACACAATTAGTGTCGATGTCGGGGCCGATGCTAGATGTTTGCAGCTAAATTGTTTTCCAGTAGTGATAATTTTTTTTAATAAAAGTTCACCATATACAAGCCCAATATTGGCATTTCTTTTCTTGGTACATATAAGTTTAGGGGGAGATGAGATCTTTGAAATAAGTTTGATCTTCCAAATGAAAACCAGCGCTTAAAACTGCCACCAGTTACTATGAGTTAGAAAGATGTTTGGAGCTTCAACTTGTAAGTATTGGATTCCCCAATTGGGAAAGATGCATCAGATAATTTTCCATGTGCTCTCTTGTTGTCATAACTAGGATAGTCATCCTTGAAGAATGACACAGCATGGTGTAAGAACAACCCTCTCTTTTCTGCCTTCCTTACCAGATCCCATTTGTTGTGGATCACCCTCTTGGTTCCTCAATTTCAATCATGATATCTGACAAAAACTTGTCTTAGTGTTATGTTCATACTCAAACTAAGCGCACCGTCATCGTCAGTCAGGTAATAAAGAAGGTCACCTCATGTGAAGAGCAAGCGCTTGCCGCAAGAATTTCACGAAAAAACTTCTTGAAACCCTCGAAAGATGTTTTGAAACCCTCATTGAACAAATGGTGGTGGCACCTCCCAAACCCACCGTAAATGAGTCACTGCCGCCACTCTGAGAAGTCGTCGTTTCAAAACGCCCCAACATTATTGCCCTCTTTGCGAATCCACCCAAAAAGTAGAACAAAGGTCTCACCCTCTCATAAGTAAAAGTTGAATTAAAATCTAACGATAAAGACTGGGTTCTACAACAGAGGAACCTCCTTATTAAAAGTCTAAAACACTGTAGAAAAACTAAATTTTTTTTCAAATGTTTAACAAAATTGAAAATGTTTTGAAAATTAATACAAAATATATTATTTAAATACAATTAATAAGAAATTTAATTATAGAAATTAAAAATATAAAATGTCTTATCTAGGCATAAAAATGTGTTTTTTACATATATATATATATCCAAATCATGAACTAAACAAGTCAAACTATGCATAGATCAAGTTTAACACATTTATTTAACGAGCTCAATTTTAAGCTCAAGTTCAACTCATTCCGATCATGAATCAAGTTCAACAAATTAATGTCAAAGTCGAGTCTTAAACTGTTTTCGAGTCAGTTTGATTCATTGCCAGCCTCATCCCAAAGAATACCCTCGTTATTGGGGCAACTGGATTTATTGTATCTCATGTTACAAACCATCTTTTTCGATCTTCAACATTGTTGCACTTGAAAATTTGAATTATTGTTCTAATAAGAAAAATATCTTTTATAGTGCTTAAGTCATGCTAGATATTGAGTATTTTGATCTATATATTGCAACACTTGTTTTGACTTTACTTTGGTACCTTCAACTAAAGTTGTTTTTTAAGTGATTGATAGTGATTTGAAAAATATTTAAGTTTTTCCTTACATTTCAAGCGTAGATTATTTTACTTTCTTTAAAAATCATTACAAATTATGTAATATGATTATTTTACTTTCTTTTTTTAAAAAATAAAATAAAACGAATCTTGATCCAATAATAAATAGAAAAAAATAGAGAACACTCAATATCTAGAAAATAACCATAAATTTACTAAAAAAATTTAGCTATTGATTGACTACAAAAATGCTGTGACAATTTACTAGTTATGTAGCTAGGAAAAAAACAATGTTGAACAATATATTACTATGGATTAGCTATAATTTAGCTAGCACTTTTTTAAAATTAGCTACAAATTAGCAAACAATATGTTTCATATCTAATTTTCCACTCAATTTATGCTACGGATGATTATGTAACTATTTCGTAGTTAATCTGTAGCTAAATATTTTTGCTATAGTTTAGCTATGAATTAGCTAATAAATGTGTGGTAGCTAATCCTAGATTTTCTTGTAGTGTTTTCTCCACTTCGATCGTCAAGATTTGAAATAACTGGCATAACCACTTCTTAACACAAAAAATATTCTTAACATAGATCATTTTTGTTTATGATGTGAAGACAACTACAAGAGGTGATCAAAGGTAGTTATTACAAGTAATTGAGAATGGGTACCTAAAGTTACTGAGTATTGTTGCCGGAAGTTTTAGGCAATTTTCTTAATTTTATTAAATAAAATGTGTTAATTTATATTATTAACAAGTGTCTATTTGGTGACAAATTTCTAAGGACTAACGGTTAAGAAGTTTGTCTATAAATAGTGACTTGTAAGTTGTAGTAGGGGGTTGAATGGGTTACATTCAAAAGGCACACCATGCACACCGCTACATCCACCACCCTCGAAGGATTTGACGCAAATTGGAACCCCTATTTGTATGATACCAACCATTTAATTCAAGTTATTTTCTTTTATTTCATTTCATTTTTTTTTCTTTTCTTGTTAGAACGACAATATACAAGCGCATAATTGTCTCAACACCAAGATTTGTCACCGTAAACTTATCAACTTGTGATTCCCCAATTTGAGTCTCAAATTACTCGTCACCGTGAGACCAAGTTGTAGTTAGTTGGTGTCAATTCCTGCAATTATATAGTGGCAGAATTAAAATAGCGGCAAATTCAAATTAATTATAATGTTATCTTGGGGAGAGGATTGTCTAATTGTAACCCGGGAAAGGCACGATGTCATTGTTGTAAAAAAGGGTATTAATGCTAAAAAGGTATTTTAATGCAGGGATAAAATGGTTAAACACCTATATATTAATCCGTTATCTTGCCAGAAAATCTCAATATTAGCACAATTGTGCCAAATAGCAGCATTAATGCTAATGAAAAAAATCAAACAATAGTGGAGAAAAGACATTTTACGCCTGTTAAATAGGGCATTTTATGCCGGTTTTCTAACCGGTGTTTAAAGTCCTGACATTGAATGTTGGGACATTTAACGTCAGTTAAATAACCAGCGTTAAATGTGAGTTTTTAAGCCAGTTTTTTGTGAAAACTGGCGTTAAATATGGGATAAAAAAATTAAAAAAAAAATATTAACTTTTTACGTCGGTTTTTTGTGAAAACCGGCATTAAATATCCCTTTTTATGCCAGTTGTTATAAAAAAACCGGCGTTAAAAAAAGTGACTTTTAACCCCGGTTGTAAAGATAACCGGCGTAAAAAGTATCATTAAATATAAAAAAAAATTGGGTTGTAGCCACGGTTTAGTCGTGGCTAATTGGATTTTTTTTCAAAAAAAATAAAAATAGGGCTAAGGCTAATATAAAAAAAGTGACTTTTAACCCCGGTTGTAAAGATAACCGGCGTAAAAAGTATCATTAATTATAAAAAAAAATTTGGGTTTTAGCCACGATTTAATCATGGCTAATTGGATTTTTTTTCAAAAAAAATAAAAATAGGGTTAGGGCTAATAGTACAAGACTGTTCCTTCCTTATACAATAAAATAAGGAACATGCATACACAAATCTGGAGCTCTATTTGCAAACAAACCTAGTTACATAGAAGGGAATGAAATAACAATGACCAAAATAATATATTTATGTATTCTGTATCAGTCAGATAAATTTTGTGACAACAGATTAGGGGAAATCAAACATAGTCAGAAACATGATCTTGAAAACATTTACAAGATCATACTCAAGTGTAGCATATCAGAGAACATGGTGAATCAAATTAATAAAAATAGTCAATAAAAAACTTGAGTAGGGTCACTTTGATAAGAGAAAGGAATGCATCATAATTCAAAATTAACAGGGAAGGAAAGCAATATTTAGCTGCTAGACGAAGCTCTCAGAATCCTCCGTGAGGCTGTTGCTATCCAAAGTTGAAAGCAGTCTTGTAGAACAACATATGGGGTGTTTTTTTACTTCACCATAGCTTCAGTATCCTCCTTTTCCCCATCAGCATCATCAATTTCCCCTTCCCGCAAGTTTTGCTCCACTTTTATAATCAAAGACCAAATTCAGGCAAAATCAAACTTACAGTTTGTTAAGAAAGGCACTGCATCACCAATATCAGTCAATACATACAGCCAGAGAAATATACCAAGATTCAAATGCCAAACCAATATATTAATTAAAGTTGCAATGAGCAGATAAAATGAGCTGACTAATTATTAAAGTATTGAAATTCTGTCATGCTTAAGTGAAATAAAATATTACAAATGAAAGAAAGCTTGAAAAGATATAATCTAGGTGTCACTTAATATTAGCTCAACATACCAAAAAGATAAGATATATAGGGATGTGAACTTACTTTTTATTAATCTTATCAAACTCTGTCAAGATAGGATAGGATCTATACCTTTCTTTCTTATCATTTTTCAGCAGAGGCTTTTTTAACTCCTTTTCAACTTTATCCAATGCATCCATCATCATAGCCAGCGTCTGTAGCACCAAGAACATCACATCTGTACGACCACTCCTAAAAAAATGTACACATAATAAATATGAGTCGATGTGAGGAAGAATGACTTTAATCTTACACAAGTTAAGTTGCAAAGCACCCTCTAAAAGTGATGATATGTAGCAACCAATTCTCAGGCAACCAAAGAATTACATTATGTACTTGAGATAGAATCAAATGAACAATAATGCAGTATATGTCACTAAAAGGAGTCATAAAATAGAATGCCTGAAATTACCTTAATGTTGTCTTTAGCAAACAAACAACCACATATCTGTCAACAAGAACCAAAAGAGGAATGTGAATAAAAAAACACTGAAAATGAACTTTGTTCTTCTATATAAATATGAACTACCCTTAGCCAAGTTATAAATACCTTGAAAGATAATTAAAACCATGAACCTTGCATATTTGGTTACATCATTAGATGAACTTGAACATATGCAGTAAGAAGTGCTTCATAAGCAAGGAAATCATGTCCCTAAGAGAGATCAATTCTGAAACAACATATCTGAAACATGCAAAAAATCAAATGTCGTAACCATTGAGCTCCTCATGGCTGCGTGAGCTTCCATAACCAATGTGGGGAGGTGTATGTTATTTGTAACATCCCAATTTTTATGAAAATTATTTTATAATTTTCGACTACATGGAAATAAATCATAGATATTGATCACCTCAATGGTTTGTTAAAAGTACGAAGAACTACCAAGATTTATTGTAAACAATTTACTGTTTTAACAATTAATTCAGATTATGAGACAGTGTAGACGTATACTGTTTTTAATATGAATTAATCCGGAAAAATGTGAAAGATTGTTGTTTGATTAAAGAAAATTATTTTATTGAAAGAGAAATAATTTTTAGGATTTAATAAATATTTTCAAGTGTTTGAATTTTCATGGTTTAGTTATTGTATTAATTGTCTGTTTTATGTCATATTTAATATGACTATTATTTTAAAGATTTTGTCTTGATAATTTTATTGTTTGATTAATATCTAGTTGATAAGAGAAATTGAAATTAGTGATCCTCACTAATTTACAGTTTTTATTACGCTGCGAGAATTCTGTTGAATTTTGTCGTAGATAGGCTATTGGGTGAGTTTCTAACTGAAACTTGCTCAAACGTGATCCAAATTTTATAAAATTTGAGATCTTAGCATTTTCCAATATTTATGATTTATTGGAAATTTTTCTGGAATTTTTAGGCATCAGAATAATATAGGGTGTTTTCTACGCCCAAAACTGCTTTACGGTAGCGTTTTAGCCCGTAAATCGAGAAAGCGGCATTCATAGAAATACTTCTAATATTTTTGTGGATATTTTGGTTGATTAATAATTTTTTATTATAGAATAATTTATTAGATTTATTTTTGGAGTTTTTGATATAAAAACCGTAATATACAACGCCACAAGACCCGATTTGGAAATGAGAGCGATTTAAACGAAATATCTAGATATTTTGGGCCAAGGGGAGATGCATCCAGCCACTTGGGGAGCTGAACCTCATCCTTTAGAACCTTCCTTGACAAGTGTTACAAGATGATTGGTTAAGTGGTAATTGTAGTTAGTTAGTTTAGTTAGTTTGTAACTATTTGGTTAGTTTCCAACTAAATGAACAAAAATTCTTCCTTCCATGTCCCTACCTGATTTCGTGGCTCTCCCACACAGCCAAGATCAGCCTCATTCACTCCTCCATTGTTGAAGAACTTAAGAAAAAACTTGAAGAGGAAAGCTTTGATTTTTTGGAAGTTTTGGAGATCAAAGTGTGCACCCTTGTTTCCTTTCAACTCCACCCTTGTTCAATCATCATCTATACTCTTGGTAAGCTCCATAAACCTTTCCTCATCTCTCTTGGGTTCCATGATATGGGTTTTGAAGGTTTTTGGAGTTATTTTTGAGCTTTAGTGTTTGTTTTGGCTAGATTTGTATGATTAGCCATAAATCCCTTTATTTCCTTCCATGATTAGCATTGTTCTTGATTTTTAAAATTTGGGAACCCTAACCTTGAGACATGGCCGAATCTTAGGGGCTGTCTAGGGCTTGTTATTGGCTTGAATTTGTTGTTTTGGAGTTAGTTCTTTGGTGGGTTTTAAGTAGTATGTTGGAAACTAGTCATATATGTATATTTTACTAAGTTTTGAGAAATTGATTTGGTTAATTTTGAGGGCTGGAACCGTGGCCATTTTGTATCATTTTGAGGATGTTTTGATTTAATTTTAAAGTGTTTTAAGTGTTGAGAGAGTGAGTTTAAAGTTCAAGAAATTAAGGATGGTGAAATGCTTTGTTTTGGAAATGAAAAATTGAAAATTTTGGGTTGTTTTTGGGTGACCAAAACTGTGGCCATTAATATAGTTTTGATGATGTTTTAAATTGATTTCAAAGTGTTTTCAAGTGTTGTAAGTGTTGAAGAAGTTGGTTTATTGTTAAAGGAATTGAATGTAGTGAACTTGTATGTGTAAAGCTTTGAAAAATTGTTTGAAAACAAAATAATTTGGGGCTATTTTGGGGCTTCCAAAACAGTGGCTTATGATCAAATTTTGGGTGAGTTCTAACTTGTTTTTAATTGTATTAAAGTGGTAAAGAAGTTTGGTTTTGATAAGAAGTTTTGATTAAGCAAAGTTTGTAAGATTTTGATGTTAAAAGGTTTGAAAATTTGGAGTTGTATTGGAAACTTTGAAACCGTGGCCTTCAAGGATGTTTTGTAACTTATTCTTGACTTGCATTTATGTTTGAAAATAGTTGTAAAAGTGGTTGATGATTTGATTTAGGAAAACAATTCAAAGAAGCATGATTTTGGAAAAAGTTTTGGGTTATGTCTTAAGAATTGTTGTAAACTTGTAATGAATTTAATTCTAGAAATTTGTGATATGTTTTAGTGCTTTGAAAAATGGTTCAAAGTTGGCAAAACACTATTCATATGGTAAAACACTATTCCAATTGGTAAGTTTTGTGTTTTGGTATTTTCTAAGTGTGTAGCTTTTAAAAAAGTTTGAAAACTTGCATGGTTTGAAATTGTTCCATCACATATGACTAGGTGTGAACCAAATGGGAGTAAGTGAGTAATTCTTAGGCCTTAGGAACCTTAGAGCTGTGGCTGCTCTAGGGGTATTAGGGCTTGAGTTTTGGTTTTAATTGATTGAAACTTGTGTTGTTAGGATACACGCGAGGTATGACTTGATGATAGTTCGAATTTACCTTGCTTGGATTGTTAAAGCGTCCAAGGTAAGGGAAATTCTTACATAATGAGTTTGGGCTTTTCGCCTTGTGTGTTGTTTGCTTGATTGTTGATTGATTGTGTAGTAGTACTTGTAGTATTACTATGTGCTGTTGAGATGTTGTAGCATGAAATGCTGTGTATTGATTTGGCCCTGTGTGGCAAGACTGAATTGTATTGCGTGACTTAAATCATACTTGATTGATTTAATTGGACTTGAAATTGATGATAATATGTAGCATGTTCTTGGCCCTATGTGGCATTATGAGTTGTGTTGTTTTCCTTGAATCACCTTGGATTTCATTGGAACTTGGCATTGAATTGGAATATGCAAAATGTTATTGTTGATAATGGATTAATTAACAATGCGTTGATCGACTGCTATTGGTTGACGATTTACATCGGTAAATCTGATGCGATTCCACAAGCCGAATTCTGATTTCGTAAACAAATTGTTAAGGGCATTTTGATTTAAAAGTAAGCGTGAGGGTTTTAGTACAACTAGCCAAAGCTTGCAAGGAAATTTCAATAGAATAATAGTGGAGAAAAGAACTTGAAATAAATAGTCCAATTTGCGAAAACAGTTGCGTTAAATAATGCGCCTGGGAGAATTCTGGCTAGGAAAGATTTGGTAATTAAGAGTGTTCGCACCATCTCTCTTTCCTGGGAATTCTTCCAGTGTGTTATTTAGCACAACTAGGGTTTCAATGACCTAGAACTAAAAAGTATTTTCAGATACATAGGAGTGATACAAGAACTGAGAAAGAGATTTCAAAGATCGGGATTTCGAAAGAATAAAACATAGGGAACCTAGTGTTCCTATTGAGCATGGCAATGTGTCCTATGCTGGGACTTAATGTCCTGCTTGCGTGCGCATTTTCTTGATTAAGGATTGGACCTAGTGTTTCGTATGGCATGCCTAGTATCTTAACCTAAAAGTTGAGCCTAGCGTTTCGCATTACGTGCCTAGAGTTCTGATCTAAGATTGGGACTAGTGTTCTGCAATTGAACACCTGGACTTTGTGTCCTGTGTTGAACTCTTAGTTAGTTGAGACTTGGAAACCCACTAAGTTGAGTGAGTGAGGGTTCGTCAATCCGCATTGATTAATTAAAACATTACTCGGGTGTTCACTATGGTAAGCATGCCATATTGTTGAATTCGTTGGATATCACTCGGGCGTTCACTACGGTGAGCATGCCATATTGTAGAATTTGTTGGATATCACTCGGGCGTTCACTACGGTGAGCATGCCATATTGTTGAATTCGTTGGATATCACTCGGGCGTTCACTACGGTGAGCATGCTATATTGTTGAATTTGTTTGGATGCGTACTAACCATTGAGCATCGACACTCGGAGCGTTTGATTGGTCTTAAGGACTTTAAAAGATGAGTTGTCATCTCACTCGTAGCGTTTGATTGGTCGTACAGACTTCAAAAGGCGAGATGACACTGCATTGCCTAAGTAGAGGCACGCCAAAGTAGTGGCCAACCAAAGTAGTGGCAAGCCTAAGCAGAGGCTATCTTGTTCGGACGTTGGGAAAGTAGTCCCCGTCATACTGCTGACCTATTAAGGCTGTAGGTGTATACACAACTTGCCATGCTGCATTGACATGCATAGCTAACCACATTTATGATATGTGATGAATTTTGATGTTGTGATGACTTGATCACTGATCTGTTGATAGATTTGCCTGCTCACATGCAATAGTTTGATATTGTAATGACTTGATTGTTGATCTGTTGGTTGTTTTGTTTGCTCACATGCAATGCTTAATATACCATGATGATGTGTGCGGTCTATTAAGTATGTATACATATATAAAATCATGTTGTTGTATTATATATGTATATATTGTTTGCATGCGACATAGCCTATGATAAACTCGTGGACAAAAGATTTACCCTTGCACTATTGTTGGATTGCATGTCCTTATGGATGTCACTTCCAGATGGAGTTCGGTAGCTGTTGCAGTTTCGTCTTTCAAGAGCAGTGAAGATCGAGCCAATGTAGGAAGATTCCTCTGAGTACTTCGTGTTTGATCTTGCTGAGCTGTTTCTCAGTAAGAGTTATAGTTGTTGGCCAGCTTAGCTTAGGGTTTTGTATTTGTTGTTTTGTAATTACTCTTTTCAGAAAACCTCGCCTTAGTACGAAATGATTATGTTATGTGAAGTATTATTTTGTGATGTATTATACTCTAATAATTGCAAAAGTCTGATTTGGCATCATTTAGAAAACTATAGTACTCTATGTCTCATTTTGAAAAGGGTTTCAAAGGAAAGAAAATGAAAAAAAAAATTACTCCTATTTTTCCATTGCGAAATACATAAGAGTACTCTTTAACTGAAAGCATACAAGCCTTAAATGTTTTCAGCATTAGATTGAGTTGCACAGTAGCGCTCCGGAATCGGGGTGTTATATTATTTAAGGTATTAACCATATAAGAAAACTTTTAAAGCAAAGATACAATTTCAAGAACACTAAGATAGCATGAATGCATGATTTTACTCACTACACTCTCAAAGCTATGGCGACATCTCCCAGCACAGTAGTAAAAAACACTTCCAAAGTCCTTGCCAAAAATCAAATGATGTGTGTTTAAAACGAATAAATCAAACATTGGCTTTATCTATATTATTCTAATTACTCTTAACAAGCATAGGAGACTCACTAGAAACATATTTAGATGCATGTGTGAATTAATAGAAACACTAAAGTAACTTGGAAAAAGTAAAGTATAATTTTTTTATGTCACTGAGAACTGCCCTTTAATATGCACTAGATTAGCCTTATACTTATCATCTGAGTAATCTCCGGATCCAAATAAAAAATCAAACTAAGTGTTTAACATGGCTGGTTCAAAAAAATACCAGAACCTGCATTCATGCCTTACAAGGCAAGATTTAAGGACTTAGAGAGTGTACTTAAATCAATTTATCAAGGCTGATAGATAGATTATTGAACATGAGAAGTGTCTCCAAACAATATGAGCCACATGACCTCATTAACATCTCAATGCAACCATGTATTGTTGTTTCCGCAATTGCATTTAAGACCAAAATGCATCAGAACTCAGACTTTTAACAAAGAAATGTGTTATAGGTGATGGGAACAAACCAAAAGAAGAAATCTCTTGCCATAAGAGAATGCATGACTGTACAAGAGGAATTTCATCCACCAGGTGACAAACCAACTTCTCTACACAAACCATATATTTAACTACTTGGCTAATGTATGCCAATAGGATTTCAAAACAAATGAATAGAAACAGAGACACATACGACAACAGAGGATGAACTAGATTGGGTAAACGTGAGGCAACACTTCACTTGTTCTGACACCGCAAATAAAAAAATGAATAGTTGAGTCAATAATGAGAATTAGAAGAACATAGGATACAATAATGAGAAAAGAAAAAGATGAAGAAGAACATAGAATACAGTAAATAGAAGAGCATAGGATACAATACATCATCATTGAATGATCTACCGCAAAGGAATTGATGAGTAGAGCTACTGAGGATGAAGATGGAACCAAAACCCTAGCCCTGCAATAGCACACACAAACAAATCAAACACACACACACACTAACAAATCAAACAAAGGGAAGATAGTTAGATCGAACAGAGCAGAGAGAGGAAGATGATCGAACCCAAACTTGAGGAGAGAAAAGAGAGAAAACGACAGAAAAGCAAAATTTCGTCTTAGATAGTGTTAGGTGCCAAATTTCAGATTTGGGTTTCTCGATGGAGCTTCAAGAATTCGACGAGTGAAGATGCAAGGAGCCAGGAATAAGTGATAAAAAGTTTGCTAAGTTTGAAAGACCAAGTGACTTGGCGGTTGTTCTACGGAGTGTGTGAAGCGTCGAAGATGTCAATATGAGCATGGTTTTGGGAGAATTGGCCACTATGGAAGGACTGAAAATGAGGTTCTTTCCAAGTTCATTGACAAAGAATGCATTTTTTTGGTTCTCGACGTTAAGGGCTAATTCAGTCCATTCTTGGGCTCAACTAGAAGGATTGTTTCATGGTCAATTCTTCAGGGGAGATTTAATGGTTAACTTGACAGATTTATTCAATGTCAAGCGCATCTATAATGAGTCTATAGATGATTACATCTCTAGGTTCAAACAAATGAAGAGTAGGTGTTTTACACTGTTCCTGAAGAGAAAGTTGTTAAAATGGTCGCTAGTGGTTTGGATTATCACATTAGAAAGAAATTGGTAAACCAACACATAGTTGATCTTGCCCAGTTAGGGGAGAAAGTTTCGACAGATTGAACAACTCAGGTCTAAAAAGAATCAGAAAAACAATAAGAAATTTGTTAGACGTGAGAAAATCAATTGTGTCGAGCAAGATCAAACAGACAGTGAAGATGAGGCTATTGCTGAACAAGAAATAAACCTTGCTGAGTTAAAAGAATGACCAACTTATGCTTGTCAAGCATTAGTACCTTCCAAGGGAAGGGAAAAGATGAGTTATACAAATAAGAAAACATACACATTTGATATAAGTAAAGCTGATAAAATATTTGATATTTTGTTGAATGATAAGCAGCTTAAGTTGTCAGATAATCATAAAGTAAAAGGGCCTGAGGACTCCAATGGTCAGAATTGTTGTAAATACCATGGGGCTTTAGGCCATCCTACTAATGAATGTTTTCATTTCAGGGATTTGATTCAAAAAGCTCTTAAATAAGGTTGGCTCAAATTTGCTGACAAGCAAAAGCCTAGCATGAAGGTGGATACTGATCCATTTGGTCAAGTCATAGCCAATGTCGAAGGCCAAAATGCAAGAAGTTGCAACATGGTGAATATCAGCGCCAAGCAGACGTACGTGGTGAATGTGGAGGATCCTTTTGACATTTACGCTAGGCCTAATGAGACTGTTGAAGACTTTCTGGGAAGAAAGAACAATAGAGGGCAGTTGAAACTGTGCCCGCATTGTGACAGGTATTTCGACGAGAAAGCCGCTTAGAAAGCAAAGAATAATCAAAAGGGAAAAGTTCACCACCATGTGCAAACTGGTTATGTGAATAGGAATGCTAAGCCTGTTCCAGGGAATTAGATGCAAAGGCCTGTTGCAAATAGGCCTAACAGAGTAGTTGGTGGTTGGTTGGTTGAGTCCTCAAGGGAGTCGATAGGAAGCAACCGTGGAGTATTTCTTGATTGAGTCACAAATAGGACCAGGAAACCTAATGCCAATGTGATCGTGAATAAGTGGGTCGAGAATTCTGCTAAGGCCCGTTGCCCTGAATTGAGAAATAGGGTGAGGGATAGAAGGAGTAACCCTCGACAAACGCCATTTTGGGATGAAGATTACTAGCATGATAGAATACCTTATCCTGGAGGAGACCAAGTAAAAAAGGCCCCGTTGTCGAAGAGTCAGAAGTGTCGTTGACAGAGGATAAGGAAAGCACAGAAACAGAAAATGAAGGCTGCTGAGAAGGCTGAGCCTCAACATGAGAATTGTTTCATGGTTGGGATACAGAAGGTGCCATTGCCCAAGTGTTAGATGCCAAATTTCAGATTTGGTTTTCTCGACGGAGCTTCAAGAATTCGACGAGTGAAGATGCAAGGAGACAGGAATAAGTGATAAAAAATTTGCTAAGTTTGAAAGACCAAGTGACTTGGCGGTTGTTCGACGGAGTGTGTGAAGCGTCGAAGATATCAATATGAGCACGGTCGAATTAGACTTAGGTGTTATGAAACACATGTACAACTCGACCGGAAGTGTTACTGTCGAGATTAAGTAGTTTTAGTAGAAACAACTACCGACCATTTGTCCGTACACGTGTCAGGTCGGATGCGAGGTAGTTTTTTACAATTTTTGCCTATAAATAGTAGTTCTTACGATCTAATTTAGGTTGGATACAAGATCTAAATTCCTAACATCTCGACAGCGAAGCAGATTAAAGGAAAACGATCACTGTATGCCTTCCAAACCTTTTTTTCATTCAGCAATTGCAATTTAATTCAATTTTATTTCCAATTATTGCCTTGTTCTTCATTTACCTTATCTGCAAATTTATCTTTTGTCTATGCATTTTACATTCAAACTTTACTGCATTCAAACTTTACTGCATTGTGATTATTTTTTTTCGAACTTCTGTTTATTTCATACTTTCTGCATTACTTTTAAAGTTCATTTTGCTTACTGTATTTATTTCAATTCCAATGCAATTCCAGTATTTTATTTCATGTCTTTTACTTAACAGCCATTTACATTCCATGTCTTTTACTTGGGTTTTTTTACATTTTGGCAATTTACCTTTCTGTCAAATTCTACTTTCATTCTTATTTACAAGCATTTCTTTAATTCGTGTTCTTTAAGTGCTCTCGTTTACTTTCCTATGTCTTAAAAGCTTTTCTTTGAATTTCAGTCATTTAAATGCTTTTATTTACATTTTTGTCTCAATTTCGAACTGCATGTTTAATTCTGTGAATGCTTGTTCATAACTTTGCATCGTATATTATTCACATAATTCCCTGTTTAATTATTTGTCGATCAAGTTATTGGTTGTTGACGGCCAAATCTTGCTTATTCAAACTGTTAATGCAATTTTGATGACAATTAGGTTGTTGTCTGGAATTATTATAATAAAAACTGGCAAAACATCACAACGATTAATGGTTTAATACCAAGAAAGTTGAAAACTAAAAACGCGTAGAAAATTTGACCGTTATTTCATTTGAAACCGTTGTTTAGCGAGATTACCATGTAACTCGTTGATCACATAATCACTTGAAAACTAATTATTTGTTTCTTCGACAAATTTAGTAGCAATACTGTACAAAACCAAATTTCCCAATAAACAAATTGTCACGCCTAGTGGGACGAGTTTGGAGTAACTCGTTTTAAATGATGGTTTTATGCGTCTAAGAAGTGGAAAAGTAACTGCTTCTAAAGTATCTAGACAACGAAACATGAGTGGCAGCGCGAATAACAGTGCCACGATTCCAAGCGTTACTAACGCGAATGCATCGACGAGCAATTCAAATGCGTTGACCACCAGTACGAAAGCTGGGGTAGTGAATTTTCCAGAAGGGAATAATTATGCGATCGGCATAGGTACTGGGATGGCAATGGTTAATGCGATGAGCAAACCTATTTCAGGCGCTGTTATATCTGAGCCCTTAGTCTTTCAAAATGCTTCAGAAATTCAACCAACGCTTGGAAGCGCAAGGAATTCGAGCATTAGGCTGACAGCGCATATAACACAACCTCCGTTTGGGATGCCTTATGGTTATTTGTATAACTCGACAGTTCCTGCTATTGGTTCAACTATGTTCAACCAATATGCTAACCAGCCTTTTGTACTGTTTGGAAATTCTTCCAACACTCAAGGAAAGGTGGGTGTGACTACTACTAAGATCAATCGACAGGGGTCAGGACTAAGGGACATATCAAGGCTAATGCCCCAAAATAATGGAGGAATAACACAACTTGTTGTCGAGTATTCGACAGCAAGTCGATGATAGTAATCATGAGATGGTGCACATTTTTTTTAGCATAACAAAACAATTTTCGACTACCATTCAATCCCATCTCTTCAAAAAGTTGCAAAGACGAAGACAAATTTTAAGCCTAGACAAAATCTGAGACAAATTTAAGTCCTAGACTAGAAGCAGAAACCAAAGGTCATAGAACTAGAATTCCATCTCATACGATAGCGTTGGCTGCACTTGCAATCCTAGGCCACAAATCAGCACACTCCTTGCCAATTGGACCAGTGATAGCAGATCCTTTCATTTCACCCTTAGGATTCACAATAACACCAGCATTATCACATGTAGACGCCGTCCTTTCGGCGCCAAGGCTTGCGCAGGCGAACGATGACAGCTGGCAAGACCTTCTTCCTGAGATCGGGCTTACCCTTCTTAACGGTGGCCATCACCATGTCCCCAACGCAGGCAGAAGGTAGACGGTTAAGTCTACCTTTGATTCCCTTTACGGAAAGGTTCTTCGCCCCAGTGTTGTCCGCGCAGTTCACCGTCGCCGCCACCGGCAAACCCAACGACATCCGGAACTTGTTTCCCACCGATCCACCACGACCTCTCTTCGACATCCTTGCTCTCCCCCCAAGAGATGGTGCACATGTTCACTCAGCAAATGGGTGCAGTGATCACGCCTCTTATGCAAACTACTAACTACTAACCAAGCATGCAATGCATTGGCTTTACAAATGGAAAGGTTAAATCAAGCATTGGGTTTGGCAGCACCAGTGAACGACAATGTTTAACAAGGCTTAGGAGTTATACCTCAGGGTCAAGGCATGAGGGCATTCTACAAGATGTGAATAACCCCATAATGGTGCAGAATAAAGTGAATCAACCAAACCAGAACCTTGGTCAGAACTTGAACAACTTGGCTTATGGCCAGGTGCAGGTATTACAAAGGAATCAGGATCAAGGACCTCCAGTGCATCAAGGTTTAGTCAACCTCAGGCACAATATCATGGGGAACCGATAGAACAAAATGTGAATCAAGCTGTCGAGCAGATGCTGAACAGACTTGGTTCTAATATTGGTCAAGCCAATAAACCATATTTTATATCTGCTTTTCCTAAATGGATACAACAAGCGGAAGTGCCAAGAGGAATGAAGATCCCCAAATTGTCTAAGTTTTCTGGCGACAGTGGAGAATCAACTGTCGAACACGTTGCTAGATACTCAATAGAAATGGTAGAATTGGCCACTATGGAAGGACTGAAAATGAGGTTCTTTCCAAGTTCATTGACAAAGAATGCATTTTCTTGGTTCTCGACGTTAAGGGCTAATTCAGTCCATTCTTGGGCTCAACTAGAAGGATTGTTTCATGATCAATTCTTCAAGGGAGATTTAATGGTTAACTTCACAGATTTATTTAATGTCAAGCGCATCTATAATGAGTCTATAGATGATTACATCTCTAGGTTCAAACAAATGAAGAGTAGGTGTTTTACACCTGTTCCTGAAGAGAAAGTTGTTAAAGTGGCCGCTAGTGGTTTGGATTATCACATTAGAAAGAAATTGGTAAACCAACACATAGTTGATCTTGCCCAGTTAGGGGAGAAAGTTCGACATATTGAACAACTCAGGTCTGAAAAGAATCAGAAAAACAATAAGAAATTTGTTAGACGTGAGAAAATCAATTGTGTCGAGCAAGATCAAACAGACAATGAGGATGAGGCTATTGCTGAACAAGAAATAAACCTTGCTGAGTTAAAAGAAGGACCACCTTATGCTTGTCAAGCATTAGTACCTTCCAAGGGAAGGGAAAAGATGAGTTATACAAATAAGAAAACATACACATTTGATATAACTAAAGCTGATAAAATATTTGATATTTTGTTGAAAGATAAGCTGCTTAAGTTGTCAGATGAGCATAAAGTAAAAGGGCCCGAGGACTCCAATGGTCAGAATTATTGTAAATACCATGGGGTTTTAGGCCATCCTACTAATGAATGTTTTCGTTTTAGGGATTTGATTCAAAAAGCTCTTAAAGAAGGTAGGCTCAAATTTGCTGACAAGCAAAAGCCTAGCATGAAGGTGGATACTGATCCATTTGGTTAAGCATAGCCAATGTCGAAGGCCAAAATGCAAGAAGTTGCAACATGGTGAATATCAGTGCCAAGCAGAAGTACGTGGTGAATATGGAGGATCCTTTTGACATTTACCCCAGGCCTCATGAGACTGTTGAAGACTTTCTGAGAAGAAAGAACAATAGAGGGCAGTTGAAACTGTGCCCACATTGTGACAGGTATTTCAACAAGAAAGCCGCTTAAAAGCAAAGAATAATCAAAAGGGAAAAGTTCACCACCATGTGCAAACTGTAACACCCTGTTTCCGGAGTGCTACTAAGTGAACATTCTGACAAAAATTTACATATTTCCGAAAGGCGAAATACTCTGCCTTGCACGTTTTCCAAAAATGTGGTTCTATTTTTTTTTAAAACTTCTTTCTCAAAATGGCTGTCAGAGTATTGCAGCAATTTTAGAAACATAGCGGAATTATTTAGAGACACCACATAACCACATTCAATTATCATTTCAACTCACACATAACAGCATGTGCCTTGAAACATAATCGACATTTATTACAATACAGAAATAAATTTAAGCGTCCTATAGCTGGTCAACACAACAGGCTCCTCGCAAGACTACTAGTAGACTCTACATACAGTCAAGCTAGTTAACCATCTACAGCTCCTCCTCCTCGCAGTTCCATTCCTCTGCTTGCTCCTCCATCTGGGTTACAATCATTAATTGACAGAACCACTGGCAAGGGTCAACTTCTCAACAGATCATGATAAACCAAGGCATAAAGTAATAAGCAACCACAGTTTATACAATTCACAGGTATTAAGCAAACAACAATGCATATCATTCACAGAACGTGGCTCAACTCTCTCACTCTAGACTCGACTCGACTCACTATTCATTTTCTCTCGACTCGACAATTATTCCGGAAAGCAACGTCGATCCATCCACTGAATACCAGCCGTAGCCTTGGGTTTCATCACCACCCGGTTATTCAGGTTAAGTTCCTTGACAACGCAGACGCTCACTGCGCAATTTGAACACCAGTCGTGGCTTCGGGCTTCTACACCACCAGATGCCAACTGAGCAATTGAACACTAGCCGTGGCTTCAGGCTTCTACACCACCTCAGCCGTGGCATCGGGCTTCCACACCACCCTTGGTTGTTCGAGCCACTGAACACCAGCTGGCTTCGGGCTTCTTCACCACCCAGCCGTAGCTTCGGACTTCTACACCGCCCTTGGTAGTTCAGATCGAAACTCCAAAAACGTCACGACCCTTGACGACTCGCCTAGCTCTCTCACTCGATGAACAGCTCGCCGCTTACGATAGTCAAAGAGTGACGCATAAAATTACTTGACCGCATATCAAATAAAGAGAGCATGCTTAACATGAAGAAAACGCAATTCGACATTTTAAACAATAAAAACACCCTGCATGAAAATACGCAATCTCATATTAAATAATGCATAACTCAATCATATCACAACATTACATGCTTGACACGCAAATCAAGGAATCCATCCCTCTGCAACTCGATGGAGTTAACAGAGAGGTACACAGATGTGGGGGGTTGGGTTCAGGAGACCAACCACAAAGTTTTCACCCACGAATGACTCGGAATATGTTCGATCGCACGACAACAATAAACGAAGGGGTTCGAAGACCCTAACTTCGAACTCGTAGAGTTCTCAGACTTCTTCGTATTTAAATAAAGCAATTTAAATAACAAAACAATAGCTTAAGCATATCCAAAGTTGTCCTTACACAGGGACATAAAAATGAATCCTAAATGTCTAGAAGTGCCCTTACCGAACCCCAAGCTGCCCGTCCACGTGTTCCTCGATCCTACGCCGCACGATCTCGGATTTACTCAAAGCCTAACAAAATAAATAACTTAGCACAATTCTTAGCTAACTTAAGCTCTCAAGCCTAACCCTTTTTCTAACCAAAAGCAAGCATTTAAACTACTAGCTAATTGAAAAGAATAAGACCTTTGAAACAACAACCATAACTAAGACATACTCAAACACATTCAAAGTTATGTTTCTAAAATAATTGCCAAAACAATTTAGCGCCATTTTCATAGCCTTCTCTTTCAAAAACAAATCATTTTCAAAACTAGTTCACAAGTCAACTAACTCAACTAAATTTTCACAACTTGTTTTCAAAACATTTCAAGACAACAAAGCAAAACACCATAACCAACACATAGTCCAACATAGATTTAATGTTTTCCAAAAACAAGGGTTTTGAGAATTCTTTTCAAAGCAATCATTTCCAGAACACTAGAATTATAATCATATTCATTGCCAAAAATTAAAGAATCATCCCACCAATTTTTATATAACATTCTAGTCCTCCAAAAACTACATTTGCATAAAACATAAACCACAATCATACTAACTCATGCATATCTATCTTACTAGCCTTAATATTATTCTAAGCATATTATCTAATACCTAAGCACATAATTTAACATCAAGACCTCATGCTTCTCATGTTTCAAGAATAGGAAAAATTCCAAAACAACATGTTACACATACTTACACAAAACTATAACCTAAATCATGTCATAATCATGTTAGAAATTTAAAGAACCTCTTGATCAACTCCTACATGTCATTCTAGTCATTCAAGAACCAAATCTTGCATAAACATCAACTAACACCTATGCTACTTCATGCATATTCATTCCAACAACTTTAAAATTAACCAAGACATATAACTTAACACCTAGATACATGCTTCAACATCATTTAATCAATTCCTTTCCTTCATAAACCAACAATTAAAACATAATTCATGGCTAATACTAAATTCAAGTCTCTTTCAAGAACAAGGGTTTTTCATAAAATTCTTTAAATCCATCCTCAAATTTAAACTAATATTTAAAGTAGCAACTAGAACATCTAATAAACAAGAAACATCAATTAATTACATGAATCATAATCATAAATGTAACGACCCGTTTCCGGACCGCTACCGAGCTCAACATACCGAGCTCGAGTTACCGAGCTCAACACACCGAGCTCAACTAAACCTGTATGAGATGTGTTTTAAAACGAAACTCTTGTGCCTTTTGAAAAGTACGGTCTATTTTTTTTTTTTTTTATAAAACCAGCTCGTGCACATCAGAGTAATTACAGCTTTTCGAAACATGGTGCAACTAAGACACAAGACTTAAATTCTAATAAAACATACATGCATAACATACATATATATATCACTCGAAATAATAATATATACAAAATACAGAGTAGTAAATGTACAAAGAAAATACACCTAAGGTATGACGACTTCAAAAGCGCAATCATACCCTGGGGGTACTTCCGGCAGACACCCACGCAGGGGGCTGCTCCAAAAGTAAGACCACCAGTCTACCCTGAAACGACAAAACAACACTGCCCAAACTGGTCACGACATACTACTCCAAAAGAAAAACAAGGTACAGTCATAAAAAAAAACATCCATCACACATAAACAATCACGACAAATAGAGGTCGTCACTCGGGTCCTCGTCGAGCTCCTCCTCGGCATCATCTGCTGTCGAGTTCCCTGCACCCTCGACATCGCCTGGGTAACCGTCATGGATTGAAGGCACCACGGGAAAGGGTCAACTTCTCAACAATACAAGATAAGCACGGCATAAAGAAATAAGCAACACAATAATGTATCTCAATCACCACACGTGACTCGACCATCTCACTCTAGACTCGACTCGACTCTTATTCCTAATATCGCCGCAGTCCATCCCCAAACCGACGTAATAGGTAAACGGCAGTCCATCCCCAAACCGAATTCCATACATTAATCAAGCAGGTCCATCCCCAAACCGATAATGCTACAACGCCAGCCAATCCACCATAAACAAAAGCGGGAACTAGCACCCTCGATTATCTGGGTCCGCCAAAACGCCATACGACTCCCTAGCTCTCTCACTCGATGATTAGCTCGCCGCATGTCAAAGAGTAACACAACTTACTTGATCACATATCAAATAAAGAGAGCATGCTTAACATGAAGAAAACGCAATTCGACATTTAAGCAATAAGACATTCTGCATGAAGAAACGTAATTCAACAGCAATTCACAATTCACAACATTTCAAGCTCGACACCAATCAAGGAATCCATACACAATAACCTATAAAATAAAGTCTTAATAATGTCTAAAAGTTGCCCTTACGCTAGCATACTATGAAAGTATTAATGTGAAGCGCCCTTACCGAACTCCAAGTTAATGCTGCTCGACAACGACCTCGACACGGTTGTCTTCAAGTGAGCTCGACAACGACTTCTCTTACTCGATCTCGACACGGCTGTCTTCAACGAGCTCGACAATGACTTCGACACGTACCGTCCTCAATCGACCTCGACATGTACGCTTCTCAGTCGACCTCGACACGTACAGTTCTCGATCTGGATTCCGCTGCTTCCACGTCCTTGGATTCGCTTTCCCGTACACCTCGATTCGGAAATCACACGATCTCTGAATCGACTTCCTAAAACAAGCACAACTCAGTTCGATCTCTGGGTTCTAATAACACTTAGCTCTCATCCCAAACTTAACCACAACCCAGAAAATATAAAAACTCAAGAACTTAAATATATTTTTCCTCTAACACAAAGTTAGGGTTTTCGATCAAAAGTTCATGAAAAAGGCTATCTGATGCCACAACAGATAGATCGACAACAACAACAACCAAGCAACAAACGAAAAACAAGAAATCGAAACAAACCAAAAATGGAGGGTTTCTGGGCACTGCCCATTTCAGAAATCAGAGAAAGAAATTTGTTCTACAAGCTCCAATAATCGGTTAGAAAGATAGGTAATATCATGAAGAAGAAAACCCATCAATATGAGATGATTTGGAAGCATAAAACTAGCTAAAAATGGAAAGAAGAAATGGCGCTAAACAGTAGTACGAAGGAAGAGAAAAATCTGTTCTTCCATACCTCAGATGGTGGTCGAGATGGTGAGATATAGGTCGAGAAGATGATGAGGAACAAGATTGATGAAGAAAATTTGTGCAGAATCTCGATGGAACTCAAGGTTTCTTCGATGGAAATTTTGGAGAAAAACAAGGAACTCAGAGCAGAAGGAAGGAAGAAGAAAGAAGAAAAGAGAAAATGAGTGTTTGAGGGAACTGGTCGTGGTATACAGCTGGTGAGAGAAGGGGTATTATCGTAACTCCAGCTATAAGATGCCAATCCCATCAATCATTCTACCCATCTAATCGTTCCTCTCTCATAATTACCCTCTACTCTATCGGTCAAAGATCTAGACACAGCGACGAGAACGGCAAGCCGACAATATAATTATTACAAACAATATAATAATAACGCTGAATAACGTTCGAAAGAATACGAGTTATCATCTCGACACGATGTTGACCAAGGGTGCTCGTGCAAGCTCACAAGGCTCTAACACGAGTTCGCACGCGCGACCTCCTCGATTCGACATGCGACCTCCTCATTTCGATGCAGCGACTTCATCAACTCGACACCCGACCTCCTCACCAAAGAATTAGTGCACGCGGTCTCCTCACTCGGCAAATGACCTCAAACGATCTTGGCACTGGATCTCGACACAAGGTCTTGAGTACGAGGTCTCGACACAAGATCTCGACGCGAGGTCTCGAGCACGTCGTCCTAAGACGATGTCGATCTCGCCCTCAGGTGTTACAATCTCTCCTCTAAAAAATTTCGTCCTCGAAATTGCAAATAAGTTTCTTACCTCGGAAAAGTTCAGTCTTGAGTCTTCATCTTCTCCTCCAGCTCCCAAGTCGCATCTCCCGCCTTTCTCGATCCCACACAACTTTGACAAGTTGAATCTCTTTGTTCCGCAATCGTTTGGCTTTCCGATCAACGATCCTTGCTGGTGATGCTTCAAAGATAGGTCGCCCTTCAATTGAATCACATCCGTTCGATGACATGAGAGGGCCTGAAATATACTTCCGCAATTGTGAGACGTGGAAGACGCCGTGAATGTTCGACAAGAAGGGTGGCGTGGCAACTGATATGCCATCGGACCGATACGACGAAGAATCTGTAAGGTCCAATAAATTTAGGGTAAGTTTCTTGGATTTGATCGCTCGACCAACTCCGGAGTGGGGTGACTCTAAGAAATACATGTTCTCCTTCCTCGAACTCGAGTGGTCGCCGTCGTTGGTCTGCATAACTCTTCTGTCGACTTTGAGACGTTCGCATCCTATCTCTGATCAAACGGATCTTCTCGGTAGTCTGCTGGATCATATCTGGTCCCACAACAAAACGCCGCCCTGGTACCAACAAAGAGGCGTCGACATTTCCGCCCATACAAGGTTGCTTCAAAAGGTGCTATTCCAATGCTCGCATGGAAACTGTTATTGTAGGTGAACTCCACCAATGGTAAGACGTCGTCCCAACTTCCTCGGTGATCTAACGTACAAGCTCGCAACAAATCTTCAAGCGATTGGATCGTTCTCTCGATCGGCCGTCGATGCTGGGGATGATATGCCGAAGCTAAGCTCGAGCTCGGTTCCCATCGCTCCTTGCAATTCCCTCCAAAAATGAGACGTGAACTGGATCTCGGTCCGACACGATCGAAGAGGGTATACCATGAAGTCGCATTATCTCCGTGATGTAGATCTCGTCGGCTTTTCCACGTTGTATGTCGACCTCACCGGTAAGAATGAGCAGATTTGGTCAATCGGTCGACGATCACCCAAATCGAATCATTCTTCTTCTGCGTCTTCGCAAACCTACAACGAAATCCATGGAAATACTATCCCATTTCCAAACTGGTACGTCAGCGATTGTAGCATTCCCGCAGTCGTTGGTGCTCCACCTTCGCTTCGACACGTTAAACACGGTTACGATCACCACTTGCTTCTTCATTCCGACCACCAAAAATGCTTCTTCAAGTCTTGATACATCTTCGTGAACTCCTGGATGAATACTAAAGTTGCTCTTATGCGCGCTTCGTCGAGTATCAACTTTCTCACTCGGATCGTTAGGTACGCATACTCGCCATTGCACCTCAAGATGTCGCCCGCTCCGACTTGGAATTCGCCGCTTTCCTTGCGCTATCAATCGAACCTTCTCTTGCGGCTCGTCATGAACTTGCTAGTCTCGGATCTCGCCCAACAATCATAGAAATGGTAAGCATACCAAATCTCGGCTTCCCGGTGAAACTTCGACACTCAACTTCAAGTCTCGGAACTTCGAGCATTTCCAACTCCTTGATCATCATTGCCGAGGTTAAAACGCTCTTCCCGCTCAATGCATCCGCTACTACGTTAGCCTTACGGTGGTATTCCAACGTAAAGTCGTAGTCCTTGAGAAATTCTGTCCATCTTGCCGACGCATGTTGAGCTCTTTCGATCGAACAGTACTTCAAGCTCTTGTGATCGCCGAAAACAAGAAGAGTGCTCCCATAAAGGTAGTGTCTCCATATCTTCGGGCCAAGAAAACTCTGCTGCCACTCCAAGTCGTGAGTAGGGTAGTTTCTCTCGTGAATCTTAAGTCGTCTTGAAGCATACGCGACCACCTTCCGATGTTGCATCGACGCATCCCAATCCATGGTGTGACGCATCACAATACACCTCGAAAGGCTCTTCGGGTTGGGGCAAAATCAACACAGCGCTGTCGTCAAAAGCTCCTTCGCCTTTGAAAATCAAGCCGCACTCCTGGCCCAAGCAAAGGTTGATCCTTCCTCGTTAGTCGTAAAGAGGCGCGACAATCTTCGAGAAACCTTCAATGAATCTTCGGTAATATCCTCGCTAAGCCGACAAAACTCCCGATCTCAGAATCGCCTTCTACTGTTCCCACGCTAACACAAATCAATCTTAGTTGGATCCACAGCCTATCCCTTCTTTGGAAATCACGTGACCAAGAAAATTCACCTCTTCGAGCCAAAATTCACACTTCGACAGGTTGGCATAGAGTTGCTTATCTCGTAATATCTGCGATTACTCGACATAAGTGTTCTGCGTGCTCTTCTCGGTTCTCGAGTAGATCAAGATGTCGTCGATGAACACTACAACAAACCGATCCAAGAACGAATGGAAAATCCTATTCATGTAGTCCATAAACACACCGGCGCGATTCGTCACTCCAAACGGCATCACCAAGTACTCGTAGTGACCAGATCTGGTCCTGAAAGCTGTTTTGGGGACATCTTCCTCCTTCACGCGAATCTGGTGGTAGCCCGACTTCAAGTCTATCTTGGAAAAGATCGCCGCCACGGTTGATCCATCAAGTCGCCAATACGTGGTAACGGATAACGGTTCTTCACAAGAACCTTGTTGAGCTCGCGGTAGTCCACGCCGCGTCTTGATCGTCCATCCTTCTTCTTAACCAACAACACCGAGCTCCCCACGGTGACACGCCGATCGTATGAATTGCTTCGACTCCAAGTGTTCGATCCGGGACTTCGCTTCTTTCATCTCGGCGAGAGACATCCTGTATGGCGCTTTGGAAATCGGTCTGTCCTGGAATCAGTCGATGGAGAACTTCGACCTCTCGCCGTGGTAACCCTGGCACGCCTTCTGAAAACGCCCTCAAAGTCACACACCATCGAACATTCTTCACGTCGATCCGATGGAAAACTTCCGAACTAGCGGATACATGTATTCCCTAGTTCCTTCTTTCAAAGAAACTCCGATACGCTCAGCGAAAGATAATTGGAGACTCCAAGGTCCGGGAAAATTACGCTTTACGGCACACCCAAGAGGACATGGTGGTGTGACAACCAATCCATCCCGAGGATGACATCTAGGCCCTTAAGAGGCAAACAAACCAAATTGACCACAAACTTTCTACTCACGAATAACCACTACACAATTAAGACATGCGGTGTTTGTGACTAAGGTTTTAGCAAATGGGTTGTAACTACCAATTTGAAGCAGTAAAGCGATCCGCATCAAGTTCAAATGGTTCACACAATCGTAAGAAATAAAGGAATGGGTTGCACCGAATCAAAAAGAACGGATAAGGATTTACCCTCGATCTCACATTCACCTTGGATAAGATCTTCACTCGATCCGCTTCCTCACCGCTCATGCGTAAAACTCGCCTTTAGCTACCTGACGCTTCCTTTGGCCCTTGCCGCAAGCATCGCTTGCTCGCCTTTAGGTGTAGGACAATCCTTGACAAAATGTTCTCGCTTCTTACAATGAAACACACCTCCACCCTCCGAGTACGCTTATTGGCGTAATGTCCCGCTCTTTCCACAACGGAAACAAGTCACCTCGACAGTCCGCCCTCCGCTTCTGCAGACTGGGTCATCGGACGACATCGCCCTCGTTGTCGTTCCCCGAGGTGGTCGTAAGGCTTCCTCTGCAGCTTGTTTCCCTTCAGGCAAATCTACGCCCCGCACTCGGGTCTCATTGGTCCACCTACAGCTTTTCTTCTTGTGGCTTCTTACTCCTTCTACCTCGACACATCGATCAATCGGCTCTTGGAGGTTTCGAATCCTCAACGACACCATCGACTTCAATGTCGAATCTCAATCCGCTTGGAATCTCTCACTCAACCATCTTTGGTCACTCGATCACGAAATGGACTGAAATACCTCGCCAACGACTCGAACTTGGCCGCATACTCGACATCGCCATACCGCCTTTGCGCAGCTTGAAGAAACTCTTGCTCCTTCTCTCGCGGCAAGATCTGGGAAGTACTTGTCCAAGAACCTTTCACGGAAAAGCTCCCAGGTCATCTCGCGACGTTCCGCTATAAACGTTTGCTTCACTCCCCTCCACCAATACTCTGCGTCTCCTAGCAGTAAGTAGGTAGCATAGTCGACCTTCACGTTGTCCGGGCAATGAAGTGCCTCGAAGATCTTCTCGATCTCTTGCATCCAAAGATCAGCTTTATCTGGATTTGGCTCACCGTAAAACTTCGGTGGATCATGCTTCCTAAATTCTGCCAATCCTCTCGCTTCAGCATTTCGCTCTGCTCGTTGCTGTTGCTGTAAGTTCTGCTGAGTTAAGCTGCCGTCTGTTGAGCCATCGCGTTAGCCTGTTGAGTTGCAGCAGCTGATTGTTGAGCCATGGCTGCCGCCATCTCGGTCATAGCTTGAATTGCTCGTTCCATGTCGACGTTCTCGGTTGCAGCTGTCGTATTACGACGAGGTGGCATTTGATTCCACAAAGTTCAAAACCCTGTCAGAATCTCACAACAAGGATGTGTTAAAACACACTGCTTCAATCAAGAAACAGTTCAAACAATTTTTCAAGCAATAAGTGCTTCACTTAATCAAACAGCAATCAACTTATTACAACTAAGTACCCAACACATATATCCCGACACAGTGACCAGTCCAAATTCCTATGCACAATTTCGGTCGGAACCGAATCAAGCCTCTGATACCAACAATGTAACGACCCGTTTCCGGACCGCTACCGAGCTCAACATACCGAGCTCGAGTTACCGAGCTCAACACACCGAGCTCAACTAAACCTGTATGAGATGTGTTTTAAAACAAAACTCTTGTGCCTTTTGAAAAGTACGGTCTATTTTTTTTTTTTTATAAAACCAGCTCGTGCCCATCAGAGTAATTACAGCTTTTCGAAACATGGTGCAACTAAGACACAAGACTTAAATTCTAATAAAACATACATGCATAACATACATATATATATCACTCGAAATAATAATATATACAAAATACAGAGTAGTAAATGTACAAAGAAAATACACCTAAGGTATGACGACTTCAAAAGCTCAATCATACCCTGGGGGTACTTCCGGCAGACACCCACGCAGGGGGCTGCTCCAAAAGTAAGACCACCAGTCTACCCTGAAACGACAAAACAACACTGCCCAAACTGGTCACGACATACTACTCCAAAAGAAAAACAAGGTACAGTCATAAAAAAAAACATCCATCACACATAAACAATCACGACAAAAAGAGGTCGACACTCGGGTCCTCGGCGACCTCCTCCTCCGCATCATCTGTTTGCCGAGTTCCTCGCACCCTCGACATCGCCTGGGTAACCGTCATGGATTGAAGGCACCACGGGAAAGGGTCAACTTCTCAACAATACAAGATAAGCACGGCATAAAGAAATAAGCAACACAATAATGTATCTCAATCACCACACGTGACTCGACCATCTCACTCTAGACTCGACTCGACTCTTATTCCGGAATATCGTCAGCAGGTCCATCCCCAAACTGACGTAATAGGTAAACGGCAGGTCCATCCCCAAACCGAATTCCATACATTAATCAGCAGGTCCATCCCCAAACTGATAATACTACAACGCCTAGCCAATCCACCATAAACAAAAGGGGACCTAGCACCCTCAGTTATCTGGGTCCGGCTCAAAAACGTCATACGACTCCCTAGATCTCTCACTCGATGATTAGCTCGCCGCATGTCAAAGAGTAACACAACTTACTTGATCACATATCAAATAAAGAGAGCATGCTTAACATGAAGAAAACGCAATTCGACATTTAAGCAATAAGACATTCTGCATGAAGAAATGCAATTCAACAGCAATTCACAATTCACAATATTTCAAGCTCGACACCAATCAAGGAATCCATACACAATAACCTATAAAATAAAGTCTTAATAATGTCTAAAAGTTGCCCTTACGCTAGCAGACTATGAAAGTATTAATGTGAAGCGCCCTTACCGAACTCCAAGTTAATGCTGCTCGACAACGACCTCGACACGGCTGTCTTCAAGTGAGCTCGACAACGACTTCTCTTACTCGATCTCGACACGGCTGTCTTCAACGAGCTCGACAATGACTTCGACACGTACCGTCCTCAATCGACCTCGACACGTACGCTTCTCAGTCGACCTCGACACGTACAGTTCTCGATCTGGATTCCGCTGCTTCCACGTCCTTGGATTCGCTTTCCCGTACACCTCGATTCGGAAATCACACGATCTCGGGAATTAGACTTCCTAAAACAAGCACATCTCAGTTCGATCTCTGGGTTCTAATAACACTTAGCTCTCATCCCAAACTTAACCACAACCCAGAAAATATAAAAACTCAAGAACTTAAATATATTTTTCCTCTAACACAAAGTTAGGGTTTTCGATCAAAAGTTCATGAAAAAGGCTATCTGATGCCACAACAGATAGATCGACAACAACAACAACCAGAAGCAACAAACGAAAAACAAGAAATCGAAACAAACCAAAAATGGAGGGTTTCTGGGCACTGCCCATTTCAGAAATCAGAGAAAGAAATTTGTTCTACAAGCTCCAATAATCGGTTAGAAAGATAGGTAATATCATGAAGAAGAAAACCCATCAATATGAGATGATTTGGAAGCATAAAACTAGCTAAAAATGGAAAGAAGAAATGGCGCTAAACAGTAGTACGAAGGAAGAGAAAAATATGTTCTTCCATACCTCAGATGGTGGTCGAGATGGTGAGATATAGGTTGAGAAGATGATGAGGAACAAGATTGATGAAGAAAATTTGTGCAGAATCTCGATGGAACTCAAGGTTTCTTCGATGGAAATTTTGGAGAAAAACAAGGAACTCAGAGCAGAAGGAAGAAGAAAGAAGAAAAGAGAAAATGAGTGTTTGAGGGAACTGGTCGTGGTATACAGCTGGTGAGAGAAGGGGTATTATCGTAACTCCAGCTATAAGATGCCAATCCCATCAATCATTCTACCCATCTAATCGTTCCTCTCTCATAATTACCCTCTACTCTATCGGTCAAAGATCTAGACACAGCGACGAGAACGGCAAGCCGACAATATAATTATTACAAACAATATAATAATAACGCTGAATAACGTTCGAAAGAATACGAGTTATCATCTCGACACGATGTCGACCAAGGGTGCTCGTGCAAGCTCACAAGGCTCTAACACGAGTTCGTGCACGCGGCCTCCTCAGTTCGACATGCGACCTCCTCACCTAAGACGCGACTTCATCAACTCGACACCCGACCTCCTCAGCTCAGCAGCTAGTGCACGCGGTCTCCTCAGCTCGGCAAATGACCTCGGCAAACGATCTTGGCACGGGATCTCGACACAAGGTCTTGGTACGAGGTCTCGACACAAGATCTCGATGCGAGGTCTCGATACGTCGTCCTAAGACGATGTCGATCTCGTCCTCAGGTGTTACAATAAACACCACTAATCCCCTTTTCTCAAGAATAGGTTTTTATCAAAAACAATACCCAATAAAAGTTTTAATCCTAAACTATTAGTTTAAAACCACAACAACAACATCAATTTAGCTAGAAACACCAATTTATTTACAAGATTCACAAGAGATCACACAAATCCTTCTTTCCCTTAGGTTAGGGTTTCCAAGAATTTGGGGCTAATGTGTTTCCTTTCTCTTATTGATCATAATCAAACACAATTTAAACACACAACAAGTCATAAAAAGAATTAAGCAACGAAATCAACATACACACATACACAAACACCCCCACGATTTTGGGGCTGAAATGGAAGGAGAGAAAGTGGCTTCATGCTTACTTGGATGGTGTAAGGAGTAGTGGTAAGATGAAGGAGAACTCCTTGCAAGAGGTAGGAGAGAATGGAGGTGCAAGCAACTCAAAGAAAATGGAGGAAGAATGGCTATGGAAGCTCCAAGCTCTCTCTCATTCTCGCGATCTCTCTCTCTCTCTCCCATGCTCTCTGCCTCGCTCTCCCTTCTCCTCTCTTCGGCGCAGTGGCGGGCTGCCAGCCTTAGGGCCATCGCGGCCCCTCCCCCTTTCTCCTCCACCGTCGCGGTCTTTCCCCTTTTCCTTTCTTCCTCTTATCTTCTCCCTTCCTTCTTCTTTTCTGTTTTCTTTCCTCTTTTTTTTTTTCTGCTTCTGTTCTTCACGCAGGGAAAGAGATAAAAGGGAATAGGGAGGGTGCTAGGGTGGAATATATATAAGTGTGGTGTGTGGTGGAGTAGATCATGATTTATTAAAAATTAAACCAATTAACTCCTATTTAACTATCATCAATGATAAAACAAGTGAAAACACTCAAAAATAATCTTAACAAATTACGATTCGATTTTCATCGAAATCAGAGTTCATTTTAAATTTTAATGCGGATAAAAATTACCCGGCGATTCAAAACGCGACGAAACTTCGTTAGAGTTTTTCGACGATTTTCGAACCATGAATTAATATTAAATATTAACTCTTAAATTTAATTTTATCTTGATTTAATTCAATCAATTTCTTAGTCAACAAAAATACGCGTTACCGCGTCACGCAGAAAACTTAGAATAAGTGTAATTGATGAATTCTTTTTAAAAGCAGCATACGTCTACGCTGTCAATTAATTCGAATTAACATCATGAATAATAATTATTTATAATAAATAAATTATTCAAAATAAGTCAAAATAATTCCACGAACTCTTAATAAATCATTGAGGTGATCAATCTCTATGACTTATTTCCAAGTATTCAGGATTTTATCGCTAAAATTACTTTTCTTAAAAATTGGGATGTTACACAAACTGGTTATGTGAATAGGAATGCTAAGCCTGTTCCAGGGAACCAGATGCAAAGGCATGTTGCAAATAGGCCTAACAGAGCAGTTGGTGGTTGGTTGGTTGAGTCCTCAAGGGAGTCGATAGGAAGCAACCATGGAGTATTTCCTGGTCGAGTCACAAATTGGACCAGGAAACCTGATGCCAATGTGATGGTGAATAAGTGGGTCGAGAATTTTGCTAAGGCCCGTTGCCTGAAATGAGAAATAGGGTGAGGGCTAGAAAGAGTAACTCTCGACAAACGCCATTTTGGGATAAAGATTACCAGCATGGCAGAATACCATATCCTGGAGGAGACCAAGTAAAAAAGGCCCCGCTGTCGAAGAGTCAAAAGCATAATCGACAGAGGATAAGGAAAGCACAAAAGCAGAAAATGAAGGCTGCTGAGATGGCTGGAATACAGAAGGTGCCATTGCCCAAGGAACCTGGCCTAAAACTAAAAATTGTGGTAGTTGATTTCAAAGGTGCTAACTTTGAGAAGGGTCAAACTTGTCAGGCTCGAGGACAGGTACCTCTAGTAGGTTTTAAACAGAATGTTAAGCCTGCCAAGGTGTCTTCGACAGCACAAGAAAAGAAGCCTTGGCCAGTGGGTTTGATTGAGGCTGAAAAATTGGCCTTAGAACGAGGCAAATGTGGTGTTCGAGCAACTCTTGTGAAGGACACTAGCAGTGATTTTTCTATGGAGGAATTGAGAGTCATAGTCAATGATTCTGATTTGTTGGGTGAACCAATGGAAACAATGGAACAAAATGTTGTCAAGACAGATTTGTCCATGGAAGAAGTCATTGAAGCGTTGAATGATCCAGATGACCTAATTGGTTTCGATGATAAAGAAGATTTCGATCCTGACATTGAGTAGGACAAAGAATTGGATGAATTGGTTATGGCAATGGGAACAACTTTATCGGATTTGGGATCTGAAGATTGCCTTCTTGATAGAGAGGACATGAGATTGGGAAGTCATTTGGAGAATGAAGAAACAACCACTAAAGAGGAGTTTACAAGCTTGATGTAAACTTGGTTTCAATGTTGCCAGCGGAATATCAAGCTCGTTATGAGTTTGTTATAGAAGTACCTGATGAAAAGGAATTTGATGATTTTCCTATTGGTTGGCACTTCGTCGAGCAAGACATGGTTATTATCTTTGATAATTTTGTTCGATTAGATAAGCCAACTAACGAGGAAAGAATTCATCTTCGACCATTGCACATTAAAGCAATGATTAAAGGTAAATCTGTCAACAGGGTGTTAGTTGATGGAGGGGCATCTGTGAATTTGATCCCAAAGGCTATGTTCAAAAAGCTGGGAAAAGATGAAACAAACTTACTGCCAACTAACATAGTGGTTACTAATTTTGGAGGAAGGTCTGCGCTAACAGATGGTGTAGCTATACTGGATATACAAGTTGGGTCGGTGGAGAGATCTACTTTGTTTGTGGTCATTCCTTCAAGGTCTAGTTACAGTGTCCTGTTGGGTAGAGATTGGATTCATGCTGTTGGAGCAGTACCTTCGACAGTACATCAGAAACTTATCTTTTGGAATGCTCGTGATGACATTGAGATTATTGAAGCTAATGATAGCCCATGCTATTTCCAACAAATACATGTGGATTTCAAGGTATATAATCCAAAGGTAAAACCCATATCTGTACAGGTGGTGTTATTGACAAAGAGGCTCTGAATGCTTACTTGATGGAGCAGTTTGGTGTTAAGTTGCTGGATGAGGCCGACGGAAATCGGCCAATCGACAATAATGAGCCTTGAACATCATCAAACACAATTGTTGGCCTGTGAGGCCGATCGACGGCCAAACTCAGAAGAAGGGGTGTTGGCTGATTGTATATTCGACGATGGCCCTTTGGGATTTGAAAAGGGACTTGAGGATAAAATTGGGTTTGAGTTGGAAGATCCTTTGGAAGAAATTAATCTGCGGGATGCTGATTGGAAGAAGCCAATATATATTAGTGCTTTACTATCAGATCAGTTCAAGAAGCAAATCGTGGAGTTAGTCTCAGAGTACAAGGATTGTTTTGCTTAGGATTACCATGAAATGCCAGGTCTGAGTAGAGATCTTGTGGAACATAGGTTGCTTCTAAAACCTGAATGTAAGCCTGTCAAACAAGCCAACAGAAGGTTTTCTCCTGAAGTTGTGTTGAAAATAAAGGAGGAAGTGGAACGTCTGTTGAAGGCTAAGTTTATTCGCACAACTAGGTATGTTGAATGGTTGTCGAATGTAGTGCCTGTCATAAAGAAGAATGTCAAGATGAGGGTTTGTGTTGATTTTAGGAATCTCAATGCTGCTACTCCTAAAGATGAATACCCAATGCCCATAGCTGATATGCTAGTGGATGCAGCATCTGGTCATGAGCTTCTAAGTTTCATGGATGGACATGCTGGTTACAACCAAATCTTCATTGTTGAAGATGATGTGCCTAAAACTGCTTTTAGGTGCCGAGGTTCAATTGGAACTTATGAATGGATAGTGATGCCTTTTGGTTTGAAGAATGCAGGTGCAACTTATCAAAGGGCAATGAATACTATTTTTCATGAAATGATAGGCAAGTTTTTGGAGGTTTACATCGACGGCGTTATTGTCAAATCGAAGAGTCAAGAGGAGCATTTAAGTCATCTTAGACGAGCTTTTTAGGAAATGAGAAAGCACAGTTTGAAGATGAATCCTGAGAAGTGCGGGTTTGGGGTTTCTGCTGCTAAGTTCTTGGGCTTTTTGGTTCATAAAAAAGGCATTGAAGTAGACAAGAATAAAGCCAAAGCTGTGTTGGAAGCTAAACCACCCACTAATAAGAAAGAACTCCAATATTTCCTGGCGAAGGTTAATTTTCTCAGAAGGTTCATATCAAACCTCTCAAGAAGAACAAGAGTTTTTGCTCCTTTGGTGAAACTCAAGGTAGAGGAAGCTTTTGTACGGACTCTACAACATCAGGAAGCTTTCGACTAAATCAAGCAATATTTGAAAAGTCCACCAGTCATGATGCCTGTAGAGCCCCATCGACCAGTGAAATTGTACATTTCTGCAACAGAAGAGACCATTGGTTGTCTACTGGCTAAAGAAGATGAGAACAATGTCGAGAGAGCCGTTTACTACCTCAGTCGAGCGCTCAATGATGCAGAAACAAGATATAGTGCTATAGAAAAATTGTGTTTAGCATTGTATTTCTCTTGTACAAAACTCAAGTATTACTTGATGCCTTGTAATGTCTTAGTGATGTCAAAGACAAATGTAATTAAGTGCATGCTGTCCCAGCCAATTCTAAATGGTCGAATTGGAAAATGGACACTTGCATTGTCTGAATTTTCTTTGCAATATGTACCGATGAAGGCTGTTAAAGGTCAAGCAATTGCTGACTTTTTAACGGATTAACCATGTTTAGAAATAAAAGAACTGACAGGGCTAGTTGATTTGAAGCCCTGGCATTTGTATTTTGATGGCTCAAGACACAAAAATGGTGTTGGTATTGGCATTCTGATAATATCGCCTTTAGGGGTGCCAACTAAATTGATGTTTGAATTAAAATATGCTTGCTCTAACAATGAGGTTGAATACGAAGCCTTAATTGTGGGTTTAGAAATTTTGATAGAAATGCGAGCACGTATTGTCAAAGTATTTGGGGACTCACAATTAGTTATAAGGCAGTTAACTCAAACATATAAATGTCTTAGCCATAATCTTGTCAAATACTGTCAAGTGGCTAGCAAATTGATGAAGTAGTTCGACAGTGTCGAAATGGAGCATATTCCTAGAGAGCTAAATCAAGAGGCTAATGAATTAGCCCAATTGGCTTCAGGATATAAATTATCTTCAAAGGTGTTTGAAAAATGTATAGAAAGTTTGTCGATGGCAATTTGGAAACTTGCCTTAGTGAAGAAGATGCCTACTTGGCATTGGCAGAGGTTCATGAAGGAATTTGTGGTGCACATCAGGCAGGTGAGAAAATGAAATGGGTACTAAGAAGACAAAGAGTATATTGGCCTACCATGGTTAAGGATTGCATTATGTTTGCAAAATCCTGTGAAGAATGTCAAAAACATGGCCATATACAAAACGTGCCTGCTAGTGAGTTGCGTTCCATTGTTAAGCCTTAGCCTTTCAGAGGTTGAGTGTTGGACCTCGTAGGCCAAATCTATCCTACTTCTTCTAAAGGGTACAAGTATTTTCTAGTAGGGGTTGATTATTTTACCAAATGGGTAGAGGCAGTAGCCCTGAAAGAGGTAACTCAATAAGACATTGTGGATTTTATTGAAAATCACATTGTTTGTCGATTTGGCATACCACAAACGATTACAATGGACCAAGGGTATGTGTTTGTTAGGAAGAAAATTGTCGAATATGCTGAATCAAGGAAAATCAAGATGGTGACTTTGACACCATATTACGCACAAGCAAATGGTCAGGTCGAAGCCATGAATAAAATCATCATTGGTTTAATAAAAAAACATATTGGCAGATATCCAAAGAGTTGGCACTCAACTTTGGAACAAGTTCTTTAGGCATGCAAAAACTCTCCTAAGGAATCGACAGGTACCACTCCTTATAAATTAGTATACAGACATGATGCTGTTTTGCCTATTGAGATAAACCTTGGTTCATTAAGAATTCAGAAACAAAATGAGTTACCAGTAGATCAATATTGGGACTTAATGTTTGATGAATTAAATGAAATCCATGATGAAAGGGTTGTTGCTTTAGAAAACTTGATTCGACAGAAAGAAAGAATAGCCAAATTCTATGACAGTCGAATGGAGTTTAAACGTTTTAAAGTTGGTGACTTAGTTTGGAAAGTCATTTTGCCAATGGATAAAAAGTGTCAAGAATTTGGAAAGTGGTCCCCAAAGTGGGAAGGACCATTTAAGGTTGTTCAAGTGTTCTCAGGAAATGCCTATGCACTTGTTGAAGTTAATTCTGGTTTTGAATTAAGTCTATTAATGACAAATATTTAAAGTCATATAGACCAACAATGTGCGAGGTAAAAATACAACCTTGAAGTAAAAACTGGATTTCTTTGTTCATAGGCCATTTGGCAATATACAATACATTGTCGAATAGGCTTGTAGCCTGGGAATGCAAATAAAGTAAAGTCTTTAAACCTAAGCTATTACAAAACAAGTCCAGTAGTTCAAACTGTGTCATGTTCAAATTCAACTCATGCTGAGGAAGAATTTAGGAAGCATGGGGGCAGGAGCAGTCTACTTGACGAGACAACTAAGTCTGCAAGAGCCGCTTCAAGGGTAGGACACCCTAATCGACGGGGATGTGTAGTTAAAGTTTGGATGCGTCGATGAGTAGTGTCGAGCCCTATGTGAGCAAAGGGAAAACTGAGGTCAAGAGCGGGGCATTTGTAGGTACCATGATGCGCTTCACAATCGGCCTAGACGTGCAAAACTCCTTCCTGCTTCGTATAGTGTTGTGAAACCCTCACGTTGGATCCCGAACATAAGGTGTGAAGGAGCGCAAAACTATTGGAAGAAAGAATGGCTCAGGCCTTGTCCTTTCTCACACAGTTCAATGAGCTTGGTAAGCCGCATTAGGCAACTTACCAAAACTCATTGTCGATGTTAGGCAAATTACCAAAACCCAGTGGTTCTGTCACCATTGAGACAAATACCTTTAAGGAAACTCCAAGAAGTGGAGTCCCCTGGTTCCCAAATGAAGCAACCAGAACCAGGCAAGAAGGAGTACAAGAGGGTGAAGGTGATTCCCATTGTAACTTGACACCTTGAGTGGGGTTGGTTGATAACAAAAAGGAGTCAGATACGGGTTTGAAATTTGTAAAAGAGGCAAAAGTTTCTCAAGAATTCTGGAGAAGAAACTAGAAGAGTTTTGAGAGTGTTTGCGCACAAAGGGGAACTAATGCTTTGTTGTGGTGATGGCAACCAAGATGGCATGCCCTTATTTATAGCACAAGTTTACGTTAATTTTTAAGTTTCACAGTCAAATTGACTGGTCAATGGCTTTAAATGATATTTATGGCCAGAAACTGAAAATTAAAGTGTTAAAAGAAACGTGCAAGCTAGACGGTGAAACGATTGATGGATAATACGTCAAATCAAGTTCAGTCTTTGCAGTAAAGTACAAGTTGTGGTCGAACAAATGTGTTCGACGTGTACGGATCAAATGAATTTAAAAGAACTGAAAAGAAACTAAAGAGGTGTCTTTTAGATGTCCTCCCAAGCTACAACAAATTCAAGCTTTGTGGCTTCAACATTTGTATAGTTGACTTTAAGGTCTTTGACCTTCGACAAGATAGCTTTTGCCTCGACAGCGCTATCGGACGTTTGTTGGTCGAATGCCTTGATCTCTTCTGAAAAAGATGCTATAGTTGCTTCAAACAATTGGGCCTTGGCAGTGGCCATTTCTGATTCCAAACGAGCAACGGTTTTTTCCAGCTCAGGTATTTTAGCTTGATAAGGAGCACCTTATTCGACCAACGCAGCCTTGTCTTGTTGAAGAGTGACCAGCTTATCACGTAGCTCGTGCTTTGCCTTGAGGGCTTGTTGATAAGGCAGTATGCTGTTGTCAAGTTCAGGCAGCTTGGGAGTCAAGTCTTCAATGAATTCATGAATGGCATTGAAGTAGCCTCGTCGAACCAGAGGTAATTTCTTGTGAAGAGCATGAATTTCTTTGGTTGTGCGTATCAAGTTGCTTCTGATTTCTTGATTGAGGTAGAGGTCATCAAATGAGTATTTGAAGAAACCTTTCAGTTCTTCAACCATTCCATCAAGTTTTTCAGCAAAGTTGTCTCCAGGAATAGTGGAAGAACGCGTAGACATGGGAGAAGTCCTGCTGCTGGATCCTGAAAGTAAATAAATCCAGTCATCCACTCCGACATTACCCTTTTCAATATTAGCGCCTTGCGGCACAGGGTTGGTCGATGAGACAGGCTGAGTAGACGGAGTAGTCACATTATCAAAAAGGAGATCCATGTCAACATTATCTGCCCTAATCACCACGAGAGATACCTTCTCAATGACTTGGGGGCAGAAGTTGTTTCCACATTGGGCATGAGGTCATCTTGATGAGGAGATGTCAAGTTTGGATTTTCTGTCGAGAGAGTGGGTTGAGCTACATCGACATCCATAGTAGAAGGTTCTTCGACCTCCGGTTCAGGTTGAGTTTCTGGAACCTCCTAATGGAAGAAAAAATCAGAATAAGTTATGAATTGTTGTTCTAACACCAACTAGGTGACTAGAGAATGTCATACCTCAATGGTTGGACGATCAATGAGTGGGAAAACCATTTGTAGGGGTATAGAGGTATCCACATATGGTTATTCAGGAGAGCCCTGTCAACATGGATCTGATAAAGTAATGTCCATGATGAAAAAATGCATCCAAGTGTAGTATTGCGTAAAAGACCATACCTTATCAATACTTGATGAGCTAATCTCTTCGACAGAGGGAGGGTCTTTTGAAGAACATTCTTCAGAAATGCCTTTCTTTGAGGATTTGGCTTTAGGTTCCTGCAAAAGTGAAATGAATGAATAAAAGACTTGTATAATGCAATGTGACCATCAGTTATAAGCAATGGTACAATTAGCATACCACTGCAAACTCCACTGTTGGGGTGTCTTCAGAACTTTCGGAAGTGGATTTCTCTATGAGAGATTCCTAGAAAAATGGAAGTGAAAGTTTTGGAGTTAGTGATTGATGAGTTATATATTAAAAGGAAAGAAGGATCGTTTGAGTAAGGTATCATTACCTTAGACTTTTGCCAAGGAATTGACGCGTCGACATCAGGATTGCACCAAGTCTTCCTTAGAGGTGCTTTGGAACCTTGAGCTGGATTTGAAGAAGATGCCATTGAAGACTTGCAAAGCTCTCTCAGAAATGCAGAAGAAGCGAAAGTGTTTCAACTTGGGCTTTAATGGTTATTTATAGCCTAGCTTATGATGGAAACGTGCGCATGGGAATGTAACCGCCTACTTCAAATGTAATGATGGTGCTATTTTTTAGGGAAGTGGGAAATACAGACTTGTGATGGGACAATGCAAAAAGTAACCATCACACGTGGAGCAAATAAAAATTCTGGTTCTCTTCACACATGGATGTCGAAAACTCAGAATTTAGGGGGCATCGTTAGGTGCCAAATTTCAGATTTAGGTTTCTCGACGGAGCTTCAAGAATTCGACGAGTGAAGATGCAAGGAGCCAGGAATAAGTGATCAAAAATTTGCTAAGTTTGAAAGACCAAGTGACTTGGCGGTTGTTCGACGGAGTGTGTGAAGCGTTGAAGATGTCAATATGAGCATGATCGAATTAGACTTAGGCATTATGAAACACATGTACAGCTCGACAGGAAGTGTTACTGTCGAGATTAAGTAGTTTTAGTAGAAACAACTACCGACCTTTTGTCCGTACATGTGTCAGGTCGGATGATAGGTAGTTTTTTACAATTTTTTTCTATAAATAGTAGTTCTTATGATGTAATTCAGGTTGGATACATGATCTAAATTCCTAACATCTCGACGGCAAAGCAGATTAAAGGAAAACAATCACTGTATGCCTTCCAAATCTTTTATTCATTCAGCAATTGCAATTCAATTCAATTTTATTTCCAATTATTGCCTTGTTCTTCATTTACCTTATCTGCAAATTTATCTTTTGTCTATGCATTTTACATTCAAACTTTACTGCATTGTTATTATTTTTTTTCGAACTTCTGTTTATTTCATGCTTTCTGCATTACTTTTAAAGTTCACTTTGCTTACTATATTTATTTCAATTCCAATACAATTCCAGTATTTTATTTCATGTCTTTTACTTAACAGCCATTTACATTTCATGTCTTTTACTTAACAGCCATTTACATTCCATGTCTTTTACTTGAGTTTTTTTTTTTACATTTTGGCAATTTACTTTTCTGTCAAATTCTACTTTCATTCTCATTTACAAACATTTCTTTAATTCGTGTTCTTTAAATACTCTCGTTTACTTTCCTATGACTTAAAAGCTTTTCTTTGAATTTCAATCATTTAAATGCTTTTATTTACATTTCTGTCTCAATTTCGAACTGCATGTTTAATTCTGTGAATGCTTGTTCATAACTTTGCATCGTATATTATTCACATAATTCCCTGTTTAATTATTTGTTGATCAAGTTATTGGTTGTTGAAGCCAAATCTTGCTTATTCAAACTGTTAATGCCATTTTGACGACAATTAGGTTGTTGCCTGTAATTATTATAATTAAAGCTGGCAAAACATCACAACGATTAATGGTTTAATAGCCAAGAAAGTTGAAAACTGATAACGCGTCGAAAATTTGACCGTTATTTCATTTGAAACCGTTGTTTAGCAAGATTACCATGTAACTTGTCGATTACAATTGCTTGAAAACTAATTATTTGTTTCTTTGACGAATTTGGTAGCAATACTGTACAGAACCAAATTTTCCCGTAAACAGATAGATGGAGATAGATTGCACTCCGAGATGGAACAATGAGGTCGTTAACAGAGCTGAAGAAGGAAGCGCAGTGGTGGCGGGGTTCTTTGATGGACACCAAAACAAGGCGGCGTGCGGGATGAGAAACAGAGTTGAAGAAGGAAACGCAGTGCACGCCGTCGTCGAATGGCGGACCGTAGTGAATGGCGGTGAATGCAGTGAAGAGAGATAAGGAAAGAAGAAGAGAGAAGGAAAAGAGAAGAAGTTGCTTAGGGGTAAGGGTTTAACGCCGGTTATTGAAATAACCGGCGTTAACAGTAACGCGATAATTTCAAAAATGCCACCGCGTCACTTTTAGTGCCGTCATTTCAATAACTGGCGTAAAATCCCTTTTTCTTTTTCCTTTCGTGCACTAGTGACAATTCTGGTTTAGTTTCAAGATTTCCACATGTCTTAGCTTACCACATGGATTTGTTTGCAAAATTGTTTTCTATTTATTATGGTATTCTTAAATGATTTTTTTTTATTTCTATGGTTTCTACAGTGTCACCAAGAGGAAGGCGCAACTTGGCTAAATAATTTCATGTCTGCGATGATAAATGTGTGATAATTAAAAGGACAATTCATCCATGTGAGCAATTGGGATGCCCAAAGGCAACCATTGTTTGACAGGACTTATCGTCAATGTTTGATCGTTGCGTTGAGAGTACCACTTGCTGTTAGTCCTTACAATCCAAAGACTTGATATTAATGTTGCATTGGGTATTTTGGTGAATATATTTTACTACTTTTTGTTCTCTTTGAACTAGTATAGCTTACGTAATTGCAGTTTTGAATTCAATTTAATCTTTAAAAGTTTAGAATTTTTAAGATTAAAGCGAAAAAATTAAAGAAACTCTTGGATCTAGACTTTACATAAGAACGGAGAAACCCACTTTCTCTTACTCAATTTGGTATCTATGAAATGAAAATTAAGTTTTTTTGGATATGTGAATCTTTATAATTGGTATATATTTTACACAATGGTAAATATTTGATTGATATTTGGGTCACATAATATCGTGATAAGGATCATATTTGAGAATACTGCTTGAGCTATCTTGTCTCAAATAAAGATTTGGTTTTCTTTTTATATATATTGCATAAAAAATAAACCAAGAAAGTTTTATCATTTTGTGATTTGTTTGGGAAATTATTAAAGTTATGATTCTATATATTTGATTTGGACGAAAAGATTTGAGTGAGATATTATATGCGATTTGTGCGATGAGGATTTTACGATTTTCTAGGCCTTTACGTTAAGTCTATTTGTGGTGAATCTTCAATAATATTTAGCGTATATATATATATATATATTGTTGATTTTGGCCATCGTGAAAGAATGCATACAAATCTTTGGTTGAATATTTTTTTATTGTGATAATAAGATTTGATTGTCTTTGATTATTACATACTTCGTGGTTTTGTCTATCTTGAGAATGAATCAAATTATTATCGTGATATTGTTTTAAGATTTGCATTTTGAATTTAATAATAATTCATGAGATATTATTATTCAAATTTGATGTGTATGGTTATGGCCTTAGATTTTTTTGGTATTGTTTATTTATTTTAAATACGACATGTGTGTCGTGATTTAATTCAAATACGGTCTGTGTGTCGTTGCTTTCTCTTTATTTCATTTTATTTTATTTTATTTTTAAATATTATAAATGATCAAGAAACACAAAAGAGGAGACAACACCATATGGACGCCGGTTGGAGCAACTGGCTTGTGGGTCAAAGAATTGTAATAATTAGTTATTTAATTCTTTTCCATTTAGGAGGCCATAACCATACCACTATAAATTTTATGCATTATGTATGCGATGTATGAAGTGCATGCTTGTATGTTATGTATGTTTTACATGCTAAACATCACACATAATTAGAGCTTCGCCTCCCAATCGCTGGGCATTAAAGGGCACCACTGGGCGGTAGTACCAACCTTAGTAGGCCACTGGGCGATGGTCTAGGTTGGTCATTTTGTCATATTTGAGCCATCGGGCGGCCAACAACACCACTAGGCGGTGATGTGCGAGATACTTCTCTCACTTTAGGACTGTTAAGTGGTCTTTTGACTAATGTGTGGTGTTGTAAACATACAGTTATAGATATTCCTACACCTAAGTGTGGAATTTATGTAAATTAAGGGCCTCTCCCATTTTTTTTTAATTGTCTAGTATATTTAATTAGGTTAATTGAAACAACATATTGTCAAATTAACCTCTGTTGCGTAGATTAATTTAATTAAATTTATAAAAGATGTAGCGTAGAGTTATTCATGCGAGTTGTTGTCGGCCCAAAGAAAGGCACAACTTGGCTAAATAATTTCATGCCTGCGATGATAAATGTGTGGTGATTATAAAGACAATTTATCCATGTGAGTAATTGGGATGCCCAAAGGCAACCATTGTTTGACAGGACTTATCGCAAATATTTGATCGTTGTGTTGAGTGTACCGTTTGCAGTTAGTCCTTACAATCCAAAGATTGGGGATTAATGGTGCATTTGGTATCTTATTTGGGTCTTTAATTTACAGATAAAAAATAATTGAGCATGTCTTATTAATTATTTTAATTTGATGTGCCAATTGATGTTGTGTGGGTGCGTGTTCATGCGAATATTAATCGGCCCAAAAGAAGGTTAATATTTGGCCGAATTGCACTCATACCTGTGATGGTAAACATGCGGCAATTATAAGGATAATTTCTCCATGTGAGTAATGAGATGTCCAAAGACAACCATTGTTTGACAGGACTTATCGACAATGTTTGATCATTACAATAAAATATTATTTACTATTAATATCACTGTCCAAAGACTTGATTCACGCATTTTCACTTGGCTCCTGATTCAATTTTCTTGCAGCCTGGATCCAATATCCAATTCCCGTACAAAATAGGAATTTTAAAAAAAAATCTTTAAAACTTCATGTCCACAGGAACATAAAAGCCAAATCACTCACGGTGAACACCAAAGACTGTATGTATTCAATCGCACAAAAGGACAATAAATGTCCATGACTAAATATAAAAAACTTTTAATTAGACTAAATCGAAAATTGAAAAACGCAAAGTCAAAACTTCTTTCAATTGAATTAAATCCAAAATTGCAGTGGAAAAAAAATGACAAATCCGAACTTCATAATTCCCAAATTTTAAAAATGAGGTTCATATAAAATTGAGCAAAAAATCAAAAAGCACCAAAAACTTAAACTTAAGATTCATGGAAAAGGGAAGAACACAAAACCTAATTAATAAGAACAAACACAGGCATAAATTATAAATCGTAATCCTAATAAGCCAACATAGAAGACCGCTCCGATACCACTTGTTGGAATTAATTCCTTATTAATAACAACAACAAGAACAAACATGCTCAAATCTCATAGAAGTAATACCTTAGGCGAAAGCTATCAAGACATACAAGCATGCTCAACAAGAACAACAAGTTCTCTACCCTTAGGATCTACGACATGTTGGATTATCAAGGATTAGAACATTACCTGGATCCATAGCAATCAATCACCTGAAGCGGAATACTAAAGGAATGATCATGAACAAATAACGAGCAACTGGATCCATAGCAACAAACAATGAGCACGTTAGCGGTGGCTTTATGGTTCTTTCTTAATCGAAATTACTTGAGCTCTCTCACGAGACTTTAGGTTCTCTTCAGATGGCGCTGCAAGATAACCGAGAATTAGCGTCGGTTAAAATTATGGTTTAACGTCGGTTCTAACGGCCGCTAAGTAACCGTTCTGTCGGGCTGAAAACCGACGACAAATCTGGCGACGCTAAACTACTTTGAGTCGGTGTTCGTGAACCTTCAGAATTTTTCTTTAGCGTTCGTTGTAACAGCTGCGAAGTAATACTTTTTTTTTTCCTTCCCAATTTTAATTGTAACATGTTGACTAGCATACTCATTTATAATTGCACAAAATCAATCTTCCTTTGGCTCATGTTAAGGTAAGGACCTAAATCTTAGGATAACTAAATAATGATGTCACAGTAGAATGCTTAATAGAAATATGACAATAGTCCAATAAATATATGACCTTAGTACTAAGTTACATATGTCCTTTTGCATTAACAAATAGTATGTCAAACTGTTTTATCGATACGAAAATGCATCATTCAAAGGTGTCAAAAAAATGATGCACAACTGTGAAAAAAAAACTATGTACAGGAATGAGTGGTAAATTGAAAAAAGAATAAGTTGAAGTCAAGAGCACTACCTAAATGTGTACATTGAAATCAAGAAAAAACTATCTAGGTAATGAATATTCAAACAACCTAAGTGTGTATCCAAATAACATCAAGTCTTCCTATCCTTTGAAGTTGAAAGAAGATCTTTATTGTTTTTTTCATGCATCATGAATTTCATGGAAGACTTCACAAATCAAATCCCTATCTGCATTTTGCAAGAAGGCTGTGAAATCATCCTTGCATCAATATCTTCTTAAAAGCATCGGATTTGAGGTAAGTGTAGGTGGACAAGTTGTGGATTTTCCATTGGGCGATACGATTCATACTTTCCACTTTGTATGCAGAATCATTCATCTTATTAGAGCAACAAGATTCTTCTACAAATGGTTCTTTCCTGCAAGTAGGACTAATGACAGTCAAATCTTTGAGAAACTTTAACACCCTGGTTTCACCAAGTGAATGTAAAGATTGACTATGCCAATGTAATAGCAAAACTTGTCTAAACCCCAATTTAAGATTTTGATCAAGCTGCACATGTAAGACCTTTTTTCTCCATAGAGAACCCCAAAACCCAATTCAATGGAAAAGGTTGCTGCTTAATCCTCAGCCCCTTGTATTGGAAATTTGGAAGAGGCCATGTAGTTTAGAAAAATTTACAATGAAATCAAAAAATAACTTATATCATTATTCAGACGAAACACTATAGATAGATTGCATAATTAAATTGAACATGAATGCATGATATATAGCATCTATTCTAGCAATACATTGAACATTATCAATGTCATAAAATCTATAATTTATCCAACAAAACAGTCACTCATGCTCATGCTCAAGCAGTAATGCTATTTCAATCAGGGAAAGCAATTATAATTCATGAACTTTGCTAGCTATTAGTAGTTTGTCTTCTGAGAGATATGACAAAGTATAAGAACTTAAAAATACTCTCATATGAAATAGAGTAGCAGCAGCCCATTCCATAAAAAAGATGGTGTATTTAATCAGTAAATACAATAAAATAATGTACACATTTAGATAAAATAAGGGGGGATCTTTGGATGTAAATGTTGCAAGATAATGGAGTAAACCTATCATAGTTAGTTGCTTTAGCCTTAGCCCTGGCAACAATTTGCCTGCCATCTGATGCTAATCCTGCTACAGCCTACAATAGGAAGAAAACTTATGCATACATCAAAAGAAGTCTAAAATATCAAAACAACTAGACTGTGACACATAACAGTGTATGCTAAAGATAACCTCATATGAAATAGAATATCATCAGCGCAATGTTTTAACTCGGTCATAATACAGTGGCTGCTTTAGTTGTGCATTATACTAGGTGCACACAAGAATTTCACCTCAACTATATTTTATTGGTCATAGCACCATGATGATTTCTGACTTTTCTGATATTACTTTCCAATTAATAGAACACAAAACACACCCCTGAATTGCTGTTTTGAATTTGGTCACTCTATAATGTGGGTGTCAAACTGTTAATATAAGATTCCTCATGCTTACCCCATAGGAACTACCAAGGTACGAAACAAACAAATAACTCAGTATACAATACAATAAAAACAATAAAACTCTACTTCCTAGTAAATGCTACTGATCCAATAGATCATCCAGTTATAGAGGACGTGATCTCTTTGTGTACACTTCTTCACATGATTTCACTCTTCAACACTCGTTACTCTTCAACACTAGCAAATTGTGGTCAAGCTTATAAACAAATGCAAGTCAATCACATCTCTTTTATGGAAAAAAAAACTCCTTATGGTTATTACAAAATTACAAAAATCAAAAAACCAAATAGCAAAAGCAACAAATAGTAATAAAGTAACAAGATGTGCAAAAGAAGAACAAAATGTAAATGACAAAATTACCATCCCAGCATGGCGATGAACCGAGTGTATTCTTCTATTGGAACTTGACAACATCATTTTCGAAGGAATATGCTTCTCAACACCCAAAAACCAATCCAATTCATAAAAAAATTTAAAAAAATTAAGAAATTAAAAGAAAACCCCAAATACCATAAAACCTAGATTAACTTACCAACACAACTCCATCTTTACATTTGATCCCAAAAACAGTCCTGCAACAAAATTTCAAATTTAAGATTACAAAATCACAGAATTAGCAAAAAATCAGTGGACACACACCAGTGATGGTGTGCGCGAGAACGAGAAGTGCAACGACGAGGTCACCGGGCTCAACTGAGGCAAGCTTTGCAGCAGCGCGGTCTTTCGTCCTTGCGAATCCTCTGAATCCTGCTGTGCCAGAACGAGTCTATGCGAGAAGATGAGGGAAAAACACCACGGCACAAAGAGGGGCGTTCACCACGGAGGCAGAACGAAAGAGGGGCATGCAGGAAACGAGGGAAAATGAGGGAAAGAGGGGAAAATTAGGGAAAAAGAGTTCGGGAAATGAAAACGGGAATGGCGTCGGTTCATAACTGACGACGGTCTAAAATTTTAACCGACAGGAAATAGTGTGTCCCTAGGATAACGTCGGTGATGGCAACCGATGCTAAATCCCGGTTTTCTTGTAGTGTGGGGAGAAGAGAATGGATGATGGTGATTCGGTGTATTGGGGACCATAGCCTTCTTTATAGTGTGTTAGACCTAATAGAGTACCCATTATCACTACAAGAAATCCCGGGATTACCGACGGCCAAAAGCCGTCAGTAATTCCAAAAAGCCGTCGATAATACCAATTTTTCGACGGATTACCAATGGCCACAAGCCCGTCGGTAAAATAGGCGTCGCAAATAATTACCGACGGTTTTGCCCGTCGGTAAATTTCCGACAGGCAAGGGCAAAGCCGTTGGTAATGGAAATTTTTTTGCTTGTTAATTACCGACGGTTTTGCCCGTCCGTATTTTTTTTAAAAAAAAAAATCAATTTTCACAGCAGCAGCATCACTGTTCGTTCAACATTTCCTGTCTTTCCTTTTAACATTGGCAGTCGTGATCAATATTCTCGTCCAGGACCAAGACCACAAACCACAACAACCAACATGTGGAGACGGTGTGATCAAATTCACTGTAACTGGAACCAAACCCTGAGTTTCACGACTCTTAATTAACGAATACCGCGAGAAGTAACAAAACAAAACACACTCAATTAGTCGAGAGATTTTTAAAGCGAAATTTCATAGCAGCGAAAGGGAAAATAGCTGAGATGAGAAAGAGGGCTTACTTTTGATGGTGCCGGGGAAGAATCGTTGGGCTGGGAGGACGTGAATCCACCGCCGGAGAAGATGAGGTACTGAGGTGTGGCTGTGCGCGGTGCAGAGAGGAGAGGAGGTACTGAGGTGTGGCTATGCGCGACACAGAGAGGATAGGAGGGAATGAGCGCTTAGAGAGGAAAGGAGGGAATGAGAAACTGGCGCAGAGGAGAGGAGGGAATGGGAAGTGCAAAGAAAACGGAGAACTAAAGAGAGAGAGGAGAGAAGAGAAAGGGGTCGCCCTCTGGTTGTATAGGGACATTACCGACGACCTCATTTACATTGCCGACGGCCTAGACCTGTCGGCAAACTATCTCGGGATTACCGACGGCCTAATTCAAATACCGACAGCAAAGCCTGTCGGTATATACAAAAAGCTATCGGATACCGACGGTCAATTACCTACAGTCTTGGTCCATCGCAAAAAAACTGGCTTTACCGATGACTTTGGCCGTCGGTAATTCCTATCCGTTGTACTCCGAATGTTACCGACGGCAAGTCGACGGATAGGAATTACCGATGGCCAAAGCCGTCGGTAAAGCCGTTTTTTGGCGACGGACCAAGGCCGTCGGTAATTGACCGTCGGTATGCGTGTGTTTTCTTATAGTGGATCCCCTTATCGGGCCACACTAACATCTACTCATATAAGACCCATATCAATTAAATTAAAAGTCTAATGAGCTTACTCTATTTTAACTTTATTTGATCACATAAAATATAGCTCCTTTACGATAAATAGCTAATATAATTATTAATGATATTAGTCCACATTAATTATTAGAATATAAAATTTCAAGTGCTTACTCGAGTGAGTATGATAGCTACAAATCTATCGATATTGTAGAATGTTTCGAGGAAAATTTCTACTTCGATGTTTTTGGTATTGAGAGCATAACAATGTAAGTCATATTGGACCAGGTTTGAACATTTCAAAGAAATCAAATGTTTTAACACTTGAATCAATAGAATTGATATTGAGAATGGAAATTGAGCTACAAATACAGCCACATAAGTATTATAGAATTTCGAAACCATAAAGATTTGGTCCACTTAACTAAAAAGTAGGGAGCTATAACAACCACACTTCTAAAATAAAATATAAAAACCTTTTTAAACCACCACTTCCCCTATTAATTAGCAACCAAAAATAATATTGGCCTCGGATCAGTAATAAATTAGCATAATTTAAACATCCAAATTGATGAAATTCTTCACAATCAATATATCCTAATGCAGAGCCAAACTAAAGCTAGCCATGATTACTACCAAATCACCATCATCGAATCATATTTCTGAATCCAATACCACTATCAACAATCTCTTCGACGACTCACTCATCGAAATCTTCTGTAGACTCCCATGCAAATCTCTATTCAAATGCAAAAGCGTCTCAAAGCATTGGTTTACACTCATTTCCGATCCCAATTTCCATTCCCTATACATTACCCACCAACAAAGCATTTTCCAAAACTTTCAAACCAAGAAAGAGGATCCCGATCAACACAACTTCAATGTCTTAAAGCCTTACAACGCACTCGTGATAGCACCAAATGTACCATCTCTACAATTTGATGGGTCTCTCGAAAAACACCTTTCTCTGAGTTTTCTAGGCTCATATTTCGAACCCTCAAACGTTGTACCACAATTAAGGATTGTCTTAAAGTTTGTTTTCGGTTGTTCCAACGGTTTAATCTTGTGTGGAAACCCACGTGCATATCACAAATGCATGTACATTGTTTGCAACCCACTCACAAGGGTTTCAATGGAGCTCCCTTGTGCACCAAGCATTTGTGATCACTCTGGGGTTCTCGTGGGTTTCTCGTGCGACCCTTATTATCGATTTAATCAAGAAAACATTGTTTCGGTTGCTGCTACTTCAAACCGTAAGTTCAGGGTGGTGCGTATCCCTGGATTTAGTGACACAAGGTTCTCCTTTGATGTTGAGGTTTTTTATTCCGAGACAGGGAAATGGAACCGGTTTCTTGTGTCGTGTCCAAAAGGGTTTGCTTGTGGTTTTTTTCTAACAACATTGAGTGTTGAGCATGATGGGAAGTTGTACTTCACGGGTGCACGGAAGATCCTTGTGTATGATCTTTATAATAATGAACAAGTTGCTTCTGTGATTGATCTTCCTAGTGATTTTGGTGAGGTATATAGAGGGTGCCTTGGACTTTCTTGTGGACAATTGAGGTTGTCTGAGTGTCATATGCATAATTATTGTGGGAAGGTTTGGGAATTACAACAATGTTGTGATTGTGAGAATGGAGAAGTAGAAGAAAAATGGCAATTGGTGCATGATTTTTATCTCCCTGATATTGTTGGACCAATTTTTGAAGAAATGACAGATACAGAGAAAGAAAATGTAAGGGGGTGTAGTAGAATTCTGGCTTTTCATCCATATGTTAAGGATACTGTGTTTTTGAAGTTTGGTGATCACATTCTTTCGTGTAATCTATTGACTCCTAGGTTTAAGGCAACAAAATATGAAGGTCTCTCGTTGGTTTTTTATCCGATAATTCCAATTGTACTCACTTGGTGGCCAACTCCTATTCCTCTACTACCTTTATCGGTAGAGCGTAAATACTCATGTGCATCGCTTCATGATATTCCAAGGATCATTGCATCCTATACTTTTTTTGAATCTTTTTTATCTTCGGCATGATATATATAAGGTCATTTCAGAGCCTTTATATACAATCTACAGAGATTATATATCATGCAACCCTAAGGTTTTTCAATGATGTGTGGATATCTATGAACCCATGTACTGCCACTACTACTAGAAAAAAGTAGAAATAGAGATAGAAAAAATGAAATTAATCTCTAAATTTGGCGTTGTTAATACTTAGAGACGGAATTACAAACAAATTTTTCTCATTTCTATCGTTATTTCAATTTTTTCCAGTATTGTGCAGAATTGCTAAAGTGTATGGGGTGTGGTAAGATATAATGCATGCAGAATATTCATAATATTCATAGTTACATATCCAAAGAATATTCGTAGTAATTTTTTGACCAATATGTTTTAGATGCAACTCCAAATTATGTGTCTAAAAGCTGCTTGTGTAGCCATACTCTCCATTATTTTGTGAGAGGATCGAATTAAAGTATATGCTCTTTTATGTATTCTATGAAGAGAGGCAAAATGGATCCAAACATAGCAGAGAATTAATTAGTTTATATGCATTTCAACCTCTGACTTTTGTTTAGAAAAGGAAAAGGACACATCAAATTAAGAAGAGACATGGTGTGGGACATTAGTTTTTATATAAAGCGACAACTAGGGAGGGTGTTGGGAAAAAAACTATAGATAATGAAGCAAATATTTTTTTTCCCATTTGTACAAATAAATAGGCACAACAAAAAATATATTCCCACAGGACAATATCAATTAATGCAGAAAAATAAATATTAGAGACACCACAATTTTTAACATGGAAAACTCCCCTCGATGTGAGGGTATAAAAACCACGGGACCTAGTCCAGTAAAACCTTCCACTAATAAATATTAATGGGCACACCAAAGTCTTCCTAGTAGCTCTAGGGATCAACAGAACATCAGTATCATTATCAACAATGGTGGAAACAAGCACAATAAAAAACCAACATTGGGTATACAGCCTATACAACAGAGAAGGTAAAATCACAAATAAAATATGTCAAAAGAATGAGCTCAGTGGCACGAACAACATACTAAAATTTCAACAAAAAGGGAGCAAGTTTGCTAAACCCACTTCCACAGCTAAAACCCATTTTCCTCTCACTGTCACTGTCATTCTTCTTCTTTCATATTTTTCTCACTTGTAGCGCTACTGCTCTCCTTTTTTTTTTGTCAAGGATGTAACATTTCATTCAAACTGGGCAAAAGCCTCAAAAATATTACACCAATTGCAAGCATATAGCCCATTAATAGGGCACAACACAGGATTAATGCAAACTCCTAAGATCAACAATTAATTACAAGAACTGCTGCTCATCCAATAAACATATAGTCTAAAGACTACTCAAGCAAAATACTACCTACCACATTATTCTAAAAAACTAACAGCCCAACAAGCAACACATCAAATAAAACCAAGTCCAATCCCACCACCACAGACCCTGTAGACATTTAAAGCATAATGGGCCAGGCCCATTAGGGTTTTAAAGGTATTCTCAAAGCCAAATGACTGACATGCCCCTGAAGTCTTCTCCTCCACTTGATCGGAGCCGCTAAACGGCTTGGACTCGCCGGTGGCCATGCTCTGTACAACCACCAGATCTGGTGTCTTGGTGCTCAAATTTGAACTTTATCGCTGGTTTTGCATCAGGAACACCACCAGATATCACATATTGTGGGGGAGAAAGCTTCTCTGCAGAGGTATTTGAAAACTCGTAAATCAATAGGGCCATGACTGTGAAAAATAGATCTGCATAGCTCCTTATGGAAAGGGAACGACAGAGAAGACTTGGTGCTTTACGATTCCAAGGAAATAACCAGATGTCTATGGTGGTTGGAGAGGGATCTGTGGGTGTGGAAGCTGTAGGCGCGAGATGGACGTAGAAGGACTCGAGATAGTGCTGGCAGAGGACATATGTTGTCCAGGTGATGGAACAATAGGGTTGGAACACTACCAGAAAACACGGGATTACCGACGGTCTAAAGCCGTCGGTAATCCATAAAAGCCGTCGGTATTCCAGATTTACCGACGGCTTACCGACGGCCTAAAACCCGTCGGAAATATGGTCGTCGCAAAGGATTCTTGTGGACTCTTATTAGCCGTCGGTATTACCGATAGCGGTTGTACCGTCGATGGCAAACGACGGTGTATTCCGATGGGCAAAGCCGTCGTTAGATTTCCGACGGACGTGACCGTCGGTCAATCTGAATTTTCCACGCATAGGCCGCTTGCAGAATCGGGATTTTTTTTTTTATTAATAAAATATTTACTTTAATTAATTTTATTAATAAAATTAATAAAATTATTAATTAATAAAAAATTAATTTTATTCTTTAATTAATTAATAATTTAATTATTTATTTGTTTAATTATAAAAATAATTTTATTAATAAAACTATTAATTAATAACCAAATTAATTTTATTCTTTAATTAATTAATTTATTTAATTATTTATTTGTTTAATTATAAAAATAATTTACTCTCATATTAAAAAAATTTATTTATTAATTTAATTAAAAATTACTTGTAATTTAATTTAATTTAATTATTAATTGATTTCCATATATAAAAATGTGATAACGTAAACTAAAAAGTAAATTAAAAAAAGAAAAAATAATAAATAAAAAAATTCAACGAATAAAAATCAGTAACTAAAATAATATCTGAAACGAAAAAACAATGATATCCAAAAATATGAAAAAATATAAGTACAAACAGAACTAATAGTCCTGGTACTCCTGATCATCATCGAGATGCTCTACATCATCTGCATCATCGACACGACCATGAGTACGCGGAGGCGAGGCGAGGCGAGGCCGAGGTCGAGGCGGAGTAGGTCACGGCCGCGAGCTAGCAATTGGTACATCTGCTCCGCCGCAAAGACTGAGTCAAAAGCTCGCTGCCGGGCCACGGCCCGCTTCAACTCGCTATCTCCTGGTCATCCGCGGCAGAGCGACTAGTGGCGACTACTACTCGACGACTCTCCGGTGTAGCGGCGGGCCCCTTTTTGTAGTTCGGGCAAGGTCGCCAAGACCATATAGGCGACCCTTCTTCTTTTCCGCCAACCACTTCGCCCAAACCTCTCGGTGTAGATAGATCGTCGTGGCTCGAGATGGAGAACATGATGAGCTCGAGATCTAAGCCGAGACATCCTCGCCTCAAACTCCTCCCGTTAAACAAACAAATAAGTCAAATCTTTTTTTTAACAAAACAATATAAACATTATTAAAAATATTTATTATATTTTATAATTACCTGAGTCCGCCTCGACGCTCATCAACGAAATCACCAAAGACTCCTCTTCAGATGAGTTGCAAGGTGGAGCTCGTAATCGAACTTCTCTCCCAACCTCCTCGATCGAGATTGTATTAATAAAAAACTTAAATAAATAATAATAATAATAAAATAATAATAATAACAATTTTATAACACGTACAAGTCTAATCAAGGTCTGCGCCGACCGACATCGCCTCCAGCAGTAAGCCGCCACCCTTCTCGAGGCCCTATTCTTCTTGGCCTTGTGGCTGGTCGCCTGGAACTCGGGGGTGTTCCAAAGGCGCTACCAACCGCCGCCAGAGCTCGCCCCTATCCAATCGGGCGATCCTCGAGGCGCATCTCAAGCATGTCGAAAGGCGGTGGGAGGCCTTCATATGAAAATTCTTCTCCATCGCCTCCTCATCTTTTTCCTCCCAAGCAACCTCGTCTCAGTATCAATATAAGACATTATTAAACATAATTGAAATTTACGAAAATAAAATAATATGCAATAAAATAAAAATTGCAGCTTACTCTGAAAGAATTAAACATATGGTCCCGCTCAAAATCCTTGGCGTCCCAGGTGGGCCAAAACTCCTGGTAATTCTCCTCAATTGTTCTTTGTGATAGCTAACGCACTGGCTTTGAGGAAGAAACTGAACAATAAAAACATGTTAAATAAAAATATATATATATATACATGTAAATTATTAATAACTCGAAAAATTGCAAATACTTACCCTTTACCAGATGGCACGATAAGACCTCGACCATCATACAACATCTCAAGAGTGTCAGGCTCCTGGCCCTCCCCCTGCTCAGGAACCTCCTCCTGCTGAACCTCCTGCTCCTCCCCATCCTGCCCAACATCAGTGTCATCAGGTGTATGGCCCGTACTATAATCATGGTCGGACTGATGAGCATCGGCCACCGGATCAGGCACAACATGGGAACTCGAAGCGCCATGTGCAAACTGGAACCCCGGGGTGGGGATCATGTCAATGTGAGGCAAAGGTGCCGAACGTGCCCGAGTCTGTGTATCGAATGTCGAATGTGCCTGAGTCTCTGTAGGTGGTGCAGAAGGCTGTCTAGGTGCAGGAGGTGTATCAGGCTGTCTCGGCGTAGATGTACTAGGACGACGTGTAGATGACAACGTCGAAAACCCAGTAGGGTCACGCCTAATGATGGTCGGCCTCTGACGACGAGGGGGGTCGAGGGCGATCCCCTTCCTCTTCCATTTACCACCACTGGGTGGTCTGGGGGGGTCTGCTCCTGAACCTCCTGATGCCATATATGTCTATAGAGCAATTGAATAATAACAGTCATGAAATATTATATTTAAACATAATAATATTACAAATGAATTCCATAAAAATAAACAAGTTATGAAAATAACTGACAAATTAAAATATATTGTTACACACTAATTTCTCAAATTGTAAAAAGTTAAACAATTTCAATCTGCCCATTCTGCCCACTCAATTTCGGCATCGTCTTCAGATCTTGATGGTTCTGCCACTTCTTCATTTAATTCCTCATCCCCATCTACATCTTCATATGTGATTGGATTGTCACGTAGTCGAGTAATGGGTTCAACTTCGTTTACTACATTGACATGAGACATCTCATCCACTTGATAAGCCACTTCTTCCTGTGATCATCTGCTTCAATGCGACCCCGTGGTTTTATCTTTATTGCGACACACCAACCTTGTTTGTCCCTTCGAGTTGATGGATAAGGGACATAATACACTTGTCTTACATGTTGTGCCATGATAAATGGATCAAACATTTGGTATCTTCTGCTCATGTGTATGTCAACATGATATATATTTTTATCCACTCTTGTGCCTCTATTTGATGGATCAAACCAATTACAATAAAATAGCACTATTTTTTTAGTATAGTCTAAAGTATTGTACGTCAGTTCATATATATGTTGAATCACGCCGTAAAAGTCATCTTCACCTCCATTTGTGGCACCTTTTACATAAACCCCGCTGTTAATCGCTTTTTTCCTCTGTTTTTGACTGGTTTGGAATTTGTATCCATTTACAAAGAATGTGTGCCATTCTTTTACACGTGATTTAGGACCATGAGATAAATTTCTCAAGTGTTGGATTTTAGGGGATTCTGCCTCGCTATACACCTGTGTACACACCATGTGCAAACAAATTATGGTTCCTATTTTCAAACAATATTTTTGTATTTTCAAATAATAAATAATAATAATAATATAATATATATGACGACTCAAAAAACATACCTGGTTCTTAAACCACGTTGGGAAATATTCATGAATATAGGCAGAAGAGTCTTGTACGCTTGTGGGCTTAGTTAACAAGAATGCCCTGATCAAGTCATTATCAAACAAATGATCAAGAGCAATTGTGGATTAAAGAAATTGAAAGTGGTCAAAATGATACATACGTTAGATACGGTGATACTTCACGCACGGTTGATCAACACGTGAACGTGGGTGACTTCCACACTTCGCGTTATCCGGTTATCCACCTCCTTTCCACCATGACTAGGAAAGGCAAAATACTGATAAGGCAAGCGGGTGTCTTTCACTTTCAATTTCTACTTCGTTCCTACTATTTGTTGGTGTCAACATGAAGTTCGTAAAATAATGGGAACAGAAATGGATTGTCTCACGGTGTAAGTAAGTTGCACAAATAGATCCTTCAACCCTGGCCTTATTTTTCACCGACCGTTTTGAGTCACCCATAAATCTACAAAATAACAACGTTGATGATAAAAATTGATACATTTAACCCTTCAAATCACTATTTATTTTAGAGAATACTTTATTATAGTACCTTTCGAATGGATACATCCATCTGTATTGAACCGGTCCACCAAGCCTAGCTTCATGTGCAAGATGCACTGCTAGATGCTCCATAGAATCAAAGAAAGCAGGGGGAAATATTCTCTCCAACTTACAAAGAATGACCGGTATGTTCTGTTCCATCCTTATGAGATCATCCTTTCTCAATGTCGCAGAACACAAATCTTTAAAGAATTGGCTGAGTTCAGTCAGTGGATTTAAAACATTTGACGGCAAGGAACTAAATGCAATAGGAAGTAAACACTCCATGAATACATGACAATCATGGCTTTTCATCCCAATCATGGTTCCTTTGTTCACATCGGCACATCTTGCCAAATTAGAAGAATAACCATCTGGCATCCGAAGTTCTTTTATCCACCGACAGACTGACTTGGCTTCCTCAGCAGTTAAAGAGTAACAGGCTTTGGGTTTCAGGGTCTTCCCATCCGACCGATTCGTCAAATGCAAGTCCTTTCGCCTACAGTAAAGTGGTAAGTCTAGTCTGGCCTTCTCATTGTCTTTTGTTTTTCCTCTGACGTTCATCACTGTGACAAAAACATTGTCAAAAAAGTTCTTCTCAATGTGCATAACATCAAGGTTGTGTCTCAATAAATTATCTCTCCAGTATGGCAGATCCCAAAAAATACTTCTTTTTGTCCAATTATGCCATTGTCCATATCCTTCAAATCGATCCAATTTGCCAAAATCGTGATTTTGGGCGGTTCCATAACCCTTTCCCAGATCTGCTCAAGGCGTCAACCTTGAGGCGGGCCATCTAATTCAACTTCCCCTTCTTGAAAGCGTTCTTATTAGTCTAAATGCATGATCATCGGGTAAAAACCTGCGATGTGAGTCAAACCAAGAACTCTTCCCCCAAATTTCAAGGTAAAGGCCTTTGTATGCTCCATGCAATGCGGACATGCCATTTTACCATGAGTACCCCAACCGCACAACATGCCATATGCAGGGAAGTCATTAATGGTCCACATAAGCGCCGCCTCATTGTAAAATTCCTCTTTCGTGCAATATCGTGCGTCACAACACCATTCCACAACCTTTTGAGATCGTCGATAAGAGGCTCTAAATAGATGTCAATACCATCTGTCGGATTATCTGGACCGGTATAACACAGGTCAAGAACATATAAGGCTTAGACATGCACATTTCGGAGGAAGATTGTATGGGAGTAACGATAATCGCCAACAAGAATAAGGTTTCGCCGTGGATTGAACATACGGGGTAAAACCATCAGAGCATAAGCCAAGTCGTACATTACGTGGATCTGCTGCAAAATCAGGATGCACACGATCAAAGTGCTTCCAAGCTTCACCATCAGACGGGTGGCGCAACATACCTGAAGTGCTTCTATTCTCATGGTGCCATGTCATTTTGTCTGCAGTCTGTGGTGATGCAAACATTCTCTGCAGCCTTGAAATAATTGGCAAATAAAACATTGCCTTCACTGGAACTAGTTTTTGTCTACCCGTCCGATTATTAGTATGTGACATATACCTAGGCTCACCACAAAATTTGCATTCAACTAGCGCACCATCGTTTTTACCAAACTCATTGTCGTAATACAACATACACCCTCTCACACAACAATCAATCCTTTTAGATTCCAACTTGGACACTAAGCTTTTAGCCTCGTAATAACTTTTTGGCAAACCATCTTTGATAGGTGACGAGTCCAACATCATTTTCAAGTCTGAGATCCAAGCACACTTCGGTAGCACCACAGTTGGACTTAAGAGCTAAGATCCTCACACACATTGATAACTTAGAGTCTGTAGACCCTTCAAACAACGGCTTATTTGGTTCTAACAATAGATTATAAAATTTTTGTCAGTCTCATTTGGAAGTTCATCTGTGTCATCATACTGTTGCTCCTCGAATAACACGTTCACCCCCAAGGCATCACAAACCATATCTTGCATCAATTCAATCTGCTCACCACATCCCGAATCTACGTAATTGCTTGAAGCACCTTCGCAATTATCACCAACCCCTAAATCAACGTGAGGCAACTTTTCACCATGTCTAGTCCAAATCCAAGAATTAAGCCTAAATCCAATCGAATACGTGGTGCGTGACCTCACTTGGGCTCTTAATCCTTCGCAATCGCAATTAAAGCACGGACATCTAATCCCTCCATTAGTTTTGAAATCTTTATGTGCCATTGCGACTTGGACAAAGCACGCAACCCCAAATAAAAATCTGGTTTCAAACCCCTCTCCCGAATACAACCTATCGTACATCCAACTACGACTCGAAAGATAATATTCCATCTTCTCGCATGTCAAAAAAATCACAATTTCAGCAAAGACGACGTTCTTACAACCGCTCTCTTTCTTTAAATGGTATGACTTATCCCATTCGAGAAAAAACTTTTAACTCGTATAATAATCATTCCTTAATTCTCGTATCTTATACTTGACAAAATTTATTGACATTTCCCATTGGTCTCTGAGTACACAAAATGAACGCAGTTATGAACACCGCAATCAAGTATGCACCCAGAGAACAAAAGGAAATGAATCGAACCGAAATTTCAGCAAATATAAAGATACGAGAATTAAGCAACAACTATTATACGAGTAAAGAAAAAGTTTTTTCCCAAACTGTCCGACTTAGACAATTCAAGGTTCAATATACAATGAACACATGGTACCCTAAAAGAGTATATGAACTCAATAATATATTAAACCTCAAACGGGAAGCTAAGGCTTCTCTCCGATACTAATAACAAATATCAAACATCCATTCGATCAATGATTAACATAACAATTAGACAAGCAGAAGTGACAAGGGTAGAATTAGTTTTATTATATATATATATATATAATAAAAAATATTTTATTTTCCTTTTTCATTTAATTTTTTATATGATAATTTTTAATGTTGTTATTTTTTATTTCCTTTTTATTGAAATTTTTTTAATTCTTCTCTTCTTCACTTCTTCAGATCTTTTTTCATTTTTGTTATATCATATTTTTTAACGATTGTTTCCCTTGTTTCTCTTTTTTTAATTCTGCTCATCTGTTAATTATTTTTACAATTCTGTTTTTTCAATCCGTCTAGTTTTTTAATTATGTTATTTTTCAACTCTATCTCATTTCGTTTTGTTATTCTCTTATTTCTTTTTTAAAATCTGCTTTTTTATTCTATTGTTCTTAAAAATTCTGCTTTTTAATTATTTTTTATTTTAAATCTATTTTTTAATTCTATTATTATTTGTCCTTTCCAATTTAAATCTGTCTTGTTTCTTTGAGCAATGCTCCATTTGTTGTGTGTGTAGTTTTATTAATCATTTAGTTGCCACTACGCCATCCGCCATATATAATAAAAAAAATTTATTTTTCAATAAATAATAATTATTAACAATTCAATCAATATTGCAATTTTAATTTATATATTTTATTTTCTTAAAACGGAAGAGCTACTTATTCATTCAGGGTTTATTTAAACTTATTTTACATCACTTAAAATAAATGCTGATATTAATATTCAAATATATCAACATAAAAAATATATTTAAATATTATCTCTTCATTTTATTTTAATAAGCCTCTAAAGTAATTTATGAATAAATAATCACTTAAGTTTCAAAAAATAGCTCATTAAATAAATATTTTATTATGTCATTTCAGATTTTGTGCTGAACGTTAAATATTATATGTCACTTTGTAATATATAATTTTATAATTTTATTTATTTCACCCGCTATTTAACTTACGCTATCTGCCCGCTATTTTACGCTATCCTACCAATTTTACGCTATATTTCGCGATCCTCGATTAACAACACTGGAATTAGAAAAATATACTAGGTCATTTGAAGATGATAGAATTAAACAAGCAGAAGTGGCAAGGGAAAGAAGTACAGAGAGATGTGCAAAGCAAATTGCAGCCAAGCAACATCACCAATGTAAACTTCTTAAATTGAAGAAATTTTATCTAGTTTTTAAGTAAATTATTATTTTATTTTTTTTAATAAAAATATATAGTTTTTAAGTGCATCGAATACTAAGAAAGACAGGGAAAAGAGTCTAATGGTATCCCAAACGGCATTGTAGATTTTAAAATGGCAGCATGTGGATTTCATTGGATTTCTTCCAACTATCTTTTTGTTTTAAATCTGTTACGTGATAAGCTATCTCATGTTGATTTACTTACATGTTGATAATCTGATCTTTGGGATTAAAAGAAATCTAAACTATAAAAGTTTAAGGTATAAATCTATTACAGAGAAGTTCATGGACCATTTTTAAAAATCTAACTGCTTTTATTAAAAACCTCTTCTTATTCCTTCGTGATTTCATTCAATATTTTCTCTTGGTGTTCGTTCTTTTACGAAGTGACAAACATTGACGAGATGCAAGCAATGAACCAAACACGCACTCATATCTATAAAATTCAAATTCTCATAAGCTATTTGATATGATTTTTACATTAGCACACTAGTTAAAATCTAACACAATGCAAAATCCAACCAAGCAAATACAAGGGAAATCGAGTGACAATCCTCATATTGAGAGCATTTTCTATGCAACAAAAATAGCATTAAAACTCTAAATAAGAAATCAAGGAATTCAACATAAATCATTACTATGAATTTAGGGCTCTATGTCAAGCCTCAAAACTTACCAACATAATGGACAACACATAACCACACTCATACCTTTGGAGCTCAATGGAGCACACAAAGGAGCAAACATCAAACATATAAGTTGTGGGAGGTTGGGGGCAGGAAGCCAACCTCTTTACCAGACCCACTATACAATCAAATCAATAATAATAAACTTTATTTTATAAGAGTATTCGAAATCCCTAACTTGAACCTAAGGTTCACATGTTACTAAAGGAAAGGAATTAATTCATACTTGCAGAAGAGAAGAATGTGGCGTGCGACAAACTGGAGGAAGGAAGAGGCGGAGCTGTGTCACTGCAGTAGTAATCGCAAACACAAGATTAAACTCAAAGAACTACACAAGAACAATAAAAGCATATACTAACAGAAAAACAAAATCATTACCCAAACAGTGCAGTACCGGCGGGATTGTGAATCGAAGGGGGAGGTAAGAACCGAGCGCTTACTAAAGCTCAGACTGTGCAGACATAATTGGAAAACCAAATTAAACTCATAACTCACAAAGGATAAAATTAGACAAGCAGAAGTGGCAAGGAAAAGAAATACAGAGAGAAGTGCAAAGCAAATTGCCCAACTTGTAAACAGCTTTCCCACCATCCTGTCCCTTGTCAATTAGCAACTATAAAGATTAGACCCGTAGAACTATAAAGATGATATTACAAGGTACAAAATAGAAATGGTCAAACATATATAAGATACAACTTTCATTAGTGTAAAAGTTATAGACAATGGGAATCATTAATTTACATAATAAAGTCAAGGGAAACCAAAGTCATAGCAGTGAGATTTTATCCAAATAAGCTCTAAGTTTTGGTTATTCCTCCTCTAAATCATGGCAATATTAGGAAGCAAGTCAATGAAAAGAAAGTGAGAGTTGTAACAAATTAAAGCCAGTTTTGTAATTGCATATGACCAAACCAGAAATATTTTCTTAACTTATAATATTAAACACAAACCACAACCATTTTTTTAATTCACATATCCAAATAACAGCTATTTCTCTATCTAATTTAAAATTGAAAATGGAACCTTGAACTGGGCTTAAATCATCACATTAAATAAAATCAACCAATCTTATAGCTTTCAAAGCAAACCACCATGCCAAAACATAAAAATGAGGCACAAATTCATAAAAAGAAACAAAAAACTAGTGCCAAATATTTCTCCAAACTAGGATAAATGAGGAGGAAGAAAGTCTTGTTTTTAAGCACGCTAGTAATTGGTTTCAGAATCTTTTGCCCCACCAAAATTTGCATTTTCTCACAATTTTAACTTGCTTGTTAGCAAGTATATGTTTCATTTAATTTAATTTTTGTTGGAGTCTTAGGATACTTATTATCGACAAATTAAAACTACGAATATAAAATTATCTCAGATCATTATAACACATGGATTCAACATAACACTTTGGATAAGACATTACTAAATAACTCTTCGATTCAGTTGGAAGAGACTCGTAAGAGATAAACACCGGGTCAAGTAACAAGGACAAAAATCTTTATGCTTTCACGGCTTCACAGTCTTGATAATAAAACAAACAAGCAGAGAACAAAAGATAAGAAATTTCTAAACTCGCAAAGCGTAACAAAGCGACCAAGGGCGAGAGACAAATAATTCCCTAATCTAGAGTTATAACAACATACAATAACACATTACAAAGAGAAATTAACCAACTTTGATCTCGGGAGAGTTTAATCATTACAGTCAACGCTGAGTAACAATTAAAGACATTGGTCTCTGCATCTGCTTGCCTCCAGGCCATCAAAAGGGTGTGATTGATGGCAATTACATATTTTGTCATGCTTGAAAATATCAGATGGTACACATGAATCAACTAATACACACACAGTCTAGTCCCATTCTTATGATAACAATAGTGTTGGATACCTGTATAAATTCCAAATCCTGTTTCCTATTTATGTATATTATGGTAACACTTCAAAGCTATGAAATCTATTAGTGTTGGACATTAGATAACATTTAACAGCTCATTTTAACAGCATATTTCAAGGCACAACTTGGCATCTAGTGTAAGAACAAATCAAAATTCTTTGCATATTGAAACAACGTGATGAAATACTTGAGTACAAGGATCAGAAGGAAAGTTAAAGCAACAATCAAAGAATACAATAAAATTTCACAAAGAATAAAAATACACAAACAGAATATGTACTAGCAGATAGATTCAGGACTAGAAAACAGACCCTGTCTGGCACTGTGATTAATGCAAACACAGAGAAAAACAAGGTGCAGATAGTGTGATCTATGATGTGCTTTCAGTTTAAAACAACAAGCCCAATATCTATTGCCTTGCGGTATCTGCCATCTTTCTCCAGATCAGTTGCCTTCAGAGCTGATCGAAACCTGCATAAGCAAGACAAATGTAAAATTATAATTACGAAAAGGAACTGAAAAGGTTATTGATAAATCCAGCAATAAAAAAAATAAAATAAATTAAAATAAACGTCATCTTTATTTAACATGAAATACACTTCAGAAAAGGCATTGAAGGATGTAAACTCGATGAGCAGCATGAAGCTACAGGAGAATTTTAAATTTTACAAACTACGAAGAGCAATTAAGGCAGAACAATAATCTAAGATAAGATTTTGAGCACAGGAGTTGTAGCCTCAGTTCACGGATGTGTAAAGGACCCTGACAAGCCCACACCTTCACACATACTTTTGGTTGCACCCAAACTGAAAATAGACAGCAGTGACACTTTAACCTGACAGAAAGCTCCTAATATAGGAATATATAAAATGTATGAGTACTTCTTCAAAGAAAATCCTAATGAGAAAAAGCTTAGTTGTTGTTATTGTTGTTGTAAAACTTCAAAGAAAATGTAATGAACAGACGGGTTCCCTAGAATAATATTCAACAAGCACACATGAACTCGTTGGACCATGAAATTAGTTGATGAAAAAGCGAGGTTATCTACATCTTCCTTTTCACTAGAAAATACTTGGGCATCCATTTGCCTTCCAACAAACCATAAGAATACAACAAGAGCATGTTCATGAAGATAAGCTACAAGAAATGCAATCAAATTTTAAACTCATATGGCATTCTTCATTTGAATTATCAAACAATTTTAGGAGCCTAGCTTGACTTACAAAAGTTCCTCATCTTGGATGTTGCATTAAGAAAGGTAACTCTTTTACAAGAAGCATACTATGGATTGCGCTTATGCAAATTGAATATCTGCACGCTCATGTACGCTATGTAATTGCGGGGTTTCTCCAATGGGCATGATTTTCATTCCTTGTTACAAAGGTAACTCTTTTGCCTTTTGTGCTATGTGCACCAATCGATGCTACTTTTCCCATTGTTTGTGCAACCAACACCCAGGGAAGGGAATAAAATGCGCTTTCTTCTATTTTTTGTAATTAATTTAAAAACAAAGCAAGAATGGGAAACTATAATCACATCCAACGAATGAACTTATAATCAGAAGCATTTCAAATGCTTGTGGACATGTTTTCTATTTTCTAGTCTGATCAAGCTGAATAGTGATAGGCCAAAATATTTTTTCCCTAGTAAGGAAAATTACATCACATACAAAACTCCACCATGAACCTTTCAAATGAATTTGAAATAGACAGAGCACCAATTCCATTTCCAATTATTCTAAAAAAACACACGACGGAACAAATCCAGTCTAAACGAATGCACAAAATTACAAAAATTGAAAACAAATTGCAAAATCAACAAATCCAAATAATATACGAATGCAGTCTAAACGAATTACAGGCCCATCGCAATTACAAAAATGCACAAATCGGTCTAAACGAATTGCAAAATTGAAAACAACAGCACAAATTGATAAACCTAAATCGGCGTAAAAACCCAAATAATATGTACCTCTTGAAGTAGCGCGGTGGAGCGAGAGGAGAGGAGAGGTGGTGCGCCACGTAGTGGAGGTGGCGGTCACGATGGCCAAATCAGTGAGAGCGACAAAGGGTCACCGTTAGTGGCTCCAATGAGAGGTTGTGCCTTGCAGATTCTATGGGTGGGAAGCTATTTGTGATGGTTGTGGGGGTTTGGGATGGGTGGCCGTAGGGATGGCGGAAGCGATGAGTAGAACGGCGGAGAAGACATGAGTAGAGGGCCGGGGCCTTGAGCAGAGCGGCGTGTGTGGTGCGCAATTTGGAAAAAAATGTACCGACTGGGTGGGACGAAGAGAGGCCGGAGTTGTTGTGTGGTGGTCGGAGACACTCTTCGGGAGCTATCACAAAGAGAGAAAGAGAGATGAGATAGAAGGGTGGCGAGCAGTGTGGGGAGAAGGTCCCGATCTGCGTTATAATCGCTGAGTACTGCAAGCGGCTGTGCCGTCGAAAATACTGAAAAATAATATGCGGCCTTCAAGCGGTTATTTTCAAATCTTGGCGACGGCACAGCCCGTCGGTAATAAAAATTGGCGGGACTCAAAAAGGCGTCCGATATCTGAAGCGGGTAATGCCGTCGGTAATCTTCAACGGACGACAGAAGATCTTTAACGACGGAGACGAAGTCTTACCGACGGTTTTGGCCGTCGGAAATCCCGTTTTTTTAGCGACGCGCTCAAGCCGTCGGTTAATGGCCGTCGGTAAACCCGTGTTTTCTTGTAGTGGAAGAGGTTGGAATCGGGTGGCTCAGGTGGTGATGGAGGAGGGTTTGTTCCGGTTGGTGGTGGGGGCGGAGGCTCTGGTGGGGGTGGTGAGGGTTCCAGCTCTACCCCAGGTGGGGGCTCACCGTGAAGAAGGACAGTGAAGGCACGTGTGAGACAATGGTATAAGGGTCGAGTCACAACCCATTTTCGGGTCTGCAATTTTAGGACATAGGAGACGATATAGGGAGAAAACAATGAAGCATGGGGATGAGCAGTACATCAACCTAGCAACTCTAGGTGAAAAAAGGGCACCAAAAGCACCGACTGAAAACCCTAGTAGACCTAGGGACCAACCAAGCCACTGTTGGCGAAGGAAGACGGCGCTGCACTAAAGCACCGACCAAAAAACCTAGCAGAGCTTGAAGAAACCTAAAAGGGTGTATTGGGGATTAAAATCCCTATTTCTTAAAACCATGGGCTTGGCCCATTCTTCTTTATTTCTTTTTTTCTTCTTATTAGTTGGCGTAGTCCCACTTGGAAAGTGATACACCCAATAAATCTCCCCCCCACGACTAAAGTGGGAAAATATTGTTCAACCATTTCTGCTTTCTTTCTGCAATATATCAACTTTGTCATAGGCAATGTCTTTGTTATCATATCTGAACTATTCTCATCAGTATGGATCTTTTCGGGTGAAAATATCTTCATCTTTAGCATTTCCCGTATCCAATGATACCGTATCTCAATGTGCTTTGACCTGGAATGAAAAGTCGGGTTCTTACTGAGATAGATTGCACTCTGACTGTCAAAAAATAACACAAACTTCTCTTGGTTAAGGCCTAACTCTTGTAGGAATTTTTGCATCAACAAAAGTTCTTTAGAAGCTTCAGTAATGACAATATATATTCAGCCTCAGTGGTAGATAAAGCAATACATTTTTGTAATTTTGATTGCCAAAACACTACCCCCTGCAAAAGTCATCAAGTATCCAGAAGTAGATTTTCTAGAATCACGATCACCAGCCATTTCTGTATTTGTGTAGCCATCTAACACAGGTTGACCACCCCCAAAGCATAAACATACTCTAGAAGTGCATGTAAGATACCTGAAGATCCACTTCACTGCTTGTCAGTGGTCTCTACCAGGATTAGAAAGAAAACAACTAACAACTCCAACAACATGAGCAATATCTGGCCTTGTGCAAACCATAACATACTGTTGGGAAAAAACCAAAGATAATTAAGTAAATATTTTTCCCTACCTGTGCAAATAAATAGGCACAACCAAAAATATACTCCCATAGGACAATATCAATGCAGAAAAAAATATCGGAGACACCACAATTTTAACGTGGAAAACCCCCCTCAATGTGAGGGAATAAAAACCACGGGACCTAGTCTAGTAAAACTTTCCACCATATAAAATAATGGGTACCCAATAAAGTCCTCTTAGCAACTATAGGGATCAACAGGAAATCAATATCATCACCAACAATGATGGAAACAAGTACAATAAAACCCAACAGCGGGTATACAGCCAAGACAATAGATAAGGTAAAACCACAAATAAAATATGTCAAAATGATGAGCTTAATGGTAGGGACAACACATTAAAATTTCAGCAAAAATGGAGCAAGTTAGCTGAATCCACTTCAACCATGTGAACCCACTTTCTTCTTCTCTCATCGGCGTCGCTGTGCTTCTTTGTCTTGCTCACGTAACAAAGTAGCGCCGCTGCTTCTTCTCAAACAGGGATTAAAATCCCTTCCTTTCAAAAACATGGACTTGGTACACGAGAAATCAAGCGATATTCCATGGTAAGGTGGTCTCTTGCAGTGAAATCATCGCTCAAATTAAAATGATTACATGGGGATGGTTTAGTAATAGAGAAGGCAAAAATACAGGGTTGTCTTATTCGGATTGGTTCTCATGCCCGGTTGGTTGTTTGCAAGCACTGTAACTGTACTGTACGCTTGGATTTGTGTGTTAGCTTGTTTTGGTGGCTATTTTGATCACTACAGGTGGTTGGCTGATGTACTCTTTTTCCTCTCTTGGTCTTTTTCCCACTGGTTTTGGCTTTGAGAGGTTTTAACGAGACACTTCCTTCCCTCGTGTATTTGTAACTTTGGGTTTGGAGTACCTCTTGTACTCCCGTTGTTAATAAATTTTGCTTACAAAAAAAAAAGGGCTTGGCCCATTACTTCATTCTTTCTTTTATTTCCTTTTTTTTCTTTTTCTTATTAGTTGGCATGGGCCCATTTAGGGAGTGACCTAACCAACACATACATCAAACTACTAACCGCGGATGCATAAGGAACCTTCTTTATCTCTTCTTTGACTTTGGCACTTGTAGGGCATTGTTGAGAACCCAACTTTAAATGACATGCAAGTTGAGTACTAACAGGTTTGGAATTGCTCATGTTAAACCTCTCTAACACCTTCTTAATGTACTTGTGTTGAGACAACCACAATTTACCATTCTTCCTATCACGAGTAATTCTCATGCCAAGGATTTGCTTTGCAGGGCCCAAGTCCTTTATGGCAAAGGACTTGTTTAAATCATTCTTTAGACATTCAATCTTCTTAGTGTCATGACAGACAACAAACATGTCATCCACATATACCAAAAGGATAATAAAATCATCATCAGGAAATTTCTTAATAAACACACAATGATTAGAGGTAGTATTACTGTAACCATAATTGTGCATGAAAGAATCAAATTTCTTGTACCATTGCCTTGGTATCTACTTGAGTCCATACAAACTCTTCTTCAATTTGCACACAACCTGCTCTTTTCCTTTGACCTTGAAACCTTTAGGCTTCTTCATATAGATTTCCTCCTCCAAATCACCATGAAGGAATGTCACTTCACATCAAGTTGTTCAACCTCTAAGTTCAAGCTAGCTGCTAATCCAAGCACAACTCGAATAGACGACATCTTTACTACAGGTGAGAAAATTTCTTCAAAGTCAATACCCTTTCTCTGATTAAAGCCTTTTACAACTAATCATGCTTTGTATCTTGGTTTAGATCTATTCTCTTTTGCTTTTAATTTGAATACCCATTTTTTCATCAGTGCTTTCCTGACCTTTGGCAAATTCACTAGCTCAAATGTGTGATTCTCATGCAGGAATTCATTTCTTCTTGCATGGCCTTCAACCATTCTTCTTGTTAACATTCACATTGGCCTCTTGGTAGCTTTCTGGCTCTCCAGCACCACTGATCATCACATACTCGTGTGGAGGATATCTTTGGGAAGCATGACGCTTTCTAGTAGATCTTCTCAACCGAGACTCAACCGATGGTTCAAGCAGAGCCTGTTCAACTGGATCATCATGGTGAGGTTCAGGATCATCAGTTTCATGTCTGTTATCTACCCATATATCTCCCCCATCAACAAAGGTTCTAGTAGGAGGTTCAGGTGCAACATCAGTGTAACTTCTAGCCTCTGGTTTCTGTTTCTCAACTTTCTCAAAATCTTCAATGGTTTGGTCTTCATGAAATATTACATCTCAATTTTTGATAATTTTCTTGGCAGTTGGATCCCATGGTCTACAACCAAACTCTTCATGAGCATAACCCAAGAACACACATTGTTTGGATTTCCCCATCAAGCTTGGACCTCTCATCTTTTGGAATGTGAACAAAAGACTTGCAGACAAACACTCGTAAATGACTATAAGAGACATTTTTCCCTGTCCATAATCTGTCTGGAGCATCACCTTCTAGTGGCACAGGAGGAGAAAGGTTGATAAAATCCACTACAATTCTCATTGCTTCACCCCAAAAAGCTTTAGGTAATTTTGCATGAGAGAGCATACACCTAATTCTATCATTAATGGTACGGTTAATTCTCTCAGCAACTCTATTATGCTGAGGCGTCTTTGGAATTATCTTCTCAAGCTTGATTCCATGTTCTTTGCAGTACCCTTGAAATGGACCTCTGTATTCACCACCGTTATTTGTTCGGATACACTTCAAATTCCTTCTTTTTTTCTCTTTCAACACTTGCATGAAAGTGCTTGAAGACACCGAGTAATTGGTCTTTAGATTTCAAAGCAAATCACACTTTTTGAGAGTGGTCATCAATAAAAGTAACAATACGAAGCATCACCACGAGATTTACAATCTATAGAGCAAATATCAGTGTGAACTAAATCTAGAATATTTGGCCTCCTATGAGGACCGAAACTATGAAATGAAACTCTATGTTATTTTGCAATAAAACAATGAGTGCAAGTAATTAAAGGTGTACATTTCTTAGGGAGAGAATTTTGCTTGGCAATGATGCTAAGTACTTTCTCACTCAAGTGGCCAAGGCCCATATGCCATAAATCAATTGATGCATCTTCAACTGCATTTCCTTGCATAACTTTCTAGGAATCCTGGAGAGAGTAGTGGAGCTTTCTTCCTTTGCCACCACTAAAGGCCCTTTGGTGAGCTTGCATTTACCACCACCAAAGTAAGTGTGGTAGCCCACATTATCCAAGGCTTTGACCGAAATCAAGTTGAGATGGATACCAGGAACATGTCCAACATCCTTCAATTGTAGCTTGCACCCAATGCTAGTTTCAACCCAAACATTTTCCAAACTAACAATTTTACATACCCCTTTATCTCCCATCTTTACAGTGCCAAAAATCACCAACAATATAAGATGAAAAGAAATCACGCCTAAGAGTGACATGGTATGAGGCTCCAAAATCAATAAACCAATTAGAATCAATTATGCATGCAAAATTTATAGAATTCTCATCACAAACGATTTAAACATCACCATCTGATACAACTGCGACTATGTCTCTATCATTTTTCTTCTCTTTGTCTTCATCTCTTTCCTTTGACTTGTCTTTCTTAAGGAATCTGCAATACTTTTGATGTGTACTATCTTACCACAATGATAGCATGTCACTTCTTTTCTAGACCTCGACTTGCTTCTTGACTTGCTATGATTATCAGATCTTTCATGCTTATGAAACTTTCCTGTTTGGCTTCTCCATTGTGACTCTGTAATTAGTGCTTTTGACAGAGTAGAAGCACCAATCAAACCACACTCTTTCCTCCTGGATTCTTCATTTAACATGCTCTCTTTTACCATTTACATTGTTAACTTCCCATTTGGAGCTGAATTAGTCAGTGTCACAACAAGAACTTCCCAACTGTCAGGCAAGAAACTGAGGAACAACAAAGCTTGCAGCTATCATCTAATTTAATTTTTGTGGCTGTTAATTGATTCACAGTCTTCTTAAAAATGTTTTTATGCTTTATTATTGAATCCCTTCTTTGTATTTCATATTCACTAACTTCTAGATCAAACATGCTTTATTTTGCACATTTTTTCGCTCATAGAGATCAACTAATTTCTTCCACATTTTCTAAGCATTTATTTCTGTATCTACATGATGATAAACACTCGAATCCAACCACTGCCTAATTATAAAAACTTGGCAGCTGAAATGAATTGCCTTGTTGTTTGATAGATCAGGTTACAAATATATATATATATATATATATATATATACAAGTTCATAGAGAGTTATTTATAGAAATAAAAGAACAGAATCAACAAAATATCCTAAATTATCTCTAACTTAATTATCTTGATTGGCTGTAATTGATTTGTTCCACACAGTAGATATGCATGAATATCTCCCATGATTCTGATATCCAATTCTATCTCTGCAATATACTCATGCATATCTCATTACCCCCCTCAAGTTGGTGCATGAAGATTGTGAATCCCCAACTTGCGTAGTAGAGAAAGAAATTGGGAACAACCAAGGGCTTTGGTTAACATGTCAGCTAGCGGCACATGAGTGGAAACATAGAAGGGTCTGATATGTCCAGCAAGTATTTCATCTCAGATGAAGTGACAGTCCACTTCGATGTGCTTAGTGCATTCATGAAAAACAAGAGTCTTCGCAATGTGCAGCGCAGCTTGGCTATCACAATAAAGTCTCATAGGCTGAGAATGAGGAATTCCTAAGAAGCTTAATATACACTTCAGCCATTTTAACTCACACGTTGTAGTGGCCATGGAGCGATATTCTGCTTCAACAGACGAGCGAGAGGCAGTGTGTTGTTTCTTGGTTTTCCAGGAAACGGGTGATTGTCCTAAAAATATAAGCCAACCTGTAAGAGATCTCCGAGTCAAAGGACAACGAGCCCAATCTGAATCACACCATCCATTTAAAGTTAAGTCGTTGTCATTGAGCAGCAAAATTCCTCGTCCTGGATTCCCTTTTAGATATTGGACTACCCACAAAGCGGCATCCCAATGTTCTTGCTTCGGTTGCTGCATGAACTGAGATAATGTATGAACACAATAGGACAACTCGGGTCTTGTAAAACATAAATAGATCAAGCGCCCAACTAGAAGTCGATACTGTTTTGGATTAGGAAGAGGAGATCCGTCAGTAAGAGCCAAATGATGAGTCTGCTCCAAAGGAGTGGAAGCTGGTTTGGCCCCAAGTAATCTAGTTTCACTAATGATATCCAAGGCATATTTTCTTTAGCATAGAAAAATACCTGTAGCAGACTATGCCACCTTAACTCCAAGAAAATATTTGAGTTTACCCAAGTCTTTCATATGGAAACATGCATGTAAATATGCCTTGAACAATCCAATTGCTGCAAGATCATTTCTAGCCACAATAAGATCATCCACATATACTAGAACCACGATCTGAATTCCCTGTTTCTGTAACACGAACAGAGAGTAGTTAGACAAAGATTGTCTGAACCCATAAGTCTTGAGTGCGTGAGACAACTTTGCAAACCAGCATCTAGGGGCCTGCTTCAGTCCATACAAGGACTTCCGAAGTCTACATACCATCCCAGGTGAAGAGACATTAAAACCAGATGGGAGCTTTATAAAAACTTCCTCCTATAAGTCCCCATGTAAGAAGGCATTATGAACGTCCATATGATGCAACTCCCAATTCCTCGCAGAGCTACTGTGAGCACTACTCGCACCGTCACCATCTTTGCAACAAGAGCAAAGATCTCGATATAATCTATTCCTTCCACTTGATGATTTCCAAGACTGACCAGCCGAGCTTTGAGCCTTTCGATTGTGCCTTTGGACTTTCGTTTGATTTTATAAACCCATTTACATCCAAGGGCCTTTTTCCCAGAAAGCAGAGGCATTAGTGTCCATGTCTGATTATTTTCAAGGGCACGAATCTCATTTTGCATGGCCTCACGCCACCTGTGGTCTTTCACTTCTTTATTGTAGGTCATTGGCTCCTTTTTCTGTTCAATAGCTGTAAGAAACACATGGTGTCCCAAAGAAAATTTATCACAATTCACATAGTGTGCAATAGGATAGGGAGTACCTGATGATGTAGATGGGGTAGGTGAACTATCAGATGGGCTCAATACTTGAAGGGTGTTGGTGACAAAATCATGGAGTCAAGAGGAAGGTTTCTTCGTTATATATCCTCGTCCCATATGTTCTTCCTCATGTTCAACAAGAGATTCTTCTTTTGTGTCACCTGATGAACTATCTGCATACGAATGGCTTTCTGCCTGTGCTTCATTTACTCTATCATTGCCCCCTGTCATCGGTATTGAATAAATCTTGGTCAATATAAGCATCATCGTCCACACAATCAGGGACGTTTACCTCTCTTTTATGACTATGCCATGGGATTTCGTCATCCAAATATTTGCTCAACTAACCAAAAGGATACTCATTTTCAATAAGCACCACGTCTCGAGAGACAAAATACTCCTTTTTATCTAAATCAAATAGCTTCCATCCCTTTACCCCATAAGGATACCTAACAAAAATACATTTTCTACTTTTACTAGCAAACTTATACTTTTTCCTCCCTTGATAGTGTGCATAACACAAACAACAAAACGTTCTCAGGTGTTTGAGTGAAGGGGGCTGCCCATGTAGCATTTCACAAGGTGTTTTCCCATCAAGCACCATAGACGGTGTCCTATTAATCAAATAACCTATCGTCAACACACATTCTCCCCAAAACTCAATCGGAAGATTTCCTTGAAATATTAGAGCTCGCACAACAATTAGAATATGTCTATGTTTCCGTTCAACTCTTCCATTTTGTTGAGGTGTTCCAACACCAAAAGTTTGGAAAATTATACCTTGCTCAAAGAAATATTTTTTCATGCCAAGAAACTCTGTGAAATTATTGCTTCTAAAATTTTCACATGTTTATCAAACTGTGTTCTAATCAAAGAGAAAAAATTCGTAAGCATTCGAGGCACCTCTTTCTTATCAGTGAGCAAGTGTATCCATACACCACGAGAATAGTCATATACTATTGTCATGAAATAAAAAGCACCACAAGAAAAGGCATTTTTATACGGACCCCACAGATCACAATGAATTAATTCAAAAATACCATTGGCTTTGTGTTCACTAACAAAAAATTGTTCCTTTGGCTGTTTTGCTCTAAGGCAAATATCACAATTTTTATTTGATAATTCTTCACACTTATTCTGACTGATATCAGGTATTGACTGTGTGACTTTGAAAGACGGGTGTCCCAAATGCTTGTGCCAAAGTTCCACTTGATTCACTCCATCTGCTTTGTACGCCTTCACCATTCGAACTCCACAAAAATAATAGAGCCCATCTTTATGTTCACCCGCTCCAATCAACATCCTCAAAGTGAGGTCCCGCATGACACATAATTTATTAGTGAATTGTACAGTGCAATTTGACTCTTTCGACAATTGTGATACAGTTATCAAGCTGTAACTTAGTTTAGGAACAAAAAGAACATTTGTAAGCTTCAATCCTCCTTCCAACAGAACACTCCTTTCCTTCGTAGCATTTGTCTTTTTCCCATCTGGCAACCCAACTGGACATGCTACAATATCACGCATCTCCTTTAGGTTTCCTGTCAAGTGAATATAGGCACCAGTGTCGATGATCCACGATGTGGATTGGCATTTACCTATCATCTTTTCATCAATATCTGGTTTATTCAGGATATCTACGAGCTTTTGGCATTGATCAGCAGCCAAACCAGTCAAGCCAGCTTTGTCAGCATCATTTATGGATGTGAAGCCCCTCCATTCGCTTTTACTCGTGCTGCATTGGCTCGTACACCTACTCCTCTTCCTCGTCCTGCACCAACACATAGCTACGACTTACCTTTCCCACCAGATTTCCCTTCACCTTTAGGCCTGTCCCCCCACCAGTCAGGGTACCTAATCAACTGAAAACAGTTTCCTGCATAATGTCCCGTTCTATTGCAGTGGGAACAAGTTTGGTTCTTATCTCTAGCATCCCCACGTCCTCTTCCTCTGATCTGTGCTGCAAGTCCCACAACTTCACTCCTTTCCTCCTTGGCCCTAGTGATAGATCTCACACGTTCTTCTTATACAGCAGTCGAGTAGCCCTATTCAAGGAAGGCAGTGGATCGCTTGTAAGCAAATTGGAATGCACAGTTCCATAAGAGGCATCATCCAAACCCATAAGGAACTGATGCACCTTCTCTTCTTCTCTTCGCTTTTCTAGTTTAGAGGCAATACCACATGTACAACCTACACACTTACAAGCCGAGATCTGCTCATAATTAGCTAATTCATCCCAAAGTGTCTTCAGTTTGCCGTAGTACGCGACCACCCTCAATCCTTGTTGCTTGCAATCTGCCAATTCTGATTTCAGTTGATGGATTCTCGGACCGTTGACGATCGAAAATCTCTCCTTAATGTCTTCCCACAAATCTTTCGCACTCTCCATATATGCAATCGTAGAGTGCATGGTAGGCTCTATTGTGTTCAAAATCCACGACACCAACATGGATTGGACTATCCACCAGTTCTCCATTTCAGTCGTTCCTTTCTTCGGTTGTTTGATGGTGCCTTCGACAAACCCCCACTTTCGTCTCGCACGAAGGGAGGTCTGCATGGCTCGAGCCCATTCGTCGTAGTTCTCACCTCGAAGTTAAAACTGAGTAATGACATTTCCAGGGTTTTCGTTCGAATCCAGATCGTAAGGAGAAACCACGTGTTTCCCTTTATCACCGATCTCCTCACATTTTCCCTCCTTCTCTGTTTTTCCCATCTTATTCACTCAATTTGGTATTTAGGCATAACAGAGGTCTTGCTTTGATGCCATATAAGAACTTGGCAGCGGAAAGGAATTGCCTTGTTGTTTGATAGATCAGGTTACAAATATATATATATATATATATATATATACAAGTTCACATAGAGTTATTTACAGAAATAAAATAACAGAATCAACAAAATCTCCTAAATTGTCTGTAACTTAATTATCTTGATTGGCTGTAATTGATTTGTTCCACACAGCAGATATGCATGAATATCTCCCATGATTTTGATATCCAATTCTATCTCCGCAATATACTCATGCATATCTCATTACTAATTAATGCAGCGACCTTTCTATTCATCTTCTTCCATTCACTCTCAAATTTATCAATGGGTCGGGAAGTGTCCCCCTCAATAGGATTATACAAGTCTTTGCTGTATAATATGTCTTCCATGAGAGCTTTCTAAAGAGTATAATTTGTATAATTCAACTTAATCATATTTTACCCATGATTTTCCTACATTTAAAAGCACAAGTCAAAACAACCTGAGCTCTAGATACCTGTTGGGAAAAACTAGAGATAATGGGAAAAAAATTGGCCCAATTAGCAAATAAATAGGCAGAACAAAAAATATACTCCCATCGGATAATATCAATGCAGAAAAATAAATTTCAGAGACACCATAATTTTTAACTTGGAAAACTCCCCTCACCACCATTTTTAACATAGAAAACTCCCCTCAATGTGAGAGAATAAAAACCACGAGATCTAGTCCAACAAAATCTTCCACTAATAAATATTATTCGGTACACCAAAGTCTTCCTAGCAGCTCTAGGGATCAACATATATAACATCAATATCATCACCAACAATGGTGGAAAAGTATGTGGACTTTAATATTCCTCAGTCTATGCTTTTATTTTTATTGCCTAAGTTAGTAATGACTGTGTTGAGAATGAAGAGTAGTAAAAAGGGGACACATAATCTTTCTATTTTGGCATGCTGATTTGGCCTAGAGTTTGTTTTTATATTCCTTTTGATGATTGTAATGAACGTGAGCACTTATTAGAGTAGTATTACTCTTGTGTGTACCGTAAGCTACAACAAGCCTGCCTCATATTATAATTCCTTGTGTAACTGTTAGATTAGTTACTAACTGACTTCAGTCAGTTAGTTAGGCTTGATGCTTGCAACTCGTGTACCTTCACTTCTATATATATGAAGCTGTGATGTAAAGAATGTACAAGTTGAAATTCACAATTCAATATACAAGATTTCCTTCTCTGTTCTAAAATGTCAGAGTTAGGTTTTAGATTTCTATCATGGAATCATCGTGCTTCGGTGATTCTCAGGGAACTGTGTCTCCGGTGCGCTCTATTTTCGCATCTCCGGTTCATTCCTCCTCTCCGATTAAGGTCGCATCTCAAATCGCGATGGCGACTCCGATTGGAATCTTGAATTCGAAATCATCTTCATTTACTGCGATTTCTGAAAAACTAGATGCAAAAAATTATCTGCTACGGTGTCATTAGGTTGAACCTATGATTAAAGCGTATAAGCTACATCACTTTCTGGTGAATCCTTCAATTCCTCTGAAATACATCACTACTGAAGATTGCGATGCCAATCGTGTTTCCTCTGCCTATGAGTCCTGGGAACAACAAGATCAGTTGCTACTTTCTTGGTTCCAATGGGATCGTATTCATGCATATTTTCAAACGCATACAAATGCGAAGTCTCGTCAATTGCGAAGTGAATTATGCAACATAAAGCTTGATAACAAATTTGTTTCTGAGTTTCTTCTTAACATTCAGATATTAATTACCTCTCTAAATGCCATTGGTGATCCAATTTCTGTAAGAGAACATCTTGATATAGTTCTTGAGGGTTTACCTCAAGAATATCAGTCTACTATCTCGCTTATTTGTGGCCGCTTTGGTTCTATCTCTGTTGAAGAAGTTGAGACACTTTTTCTTGGTCATGAAGCTCATTTGGCTAGGTTTCATAAGAAAGAAATTGCTTCAGTTAACATTGCTGAGTCCTCATCGGGTTCTAATACTGCCAATAATATCTCCTCAGAACAAGCCTCTAATTCGTAGGCTCTTCTCACTCAAGGCAATGCCTCTACAGTTAATGGTCAGCATTCTTTTGATCGTGGTGGTCGTTCTGGTGGTCGCAATGGTGGCCGCGGTGGTCGTGGTAGAAGTTTTGTCCAGTGCCAAGTGTGTCACAAATTTGGACACAATGCATCTGTTTGTTTCCATCGCTTCAAAAAAGATTTCACACCTACCATTCCTTTAAGCAGTTCTGATCAGTGTCCTGCACTTACTTCACCATGGTCACACCAATCTGGTCTCTTTCAACAAGGCGCATCACCACTGCCTTCACCTTATTCAGCAATGGCTTGTCCTATGCCATGGCCTTACTCTACTTGGCAAATGTATGGGCAAATGAGGCCTGCTGTTAACTAATCTCAGTGGTTACTTCCTGCTCCTATGTCGTAGTTCATGCCTCAAATGACTATGCCACAAATATCTCAGATGACTATGCCACAAATTCCTCAAATGACAGTGCTACAAATGCCCCAGGGTATGCTCACTCAACCTTGTCCTCAAGCCTTGATTGCAAATTCCATTGCAAGTTGGTATCCGAATTCTGGTGCTTCTCACCATGTTACTCCAAGCTCACAAAACATCCAGCAACTATCTCCATTTGAGGGTCCAGACCAAATTATCATTGGAAATGGCCAAGGTTTATCAATCAAGTCTATTGTTTCAACTAAATTTCACTCCTCTCTAAAACCTAAAACCAGTTTGTCTCTTAATAATTTACTCCATGTACCTAATATCTCTAAGAACTTGTTGATTGTTAGCCAATTTGCCAAAGACAATTCGGTTTATTTTGAATTCCATCCAAATGTTTGCTTTGTTAAATCCAAGGTTTCCAATGAGACTCTTCACAAAGGATTCCTTGGAAAATATAGTCTTTACAAGTTTCAAGGACTGCTCAGTAATCCTGTACCAGTTTCTTCTTCTGCAGGATCCAGTTTACTGTGAACGAGAACACAAGAAGGAGGGGTTGAATTGTGTTGAAAACTTTTCGCAAACTTTAAGTTAAAAACACTTAGAACACAGGTTTTTCAAAACAGTTTGTTAAACGGACGCTGGAAATAAACCTAAGGCTAGAAAAGCGCCAGTGAAAACTTGTTTTTAACAGAGCAAGATAAAGATAAATAGAAAGCAGTAAAGCAAGAGACACAGAGATTTATACTAGTTCACTACCAAACTGGTAGCTACGTCTAGTCCCTTCGTTCCTGAAGGATTTTCCACTATAATCAATCTGATTACAAAACCTTAAGAGTATTCTACTGTCATAATCTTGACAATACTCTCAACTTCTCAAAACGACTCAGTACATTTGAGCCTTTGAGGGAACAGCCTTAACTAGGCCAAACCAACTTTTACAAGTAAGTTGAATACAAGTATAAATAACTCTCACAGAGAGGATAAAAATTAAGCTCAATATAGAAATGCTTTCTAAGAGAAAGTGTCGGACGCTGAGTTCAGTTCTTATAGTCCAGAGACTTGGCTCGAAACTTGATTGCTCACAGAAGCAGTGCTTTCAGAGTATTGACTCTTTGTAGTGTATAGCAACAGTGCTTGTTCTCAGTAAATGAAGCAATATTCTCTTGTAGAGTTTCGGCTCTGTCTTCAATGGATACCTTGGGGTATTTATAGGAGTTATAAAGGATATTACCGTTACAGTAAAAATGGCTCCTTTCCATTGAGTGGGGTGATTTCAAAAAGCTGTCTCTTTCTTCCTTTCCAGAGAATATCTCAGTAGTACACATTACCGTTTTCGTACTACCTTGCTTTTCACAATTGCTTGTACGATTTTTGTCTTTTAGCTAAAGGTGTCACCTTTGATACCTCGTACAACAATTTTAGCGCATAAGATCAAATTCGAAATCCGTTCCAGAAACTTCTGAGAGGAAGAGCAACAACGTGACCAACACGTGATTTATAATGAAGTTCAAACGCTTGCTCAGAACGGAAGATCGGACGCTTATAGCAAATGGATAAGACTAGTGTCACAAAAGGTTAATTCCAGACGCTCACGAAGACAGTATACTAGGATGAGCCGGATGCTGACACATGGAGTATATCCTTCTCTTGAGAGCTTCTTCCTTCTTGTTTAAGTGGCTTAGAAATATATGTAATATTAGTATCTGCACACTTCAAGAATTGTTAGAACATAAATTGTTCTCTTGTGAATATTTTGTTATCATCAAAATTAATGAGGGTCTAAACTTCTCAATCGTTTAGGTTCCAACAATCTCCCCCTTTTTGATGATGACAAATATCTAAGGTTGATGAACAATTTAGTTTCAAAATGACATCAAGGGTCTCCCCCTGAATTTAACAATTTTGATATATAAGATAATTCTAGTATTAAGGCGATAGTTGATAAACAAATTCAATTAAGTGATCGCAAAAAAAATACGTAGATGTATCAGAGTAAGATCGGATGCTGATCAAAAAGATTGATTTAATCAAATTGTATCAAATTTATTGATCATTATAAGAGCACTAGATCAATGAATATTAGCGCATAAATAACCACACAAATGCTATGTATGAAATGCTATGCATGATACTTCAGTTCCAGCGTATCCATTGGAGTGTGAACATCGGACGATGAGTTAGTCAGATTTTCACGTGTTCATCATTTCTTTCTTTTACTCCCCCTTTTGTCATCAGACAAAAAGAGTGTAAAAATACATCGTAGTCAAAATAAGACTTAGAAAAATTTGAATATAAGTCAGATGTAGGTATATATTAACAGATAATTAGAGCAAAATTAGTGTATATATATATAAGTGTATCAACAAAACAAAGAAGTAGTTTATATCACACAAAAATAAATAAATTCAAGGGTTTGGAAGAGGTGGTGGAGGGCTGTTGAGACGTTCATATAGTAATTTCAGAGCAGTCTCCAGTTGAGTGACTTTCATGTTTGTGGCCTTCATTTCTTCAAACTCTGCTTTGGGAATAGTGACCATCTCAACTGCAGGAGTAGAAGTAGAAGGTCCAGCTTTTGGTACAGGTGCATGTTTCATCTTCTGATGCTCTGCTAGCACCCAGTTGGATAGCGTCAGTCTCAATTCCTTCTTCCGTTGAGCTCTTAGAAAAAATGCATCATTTGGTATAAACCATTTGATGAAATTTCCAAGTTTTCTGAGCTCAGATTCTGTTTGAATTTCCCATTGATACTTCACATCTTCTGGATACAGCAAATTCATGAAGATGATTTCTCTGTGTAGAACTACATCAGCGGTGAAAGCATCAAATCTATTTCCAGCTTCTTCTCCCCATATACTTCTGATAAAGACACTTAATGCTTCACAAGTGAAAGAAAGTGCTTCATTTTCTGCCAGGTATATTCTTCGCAGATTTTCACTGTCATCTTCTTCTAGCACTAGGGGGACGAGGCATGGTAACATGGTTTTGTCTTTCCATGACTCAGACCATTGACTCCAAGTAAATCCAATGTCGAAGGGCTTGGTCACAGCAGCCCATTGGACGTATATCTTCATGCAGTCAAAAGGCCTGATTACTGAGATTGATGTCAGTAATTCTGCTGATTGTGCCAACTGTTGGAATAATGGCCTTCTCGGCATTGCAGCAGTTTGAGGAGCCAGTTCTCCATTCATCTTCCTTCAGAGAATTCAGGTAAAACCTTCTGGCATGATCCTCAGAGATCTTGGCAATCGGAAGCTTAGAGAATTCCTTAAGGTTGTACTTTTTAGGAGCCTTCTCATACTCCTTGAGCCCGATCTTCTTTGAATGGATGCTTGCCGGGCGAGTTCTTTCCTTTTTCCCAGGGATAGACCAAGGTAGCCACCTTTGTCTATCCGTACAATCTTTCTTGAAGCAGAAGAAGGATCCTCAGATCGCCTGACATTTCAATCTTCTTCATCTCAAGACAGTGTGCCATGAAGGCAGCTTCTTCATCTGTGATCCACCTTCCGCATTCTTCCAATGTGAGCGGTTCAGTTTGTGGTAGGGATCTAGGAAGATCAACAGAGAAGGGAATTGTTCTGCTGCCAGATTCTGGTCTCAATCTTCCTTTAAATGACATCTGAAAGTGGTCTTCTCCATCCTTGAAGGTAGCACTTATTGGAGAGGAAATCTCCAATCTGGCAGCTCCAGAGGTGAAGGTTTTCAAATGCCATGTGGAGGGACGATTGTAGATGCTATGATATATCTAATACTTAACAAACTGTGGTTTGTATGAGACATTCTTCCTTCCACCAGCATCTGTAGGTTTAAGGGTAATGGTGAGTAAGGTGGGAGTGGTTTTGGTGATTTTGTAGGTTTTAGGTGTGTAAGGTTTGAAGGGATTAATAGGAGGTATTTTGAATAATAGATTAAAGGGATGAGAGTGAAGTTTGGAAATATATGTAGTAAGTGAAGTATTTGAAGAATTTTGTGGTAGGTCAAGGTTGAGTGTAGTGGATGATGGTTGGGTAGGTTTAGAGAGGGTTGAGGTTTGTTGGAGGCTCATTCTGGTTTTTCTGGTTTGTGTTTGTGTTTGTGGTTGTGAAATAGACAAAGGTGGTGTAGGAATAACATCATGAGCATCAAACACAGATACTGATTCATCAGCAGTAAAATCAAGTACCTTTGGGTCAACTTTTGATGACTTGACCAACCTTCTTTTCGACCCTCTGGTGACAACAACAACAGGAGGAGGAGGAGGAGGGATTTGTTTCCCTTGACCGGACGCTAAAGCATCCTTTTTCACCGCTGGTCTAAATCAAGCTTCTCCAAGACCTTTCTGATGGGAATTCTATCCTCATCTTCTGGTTCTTCAACAGTAGGTGCAGGTGCCACCTTCTGCTTTGTTCTTCTGGTCTCCCTTGAAGGGGACTCAGCAGGTCTTTTCACACCAATCATTGAGCTTCTGGTGGTTTTCTTTTCAGCTTCTCCTTCCTGTTGCTCTATTTTCACCTTCTTGATCATGGAGCCTGTAATAAGCTGCATCCTGACCAAACTGTTGACTCCAAAAACTTCTGGACGAACAACAGCACCAACACCAAAGTATTTTTCCTTTTCCTCTGTGTTGATGGAGCCAGTCAGCTTCCTTACAGTGCCGTCTTTGATCATCATAATGGAGAGAAGAACTCCATATGGGATTATCTTGACGATATTCTTCTTATCAGCATTCTTCCTTGAGAAGACAAGGGCATTAATCAGATTGTTGATGATCAACCTTGGCAGATTGATTTTCTTCCCATCCATGTAGTTCCTCATAATGAACTTTTGCTCGTAGTTCACTATGTCGCTTGAACCAGCCTTCAGAATCACGCTCTTGGCGATGATTTTGTGCAGTACTCGGTAGTGGCTTTTCAAGTCTTTAGCCGTGGGAGTGATGTTCTTCTTCTTCAGTTCACGGTAGTTCTCAAACAGAGCTTCATTGACTTTTTCAAGTCCTCTGTAAGCATCAGCCCAGTTTGCATCGTAACTAATTCCTTCACATGGACACTTGATTGTCTGAGCAATAGAGTTGATAGTGAAGCATAGTTTGAATCCTCTGATGTGACCTTCTATGATTTCCCCCAGAAGTAAGTATGCACTTCCCCAGAATTCCTTAATAGCGTAGCTCAGTACATCAACTGGTTGCCAGATGAAGTAGTTTTTCCAGCCCAGTTTCTCAAGACCTTCCTCAAAATCAAAACCGTATAGCTTGAAGTTCTTGAAATCAATCCTGTTCTCATTCAGAAGTTTTGCCTCAGAGAAGACATCGAAGGCAGCAGTGTATTGTCCAACCTTTCTGTGGGCCATTGTAGCAATTGAAGAGAAGGTGATGGAGGTTTTAGGGTTCGAGAACACACAGAGAGAGAGAGAGAGAGAGAGATAGAAAGAGCATAGTTTTTGCAGAAAACGCAGAGTGAAGTGATGGAGCGAAAAATGTGGAGTAGTGGGAAAGTTAATAGAGAATGGTACAGTCCTTTTTTCAAAATATCGTTTCGTATTTCCATATAAAAATTAAATCAAAAAGAAAAGAAAATAAAGATTTGTCTTTTCATTAAATGCAGACGCCAAAAGAAAAGTAAAATCGAGAAAAAGATTTTATCAAAAGACAAACAATTATGACTCAGTAGATATGATGAGACGCTTAAGTCCTTAACACGTGTGACACGTGTGGGTGTGCTCGGACGCACGCAACCGATTCACCAGACGATGAGTTATGATACATATGACAAATAAGATGCTTATACACATACATGCTTATGTCATATCAGATGCTGAGATTTTATTCTTCTATAAGATGAAAGTTTAAATTTCTTCTTATAAAATTGAATCTATCTTCAGCAAGGGGTTTTGTAAATATGTCAGCCCACTGATGATCAGTGTCTACAAATTTTATTTCTAGAATACCCTTCTGAACATAGTCTCTTATAAAATGATGCTTAATCTCAATGTGCTTGGCTCGTGAATGCAATATGGGATTTTTAGTAAGACATATGGCAGATGTATTATCACAGAAGATAGGAATGTTACTCTCTTTTATCAGGTAATCTTCAAGTTGATATTTCATCCATAGAAGTTGAGAGCTGCAACTTGCTGCTGAGATGTATTCAGCTTCTGCTGTTGAGAGTGCAATAGTGCTTTGTCTTTTGCTTGACCAAGACACAAGATTAGCTCCAAGGAACTGGCAGCTACCACTTGTGTTTTTTCTTTCAATTCAGTCTCCAGCAAAGTCAGCATCACAGAAACCTACTAATTTGTAATCTTTTGATTTCTTATAAAACAAACCAAGATTAGTAGTTCCTTGCAAATATCTGAATATTCTTTTAACAGCACTCAGGTGTGATTCTCTAGGATCTGATTGAAATCTAGCACACAGGCAGACGCTGAACATAATGTCAGGTCTTGAAGCCGTAAGATAAAGTAGAGATCCAATCATACCTCTGTACATTTTTTGATCTACCTTCTTACCAATTTCATCTTTACTAAGAGTGCAGGTAGGATGCATAGGTGTACACATAGGCTTACAATCCAGCATCTTGAATTTCTTCAATAATTCTTTGATATATTTGCTTTGATGTATATAGATACCATCACTGCATTGCTTGATTTGTATTCCAAGGAAAAACTTTAATTCTCCCATCATGCTCATCTCAAATTCACTGCATAAGCTCGTAAAATTCTTTGCAAAGGCTTTCATTAGTGGCTCCAAAAATGATATCATCAACATAGATTTGAACAAGTATGAAATGCTTGTTAGAAGATTTTTTGAAAAGAGTAGTGTCAACTAAACCTCTTGTAAATCCATTTTTCATTAAAAAGGAACTTAGTCTATCATACCATGCTCGGGAGCTTGCTTAAGACCATATAGAGCCTTTTTAAGTTTAAAAACATGTTACTGAAATTTAATATCTTCAAAACCAGGAGGTTGTTTAACATAAACTTCCTCGGTTATAAAACCATTTAGAAAAGCACTTTTCACATCCATTTGATATAGTGTTATCTCATGATGTCTTTGCAAATGAAACTAAAATGCGAATAGCTTCTAGTCTTGCAACAGTGCAAAAGTTTGATGAAATCAATACCTTCTTCTTGTGAGTAACCTTGAGCAACTAACCTTGCTTTATTTCTCACAACTTTACCATCTTCATCAAGCTTATTTCTAAATACCCATTTAGTACCAATAGCTTGCTTATCTTCTGGTAGAGTGACTAGCTTCCATACATCATTTCTTTGGAACTGATTTAGCTCATCTTGCATTGCTAGAATCCACCCTTCATCTTCCAATGCTAGATCAATCGTCTTAGGTTCCATTTCAGAAAGAAGTGCAAAATCAGTATGCTCCTTGAAAGAGGATCTGGTTCGTACTTTATCACCAGGTTCTCCTATGATTTGATCTTTTGGATGATTGGTTTTGTACTTCCAGCTTTTTCTTGCTTCAGCTTCTGCTTGAGTAGAATTCTTCGTCTGGTCACCACCGGATGATGAAGATGCACGTTCACCGTCTGACTTGTCACCGAGATTTAATTCTGAAAATAACTCATCTAACTCTGACATAGCAGTGTCAGGCTTCTTATCATTAAACTTGACATGAATGGACTCTTCAACTGTCAAAGTTTCTTTGTTGTATATTCTAGAAGCTTTAGATCTTTCAGAGTATCCCAAAAAGATTCCTTTGTCAGCCTTGGAATCAAACTTACCAAGCTGATCTTTAGTATTCAAAATATAACAAATACAACCAAAAGGATGAAAGTAAGAAATGTTTGGTTTTCTTCCTTTCCACAATTCATAAGGAGTCTTATTCAAAATAGGTCTTATAAAAATTCTATTTTGAATATAACAAGCTGTGTTCTTTATCGCTTCCCAAAAATGTTTCGCAATATCGACTTCATTGATCATGGTCCTGGCCATTTCCTGGAGGGACCTATTTTTCCTTTCTACAACACCATTTTGTTGAGGTGTTCTAGGAGAGGAGAAATTGTGGGAGATGTCATTTTCTTCACAAAATTTTTGAAAGCTTTCATTTTCAAATTCTCCCCCATGATCACTTCTAATAGAAGAGATACAGATGCCTTTTTCATTTTGAACTGATTTGCAGAAAACAGTAAATACCTTAAAAGACTCATCCTTGTGGGCAAGGAATCTAACCCATGTCCATCTAGTAAAATCATCAACAATGACTAATCCATATTTCTTTCCAGTTAAAGAGGCTGTCCTTGTGGGACCAAAAGGATCAAGATGTAAAAGTTCAAGTGGTCTAGAGGTCGAAACAACATTTTTTAAATGAAAGGAAGTTTTAACTTGTTTTCCTCTTTGACAAGCCTCACACAGGGCATCAAATTGGAACTTAAGATTTGGTAAGCCTCTAACAAGATTGTGCTTGTTTAATTTTGAGATTAACCTCAAATTGGCATGACCCAATCTTTTGTGCCAAATCCATTGCTCATCTTCAACAGACATAAGACACTTGACATCTTGTTTTGCAAGTTCAGAAAGATCAACTTTATAAATGTTTTGTTTCCTCTTTGCTGTAAAGAATATAGATCCATCATTTTTGATTTTACTGAACATCCATTTTCTGTAAAGGCAACATTATAACCACTGTCACATAATTGACTTATGCTCAATAGATTATGTTTCAGTCCTTCAACATATAAAACATTATCAATAGAAGGAAGAGAGCCTTTACCTATGCGACCAATTCCAACTATTTTACCTTTCTGGTTTCCTCCGAAACCAACGAATCCAGCTTCTCTAGGTCTTAGTTCTTGGAACATATGCTTTTCTCCCGTCATGTGACGCGAGCATCCACTGTCTAAGTACCAAGATAGGTGTGTTGACTTTGTTGCTAAGCAAGTCTGCAACATAGACTATTTTATCTTTAGGTACCCATATCTTTTTGGGTCCTTTCTTGTTAGTTCTTGAAGGATTCTTGTCCTTCTTAGTTGTAAACACAGTACACGCAATTTTCAAATGACCAGATTTATTGCAGTAAGTACAATGCAAGCATTTACTATGATTATTGGATTTATCAGATGCTGAATCATTTTCTAAAAGAGGTTCATCTGATATATAACCAAGACCATGAGTTGTCGTTTCTTGACACCCCAAATCAAAGAAGCTTGCTTGCTTGAGTTACACTCTGCAAGAAACTTTTGAAATGCATGTTCATAGTCATTTGATTTGCGCTAGGATTGCCTGTAACTATAGAGCTTTTAACTTGAGAGCTCTCACCTGTTGCTTGTTGGCTTCCGTGATGGTTATCCACCAGTGACGATTTTCGCCACGGTTCTCTTTATTGAGTACAGAGTTTTCATTGTGTAAAGAATGAAAATCTTGTGATAGTTTTGAAAATTTCTTTTTCAAATTCTTATACTCAATAGAGAGAGTGGCAGAATCCTTTAACAGATCATCAAATGCAAGTTGAAGTTCAGAATAAGAGTCATATATTATTACCTCTTCAACTTCTTCTTCTGAATAAAAGATCAGTGTCTGCCATGAGGGCAATGTGAGGTTCTTCTTCTTTATCTTCCTCAGAGGAGGATAAGTCATGATCTTCCCATGTTGCCATGAGACCTTTCTTCTTTTTCTTGAAGGAGCTTCTTGTGGACTTTTCCTTAAGATTAGGACACTCGGACTTGAAATGTCCAGGCTTCTTACATTCATAGCAAATGACTTGGGCTTTGTCCTTGTCTTTGCTTTCCTTCTTGTCCTTTGTATCTTTCTTCTTAAACCTCCTACTGAAGTTTCTCTTCTTCCACATTCTCTGGATCTTCTTAGATATGAAAGCTAGCTCATCATCTGATCCATCATAATCTCCTTCTGAAGCTTCATCATCTGATTCTTCTTCTTCAGCCTGAAAAGCTTTAAAAGTACTAGGTTTATGTTGATTAACTCTTAAAGCAATAGACTTACTCTTCTTGATAGGTTCTTCTTCATTTAGCTCAAGTTCATGAGCTTTCAAAGAACTCATAAGATCTTCAAGCCGAAGGACATTTAGATCTTTTGCTTCTTGAATAGCAGTGACTTTGGGTCTCCACTGCTTAGTCAAACTTCTCATGATCTTTCTCACATGGTCAGGTGTAGTACAACTTTTTCCAAGGGCCTGCAACCCATGAACAAGTGTTTGGAACCTTCCAAACATAGTTTCAATATTTTCTCCATCTTCCATTTTGAATAGCTCATACTGGCGAACCATCATGCTAGCCTTTGTTTCTCTTACTTGGGCAGAACCCTCATAAGACAAAACAAGAGAATCTCATGTTTCTTTGGCAGTATCAAACTTACCACATTTATCATATTCTCTTTCTGTCATAGCACAGATGAGAATAAATCTAGCCTTCTGATTGGTTTGATATCTCTTTTTCTGATCATCAGTCTAGTTTTCCCTAGGTATTGCAACACCAAGGGCATTAGCGGGAGAAATGTATCCACTTTCAACTATATCCCACAAATCAAGATTTTGTGCCTCAAGGAATGCTTTCATCTTATCTTTCCAGTAATCAAATTTTTCTCCATTAAATAGAGGAGGACGATTCATATGACCACCTTGTCAGACATGTTCACAAATGGATCTTTACTCTTAACATCATAGTGCTCAACCAAGAGGCCGAGCTCTGGTACCAACTGAACGTGAACACAAGAAGGGGGGTTGAATTGTGTTGAAAACTTTTCGCAAACTTTAAGTTAAAAACACTTAGAACACAGGTTTTTCAAAACAGTTTGTTAAACGGATGCTGGAAATAAACCGGACGCTGGAAAAGCAGTTTGTGAAAACTTGTTTTTAACAGAGCAAGATAAAGATAAATAGAAAGCAGTAAAGTAAGAGACACAGAGATTTATACTAGTTCACTACCAAACTGGTAGCTACGTCTAGTCCCTTCGTTCCTGAAGGATTTTCCACTATAATTAATCTGATTACAAAACCTTAAGAGTATTCTACTGTCACAATCTTGACAATACTCTCAACTTCTCAAAACGACTCAGTACATTCGAGCCTTTGAGGGAACAGCCTTAACTAGGCCAAAACAACTTTTACAAGTAAGTTGAATACAAGTATAAATAACTCTCACAGAGAGGATAAAAATTAAGCTCAATATAGAAATGCTTTCTAAGAGAAAGTGTCGGACGCTGAGTTCAGTTCTTGTAGTCCAGAGACTTGGCTCGAAACTTGATTTGCTCACAGAAACAGTGCTTTCAGAGTATTGACTCTTTGTAGTGTATAGCAATAGTGCTTGTTCTCAGTAAATGAAGCAATATTCTCTTGTAGAGTTTCGGCTCTGTCTTCAATGGATACCTTAGGGTATTTATAGGAGTTATAAAGGATATTACCGTTACAGTAAAAATGGCTCCTTTCCATTGAGTGGGGTGATTTCAAAAAGCTATCTCTTTCTTCCTTTCCAGAGAATATCTCAGTAGTACACATTACCGTTTTCGTACTACCTTGCTTTTCACAATTGCTTGTACAATTTTTGTCTTTTAGCTAAAGGTGTCACCTTTGATACCTCGTACAACAATTTTAGCGCATAAGATCAAATTCGAAATCTGTTCCAGAAACTTCTGAGAGGAAGAGCAACAACGTGACCAACACGTGATTTATAATGAAGTTCAGACGCTTGCTCAGAACGGAAGATCAGACGCTTATAGCAAATGGATAAGACTAGTGTCACAAAAGGTTAATTCCAGACGCTCATAAAGACAGTATACTAGGATGAGCCGGATGCTGACACATGGAGTGTATCCTTCTCTTGAGAGTTTCTTCCTTCTTGTTTAAGTGGCTTAGAAATATATGTAATATTAGTATCTGCACACTTCAAGAATTGTTAGAACATAAATTGTTCTCTTGTGAATATTTTGTTATCATCAAAATTAATGAGGGTCTAAACTTCTCAATCGTTTAGGTTCCAACATACTGCATCATAGTACATCTGATTTGCCTTCTGTAAACACTGTTTCAAATGCTGTTCTGAATTCCTTTACACTTTGGCACTCCAGACTTGGTCATCCAAGTGCTGAAGTCCAAAGAATTGTACTCAACCATTGTAATATTCCATGTGTACATAAGAGTACACTTGACTTTTGTGCTTCATGCTGTCTTGGAAAGTCTCATAGACTTCCCTCTCATTCGTCTAATTCTGTTTATAGCAATCCTGTAGAACTCATTTATAGTGATCTTTGGGGTCCAACCCCTATCATTTCATCCACTGCTTATACTTACTATATAACATTTGTAGATGTATGTACTAGGTTTACTTGGATCTACTTGCTCAAAAAGAAGTCAGATCCTCTCCCAGTTTTTCAGCAGTTCAAAACTATGGTAGAGAACCAATTCCTTTTAAAATCAAGTCCATTCAATCTGATTGGGGTGGTGAGTTTAGGTCATTCACCCAAACCCTTAATCAATTTGGCATCATTCATAAGCTTATTTGCCCACACACACACCACCAAAATGGCATGGTAGAGAGAAAACATAGGCAAATTATTGAAATTGGTCTTACCTTGTTAGCTCAAGCACTCTTACCTTTAAAATTATGGGATCATGCTTTCATAACTAGTGTCTACCTCTTTAATAGGCTCCCAACTTCATCCTTGCAATTTGGTATCCCTTACACTAAACTTTTTAACACTGATCCTGATTACTCCTTTCTCAAAGTATTTGGTTGTGCATGCTTTCCTTGCTTAAGACCTTAAATAATCAAAAACTTCAGTTCAGGTCACAGGAATGCCTCTTTCTTGGCTATTCAACATCTCAAAAAGGATACAAGTGCTTCGCACCCAATGGTAGACTATACATCTCAAAAGATGTCCTCTTCAATGAATACAGATTTTCCTATCCAAATATGTTTCCATCTACCACTAATGCTTCTCCTCAGACTGTCACATCTTCACCTAGTCCTGCTTCCAATTCTGCTCACAGTGTCTCACATACTGCTGCTACAAATTCTGTTTTACCTCATTCTGCTACACCAGTTTCTGCACCCACCTCAACCCCTCATTCACCTTCTCCAGCACCTCTCAACCCCTCACTATCTAACAATCCAACCAATTCATTGCCTCAAACAACAGCTTCTGTTTCATAAACTGGTTTACTGCCTCAGCCTGCATTGCAATTAAATTCTCATCCAGTGTAAACTAGATCCAAATCTGGCATTGTGTGTCCCAAGATTCGACCAACCCTGTTACTTGCTCATATAGAACCCAAAACCACCAAACAAGCCTTGGCTAATCTCACATGGCTTGCTAACATGAAAAGTGAGTATAATGCATTAATTAAAAATAACACTTGGACATTGGTTTCACTTCCTGCACAACGGATTCCAATAGGTTGCAAGTGGGTGTTTAGGGTTAAAGAAAACCCTGATGGTTTAGTCAACAAGTACAAAGCTAGGTTGGTGGCAAAAGGGTTTCATCAAAGACTTGGAGCTGACTACACTGAGACATTCTCTCCGATTATAAAACCTGTTACTGTTAGAACAATTCTCACCTTGGCAATTTCCAAAGGGTGGCAGCTTCAACAACTAGATGTAAACAATGCATTTCTTAATGGCTTTCTTGAAGAGGAGGTATACATGCTCCAACCCCCGAGTTTTGAAGCACAAGATAAATCTTTAGTTTGTAAATTAAACAAAGTTCTTTATGGCCTCAAACAAGCACCTAGGGAATGGTTTTATTGACTCAAAGGTACTTTGCTCCAGTTCGGGTTTAAAGCCAGTAGGTGTGATCATTTCCTTTTTGTTTACACAAGCAGGTCAGTTCTGGTCTATATGCTGGTCTATGTAGACGATATTATAGTTACTAGTAACAACAATGATTTCATTCAACAACTTGTAACTAAACTCAATGCTGTTTTCTCCTTGAAAGAACTTGGCACTCTTGACTACTTCCTACGCATTGAGGTTAAACCTCAAACTGATGGATCACTTATCCTTACGTAAGCAAAATACCTCAGAGACTTATTGAATAAAACAAATCTTCATGAAGCTAAGTCTCTGCCCTCACCAATGGTTGCTGGCTGCAAGTTGTCCAACACTGGCTCTGATCCTGTTTCTGATCCTACATACTATAGGCCCATTATTGGTGCTCTCCAATATGCAATAATCACTCGCCCTAATATCAGCTTTTCTATTAACAAAGTATGCCAGTTTATGGCAAATCCCTTAGAAGAACATCGGGCTGCTGTTAAACGGATTCTGCGATATCTAAAAGGAATAGTTTCATGGGGACTTCGCCGGCAACCTGTTTAATCCAGTAGTCTGGCCCTTATTGCATTTTGTGATGCAGATTAGGGTTCAGATCTAGTGGATAGAAGATCAACCTCAGGAGCATGTGTCTTTCTTGGCAATAATTTAGTGTCTTGTGGGTAGGAAGTAGCCAGTGGTCTCGCGGTCAAGTACTGAAGTTGAGTACCGAAGCATGGCCTTAGCCACATTTGAGTTGTTGTGGATTCAGTCATTACTTACTGAGCTGAATGTGCCCTTCTCGGTTCCACAAGTTTTTTGTGATAATTTGAGCACTATTGCCCTGGCTCATAATCCTGTTTTGCATTCAAAAACCAAACATATGGAGCTTGATCTATTCTTTCTGCGTGAGAAGGTTCTTCAGAAAAAATTAAAGGTCTCCTCTGTTCCTGGTGATTCTCAATGTGCTGACATTCTAACCAAGGCTTTACCCCTTACCAAATTCAGTAGTTGCAGGTCCAAACTCATTGTGTGTGACTCCTCTGGCTTCACTCCCAGCTGAATTTGCAGGGGAGTATTAGAGTAGTATTACTCTTGTGTGTACCGTAAGCTACAATAAGCCTGCCTTATATTATAATTCCTTGTGTAACTGTTAGATTAGTTACTAACTGACTTCAGTCAGTTAGTTAGGCTTGACAGCTTGCAACTCGTGTGCCTTCACTTCTATATATATGAAGTTGTGATGTAAAGAATGTACAAATTGAAATTCACAATTCAATATACAAGATTTCCTTCTCTGTTCTAAAATGTCAGAGTTAGGGTTTTAGATTTCTATCAGTACTAGTAGAGTTGTGTGGGCCAATGAATGTTTTCCTCGTTATTCAGCAAATATCATCTTCTTCATCTCTGCAATTCTCTGAAACCACTTTTGTAGCTCCTTACACTGGTTTCCATTATCTAATTGGAATCCCTGTACTGGGCTATGATTATTCCCGGAATCCCCCCTGAATATCCAAACGGTCCCATGCTCTTCGTGATTGAAAGTGAATTCAGTGAAGAGAAGGAATCATGCATGTGCCAAATTGAGATGAAAAATGCGAAGATTGGGATAAAAACAAAGAGGATTAGGGATTATCATTTAAGGAACCAAATGGAGAAGGAAAATAAGAAGAGTTTTTTTGTTTTTTGTTTTTTGTTTTTTTTTACGAAGAAAATAAGAAGAGTATTGAGTGTGAGAAATTTTAGAAATAGAAACTGAAATTTAGATGAAATAATTCCTATCACCAACGGATAATTCCATGATAGGTAAAGGTAACCGTTAGTACATGGTAATTTTCTTGTTGTGATAATATTTATTTGGGAGTAAATTGGGGGAAAATGTTGCGTTGAATAAATAAAATAATGCTTAATATACTTATTTTGTTGCTAAAACGACTATTAATCTGAAATAAAATAGACAGAGTTGAGTAAACTATTTGTAAACATGAGTGTCAGAGCCGTTATTTAGGGCGTGCAAACTATGCTAGTGCACAGGGCCCCAAATTTTGGCCCAAATTTGGGGGCCCCAAAATTTTTTTTTTTAAAAAAAAATAGGAGGTGAATCGTTTGCGACTGTTCAAAACAAAGGAAAGGGTTTTGACCAAAAACAAACAAAAACAAAACAAAAGAAGGAGCATAATCGTCCAAAAAAAAATTCAAAAAAGAAAGAAATAGGCCAGCTGTTCATCGTCACCGACCTTGGCATCAATGGCAGTTCAATCGCTCAAGAAAGAAACAAATTGCTCTGTTCGTCATCGTCCTGCTCTGTTCCCGTTCGTTTCATCTTCGGCTCTTCAAGTCAGGTATATCGCTTCTGCCTCGCTCTGTTCCCGTTCGTTTCATCGTCTTGCTCTTCAAACTCATCTTCGGCTCTTCTTCATCGTCTCACTTTTCTGCCTTTTTCATACCAGGATTTTGTTTTTGAGTTTTTCTCTTTAACTCATCGTCTCACACACTCTTCTGCAAGTCTCACTTTTCAGCCTTTTTTGAGTGCTTTCCTCTCTGTTGAGTTGAGTGTCAAACACGTTTGACACTTTGACCGAAAATGAAAATGTGAAATACACGATGGGAGGGACAGGAAAAGTGGGATCACTTTTTTAATTGGTTATTGGTCCTGTGTGCATCAATCCCTTTCTAATTTTATTTTTTTTAATTTGTTTTTTCTAATTTGTTTTTTTACTGTAAAGGAAAAAATAGGAGGAGCAGTGGAGCACCGGCACCGCACTGTCTCTTCTAAATTCTGGTTGTTTCTTTCTCTACCTTGGTCTTTTTTATTATGCCTCCTATTAGAAAGTATGAATCTGGATATGAGAAACGTAAAAAAAAGAAAAAACTTGAAGAGTTAACTCAATCTCAAAGAGGAGCTCTTGATAATTTTTTTAGAAAAGAACCACAAATTCCTATCGAAAATCAGAATGTTGATAATGTTGATGTTGAAATTCTTGAAACTGTGGTTACTACTGAAAATAATAATATGGAGAATGAAAATGTTGATCCGAAAAATAGAGGTGAAGTGCTCATTGAAAATGATAATTTGAATAATCAAAATGTTGATGCTGAAAATGGTGATGGTGTTAATTTGAATAATTCACTTGATAATGAATATGGTAATCCATTAGAGCAAGCAAATCCATTTGAACATTCGTTTGATATATTTGATCCAAGAAATTGGGATGCTCTTGATTCTAAAATGATTGATTTATTAGTTACGAAAGGTCCTAAAAGAGATTTGTCCATTGTGAATGGTCCTAAAGATAAATTTTCTAGACGCTTTACGGCTAATTTGTATACTAGAGTTTTAACAAATGGAGAGAAGTGTGATAGAGATTGGCTTGTTTATTCGAAAGAGCTTGATAGAGTATTTTGTTTTTGTTGTAAAGTTTTTAAAAGAGGGATTGGTAGAGGCCAATTAACAAATGAGGGTTTTAGTGATTGGTCACATATTGGTGAAAGACTTAGAGAGCATGAGACAGGCATGGAACATGTTAAGAGTATGACTACTTGGTATGAGTTGCGTCAAAGGCTGCAAAAGAATCAGACTATTGATAAAATGAATCAAAGACTAATTGAGAAAGAAAAGGATCACTGGAAAAATGTTTTAAAAAGAATTATTTCAATAGTGAAATTCCTTGCTAAACATAGTTTGGCCTTTCGTGGTTCTAATGCGAGATTGTACCAAAATAGCAATGGCAATTTTTTGGGCTTAATTGAAATGTTAGCAGAATTTGACCCAATTGTCCAAGAACATGTTAGACGTATTACAGATGATAATATTCACTTTCATTATCTTGGTCATAACATTCAAAATGAGTTAATACTTTTGCTTGCTTCTGCAATTAAAAACGAAATCATTAGAAAAATCAAACAAACAAAGTATTTCTCAGTGATACTTGATTGTACTCCTGATGTTAGTCACCAAGAGCAAATGTCTTTGATAATAAGATATGTGGATGTTTCTTCAAATTCTGTTAGCATTGAGGAATCTTTTTTAGGATTTTTGAATGTGAATGATACAACTGGCCAAGGGCTTTTTGATGTTTTACAAAATGAATTGAAAGATCTTGATCTTGACTTATTTGATGTGCGAGGACAAGGTTATGATAATGGCTCAAATATGAAAGGTAAACATCAAGGTGTACAAAAGAAATTTTTAGACATAAATCCGAGAGCCTTTTATACTCCTTGTGGTTGTCATAGTCTTAATTTGGCGTTGTGTGATATGGCTAACTCTTGTATTAAAGCACAAGATTTTTTTGGAGTTGTTCAACGCATTTATACAATTTTTGCCAATTCTACTAAGAGATGGCAAATTTTGAAAGATAATGTAAAAGGGTTGACTCCAAAATCATTGTCATCCACTCGTTGGGAGAGTCGTGTAGATAGTGTCAAAGCTATAAGAGCTCAAATGTCAGATTTTAGAGAAGCTTTACATGAAGTGTCGGAAAAGGATCTCGATTCTAAAATAAGAAGTGAAGCTAAATCCTTAGCAACAAATGAGCTTGGTGATTTTGAGTTTTTAATGGCTATAATCATCTGGTTTGAAATATTATCCGCAATTAATATGGTTAGCAAGCTTTTACAATCAAAGGATATGCTTATTGATGTTGCTATGGAAAAAATAAAGGGGTTGATTTCATTTTTTGAGGGATACAGAGAAACTGGTTTTTATAATGCCTTGGATAATGCTAAGGAAATTGCTATTGAATTGAATATCGACCCAGTATTTCCTCAAAAGCGTATAATTAGAAGAAAAAGACAATTTGATGAGAATTTGAATACCCCATCAGTTGAGCTATCTGGAGAGGATTCTTTTAGGGTTAATTATTTTCTTTACCTTGTTGATCAAGCCGTTGTTTCTCTTAATAAGAGATTTGAGCAATACCAAGAGTATGAAAATATTTTTGGTTTCTTGTTTACTTCTCACAAGTTACAATCATTGGACGATGCAACTTTGATGTCTTGTTGTAGTCATTTTGAATAGGCATTGAAACATAATGAGCAATCTGATATTGATGGGAATGAATTATTTGTGGAGTTAAAGTTATTAAGAGAAATCTTTCCTGAAGAAAAAATAGGACCTATTGATATATTAAGATTTTTGAAAGACTTAGATTGTTTTCCTAATACAATTATTGCATATAGAATTTTATTGACTATTCCCGTGACAGTTGCTTCTACAGAAAGAAGTTTTTCAAAATTGAAGTTGTTGAAGTCTTATTTGCGGTCTACTATGTTGCAGGAAAGGCTTAATGGACTAGCATTGATAGCAGTTGAGAATGATATTTTGGAAACAATACAATATGAAGACTTGATTGATGAATTTGCTTCAAAAAGTGTTAGAAGAATGGCTCTTTTTAAGTAGCTAGAAGATTGATTAGCTTAAAGTTGTATTGGTAGGATTTTAATTGTCCTGAAGTGGGTATTTAAGATTAGAACAATTGTCATTTTTTAAATAATATTTAAGATTGTCCTTTTTTTGAAATAATATTTAATTATTAAAATTGTCTTTTTTAATTAGGGACCCAATTTTTAAGACCAGAACAGAGCCCCCAAAATGTTTAAGACGGCCCTGATGAATGAGTGTAATGGGAAAAAGGGAGAGAAATATGAGATGTGACGAGAAAAGATGAAAGAGATATGAAATCTTCAATTTATTTTTGTTTTTGAAAATATCATTTAATCTTTCTGTTATACTTTTTAAAAAATAATTAATCAATGTGATAGTTTTCTTTATAAATAAAATGACGTGCAAAAGCATTATTGTACTGCAAAAGATCTCAACTAAAAATAATAAAACAAGGAATTAAAAAAAACATGGGGCATCAATCTGAGCCATGTGGAAAAATGAAGAGAATCTATAACTAAAGAGACCTAATCTATTGCAAAAGAAGTCTTCCCTTATGAAATTAAGAGTAAGATCCTACCAAACTAGACCCTGAGATACTAAAATTAGCTAATTTAAAAGAAAAAGTAAATATTTTAACCAAAACTTTTAAGATTAATAACTTATTAGTGTGCATAAGGTTAATTTTATTTGGATTATTTCTGACAATATTCACCAGTCCAAATTGACTTTAGAAATAGATCATTTCAATTTATTTGATATGCTTTTTTATGACTTTTAAAATCCATAGATTCCTAACTTTCTTTTAACACAATTTAAAGCGATCGATATTATTCCCAAAAAAAAAAAAATGATAATACTGTCAAAAAATTGTAGAATAAATATCAATTGATTCAACTGGTGTACATGAAAGTCAAGTGCTACATGAAGGAGACCCTTCAATTGTACAAACCAAGCTGAGCTGGCACACCTGTACCATTGATCCATGTCCCTTGCAAGAAAGACTCCACAGTATACTTAATAGCCTCATCCCTGTTAATATCTACGCGTCCAGACCACTTGACCCTAGCATTGGTGTTGGCACCAGCTCCATTGTTGTTAAACTCGGCATAATACAAAGTGTTAAGTGCAAAATCACCTTCCCAAGGTAACCAACCATCAGGTTGAATCAAGTCACCAATTTCAGTTTCCATTATGATGGTCCTAGAGTACTCCTTCCATGGCCTTCCAAGGTAGTTCCTGGTTGTTGGAGCAAGTCCAGCATCACCCTTGATCACACACTTTTGGAGAACAAAGCCAGTGTTTTCTGACTTGTCAAGTCTTCCTTGAGCTGTGACAATGTTTTGCTGATTGTCCAGTGGCTTTCTAATAACCATGGCGCAGTTTTGGAACACTGCTGATGCGTCGCCGAAGATGAAGTCGATTGTGCCGGAAATGACACAGTCGCGGTAGAACTGCCTGTGGGTTTGGGCGTATAGTGTGTCTTGGTAGCCTTCAAAGGCACAGTTGACAAACACTGCACGATCTGCTTGTACTCTTGCAGCCACTGCTTGGTGCTTTTCTGCTCCAGCCGTGTTTCTGTATCCCATATCTCTTCCCAAGAATCCTTCTCCAAGTACCACTGCAGAGTGCATATGGAAAAAAGGAGTTAAACATTAATACATTGTGATATTGGCAAGGTTTTTAAAAACAGTCCGCCACTGCGATCTGAACCATGACATCATGGTTTTTGACGTCGTCAAGACCAGAGCCGGGCCAAAGGGTAGGCATCACAAGCCCTTGCTTTAGGCCTCACCTCTCACTCAACTTTAAAAGAACTACATGTTGGGTCTCGTCTCTCTCTCATTTAGGCCTCACCTCTTATATAATGGCATCAAACAATTAGATAATGACCTCTTGTTGCTTTAGGCCTAAATTTTTGTTGGGCCGGCATTGGCCGTAACCGCAATTGAGGCCTCACATAAGCCATGATTGACCACAATTCCCCTTAATATCAAGAATCGTGACACTACTGTAACCGATTACTGCAACCGCGATTTAAAACCTTCGATATAGGTATATCCACATAGAGCGGCAAATAATATATGGTGCATAATTGTTTTCATGGAGGGAGTTTATTATTTAATATATATATGCTTACCAAATGATGCAGTTTGGAAAGTTCTGACTCCATCAACGAAATTTTTGTTGCCAGTGATGATGCTCTTGGAACCTCCATCACCATACATGGTTAGGTTGGCCATTTTCTTTGTAACTGTCACTGTCTCATCGTATACTCCTTCTTTAACATAAACCACGTACCTGCATGTTCATGTTGGAAAATATATGCTTTGCATAAGCATAGATAACATAAATTAAAATATAAATGAATAAATAATTGCGATCAACTTGGTTATTATTTATTTTTTGTCCTTCAGAAAGATCTCTCAAAAACCTAAACAAATAATTTCATTAAACCAAACATGCACATGGTATATTTAGATATTTAATGGAGAGCGAAATGAAATATAATGTTGTGAATAAAGTAAAATAGAAGAGAACAAAATTATCATTCTACTATTCCAATTTTTTTATAATGCAATGAAAAAAAAATTTCCATCCCATTTCCAAATTATAAGAGGAGAAAAAAAAAATGAATTATTGAATTAAATGAAATAGATCTATTTTATTTCAAACAGTCTAAACAATAAATAAAATATCATATTTCCATTGCATTGCACCATTCAAACATAATAACAAAGCAACATACCTTCCTTCATAAGTTGCTGGAATAGCAGCCAAAGCTTCAGAGACAGTTTTGAAGTTTCCACTGCCATCTTGTGCAACAGTGACATTAGGTGTAGGTTTCTCAAGTGAACCCTGCAATTCAAGCACCGGGGTAGCCCAAGCAGGAGCAGGAGCAGGAGCAGAACCAGGTGCCATAACAGGAGCAGCTCCAGGAGCATCAACAGGAGCAGGGCCAGCAGCAGGACCTGAAACAGGACCAGCAACAGGACCAGAGACAGGAGCAGCACCAGGAGCACCAACAGGAGCAACACTAGCACCAGCAACAGGAGCAGGAGCAGGAGCTTCAGTTTTCCCCCATGGTAATTTAAATCCAGAAACTCCTCCTTGGAAAGCAGAAACAATAGAAGAAACCTCTGTCACAACAGCAAGGGAATTGCTCACAAGTTCCTTAGATTCAACAAACATCTTCTCCAACTTAGTCTTGAATTCTCCCTCAGGGAACCCATCAATGCAGGTTTGTTGGTAAGACATAACAGCACTGAGCCAGTTGTTCAATTCAGGAGCCTTAGAGGCAAGGTTGTCCATACCATTCTGACCAACTTCGGTTATAGAGAATCCCATTTCTTCCTTAGCATCCTCAAACAACTGTTTACAATCTTCATAAGCTCCCTTTTCCTCTTCATTCGCAAACTTCAAGTTCGCGGTTTCGTTGAAAGCCTTGTTAACCTCATTCTCAGCAAGGATCATAGAAACCAAGAGAAGATCCTTCGGCTGTGACAGTTTAGGGTCCTTTTTCAATGCCTCAGTGAGAGTGCTTTCGCATTTGTTCTTGTATTCTGCATTGTTGCATATCATTTTCACAAGCCTTGAATATTGATCAACACGTTCGGCATTGGATGGTGTTGGAGAGACTTGTTTGATGTTGTCTGCGTTTGATCTTTTGACAACAACAAATGCTGCTGCGGCTACGATGCATGCAAGGAGAATGGTGGAGACAACACCGATCAAGATCTTTTTTCTAAGCTTTGATTTCTCTGCGGTTTTTCGACGTTCTGATATGAGGTCGAAATCTTGGAATGCCATTGCGAATGTTGTCCAAGGCAGAGGGAGGGTTTTTCTTCCTCTGCCTTTGACTCAAGGGACAAACGACCGTGAAAGAGAGAAGAGGACAAAACGGATTTTGTTTAACGTTGATTAATTGTCCTTTCTCCTTCGACTTGCTTTGTTCCATCTTTCGAAGATTTAATATTGTCTGTCTGTGAGAGACCACCTGGGAGGTGTGGTTGAGAGACATTTTTGGTCTTTCTATTTTTGAAAGTTGCGGTTAAGCGCTTCTCGGTTTAATGATTGATGCCAGGTTCTGCTCCTGTAATTCCAACCGTATTTTTCTTGCCAAAGGGAAACATAACATGACAGCACAGATGGTATTGGCATGACATATTTCTTTGGAACCTTAATTAAACACCACATCTTTAAATTAGAATGAAACTGTATGTCTGAGTAGTTAAAGTTTTATTAATAGAGTTTTTCTAACATGTGCAATCAGACTTATCTATTATCTCACTTGCAATTAATATTAACTAGTTAATTTATTATGATTCTTTGGAGAAAAAAAAATCTCTCTCTTATTTATTTTATGATTCACCTTCTCTATAATCTTTCTTTCCACAAAAAATTAATAACAAATTGATTCTATCAAATTAATAGCAATTGATACATTATTTTAATCGAAATGAACTAAAATATTTTTTTCGTAAAAAAAAAATGAAATAAAATATTTTTAAGCAATTGAAAAACCTCCGTCTAAAAAACATTATTAAGCAATTAAAAAACATCAACACATATTTCTGATTGCAATTCAGGTGCCATTGCAACCCAAGTGCAACTACTATGATGAATTAAAAATCATTTTTCTGAAAAACAAAAACTTCAACAAGCCACAATGCCTCCGTGTAATTTAAAATCGGGTCATGTTTATGTTTTTTTAGGAAGACTCATCAAAATCTAATTCAGTAACAGATGTTCATCAAAAAAATTGTTACCAAGTTAGAGTTACAGTGATTCACCAACAAACAGAATGCAGTTTATGGCAAAATAGATCACTATAGAATTTCTTTTGAAAGGGTAAATGGACTAAAAACTGAAGGAGTGGCCTCTTTTACTTTTTCTTCTTGTTTGTGTTTGTTTCACTTCGTTACTATTGGGTCCGGTACCATCTAAGTTTCTGTCACGGCCAAGCTAGAGTTACTACTATTAATTTATTGTGGAAAGAGAGATTATAGAGGAAGTAAATCCTAAAATAAATAGGAGAGAGATATTTATTCTTTTCTGAAGAATCATAATTAATTAACTAGTCAAAATTAATTACAAGTGAGATAATGGATGATCTTTAACATGTGCAACCTTGCACATGTTAGAAAAACCCTTATTAATATCCTCGTTATGATCATCCACTCTTCTTCCAAATATAGCCACCTCTTATTAGCTACATTGTAAATTAAACTAGAGTTAGTTTATTTACTTAACCTTTAGTTAGTTTAGTTGAGTTGTTAAAACTCAAGTTAGTTTGCTGTTATTAATACAACAGTGCTGTATATATAAGGATAGAAACTAACTCTCAGCCCTCTGTAACTAATTTTTCACATCATATGAAATGAAGATAGTTTTCTTCTCAACTCTTCCTTCTTCTTCCATGCAATTCTGCGACACTAAGATGGTATCAAAGCTCAATTTTTGAGCTCTGGTTCTGTCAATTGTGCTCCGATTCGTTCTTCTTTAATCACATTCTCGTTTCAAATTTCTTTTGATCGGTTGAAATTGATTTCGTGTTTTTCTTTCAACCAAGTTATTTTTCTAGATCTGAGATTTGGATTCCGCATCACAATGACGAACCAGAGCCTCGAACCCTACACAGATTTCGCAACAAACACCACCAATCCTTTCTATCTCCATCCAAGTGAGACTCCTGCAGTGGTGTTAGTCACGCCGTTGCTCGAAGGTACAAAGAATTTTCATTCCTGGATTCTTTCGATGCGCGTCGCATTGGTTTGCAAAAACAAGTTAGGGTTTGTAGATGGAACCCACTACTAGAAATTAGCTATTTAGCGACCGATTTAGAGACCGAAAAAAATTGGTCGCAATAGCGACCGATTTAGAGACCGAATTCTTCGAGTTATTGATAAAAAATGTTTGGTCGCCAAATCGGTCGCAAATAATAAATTAGCGACCGATAATTAGCGACCGAAATATCGGTCTCTAAATCAGATTTTTATTCGCATTAAAAAATTTAAAAATTATTTTTTATCTTTAGCGACCTATTTAGAGACCGATAATTAGCGACCGAAATATCGGTCTCTAAATCGAATTTTTATTTGCATTGCAAAAATTTAAAAATTATTTTCTAGCTTTAGCGACCGATTTAGAGACCGATATTTAGCGACCGAAATATCGGTCTCTAAATCGGATTTTTATTTGCATTGCAAAAATTTAAAAATTATTTTCTAGCTTTAGCGACCGATTTAGAGACCGATATTTAGCGACCGAAATATCGGTCGCTAAACTTAAGTTTTTTTTTTTTGGTGCTGAAGCTTAAGTTTATTTTATTAAACCCTCACTCACTCATTCTCGTTCAAAAAAAAATATTTGTTTCAACCCAAAATTAAATAAAAGTAATATTAAGTACAAAAATGAACATAAAAAAATTAAAGAAACTAAATTGGAAAAAATTTAATTTGACTTGACGGGATTGACCCGCTCCTACGTATCTTTCGGTGAAATGAGGACTCAAAAGTCACGTAATTCTTCTAGAAAATATTTGTGTGTTTGATTGATTTTAAATATTTTAAAGATTTAAAATCTCCAAGCTGTCACAACTCAAGTGTCTTAAACTGGGAGTAAAATTACCTAATGCTAATTTAAGGATCAACGGGTTTTTAAATAGGACTTATAAGTCTCATTTTAGTTCTCTAAAAAAAAGTCTCATTTTAATAGAATACACATAAGTGCCTCACCACACTACACCGTGACTCACTTAGTCCCACCTTAGTACCCGCACTAAACCCTAATACTCCCTCCCTCACTCGATGAGCAGCCGCAACACAAACGAAAGAAGAAAAGAAAAACAAAAGAAAGGGAAGAAGAAAAAAGAACAGGAGAGGAAGAGAAAGGGAGAGTAGGCGATGGAGAAGGAAGAGGAATGTAGCATCCCAATTTTTAAGAAAAGTGATTTTTGCGATAAAATCCTGAATACTCAAAAAATAAGTCATAGAGATTGATCACCTCAATGATTTACTAAGAGTACGTGGAATTATTTTAACTCATTTTAAATAATTTATTTATTATAAATAATTATTATTCATGATTAATGCACTCACACCGCCCAAATTAATTGAAGCAATTAATGCTATTTTTTTTTGTTTTCAATAACAGTGGACCTGCCCTAACTTTTGGCAAGGAATCAATCACATATCCCGCCCAACATCTCTCCCTCCTTCCCCAAACCATCTTCAGCTTCTCAAATTCAAAAAAATTTGAATACCGATTCATTTTATGTTTTTTTTATGTAACCTGACATTAGAAAAGCGCCATCTTCAACCTTGCATTTTCTTACCGATATTCAATCCCTAGGAAACCTGTAGATAATAAAACAACAACACCATTGATACGCAAAAATCAAAGGGATGAAACACAAAGGGAAACGTAGAAAACGAAAACCAGATACAAGAAAAGAGATGGGGGTCGTTGGAATGTCCATTGCCACCGCGATGGCAGCCCACAACCACTGCGGGCAACATCGTCTCCCTTTCTGTCGTGGATGGATGTGCCGCACCGCTCTCGGCATCCTCCGTCTTCTCCCATAGCACGACTTCATCTTCGTCTCCCCTTTACTGCGTAGCCTCCTCTACGAAACCCACAACCAAATTGCAAGAGATGAGGACCAAAACGGACAAATCCAAAATCCCTGGCCGCAACCTTGAAGGTCATTTCTGGCCACCGTGGACCTCCAATCAAAAAACGAAGTTGATAATTGGAATCCCCACGCGGTCCGCAATAAAACCCCTAAGACGGGCCTTCAATGGAGCCACCGTACGCCGTCATCAGCCGCCGCACCAGAGTCATGAACAATGATCACTTCTTCTCCTTCTTTGTTTGGTGAGTCTCTTCACCTCCTTCTTTGGGTTCATCGTATTTCCAAGCTCAGATCTGCATTATTTCCAATTTAAATCTTTGCCTGTAACCTCTCAATTTGTGTTATTTCCTCTGCATTTGCTCGCATGATGTTTGTTTATCTTTAGGGTAACTATTAGAATTAATCTGCATATTTATTTGTTTATTCATAATTATTTGATTTCTGGTAGATTTATATCCAGCTAATCTTTGCCGATTGGGAGGATTTTGTCTAGATCTGTTCTTGAAAAACTCAAGGAAAAAAAGTAAGTGGTTCAATACAATTACATGATTTAACTTAATGGTAACCACTATTTACTTACTCACTAGATTGTATTAGTATTATGAAGTGACGTGAGTAGAAAGATTATGCATCATATTTTTTTCTACTTATTTTGTTTCTCAGGTGATTATATAGGATATGGTTAATTACTTTTTTATACATAGCATCAAATCAAGGAACTTCTGAGAAAAGAATTAAACATTTACTTAAGGAAATGGAACAAAGTGGTGATGTCATAATTTTTGTGAAATAAGTTCTTTACTTTTTTGAACCAACTACAGGGACAAAGTGTGATTGAAGGGTTTTGTCAAGATTGTATCAGGTAATTTTACCTGAACCTGTTTTGCTTTCAATAGTGCAATATAGCTGCTTACATAATGTGTTATTTAAAGCTGCTTTGAGATTTGAGACATATTGTACCATTATCAATTGGATATTTCTCTGTTCACTATTGTTTGAATGATGATTTTATTACATTTTCTTCAGACTAAAGTTTTGTTTAATTATTTTTAAGGTATTTGGTATTGTGTATTATTTGTTGAGAACATGTTCATAGTTGATTATTTTGTTTTCTGATAAACTTAGTTGGCATTTGGTTTGAATATGCTGATTAGAGAGGAGGGATCTCAGATGAAATACTACGCAAGTAGCTTCAGGAGGAAGATACAGGCACAAAATGCTAAACCCCATGTAGTGTAATCATTAGTGCCACTGACAATTTAGTATGTGCATTTGTTATCCTTTTTGTAGTCAAATGTTAGCATGGAATAGTATATTAGGATGACATTTTCTGTTAACACCCACTGTTCTTTGACTTGATGCTTTGCTAAAATGTGCTTAAAAAATAAATCTTTTGAAAAAAAGTTGTTTCCTTTAAGCACTACCTATCAATGCCTTTGGTTCTTTACTGAGTGTCTTGCTAAAGGAATGTTAACTATTGTTCATGAGTGTTTTGTACCACATTTTTTGGTGTTTTCTTTAAGCACTACCTATCAAGTTCTTTGGATTTTTGTTCATTTTTTGGTAAAAGCATTGTCACATTATACTGAAAAATTTATTACAGGGACTGAGGTGTTTTTAACATCATTAAGAGAAGTAGTTGGTGATTTAATCTTTTGGATTGGTTTATATAAACTGATGTTGTTGAAAAGGGGGATGAAAGGAAGAAACAAGGTGCAGAGAATGTATTTGAAGCAATACATGGGTAAGAAAATTGTTGAGGTGTGTGACAACCACCCTAAAAATTTAAAATGGAGCCGCCACCAATATTTTATTAGGAAACATTGGAAAACCTATTTTGAATTATTTTGAAGAAAAAGGTCCTTCGAACCAGATTCGAGTTCGGGAGTTGATTACGCGCAAGGAAGGATTAGCACCCATACGCGCCCATTTAAAAAATGGTACCCATTAATCGTTCATATAAGAAATTGTTTGCCTTTTAAGAAAATTAATTCCCTTTATCAAATTTTTAAATAATAAGTAAAAGAACCAACAAAATTTAAAAAGAAAGCTTTTTATGGTATTTATTATTGTTTCATTTCCTTTTAATAAAAAGGAAATACAAACTGAAAATAAAAAATAATTCCCTAAGTTATTAACTTATTTATTTAAAAAAATGCTTAAGTGAAAGAACAAAATTCAGAAAACTTCTATTTTACTTTTAAATCCCTTATTAATATCCTATTCATTTATAATGATTTATGAAACAAAGAAAGAATAAATTGTAACTAAGTCCCCGACTTGGGTTTAATCCCATTGAAAGACCAAACCCTAAAACATGATTATATGGAACGGAAAAAATCTATTTTTGCGTTTATGCCCCTATTAATTATGTATTTACAAATTGACCCTTATTAATTATGTATTTACAATCTAGTCCTTATTTATCACACATTTGCAGTTTAGTCTCTTTTATAACATATTTGCAAATTGTCCCCTATTTAGGGTTTGGCCCCGTTGGAAGGCCAAACCCTAAACCTAATTCCAATTCAAAAACGGGGGGTACCCAAATTGACACCCACACCAACAACAGGGACGATACAAAGATAACAACAATAGCAACAATCAAAAACAGTCACCAACAGCAACAATCACAAAAATAAAAGAACGAACAGGAAAGAAAGAAGTAGGAGAATGCAACAGAAATTGATTATAGCATTCAATTTAAGTCTCTGTTATATGATTGTATTTAGAAAAGGAAATAAAAGGGAGAAGATGCAACCTGGGTATCAGCTCTTCCCAGAGAATTACAAACAGGGGTTGTGGGAGTATAGCCTAGAACTAGAAAGTGTTTAATTTTTTTAGCTTTGGTAGGCTCACGGGTTCGTGCTTCTTCTTCTTGGCTCTGCTTACTCTCTGTCTCTCCTTGTTCTCTCTGGTTTTTCTCTGGCTCTCTTAGGGTTCCGTTTGCTCTCGGCCTCCTCATTTCTTTTTGGGTCCAATTCTTTTTATAGCCTTTTCGTTCCTCTTCAAGACCTGCAAATTAAAAGGGGAAAGAAAATCAGTGTTGATTTTAAAACAAAAATAATAAAAGGAGAAAGAAAGAAACTTCCCTTTTTGGAGATACGAATCTCTGATTGAGAGATTTGAGGATAGGTTGAGGCCGCGGCTAGGGTTATGGAAGGAAGAAAATGAGAGGAAATGAGGTAGATTAGGTTTAGGATGAGGTTTGGCCGCGGCGGCCTCGGGTTGGAGATGAGGAGAAGAAGATGAAGGAGATGAGAGAAATGTGGGAGGAAGAGCGTGGATGACGTAGGAGAAGGGAAGGATGAGGAGTTGAGAGGGGATGCAGCGCCGCGAGGAGAGGGATGAGAGAAGGAGAGCGTGAGGCGCGCCGCGACGCTAGGGTTTGAGGGTGAGGGAAAGAAGATGGGGATTGACGGTGAGGCGTGAAGGGAAGGTTTGAGAGGGAGAGAAGGGAAAGCAGAATGAAAGAGGAAAGTTTGATGGTTTGATTTTTAGGGTTAATGAAATGGGCTGGACGTGTGGTTGGGCTGGCATGCGTGAAGTAGAAAGTGGGCTTGGGGGTGTATGAGCAAGAAGAACATGGGGTGCAAGAAGCAGCAAGGGAGTAAGGCGTGAGGATGATGCTGTTGGGTTGGGCTGCTATTAGCACCACCCAGTTTTATTTTTGGCACCCCCACTTTCTTTTAAAAATATAAAATCCTCTTTTTCTCTTTTTATTCATTCTTTTCTTTTCTTTCTTTCTTCTCTTTTATTCTTTATTATAAAACCAAAATATTATTTATTATTACTACTACCACTAATTAATAAAAGTTAAAATAAAATAAAAATAAAAAGGGCCGGACAAAATTAGGGTACTACAAGGTGATTGTCAAGTTTTTATTTTTCATGCTATATTATTTCAGGTTGTGTATTTGCAAGTTCTTCTTTTTCTTTGCATTACTTTGAAACCTTTTTTCTTCATGTTATTTTTGGGTATCATTGTGATGAGGGCCTATTCTTGAAAAGAGGATTAGTGGTGTTTATGATTATGATTCATGTAATTGGTTGATGGTTCTTACGTTTTAGTTAGTATAATTGTGATTGTGTTTGTTGGAAATGTAAAAGTAAGCGAGTTAGTGATTTATGTGTGAAAACTTTGTTCTTTGAGAGATTTAAAAACATTTTTTTGAAACTTGGTTGGATCCTTGAGGCAATGAAACACATATGGTAATTGAGTTCTTTGAGACTCAAGAAAGCCAAGTGGAGCCCAGTTAAGGATTTTTATTGAGTTTGGCATGAAAAGTATCGATTCTTAGTGTTGTTGAATATTTTAAGTTTTGAAGGAGATGAAATTGGTCAGAAAGTGGTGTAAATTTTGGTGTTCATCTTTGGTATTACTGTTTTTAGTTTTCTTTTTTTGTTGTTTGGTGCATGATCTGAGGAGGATTGTTTTCTTTCTATAAAACTTCGAATCAAAGTGTTGACTCTTTATCCTATGACTATTTATGTGTGTTATATTATAGGTGAGAACCATAATAAGGAGTTGCTGGAGAAGCTTGAGGTTAGTGAGAGTTTGATCAAGAATTTGCAGTCTCAGAATATAAAGCTCACTCAGGAGTCAGAACCTTGCTGCTGTTGAAGCTAAGATAGCAGCCGTTGGAAGTAGAGGAAAGGTGAGAAAGAATTTTAATGGGTTTTCTTTTTGTATTTTGCCTTAGAATACATGAAGCAGAGTTTTGTCCTTCTCCTATACTGGAGATGTGCTGATTGGAGACTCACAAATTCTTGGAGCATTCATCTTTGGTTATTGTTCTGTTTTTTACCTAACCTAGCAATTGGGGGATGATAATGACTTATTGTATCACCTGCATGTCTAAAGTTTGGCAATTCTGACAATTATGTAATTTTTCATTATGCATCTATTGTTAGGAACAGTCAAGGGACAATTAAAGGATGTGGGTTTTGGGGGAGGGGAGAGGGACATCGATGTACGGGCAAGGGACAATTGAAGGTTGCAACTCTAAATATTAGTTCTCCCTTTCCAGGAATCACAATCATGACTGTGTTATTGCTAACCGAGAGTTAGTTTCAAATTCCTGAACTATTTTTTGTTTTGTTTGCTATTTTTTGTGCTCCTAAAATCACTGTGTTGGACACTTTTGATTTAACCAAAGTTCAAATTTCAAGAGATACTTTAGGGAAATTGCACATGTTCTTATGTTCCCATCATGAGTCTTAAATATTTGATAAGGCATTTATGGAGTCGCATTTGCCAGCGTTTAAGGAGAAGAATCCTCAATTAGAGGTGGTCATTGTCTCACTGAAATGATTTGTGGTCAGCATCCCCATCTGCAGGGTTTTTACAGTTAGATTTTAGTACTGCTCACTCATTCCTGTGAAAAGCAGAGAACACAAACCAGCGAGTGATATGTGTGACGAATATGGATCCGGAAGACATACTTCTGCATGCAACCAGGCTAAGGAATGCATTGGGAAGGAGTAGTGAAACCTGAGGACAAGACACGTAACCAAACACACTAGTGTGCAAGGTTTTCATGTTGATATTGTATTATTTTTTGTAATAGTTCAGTTTGAATGAAATTACTGTTATATTGTTTTGTAATAGTTCAGTTTGAATGAAATTATTGATGTATTGTAACATCTTACATGGTGATGAATTTTATTTTATTTTTATTCAAATAAAGTTATATCTAGGGTTTGGCCTTTAATAAAATTTATTTGATTATAAAAAAGGTGATAAAGTTTAAGGAATCTGATAAAATGTGTTGAAAAATAGATTTTTGAAAGTTTAATTTTTTTTTAACTAAACATAAATTAGCGACTGATTTTAGAGACCGATTTAGCGACCGATTTTAGGGACCGATTTAGAGACCGGTTTATAAAAATATAAAATCAAATTAGTCAAATTCGGTCTCTAAATCGGTCTCTAAAATCGGTCGCTAAATCGGTCTCTAAAATCGGTCACTAAATCAGTCTCTAAAATCGGTCTCCAAATCGGTCGCTATATATTCAGTCACTAAATCGGTCTCTAAATCGGTCTCTAAAATCGGTCTCTAAATCGGTCTCTAAAATCGGTTACTAAATCAGTCTCTAAAATCGGTCTCTAAATAGGTCGCTATATATTCAGTCACTAAATCGGTCGCTAAAATTAGCGACCAGTGTTTTAGCTACTGATTTTTGTTGGTCTCTAAATCGGTCGCTAATTCGATTAGCGACCGATTTTAGAGGTTTAGCGACCGAAAAATCGGTCACTAAAAACTGATTTTTTTTGTAGTGACCATAGCTGTTCCAGGAAAAACTGAATTGCGATATAATCAGTGGCTTAGATGCAATAGTATGATTCTTGCTTGGCTTCAAAGATCTTGTTCTGCAACTGTGCGGAAATCAATTGTTTTCTTTCAAAAAGCATACGATGCTTGGAAGGACTTGCATGATCGATTTGATCAAGGCGATATGTTCAGAATTGCTGATATTCAGGAAGACATTTGCAAATTGTCCCAAGGTAGCCGTGACATTTCTGAGTATTACAATGAGTTGAAAGCACTATGGGATGAATTAGAAAATTTCAGGCCTCTTCCACAATGTAAGTGTGCTATCCAATGCTCCTGCGGTGCAGTCCAATCTATGCGATTGATTAGGGACCAAGATTATACAATCAGATTTCTGAAGGGACTTAATGAGGAATATTCTCATGTGAGGTCTCAAATCATGATGATGGAGCCCTTTCCTCCCATTGCTAAGGCTTTCTCTCTTGTGGTTCAACAAGAGAGACAATTTCATGCTGCAACTGTTGAGACCGAATTGAAAGATCTTTCTGTAGAATCTGGCAAAGCATGTGTTGTTAGTGGTAATCAGTTTGCTAATAGAGGCAGAGGAAATTATTACAACAGAGGCCGTGGCAGGCAAGGCCCTAGAGGCAGGGGTCAAGGAGGCAACAGGTTATGCACTCATTGTGGTAAAACCAACCACATTATTGATACTTGCTATTTTCTTCATGGCTTTCCCCCTGGGTATCAAACCAGAACCTCTGTCAAGACTGGATCATCTGCTAATTTGGCTTCAGTCAGTGCTGTTTCTGATGAAGACTCCAAAAATTCTGAAGATACTTCCACCAATGGTGTCACCTTATCACAAGAACAATACAAAGGACTCATGGACTTGCTTCAACATTCAACGCAACAGGCTGCAGCTGCATCACATTCTGTTAACACAATCATGTCAAACACACATTCTTCAAATTCGGTTAATTCCAATTCTTCCTTAAACACTAACTCCAACATTACTTTTGGTAAGAATCTTACCTCCTGGATTATTGATACAGGAGCCACCAACCATATTACTCATAGCCTTGATATACTTACCAATTGTACTTCTATTAAGCCCATTAGAATTGACTTGCCTAATAACACATATGCTACTGCATCTCTAGCAGGAACAGTTTCTGTTTCTGCTGATTTACAGCTCCATAATGTGTTATTTGTGCCAAGTTTCCATGCCAATTTAATTTCAGTACCACAACTTACCAAAACAAGTGACTGCTATGCTGTTTTTACTGACCAAAACTGCTCATTTTTTCAGGTCAATACCAAGAGGATGACTGGTACAACTAGACTAATTCATGGACTCTATCTGCTGGAATTGTCGGCAACTGGTTCTGCTTTTCAAAGAGATGTTTCTGTTTGTAATTCTGCCACTGTTTGTAACTCTGGTTCCAAAACTTTCACTGAAAGTTGCCTTTGGCACAAGAGATTAGGTCACATATCTTTTGATAGACATCAATGTATGTCTACTCAATTTCCTTTCATAGCATTTCACAATATCAAACTTCCTTGTGACACTTGTCAATTTGCTAGGCAAAGAAAATTGCCTCATTTTAGTAGTCTTAATAAAAGCACTCATGTTTTTGAAATTCTACATGCTGACATTTGGGGCCTATATGCTCATTCTTCATTTTTAGGCCATAAATATTTTGGCCATTATTAAATGCACCCCCACCTGGTAGGTACACCCCCAAAATACCCCTCGAAAAAAACAACAAAAATTCTTTTTTTTTTTAATTCTGAACATTTTACCGGAAATTGCAATTTCCGGTATACAAATTGTATACCGGAAATTGCAATTTCCGGTAACATTGTGATTAAAATTTGTATACCGGAAATTGCAATTTCCGGTAAAATGTTCAGAATTAAAAAAAAAGAAGAATTTTTGCTGTTTTTTTCGAGGGGTATTTTGGAAAATTCACAAATTGAGGGGTGTACCTACCAGGTGGGGGTGCATTTAATAATGGCCAATATTTTTTGACTCTTGTGGATGATTTTAGTAGGTTCACATGGATAATTTTGTTGAAATCTAAAGATGAAACCCACAAGCATCTTACTCATTTCCTAGCTTTTATTGAAACTCAATTTCATACCACATTAAAATGTTTAAGAAGTGACAATGGTGCTGAATTCCTTATGCATGATCTTTATCTAAGTAAGGGTATTATACACCAAAGGTCTTGTGTTGAGACTCCTCAACAGAATGGCACTGTTGAGAGAAAGCATCAACACATTCTAAATGTAGCTAGAGCTCTCTTTTTTCAAGCAAACCTACCTAAAAATTTTTGGAATTTTGCCATCCAACATTCTGTGCATCTTATAAATAAGATCCCTACTCCTATTCTCAAAAATAAATCTCCATATGAGATTCTTTTTAATCAACCACCTTCATTAATTCATCTCAAAGTTTTTGGTTGTCTTGGTTATGCTTCCACTTTGCATAATCATCGCACAAAATTTGATCATAGGGCTAGGAAAACCATTTTTCTAGGATATAAGGAAGGTATTAAGGGTTTCATCCTTTATGATTTGCATTCTCATCGATTATTCACTTCTAGAAATGTGATTTTCTTTGAAAATCATTTTCCTTTTCATACTTCTGCATCCAATAATTCTGAACATTCAGCAAGTGACCCTGTCATCTCACACACCATGGACAATTCAGCTTTTCTTTTTGAACCATTACCTGTTGAAAGTTCTGTTTCCACTTCTGGTTTGCATTCTGCTCCAGCAAGTGACCCTGTCACTGCATTGACAGCACCTGAAACTGACATTTCTGAACCTGAGACTGATATTTCTGAACTGGAAATTGATCCAGAACTCATTCCATCTGCATCTCCTGCACTTAATTCTCCTCATCCAGTGGTTAGACATTCGGACAGGATCAAATCTAGACCCAGTTACTTGAATGATTATCATTGCAATTTGTCTAGTTGCTCCAATTATACTTTAGGTATTGTTTCACCTATTTCTTACCCTTTATCTTCTGTTTTATCTTATCACAATTGTTCTTCTTCCTATAGAAATTTCTGTTTAGCAGTCACTACTCAATTTGAACCCAAAACTTATAATCAAGCTTCCAAGCATGATTGTTGGCAGAAGGCTATGAAAGCTAAGCTTGATGCTCTTGCCTTGAACAATACATGGTCCATTGTTGATCTTCCTAGTGGTAAAACACCTATTGGTTGCAAGTGGGTGTATAAGGTGAAATATAATGCTGATGGTACTGTTGAAAGACACAAGGCCAGGCTTGTTGCCACGGGGTTATACCCAATTAGAGGGTGTGGATTATTTTGAAACTTTTAGCCCAGTTGCCAAGCTCACAAATGTGAGGATTCTTTTAGCCCTTACTGCTGCCAAAGGATGGTTTTTGGAGCAACTGGATGTCAATAATGCGTTTCTGCATGGTGATTTAAGTGAGGAGGTGTATATGTATCTGCCCCCTGGTTTGCCTACTACAAATTCTGATTTGACCAATAAAGTTTGTAGGCTACATAAATCTTTATACGGTCTCAAACAAGCTAGTAGGCAGTGGAACCACAAGCTTACTCAGACTTTGTTATCTCTTGGATACACCCAATCCTCCTCTGATCATTCTCTTTTTGTCAAATCCATGACTAATTCATTTGCTGTTTTATTAGTCTATGTGGATGATATTTTTTTAGCAGGAAATGACATGTCTGAGATCAAATCTGTCAAGAGCATTCTGGATGATAAGTTTTGGATCAAGGATCTTGGAGCACTTAGATTTTTTCATGGCTTGGAAATTGCAAGGTCCAGCCAAGGCATTATCTTAAACCAGAGAAAATATACATTGGAGCTTCTTGAAGACAGTGGAATACTTGCAGCCAAGCCTCTAACCACTCCCTGTGACCCTTCAATTAAAATCAGCAATGCAGGCAGCCCTGCCTATCCTGATGAAACAGCTTATAGGCGCCTTATTGGGAGGTTAATTTACCTCACAACCACAAGACCTGACATAGCTTTCAGTGTGCAGCAGCTAAGTCTGTTCCTATCTTGCATTTTCAAGCTGCAATTAGAGTATTAAGATACCTCAAGTCAGCTCCATCTCAAGGCTTATTTTTTCCTGCATCAAATTCTCTGCAACTTTCTGGTTTTGCAGACTCCGATTGGGCCTGCTGTCCAGACACCCGCAAATCTGTCACAGGTTATTGCGTATTCCTTGGTTCTGCTCTCATTTCATGGAAATCAAAGAAGCAAGAGACTGTCTCAGCATCTTCATCTGAAGCTGAGTACAGGGCATTGGCTAAATTGACAAGAGAAGTGCAGTGGCTTTGTTACCTGTTAGCAGATTTGCATATCACTTTTTCTGCACCTTCAGCAGTGTATTGTGATAACAAATCTGCTATATATCTTGCACACAATCCCACCTTCCATGAAAGAACCAAACATATAGAGATAGATTGCCACGTCACTCGAGAGAAGATTCAGCAAGGAGTTATTCGACTACTTCCAGTTCCTTCTATCTCTCAACTTGCTGATGTGTTTACAAAGCCCTTACATGCTACTTCTTTCAAGTCTTTCATTTCCAAGTTGGGACTTTGTAATCTACATAGTCCAACTTGAGGGAGGGTATTAGCTACATTGTAAATTAAACTAGAGTTAGTTTATTTACTTAACCTTTAGTTAGTTTAGTTGAGTTGTTAAAACTCAAGTTAGTTTGCTGTTATTAATACAACAGTGTTGTATATATAAGGATAGAAACTAACTCTTAGCCCTCTGTAACTAATTTTTCACATCATATGAAATGAAGATAGTTTTCTTCTCAACTCTTCCTTCTTCTTCCATGCGATTCTGCGACACTAAGACCTCTATATAGGTCTAACCTTGTAAGTTGTCCTAAATATTAGTGACAATGCTAATTAATATGTACTGTAATTGGCGTTGATTAAGGAATGTGTTAATCCACCTTGCTTGAAATATTGAGTCTACAAAAGGAGTTCCACAGACTTGAAAGTCGATTTTTTTTTTGGAGTATCACGTACTAGTGTAAAATCCTCTCGATGACAAACGTAACGTATGTGTTACCAAGATTTGAAGAAGCTTGCTAGACCATGAGAACGACTAGTTATTGAATGGTATATATGTTGGGTGGAAACAATATTTGGCAACTGTATCGATATATATAGACACGTACACACGCACACACACATACAAGACAATTATACCGACTAATGTTATAAAAATATTGATGATTAGTTAAAGAATACATGAAAAATATTTATTTGAAAAAATATTCTAACAAATCCAAATTAAAGAATGATTGATTCTCATTATTGATCCACATTGTACGAATCGTATTTATAAGCCGAGTTAGTAGAAGTATCAATTAACTAAGTGAATATCCAGTTTATAATAAAAATGAAAATTGGCTAAACCAACCCGACTACACATATCAGCTTGATGCTGCCTATAACACCCCAAATCCCTCAATTGTTAGTTTAGAATTATATGCATAAAGTTTAGTATAGTTAATGGTGAATTTCAAGTAATTTCATGTTGATTTTTATAATTGAAAAATGAGGATATTGTGTTTTGATGAATCTAAGTGATTAGATGAGTTGAAATTAGTCTCAAAGAGATGTTGTGGATGGATTATGAGTTAGAGAAAGAAGGAATAGGAAGAAGGTTTTAAGATTTAATGTTAAAAGATGATTTTTCACATTTTTGTGCAGAGTGAATCGATTCACCTAGGCGTGAATCGATTCACACTAATGTTTTTGTCTACTAAAATGATGTTGTGATTCGAATTGAGAGTGTGAATAGATTCACGAAAGGCGCAGGTGCAGTTTTAAGTGAATGAATCGATTCACAATCGATTCACAGTAGACTGTGAATCAATTCACACACTTGAAAATGCTAAAAACACTGATTTTTCAGCAGAACACGAGAAAGGAAAGGAAAGAAGAGGAGAGGGACGATTTGGGAGAAGAGAGAAGAGGGAAAAACCTAGGGTTTCTCAAATCCTATGAGAAATCCATGGATTCTTGCTAGATTCTTCTCAAACCTAGCTTGAATCAAAGTGTAAGAGTGAGATTTTGGGTGATTTTGGAGTTTTGGTTTGAAGCCCTAGCTAGAGGACGAAGGAGCTCGTGAAGGAGGAAGAAGAAGGAGTTGCAACTCAGTCCTTGGAGCTCGAAATTTTGCTTGAGTTGTGAGTTTTTCCTTCTCTTAGGTGATGGGCACCCATAAGTCCCACATTAGGAATGTCTTAAAGAAGTCTTTGAACCCCAAAGGGTTCAAAGTTAGGGTTTGTAAACCCCTTTGATTTAAAGCTTTTCTTTATGATTATGTAGTGGATTTGTCTACAAGAGGTTGGATGGCTGCCCCCAACCCCCCACAAATGTATGCTATGTTTGCCTCTTTGATAGTTTCATGGAGCTTCAAAGGGATGAGTTGAGTCTATGAATGGCTAAGTTCAAGTGATGATTGATGATTAGTATGATCTTGTTATGTCTTGATTGTAAGAATTGTCATAAAGTATAATTTGTATACACTATCGTTTCAAACTCATAGTTAAGTTCATTCATAGAATTGATTATACATTCTTTTGAATAGTCAAATGATTAAGAGGGTTATATTTATATATATGCTCTAGTAAGCTATGTTGCATTGTAATCATGCATTAAAGAATGAACGATGTGAGCAAGAAATCACTAAGAATTCCATGGCAAGAATCCTGTATCTATAGGGGTAGATCGGTTTGGTTAGCCTCGTGGGATGCCACTTGGACGGTTAAGACGTCTAACCACCTTACCGAAAGCGTGTAATTGGGGTCTAGGGACCAAAGCCTATGACATAACCTAATAACACAAAGCAAAGAAAAAGATTTAATATTTATAGTTAAGAAGATGCATTGCATAGTATATGTTATCTATTCTCATTATGAATTGTATAATAAGCAGAGCGATGGTGAGGAGTCGAGGGGAGAGCTCACTGAGATTTTTAACTCACCCCGTCCTTTATTTATTTATTTATTTCAGATGTGCAGGTTGAAGAGAAAGACTGAAGAGGCCATGAGGCCGGAGTTTAGGATTATGTTTTGTAGTTTTGGTTATATAAATTTGGTTAAGACCTTGTACTATTTAAACTTGATTTGTATTTTGAGTTTAAATTCTCTTGGGATGACTGTAGCTAATGATTAATTATCTTACTTTCAAAGTATTTTGAATGTATGGTGTTACACTGCCAGTACACCTTTATTGCATAAGACCCCCAACAAGCTGCAGGGTGATAGAGATCTACCTTCATAAGCTTGGAAACAAGGCGTTGAAAAGAGCTAGCTAGGATGAAGCCCTTTAATACAAATGCCAGCTATTTCGTCATGGGATGAGACTAGAACGAAGTTTTATAACACTAGCAAGGCTCTTTTCACGACTACATCAAAGACGGGACTTGATTTGATGTGCAAAGCGCTTTGATTATCACAATAAATCACAAATTGCTTCGAAGAATAGACATGTAGATCAACAAGAAGGTAGTGTAGCCATTATAGCTCACAAATTGCTAATGAAAAAGCTCCTATATTTAGCTTCGAATGAGGAATGAGCCACGCTTGGATGCTTATTTGATTTTCAATTAATCAAGGAATCCCCAAAATAGAAACAAAACCAACTTAAAAAGGTCTTGAATCTAGGCAATCACACTAATCAGCATCTAAAAAACCCAAAATTTGAATGGAAGTAGAACGTGAGAATAAGAAATCATTCCCAGTTGTAACTTTTTCAAGTATCAAAGACACATGTTGGGTAGCTTTATGATGAGTAACTATTGGCTTGTCTTGGAATTGACTCAATTGTTGGACTGGGTAGGAGATGTCTGGTCTGGTTGCTTTCAAGTACAAGAGTCTCCTAATAAGTCATACGTATCCAACAACATCTGAATATGGGACACTATCATCTTGAGAGAGTTTATTATATCTTGGTTATGTAGGTGCTGATTGTATAACTAGGTGTTGATTGTATCTTGGGTAGGTTGGGGAGCATTCTCGTCCTTCCCTCTTCTCCTCGCTTTTGTTGCATGTATTGGGTTGGAGTACTCCTAATACTCTCATTTAATACAATGCTTCTCTTGTTGTTCGAAAAAAAAAATCTTAAGAGAGTTAATTATGGCGACCAAGCGGAGTACTAGTTGCTTTGCAACTTAGAACACCAACATCACTAAGGAGATCAAGGCAATATTGTTGTTGCAAAAGGAAATGCCCTAATTAGAGGAAAGCAATACCTCTAGTCCAACGAAGAACTTGATAGGGCCTGAGTCTTTTCTCAAAATGTTTGTGTAGTGTGTCTTTGAGCTATTGAGGTCATTGCTAGTAGGGTTTTCCCAACAAGGACTACATCACTGACAAATACTAGCCAGGCAACAAAGGTAGCATCATATATACGACTTCGTGGGCAAGGTATAATCAGCTATAATTTGCTTAAAACCAAGATTAATAGGCAAAATAGACAATCTTTTATACCTTTTTTTAAACTTAGCTATTTGATTTCACATAGTCACTTCACCATCTTACACGCCTTAATTGCTTCCTTTACATGGAACCCCTTGAAAAATCTCCATGTAAACACTGTCCTTATGTTCCCCATGGTGAAATGCATTGTTGACATCTAACTGTTGTGAAAACAAATTATTGTTGGAAGCCAATGCCAATAATAACTTAACTACATTTGTCTTTGCCACCGGAGAGAAGGTGCAAAAACAATCCATTCCTTTGGTTTAGTTGTATCCTTTTGCAATCAAACATTCTTAGAAACTTTTAATTGATTGATCCATTACCTTTTATTTTTAGACTCTTATGTTATAGGAACTACATTACGGGGAAAATCAATAATTTTCAAAGTCTAGTTAGCCTCTTAAGCTCGAAGTTCATACTTAATAGCTTTAACCCAACATGACTCTTTGATAGCTTGAGCATGTGAAATAGATTTTGTCATGGCTAAAAAAGAAAAGGCATATGTTTTTTTGTTTTGGTGATGAGGAATCATAGGATATGTGAGAGCTAATAGGGCAAACGGGTCCAAATTGAAGTAGTTAACATAGGTAAGGCAATAAAAATTGTCTTTAAGTGTATGGGGTTTGTTTATGTTTAAGGTATTTTCTAGGGCTAGGTTTTGAAGTGTTGGTTTCTGAGGAAGCAGATGTGTAGGTTCTATCATGATTTTAATAACAATAGATTATAGGTATTGTTGAGATTCATTTTTTTGTCAAGGTGAGAAAGAGTGGTAGGTTGAACGATATGGTTGGGTAATAGTGTATTAGGATTAAGTTGTTTACGATAGATGAAGGGTTATAGGCTATGTATAGATTCATTGTGATTTGTTACTAGTGCCCTTCAGAGATGCATAAGGGAAAATATGTTCATAAAATCCAACAAGTTTAGAGAGCATGTCTCCTTAGTGTTCAAGTCATAATATAAAAAGTCAATTGGTGTGACATTTGTATCCTAAAAAACATGCATCTTCGAGTCCTGTTAATTATCAAACTTCCCTTACGAAAAGTCAAAGTGGAAATGTAACTTAGTGAACCAAAGGCCTTTTGTCAAGCTTGTTTATTTCTTAACACTTTACCATTTTCTTTAAGCTTGTTTCTCGAAACCCACTTGGTGACAATTACTAACATTCCGTCTGGCAGTGGTACAAGTTTCCACACATCATTTCTTTGGAAGTGGCTAAGTTCTTCTTGCATTGCCATAATCAAACCTTTGTTCTCAAGAGTTTCATCAATCGTCTTACGTTCCACTTATGATAGTAGAGAAACGTTCGTCTAATCTCTAAATGGTAATCTTGTTCTCACTCTATCTCTTCGTCCACCGTGGTTTTCTCTTCTGGATGATAGGTTCTGAAATGCCAACTCCATCTGGCTTCTTCATTTGTCTGATTTATTATAGGTGTCTTGCTAGTGTCATTATTGCCTTTATCAGACTCACCTTGTTGTTGATTTTTCTTGTCTTTTGTCTGGTAACCATGAGTAGATGGTTCAAGGTTCAAATCTGCAATAGAATTTTCTAGCTCTCATATGTTCGTATCAAACTTGCTGCCACCTAATTTCACGTGAACTGATTCTTCCCCTGTTAAGGATCTAGAGTTATAAACTCTGCATGCCTTAGAAGTTTTAGAATACCCAAGAATATTTTATCATCAACCTTTGCATCAAACTTAGCAAGTTAATCCTTAATGTTGAGGATAAAACATTGACATCCAAATGAATGAAAATATGAAATGTATGGTTTATGCCCTTTCCACAATTCAAAGTGAGTCTTTTTTATTATTGGCCTAATGTATATTTTGTTTTGAATATAGCATGTTATATTGACTGCTTCTGCCCAAAATTATCTTGGCATATTGGTGTCATTGAGCATGATCCTTATCATCTCTAGCTGCTGAGAAATTTTGACAGATCTCATTCTCATCACAGAACTATTGGAAGTTCTTATTCTCATATTCACCGCCATTGTCGCTTCTAATAGCAGTAATACATATGCCTTTTTCATTTTGAACATGTTCACAAAATATATAACATACTTTGAAAGACTCATCCTTGTAAGTAAGGAATCTAACCCATGTCCATCTAGTATAGTCATCTACAATGACAAACCCATACTTCTTTCCTCCTCAAGAGGCAGACCTTATCGGTCTAAATAGATCAAGATGTAAAAGTTCAAGTAGCCAAGAAGTGGAAACAATATTTTTGGATTGAAAAGAAGTCTTAACTTTGTTTCCCCTTCTGACACGCCCCACAAGAGCATCCATCTGGTACTTGAGATTTGGCAGTCCTTTCACGAGACTATGCTTATTTAGCTTTGAGATTAACTTCGAGCTTACATGACCAAGTCTCTTATGCAAATCCTAGGGTGCTAATACAGTGGTGACTACCTAGCCTTGTAATCCCAAGGGACTGTGTTCAAATCCTCTCGGGGACAATTTGTATGGCGTAAGTGCCTCTTTCTCCCCCTATTTATAAAAAAAAATCCCATCCCCTACCTCCTTTTGAAAAATTATCTTGTGCCAATACCATTATTCATCTTTAACAGAGATGAAGTATTTAAACTTTGATCAACTAATTCTTCAAAATCAATTTTGTAAATATTATTTTGCCTATTAGTCGTAAAGAGTGTAGACCCATTATTGTTTTTAAGTTTACATATATCTTTGTCAAAGGAAACACAATGACCACTATCACATAATTGACTTATGCTAAGCAGGTTGTGCTTTAACCCTTCAACATATAAAACATTATCAATAAAGAGTAGAGGAGGTTTACTAATGCGTCCAACTCCAGTGATTTTTCCACTTTGGTTGCCTCCAATGGTAATTTATCCACCACTTTTATACTTGAGTTCTTGGAACATATGCTTTTCTCCTATCATGTATCGTGAGCGGCCATTGTCTATGTACCAAGATCGGGTTTTTGACTCGTGGTTGCATTTAAAACATAACTGTAACATGAATTACTTTGTCTTTAGGTACTCAGATCTTCTTGGGTCGTCTCTAGTTGGTCTTAGAGTGGTGAAAACATAATCACTTGCACTTTTCAAATGACCATTCTTTTTACATGTCGTACATAATAGGCTATCACTATGATCACTGGTCTGGATAGGCTTGAGAAAAGTAGTTTGAGTAGTAGATTCGTCTTCCTTTAGAGCAACGCCATTTCTGCCTTTGTGTCTATAACCCCACATAAGACTGACCATTTTAGTAGAGTATTTCCTTTCAGTTAGATACTGACTGAATGCTACATCTTGTTCAGATAGAGGAATCATCTACTTATCTTCTTAATCAAAATCCTCAATCACCATATGGTGATTCTTATCCTTAAGCTTCTTATTTTCTTCACTGAGCTTTGAGTTTAAGTCATTCAATTTTTGAAACTCTTTAGCGAAAACAAAAAATGTCTTTTTCAAAGCTCTATACTTAGTGGATAGAATAGAAATATTTTCGAGGAGTTCATCATAAGCTTCTTGTAGTTCCAAAAAAGAGTTATAGTTTACCTCAATAACTTCTCTTCCCCATCTAGTTCCTTGATAGCACCTAGACATAGGCTTGCTCCTTGTTAAGCTGTAGGCATTCATGCTTGAAGTGCTCTGGCTTCTTGCATTCGTATCAAATCACCTGATTTTTATCCTCGAAGTCTTTCTTGTCCTTTGTCTTCTTCTTCTGGAATTGTTTCTTGAACATTCCTTTCTTCTTCCACATTCTCTAAATTTTGCTAGAGATGGAGGATAGTTCATTAGATTCATTACCATCGTTATCAGACGTATCATCATCGTTATCATACGCATCATCATCATCATTATCATCATTGTCTGATGTTCCTTTGTTGCCAGCTTTCAAGGAAATGGACTTGACTTTCCTTGAAGTACATATATCCTCTTCCTTGAGTTCTACTTCATGAAACTCTGAGGGTTCCAAATAATTATTCCATATGCAAAGTATTTAGATCCTTTGCTTCCTGGATAATAGTGACCTTGGGTCTCCATTGTTTGGGTAGACTTTTGAGAATTTTTATGACGTGATCAGCAATGAAGGATATTCTCCCTAACAACCTGAGATTATTGATGATGGTTTCGAATCTTCCAAATATTTGTTCAATATTCTCATCTCTTCCATCTTGAAGAGTTCATAGGGGTGATTGCATTTGATTCTCTGACGTAGGAGGTTCCTTCATGAGCCGATGCTAAGTTGTCACATAACTACTTAGATGTAGTGCAGCTATGACACTTATTGTATTTGGATATTGTGAAGGAACACATTAAGTAGTGTTTAGCTTTCTGGTCGAGTTGATAGTTTGTTCTTTGAGCACCCATGTATGAAAAGGTAGGATCTTTGATTCCTCTGCACTGTTAAGTGTCACCCCAAAGGTCGAGCTCTGATGTCAACTGAAATATCACAAGGTAAAACACAAGAAGAAGGGATGAATTATATTTTTAAAATCTTTTCGCAAGTCTTTTTGAAATACATTTTTAGAGCAAACGCATAAATACGAAGATTTGAGAACCTCTTAGGTTAGTGCATATGCACTAACTATAACCAAAAGCAAGTTAAACGTAGCATCTAGAGGTTATGATTAAAACTTTTTCAACCGTATAAAAACCTTTGTAACAATTTCAATCCTCTGTTAATAGAATAAACTAAATATAACAAACCAAGACAGTAAGGAAAAGAGAATAACATAGAGGATTTTTATACTATAGTTCACCTTCAACCTGAAAGCTAGGTCTATTTTATTCCTCCTGAAAGATTTTTCACTATAATCAACTGATTACAAGCCCTATAAGTATTTCCTTGCCAACCTAACAATACTTGTAGTAATCCTTAAGGCCATATAACACACTTGTATTCCTTAATACACTTAACCTTCACTCAGTTCAAACAATAACTAACCTTCACATGGTCTTTTCAAGGTTACAAATGAAATGGTTGAAGTACAAAATTAATAACTCTCAACACGAGAGGATAAAGACATTAAAACCTAATAACTCTTACAAGAGAGGATAATAAATGTGAGCTTTCAAATAAATAATAAAAGAATAAAATAATGAATGAAACGAATTCACAAGAGTTTCAATGCTATTCGATATGCTTGTTCTTTTGTTCTTCTTCATTCTTCTTGTATTTGTAGCCAATGATTGAGAAACATTCATTAGGGTTGGAAATAATCCCATTGTGAAATGGCCTTCTCATTGTACAGACACTAGTGTAAAAAACACTTTCTATAACAGAAATTTATATTGGTTAATTCAAAACCGATGTAAAAAAAAAGACGGTGACATTTTTGAAATTAACTTGAAAGTTTTTACATCGGTTATCTCTAGAACAGATGTAATGCATCCATAACTGATATAGAAAAGTGATGCGGTGACATTTTTAAAAATTTGAAAAACATTTTTTCAAATCGGTTAAAGTTTTAACCGATGTTAAAACTCTTTTTTAGATCGGTGTTTTTTAAAACGACTTAGAAAGTTTCTTTTTTTTTTTTTGAAAACAGAAATGCAACATAGGGCAGAGAGACTCTCAGACAGACACTACCACTACACTATACCATCTTCATCTCCTTGCCAAACCTAGCACCATGACCAGTATTACCGCAGCTCCTTGAGTTTCCATGGTGACCCGCGAGTTTCCACCTCAATAACCCTCTCTTATTTCATCTCCTTTCATAAAACCAAGAACACATTTTCATTCCTTTCCTCCAGATCTACAAAAACCACCCCCTATTCTGCGAAAAGGGTACCTAAGAAAGTCCATCGCGAGCTCCACCATTCACTGCATGAAACTATTGCATAATCTCCTTCTCTCCAATATGATTCACGTGTGTTACCCCATGAGTTACCCCAGAGTTATGCCGTCCTTTCGTCGAAGTTGCGCCGTCCTTTCGTTGCCGGTCATCCCAACACTGCTATTTCTCTATTTTCTCTTAGTAAGCTCGAACTCGTTCTCTTTTCCTTCTTGCCAGAAAATTTTCCAATTAACATGATAAACCCTAGGTTTTGGGAAACCATAAATCCCAAAATTTGACTCCTAATCTTGAAATTGTTGGTGGATGTTAATGATTAAGTATATTAATTGATATATACCCAGTTGATTTCAAAATATTTGAGCTTTCTCATTTCTCATATTTCCTTGCATTTATAGATAGAGGAGGAAGAAGGTGAGGATTTTACGGGTTCCATGTTCAACTATGGCAGTACAGGGTTGATGGTTATGGGCTTAGAGTTTTCACCATTCTTTTTTTCTTCACCCATTTTCCTTCTCTTCTCTGTTTATTCTTTCTATTTTTTTATTTATTTGTCTCTTTTTGTATTTTTTTGGCAGAAATAGGCTGGAATCAACGGGCTGCTGCTTCTTCTGCTTCGTTTGATCCCCAGTACACACTACAACAAAATGTGTAAAAGATAGCACCACTTTAAGCAGCGTTTACAAAAAAAAAATGCTACTTTAACTAATAAACAACGCTTCCAAACACAAAATGTTGCTTAAGGTGTAGAGGAATAAATAGCGCTTAAGTGGGAAAACGCTGTTTAAAGTTGTACTAAACAATAAACAGCGATTAATAGAGAAAGCGCTAATTTTGGTCTAACAATAAACAGTGCTTTCTCTATCACTACAAGAAATCACGGGTATACCGACGGCCTTCTACCGATGGCCTGTGGCTGTCGCTGAAAACACAGCTATTCCGACGACTTTGCCCGTCGATAAGTCCAATCCGGCGTACCCTGGACTTACTGACGGGCAAAACCATCGAAAAGGGCGTGTTTTCAGCGACGCCCACTGGCCGTCAGTAGAAGGCTGTCGGTATACCTGTCACAAGTTTTCGGTTCCCCCGCTTTTCTGACATACCAACAGCTTTAACCCGTCGGTATTTGAAAAAGACCGTCGGTAATCCCGAGAAATGTTTCGACGGGTTGAGCCCATCGGTAAGGTTAATATGGCCGTCAGTAATGTCCAGATACAACCAGACGAAAGCCCCTTCTTTCCCTTCCCAGTTTTACTTCTCCTCTCAGCTTCCCTTCGCACTGTTCGCCACCACACTCTTCCCTTCGCACTGCTGTCTCTTCAAAGCCAAACTAAGCACAACAAAACGAAAACGCACGCTTCCCTTCACTGCGGCTTCTTTCATTTTTTCCCTCCCCATCGCCGCGACTCCTCTATTATGTCAGCCCACCATCCTAGCTTCCACAGACACGAACGTCGGCGCCCCTCTCTTCCATCAACAACCACCAACCAACCAACCTTCTCATTATCTCCATTGCCTCTGTTTTGCGCACATCCACAAACGTCGGCCTACGACTACGTTTTTCGGCGAGTTAAACAGCCCGTGCCACCTGCGACTTTGCGCGAGGTGGTGTCTAGCCTCTCCACTCCAAGCGTCCAGGTACTTCTGCTAATTTGTGATTTTGTGTAAAAATTTGTTTGCTTTTGATGTGATTCTGCAAACAGCCCGTACTTGATGTGATTCTATGTAAAAATTTGTTTGCTTTTGATTGTCTTAAGAGCATATTTGTGATTTGTGAAAACCGGTTCATCTGCAACACCTAAAATATTAATTAAGAGAAATAAGATGAAACAAGAAAAAACTGGATCATAACACAAATTTTAAAAATCAAATAGCTTTTTTTTTGTTTTTGTTTTTGTTTTTGTTTTTGTTTTTTTACAAATTTTGGTTCAACTGGATAGCTTGAATTCTATTGTTGAATTAGGTGTTTGTGTTTTCCACTTCTCAATGGAGTTATATTTTCAGTTAATTTCAAGCTTCTTGACAATCCCCACTGAAGTGTTGGGTTTGTGTGTTGATTCCTCGCCGGAGAATCACTCTCTTTCCCCTAACAGGTATGATCTATCTCTTGTTGTTTGTCACTCTCTTTTGTTTATTTTTTTGCTATTCACTCTGTTTTTTTTTTGTTACAGAGAGTACATCAACCCTCTTTCTCCATCGATAGCAAACGCGGCATCTTGACTCCTTGCAGAAGAGTAGAGGATGTCCAGTGGCTTCTGTCCTTTGAAAGTGAGGTTGGTGCTTTTTCCTTTGTTTCCTTTGAGTTTCTGGTTTGGTCATTTTGTCTCTCATCTTTCAATGTTGGTCTGAAATCTTGGTCTTTGTGAATTGTTTTGTACTTAATGTTGTTCTGTTTACTAGTTAGAAGTTTATCTAAAATTTGACTGATTCTTCAACTGCACAGCTTGAACTTGAAGATTGTAGTTTTGTGCTAGTTTAGGGGAATGCCATTGCCAAGCTGTGAGAAATTTCAGAGGCGTGAAGTGATTTCTTGTTAGTAATTAGACCTTAGGAGGCTGCTGTGGTTGAAACAAAATATAGTACTCAATCAGATATTTCCTTTCTCATATTTTCCCAAATTTCAAGATTGTAATGCCTATGCATCTGCTGTATAATTAGTACATATCTATTTTTGATTTCTGAAAATTGATGTCCATACTCACTACATGATCATAATAGGCAGCAAGTGGGAAATATCATTTTCCTCTATTATTTCCTTTCTCATACTCACTGCACCGTTTAGTGCTCTCTGTTCCAACATTGTGTGCTCACTGGTTTGGTTGTGTAATTGTGCTCTGTTGCTGTGATTCGCTTTTAGTTTCTCTGGCAATAATTATGCTCTTGTTTTGCTGATATGAAAATGTTATCTAGTAGGGCTACTGATATAGTGAAATGTCATTTAAATGTGATTTTAAGGTTATTTTGCTTATTTATGTTATTTTACATGTACATGTGCATTTGTTATTTATGTTATTGCCCGTCGATAAGGCCGCGTTGTTTAACGACGGGCCTGAGCCATCGGTATGGTCATCGGTACGCTTCTTATGAAGCAGAACGCGACCTTCTCACCCTGTCACTGTTCACATACGCTCTCTCATCTCTTTCTCTCCGTGGAACGCGAGTATGGCCACCACACCACTGCCAGCACACTTCCACCGCCATTGTGCCTGTCTCTCGGCCACCGTCTCTCACTATCTGTCTGTTGCAGTCACAACCACAACCACCCTTTCTCCTTTCTCTTTCACCGTCAGTGCCGCAGCCACTGCTACCCCACCAGCCACACCGCCATCATCCCTGTCTCTCGCCCACCGTCTCGACCATCGTCTCTCACGGTCGTGACCACAACCACACTTTCTCCTTCTTCTTTTGTAAGCCGCAGCCACTGCTACCCTACCACCCACACCGTTCGTTTAACTGTGGCATATCTTGGTAATGTGATTTGTCATTTGTCTATTTGGATTTTTGCTCACTGCTTTTGCTCATTGATTTGTGGTTTGCTCACATTTCATAGATCTGTAATGCTGCTTGTTTGAATAGCAGATTTCTCTCATTCTCCCCCTTTCTTACTTACTCAGTTGCGAATCTCCACCACAATCTGGTTAGTTCCTGCTATTCGTTTGTTTTCCTCTCTTTTCTGTTCTGGTTTACCCTTGCTGCCAATTAGATATAGTAGCAATGTAACAACCATTTTACATTGTGGAACAATAAGCTAATTTCTTAGACTACATAAACTTGGTCCATTAATTTTATTAAACATTGATAACTTTATCTGTTCATTTATATCTTGTGGAATATATTTTTATTTGAGGTTATTGATAAGGGTGACAGATTGGCTATCGCACAAACAATCAACCAGATGAATAATTTTTTATTTCATGTCCTAAACAGCTTCAAGCTTATGACAGAAAAGAACATTTTTTTTCTATATACTAGTTCTGGAATTTTTTTCAAGTGCAACAGCTTTTTTTTTCCTTCAAATTTTTAGGATGATTCTGGAATGAATGAGGACTAGAAAAGGGTTACAGCATTGATATTAAATGGTCCTTAAAACTTGATTGAATTCTGGACTTGTTTGGTTGCTAAGCTTTGGCATGATTCCAAGTTTCCAACGTCGTTCGTGATAGTAGGACGTGATACGGAGGGCTGCTCTCTCCCGCAGACGTAGGTCATCCTTTTGGGGCCGAACTGCGTAATCAAATAGTGGTATCTTCTTCTCTACTCTATACTCTTTTGTTTGTTTGTTTTTTATTGCACCTTGTTGATTAAGTGATTGCTGTTTAGTTTTAGTTATTGGTTGCCATTGAAGTTTGTTCTATTATTTCTTGTTCGAATCTCAACAAATTTCCTTAAACTTAGAACTATTGTGCAAGAGCTTTCCAAGTTTTGATGAAGTAACATGGTTTCATGGCTCCTTTTACTATTTTATTATCATATACTATCTGCATCATTTAACTTATAAGGCTACTTTGTTGGTTTCATCTTAGGAATATTATGATATATCTTCTGCATGAGTTCATGACCGCGGTGAAACAAAACTACAGGGAAAAAGTTGGTTTCGCGCTTCGATCCTCTCAAACCTTTCATTTTGTGTTGATTGTTCCTCTTAGCTTCTTGTTATGTAACCATTGATAATTCTCAACTTTGTGTTTTTGTTTTGAGACAGGGAATGAATCATAAATAGCCTAGTACGGGTCTGTTTGTTGGATTCAAGTTGAACAAGGGTCACGTCACCAAGAAGGAATTGGCTCCACGTCCATCATATGGCAAGGGTGTCAGTTTTATTTTTCTTTGGTTTGATTTTTCAGTCTCGTATTTTTCTATACTGTGACAAGCCAATTTTAAAGATGTAAAGTTGACATGTGTTGGTATATAGAATCAAGATGTCTGGATTGTTGTTGCTTTAATATGATTATATTTTTAAGCTTCTTTTCTCAACTTTGTAATTATGAATGTTATAAATTTCCATTTCTTGAATTGGGATTTCCAAATCTAGTCAATTATAATTCTATAAGTGCACATATTTAGATTATATTGTATAGTCAATTGGGATGTCACAAATCTGTTCAGTTACCATTTCTTTTGTATCTATTTTTTTCATTAAATTTGGACCTTGAGATGTTTATTATGATAATATTGAGCTCAGAACCATCAATATCGGTGCACCAATTAGCAATCACAATAAGCAGTTGATATAGGGAAGCTACGATTTAACCGTGGCTAAGCACAATTTTCAAAAAAAATTGAATTTCTACATCAGTTGTTTAAAATAACAGATGTAAAAATGGTACTTTTAACATCGGTTATTTAAAAACCGATATCAAAAGGGTACCTTTAACGTCAGTTTTGATGGAAAATTGATGTGAAAAAGATACATTTAACATCGGTTGTTGCAGAAACTGATGTAAAAAATGTTTTTCACATTGGCTCATTTTCTGATGTAAATAGTCCCCACTTTTAATATCGCCTGAATCAATAACATATTTAGAACTGATGTGAAAAGCTATCTTTAATCGATGTTAAATGTCTAAACTGCAGTAATGAGATTTGTATTAAATGCATGGTACTGTTGGTTTGTACATTTCTCATGTACTATATCTGCAACGTTGCTTCAAAAAGTGCCTTTTGTCTATGTGTCATACTAGGTAGGTTGTTGTTCCATAGTTGACTTGAATAAAAAAGCATGGTTAATATCTTCTAGATAATATCTTCATTCCTCGTACAACGTAGATACTTCTACTAGATGTAAAAGTCTTCTCTTGTACTCTTCAAGAGTGTATCATAGTAACATGATGCAGACGAATGCTTCTTGATTTGAATTAGTCATCAGACACAAATGCTTGTAGTATGAGTAAGAGTGTAGTCTACATTCAGACGCACATACTTCTTCCTTTAGGTTAGATGCAATAATTTGTACTTAAAGTATGTTGTTTCTGTCTTAGGTTCAGAGTGGAAAATGTTGCTTTTTCTTTTAGGTATTCAGCTTATTTACACACTTAACAAACTTGTTAAATACTTTTAAGAAATTTCTTCACTCAAATTTCATTATTATTACTATTGACGGTCCAGATACAATAATCGCCTAGGTTCCAACACCATCCGCTTTGCTATTACTCCACTTTCAAGCTTTGTGGCATAAGCCTTTGGTCAGTATATAGCGCATCACGTTTTGAATTGCCTTGCACCAACCTTTGGCGTTAAGTCAGTGGAGTTAGTTTCAAACAACAAACTTTGGTTGTATTCTCCGGTTTTCTCAATTAAAAAATCCCTTTGGATACCGTGGCTAACCTGGCTATTGACTTGGCTTCTCTACGTAGCCATTTTTCATGAGCCATTACTTTAGATCCGCTTCGTGTACTTAGCTTTATTCGAAGCGTAGGAGCACAAAGTGTTTCACTATTATTATTGGTCGAAAGGAACACTTTCTAAGTGCTTCCTTTCGTTGGGCCACACACACTTGACCTTATTGACTTGGCTTCTCTACTTACGCATTTTTCGTGAGCCATTACTCTGGATCTGCTTCGTGTACTTAGGTTTATTTGAAGCGTAGGAGCACTAAGTGTTTAACCATTATTATTGGTCGAAAGGAACACTTTCCAAACGCTTCCTTTTGTTGGGCCACACACACTTGACCTTCTATTGCTATCATGTTTCATCGATCTACTCGTTAGTTCAAAATGGTGATTTTCTCACCAACACTGTGAGACCCACCATTTCTCTCTCTCTCTTCGCAACTTCTCTCCTAACCAATCTCCTCTCTCTTCTCTAACTCTCTCTAAGCTATTTCATTTAAACCAATCAAAGGCTAAATGTTTGCATGAAAAGTACCATATGAATCTATAGCGAATAAATTATCGACGAATCGGAATGTATAGTTGATTGTTTAATATGTATATGAGATAAATAAAAATTAAAACAATATATAATGAAATGGTTGGAAAAAAGTTGTCAGTTTTCCTGGAAACACACTTCTGTTGAGTAATCGAGTAATAGGTTAAAAAATAATGAATATGATAATTGAATAAATGATAATTTATTTGTGTTAAGTTTGACACGAAGTAATTAAAAACAACTTGTATATCCAAATTAATGAGTCAGTTTGATTGATATAGTTTAAATTATTAAAGAGTTGGTGAATCGAGTTTTAGATTAAATATTCATGAATAAGAGAATTAAATCAATAACGGGTTGAGTTGAGTTTGACACGAAATAAAAATAGTTTATCCAAAGTTAACACAAGTCACTTTAATTGATTCAGTTTTAAATTATCTAATTCATTTGGTTGATCTGACACGTGAACACCATGCAAGCCATGATTGCAATCTGCATTAGCTATAAAATTCGCCTGCAACAGGTGTAATGCATATGAAACCGCGTTATGACTGTGAATAGGTGGCGGATTCAGAAAGTTTTACTATAGGAGCAAAATTTCTTCAGTTATAACTTACGATGCTCATTTTTTAAAAAATAACAAAAACCTAAATTAATATAAAAAATACGGAGATCTATGTGCTCTCTAAAAAATAAAAAGTATTAATTTGGTTCTCAAATATCTCAAATGTTAGATATATTAGTACATTTTAAGATAATTTTTGGGGGCTTTTTATTCCCTATAAGGACTAATTTGACCAATATTTGAGATTTTAGAAGACTAAATTGATAATTTTTATTTCTGATGGACCAAATAGGTCTTCGTGTTTTTTTGCAAAGGACTATTTTAAGATTTTACTCTTAAAAAATTTGTACTTTCTGTGAGATAAAATTAAAATTTAGGATGCATGGGGTTGTATAATGGGCCCAAGTCATTGGGTTTGGGTGATTAGATATTGTTGGGGCAAAACTTATTTTTTCATTGGGGGCAATTAAAAAAATTACTAAATAGGTATAAGTGAAAAAAAAAAATTCTTATAGGGGCAATTGTCCCAACCCTTCCAACTTGTATCAGTCACTGACTGTGATGGCAATTTTTTTTTGTTTTTGTTTTTGGGTAGAATCTGTAATGACAATTTAAAATCAAATCAAATGCAACAAAAAGAAAAGAGTAAATAACAATTTGGTCCTCAAATCATAAGATTGTATCAATTTAGTCCTCACATTATCAACATTCCAAAATGATTTCTAAAATTCAAAAACGTTAATAGGTTCGTCCACCTTTTTGTATTTGTTAGCAAATGTATCCCTGGCATTATTCATTTAGTTTCAAATGCATCAATGACATTACAAATATAACAAATTTAGTGTCATTATAGTTTCTGCAAATACCACCGGAGGGATGAATCTAATTAACATTTTGCAATTCTAGAAATTATTTTGGAATATTGATAATGTAAGAACTAAGTTGTTACGGTCTCACAGCAAACTGGGTATTTATAGCATACATTGAATGCTACAAGCGACTATGAACTTAGATATGCTCAGTGAAATTAGCCATGAACCTTTTTCCTTTACATTGTTAATCAGGTCAGGGCTCAAACCACCGAGGGTAGTGACATTAGTAACAAAATGTAACAAACTAGAACCACATTATCTCCTCTTCATCAAATTCCATCATCATAAGGAAATGAAGTAGATTGAAGCCATTCATCTCCAGTAATAAACTCAGAAACCGTGAAATTATACGCTTCATTATAATCCATCAAATGGTAACCAACCCATCCTACACGATTACCAGTCCTCGAACCAGGTCCATAATTCTCATACTCACCATAATACAAAGTATCCAACCCTTCATCATTAGACCACTTAGTCCAACCCTTTTGGTCAATAAAATCATCAATATAAGACTCAAGATAAACAGTGCGAGAATAAACCCTCCATGGCCTCCCAAGGTAACTCTTGAAGCTACTAGAATTGGAATAAAGTTCTCCTGTAGCTAAAATTGAACAGTTTTGGATTGAAATTCCAGTGTCCATATCTGGATTATCTCTTGCTTGTGCAGTAATAACAGTGAATTGGCCATGTAATGGCATTCTTGAAATAATGTTGCATTCTTGTAGAACCACTGCAGCATTACCAAATATGAAATCTATGGTTCCATAAATGTCACACTCTCTATAGAATTGTCTGAAGGAGTGGACATAAAGGCTGTCTTGGTAACCATAAATTGCACACCGGTAAAATGCTGTTAAGTCTGCATTGACTCTTAATGCAACTGCTTGATGCTTCTCTGGCCCTGCCCTGTTCTTAATTGCTATGTCTCGTGCAAGAAAGCCATCTCCTGACACAGCTGAAAAAATGGAAGTGAACATAATCATGCAACTGCAATTTTGGTCACCTCTATGAAAAACATCATACAAAAGCTGCTTTATAAACAAGCACAAATCAGACTAGATTCACTGAAGATCCAATGTTTTGTTTTTTGTCTAACCAATCCATAATATGAAATTAATTGCGTAAAATTAAGGCTAGCAACTTTTAGTTTGATAAACCAATTCTACATGAGTTAGTCACCAGCTTAGTCTCTGAAACTATAAGCATCACGTAATTTGGTCGTTGAAATTAATAAAATTCTAAAATAATTTTTGAAATTAAAAATTCTCGATTACATTAGTGTTTTTTAGTTGGTCAGTTTAGTCTCTCAAATTGTCTGAGAAAGAATATTGTGATCGAGAATTTTCAAATTCAACGATTTGATGTAAAAAATTTGTGTAATTTTTTTCACTTTACATAAAAACTACTTTGTATCAATGTTAATCAAATTGAGGTTTGGAAGTAAAATCGATTTCGTCGGATAATAACCAACCCTTTCTATTTTGTTAAAATCAAGTTTGACATCACAAAAAAATTCAATTTTGATACTCTCTAATCTGTAATCAAACACACTCTTAATAGTTCATCGATAATTTTGATAGTTTAGAATCTATTGCATGAAGTACCACTTGTGCTTTTTTGAAAGCTATAACACAAGAAAAGCTGAAAGAGTGAAGACAGACCAAGAAAAGGGGTAAAAAAAACTTCACCTAGAGTTGCAGATCTGAAAGTGGTCCATCCATCAACAACACTTCTGTTACCAGTTATGACAGTGACATCACTTCCATCACCAAGCATAACAATATTAGTCTTATAACTTGGGATTTCAACATTTTCCTCATAAACCCCTTCCTTGACATAGATCACTGTCTTAACCAAGCTGTTGTTTGGAGCAAAGCTAATAGCTTCAGTAATAGTGCTAAAGTTTCCAGTTCCATCAGCAGCCACAACAAGCACTTCATTTGGATCATATGCTTCCCCATCTGAGTCTTGCAATAGGCCATGGTCTCTTCTTGACAACCATGTTGGTGCACCCTTTGGAGCCCTCATCCCAGGCTTAGAGAGCATAGAAAGAGAATTACTTACATGTTTGTAAGTGTTAATCACAGAGTTAACCAAAACTGGCTTAAGTGTACCAGAAGCAGAATCAAGTCCTTCTAAACATGTGTTTTTGTTGGTAAGTGTTGCACTTAGGTATGCTCTAGCATTAGCTAAGTTTCTTGAGTTGGGGGAACGAATACCGGATAATGATCTTTCCAAAGAAGTTAAGGTGGATTGGTGGAGCTCCTTGCAGTCTTGGATAGCTCCTCTTTGCTTCTCTATGATGTTTGTGTGTCCAGCATTGCGGAATAGATTGGATAGCTTTGTGGCTTCTGATATTGCTACTTGGAGGGACTGAAGGAGGTAGCTTATGATGTTTGGACTTATGTTTATTGATATGGACAGCTTTAGTGAGTTGAAGCAAACTTCTGGGTATGGTGTTGTACTGCAGAAAGACTTCAAGGAAGAGAGATTGGGATTTAATGTTGTGGAAGCATTGGAATGAAGAGCTACAGAGAGTGAGAAGAGGATTGTAAGTAAAAAGAGAAAAAGCTTATGAGATGAGGAAGCCATGAAATGTTCATGAAATTGAAGAAGTAGAGTATCTGACTTGTTTAAATAAGGCACTTTTGGGGTTGAGGAGTAATGGGAACATTGGTTAGAATTAGAATCTAAAACAAAACAGGCTTTGGACTTAATAAATTACAGAAAGAACAGGACAATAATATAGTAGCTTTTTGGTTTAACACTTTCCTTCCCACTTAGAGGAAGAGACAGCTGCACCGTTTTAATTTTTAACATGGAAACTAGGAAATTGAAAATCAGCTGAAGGCCATGGGGTGTATGGGTGTACTAAAATTATGGATTTATTTTTTGTGTAACAAGGGGTGCACTTTAAATTAACATGTGGATTATGGAACAACTCTATGCTTATTAATTTATACTTCATTTGTTCTTTATAAATGTTTATATTTTAGAAGAAAAAAAATTGTTACTATTTATTTATTTGTAATTTTCAAAGTTAAAAATTATATTAACTACTCCCTCGTGACTCAATTATAATCAAAATACCAAATTTTACACTGATTAAGAAAGGTAGTTAAGTACATTTAATTTTTTTGATTTCATATAAAATAGTAACTACTACATTTACTAAACTACGCTTAATCATAATGATCCTCACAACTTTTCTTGGAAAATAAAATTTGAATTAACTTAAGGGTACTTTTGGAATAATGACATTAAATAAAGATAAGTTAGTTGAAATTTGTTTACATTTGAGTCCACAAAACTTAGACACATTTTGCTTAAAATTGAGTTTAGAGGGTGTATTATATATATATATATATGCTTAACTATTTATAGTCGAGAGAAACAGAGATCCAGTGAGATGATAAACGATCAAGGGTATCATAAAAAAAAGACTAATAATTTATCAAAAACAAAAAAAATGATTGATTTCCTTGATTTGTTTAAAAAACCTGTAAATAACGACACTTAAAAAGGAACCGAGGTGGTATGCATTTGTATTTTATCACAATTTTAATTTTTTTTTCAATTGATTGCATTTTATTTCTAGAGTTAATTTCTTCCTCGTTTTACAAAAGTTAAATCCAAAATTAATATCTTCCTTATTGAATTTTCTCACTTTTTGGTTTAACGTGGAGAGCACCTTTTTGTTTCTTTTGAAAGACTACTTTTTTTTTTAATGCCGAAAAAATAAGAGGGAAATTATGAGAAAATATTAAAAAGTTGCATTACAATTTTTTTTTTATGCTAAAGTTGCATTACTTTTAATTTGGGTGAATTGTTGGTAGCAAGTTGGTCAGAAAGATAATATAAAGTTATCATGTGTGTCTCTGAAATAGAGTAGAGTCTCAGACATGAAAACATTGCTGCATATGAAAACACATGCAGTGAAAATAATACAAGGCATGGTGCGCAAAGCTGCTAATCAGAGGGACCTCAAAGGACATTGATCTTTGAAGTTCAATTGGTGTGTTTCTGTAACATTATCCAATTGCTAATTCGGCTCTTTATCCGTTTCAGTTTTCATTACCACTCATGAATTTTACAAAGATTCTGAGTTCTAAGTTCTAATAGTGGACAAGTATTCCCTCTGTTATTTTTTATAAGTCTCTTTTAAAAAAAAATTGTAATTAATTATAAGCTCTTTTTTAAATTATAAAATATATTAATTATTTTTTTCTAAGACATGTATTAATTAATTACAAATATAATTTATAATAAATAAAAGATAAATTTAAAAAATCATACTGACAAATTTATTATGTTAATTACTTATGTTTTTTAATCTAAAATGACTTATAAAAGTAATGGAGGGAGTACAATTGAACCGTGGTGAATATATTATTTTTTATCTTGGTGTGAAAGTGAATGATTGAGTATGGCAACCCGTGAAGCGGCTTCGAAGTTTGGGTAAATGTCCCACAAGCCACGGGCATCCGATAATAAAAGTTTCTCTATCGGTTTAATATTATTTGTCACTTAAGATTATATATATTTTTATAAAAAGTCATACATATATTTTAAAAAAATTATTGATTACATCTATTTTTTTATTACATCTATTTTTAAGATAAAATAATTTATTTTAACTAATATACTCTTATTATAGTGAAAATTAGCTGAAAGAATCCATTAATATAAGGTAGTTATGATATTTTTTTGGTCAGCTAGTAGAAATAGTAAACAATAAACACACATATGTCTAAACGGCAACACCAGGGTTCGAACTCCGGTCTTGACATCTCCATGTTGCTGAAATTACCAAAACAACCAACAATAAGGGACATAGGATAGTTATAATATAAATAGATAAGAGTATTGTTGGAAAAATATAATTAATATTTTTTTGATATTATAGACAATTTGAGACAAATAAGTAAATGTTACAAATAGGACAATTAATTGATAATTTGCTTCAACTGCTCCCTCTTGATCGTAATGCTAATTAATTGATAATTTAACGTAAGTCCTGTTATCAAAATGCAGGTAAATGTATAATTTATGAAACTATTTATGCTACTTAGCGGTTCCTGTTTTGTAATCTACGACCTGGAACTTTTCTCGTGAAGCACAAGTCAGAATACCCAAGTAGTCAAGCGTCATGCTTTGTCCGCAAATCTGCCATAATCTCACGTGTAGAGATTCCTTTGTGGCATAAATAATTCATATACAGTACAAAAAAAATAAAGTATATTTATATGGTGGCCGGGTCTAGGTGGACCTCTCTATTTTGCCAAAATTTTTAACGTTAATTTGTTAAATTTTAAATACTTCAATACTAGATTTTTAATGGTTTTCTTAAAGAAAATTTAAAATAAAATTAGATATATCAAATTTCAACACTAGAACCACCTTTAGACCTCTAAAATATAGTCCATATTAGGGGCCACCCATCCAAATGTATTCACTCGAGAACCTTTAGAGGTACGATTATCTCGAATCAGACTCTTCGAAAAGGGTCTGAGAGCTTTGGCAGAATGAGGAAGATGAGCACGATGGCGTACGATGGTGCACAGTGGTGGTGTGTAGGGCTGTGCAAATTTACTGTATTTATGAAACTATACTGGACCATTTTTAAAAGCCCATACTGATTTAAAAAAAAATACTGGTCCAATCCATTTCACAAAAAACCGGTAAACCGGGAGCTCATAATAAGCAAACTTGTACATCTTCTCTGGTCCCGTAAATCGACTCTCACTCTCTCAACCTAAGAAAATTTGACGAGAACTGAGAACTCCCTTCTCTTGTCCCAAATCTACGAACCCTAATCGACGAGAACGTTATTCCAATCTCCCAATCATTAGTACTTCGTCTCTATCCGTCTTAGTCTCTGTTTCAAATCGTAATCTAATCTCGTAATTTGGAAAAATCCAGATCTATTCTTTCAAATCTTCGATTTAAGGTATGTCTCAGTTTTCACACTCTTCCTCATGAAGTTGGAATAGTTTTTTTGTTTATTGACTCAACTTAGGTTTTCGATTCTAATAACACCTGCACGTTTCAATTTTGTGATAACTTGAACAATTTTCAGGTAAAGACAAGTAGTGTCGTAGGTGAACCTGATCAAGTCCAAAAAGGGATTGTTGATTTGAAATCTTCTCACTAGTTTTGCTTCAAAATCAACTCTTTTTTTTAAATGTAGAACCTGATGTTGGCATCTGTTTCGACTAGGAGTGTGTTTGTACGTTCATGGAGTTTTCACTCTTGTTCACTAATCAAATCCTCTATTAGAATTTGGGTTTGGGCCTAATTCAACTCCAAAAGCTAGCTCATAGGGTGAGGGTTGCCCCCCACTTATAACCACTAATCAGGTCATCTCATTCTTCTATGTGGGACTTCTAACACACCCCCCTCACGCCCAGGACTAGACAACTGGAGCGTGACTCGAGTGTCCCGATAACGGGTGGCCCAACAAATGGATCTATGATAGGCTCTAATACCATATTAGAATTTGGGTTTGGGCCTAACTCAACCCCAAAAGCTAGCTCATAGGGTGAGGGTTGCCTCCCACTTATAACCACTAATCAGGCCATCTCATTCTTCCATGTGGGACTTCTAACATCCTCCTTGATACCTTTTCCTTTTATTGAAGTGTACACGTATTTCTTTTATGTTATTTGTACCCAAATCTCATTGCTCACGTGAAACATGATTTAATACATGGTCTATTATCATATTGCTTTGATATTTGCCTTCGAACGATTTTTCTTCCTTAAGTGTAATTTCTATTTTACATTACTTACTTTGCCTTTAGCTTAGCTATGTGACTTTATTATGTTCTTGATATATGAACCCCAATGTGAAGACTTAAGATTGTATCATAGACAAATGGATATTGGCTCTCTATTTATCCTATTCATTGTCATTTCATTAATGAATTTTACATGTGCCATTATGTGTGTCTGTTATTCTTTTTTAATCTTATTTTAGTGGTATATTGTTCTAACATTTCCTTTAATGTGTTTATAGGTCTTCTTCACTGTGTCTACTTTTGGGAGTTCTTTCTTTGCTTACAAATCTTGTCCTTTTTGTCTTCCTTGCTGTAAGGTAATTTTCTTACCTTATGCACCAAATATGACTGATAATACAAGGAAGTGGGTAAATTGTAAAGATGTTGATATTGCTTGATTGAAATCATGATACAACAGCACCTATTTATAATTACAAGGGTGAAACCGAGTCAATGCTAAAGGCTAGAATTAAAGAATTGACATCTCTATAACTAATTACACAGATCAGCATTTGCTGTCATATGGAACATGTGGTGAATTCTAATAAGGAAGGGAATTGATGTTGCTGAGCTGGTGGATCATGCTCTTGATTGAGCATATCACTCAATGTCATTAAAGCCTTGAATCATGCACTTGATGCTTGTCTATTACGCCCCCTCAAAATTGGGTCACCATTTTTTACACCAATTTTGGCTCTCAACTGAGTGAATCTGCCTCGGTGCAATGGTTTGGTTAGGATATCTGCTAATTGATCCCTGGTGGATATGTGTGCCACCCGTAGTTGTCCCATTTGAACCATTTGTCTGACAAAGTGGTAGTCTAGAGCTATATGCTTCATTCTCGAATGAAACACTGGATTGGAACAAAGATAGGTTGTCCCAATATTGTCACAAAATAAGGATGGTATGGGAGTTTTTACACCGAGTTCCTTTAGCAGATTTGTCAACCACATGATTTCAGCTGTGGTGTTTGCCACTGACCTATACTCAGCTTCTGTGGAGGACCTAGCAACTGCCCTTTGCCTCTTAGATAACCATGAGACTGGTTTCCCACCAAGATAAATTATGAATGCAGAAGTGGATGTCCTATCATCCAGGTTTCCTCCCCAATCCGCATCACTAAAGGCTTGGAGATGAAGATTTGTTGGTCTCTTCAAGTGTAAACCATGATTAAGTGTGAGTTTAAGATACCTTAGAAGCCTTTTGAGCTGCTGAAAATTAATTTGAGTAGGTTTGTGCATGAATTGAGACAACTTGTTGATAGGGAAGGAGATGTCTGGTCGAGTTAAAGTGGTGTATTGTAAGGCACCGATGATGCTGTGGAAGAGTTTGGAATCAGCAGGTGCTGAGCCATCATTGAGCTTCAAAGGAGTGGTGGCGCATAAGGGTGTTTGTGTTGGTTTGGCTCCAGCCATATTGAATTTTTGCAGCAGTTCCCGTATATATCCATGCTGAGACAGAAACATGCCATCTGTTGTGGGAATTAGCTCAATACCAAGGAAGTAGTGCGGGAAGCCTAGTTGCTTGAGAGAGAATTTGGTGGAGAGTTGTCGCATGAAATTGGTGAGGAATCGGCTTGAGCTTCCAGTGAGCAATAAATCATCAACATACACCAAAAGATATGCTTGTACTCCATCTTGATTATAAATGAAGAGAGAGGGATCGGTGAGGCTGGTTGTGAAACCATATGTCAAAACAAAGGACTTGAGAGAATCATGCCATGCCCTTGGGGCTTGTTTTAAACCATAGATGGCTTTCTTAAGCTGGCACACATGAGAGGGGAATTCAGGATGAACAAAGCCTGGTGGTTGTTGCATATAGACATGTTCTGATAATTGACCTTGCAAGAAGGCATTATTGACATCCATTTGATGGAGTGACCAGCCACGTGCTAGTGCTATTGTGAGGACCACTTTGATGGTTTGAGGTTTGACTACTGGTGCAAATGTTTCCTTGAAGTCAAGACCTTGTTGTTGAGTGTATCCCTTTGCAACTAGCCTTGCCTTGTACCTAGAGATTGTGCCATCCGGATTCCTTTTTATCCTGAATAACCATTTGCAGCCTACCAAATTAGTGGAGGCATCTCTGGGAACCAAAACCCATGTGCCATTTCTCATTGATGCATCAAATTCTTCTGAACATGCTTTGCTCCAATGTGGGATTTTGAGTGCTTGAGTAATGGTGGATGGCTCTAAGTTTTCAGGCAAGCTATGATTTGTAGTGAGAAATGCTTGCTTGGGTTTGAAGATATTATTTTGTGACCTGGTTACCATAGGGTGCTGCGAGTGATGTTAGTAGAACTTGCAGAATTTGAACTCTGAGGAATGTGTAGAGAAGAATTGTTACCTGATTGCAATGTTTGAGAGGCATTTAAATCCGAGTTAGGCACTACTGCAGGAACTGTTGGTTCTGTTTCTGCTATAACCGAGTCTGGTTGCTCAGGGTGAGGATTGGGAGGATGGCTAGGAGGTGTGGGAATAATGGAATGTAGGGATTGATCAGTGACGTTTGGCATTTGGGATGGCTTTGAAGACTGAAGTAGTGTCTGATATGGAAAGGAGTCTTCCACAAAATTCACATGCCTAGACACATATACTTTGTTTGAGATAGGTTCAAGGCATAAGAATGCATATTGAGCTGTTGCATAGCCAAGGAAGATGCATGGAAGGGATCTTGATTGGAGTTTATTCTTGGTGTATGGTCTTAACCAAGGAAAGCACAAGCAGCCAAATGAATGCAGCTTGGTGTAATCGGGTTGTTTGTGGAACATCACTCTATATGGGGTGCTCATCTTAATTGTGGGAATAGGCATTCTGTTGATTAGGTAGGTGGCTGTGGCAAATGCATAGGACCAGAATTGGGAGGGTAAATTAGCATGTTGTAAGAGGGCTCGACCAGTTTCAACTATATGCCTATGTCTCCTTTCAGCCGAGCCATTTACTTCAGGGGTGTGAGAAGGTGTGGTGAAATGAGAGATGCCATTTGTGGCAAGGAAGGGTTTAAGTTTAATAAACTCACCACCATTATCAGAGAAAAGGAAGACAATAGGGAAACCAAAGAATTTTTCTACAATAGATTTGAATTGCAAAAAGATATTGAAAACATCTGATTTATTTTTCATAGGATACAGCCATACATATTTTGAGAAATGATCAACAAAAACAACATAATATGGAAACCATCTAAGGATTTAATAGGGGCAGGTCCCCAAACATCCGAGTAAATCAGCTCCAATGGTTTACTGCTAGTGAGATGGTGATTGGAAAATGGGAGCTTGTGACTTTTAGCACAATGGCAGGAGCTGCATTCATGAGATGCTAGAGGCTTTATTGGAATATGATGACTGTCAGCAAGATGTTTCAATATTTTGAAGGAAGGGTGTCCTAATTTATGATGCCATGTGGTGGTGGATTGGATGCTTGTGGTGAATGCTTGAGGTGGTCGGTGAGCAATGGTTGCGGTTGGCAAATGATAAAGATCTTGTTTAAGAGGTCCCTGCATCAGTGCTTAGCCCGAATTCAAATCCTTCACAATAAAACAATCATGGAAAAATTCAACTGAGCAATTATTATATTGACAGAGTTTAGAGACAGAGAGTAAATTGGATTGAATGGTAGGCACACATAAAACTTGTTTGAGAGAAAGAGGTTTTGATTTAGTAGGAATATAGATTTGACCAGTGTGAGTGATTTGTAAACCTGAGCCATCACCTATAGTGACCTTATCAGGACATGGGTATGGTTGTGCCAAGGTCAGCTGCTGCAGGTCCTGAGCAATGTGATGTGAGGCACCAGTGTCCATGATCCAACTTGAATTTTGTTGTGCTTGGTGAGTTGCTGTATTTGCTACTGGTTTGGATCCAGTCCTCTTATGATAACCTTTCATCCGGAAACAATTTCTTGCAGTGTGGCCAGGTTTGTTGCAAAATTAATAGATAACCTTGTGTTCCATGTTCTGTGATTGATGAGAATGGGTGGAATAAGAGTGGTACCTGGAACCATGACCTTTGTTGCGAGATACTGCATTTGCTGTTGCTATGATTTGGTCATTTGCTGGCTGTTGGTCACGATGGTTGATTGTATCATAGTCCATGAGCTTTTCATGAAGTTCAGCAAAGTGAATGGGATTGTCTCTGTTGCGCAAGACAGCAGCAATGTCATGATAATCATGACCAAGACCATTAAGGGTGTGGATGACCAGATCGGTCTCATCAAGAGGGTGGTCAATGATGGCCAATTCATCAGCAATGGCCTTGATGCCTTGAAGGTATGCTGCCATGTTTTGAGTGCCTTTTGAGAAGGTTGATATTTTGTGTTTGAGAGTCATTATCCGAACTCTGGATCTGCTAGCATACATAGTGTCGAGTGTGTCCCAGCCTTGTTTGGAAGTCTTGATTGTGGCAAGATGAGTGACCACTGTTGCTGTGACTGAAGAAACAATGGCATGAACTATTAGTTGATCCTGTCTCGTCCACTTTGTGAATGCAGGATTGACAGTAGCAGAGTTGTCACCAACTGTCTTGGGAGGGCATACTTTTGTGCCATCAATGTGACCAACAAGGTCATAACCCGTGAGTAGGGCTAGGAATTGGATCCTCCAAGCTGGGAAATTATCACCATCAAGCTTGATGTGAAGTTGTGAGTTGGCATTCAGCACAACTAGGCCTTGATTCTGGAGCAATGACCATCTTTGTTTGTGAGGAAGCAATTGATAGAAGGATCGGAAAAAAAAGGAGAATAGCCGTGTGGCTTATGCTGCTCTTGATACCATAAAGATGTTGATATTGCTTGATTGAAATCATGATACAACAGCACCTATTTATAATTACAAGGGTGAAACCGAGTCAATGCTAAAGGCTAGAATTAAGGAATTGACATCTCTATAACTAATTACACAGATCAACATTTGCTGTCATATGGAACATGTGGTGAATTCTAATAAGGAAGGGAATTGATGTTGCCGAGCTGGTGGATCATGCTCTTGATTGAGCATATCACTCAATGTCATTAAAGCCTTGAATCATGCACTTGATGCTAGTCTATTAAATTGAGGCCCTAAACCTTTTAGGATGATAAAGTGTTGAAGGGAGGTGGAAGGATATCAGCAGTATGTTATTTAGCAGTGGAAGGAAATCAAAGTGGAGGGGTGGGGATCCTATGTTCTAAAAGAGAAGTTAAAGCAATCAAGAAGGTTTTGAAGGAGTGGTGCAAAAATAATTGTAGCAAGTTGAGAGAAAGGATAAAAGTAGCAAGGGAGGAATTAAATAATCTGGACCTAAAGGGCGAGAATGGTGGCCTTAGTGTTGATGAAATAGAAGCGAGAAGAGAGTGTCCAGATAAACTGTTCTAACTCTCTAGGCTGAACGCTAGCGTCCAATGGCAAAGAGTAAGAATGAGATGGTTGCAAGAAAGGGATGCTAACACAGTTTTTTCATGGATGTTTTGCTAGAAGGAGAGTGAACGGAATATTGAGTCTAGATATAAATGGGAGGAAGATAGAGGGGGTTGAAGAAATTAAAAAAGCTATTTTTGAGCACTTTCGGGATCACTTCAAAGGGAATAGTTTGGATAGACCACTGCTTGAAAATCTCAATTTTAAGTGTATCGGTGCTGTAGAGAATGGAACATTAACTTCGGGATTTTCAGAGGAGGTAAAAGCGGCCATTTGAGATTGTGATAGTTCCAGGAGTTCACGGGCCGATGGGGTGAACTTTGGTTTCTTAAAGGAATTCTAGGATGATAATAAGGTTGAGTTCATGACATTTATATCAGAGTTCCATGCAAACGGGCGGTTGGTCAAAGGATCTAACGGTTCATTTATCATTCTAATTCCCAAAAAAGAGAATTCGCAGAGCATTGGGGAGTATAGACCTATATCTCTTATAGATAATATCAGAAACATGTTTTGCGTTTCTAAAGGGAAGACAAATAATGGACGAAATTTTGATGGCAAATGAATTGGTAGACGAGGCAAAAAGGAAGAAGAAGGAGATGATGCTATTTAAAGTGGACTTTGAAATGGCGTATGATTCGGTAGATTGAAAATACTTTGACTTTATTATGAACAAAATGGGGTTCTGTGCGAAGTGGAGAAAGCGGATAGCAAAGTGTTTATCAACAGCTTCTATTTCGATGCTAGTGAATGGAAGCCCATCTAAGGAATTTGGATTAGGGAGAAGGTTAAGACAGGGGGATCCTCTTTCTCCCTTTTTATTTTTTATTGCAGCTGAAGGGATGAATGTAATGATGATGAAAGCGGTAGAAGTGGGGTGGTTTGAAGGGTACAAGTTTGGGAGTCAAACAAGTCAAATTTCTCACCTTTAATTCGCAGATGACACCCTAATAGTCGGAGAGAAAAGCTTGAAGAACATGAGGGCTATCAAAGCTACATTACAATTGTTTGAGGTGGTGTTCGGTCTGAAAGTAAATTTCCAAAAGAGTTTGTTGGTGGGTATAAATGTACCACAAGAGTGGTTAGAAGAGGTGACTGATGTATTGAATTTTAAGATTGGAAAGGTCCCATTTAATTATTTGGGTCTCCCAATTGGTGCAAATCCAAGAAAAAAAGCACATGGAGAGCCGTGATTTAAGCTTTTCGGAGACAGTTGTCCTCAAGGAAAAATAAGAACTTATCTTTGGGAGGCAAGGTGATAATAATAAAATCAGTATTGGTTTCCTTACCGTTCTACTTTCTTTCATTCTTCAAGGCTCCATCAGGTATTATTTCTACCGTCGAATCTTTATTTAAACAATTTTTGTTTGGGGAGGTTGAGGAATCGCGTAGAGTCTATTAGGTAAAATGGGAAAATATTTGTAGAGACCGAGAGGAGAGGGGTTAGGTATTAAAAACTTGAAAGCATTCAACTTAGCTTTTAATGTGTAAGTGGTTGTGGAGAATGAGAAAGGAAAAACATGGGCTTTAGTATAAAATTCTATCTTTTAAATATGGAGAAGTGGGATACAGAGGACTTCAAGAGTAGATTTGCTCCATTCGGGTTACTCACCTACCCCGTGTTGGTTCGGATCATGCTGTTCTTATGGTCCAATTAGAGGCGGCCTCTCAAATTAGCCGTAGAAGAAGGAACCACGTTTTTAGATTTGAGGAATGTTGGAGCAAGGGTCCTCGTTGTGAAAACTTGATAAAAGACGCCTGGTACAATTCTTCTCGGGGCTGTGAGGATAAATTGAGGTATGTCTAATCTTTGGACCATGCGTTCAAGGATTATATGGTAGGGAAGGACAGGAAAAAGATTATCAGGATTGAGAAGCTTTTGAAGGATGATCAATTATGGGCCGGATCCGAAGAAGATCTCAAAATGTTCAAAGATTTGGAGAGAAAACATGAAGAGCTGCTCCAAACTGAAGAGATCATTTGGCATCAGAGGAGCAGAGCGGTTTGGCTTAAAGAGGGAGACAAAAACACCAAAATTTTCCATGGTAAGGCAAACTAAAGGAGGAAGGTCAATGAAATCACAAAACTTAGAAATGAGCATGGTCGGTGGTGGAAGGGATAAGAAAATGTGGAACGGCTGATGTTAAATTACTTTACTGATCTCTTCTCATCTTCAGAGCCCGAGGAGATGGAGCAGACTTATGAAGTGGTTAAAAATAGGCTCACTGATAAGCACAAATAGTGGTGTAGCCAAAAATTCACAGGGGCAGATATTGAGCAAGCTATTAAACAGATGCATCTCTCAATGCTCCTGGGCCCGACGGCCTACCGGCTCTTTTCTTCCAAAAATATTGGCACATCATTGGGGAAGATGTCAAGAAGCTGGTCTTGGGGATCCTGGACAACCAATCAAACCCGGAACCTATTAATAAGACTTGTATTGTCCTCATTCCTCAAGGTAAAAATCCCAAATCCCCAAAGGACTATCAGCCTATCAGTTTGTGTAATGTGGTGACGAAGATTGTTACCAAGGTCATAGCTAATAGAATTAAAGTCATCCTCCCTAATGTGATTGATCTTGAACAGAGTGGTTTTGTACAAGGAAGGCTCATTACTGATGTGACACCTTAACCCTGTTTTGAATAAAAATAAAGTTTATTCAAATAAATAAAAGAAAAAGTGATACACGTTTAATTTTCAAATAATCATCCATTTAAAATATCTCGTGCGGAAATAGCATAAAAATTCAAATTAATAAAAACTAGCATAACAAATTAAAATCCACGTAAAATTTCAGTAGTACGAAAATATTTCATCTCAATTAAACTTCAAGTCAAATCCTTTTTTTTTTTCCAAATAAGTAACATGAACATTTATTTAGAACAAATTCTGATAAAGTTAAATAAACCAAATAAAAACCCCCAAAAATAACTCTGTCACATTAACTTAGAGCTATTACATAACCCGAATAAAATCAAATAAAATCACGTAGTCCAAACTAACAACAAAAACAACGTGGTAAAATAAAGTTCAGCAGGCACACATGATCTTCAATTTAGCCACTAACTCCCACATTTGAATTATCTGCAATTTAACATAGAAGTACAAAGAGACACACAAACACAGAGGGGTGAGTACATTGTGATTGAGTTATGGTGATATTTAGAGAGAATAAGTGAATAAATAATATACTTATATATATAAAAATATATATACGATTATAGCAACTTAACTCACATAAAAATACACCATGTCACATACTCATAAAACAACACTCACATTAAGACCATGAGCACCTACAGATAAAATTCACTATTTTTCAGAGTCACGTAATCATCTCAAAAAATGCAGATACTAACAACACTACTTCATATGCATGTGGTACCATCTACTACTCTGGGAAGTCGCCTAGGAGTACATATTTAGTTTATTAGAGGAACACCGCAATGGTAATCGCTCTGTTACTGCATACTCTCGACTAGGAACGATAATGTCCGGTGACGGTCAGGGTAGCTAAGTCTGATAAGTGGTCCCTAGTCCAAGGCGTGACACTCAAACTATTAGGGACCACAGACTCTGGCTTCTCACCCCCTAGGCCGAGATAATGCCACGCAGGCTCACTCCTGTTGGCCTCCACCTTTCATTTCAATGGTGTTTCCCCCCATCCTATCACGAGGTTTGTATGACAATCAAACGCACAAGGTCGGGTTTCCTCCAAACATCATAGTCCAATTTTTCATCGGCAATCCATCATTGCCCATATGGCTAGGATCATCTCACAAAGAATGACTCATGTCCCATTATGGTTACTAATAGCTAGGTGACTTGCACACAAAGTCATTTATCTTTTCAAGGTCGTCGCCACAAATGTGGACTTTTCAAGATCAATAACACAATTTAATAAGCAAAGGTATAAAATAAAATTTCAAGAACAACTTAAAACAACACCCATGTATTTTAATCATTTTGGTAAAACCCACAGAAACAACCATAAAAATGAATCAACCATAACATGAATTTGGGTCACAATCATGTAATTCAAATATACAGAATACTGCACCTTATATTAAATTAATCTACACATGGAAATCGAAACAACAACTACAAAATCCTATAGAAAATAACTATTTTTCGCAAAACAATAAAACAGAAACAGCATGCCATGAAAATTCTTCAGGAAGTGGAAATTTGGCAAAATCAGCAACACAGACAGAATTTTCGCAACACTATTAAATATCAACAGCAACCTAGTGAAAATTCTGCATAAAAACAGTAACAGCAAAATCCTGCACAATTAAAACTCTGCATAACAGCAAAAACATTCAAACAGCAACAGCAATAGCAAAATTTGCAGCACAAATAATCAGCAACAGCAACAGCAAAATTCGCAGCACAAAACAGCAACAGCAACAGCAAAATTCGCAGCACAATTAAACAGCAACAGCAACAGCAAACAGAATTTTCGCAGCAAAATTAAACAGCAAAATTCTGCACAATAAAATTCTGCATAACAGCAGAAAAATCAAACAGCAATTAACTTTATTCTGTTCACAAAAAAAAGCTTCATTTTTAAAAATACATGAGATAAAACAATCTATTCCATTTTTTTAAACAATCATACAGCCCTTTACCATCTTTTAATTAACTAAAAACAGCAAGCATAATTGTTTATAAATCATTGGTTTTACATACATTTCAACCATTTATCAAACAATGGGGTCTAAGGACACCCCTTCACCTATCCCCAACCACAATAATCTCCCCCCTTACCTTAGTGACTTGCGAATTCTCCTAATGGAAGAGGGATGATGATGTATTTCGAATCAATCCTACGGTGAGTTCGCTACGAATAAAAAAGAATTTATAAGAATTGTTAGAAATTCCCAAAACTCCAAATCCCTAACACATGAAATTAGGAAGGAAAGGATCATAACACTTACCCAATCTTCTAATGAAAAACGAAAATAAGGCTTCCCCTAAACCTTGTGTGGCCGAAATTAGAAGAAACAAAACTTGGGTGGTCTCCACTCTTCTTGTTTGGGCGCTAGGGTTTAGGTGGAATGGGAAGGAGAAGAGAAATGGATTCTAGGGTAGAAGGAGCTGAATGTCACGCTTGAGGCAAGGGGGTTCACTCCCCTCAAGTCATAAAAATTGGGTTGGGTAAAGCCCATGAAGGTTGGCCCAATAGGTAAATTAAAAAAAAAAATCTCTACATACAAGATGCTATCCAAGGATGTGCTCTATATTTTTTTTTAAAACCATAATCAAGGACTATCAAACTCAAATTAGAAAGGTTCTAATTATTCACACACATATAACAAATAATTAAAATTTGGTTAACACATAACAATCAAATATTCGCATAAGGTATTCCATTTAAATGAGGGGTGTATCAGTAAAGAACGGGTGTACATGGTAAAAATTAATTTTTATATATCTTTAAAACCTTTTAACCCCTCAAATAAATGACATTTCAAATACTAATATTTTATAAAATAAAATATTAAATAATATATTACCTCAATTTTGTAAAAATATAAATAAATGCTAATATTTTCTAAAAATACAAATAAATATAAACTCAAAATTTTTCAATAATTCGAATACACATAGGGAAATCGGAATCACTATATCTATAACTCATAATAATTAATGAAATAAAAACATATTTAAAAATATACAACGCATGAATAATTCGGGGTGTTACACTCTTCCCCCCTTAAAAAAAATTTGCCCTCAAAATTTGCGTAAACATCAAGTACAAAATAAAAGAGATATCGTCTATCTAATACTCGTTCACTATACTACGAGGAGTATAATTTAATGGACCAATTGTTGACAAGTGACTCCAAACACAAGAGGGGGTGAATTGTGTGTGAACGGTGCTTTCAAAAACTTTTGGAGAAATAAGTGCTAATTATGAGTTGCGGAAATATTAATGTGAAATAGATAAATCACTTGAAGAATAAATTGCAAACGAGTTAAAAATAAAGTAAATAGTAAAATATAAATAACAATAAAATAAAGTACAGAAATTTAATTGGTGAAAAGTAGAGATAAGGAGTAAAAAGCACACAACAAATTATCCAGGTTCACCACCTAACACCCCCTGTGGCCTACGTCCCGTCCCCCAAAGCAAACTACTATGGGATTTTCACTAAGACACTAGCTTTTAAATCGAGGTTCACTAGAAACCTTTACAACTCTAAACTGAGCAATACGTTCAAGAGATATCACCTCTCTATGAACACCTTGGGATTCCTACCCAAAAAGAAATGATTTTCGCAAATAAAATGAGATGAGAAAGATACACTCAATAGTGCAGATATAACAAATTGAAGCTCAAATAATACAACTCAAATTATGTAGAATAAAAAGACTCTCAAAAAATTGTGCTCAAATAAGTGTGAGTGATGAAAAATATTTGACAGAGTTTTTGGCACAAAAATTAAGCACTACGTTGTTGTATTTTTACAAAGCTCACGAGCTGTGTTTATATAGGCAATGGAGGAGCGTCATATTTAAAAAGATTTGTCCGTTGAGGATTTGTCCGTTGCAGCATTTGTCCATTGCGTGGATTTGTCCGTTGCGTGGATTTGTCCGTTGCATTTTGAGAGGAGCGTCGAAATGTCCGTTGCAGGATTCGACATCGTATTTCCATACAACCTCTCCCCAGCTCGGCATACAATCTCCCCAGCTCAGCATACGACCTCTCCACACAGCTCGACATACGACCTCTCCACACATCTCGGCATACGATCTCTCCACAGCTCGGCATACGACCTCTCCACACAGCTCGACATACGATCTCCTCACAGCTCGGTACACGACCTCCTCCACGGCTCGACGCGACCTCACCAGCGCGACCTCAGCTCGGCACGCGACCTCAGCTCGACACACGACTTGCATGTCAAAATATCACTGCTCGACACGGAGAAAATTTTCCAAAGAAAACTTGAAATATTTTCCAAACAATATTTTGAGCACAACTTAAGAATTTTTCAAAATACTTTGTGCCTAAAAATAATTTAGAAAAAAATTATCATAAAATCAATTTTAGAATAAAAATCATTTTGTGAGTGTGTGATTTTATTTTAATTGAGAGCTTTTTATTACTACTTACAAATAGTCTTAATAAAAATAAATAAATACCCAAAACCCAAAGACTTGAGAAACTATCATTCTTGATACGCGTCTTGGTATTCTTTTCCACTTTTTGCACGGTTGACTATTTGCAAAGCTCCCTTTTGTCAATCATCAAAACCATCCTGTCAAGGCATGTATTCACAGACTCCCCCTTTTTGATGATGACAAACATCTCATGGAGGGAATTTAGTAAAATATAATCATGATATAGCAATGAGATATAAGCATTGTTTTTCAATAAGCACAATATTTAGAAAAACTCCCCCTCACAATAGGCAATACTTAAAAGATCACTCCCCCTGAATCATGCATTCATGTAACTCTCCCCTTTTTGGCAACATCAAAAAGCGGGAAAGACAAATAAAGCAAGGCATATATTCAGGATTAAACAAGCATATTTTGATAGTTACGTGATACCAAGCTTGGTGTGTGTGACGGATGATTTGGTTGGACATGATTAGCTAGTTGCATAAGACAATTGCGTCACCCACTCATTATTCGTACTTAAAGAAAATGGAAGGGGAAAAGACTGCATAAACTTCGTTAGCACACTCAAACGCCGAAGTTAGAATTTATTCAAAAAGAAAATGCAATCACAGTAAATACTCAATGCATGATTGGTCTAAAATTCCCAATTCAGTTCTAATAAAAAGAAAGTTTCCTTAGGCAAAGGTTTAGTAAAAATATCTGCAAGTTGTCTAGATGTTTCCACAAACTCAATCATGCAATCACCTTTTGAACATGATCTCTAATAAAATGGTGCCTAATCTCTATGTGTTTAGTCCGAGAGTGATAAACCGGATTTTTAGTGAGGTTTATGGCACTAGTATTGTCACACTTTATTGGAGCAGTTTTCAAATTAATCCCATAATCATTCAACTGTTGTTTCATCCAAATAATCATGCGCAACAACTACTGCCGCAACATATTCCGCTTCTAAGGGACAAAGCCACACTGGCTTGTTTCTTACTATGCCATGAAACCAAGGCATTCCCAAGTAAGTGACATGTCCCACTAGTGCTTTTTCGGTCCAATTTACAACCCGCAAAATCAGAATCCGAGTACCCAATCAAAGTGCATTCGGCACCTTTGGGGTACCATAAACCCATGTTTTGTGTGCCAATGAGGTATCTCATAATGCGTTTTACAGCAGAGAGATGTGATTCCTTAGGACTAGCTTGAAAACGTGCACACATACAAACACTAAACATAATATCGGGCGACTAGCGGTGAGATAGAGAAGAGATCCTATCATACCTCTATACTTACTTACTTGACCGACTTACCACCTTCATCTTTGTCAAGATAGCATGAAGTGCTCATTGGAGTTGAGATTTCTTTTGCATCGGTCATTCCAAATTTCTTGAGTAAATCCTTGCAATATTTGGATTGATTGATGAATATTCCTTCCTTTGTTTGTTTGATTTGAAGTCCAAGGAAGTAATTTAGCTCTCCCATCATTGACATTTCAAATTCACTTTGCATGATATCGGAAAATTCCTTACACAAGGATTCATTAGTAGCACCAAATATTATATCATCGACATAAATTTGAACAAGTAAAATGTCATGCTTCTTATGTTTGATGAAAAGAGTAGTATCAACTTTTCCTCTTTCAAAACCTTTTTCAAGTAAGTATTTGCTCAACCTATCATACCAAGCTCTAGGAGCTTGTTTTAAACCATACAGAGCCTTTTTCAATTTAAAAACATGATTTGGAAATTCAAAATTTTCAAAACCAGGAGGTTGATCAACAAATACTTCTTCTTGAATATAACCATTTAGAAAAGCACTCTTTACATCCATTTGAAAAAGTTTAAAATCCATGACACATGCAAATGCTAGAAGCATACGAATGGCTTCTAATCTAGCCACGGGTGCATAGGTTTCATCGAAATCTATGCCCTCTTGTTGGTTGTAGCCTTTTGCAACAAGTCTAGCTTTGTTTCTAACAATAATACCGTTTTCATCAAGCTTGTTGCGAAAGACCCATTTGGTCCCAATGACTATATGATCTTTAGGTTTAGGAACTAGTTCCCAAACATTGTTTCTTTCAAATTGATTTAATTCCTCTTGCATAGCAAGGGTCCAATGTTCATCAATAATGGCTTCATTGATGTCCTTTGGTTCAACTTGAGAAACAAAAGCCATGAAAAGACATGCATGATTAAGAGAGTTTCGAGTTGTTACCCCTTTAGAGATATCGCCAATTATATTGTCAAGTGGATGATGTTTTGAGACTCTCCATTCTTTTGGTAAATTTGAATGAGGGGATTCCTTAGAATATTGTGGCAAAGGATTTTCATCTTCATCTTTGGACTCGTTTGAATCTTCTAAGTGACTATTTCCCAATATTTCTGCAAGATCATCAACACTATCTTCTACCAAAGATTTTGGGTTAGACTCATCAAAGGTAACATGCACAGATTCTTCAATAGTCAAAGTTCTCTTATTATAAATTCGAAAAGCTTTACTAGAAATAGAATATCCAAGAAATATACCTTCATCCGCTTTGGCATCAAATTTTCCAAGGTTATTCTTACCATTGTTTAGGACAAAACACTTGCATCCGAAAACGTGAAGGTGGGAAATGTTGGGCTTCCTTCCTTTGTAGAGTTCATACGGTGTTTGTTTAAGGATCGGCCTTATAAGAACTCGATTCATCATATAGCAAGCGGTGCTCACGGCGTCTGCCCAAAAGTACTTAGGAAGGTTAGTCTCATTGAGCATCGTCCTCGCTAGCTCTTCAAGAGACCGATTTTTCCTTTCAACCCCTCCATTTTGTTGCGGTGTCCTTGGAGCAGAAAAGTTGTGATCGATGCCATTTTCTGTGCAAAATGCTTCAAATGCTTCATTCTCAAATTCCCCACCATGATCACTTCGAATGGAAGCAATGTTAAGTCCCTTCTCATTTTGTATAACCTTTGCAAGTTTTCGAAAAGCATTAAAAGCATCATTTTTGTGAGAAATAAATAAAGTCCATGTATAGCGAGAATAGTCATCCACAATAACAAGAGCATAGTAATTGCCACCAAAGCTCATGGTTCTAGAAGGGCCAAATAAATCCATATGTAAAAGTTGTAAAGGCCGGTTTGTAGAAACAATATTTTTAGATTTGAAAGATGCCTTTACTTGTTTTCCTTTTTGACACGCATCACAAAGTTTATCTTTTTCAAACCGAATCTTTGGCAAACCAATTACTAAGTCTTTCCGAACCAATTTATTAAGATGATCCATGTGAATATGAGCCATTCTTCTATGCCATAGCCAAGATTCATTCTCTTTACTAAAAAGACAGCATGCATCATTTGAAGGTAGTTCATCTAAATTAACCATATAGATATTTCCAATTCTAGATCCAACAAAAACTGTACTTTTATTAAAAGAATTTACGACAATGCATTTTGAAGAATCAAATATAACATTATTGCCTTTGTCAGAAAGTTGACTAATACTTAGCAAGTTATGTTTCAAACCTTCCACATACAAGACATTCTCTATAATGGGATTAGGACTCTTACCAATAGTACCAATCCCAAGAATTTTACCTTTATTATTATCACCATAACAAACATAACCTTTATTTTTGGGTTCCAAAGAGGAGAACTTGCTTTTGTCTCCTATCATGTGCTTTGAACAGCCGCTATCAAGATACCAATTTGAATCTTTGGCTTTCAAGCACACCTGCAAAATAAAATCAGGTTTTAACTTTTGGTACCCAAACTAAGTTGGGTCCAGATGAGTTAGTTTTTGGCAAAGTACCCTTTGGAATCCATATCTTTTTGCCAACCACATTCTTGTTCTTTCTAATATTGCAAATGGAGGCAGTGTGACCATTTCTACCACAGTGAAAGCATTAATGAAAGGGCTACTTGAGGGTTTGTTGTGATTGAAGAGTTTAAAAGATTTTTCATGAATTTTTGGATGATAACCTAAACCAGCTTTTCTAAAAGTACATTTTTTTTCTTTTAGGGTTTTAGTTTCTTCTCTATTTTTCTTTTCTATTCTGCTGTATTATTTTTCTTCTCTGTAAATTTTTTGCATTTCGATCTTGTTCTCCGTTTGGTGATGTACCATGGATTGATTCTAAAATGAAGTATATTTTTTGCATCTGAATCTATGTTTATTGATGAATTCAGTTTATTGATTATGTTTATGGATCTATGGCTTTTATTGATGGATTTGATTATGTTCTGGTCCTTGGTGCTGGTGAAATTTCCTCCTCTTCGATTAGATGTTGTAGTTTCGTTTCGTCTAATGCTGCTAAAGGTTTACAATAAACATCGCTTCTTTTAACGAAGCGCTGCTTATTGATACTGAAAAGTGACAATAAACAGCGCTTCCTTAAAGCGCTGTTTATTGTCACTTTTCAGCAGCGCTTCAAAAACGCTGTTTTTTTGAATAACAATTAGCAGCGGGTAAATAAGCAGCACATTTTAAGCGCTGTTTAAGGCCAAAATAAGCGTTGTTTATTGTCTATTTTGTTGTAGTGTTTATTCAAGTTTGCAATTAAACAATAGAGTACACATGCACACTTTTGATTACTATTATTACACCTACCTGTGACAAGTTATTGAGGTGATCAGTCCCTCCTACTCATCCACTAGATAGTTGAAACAACAATTATCACATGAATCAAGCACACATACCTCTACAAGGGTCTTCGATAAAGTCTTGAATGTAACTATGTCCGCGCAACATAATTACTCTCACGAATCTACTAAAGATCCTTTTCATGGCATAATCATCAATTTCTACATTTCTACCGAACATATTACAAAACTCATATGGAATAGGAAAAACGATCACACTCTAGGTGGGGTTTTAGAATCAAGTTCTGAGGGCCATCAGGGTTAGCGGCCCCTTTTCGAAGTAGGAGGATTATTCCTAAAAAAGTTGTCCAACCCTTGGAACTTAACAGTTCCAATGCCCATGCATAGTCATTATTATTCATGCAAAATCCACATTCAACAACAAGTACACATTCCGAGAGTTTTCAGTACATTGACCCAAGTAATATATCCTAATACAGTCAATTCTACAAACTCATGTAATGTTAATTAATGCATATTATCCATTATTAACCATAGTTCTCACACACAATTTTCATATAGACATCTACCAAAAACAGCATGAACAAGCATATGTAGCAGCAGCTTTACCGAATTTATAAAAATATGTCCAAGATTAAGAGAATTCTAAATAAATTTCAGGTCAACATATAACATGTTAAGACTTTACAAATAATTTTTATAACTCAGGAACAACACATTCATTCCTCAAATAAATTCAAAACTGAAATATACATAGAAAGTGCAGAATTTCTTAATTATTGCGCTATTAAAAGTAATAATTTTTCTGCCATATCAAACGGATTCGGTTTTTAACAAAATTTAGTATGTAGGTCCTTGACATGCATATGTTCATTGCCACATTTTTATTAGGTCAAAATACATTACCAAAAATTACAAAAAAATCATGTAAGGTTTGGATCCTGCCCAGATTTTCTAGCAAGCACTATTTGTGATGCATAATATCATAGGACAGTTAAAACACAATGAAAATTCACCAAATTAAATATGCAAGATCCTAACACACATACAAACAGTCTCCAAGTGGTCTTATGTCAAAATCATGTCTCAAACGTTCTCAAAAATAATTTTGAACAGAAACTCCTTCTACACACAAATCCAGAAAATTACAAGTTTCTATCTTTTACATGTTTTAAGTCATTGTAATTCACATGCAAGCTTAGATAACTCAAGCATCATCTTAACTGATATCAGATCATAAGCCATATATTCAATGTAAGGTACTCACATAGCCATTTAATCATGCTATCATGCGGTTTCAGTCACACAAGCATATGAGTCACATTGGTACACAGATCATGCAAATTTATTAGTCATGCAAACTCAGAATCACGTGGACCCCTTCATTAAACATTTCAGAGTTTGCACATGCATCGACTGTACCATAAAAAAAATTTAATAACAGCATACTACATGTTTACACAGATCACTCAAGGCATGAATCCTATAATCACAGATACATAATTTCCACATAATCAACATGTTATAAAATCAAAGAGATAATGTAATACACACAAAAGTGTCATCATGTTATAGAGTACACAACCAATGTAGAAAATACATAACATATTTGGCCGGACGGGCCGACCGAACTCTGATTCGTCTCCATGGTCTGGAGAGCATCAGTAATCGCACAATCGTTCCTACCAATTGCCATTACCTCCTACTCTAGCAGAAAGCTAAGCTACTTAGAAAGTTCGAGTACAAGGAACACAATTAAATCAAAGAATACACAAAACAAATCAAACAAGGTCACAGAGTACAAAGAAAAGCACAATAGACACATACACAGTCTGGTAAGACCAAACTGCTCTGATACCACTTAATGTGACACCTTTAACCCTGTTTTGAATAAAAATAAAGTTTATTCAAATAAATAAAAGAAAAATTGATACACGTTTAATTTTCAAATAATCATCCATTTAAAATATCTCGTGCGAAAATAGCATAAAAATTCAAACTAATAAAAACTAGCATAACAAACTAAAATCCATGTAAAATTTCAGTAGTACGAAAATATTTCATCTCAAATAAACTTCAAGTCAAATCCTTTTTTTTTCAAATAAGTAACATGAACATTTATTTAGAATAAATTCTGATAAAGTTAAATAAATCAAATAAAAATCCCCAAAAATAATTCTGTCATATTAACTCAGAGCTATTACATAACCCGGATAAAATCAAATAAAATCACGTAGTCCAAACTAACAATAAAAACAGCATGGTAAAATAAAGTTCAGCAGCCATTCATGATCTTCAATTTAGCCACTAACTCCCGCATTTGAATTATCTGTATTTTAACATAGAAGTACAAAGACACACACAAACACAGAGAGGTGAGTACGTTGTGATTGAGTTATGGAGATATTTAGATAGAATAAGTGATTAAATAATATACTTATATAATATAAAAATATATATACGATTATAGCAACTTAACTCACATAAAAATACACCATGTCACATACTCATAAAACAACACTCACATTAAGACCATGAGCACCTACAGATAAAATTCACTATTTTTCAGAGTCACGTAATCATCTCAAAAAATGCATATACTAACAACACTACTTCATATGCATGTGGTACCATCTACTACTCTGGGAAGTCGCCTAGGAGTACATATTTAGTTTATTAGAGGAACACCGCAATGGTAATCGCTCTGTTACTGCATACTCTCGACTAGGAACGATAATGTCCGGTGACGGACAGGGTAGCTAAGTCTAATAAGTGGTCCCCAGTCCAAGGCCCGACACTCAAACTATTAGGGACCACAGACTCTGGCTTCTCACCCCCTAGGCCGAGATATTGCCACGCAGGCTCACTCCTGTTGGCCTCCACCTTTCATTTCAATGGTGCTTTCCCCCATCCTATCACGAGGTTTGTATGACAATCAAACACACAAGGTCGGGTTTCCTCCGAACATCATAGTCCAATTTTTCATCGGCAATCCATCATGGCCCATATGATTAGGATCATCTCACAAGGAATGACTCAAGTCCCATTATGGTTACTAATAGCTAGGTGACTTGCACACAAAGTCATTTATCCTTTCAAGGTCGTCGCCACAAATGTGGACTTTTCAAAATCAATAACACAATTTAATAAGCAAAGGTATAAAATAAAATTTCAAAAACAGTTTAAAACAGCACCCATCTATTTTAATCATTTAGGTAAAACCCACAGAAACAACCGTAAAAATGAATCAACCATAACATGAATTTGGGTCACAATCATGTAATTCAAATATGCAGAATACTGCATCTTATATTAAATTAATCTACACATGGAAATCGAAACAACAACTACAAAATCCTATAGAAAATAACTATTTTTCGCAAAACAATAAAACAGAAACAGCATGCCATGAAAATACTTCAGGAAGTGGAAATTTCGCAAAATCAGCAACACAGACAGAATTTTCGCAACACTATTAAATATCAACAGCAACCTAGTGAAATTCTGCATAAAAACAGTAACAGCACAGTCCTGCACAATCAAAACTCTGCATAACAGTAAAAACATTCAAACAGCAACTGCAACAGCAAAATTTGCAGCACAAATAAGCAGCAACAGCAACAACAAAATTCGCAGCACAAAACAGCAACAGCAACAGCAAAATTCGCAGCACAATTAAACAGCAACAGCAAACAGAATTTTTGCAGCTCAATTAAACAGCAAAATTCTGCACAATAAAATTCTGCATAACAGCAGAAAAATCAAACAGCAATTAACTTTATTCTTTTCACAAAAAAAAGCTTCATTTTAAAAAATACATGAGATAAAACAATCTATTCCATTTTTTTAAACAATCATACAGCCCTTTACCATCTTTTAATTAACTAAAAACAGCAAGCATAAATGTTTATAAATCATTGGTTTTACATACATTTCAACCATTTATCAAACAATGGGGTCTAAGGACACCCCTTCACCTATCCCCTCAAATATCCCCAACCACAATAATCTCCCCCTTTATCTTAGTGGCTTACGAATTCTCCTATTGGAAGAGGGATGATGATGGATTTCGAATCAATCCTATGGTGAGTTCGCTACGAATAGAAAAGAATTTATAAGAATTGTTAGAAATTCCCAAAACTCCAAATCCCTAACACATGAAATTAGGAAGGAAATGATCATAACACTTGCCCAATCTTCTAATGAAAAACGAAAATAAGGCTGCCCCTAAACCTTTTGTGGCCGAAATTAGAAGAAACAAAACTTGGGTGGTCTCCACTCTTCTTGTTTGGGGGCTAGGGTTTAGGTGGAATGGGAAGGAGAAGAGAAATGGATTCTAGGGTAGAAGGAGCTGAATGTCACGCTTGAGGCAAGGGGTTGGACTCCCCTCAAGTCATAAAAATTGGGTTGAGTAAAGCCCATGAAGGTTGGATGAATAGGTAAATTAAAAAAAAAAATCTCTACATACAAGATGCTATCCAAGGATGTGCTCTACATTTTTTTTTAAAGCCATAATCAAGGATTATCAAACTCAAATTAGAAAGGTTCTAATTATGCACACACATATAACAATTAATTAAAATTTGGTTAACACATAACAATCAAATTTTCGCATAAAGTTCTCGGTACCCTTTTGATGCACCAAGAAACCAAGGAAGTTGCCAGCCGATACACTAAACATACACTTGGCAGGATTCATCTTCAAGTTGTGAATCCTCATCCTCTGCAAGGCTTGTTCCAAATCTGCTAAATGGGCTTTGAAGTCTCTGGACTTTACCACCACGTCATCTATGTACACCTCCATAATCTTGCTGATTAAATCATGGAAGATAGCATTCATGGCTCTCTGGTAGGTAGCTCCGGCATTCTTTAAGCTGAATGGCATTACCAACCACTCATAAATTCCTAGTGCCCCTGGGCACCTGAAGGCAGTCTTGTGAGTGTCTTCCTCAGCTTCAAATATTTGGTTATAGCCAGAGTAACTGTCCATGAAGGTTAGAATACCATGTGTGGCAGCTGCGTCAACTAGCATGTCTGCCACTGGCATCACATATTCATCCTTTGGAGTGGCTAAATTCAAGTCTCTGTAGTCAATGCAAACTCGAATTTTTCCATTCTTTTTCATGATTGGTACTATGTTAGCTAACCAATCCGCATACCTGGCTGTTCTGATGAACCCAGCATTTAGCAAATGCTCAATCTCTGCTTTGATTTGTGGCATTAGCAGATGGTGGTACCTTCTAGGTGACTGCTTATATGGTTTGAAACCATCCTTGATTGGTAACCTGTGCTCCACCAATTCACGTGCTAGCCCAGGCATCTCATGTTAATCCCATGCAAAGCAGTCCCTATATTTCTCTAAGAGGGCTACTACATCTTTTTTGTGTTCTTCCCAGTCCGCTGATTTTTATTAGCCGAGGTTCTTTTGGAGTTCCCAAGTTAATGTTTTCCAAGGGATCTTAAGATTCAAAGCTTGGTAGAGTCCTCTAGATGGGTGACTCAAACTCCGTCGGCAACTCTGTGGTCTCGTATGTTGAAGTGGGGTCATCATTCCTGTGTTTGTCTATCAGTAAGGAATCGGCTACATGGGATTTAACCCTGAAAACCTCTAGTTGATCCCACAAGTTTTGCACCACTTGGGTGTCGTTAAACATTAAACTTTTCAGTGGTTAGCAGTGGCTCAGCTAATTGCTTGATCTTGAAACCTTGGGGGGTCAAGTTGCAAGACTCCCATGATCCTTCCTCATATTCCTCAGTGACAGTAATAGGAGCAACGCAAGGAGAATAAAACAAAGCCTCTAAATTTCGTACCTCAGCTGGGAATGGGTTGTCATCGGCTGAAACTATCTCTATCTTATCCCCCTCCCAGAAAATCAGTTTCTGATGCATGGTGGAAGGCAAGCATTGGCTAGTGTGAATCCAGTCTCTCCCCAGCAAAACTACCTAAGATGGTTTGCCATCAATCACAAAAAAAGTTGACTTGACACTCTTGGGGCCAACAGTGATCTCAGCTACCAAGATTCCCAAGGCTGAGGAAGCCTCTCCCATGAAGCTAGCCATTTTCATGTTAGTTGGGATCAGGTCTTTGTTTAAGCTTCTTAAGGTAGCAATAGGCATCACATTCAGCACTGCCCCATTATCAACAAACACTCGGCTGAAGGCCTTGCCATTGATGTAGGATCTTACGTACAGAGGTTTCAAGTGCTTCACCATATCTTCAGTTGGCTTACCAAATGCAGTACTTAGGGCATGGTTTGTCGTGCTGTCAGCTAAAGTTGCCCATTCTGCCTCTTCCACGCAAATATCTCCTTCTAAGTGCTCAATTTGTGGATAACCAGCCCAGAACTCACTTGGGATCAAGCTAACGACCTCAATGGCTGCCGTCAAACTATTTTCATCCTCATCAGAGAGGTAATCCAATATAGAGTCCTCTAGATAGCCAGTTTCTAAGGTCGGCTCATCCCCATTCTTCAAGCTCTGTGTGTATATGGGAAGATGTTCTTTCTCTTCGTCAGGTTGCTTTATGTTCACAGCTGCAACAGTACTTGTTATTGGGGCCTCCTTGACCTGCTCGTTTTCAACTTAGTCAGGTCATGGCCCACAAGGTCCAAAAGCCCTGTCAATGGCTTCTGTTACCTTTGCTTCTGGGATCTCCTTCTTATTGGCTGCCTTGGCATCGGCTATCATCTGCAATGTTTGTTTCATTCTTTGCAAGGGCCTAGCCCACAACAGCCTTCTCTTCTGCATTCTAGTCAGTATGACTGGCTTGATTCCTTTCTTTTTAGGAGGTTGATTGACAACCCATGGCCCTTCTCTGACGTTTGCAACTGGTTTGATCATCCTTTGTGGTTTGAGTTCTTCATCATCCCTTACTTTTATACGAAGGGAAGACATTCCCCATTCTACATTGAACTCTGCCACTCTTCTCTTAGACTTTGGGAGAGGGTCCTCAGTGATCCTTGGCATAATCGGTTGGGCTTCAGCTGAGGTTCCCAGTCGATTTTTCCCCCAGGCCTCTGAGCATGCTGCACTCTCTCTATCTTTGAGTACATGTTGCGATAATCAACTAACTGGTCAAACGTCCAGGTCTAGGAGGTTTACCATGGGATCGGTTGGTAGATGGTTGCCCCCAGTGCTTTTAGATGACATAAGTGGTTACCCAATTTGTCAAACACAGATACCCTAGTGATCTCTTGATCTCTCCTGGATTCTTCCTTAGGCACCCAAACATTCCTAATCGGCTATTTCCCTTTTGATGCCTTGGGCTGGTCAGGCCTTGAGAAGGATACCATGGCCATAGTCACAGCAGGGAATGGATTGGTGTCCACTAACATCTCAGCTATGCTCTTGTCAGCTAACTTGAACCTACCTTCCTTGATAGCCCTTTGTATTGTCTTCCTGAAAACTACACAATTAGCTATAGAATGGTTATAAGAATTGTGCCACTTACAATATTTCTTATTCTTCAGCTCTTCAAGAGGTGGAATTTGATGCCCTTCTAACAGCCGAATCTGCTTTTCCTTGAGCAAGTAATCAAAGATCTGATATGCCTTGGTTATGTCAAAGGAGTATCTCACCCTGTCTTCTGCTGACTCAGTTTCCTTGGCCTTAGCTGCCTTCAATGCTGGGCAGGAATAACTCTTTCCTTTGACTATCTCGGCTACCATCATGTCAGCCGTGAGGTCAACCGATTCAGAGTCAGATTCTTCAGCCACTATGATAGAGACTAAATGGGGACCCTTTTCCACGGCTGGCTCTCCTCTTCTATTTCTCTTGTATATATTGCTCAATTCGGATAGCCCTCTCTGCCAATTGGTTCAAGTCTGTGTAGGGCTATCCTACTAGCTTTTCTTTCAGTTGAGGATGCATGTTATTGATTACCATGGATGTATATTCCGTCTCAGGGAATTGTACAGAACATTTCCCTACCTTCTTTCTGAACCTCTCAATGTAATCAAAAGTCGATAAATCAACTTGTTGCCTGAGACTAGTGAGATCGGTTACCGTAGCTTGAAGCTGAGGCCAATAAAATCTATCATGGAAGAAACTCTACATGTTAGCCCATTTTTGCACTGAGTTGGGAGGTAATGAAGAGTACCAAGTGAAGGTTGTCCCAGTGAGTGACAAAGGGAAGAGTTGAAGCTTGTGATACTCATTCTGGCTGCTCTCGCCACATTGGGATGTGAAACGCCCTATATGCTCCATGGTAGACTTGCCATCCTCCCCTGAGAATATTGTCAAATCTGGAGTCTTGAATCCTCTAGGAAGAGGAATCATCCAATCCACCCATTCAGGGTAAAGTTTCCTGTAAACAGGACGGTCCAACGGCTTTAATTATACCCCAAAGTACTTCTTGATGGTGCTTGCAATCAACTCCGGGTCTATCAGCTGAGAAGCCCCCTGCCGATTATCCTGTGAGTTCGGCTGGGGTACACTCTAACCCATTGGTCTCTAGGGTGAAGCCTGTTGGAACAAACTCTGAAGGTTGAAGGTACTTGATGGAACATTGTCTAGAGATGGGTTGGTATTCCATTACTGCTCTGGACCATATTCACCAAAATCTCCTCCCTGAGTTCCTGGAACAGCCGATGCATTGTGGGGAAAAGGTGGAATAGGATTCCATGTCTGCTCTTCCTCATAGTTACCAGCTATTCGTGGTAAATTTGAACTTACTGGAGGGTATGGCGTGGGGACTGACTGTGGTTGGTAGAATGGTGGATTGTTGAGGTTCCAATCCCCAGGTAACTTCCCTGAATCATAACCAAGGCCATCGGCTGCCAATTCGGCTGTCTATAAGTGTTTACCTGCACAGTAGGGCCAAGTGTTGGAGCATATGACATTACTGGCGGCAAACCAATGTGTCTGACCGCGTTAACTGGCCTCCGGGCTATATTGATCTGCCCATACTACAGATTCACTTGATCAGCTGGTATCACTTTCCCCTCAACATGAGGTGGTATCCATGTATTTGGTTGATCACCACATGTTTGGATTAGTGGCCCTACCAGTAGTGGGTTCGGTTGTGCCTGGAAAGGCCCAGTTTGAACCACATTCGGTTGAGGCTGCCAAACCTGACTCCCATGAGCATACTAAGTTTGCCTATTTCCCCTGGTAGCGTAGAACTAGCCGAGTGTTCACCTTATTGCCCTCGGCTTGCTTCCGCATCTCTCGCGTGCTGAACCTCATTTTGCACCATGGGCTTGACAATATCTGCTAATTGTCTTGACACTTGGTACATAATGTCATGAATTCCCATGTCAATCTGTTGCCTGATGAAGGAGGTGGTCATGACCACTGGGGCTTCAGTATTCTCAGGTTCATTCATGTCATTTGAGGCTGGTGCGAAGACTGGAATGTCATTAACAGCTATGGGCATACCTAGGGTGTATGCTGACTCATTGCTCTTGCGTAACAGGGTTCTCTTAGGATTTGAACTCGACTCCATGTTGTTGTTGAGTTTCTTTCCAGACCTCAGGTTCATACGCCAAGCGTGATCCTGCCCTGGATAATCAAACTTGGCCTTCAATTCACCTATGGTCCCACCGGGCATGCCAAATTTGTTTGCGTGAACAAATCAGCTGAGGGATCGGCTAATATCCAGGTGACAAATTGATTCCTATCAAGCGATTTCACCGAGAATAGAACTCTAATTCTCAGTTATAGGTTCCCCAACTACTCCAGAAAGCGTTGGGAGCGGTGAATCTACGCTAAACTAAGGCTAAGAGACATAAAATCGGTTAAGATAAAATGCTGTAAATTGTAAGAGAAAATAGATGTTTGATTGATCATGTGTCCTGCACATTTTCTCAGCAGTGTATATATATACAAAAAAGAGAAACAAAATTGTAACCGCCCCCTATTGGCCACTAAACGCTCCCATTACATTGGTAGCTGACAATAAGCGGTCGTGGTGTCCCTCAACTGCCATGTTCACACAGTTCCTGAAGTAACCGCTTCATTCTCGGCTGAAAATAGTAGTTTTCACGTCTCCATCTGTGTTGAGGGGCCTCAAGAGCTGATTTTAACCTTTGGGCACCAAAGTAAAATAACTTTCAATTCCAACTCTTGGTCGAATTCCACTGCTTCCTTGCTCGGTAGTAATTATTCAGCCGATAACCTTGTAGCATTTAAACACTTGTTCAACCGCAATCAGCTAAACTTTGTAGTTGTCAGCTGGCCTCATGATGCTTCTTGAGTCTTAATCAATTCAGAATTGTAGCCTCAGCTCAATAGGAACACACTCGGCTATAAATATGGTCGGCTGGGTCATGTATCGGCTCTAATTGGCTTGCTACTGGCTATTTTTTGGTGATAACAATATGGGAGGGATCAAATTACACCGATGTAACTCTAGAAGAGTTACACTTATTTTTATCCATTGATATTAATTAGATCTAACGATCATGACTTGTTCCCTTTAATGCTCACGTGACCCCAATCCAAAGAAATCTCATCTCCCCCGTAACTAATCATCACTCCTTCGAGACAAACCTCCACCCTTAGAAATCCTAGTCCTCGCCGCACCCATCGGAAAAGCAATCCATAAATCCATCATTGAGTGGTTGATAAATAAAAAATCATTTCCATTTGATAGTCTGATTTCCTATGTTCCTTTAGTCCTTTCCTTATGTATCGTAAATACAAAACTTAAATAATATACAAAATTGCTCCACATTTTTGTTTGTATAACAATTGAATTACACTTTAATCTGAGTATGATTAAACAACACCCTTAGGAAGTCTATATATAAAATTACACAAAGATGATTATTTTAAAACGTATTGGATTGATTGATTGCTGTACAAATGGGAAGTAATTTGAATGGATCAAAAAGTTACACACGATCAACAATTTTTGTTCTTTTTCCTTCAACACCATGAAAGGGATCGATTTGTGTGAAAATGTTGAAAGCTGGTGCAGATTGTTAGAAATATGATATTGAAAGCCATAACGTGGCAACTAGTCTTAAAATCAATTATATATAGATGCTATATTCAATCAATTTTGAGAAAAAGAAATCTTCTTTCATTGTTGGGCGGTAGTATCGATAGGGGCAGCACTGGGTTTATGGTAGGATAGGTGCAGGACGGTGCGCAAGCTAATTTCTACCGTTCCGGCGAGGGTACATTGAGAACTCTAGCAGGTCCATGGTCACGTGATTTATTAAAGTTCACATTTTGTAACTCTTAGATTTAAACATGATCAACGGTTAATAACTAGTGTAACACTTTTAAAATTACACCGGTGTAATACTTGGGTAGTGTTACACCATTCAATAACTTTATACCGGATATCTATATTACAAAACTGACCGTTGGATTGACGTTACTATCACGTAGATCATATCTATAAAAATTAACATTAATCTAAAATCATTTGATATGTCATTGAGATGCATCAAGATTAACGCCTTATGCACTTTTATTAAACGACGTTAATCTTGATGTATCTCAATGACATATCATATGATTTTAGATTAATGTAATTTTCACAGATATGATCTACGTGATAGTATTTTTCAATCCAACGGTTAGTTTTGTAATATAGATATCCGGTACAAAGTTATTGAATGGTGTAACACTACCTAAGTATTACACCGGTATAATTTGATCTCTCCTCTATATATGTACTAGTGTATTAACCCGTGCTATGCATGGGTGAGATTCGAAAATTACTGAGTCACTTAAAATGTATTTAAAAAAATAGAATCGCTAAAGATGTATTTATGTTTTAATCGAAAGGAACATATTATTATTTCCAAAAATCGTAATAAAATATTGTATCTTCAGTTTATTGTTGATATTATAAATGATATCATGACTTGATATAATTAACTAAATTTTTTTAAAAAAATGAAAAAAATAATAAAAAGGAAAGGAAAAAAATAATCAAAAGGCTCTTGGCTAAGGAAGATTTAAAAATAAAATAAAAATCTTGTAGATACATAGTGAGATAATATTTCTTGCTAATGTCAAGTTGAACTAAATAGGAAAGGTTAGCCGGTCTAAATTTCAAACTTGAAAAAAAAATTAATCATGAATAATAATAATAATAATAATAATAATAATAATACACAACTAAATTAATTATTTCACCAAAAAAACAACTAAATTAATTAATAGCTAAGAATAGAAGCATTTATTGAGATCAGATTTGCATGGAAAAATTAATTGACCTATTCAATCGTTAGAGGAAAGTATCATATTTTCACATCTAATGGTTTTCTAAATTTGCATATAATCATTAGAGGAAAGTATTTTTTTATAATGATTTTCCAAATTTGCATATAATTGAAATCAATTGATGGATCAAATCAAAATATGATTACAAATCTGATTTATTGGTGCATTTTAATTAGTAATTGATGAATCAATCAAAAAATATAAATTAAATTAAAGTTAAATTAAAATAAAATAAAAGTTACATTTTGTCGGGAATTGGAATGATGAGGATTTGACACGTGGCATCGGCCCACGTGACAAAACTCTATTTTATATAATATAGTTAATATCGTCATTAATAAAATTCAATATTAACTGCACCAAAAAAAAGACTCAATATTAACTGTACACATTTTTTTTTATATGAAACTGTACACATATCCTCTAATTAAGGATTTCCCATTTCGGCAAATCAATTCAAATGAAAAGCAACATTTTAACGTTAAATTAAAAAGGGACTAGTATCTTTATGTCACTGCAAATAGTATATTTAGTAATATGAGATGAGATTTGATATCAAAATTACTAATATGCTGTAGTAGTTGTCTACACAAATGGTGCCTATGATGTTGCAGCTTTAGACAATTACATGCAAACAAATAAGGTATTATATCCCAAGGTGTTTTAAAAAAATTTAAATGGTACTCTCTCCGTTCAATTAAATGTCTCATTTATAAAAAACTTACTCCCAAAATAAGTATCATGTTAGGTTTTCAATATAATATTAATTACTTTTTCCAATTTTACCCTCCAATTAATACAAATGAGTACATCACTCCCAAGTCATTATACTATACACTATGCATTTATGACATTTGTTAATATTCAATGGTTAATAAGGATAATTTTGTAAAATTGTTACACTATTTTATTCATTTATAGCTTCTTCTTAATATATGTGAAATTTCCTAACGTGACACTTATAATAGAACGGAGGCATTAGGACAATTTAATCCTCTCAAAATTTCATGCAATCAAAGTAAATTAAGGGGCTGTTTTATGGCCAGAATATGATAGGAATAGATAAGATAAGAGAGTGGATAAAGAAATGATAGGATAAGGACGTGATAAGCTCTTACGCTATCCTGTATTTGATACGCACCTGATACGAAACTAGATAACATTATGCTATTACACTATGTATTTGAGATAAACCAAATAATATTATATTAGGAAATAAATTATATAAAATGACAAAATTACACATATGACAAATTTATATATAATTTTTAAAATTAATTTATAATATTTTTATTAATTTTATAATTTTTAATATCAATATTTAAATTTTAGTTTTTATTTTAAATATTCTTATATTTTATTAGTTTTTTTTTATTTTTTATTTTTTTATAATTTTTAGTATGAATATTTAAATTTTAGTTTTTATTTTAGATATTCTTATATTTTATTAGATTTTTTATAATTTTTACTTTTTTTAATTTTTAACTTTATTAATTTTATAATTTTTAATATGAATATTTAAATTTTAGATTTATTTTAAATATTCTTTTTTTTAGATTTTTTGTATTTTTTAATTTTTTAAATCATATGCAATGACAAAAATATCTTTGTGACAAAATTACATACAGTATTTTTAAATAAATTTTAACTTTTAATAATTAATATCATAGGTTTTAATATTAATTTTAATTTTAAATAATTTTAAATTTATTAGATATTTATTTTTTTAGTTTTTTAAAATAATATAAAATGACAAAAATACGCTTGTACAAAATTACACATGATTTTTAAAATTAATTATTAACTTAAATTTATTTTACAATGATACTTTTAATTTTTAATTTTAAATATTTTTTATTTTTAATGATTGGATTTTTTATTTTATAATTTATAATATTAAAGTTTTTTTTATTTTCAATATTGTTATGCTTTATTAGATTTTAAACAATGTTTTCGAGGGTAAATTAAGAAATCTTTTTCTTATTCTATCCTGTAAGTTTCTAACCCAACCTTAACCTCGGGATAAGATTTACACTATAGGTGCAGGAAATGATAGAGTGTCAGGATTGACTTATCCTATCATGTTTGCTTATTAAATACTGGATTAAGATAGAATATTATCTCACTTATCCTGACCATCAAACGGACCCTAATTGTTTTCCATATTTATAATTTCATGATAGGAAAGATATGATATTTATTGATGATTAAGGAGGACGATCACGGTGGGAGTTGTGTCACTCAAGTAAAAAATTATGGAACATTTTTTTAGAAAATAAAATTTTGCAATGACCTTTACATATTATTTCCATAACGGTGTCAAATTAAATCTGTTTAATTTGACCTATCACTTAAGTATTAATTTAATATATATATATATATATATATATATATATATATATATATATATTTTATAATATTTTAATTTAATATATTATTACTGTATTTAAAACGTATTTGCATATTGACTATACCTTAACTTTTCTCTTTTTGTATACAAAATATTCAATTCAAATATTAGTAAACAAATAATCCAACTCATTATTTTAATCCAAAAAAAAATCCGATTCATTATTAAGATACTTAATTAGCCGTTTTGGATTCAATTCAGTCAAAATAATTATTTCAGATTTGCGGATATTAATATCCTATACCCTTGTTCTCAATTGATTGAAAACTATATATAAAACAGCTACTAAGGAATGAAACCAAAGGAAATCACCGATATAATTGTAGGAGAAGAGAATTGAGAAAAAAAAAATACAATGCCTCGTTTCTCTTCTCTTGTGGTTGTTTTTCTTTTATGTATTACATCTTCCTATGCAATCAAAGTTGTGGATGTTGATACAATTTGCAAGAAAGTCACAAACCCTTCATTTTGTTTGACTCTTCTTAATTCAAAGCCTGGTACAAGTGGAGATCTCGTTAGCCTTGCAAAATACACAATTGACGTGGTTCGTGCCAATGTGACCAACACCATCAATCTAATCAACACACTAATTGCACAAAGTGGTAGTAATGTCGTGGCAAGAGAACACTACAAAATGTGTTTATTTCATTTCGGTGACAATGGTGGTGCCATTGATATGGTTGAGGAAGCTCAACAATCCTTGAAGACGGGAGATTACCGAGATGCAATTCAATCTGCGAGTGCTATCGGAATTGACGTTAATGATTGTATTTCAGGAGAGTCACCAACTGACCCTCCTTATCATGACACTTCTTTGCTCCCAAAATATGCTGAAGTTGTCGATCGGGTTGCTGAGATTATTGTTAGTATATTAAATTATTTGAGACAAGCCTAATTAATTACAGACACATACCTAATTAATTATAAGATTTACCATTTATGTTTCTTGAATATCATATTGCAATAAATGAGTCAATGCTGTTGGTAAGATCCCAAGAATATAAATTTTTGAGAGAATTAAACAATAATTATTTTGATTTTAAGGGCATGTTGGGCTAAATTTTTTTTGAGTTTAAAAACTACTTAAAAGTTAAAGCTAAAAATAAGAGCTTTAAAAATAAAACTATTTGCTAATTTCAATTAACTTAAAATGTTGGTTGACAGGATTCAAAGAGATGCATATTGGAAAAAATGTTGTAGAAGCTCCTTTGTGCTACATTTTTTTAAAGCTTCTCTTTTAAATAGTTTCTTTTTTTTTTTTTGTAAAATAAGCTACATACTTATTTTTTTAAGAGCTTTTCTCAAAATGCAGGGGTGGAGGCAGAAAATTTTTCTCAGGGGGACCATTTATAAGTGCAGTTGACGTAATTAAAAAAGTTTAGTCATAATCGATATCAATATCAAGAAAAATCTGATGATCGAGCCTTATTTAAGTAACGCGATTACGTTTACATTTTTTAAATGTAAACTATGGAATATTTGCAACTTTGTGAAAAGCAAGAGCAAGATTTTTTTTTTTTCACAGATAAAGCAAGAGCAAGATGACAAATAGGAATAGCTAAACTAATTAAAAGTCTATTGGAATTTAATTGTTATACATTATTAATAAATAATTACCCGTTATAGATGTTTTGTGTAACATCCCAAGTTTTATAAAAATTATTTTATAGTTCCAGCTACTTGAAAATAAATCATGGAGATTGATCACCTCAATGGTTTGTTAAAAGTACGAAGAACAACAAAGATTTATTGTACACAATTTACTGTTTTAGAAATTAATTCAGATTAAGAGACAGTGTAGGCATTATCTTGTTTTTAATATGAATTAATATCGAAAAATGTGAAAAATTGTTGTTTGATTAAAGAAAATTATTTTATTGAAAGAGAAATAATTTTCAGGATTTAATAAATAATTTTAAGTCATAGTTTGGATTTTTATTGTCTAGTTATTGTATTAAGTGTTTGTTTTATGTCATATTTAAAATGAATATTATTTTAAAGATTTTTTCTTGATAATTTTATTATTTGAATAATATCTAGTTGATAAGAGAAATTGAAATTAGTGATCCTCACTAATTTACAGTTTTTATTACGCTGCGAGAATTCTATCGAATTCTACCGTAACTAGGCTATTGTGTGTGTTTCTAACTGAAACATGCCCAAACGTGATCCAAATTTTATAAAATTTGAGATCTTTTCCAATATTTATGATTTATTGGAAATTTTTCTGAAATTTTTAGGCATCAGAATAATATAGGGTGTTTTCTACGCCTAGAACTGCATTACGGTAGCATTTTAGCACGCAAATCGAGAAAGCGACATTCATAGAAATACTTCTAATATTTTTAGGGAAATTTTGGTTGATTAATAATTTTTGACTATAGAATAATTTATTAGACTTATATTTGGAGTTTTCGATACAAAAACCCTAATATACGCGTAACGTCGCGCACCCGATTGAGCGAGAACGCGACGAAACGAAATATCTAGATATTTTGGGCTAAGGGGAGATGCATCCAGCCACTTGGGGAGCTGAACCTCATCCTTTAGAACCTTCCTTGACAAGTGTTGCAAGATGATTGGTTAAGTGGTAATTGTAGTTAGTTAGTTTAGTTAGTTTGTAACTAGTTGGTTAGTTTCCAACTAAATGAACAAAAATTCTTCCTTCCATGTCCCTACCTGATTTCGTGGCTCTCCCACACAGCCAAGATCAGCCTCATTCACTCCTCCATTGTTGAAGAACTTAAGAAAAAACTTGAAGAGGAAAGCTTGGGTTTTTGGAAGTTTTGGAGATCAAAGTGTGCACCCTTGTTTCCTTTCATCTCCACCCTTGTTCAATCATCATCTATACTCTTTGTAAGCTCCATAAACCTTTCCTCATCTCTCTTGGGTTCCATGATATGGGTTTTGAAGGTTTTAGGAGTTATTTTGGAGTTATGATGCTTGTTTTGGCTAGTATTGTATGATTAGCTTCATAACCCCTTATTCCCTTCCATGTATTAGCTTGTTCTTGATTTTATAAAACTTGGAAAACCCTAAATCTATTCTGGCCTAAATCTAGGGGCTGTTCTAAGCCTTGGTTTTGTTTGATTTTTGTTGTTTTAGGGTTGATTCTTGATGGGTTATACTTGCTAAGTTTGGAAACTAGTTTTAGAATCATGTTTACAAAGTTTTGGAAAAATCAATTTATGTGTAAAGGGGGGGGGGGGGCTGAAACCGTGGCTTATAATATGATTTAGGGGGATGTTTTAAATTGATTTCAAAGTGTTTTCAAGTGTTGTAAGTGTTGAAGAAGTTGGTTTTTTGTTAAAGGAATTGAATGTAGTGAATTTGTATGTGTGAAGCTTTGAAAAATTGTTTGAAAACAAAATAATTTGGGGCTGTTTGTGATACTTAAAAACAGTGATTTATGAGCGATTTGAGTGAGTTCTAACTCGTTTTTAAGTGTATTAAAGTGGTAAATAAGTTTAGTTTTGATAAGAAGTTTTGATAAAGCAAAGTTTGCATGATTTAGGAGTTAAAGATTTGAAAACCTTGAAGTTGTTTTGAACTTCCAAAATCGTGGCCTTCAAGGGCGTTTTGTAACTTGTTCTTGACTTGCATTTATGTTGGAAAATAGTTGTAAAAGTGGTTGATGATTTGATTTAGCAAAACAATTCAAAGAAGCATGATTTTGGAAAAAGTTTTGGGTTATGTCTTAAGAATTGTTGTAAACTTGTAATGAATTTAATTCTAGAATTTTGTGATATGTTTTAGTGCTTTGAAAAATGGTTCAAAGTTGGCAAAACACTATTCATTTGGTAAAACACTATTCCAATTGGTAAGTTTTGGGTTTTGGTATTTTCTAAGTGTGTAGCTTTTGAAAAAGTTTGAAAACTTGTATAGTTTGAACTTGTTTCGTGATATGTGACTAGGTGTGAACCAAATGGGATTAAGTGAGTAGTTCTTAGGCCTTAGGAACCTTAGAGCTGTGGCTGCCCTAGGGGTATTAGGGCTTGAGTTTTGATTTTAATTGATTGAAACTTGTGTTGTTAGGATACACACGAGGTACGACTTGACGATAGTTTGGATTTACCCTGCTTGGATTGTTAAAGCGCCCAAGGTATGGGAAATTCTTACATAATGAGTTTGGGCTTTTCGCCTTACTTGTAGTATTACTATGTGCTGTTGAGATGTTGTAGCATGAACTGTCGTGTATTGATTTGGCCCTGTGTAGCAAGACTGAATTGTATTGTGTGACTTAAATCATACTTGATTGATTTAATTGGACTTGAAATTGATGATAATATGTAGCATGTTCTTGGCCCTGCGTGGCATTACGAGTTGTATTGTTTTCCTTGAATCACCTTGTATTTCATTGGAACTTGGTATTGAATTGGAATATGAAAAATGTTATTGTTGATAATGGATTAATTAACAATGCGTTGATCGACTGCTATTGGTTGACGATTTACATCAGTAAATCTGATGCGATTCCACAAGCCAAATTCTGATTTCGTAAACAAATTGTTAAGGGCATTTTGAGTTAAAAGTAAGCGTGAGGGTTTTAGTACAACTAGCCAAAGCTGCAAGGAAATTTCAATGGAGTAATAGTGGAGAAAAGAACTTGAAATAAATAGTACAATTTGCGAAAACGGTTGAGTTAAATGATGCGCCTGGGAAAATTCTGGCTAGGAAAGACTTGGTAATTAAGAGTGTTCGCACCACATCTTTTTCCTGGGAATTCTTCCAGTGTGTTATTTAGCACAACTAGAGTTTCAGACCTAGTGTTAAAAAGTATTTTCAGACACATAGGAGTAATACAAGAACTGAGAAAGAGATTTCATGATTCGGGATTTCGAAATAACAAAACATAGGGAACCTAGTGTTCCTATTGAGCATATGGGCCATGTGTCCTGTGCTGGGACTTAATGTCCTGCTTGCGTGCACTTTTTCTTGATTAAGGATTGGACCTAGTGTTCCGTATGGCGTGCCTAGTATCTCAACCTAAAAATTGAGCCTAGTGTTCCGCATTACGTGCCTAGAGTTTCAATCTAAGATTGGGACTAGCGTTTCGCAATTGAACACCCGGACTTTGTGTCCTATGTTGAATTCTTAGTTAATTGAGACTTGGGAACCCACTAAGTTGAGTGAGTGAGGGTTCATCGATCCGCATTGATTAATTAAAACATTACTCGGGCACTCACTACGGTGAGCACTCCACATTGTAGAATTTGTTGGATAACACTCGGGCGTTCACTACGATGAGCATGCCATATTGTTGAATTGTTGAATATCACTCGGGCGTTCACTACGGTGAACATGCCATATTGTTGAATTGTTGGATATCACTCGGGCGTTCACTACGGTGAGCATGCCATATTGTTGAATTGTTGGATATCACTCGGGCGTTCACTACGGTGAGCATGCCATATTGTTGAATTGTTGGATATCACTCGGGCGTTCACTACGGTGAGCATGCCATATTGTTGAATTGTTGGATATCACTCGGGCGTTCACTACGGTGAGCATGCCATATTGTTGAATTTGTTTGGATGCATACTAACCATTGAGCATCGACACTCGGAGCGTTTGATTGGTCTTAAAGACTTCAAAAGACGAGTTGTCATGTCACTCGTAGCGTTTGATTAGTCGTAAAGACTTCAAAAGGCGAGTTGACACTGCATTGCCTAAGTAGAGGCACGCCAAAGTAGTGGCCAGCCAAAGTAGTGGCAAGCCTAAGCAGAGGCTATTTTGTTCGGACGTTGGGAAAGTAGTCCCCGTCATACTGCTGACCTATTAAGGCAGCAGGTGTATACACAACTTGCCATACTGCATTGACATGCATAGCTAACCACATTTATGATATGTGATGAATTGTTTGATGAATTTGATATTGTGATGACTTGATCACTGATCTGTTGATAGATTTGAATGCTCACATGCAATATTTTGATATTGTAGTGACTTGATTGTTGATCTGTTGGTTGTTTCGTTTGCTCATATGCAATGCTTGATATACCATGATGATGCGTGCAGTCTATTAAGTATGTATATGTATATAAAAGTATGTTGTTGTATTATATATGTATATATTGGTTGCATGCGACATAGCCTATGATAAACTCGTGGACAAAGGATTTACTCTTGCACTGTTGTTGGATTGGATATCCTTATGGACGTCATTTCCAGATGGAGTTCGGTGGCTGCTTCAGTTTCATCTTTCCAGGAGCATTAAAGATTAAGCCAGTGGAGGAAGATTTCCTCTGAGCACTTCGTGTTTGGTCTTGCTGAGCTGTTTCTCAGTAAGAGTTATAGTTGTTGGCCAGCTTAGCTTAGGGTTTTGTATTTGTTGTTTTGTAATTACTCTTTTCAGAAAACCTCGCCTTAGTGCGAAATGATTATGTTATGTGAAGTATTAGTTTGTGATGCATTATACTCTGATAATTACAAAAGTCTGAATTGACATCATTTAGAAAATTGTAGTACTCTATGTCTCATTTTGAAAAGGGTTTCAAAGGAAAGAAAATGAAAAAAAAAGTTTACTCCTATTTTTCCATTGCGAAGTACATAAGAGTACTCGTTAACTGAAAGCATACAAGCATTAAATATTTTCAGCATTAGATTGGGTTGCACAATAGCGCTCCGAAAACGGGGTGTTACATTTTGAACTGTCATTTATTGATCTTATTTTCAATATAGGAGTAATCAGTAATGGCAAATGTAGCATATAAAAAAGATTAGTGGTAAATATATATATATATGTTGAGTTTTGTTTCATGTAACATATATCCTTTATAAAGGTTGACCTGTGTCGGACGAAAGCACAAAAAAACTAAAAGGCATGGGTTTATCTGTTATGCTTTTTTTAAACAATTGCCAATTAACTGGGAGGAAGAGTAAATGACGTTCACATAGGCTCATTTATGGAACTTACTGGGGCCATTGAGTGATTTTATGAGTAGGTAATAAGTAAAGTCAAATAATCAGGGGTGACCATGGCATCACTAGGCCACCGCCTCCCTCCGCCTCTGTCAAAATGTGTTTCGCCCGGCTTCTCCTTTTAAGGAGAAGAGAAGGTCAAAAAAGCTTGGTCAAATAGTACTTTATGACTTTTCCTTCTCATATTGTTCCCACAATAAAATCTACTTATTTAAGCTTACATTGTTTCCACATAAAAAGGAGAGAAAGCAGATGAAAACTATTTTTTTATTTGGTTGATGAAAACAATACAAAGGAAAAAAATGATGATTTTTCTGTTAATATTGTTTTTTTAAGAAATGTGAGAAAAATATAGAAAGAGGAAGAGAAATATTAGTCTCATTTATAACTCGTGTACCTTGACACGTTTTACATATCTGAGACTATAGAATACTTATTTTGTGAAGTCTAGAATCATATATGTCGACCTGATTAGGCTTGAAAAGTCGTATTAGGATAAGGAGATTTTTTTTTTTTAAGAAACCAAGATAATTAATCTTGGTACAAAGTCTCTATAACATTCCTATTTTTAAATGTAGCTAAGCGTTTTTTTTTTTAGTTTTTTGGACCAAAATAAACTCATGTCATTTCATTAAAAACATATTTCCAAATACAAGAAGGCATAAAATCAAAAATATGAGGACCAGGCCATGATGTCTGTAATATCCCGCCTAATTTAATTATTTAGCTCAATTAATTTAGGCTTTATTATGTTTTAAATTGATGTGTGGTAAATAAATTAGGTGTTATAAATAAATAGAAGGGGTGTGTATAGAAATTTAAATATGCAAATTATAGCAAAAAGAAGGGCATGTTTGTAAACTAGCATTAGGGAACAAGGATGGTCCACACTTATTTTTCTTCACTCCTTTCCTTCTCACTCTCGCCTCAGCTCTCTCATTTCTCTCTCTCTCTCTCTCTCTCTCTCTCAATTTGCTCCTGGAAAAAAAAGGAAGAAAAGAAGACGAAAGGGGGGAAAAAGGGGAAAGCTAGGGTTCAAGAGTTTTTGGGAGAAAGGAGAGGTAAGCTTGAAGATTGTTTTCAATCCTTGCTTGAGAAGAAGATTGGAGCTGATCATTTGGGCATTCGTTAAAGATTTAGAGTTGGCCTAACATAGAAAAAGGGGGGAGCTCGACTTTGAGAAGAAGAGGAGGAAGACGAAGATTTAACTTTTTCATCTTTGGTTCAAGTCTTTGATTTTGTGTGAGTCTTTCTTCTCTTTAGGTATTGGGCACCCATAAGTCCCACATTAGGGTTCCCTTCCCCCTTTCATTTTGTTTGTTTTCTTGATCCCTAAGTTTGGATTGTTGATAATCATGAAATGGGTTTGGGTATGTTTGATTTGTGCAAAGTTTGATGCATTTGATGACTTTTGAACTAGATGTTTGATTGTGATTTTCATCCTAAATGCTTTGGTTCCTCAATTAAATGTGTTTTACCCTTGATGTTGAATCCTTATTTGATTTGATGTTGGCTTGGATTGAGAGAAATTGAGGTTGGATATGAGAAAACCAGAAAACATATTTTTTTACAAAATTCTGCAGTTGTGCACGCAGAGCGCGCCAAAACAGAGGCACAGGACGCGAATGCGCGCATCAAGCGCGGCCAGACCGAAACAAATGTGCTTAAGGGCGCACTAGGCCGCGCTCAAGCGCGCCTGTTATTCAAAAAATTTATTTTATTTTTATTCTAAATGCTTTTAGGGCTAAAGTCACTTGACTTTTGGTGTTTTAAATCTTATCGAACTAAGGTTTGACTTATGATTTCGGTCTTTAATTAATAGGGTTTCAACCCTAGTTATGATGCAATATCAAATAAATTGAATTGCTTTATGTTTGGTGCATTTGAATGGCTGTATGTTTGATGCATTTGATTGTTGAGATTGTTTGTTTTGGGGATGTTTGTCGGTCCAGATTGCTATAAGGTTCGGCGGCAAACCCGTCAGTCCCGAATTAGCTATAAGGTTCGGCGGCGGGGACTCTCTTGGTTGTTGCCCATCAATTAATATGGGACTCAATTACATTTGTGCCAAGTGGGTACATCTATGAAATTCCTTGTAAATTATATTTTGCATTGTGAGTAATGTTTTATGATCATGTTACAAAATTATATTATTTTGAGGAAAGTGATGGTGAGGGGTCCGTGAAGGACTCACTGAGATTTTTAAATCTCATTCCTTTCCATTTATTGTTTCAGACAAGCAGGTTCATGGTGAATGATGGAAGCTTGGAAAAGTCTTATTAGGAAGTAATCTCTCATATTTTGTTTAAGTGTTTCCATTTTGAGGTTGATAAACCTTGATGTAAATTAAATATTTAAGACTTATGTATTATTTTGAAACACATTTCTCATGGGTTGTATTTCTACGAATTCAGATCTCATTATGAATTATAGACATGTTGTAATCAAGTTTTAATTTATCTGCGTTTTGTTGTATCATTATTTGTTTAATGACTCTTATTCGATGCCAATTGAATTACGTGCGTTACATTATGGTATCAGAGGTAGTTCGATCTTGTTGGACTGTGGAATAGTTAGAATTAATTAGCGTGTTGTTATGGTCTGTTGCTATCTTTCTTCTTATTATGCTATGAGATATTGAGTCTGATCAACTCAATACTTTGTGCATTTTATGCAAAATTATGGCTTCAGGTTCAAGACGACACGGAAGACCAAGGAGAAATACTACCAATCCCGTTGATCCGCTGGGACAGGATAATGCCTGGTTGCAAGGAGTAATGCAAGCCATTCAGAATCAGGCTATGGCTACTAACAATTTGTAACCACTTGACTCAGACTCAGGCAGTACCACAACCTCCTCCTCAACCTCAGGATGACAATGATCGAAACTTCTTTAGATTTCTCAAGCTAAGTCCTTCAACCTTTGTTGGTGGATCTGATACCATGAAGGCCCAATACTGGTTGGAGGAAATGGAAAAGGCATTTTTAGTAGTTTAATGCTTTGAGGAACAGAAAGTGGTGAATGCTACGCATATGTTGAAGGAAGAGTCTGAAAATTAGTGGAAAGGAGAGAGAGCTCATCTCCTAGCCACTGGAGTGTCTTTCATTTGGGAGAATTTCCAAAGGGTTTTCCTCGACAAGTATGTCCCGGAAACTATAAGAAAACAGAAGCACAGAGAGTCCATGGAGTGCAAACAAGGGGAAATGACTGTGGGGGAGTATGTTGCCAAGTTTGAGGGGCTCGGTCGATATGCTCCATGGGCCAGTTATGCCCCTGATGGTGAATGGAAGATTGACCAAATTAAATGGGGCCTAAGGTAGACATTCGGAATAATTTAGCACAAATCAGGTTCACTGATTATGCCACTCTAGTACATCAAAGCTACGTGGCTGAGGCAAGCTTGAAAGAGATGATGGATGAAAGGCAACAGAAATGTCAAAAGAAGAAGGAAGAACACACGACCAACTAACCACCCAAGCAGAAGGGAAATTCCAGTAAGGGAAAACAAGTTCAACACCTAGAAACTGAAAAGTCGAAAGTGTGTTCCACCTATGGCAAGTCTCACAAGGGGGAGTGTATGTCAGGCAATAATTATTGTTTCTACTGTCGTGAGACTGGCCATTATTTGAAGGACTACCCAAAGCTCAAAAAGAGGGATGCATCCAACTCCAGTGACCCTATCCAGGGATGTGTTTATACCTTAGACGCCAAAGGGCTAATGGTGAGGATGGTTTGATCAAAGGTACGTGTCTCTTGCATAACCAACCCTTAGTTGTTCTTTATGACTTTAGTGCCACTTATTCTTTCATTTCCTGTAAGTGTGCCTTAAGGCTAGAGTTATCTCTTACCTCCTTTCCGGTCCCCTTGTATGTGCATACAGCTGCCGAAGGTAGTATTTCTACTTCCTTGATAAGCGAGAATTGTCCTCTCAAAATACAAGGAAGAGTGTTTATGGTTGATTTGGTTTGTCTACCCTTGGAGGGGATGGACGTTATTCTTGGGATGGATTGGCTTTCAGCTAATCAAGTTGTACTAAATTGTTACTATAAAACCATAGAGTTCCCAAAAGTCCAATCTTTTCAAAATAATTTCCATCCTGAAGTCTTGGCTAGTGTTTCTCAATTAAACAAATGCCTAGTGGAGTGACATGTAAGTTATGTTTTGTTACTCTCTTCATCTTCAGAGGTCAGATTAGATTTAACTGTTGTTCCTGTTGTGAACGAATTCTTAGATGTGTTTCCTGAAGAAGTAACTTCTTTATCTCTAGAGAGGGAAGTATAATTCTCCATAGAGTTAGTCCCTGGGACAGGACCAATATCCATAGCTCTATATAGGATGTCACCCTTGGAACTTAAGGAACTTAAATTCCAATTGGAAGACCTAATGGCCAAGCAGTTTATTAGGCCTAGCGCTTCCCCATGGGGAGCCCCAGTCTTGTTAGTGAAAAAGAAGGATGGCAGTATGAGACTGTGTGTTGATTATAGGCAGATCATTAAGGTTACCATCAAGAATAAGTACCCGCTTCCCCGGGTAAATGATCTCTTAGATCAACTTAGAAGAGCTTCAGTTTTCTCTAAGACTAATTTAAGATCTGGTTATCACCAAATCAGGAGTAAGGCCAAAGATATTCCTAAAACAACTTTTAGGACTAGGTATGGTCATTACAAGTATTTAGTTATGCCTTTTGGTCTGACTAATGCTCTATCAGTGTTCATGAATTACATGAATCGAATCTTTAGACCCTTCCTAGACAAGTTTGTGGTAATATTCATAGATGATATCCTAATTTATTCCAAAAGCCCTCAGGAGCATGTGGAACATCTTAGGATTGTCTTAACTATCCGTAAGGAGAAAAGGTTGTTTGCAAAACCTGAGAAATATGAATTTTGGTTAAATGAGGTGAAGTTCCTAGGACATGTCATATCCCAAGATGGAGTGTCAGTCAACCATAGTAAAGTTGAAGTAGTGTTGAACTGGGAAAGACTGACCACAATAACCGAGGTCAGAAGCTTTTTAGGACTACCTGGGTATTATTGTAGGTTTATCCAGGGATTTTCCCAGTTGGTACTTCCTTTGACTAGGCTAATCCGTAAGGGACAGCTGTTTGTCTGGAGCAAAAGTTGTGAAATAGATTTTTAGAACTCAAGCTTAGGTTGACCACCGCTCCAGTTCTGATTATTCCAGATCCAGCATTAGGATTTGAAATTTTTAGTGATGTTTCGAATAAGGGTTTAGGTTGTGTGTTAATGCAAAACAGACAGGTGGTAGCCTATGCATCTAGGGAACTGGAGCCTCATGAAGAGAACTACCCAACTCATGATTTAGAGCTTGTAGCAATATTTTTTGCCTTAAAGATTTTGAGGCACTATTTATATAGTGCTCGGTTTGAAGTTTTTAGTGATCATAAGAGTTTGAAATACCTCTTTGATCAAAAGGAACTAAACATAAGACAAAGGAGATGGGTAGAACTTCTCAAGGAGTATGATTTTGAGTTAAGGTATTATCCAGGCAAGGTGAATGTAGTTGCCAATGCTTTGAGTAGAAAATCCCTCCATGTATCTTCCATGATTATCAAAGAAATGGAGTTATTAGAGTCCTTTAGGGATCTAAATTTAGACTCTTTCTCTACTGGGGATAGCCTAATAGTACATCACTTAGAGATCGTTTACAATCTGAGAGCACAGATTAGGCAAGCCCAATGCATGGATGAAGAATTACAAGTTAGGAAACATCACCCTGAATTTTCAGTGGATAGTGATGGGACCATTCTCTTTCAACAAAGAATTTGCGTCCCTAGGAATGAAGAGCTTAAGAGACAAATTTGTGAAGAAGCTCATAAGAGTGGATTCATAATTCATCCTGGTACAACCAAAATGTACCATGACTTTAGGCACAGGTATTAGTGGACCGGGATGAAGAATGATGTAGCTGAGTTTGTAACCCAGTGTTTAGTCTATCAGAAGACTAAGATAGAGCATCAGAAGACTTCTGGTATGCTTCAACCCTTAGAAATACCAGAGTGGAAATGGGAAGGGATATCCTTGGACTTTGTTGCGGGTTTACCTCGTACTCAGTCCGGATATGACTCAATTTGGGTTATTGTGGACCGATTGACCAAATCAGCCCACTTTCTTCCAGTTAAAACGACATACCCCACCTCTAAGTTAGCTAACATTTATATTTAGGAGATAATTAGGCTTCACGGGTCCCTACGAGCATAGTCTCGAATAGAGATCCCAAATTCACTTCCCTATTCTGGAAGGTTCTCCATCAAGCTTTAAGTACTAAGTTAAGCCTTATCACCGCCTACCATCCCCAAACCGTTGGGCAAACTGAGTTCAAACATTAGAGGATATGCTTAGAATGTGTGTTTTGGGGGATGGTGGAAGTCTATTGAAATCTTCCGAATAGGTTTGTATATAAAGTAATTGTAAGGGCCACTGCGTTACTTGCAATGTTAAGAATGTGGTTGGCCTAATCTAGGTATTGTTTCTCACATGCTATTTTTACAAATGAGAATGGATACGGGGATATGCAGTTATTGAATTTTGGAATTTTTTTTTTAAAATTATCCAGTTAACCGTGGCTAAAACCCAAATTTTTTTTATAATTAACTTTGGCTTTTAACACTGGTTATTTTATAAAACCGGCGTTAACGCCGGTTTTATAAAATAACCGACTTTAAAAGTGAAGTTTTTTTTTTAATTTTTTGAATCACTTTTAACTCCGGTTATAGGTAAAATCGGCGTTAAAAGTGACTTTTAATGTCGGTTATTTAACCGGAAGGTCCCAACATACAATGTCGGGACTATACACGCCGGTTCAATAACCGACATAAAACATCCGATTTAACCGACGTTAAATGACTTTTCTACACTAGTGTGCTTGAAATATAATAGGGAAGAAAAACAAGTATAAATTATGGTTGAATTAGACGAATATTTTAAATAAGACTTGTGACAATAATGGAGGGAGTATAATGGAGGGAGCTAGTCCAGAGGAGGGGATTGAATCTATGAAGGGTATTTTGTGGATTGGCAATTTATGCTTCTGAGTCTATCTTTTTTTGCCATTTTCTACTGTCATCTGTTATTTTCTTGTTCTTTGTTACTGGAATAAGAACAATGTTCTATACTTTCTTGATAATTGTAGTGGAAGTACTTTGTTCTATCAGAGTGCATGTACCCTAGATATACCTTCAGTTGCCTTATTGGGTTCTTTTCCCGCTTGCTTCCAATGTTGGTCTTTCTGACTTAAATTGTGATGTCTAGCAAAATCATCTTATGTGGTTATGTAAGCTCATATTTAGTGTTATTATGTGTGGTTATGTAATTCTGGGAGGTTTTAACTCCTAAAATAAACACCTTTACTGTCCATGTTGGTTCATCATGGTGATGGCACACTGCTGCTCAATACAGTAATTTAAATTATTAACTTTATGATATGCTACAGGATGATTCATACATCGAGAGCTACATAAGCACCATTGGAGTTGATTTTGTAAGTACAACAATTCAAAATTTTTTAGATTGAGCTCATTTGAAATTGTTTCTCAATTCTGAACTGATAATATCATGTGATTTTGTGCAGAAAATACGGACTGTTGAGCAGGATGGGAAGACAATTAAACTACAGGTTGTATGTATCTGATTGGCCTTGTTCTTCTTTATTTTCTAATATTATACTTTCAGTAAGCCTCAGATATATGTTCTAATCTTTCATAGAACATATTTTTTCCTTTGTGGTGTTTGTTGCTGTTCATTCTATTTTGATTTATAAGATCTTACTCTTTTAAGCTGTCAAGTTCCTAGGGCATATGGTCACTGAAATTCAAGGTTGAAGGTTTTGTTGACTAATTATTTCTTACCTTGTTTTACAATATGTTATTGTAGTGGGATACTGCCGGGCAAGAACGATTTAGGACAATAACCAGTAGCTACTATCGTGGGGCGCATGGAATCATTGTGAGTGATGTTTTGACAACCCAAGAGTTTAAATATGGGAGTGGATTCTCTCCTGTGGAGCAAAAACTGGAGGAAATAATGTCATTAGATCTCAGCCCCCCATTTTATTTAATGAGAAATCAATGGCCAGAAATAAAAACGCAGCAAACAGAAAATCCAGCTGAGAAATTCAACACAACACATCGCCTACATAAGCTAAAGAATCCAGCTAATCAATTTAGAATCACAAACATGGCATACCTGAGACAAGTAAATCAATTTAATGACAAATCAAAGGCCAGAAATAAAAGCACAAAAACAACCTTTAGAAAATTTCCCTTATGATTTCGTCCTCTTTCTTCCCTCTTCTTCAACGAGACTACCAAATCACTCCACCATCTGCTTCACCACCCATATCTTCACTCCCCCATGTTATCTCACTCTTGTTCGACCAGCTTGCTCCCGACGCATTCTTCATTTTTGAAAATTTCTAAAACCCCAAATAACGATTTGTTTACTGTGTATATTTTTTAATTTCTCTTTTGTGAGCACATTGAAAATTGCCACTTTGGAATAAATGGTGTTAGTTGCAAGTAAATTATCGAGAGGATCACCACGTTGGAATTTTATTATAGTGTTTATTGCAGGGCTCTGGCCAATAGAACTGTTGAGATACTCTCAATTTATGGGTCTTCGATTCTGCATATTAAGCAGCGAGGTGACGTACGTTGTTCATTGGTCGCTCAATGTTTCACAGCGGTGGGTGCCAATGGAAGGACTACACGAAATTTTTGCTGCAATTTTTTATTGCAACAGTGAATTTTTGGTGTGCTTGGATGGGTGGTGATTGAAAGATAACGGAGTGGTCTTGTGAAGAAGGGGGAAGAAAGAGTGGGAAAGGAGAAGAAAAGTGAGATAATGAAACACATATTTTCTGCGTTTTTTTTTAGCTATTGATTTCTCATTAAATGAAATGGGGGACTGAGATCTAATGACATTATTTCCTCCAGTTTTTGCTCCACGGGAGAGAATCCGCTCCCTTTAAATATAGAACACTCCCTGCCATTTTCTGGATTTCTTTGCATTCTCTACTTACTGGTTCTTTTGGCAGATTGTTTATAACGTGACAGATGATGAGAGCTTCAATAATATGAAGTAGTGGCTCAGTGAATTGACCGCTAAGCCAGTGATAATGTTAACAAACTTTTGGTTGGAAACAAGAGTGATTTGAAAAATGAATGTGTAAGACGAATCTTCTAGGTATGACTCTACTCTTCCCTCTACTTTTTTTTTTGGAAATAATGGGTTTTACATTTAGTATTCAATACTTCTTTCTGCTGATGAATTCTTTTTATCAAAAAGTTATGTTGAAAGCTTGATCTAACATCAATTCATTTATTTGTCCAGGTACTACTATAGCGGCAGTTTGGGCAACTATTATGATCCAAACTACAAACTAGCTACTATTAGGTGATGTATGTTGTTCATTGGTCGCTCAGTGTTTCATAGCGGTGGGTGCCAATGGAAGGACTACACGAAATTTGTGCTGCAATTTTTTCTTGCAACAGAGAATTTTTGGTGTGCTTGGATGGGTGGTGATTGAAAGATAAGGGAGTGGTCCTGTGAAGAAGGGGAAGAAAGAGTGGGAAAGGAGAAGAAAAGTGAGATAATTAAACACAATTATTTTCTGCATTTTTATTTTTAGCTATTGATTTCTCATTAAATGAAATGGGGGACTGATATCTAATGACATTATTTCCTCCAGTTTTTGCTCCACGGGAGAGAATCCGCTCCCTTTAAATATAGAACACTCCCTGCTATTTTCTGGATTTCTTTGCATTCTCTACTTATTGTTTCTTTTGGCAGATTGTTTATGATGTGACAGATGAAGATAGCTTCAATAATATGAAACAGTGGCTCAGTGAATTGACCGCTATGCTAGTGATAATGTTAACAAACTTTTGGTTGGAAACAAGAGTGATTTGGAAAGTGAATGTGTAAGACGAATCTTCTAGGTATGACTCTACTCTTCCCTCTACTTTTTTTTTTTGGGAAGTAATGGGTTTTACATTTAGTATTCAATACTTCTTTCTGTTGATGAATTCTTTTTGTCAAAAAGTTGTGTTGAAAGCTTGATCTAACATCAATTTATTTATTTGTCCAAGTACTATTATAGCAGCAGTTTGGGCAACTATTATAATCCAAACTACAAACTAGCTACTATTAGGTGATGTACGTTGTTCATTAGTCGCTCAGTGTTTCACAGCGGTGGGTGCCAATGGAAGGACTACACGAAATTTCTGCTGCAATTTTTTCTTGCAACAGTGAATTTTTGGTGTGCTTGGATGGGTGGTGATTGAAAGATAAGGGAGTGGTCTTGTGATGAAGGGGGAAGAAAGAGTGGGAAAGGAGAAGAAAAGTGTAGCTATTGATTTCTCATTAAATGAAATGGGGGACTGAGATCTAATGACATTATTTCCTCCAGTTTTTGCTCCACGGGAGAGAATCCGCTCCCTTTAAATATAAAACACTCCCTGCTATTTTCTGGATTTCTTTGCATTCTCTACTTACTGGTTCTTTTGGCAGATTGTTTATGATGTGACAGATGAAGAGATCTTCAATAATATGAAGCAGTGGCTCAGTGAATTGACCGCTATACCAATGATAATGTTAACAAACTTTTGGTTGGAAACAAGAGTGATTTGGAAAGTGAATGTGTAAGACGAATCTTCTAGGTATGACTCTACTCTTCCCTCTACTTTTTTTTTTTTGGAAATAATGGGTTTTACATTTAGTATTTAATACTTCTTTCTGCTGATGAATTCTTTTTATCAAAAATTTACGTTGAAAGCTTGATCTAACATCAATTTATTTATTTGTCCATGTGGAGTTTAGAGTGCCTTAAAATCATGTTGGAGATCATTGGAAGTCATAAAAATGAGTTTTCAACAGGTGTGAATCGATTCATGGGTCTCTGGAATCGATTCATGAAGTGCCTTGGAGCCCTGGAGAAGTTTTGGACTTTCTGTGAATCGAAGTACGCCTCTGTGAATCGATTCACTCACTTAGGATCACAAACCTGCGTAAGATTTATACGTGTGAATCGATTCACACTTACTTGTGAATCGATTCACCACTGCTGTTTTTAAACCAGAACGTGTTTTTCATTCGGTACGACGTGCAGTCTTTCTAGGGTTGTGTGCAGCCGTTCTTGAGCGTCTTTATGAGGTTTTAGAGGCTGGGAAACACATTGTAAACACCTTTGGATCTTAGGAGAAAATAGAGCGAGGATTGAAGGCTTTCTCTATTGTTGTTCTTGAGAGGTTATCATAGAGGGAAAAGAGAGAGGGATTGGGAACTCTTGGGTTTGTTCTTCTTGGACATTGTAAAGGGGTTCAAAGCAATTTTAATCTCTTGTAAAGACTCTTTGATAGTGAAACGGAGGGCTGCTCTCTCCCGCAGACGTAGGTCATCTTTTTTGGGGCCGAACTGCGTAACCAAATAGCGGTGTGATTCTTCCTACTCTCTACTCTTTGTTTGATTGACTTTATTGCATTGGTTGGTTGCTATTAAAATTTAGTATTGGTTACCTTTGATATTTGTTCATTATTCTTGTTAGTAACTCAACAAGTGGCGCCGTCTGTGGGGAAGAACAAATAACTCAATTGTGCACCATGGGTACTAAATGGGACATCGAGAAGTTTTCCGGTAATAACGACTTCGGTCTATGGAAGGTGAAGATGGAAGCAATCCTTATTAAACAGAAGTGCTTTGAAGCCTTAAAGGGTGAGGCAAGAATGCCGGTCACTCTGTCTCAAACGGAGAAGAAGGAGATGATAGATAAGGCAAGAAGTGCCATTATCTTGTGCCTTGGCGATAAGGCATTGAGGGAAGTTGCAAGAGAGAAAATCGCGGCGGAGATGTGGGTAAAGTTAGAATCGTTGTACATGACAAAGTCATTGGCCCACAGGTTATGTCTGAAACAACATCTCTACTCATTCAAGATGGTAGAGACCAAACCTATTGTGGAGCAACTAACGGAATTCAACAAAATTATCGATGACTTACTGAATATTGATGTGAAGCTCGATGACGAGGATAAGGCTTTACTCTTATTGAATTCATTAACTAGGTCCTTTGAACACTTTAAGGATGCGCTCCTTTATGGCAAGGAGTCCACTATTACTTTGGAGGAGGTCCAACAATCAATTAGGACCAAGGAGCTAACCAAGCTCCAAGACTTGAAAGTGGATGACAGTGGTGAAGGCTTAAGTGTGTCAAGGGAAGAAGTGAGAGTAGAGGAAACAACCACAAAGGGAAGATTTCTAGGTCGAAATCCAAGTCAAAGGGGAACAATAAGAAGTATAAGTACTTTAATTGTCACAAGACCGGTCACTTTAAGAAGGACTGTCCTGAGAAAGGGGGCAGGGGTGATTCTGGGGATGTTGCAATTGCTATAGAAGATGGTTATGAGAGTGCGGGGGCTTTAGTGGTGTCGAGTTTGGAATATGAAAAGAACTGGGTCATGGGCTCGGGATGTTCTTATCACATGTGTCCTAGGAAGGAATACTTTGAGACTTTGAAGCTTAAAGAAGGTGGAGTCGTTCGCCTGGGTGACAACCGAGCTTGTAAGGTGCAAGGTATGGGTTCAATTCGTCTCAAGATGTTTGACAACCGTGAATTCCTTTTACAGGATGTGAGGTATGTTCCTGAACTAAAACGAAATCTTTTATCTATAAGCATGTTTGATGGATTAGGCTATAGTACTAGGATTGAACATGGCATGATTAAAATTTCGAATGGTGCATTAGTAATGGCTAAAGGGTCTAAAATGTGTGGTTTATACATATTAGATGGTTCTACTATTATAGGGCATGCATCATTAGCCAGTCAAGCTCCGCATGATAAAACTAAACTATGGCATTTAAGGTTAGGGCATGTTAGTGAAAGAGGTTTAGTTGAACTAGCTAAACAAGGTTTGCTAGGTAGTGATAAATTGGATAAGCTAGAATTTTGTGATAATTGCATACTAGGCAAACAACATAGGGTTAAGTTTGGAAGTGGCATACATCATTCTAGCAAGCCCTTTGAGTACATTCACTCGGACCTTTGGGGTCCCTCAAGAGTGACAACTCATGGAGGGGGTTCCTATTTTCTCACCATGATTGATGATTTCTCTAGGAGAGTATGGTTTCACATTTTGAAAAATAAAAGTGACACATTTGAAAAACTCAAAGAATGGCATACTCTCATAGGAAATCAAATAGGAACTAAACTGAAAGTTTTAAGGACTGACAATGGCCTGGAGTTTGTTTCAGAGAAGTTTAATGAGTTTTGCAGGAAACAGGGAATTAAGAGACATAGAACCGTGGCAGGAACACCGCAACAAAATGGTCTGGCAGAATGCATGAACAGGACTATTTTGGAGCGTGTCAGATGTATGCTTTTGGGAGCTGGGCTACCTAAAAGTTTCTGGGGTGAAGCTGTGAGTACAGCAACTTACTTGATCAACAGATGCCCATCAACGGCATTAAACTTCAAGACACCTATGGAAGTTTGGAGTGGAAAACCGGTAGAATATTCTAAGTTGAAGGTTTTCGGGGCTTTGGCGTTTGCTCATGTCAGACAAGACAAACTTGTAGCCAGGGCTGTGAAATGTGTCTTCATTGGCTATCCGGAAGGTGTGAAGGGATACAAGCTGTGGAAGATGGAGCCTGGGGGATCAAGATTCATAATAAGCAGGGATGTGACTTTGATGAGACCCGCATGGGGATGAAGTGCAAGGACCTGGAGAATAGTAACTCAGAAACAGAGGTAGAGAAGACTCAGTTTGAGGTGGAGCCTTCCACTAGTGAGACCGGGAATGATGAAGAGGAGAATAGTTCTCCACCATCAGGTTCTAGAGGAAGACAACAAACAGTGGATCCTGGCTATCAGTTGGCAAGAGATAGGGAAAGGAGGGAGACTGTGGCACCGAAGAGATACGGGCATGCTGATCTTGTTTGTTATGCTTTGGTTGCGACTGAAGAGGTTCAAGACTCGGGACCAAGGGACTTCAGTGAAGCAATGGGAAGCATGGAGAGTCAGAAACGGTTGAAGGCAATGAATGAAGGTTTGAATTCATTGGAGAAGAACCGGACTTGGAAACTTGTGAATCTACCGGAAAAGTCAATGGTAGTTGGATGCAAGTGGAACTTCATGAAGACGGAAGGTAATCCGGAGTTTGAAGAACCAAGGTACAAGGAGAAGCTTGTGTGTAAGGTCAATCTTGAGTTGGAGAGTGTGAATGATATTCAAAAGGCAAGTTCTAGCAAGGAGGAGATTGGTATGCTCAAGGGGAAGTTAGCTTCTGGATTTGAGATGAAGGATCTCGGCATTGTGGAAAGGACACTTGGAATGAATATTGGGAAGAACCGGAAAAGGAGGTATGGCTCTTCGAAAGGCGGTTTGAAGCATGTGAAGACAACTCAAGGTGGAGTCACTATGAAGAGTATGATTGGTGAATTGGGGATTACGCATGGTTGTGAGAAGTTCACCAAGTATCTTCCTAGATCAAGGTTCAAGGATCACTTGGACTTGATCATTTGCGTTGAGACGTAATTCCATTTATGGAGAGAGCAGCTAGTGGTTGATGGATAAAGCTGAGCATCACCACTGATTTGAAGTCAAGGTGGAGAATTGTGGAGTCTAGAGTGCCTTAAAATCATGTTGGAGATCATTGGAAGTCATAAAAATGAGTTTTCAACAGGTGTGAATCGATTCATGGGTCTCTGGAATCGATTCATGAAGTGCCTTGGAGCCCTGGAGAAGTTTTGGACTTTCTGTGAATCGAAGTACGCCTCTGTGAATCGATTCACTCACTTAGGATCACAAATCTGCGTAAGATTTATACGTGTGAATCGATTCACACTTACTTGTGAATCGATTCACCACTGCTGTTTTTAAACCAGAACGTGTTTTTCATTCGGTACGACGTGCAGTCTTTCTAGGGTTGTGTGCAGCCGTTCTTGAGCGTCTTTGTGAGGTTTTAGGGGCTGGGAAACACATTGTAAACACCTTAGGATCTTAGGAGAAAATAGAGCGAGGATTGAAGGCTTTCTCTATTGTTGTTCTTGAGAGGTTATCATAGAGGGAAAAGAGAAAGGGATTGGGAACTCTTGGGTTTGTTCTTCTTGGACATTGTAAAGGGGTTCAAAGCAATTGTAATCTCTTGTAAAGACTCTTTGATAGTGAAACAGAGGGCTGCTCTCTCCCGCAGACGTAGGTCATCTTTTTTGGGGCCGAACTGCGTAACCAAATAGCGGTGTGATTCTTCCTACTCTCTACTCTTTGTTTGATTGACTTTATTGCATTGGTTGGTTGCTATTAAAATTTAGTATTGGTTGCCTTTGATATTTGTTCATTATTCTTGTTAGTAACTCAACAGTCCAGGTACTATTATAGCAGCAGTTTGGGCAACTATTATGATCCAAACTACAAACTAGCTACTATTAGGTGATGTATGTTGTTCATTGGTCGCTCAGTGTTTCACAGCGGTGGGTGCCAATGGAAGGACTACACGAAATTTTTGCGGCAATTTTTTCTTGCAACAGTGAATTTTTGGTGTGCTTGGATGGGTGGTGATTAAAAGATAAAGGAGTGGTCCAGTGAAGAAGGGGAAGAAAGAGTGGGAAAGGAGAAGAAAAGTGAGATAATGAAACACATATATTTTCTGCGTTTTTATTTTTAGCTATTGATTTCTCATTAAATGAAGTGGGGGACTGATATCTAATGACATTATTTCCTCCAGTTTTTGCTCCACGGGAGAGAATCCGCTCCCTTTAAATATAGAACACTCTTTGCTATTTTCTGGATTTCTTTGCATTCTCTACTTATTGTTTCTTTTAGCAGATTGTTTATGATGTGACAGATGAAGAGAGCTCAATAATATGAAGCAGTGGCTCAGTGAATTGACCGCTATGTCAGTGATAATGTTAACAAACTTTTGGTTGGAAACAAGAGTGATTTGGAAAGTGAATGTGTAAGACGAATCTTCTATGTATGACTCTACTCTTCCCTCTACTTTTTTTTTTGGAAATAATGGGTTTTACATTTAGTATTCAATACTTCTTTCTGTTGATGAATTCATTTTATCAAAAAGTTGTGTTGAAAGCTTGATCTAACATCAATTTATTTATTTGTCCATGTACTATTATAGCAGCAGTTTGGGCAACTATTATGATCCAAACTACAAACTTGCTAATATTAGGTGATGTACGTTGTTCATTAGTCGCTCAGTGTTTCACAGCGGTGGGTGCTAGTGGAAGGACTACACAAAATTTTTGCTGCAATTTTTTCTTGCAACAGTGAATTTTTGGTGTGCTTGGATGGGTGGTGATTGAAAGATAAGGGAGTGGTCTTGTGAAGAAGGGGGAAGAAAGAGTGGGAAGGAGGAGAAAAGTGAGACAATGAAACACATCTATTTTCTGCATTTTTATTTTTAGCTATTGATTTCTCATTAAATGAAATGGGGGACTGAGATCTAATGACATTATTTCCTCCAGTTTTTGCTCCACCGGAGAGAATCCGCTCCCTTTAAATATAGAACACTCCCTGCTATTTTCTGGATTTCTTTGCATTCTCTACTTACTGGTTCTTTTGGCAGATTGTTTATGATGTGACAGATGAAGAGAGCTTCAATAATATGAAGCAGTGGCTCAGTGAATTGACCGCTATACCAGTGATAATGTTAACAAACTTTTGGTTGGAAACAAGAGTGATTTGGAAAGTGAATGTGTAAGACGAATCTTCTAGGTATGACTCTACTCTTCCCTCTATTTTTTTTTTTTTGGAAATAATGGGTTTTACATTTAGTATTCAATACTTCTTTCTGTTGATGAATTCTTTTTATCAAAAAGTTGTGTTGAAAACTTGATCTAACATCAATTTATTTATTTGTCCATGTACTATTATAGCAGCAGTTTGGGCAACTATTATGATCCAAACTACAAACTAGCTACTATTACAATTCTTTACCTACAAATTCTTTCTTTCAAGTATGTTATTATTTAGTCCATCAAAATTTCCTTTTGCCTTTTGTCACCAGTATGAATGCTATCTTTTGTTCTATTATTATAATAGTAGTAATCTTAATTTATGCAAACATCATTATTATTGTTGTAGTCAAGTGTATGTTGTATCTATTGTACAATGTGTATGTTCTAGACTTCTGATGATTCATTTTTATGTCCCTGTTGTTCCCATTTGAAGTGATTTGATAATAGTAGGCATGGAAGGATAAAACAAAACAAAAAATTTAATTTTTTTTTAATCGCGGTTTTTTGCAAAACCGCGATTAAAAATAACTTTTAATCTCGGTTTTCAGTAAAACCACGATTAGAAGTGTTTTTTTTCGTTTTTTCCAAAATTTTTTATTTCTTTTGATGCCGGGATTTAATGCCGCCTTTGATAAAAACCACGATTAAAAGTGACTTTTAACGCCGGTATGAAAACCGCGATTAAAACACTACAAGAAAAGTTGTAGTTACCGACGAAATTTTACCGACGGCCTCGACTCCGTCAGTAAAATTTTAATTACCGACGGCTTGTCCGTCTGTAAAGCGTTAGAAAAAATCTGCGTGCGAAATTATTTTTTTACTACTTTACCGACGGCTTAGATGGTAAAATTTTATTTTATTTCTAATTTGCTTTCTAAAATTACTGACGGCCTAGCCGTCGGTAATTACAGATGGCTTAGCCATCGCGAACTAAAAAATGCTAACGCCGATGACGTATTTATTATACCGACGGCTTGGCAGTAATCCCTCATTTATTTTGTTGGACGGTTGTTTGTAGCGACGACCATAAGCCGTCAGTAATTTTCAACTTTTTATTCAGAATTTACTTTGTCATTCTCAGATCAGCGATAGGGATTATTTCTGAATTTGTTCCCAATATCAAAAGCTGCGACAGCGTTTCTGCTCGGCCCTCTCCTTCTCTCTCTACTACCGAAGATCACGGCGGAGATAGTGGTCCCGGTGTGCGCCGTCGTCCAGGCCGTCTACTCATTAGTGCGGTGGTTCGTGGTTTCTAGTGTGAAGCTCACGCCGGAGAGGCACGAAACATCGTCGTCACCGTCACCGCGCAACAACAAGAACGGTTACGGCGACTTCAAGATTGAGGAAGAAGAAGGCATCGTATGGTCACAGTGTCGTCGCCAAATGCGCTGAAATATAGAATGCCATCTCCGAAGGTAAACATTTCCAAAGATCTACCTGAGATCTGTTTATCTTTCTCAGTCTTCTTCACCACATTTGCAAATTGGAGTACATCTCAATTTGTTTTTATCAATAAACTTGTTGGAGAATAATCATGGTTGGAGAGGTAGTGCTTCCTGGAGATGGTTATATGGATTAAATGCATATGCAATACATTCTTTAATTCTTTACCTCGCGACTTAGTTTTAAAGAGGGTTTCTACCCATAAACAGTACACAACTGAAAAAATCCTGAGGTTTAAAGCTGGACTTAGATTTGCTGCCACTGTTGTTTGAAACTGAAGACTTCTCTTTAACTTGTTTCTTTGCTGTACCAATAACAACTTCAAATACTGTTGGTAGTTCATTAATCATATTGAATAGTCGTTTCCTGTATTATAAATGTTAAATTAGGAGTAGATGGATGCATCGTAGGTGGTTGTTTCTAACAAGTTCCTCATAAGGCCATGTGCTTCCTATATATCTGTCCTGAAATTTTATATGCTTTATTCTCTAGTTTGGTAGATTATGTTCTATTCTTTTTTGCTCCCCCATTTTCAGTATATTAGCTCAAACCTGATTTTCTTCTTCTGTTGTGCATTCGTCTTTAGGCCACGGTGGCAGTGATGGACTGCATGCATATGTCCATTCTCTTGATGACGCAGTTTCTGATTTGGTATGTTCATGAATCTACAACAATTTTGTTGAATCATGTAAAACCAAAAGGGGCTGTGATTTATGTCTAAGTTTGCACTTTTAAAAGAAGGCTAAATTTAGTGAGTGGGAACTGGGAAATACTGCTTCAATTATCTTTGTTCTAATAAATACTACTTTATTTATTTTATAAACAGAAAGTACTGCATGACCCAAAGGTTGAAGCTTGCATAGCTGGTGCTACATTCACATCACCTGCAGTTGGAGTTGAGCCTTCTCATCCAATTTTGGTGGTAAGCATCTAATTGGTTGCATCCAAGCGATTTAAAATGTCTAACTTAATGGCCAAGTCAAACAAAACAGTCATTTTCTCAAAAAACAAACTCTCTTATTCTATTGTTAGTACCCAGTCATCATAACCTAGCTCTATTGGAGTTACTTTATTTGTGGACAATGAGTAAAGGTTTGCCTAAATAATTTGATGCTAAGATAGTCAATTAAACTTTACTGCATCTAGTGTGATAATGAAAATGAGATAGCCATGAATTTGTTAATATGCTGAGAGGGAAAAAGTTGATCCATTTCCTTAAACTAAAGTACTGTCCAATTTCATCAATTAATTGATCTACAATAAAGAAACACCTAAAAAGAAGATAAGCTTCATTTTCTAACCTTGAGGCTTGTTCATGTAAAGAAGATAAGATGCTATTAAAAACCTGCAGGGCTTCACTATATGCTGAACAGGAAGGCTACAAAACAACAAAGATATCTGGAAATGTCTCAAATCATGAGTTAATTCATAAACTCTTGCAATTACCAAACAGCAGATGCAATGGCAATGTGTTTTCATCAGAAATATAGAACCTGTCCCATGTCTTCTTTATTTATCTTAATTTTAGTTCTCTTTTTTTATATTTCATTTCAATTTAGTTTTTCTTTGGATATATAATTAATAAACTCATAGTCATGAAAAAATATATATATAAAATAAAAAAACGAAATTATAATTGTAAAATATTCTATAATAAGAATGAGTTCAATCCATAGAGAACTAGCTTTATGTATAGCATCAATGTGTTATGAAGATGGGTGACCTGCATTCTGACTTTCAAGTTGACAATGCTGACATGGTAATTTAGATGTAAAAGACTACAAGTTGAAGACGGATTTCATGTGAATGGCTATACTTCAATCGTGGTTCTCTTCCTCTCCTCATATCTTATGCCTTTTGTTTCTGTATGAAATCAAGATATAACCATCTGTAATTAACATCCATAAGGATGAGTGACCAATAATAGACTGATAGGTAATCATATTGAGCTTTACTCTCCCAAGCAACAAAATCAGCTCCTCACTCTAATTAAATGAGCAGAATAGACTGCTACCAGTGGCATAACCAGGATAATGAGTCAGTGGGGACATATAAAAACAGGGGTTAGTACGCTCATTTTAATTCACGTTCTTTATTGTAGATCAATTATTAGTAAAGTAAGCACTAAATAAAACTGATTGAAATGGCTTCAAGCATGTACTATTTACAAAATATGAGGTATAAGCAATTCCATGTGAGCTTTAAGCTCCTTTTTTTATCCTATACTTGTTCCCGGATTGTTCATCACATCCCTTTGGATTTTTGTTACTAAGTTTTGACTATGCTACATTTTTCTTTGCAGGCCTGAGTCTTTGGGTATAGTTGTTGGTATTGTCTTCTTGGTTGTGGCAATATTATTTCAGTATTTCAACTTCACATCCGATTCAATGTAAGTATATATTAAAGTTACAAGTTTCGTGGTAGTACCATCTTTTTTAGTTGTACATTAGAGTCAAATTTCAGTACTAGTCACCTTCTGAGCATCATCCATTGCTTTGTGTATGTGAAAGTATGAATGAAAGTATGTGTGTTTCAGTTTTCATTTCCATAAGCCTTGTATAATCTTTTTCTATTTAAAGATACCGACTTTAGACATGCAGATTGATGCATCTTAGGATCTAAATTCATGTGAATTTTCTTCCACCAAATTGACTAAGCACATTAAAATTGAATGAGAAATCATGGAACCATGTCATGTGCTAGACCATTGATAAACTAACTGCTTTGTACATTGAAAATTTTGTCTTAGGCCATCTACCTTTTGTACCACCTTTTTGCTTCAAGGCCCTTTATAGTGTATTTTGGAGTTTGAAATTTCCTATCATGTCAACGCTTGCATTGGATGGGATTTGTATATAAGTGGGAGGGGATTTAGAATGTTGTGACATGTATTTGAAAATATATGTGGAATAGAACTTTGATGTTAATTTTAGTTGAAAGTGACGTGTTTAGTGTTGTTGGATCTTTTATGTGTTGGATGGGATTTATATATGGTTGGATCTTTTATGATATAAATCGAATTCAAAGAGCAAGTTGGTGTTTCATACAAATATTTGTAATATCGATGTGTGTCAGTATCACTTTAATTTTTGGTTCTAGCCATAATACACTCCTTCTCTGTAAATTTATACTCTCGTATTTTACAGTTGCATGATATGTCCTAGCTTTTATATTGTTTATGTTGTTATATGTTTTCTTTTATAATGTTTATATGATTCAGTTGTTATTGGTAGATAGTTGTATTTATATTGTTTTATGCTGCAGAATCAAAAAATTCCATAGAACTCTACTAAGAATATAGTTTCTCACCATTAAGATAAGGAGAGGTGCGAAAATTAAAAAGGGGACGGGCCAAAATCATCAAGCTTTTTATTTTGAAAATCTTAAAAAGGAAATAGTGAAAACGCGGTGGCATTCTCGTAATATATAACATCATTGGTTTTATTTTTTTTTCTTCTGTTCAACTTCATTCACGTTCTCATTTCAGCTCCTCCTCCTTCAGGCTGTTTGTCAATACGTCCTTGGTTCGTTATCGTTCTTCTTCTTCTTCAGGTTTGTTTCGGTTTCTCTCTCGAATTTCTTGTTCTGATGTTCATTTTTGTTCGGATTGTCATGCTTTTAACAGTAAATTCTTCTTCTCCTAGATTTCGAGTTGGTTCATTCCCGTTCTTCGATTTTCAGGTTTGTTTTCATATTACATATTTCGCATTTTGATGTTAATTCTGGTTCTGGATCACTTTCTTGGATGGGTTTATAGTGGGGTTTCCTTTTTTTTTTTTCTAGTTATACATCTTCAAATAAGCTGAATGATTCTATTTTTATCATGAGAAACTGAACTGAACAATGACTATCTCGTGCTAAGGATGAGCTAAATGCTAATTGAAACAAAGCTTGTTTGTCCATCATCATACCCTTTTTCTAAATTTGTCTCTGCCATCAGTCAATTGGGGCTTCTATGATATCTGCATGTGCTTAAAATTAAACAACTCCATGTGCTTTTGAATGAAACAACCTTATGTCTGACTATTTATTTAAAGCTTACCCATTTAGCCATTTCATGACATGTGACAGGGAACTGCTTTTTTAATCATATGATTAATAACAAATTCATATATCCCACGCCATGTAATCTTTCCACATTAATACTTATTTTAATATATATATAAATGCATGTCAATTCCATAAAATCTGAAGGACTATATATGATAATTGTGGTTGAAGAGACTACTACTATATGAGGAAACCAAATCTTACCTGATGCAGAATCACCATGTGAGACCGCTTGTGCTGCAATTTCTGAGAGAACCAAAACTATAATCAGTATTATAGATATTAGGCCTTTGTTGCCTTTGGCCATGACCATCTTTAATCTGCCCAAAAATCAAGATATATATTCATAAATATATTCTGCCTACCAATTAAACTAGGTGCAATTAATCAACCAAGAGATAGGGGAAGGGAGTTTCCATGGTTCATATCATAATAAAATTATGTTTGTATATAGTAGAAGAAGACATTTTCTATGGTGTAATGGCTGAGAACCTGTAAAAGTTTGGCTTTGATATAGAATAAGTGCGTTGCAAGGAAAGAATATGATGACATGTGGAAGTGCATGCAGTCTTTTTCGGAGAAAGAGAAACTTACTCTATAAACTGAAAGGTACTGGAAATTGAAATTCTTCCCAACACCTGCAAGAAGCTTCAGTACTGTGAAATTGAAATTGAAAGTATATATATATGTATACATAAGAAAACACGAATTGCAACACCTAAAATTTTTAGACTAGTCAAATGAAATGGCAAAGAGCAAGAAGCCAAATCCAACATCAATATGTGTTTGATCAATTATCAGATATTTTATTTCAATCTGTGTTTGTATGGCTTAACAGCATCATTAAATGTAGTATAGTGTTGAATTACCTCCCTTGGAAGATGAGTACAAGGAGAGGTATGTTGTTTATTTATTTAATTTGAATTGATGTAGTATATTGTTTGTAACATTATAAGCAGGATTTTTTGGTCGCTTTACTAAAAGCGACACATTTCAGAAATGGATAGTTACCCTCCAGTTCGGAGTTGGGTATATGATAGGCTTTATCCTGGTAGAGGAGGGGTGAAACCAGGCTTTGCAAAAAGGGTTGAAGAGTTTATACTGAAAGCTAGAGTACAACCTGAAGTTGCAAGTAATGGTGGAATCAGATGTCCTTGTGACATTTGCAAGTTTAGGAGCATATTGTCTGAAAGAGAAGTCAAGGTCCATCTGTATCGTGTTGGGTTCCAACCAAATTATTGGTACTGGACTGAGCACGGTGAAGAAGCGCCACGTGTTCACCCAATAGATGTGCCTAGTAGTAGTGGACAAATGGATAATGATGATCCATTCACGCTAATGCAACATATGGTCGACGATGCGTTTAGGCCTAGGTATGACTTCCAAAGTATGGGTGATGTGGGTAATGAGGAAGACGAGGAAGATATTCATGAAGTCGAGGAAGATATTCATGAAGAGCCTCCAAAAGCTGACGCTCAAGACTTTTATGATTTGCTAACTGCTGCAAACGAGCCCATATATGAGGGTGCTTCTGAGTCAAAGCTTTCAATATGCGTGAAATTGTTGGCATGCAAGACAAATTGGAACATTCCTCAAAGAGTCTTGATTTCATTGCAAGTATGTTGGGAGACGTGTGTCCTTCAAAGGAGAAATTGCCAAAAAAAATTTACCAGGCAAAAAAATTGGTGTCCATGCTAGGTATGGAATCTCAAAAAATTGATTGTTGTGTTAATGGGTGTATGTTGTATTACAAGGATGATAGTGCAGAACGACAATGTAAGTTTTGTCAAGAACCACGGTATGTTCCCCGTAAGACAGGGATGGGTAAGTACAACGATGTTCCAGCAAAGATGATGTTATATTTGCCAATCACTCCTAGGTTGAAAAGACTGTATGCATCAACAGAGACTGCAGCTGAAATGAGATGGCATTCTCACAATAGATCTGGGTCAGACATTTTACGCCATCCATCTGATGGTGAAGCTTGGAAGCATTTTGATGCGGTGTATCCAGACTTTGCAAACGAACCAAGAAATGTAAGGCTCGGTTTATGTTCTGATGGGTTCACACCTTATATTCAGGCATCTACAACCCCATATTCATGTTGACCGGTTGTTGTGACCCCATATAATCTCCCTCTTGAAATGTGTATGACTAAACCATTTATGTTTTTGACTTGCCTCATACCCGGACCATCTAATCCGAAAGAAAAAATAGATGTGTTCTTACAATCTTTAATAGATGAGCTGCAACAGTTGTGGAGTGAGGGTGTTTTGACTTATGATATATCTAAAAAGCAAAACTTTCAAATGAGAGCATCATTGATGTGGACAATTAATGATTTTCCCGTATACGGTATGTTGTCTGGGTGGGGTACACAAGGTAAATTGGCATGTCCCATATGTATGGACGATACAAAGTCGTTTAGACTAAAATATGGGGGGGAAAACTCTTGGTTCGATTGCCATCATCGATTTTTACCGCGTGAACACAAATTCAGAAGAAGTAAAAAGAGGTTTACAAAAAACAGGGTTGAGAAACATGGGCCTCCTGTAATACTGACAGGTGATATCATATGGAATTGGGTCAGTGGGGTTCCAAGTGTGGTAGAAGATGGAAAAGTTGAAAAGTTACCTGAGTATGGACGTAGTCACAATTGGATAAAGCGAAGCATATTCTGGGATCTTCCATACTGGAAAGACAATTTATTAAGGCACAATCTAGATGTAATGCACATAGAGAAAAATGTATTTGATAATGTGTTTATGACAGTCATGAATGTTAAGGGCAGAACAAAGGACAATGAAAAAGCAAGAATGGATTTGGCCCTCATATGCCAATGTAGTGACATGGAGTTGATTCCAAAAGCCAATGGAAAAATGACAAAACCAAAGGAAAATTATTGTCTTTCTTCAGGTGAGGCAAAAAATGTGATGAAGTGGATGAAAGAGATCAAGATGCCAGATGGGTATGCTTCAAATTTGGCTAGATGTGCAGATGTTAATAGAGGGAAAATGTACGGGATGAAGAGTCATGACTGTCATGTATTTATATATGGAGTGTTTGCTCCCATTTGCATTTAGTTCATTGCCTGACCTTGTGTGGAGACCATTTACAGAGTTAAGTCAATTCTTTAAGGGCTTGTGCAGTAATAATTTAAGCCAGAGTGATTTGATCAAATTGAATGAAAACATTCCACTAATCTTATGCAAACTTGAAAGAGTCTTCCCACCAGGTTTCTTTGATTCAATGGAGCATCTTCCAATTCACCTCCCACACGAGGCAACACTTGGTGGTCCAGTTCAATACCGATGGATGTATCCATTTGAAAGGTATTCGTTGATATCTGCAATTATCTCCCTCTATATTGTCATATCTTTATTATAAGTCATTTTATTCTCGTTTATTTGTAGAATGATGGGTGATTTTAAGCGGTCAGTGAAAAACAAGGCTAGAGTGGAAGGCTCAATATGTATGTCCTACTTACAACGGGAGACAATATATTTTTGTTCACATTATTTCAAAACGATTGACTTGTATGCCAAAAGTCAACGTAATGAAGCTGCAAGATTGAATGACGATGTCACATCAACATTGTCAATTAACAATGGACTAGGACGTCCTAGTGGGCAATCCAAAGCTCACTGGTTGAGTGATGCTGAATGGAGGTATGCACATGTACACATCCTCATCAATTACATCGAGGTTAAGCCATATATTGAGTAAGTAATACACCATTAAACCCACACTTAATGTATATACTAGTATATACTTATAACAACTCTGTCTTTCTTGGCAGTTACTTTTTGCAATATAACTCCATCGATGAAGCAGATCCTTCAGCTCAAACTCGTATTTATGCTGAATTCCCAGAATGGTTTCGGTCCTATGTAAGTATTTGACCAAATCCTATTGCAAATAAATTGTCTTCTTATCCTCATTGTGAGTGTCTTGTTTGTATAGGTTACTAATGAATCAAATGGCGTGACTGACATAAACTTGATATCATTAGCTTGGGGTCCAGAGTCAAAGGCCATAAGTTAGCACAAATACTTCATTAATGGGTATAAATACCACACACAAGTATGGGCTCAAGGTAAAAAGACCATAAACAGTGGGGTTTATGTCAAAGGGGTTACAGAAGGAGGAGAAGATGATTTCTATGGGGTCATACAACATATCTACGAGTTAACGTATCACAAGTTGCCTCACAGGGTTGTCTTGTTTTATTGTCAATGGTTTGATCCAAGACGGAATAGAGGAACTAAAGTTCATCCGCAATATGGCATTGTAGTTATCAAGATGAATAAGCATTATGATCGTTACGATCCATTCATAATTGCACAAAAGGCTAGACAAGTGTATAATGTACCTTACCCAGATATGAGGACAGACAAACGTGGTTGGTGTGCAATGATAAAAACAAAGCCCAGAGGCCGCGTAGAGGTGAATGAAATTGACGATGACATTCCCTATCAAGATGAAGAGATGACACGCATAGAGCAGATAACTGAAATTGAAGAAATGGATTGCTTGCGTGATCAAACACATAGTGATGAAGAGGTCGATGTTACGTCAATTCCAAACATTGATATTGATAATGAAGTTGACATGGATGTCGACAATGATGATAATTATGAGTCTGAGCTTGACTCTAATGATGGAGATGCTGATATGGTTGTGGATGATGAAGATGAAGACATTGACTAAAGTTATTGTACTTGTTTATTTTAAAAGTCAGTGAAGTCATTTCACTTGTTTATTTAAATAGTTAGTGAAGTCATTGTACTTATTTATTTTAAAAGTTAGTGAAATCATTGTACTTGTTTATTTAAATAGTTAGTGAAGTCATTGTACTTGTTTATTTTAAATGTTAGTGAAATCATTGTACCTGTTTATTCTAAAAGTTAGTGAAGTTATTATACTTGTTTATTTAATTATTGTACATGTTGACTGACAATACGTGTGAACATATATGTGAATGCTTTTTTTTTTGACAGATGCCTCCTAAAGAGAAAGAGCATCGTAGGTCTAAGCTGCCTACGAAGAAGGCTAAGACGATTTTGCCACAACAATTGGCAAATCGATTGACACAGTCACCACTGGAGGATGACGCTAGCACACCACTCCGTGAGGCTAGTCAGCAACCTCCTGCTCAGCAGACTGCCGAAGTGATACCACCTCCCTTGTCCCCTATAATGATGATCCCAAATCCGGGATTCGTACCTCCTCCTGCACAAGTATGTATTTAACTAGTTGTTGGATTTTTTTTTAATTGCTTTCCCTTTGTGGTAACAAATTGATTTTTATTGTATGAGCACGTTTTCCCTTCACCGCAGGTGACATCCATTTCTGAGTAGCACACTCCTCCGAGTCAGGATGATGCAGGTGCAGGACCTTCGCACACTGCACGTAGTGGTCCGACAGTGCAGGGGTCACGATATTCCCATCCGGCCGGGACTGAGGTGACACCTAATGGGAAACCCATCATTAGGGTTCATGGCAAATCGTACGTCACTTTATAGCCTAATTTTTGGATTTGAAACTTGTTGTGTATACCTAAAACTATACAATCTGGTTTGAAAAGTAGTCTATGCTCTTAACCATTGCCGGTTGGAACATTGTTTCTGAAGTATTCCAAGTCTATAGTATCTCATTTTTCCTTTCTCTGAGAGCATGCATCCTTTATTTGCTTTAGTTCTCAGCTCCTCATTAACAATTTAGATCTGGTTTATTTCAAATTTGTTTGTCTACTTGCCTTTTGTTTTTTACTTGAAATTCAAAGGGATGGTTTTTGTTTGTTGTTTCTGGCATTTGATTTCAATGGAGATTATAAGTATTCATTGGGCAAACATACTGTTTCAATGATTACCATGTTTCTGTTGCTTTAGAAGTGTGTTACATGTTTTTTTTTTGGTTATCCTTTTCCTGTGGTTGCAAAATTGAGATATTAATTAAATAATGTCTGGTCATATTAGAGAACCAGAGCCAACTTTGATTTGTTTTTCTTGCTGAAGAAATTTTAAATCCATGTTAAAATCCATTGCAAGTATCTTTAGTTAATGCTGATATTATGTTTATAACTTATTTATAGGTTCATCCCGGGTAAAGTAGCCTCTAAGGCCATCACTGCGGTCATTCAATCACAGTTCCGGGAACCATATCATACTTGGGGAGAGATTCCAGGAGAGACGGTGGAGAAATGGTTTGAGAAATTTGAAGTAAGATAATGTTACTTTTCTTATTTAAGGGTTTTCATTATTGTGTGTTGATATTAATAATGAATATTGATCTTATTTGTAATATAATATTATAGGAGCATGTTTTGTGGGATCGTAAAGACCATTATCTGGTTGAGAAGCTCTTCAACAGCAAAGGCTCAAAGCGTCTTTCTGAGATGCTTATGGAGGTGAGGAAGAATGGTAAACGCCCAACCTGGATAGGCGAGAGGGCTTATGCAGAACTTAATGCCAAGTGGAAGGCTCCAGACTATAAGGAGAAATGTACCAAGGCCAAGCAGAACCGCGCTTCTTCTAAGGGTGATTCTATGCATACTGGTGGATCTATATCTATCACTGAGCATGCCTTACGCCTGGTATGTTTTTTAAACATTTTATTGCTTAAAATTCATCACATAAATTTATTGTTATATATATGTTCCTAACGTTTTTAATTATGTTTCAGTCTGGATGAGATCTTCTTGAAGACTCACACAAAAAAGAAGGATAAGTCTTGGGTGGACAACAGATCTAGGGAGACATATGTAAGTCAAATCATTGCATTTTTTATTTAATTAAATTTTATTTTGTTTCATAAACAATATTGTAACCAATCTTTACTTTGTTTTGTTTTGAGCAGGAAGCCTATCAAGAGAAAGTGCAGCAGGCCGCCTCTCAGGCCTCTGATGGGGGGAGGCAACTGGCAGTGTTGACCCCTCAACTCGATTCTTGATTACACTACAAAAAAATCGCTTTAGTGATCCATTTTTCTGTCGCTAAACCTCTAAATCGATCGCTAATCGAATTAGCGGCAGATTTAGAGACAACAAAAATCGATAGCTAAAGCGGTGTCGCTAATTTTAGCGACCGATTTAGTGTTGAATATATAGCGACCGATTTAGAGGCGGATTTTAGAGACTCCATTTAGAGACCGATTTTAGCGACCGATTTAGAGGCAGGTTAGCGACCAGATTTTAGCGACCGATTTAGCGGCGATTTTAGAGACCGATTTAGAGACCCATTTAGCAACCGATTTAGCGACCAGATTTTAGAGACCTATTTAGAGACCGATTTAGAGACCTTTTTAGCGACCGATTTAGCGTGATTTAGAGACCGATTTAGAGACGGATTTTAGAGACCGATTTAGAGACCGATTTTAGCGACCGATTTAGCGACCGATTTTGATAAATTTAAATGGAGCTGTAAAGACTGAGGTTGCGACCGAATTAGCGACCGAATATTCAGTCGCTAAATCGGTCACTATTACCACTTTTTTTTTTAAAAATACTGCCGTAGAAAAAAGCTCAAATCATCATATTGTACATCAATAGAAAAGGTTCCTGGCCTGTAGATTATTGAACTAGTTAAGAATACATAAGTTATAAACGGTTGGTTTTATTATAGCAGAGAAAATGGGAATACGATTTATTTAAATCATAACAGCAAAGATACACTTATAGTGTTTACAAAAGCAAAACAAACTACTGCCACATTACCACCAGAATAGGAACGTGGGATAGTGGGATAACTGACTACTTGCTCCTAAAGTTTAGCAACCACTAATTGACTAAAATAAAAAACTGAAACAATAAAACATATGCAGTCCAAAAAAGCAAATAATTAACACTCCTCCTTGCTTAATTTAGGATCTGCAAACTCCAATTTTGTGCCTCAAGAGCTCAAAACTTGCTCACAGGAAGTGGCTTGGTAAACAAATCTGCTAATTGATCTTCTGACCTGCAGTAAACCAATGTGACTTCTCCATTTTGCTGCATCTCTCTTAAGAAGTAGAGCTTGATGTTAAAATGTTTAGTCTTCCCATGACATACTGGATCTTTTGAAATTGCAATTCTTTGCCTGGTTGTCGATAAACACTGCCTCATGATTCTATTGGAGATGTAAATCACATAAGATCTTATGAATAAGACATGCATGAATCTCTTACACTTACATCAGTATTTTTGCAACACGACCGGCAAAACTTTTAAAAAAATTGAAACAGGAAATAGCTAGAACTCCATTACGGTGAAGGAGGTTCCAAAAAGTAATGGAATCACTTCTAAAAAGACAGTGACACTATGAAAAAGAGATGATGATGATGATCTTGTGAAATTTTGGATCTTAATTGAGATACAGCCATCGACTTCTTCATGCATTTAAAAGGATCAACAGGAAAATAAAGTGAGCAATATCTTACATTCAGAACAATGTATGCACTTCCAGTATTGAATTTTCCATGGTTTGACTTTGACACCGGAACCAGCTGGCAGTTCTCAATACACCATACTTCCAATCCTCTGAGAATATAAAGCTAAGTGCAAAGCAGAGAACTTGAACAAAGAAATATGATATGTTTTGAAAACCACAAGTTTCGAAGAACTAGGAGACATCTAATTTTTTTGTTAGAAATAAATAAAGGAATAAGTCCCCAGGCCAAGACTTTATGTGCTTCCCATATTCTTAAACAGTTACTTTTGCCTAGGCCTAAGAATTCACATAATTTTTTTCTTATTTAGCTTGATAACTTTCCATGTGAGTTGCAATATTCTTAACTCTTAAGATTTGAATCATTCTATAACCTCCATAGTCCATGCTTCAAATTTCAAACATCCATATCTACTGGAAAGTGGGATGAAAGCCCATAGTAACAAGAAATCTAAACTGTTGTTGACTCAAAAAAAATTGCCTCACTTTTCAAAAAAAAAATTCTTAAAAAAAAAAAAAAACCAGCCTAACAGATAAAGTCCCAACCCAAATTCAACACAAAAACTCAAGCTGACTGGAAATTATTCTATTGCAGTCAATACCCAAAATTTAGTAGAAGAAAACCAAGTTCTTCCTACCAAAAAGTCCTCATATTTAAGCCTCTAAAATCAATACATCAACCACAAAGGCTATTCCTTGACCCTTTGGAGAAAAACAAAGAATAATAATAATAGTAATGCAACAAAAAGGAAAGGAAAGAAAGATGATCTGAATTTTGGAAGCAAAACTCAGAATCTGCAGACATGATACTGATGCATGTAAAAAGTCAAAGGACCAGATGGCGGATCATACCTTAGTTCTACAAAGAAACTCCGGAGGATTAATTCAACACCTAAGAAGTGATGAGAGTACTAAATGCTGATGCTTGAACAGACAGGGAAAGAACAAAACTTGGATTTATATTCCCAGTTGCCACATTTTCTCCTGTGAAATAAACCAGAAAAGCAGAATTTCCTGTGAACCAGTAACAAAGCCACAAAAAAACCGAAACCAGTTATTGCCATAGAAAGAAGCATAACACATTGAAGCAGAAATCAACAGAAAGAAGCAAACAAAAGCTCATCTAACAGAGATCATGGTGCTTATCCAAATTAAACCCAATAATTACATATGAAACATATACCTTAAACTCTTCAAACCACAAGTCTCTTGTCGTACTGGGTATCTTTTTCCATGATGGCCATGGATCAGTATAATGACTCTTGAGGATATCCCCAATACCATTAGCTGCAGGGTGCGAAGGCAAGAATCTACAAAGAATACATACAAATGGTTAAGCTTATATAGTATTACTTTGATAACTAATAACTAGAAAAAATAGTCTATACCCTTGTCCTTCGAGGTATAAAATTGGCTTGCCACCATTGCTTTGTGTCTCTGATGCAACAATAGTTTCATTAGATCCCAGGGTAGGTTCGTCTTCTGAAAAAGATGCGTGTTGATTGGATGGTGATTCCACCCCTCTTATCGAAGGTGGGGGTGTGACATGAGATGTCCTAGATGGAGGTGTGGTATGAGACGTCCTAGGATGAGGATCGGCATGAGATGTCCCAGGTTGAGGAGCAGCATGAGATGTCCCAGGTTGAGAAGCGACATGAGATGTCCTAGGTGGAGGTGCGGCATGAGATGTCCCAGGTTGAGAAGCGGCATGAGATGTCCTAGGTGGAGGTGCGGCATGAGATGTAATAGCAGGAGATAATGCAGCAGATGGAGATGGTACACAAGTAGGAGTTATGTGTGATGGACCTCTTAGATGTAGTTTTAACTGGCGACCCTTAGAAGCTTTTCCTTTACCTCGATCTTTGTCTGCCATCTGCAATTAATACAAAATCAATAATTTGAGTTGTTTATAGCATAATTAAAACTAATAACATAACATTAAAGTACATTGAACAAATTTCTTTTACCTTTTATAAGAAATGAAAAATATCACAATTTAATAATCATCATTTGAATTATTCTGGTTTTCAAAATCAGATTCATCCTCATCCTCATCCTCATACTCGTCCTCATCCTCATACTCATCCTCATGCTCCTCATCATCATGCTCTTCTACATCCTGAAAATTTATTTCTACTTCCTCGTACTCCCCTTCATCTCTCAAATGGCCAAGCAACTCATCATTTGTTACAAAATTTACATTAGTTGTTGAATCTTGATACGCAACCTCTAATGTATACCGATCGTCAACAGTACCTCTTGGTTTGGTTTTAATGACAACCCACCAATCAACCTTTTCTTTTATTTTTTCTGGGTAAGGTACATAATACACCTGAATTGCATTTGTTGCACATATGAAGGAATCATATTTTGTATATCTTCTACGATGATGAACCTCCACAATGCCATATTGGGGTTGAACCTTCACACCACGATTAACAACAGCATCAAATCATTCACAATTAAATAAAACTAACTGTTTGGTTGGTTCCCCAGGATATTCAACTTGAATAATCTCTTTAATATTACCATAATAATAATTCTCATCAACTCCTTCATCATCACCCTTTACGCAAACTCCGCAATTGACGGTTTTCTTACCGACACTCCATTCTTCCGTATGAAACTTAAAACCGTTGACAAAATAAATAGGCCAAGTATGAACCTTCCTCTTAGGACCCCATGCTAAATGGTGCAAATGTTGATTTTGTACCAAGTTATTTGTATCATGCACCTATCAATGGCCAACACAAACTCATTATATTCTACGATTATAAGACTAAGTTGGGTATTATAGTTGCTATCATAAGACACTTACATATGTTCGAAACCAACTTGGAAATTCAGACGCGATCCTACCATCGACAACCGTTCGACATATATTTGGATCAGATGCTTCCAAATGTTGCACAAAGCATCTAACATATATAAATATTATTATAAATGTTACATCAATCTAAAATGAACAAATCAAGTACAATTTCATTTACTTACTCAATGTATGGTTGAACTTCTTCACAATTTAGTAGGATATGCAAATGTGCAGCAGCTAATTCTCTATCATTCAAATATCGACTCTTACGAGTTCCAGCTGAGCGACCAGAATGATTGAAAATTGATAAAGTTTGTTGAACTACATCATCTTCACCTCCATCATCATTTCGACCTACTCTATTTCTCAAAGATTGCACATGAGACTCAAAATAATACGAACAAAAATGAGAAGTCTCTTGACATAGGTATGCCTCACAGATGGACCCTTCTACGCGTGATCGATTTTTAACCATCCGTTTCAACCTATTCAAGTACCTAAAACAATATCATTATGTTAACTACTAATTACGAATAAACAAGAAATATAAACTTGTACATTGAATGATGTCAATAATTACCTCTCAAATGGGTACATCCAACGATATTGAACGGGACCTCCAACCCTTGCTTCATAAGGCAGGTGGATATGTATATGCTCCATGGAATTAAAGAATCCAGGTGGAAAGATCCGTTCCAATTTACATGTTGTAATGACAATGTTTTGTTCCATCAATAACAAATCATCCACGCGCAATATTGTTGAGCATAGATCCTTGAAAAATTTACTCAACTCTGCTAAAGGACTCCACACATGTTGTGAAAGTGCACTAAAAGCAATTGGTAACAATCGCTCCATAAATACATGGCAATCGTGACTTTTCATTCCAATTAACTTCCCCTCTCTTATGTTTACACATCTATGCAAATTTGAGGCATATCCATCGTGCATTTTCAACTCACTAACCCATTTACAGACAACCTTTTTCTCGATCACCGCACAAATCATATTTTGCTTTAGGCTTTAAAACTTTTCCATTAGGTTGTACATGTAACTCTAGTTCCCTTCGCCGGCAGTACTCCTTCAAATCCATTCTTGCCTTAACGTTGTCTTTAGTCTTATCTTTGTCATCCATCACTGTATTAAAAACATTATCAAATACATTTTTCTCAATATGCATCACGTCAAGATTATGCCTTATTAAGTTGGTTTTCCAATAAGGTAACTCCCAAAAGATGCTTTGTTTTATCCAATTATGAGACACTCCAAATCCATCACAACTACAAGGATTAACCTCAGTTATTTTAGGAAAACAAGAAATTTCTTCCCACACATCATCTCCCGTCAATCGTTGTGGAGGTTGAGACTTTTCAACTCTATTCTTTAAAAATGCATCCTTGTTTCTTCGAAATGCATGATCCATAGGCAAAAATTTACGATGGGAATCAAACCAAGAACACTTACCACCATATTTCAAGTAAAAAGCCTTTGGTGATTCATGCAACATGGACATGCTAATTTTCTCGTCAGATCTAACCCGAGAACATTCCATATGCAGGAAAATCATTGATAGTCCACATTAATGCAGCTTTCATTACAAAGTTCTGTTTTTTGGAGATATCATATGTCAGCTCTCCTTCATTCCACAACAGTTTTAGCTCATCCATCAATGGTTGCAAATACACATCTATCTTGCTCTTTGGATTATCTGGTCCGGGAATAATCAAAGTGAGAAACATATAAGGAGTTGTCATGCATAGTTCTGGAGGAAGATTGTAAGGAGTGAGAATTACTGGCCAACAAGAATAAGTTGAGGTTGAATTATTAAATGGCGTAAAACCATCAGTACATAAACCCAACCTTACATTCCTCGGTTCAGCTGCAAAATCAGGATATATTTCATCAAAATGTTTCCAAGCCTCTCCATCTGATGGATGACACAACACTCCTGGTTCTCGCCTGTTTTCATAATGCCATCTCATATGTGGCGCAGAACTCATAGAGGCATATAATCTCTTAAGCCTGGGAATTAGGGGTAAGTAATGCATTCTCTTCAGAGGTACCTCTTTATATCTCCCCCTACCAACTTTTTTTTAATATAACGAGGTTCACCACAAAACTTGCACTCTTTTAATTGTTTACATTCATCAGTGTAGAATAACATACAACCTTTTACATAACAATCTATCTTTTTTGAAGTAAGACCAAGTTTTGAAACTATTTTATTTGCCCTGTAATAGTCTTCAGGAATAAGATTATTTGGAGGATGTGTCTCCTTCATCAGCGCCACTATTTGATTAAACGATCGTTGGGAAATGTTTCCTCCGACTTAATTGTCAATAACCTAACAAAGAATGCACAATTCAGGTGATTATTGCATCCCCGCCACAATGGCTTTTGAGCCGCATGAAGCAAATCATAAAACTCTTGATCATCCAGATTTGGAGACTCATCCATTTCTTTATCACAATCCATTTGATGCTCGGACCAACAAAGATCATAAACCATGCTCTCAAATCTACTAGTGTGTTCATTACGTCCCTCTTGTGCAATGGTAGTAGTCCTATGACGAGTATTAACTTTTTCACACAACTCTGGATCACTTTCTCCATGACATGACCAATACCAATAATCAGGTATAAACCCTTCCTATAAAGATGAACTTTAACTTCTTCGGGCTCGACAAACTTGAGATTTCTGCACTTAGAACAAGGACATCGAATTTTTCCATCCAAACGCTTTTCTTCCTCTTCTTCTTCTTCTTCTTCATTTGACACATTGGACACATTTTCTTGTTGGCATGCAAATAAAATAAATTCATCTACCCCTTTAAAAATGCATCAAGATACCCTCATGCCAGGCATTAGTCTATTATACATCCAACTACGACTTAGGCGGATGTCCATATTCATTATATATTCAAGCAAAACATATATATTAGACGTAACATGGTTAGTAAAAAAATACATGTTTCACTTCTGCATACAGCAAGCAGCAACAACAACACTTAAAACAAGATAATATCTTTTGCAATTGCAATAAAATGACACAAATTGATGGAAGAGTAACTAACCTCTCACAAGAGCACCGAGAATACCTTGTCCGATGAAGCCTTTACTTGATGCTCTATTCCAATAACAACAACATCATTTAGCAAAAGATTTTGACAACTATAGAAAATATTGTCATACATTTCACTAAAGAAAGTCCACTTTATAAGGAAAAAGTCCGTACTCACAAATTAAAAAGGAAATGTTCAGATGAATGCAAGAGCAATGACGGTGTCTAGGATGTTTGGTGGTGGCTCCACTGATGACTCAAAGATTGTCAACCAGATTTTCTCCTAAAGCTGCCAGACCGGCAAGAGCATCTAGGCCGTAAGGCTCATGTTCTTCGATCAACTTGTCGCTTACGCTCGTCGCTTCTTCAAATCTGTGAAACATCAAGAGCAGCAAGGAGGATTCATCAATTATTATACTGACAATCAAGGACAAATAAAATACAACAGTTGAGTCCAATTAACTAGATCAGAGGAAGGAAACCAATAATGCAAAGGAGGACTCATTTCGGTTTTGGAAGTAGCTTTGAGGAGAAAATATTTAATACACTCCCCTCTACTTATAACAATGGAATATTCACTAAATTGATTTGATCAAAACTTCTTACCTGAAGGGAATATGCACTAAATTACATTCCTTACCTAAAAAGAATATTCACTAAATTGATTTGATCAAAACTTCTTACCTTATATGATTATGTTTGTTAATTATGAATTAATGGCGAAATTTTAATTTTAAATTTTAAATCATAAACGATAATGAGGATATATTTGATTCTCCCCTTGCATTTCTGGTCAGCCAATTTTAACATGTACAAAATGAATTAAATTAGTTGAATTGTTGTATTTTGTCCAGGATCGGCAATTGCCTTCTAGGCTTGGAGGTTATGATTTGCAGCACGTGTCTTCCTAGTCCTAGTTTGTATTATTATAGTTTTGACATGTGGCTTGTGTTTAATGCTTCCTTGTTGCCAGCCTGACAACTTTTTAGTGTTACATTTGCCTATTCTCAAATGTATTATTAGGGATTTCTCCCACTTTTTATTTTGTTTTTGTCCTATAAGTTTAATATTTTTGTTTTTACCCTAACTAAAACTAAAAATAAAAAATTAATCATAACGATCCGCCTGCAGGAATTTATATAGTTTTACTTTTTAAATAAGTTTATATCTCATGATATTGTGTCCGTACAAATAGGAGTAACGTCATGAGATCCTTGCTATGCAACAGCGAATTGAAACCAAAACCTCCCCCCCCCTTTTTTTTCTTCTCTTTGTGAGTAGTACAATAGAACCAATCCTCTGTTGCGATTCACATAAACCTTAATAAAAAAATAAAAAAATAAAATCACACAAACTCAAATTTACAAACCTATCAATCCAACACCAAAAACAAATAAATAAGATTAATCAAGAAGCATTAAAAGACAAATCTCCTTATTTAAAGACAAATTTCCTTAATAAGTACCAAATTTTAAAAAAATAAAAATAAAAAATAACATGCGGTAGGAAATAAATATCATATAACAGAGGAGGGGGCAAATTTCAAGATGCACAAACCTAAGATCCTGTTCTTTCCATTTTAAATCCAGGAAACCAGTCCAAGCAGCTACCAATCCGTCATTCTAGATGAAGATCGTGACAATCTATTTGCTATACGTGAGTCTACAAATAAATCTGCTAACCCTGGAAGATACTACTAGCCAAGGTATTATGCCAACCTGCAATGAAATGTATCAGTTTGAACGACATTCAGAAACTACCGGAAGCTTTCATATATGTTCTCTTTTATCGATAATAAATTAATAGGGAAACAGTAAATTGCATACAGCAGAAAATATGAATATTTACCAATTTACTCCTAAATATAAAAGTAAAACTGTGAGGTAGTGGAGCTAATGTGTAGTCTGATGCAGGTTAAAAATTAAAATTGCTTCCAGTAGATTGTATATGCTAATATGCAGATTGTGTCTGAGTTTTTTGAAGCGCTACTTGAGTAACACCAATTCAAATCATCTCCCAGAACCAGTTGACGAGGATTTTGTTTGATTGGCTGTAAATTGAAGGGGTATTTGGGAAACTACACCCAAAAAGGGTGCAGATCTCTATTTATATAAAGTGTACATGTCTCTATTTATATCTAGTGTACTATGCTAGCAGTATAGTTTTGTACAATGTAGTGCAGAGGACAAGAATACCGGCAGCACATTAATGATGTGCATACATAATGATAGTAGTACCTAATACTCTCTCGTGTTGGAATGTAGAGGTTGATCATTCCCTACTTCTTGTTACAAAGATTCGCAGCCTACTCCAGTTAAATGCCTAGGGAAGACTGAAGACATTACCTAACTGGTCTCCACCTCTAACATGTCCAATAGATACACATCCTTGCTAAATCCTTCCCCGATTTACATTCTTTCGTGGAACACTGGGTTCAAGGCAATGTGAATAGCAGCCCGATTTTCACATTGAAATTTCATGGGCAGAGTTCTCAAACCGAGTCTCATCAACTAGGCGATACACCACAATAACTCACAAGAAGTTTGAGTAACTGCTCAATACTCAGTGTGCCTATTGTCTATAGTCTGCATCAGAATAACATTCTACTCTGCTGTGCCTATTGTCTTCATAAAAAAATCCCAAGACTCTAAGCTCCTTTGAAATAGCTCAAGATTAGGAAAACTACATTTCAAATTTGAGAAGATGACACAAACGAATTTACAACACTTATTGAGAAAGAAATGTCTTTTTTTTTTTTGGGGTTACCCAACAAAGATACTTCTAACCCTAACCAAATTGAATCAAACCCTTGAAGGGTCACAATGAGTTCCACAAAAGGAGAAGTCAATTTCACTCTGAAGAAACCTAACCAACCAAAGATTCAATACCGTACTTGAGCTGCGATTCCTAGGCACAAACTATAATCTCAAAAACGACACCATCTTGCGAGCTAAACGACAAAGAGAAGCCGTGTTTTACCGCAAAATCGCAACTTTATCATCAACAAAATCCTCTTCACGGAAAAACAAGCAAACCCGTCACTCAAATCGTCAAATAGCAAATAAACCCCAAAAGAAATTCACACAACAGTAGACGGTGGAACAGAAAAATGCAAAGAAATTAGTAACAGAAGGAGTAAAGCTTTTCCACCTGGAATCAGACAAAGTTTTCTTCCACCTCCCCTTCTTTTTTCAGAGTAGCACCCCCTTCCTGTTGTGCGTGCGTGGGCGGCACAGTGGGGCAAAAGGAAATTACAGAATCGGAAATCACCCGGTCTGAAATTGTAGAATCGGAAATCGCCCAGTCTCAAGCTAGGCCATGCTACCCCCTTGCGAGCTCGTGTGAATGCAGAGTCTGAGCACGAAGAAGCAGGAAGAAGAAGCAACGAAGGAGGACGAGGAGGAGACGAAAGATGCGGCGGTGGAGAAAGCAATACTGAGAAGAAGCAATACGAAGGAGGAGACTCTTTAGTTTAGGGTTTTTTTGTTTAGTATTTCTCTAATTGTATCTCAAACTATCTCTTTTTTTTTTATTATTAATCTCTAAAAATATGTATCCTGGCGGGATTTAGTGCGCGTAAATTAAGAGAAGCTTAGCGACCGATTTTTCGGTCGCTAAATAGTCGGTCTCTAAAACGGTCACAACAACAGCCAAATATGTTTTAATGTTTTGTAAGTCGAATAAAATTCAGTTTTAGTTTTTATAAAAAAAAAAAAATCCGTTTTAGAGACCGATTTTGCGGTCGCTAAATTATCGGTCTCTAAATCGGTCGCTAAAATATTTTTAGCGACCGATTTAGAGACCGCGATTTTTTTATCGAAAAACTAAGAAAACGGTCTCTAAATCGGTCGCTATAGCGACCAATTTTTTTCGGTCTCTAAATCGGTCACTAAATAGCTAATTTCTAGTATGGGCCCAATCTTCTGGGGGTAGGACTCGGGGACGGCTGTACGATGTCGGAGGCTTGTCCGGACGTTTTAGGTCTGGTGTCTCCTTTCTGACCCAGGAGTCTCGTGCATCTGGCACCAGCATCTGGCCCCGACTCAAGACTCTGAGGTGGCTGCACAGATTGCGGCTTTTGAGGAGCGCGCAAGAAAAGCAGAGGAAGAGGCTCGGGAGGCACGAGAGGAAGCACGGGAGGCAAGGAGAAAGGCAGATGAGGAGGCTCGGGAGGCACGGAAAATTGCCTCGGAGCGGGATAAGGAGTTTCAACGGCAGTTGAGGGAGTTGTCTGCCAGTGTTGCTGCCATCCAGGCCCACAAATCTCGTCGTCGCCATCCGGACTATGAGGAATCTGAGTCTGAGGAGGATTAGTCTTACCGTTAGGCTACAGACTTTTTTTATTATTGACTTGTTTGACATTATGGATTTCTGGCTTTTGACATTATGGATTTGTGTAACATTACATTATGGATTGTTTACTATGACTTTTAATGATTAAAAATGTATGTTGATGTCTCTTAAAGACAGTGTATGTTGATGGCTATTAAAAAATGTATGTTGATGTCTCTTTGCTGCTGTTGCATTTATATGTCAGGTACCGTAAAATTTTGGGGAAGTTTTAAAAACAATGGTTTCCAAAAAATTGTTATTGACGATACCGACGGCCCAACCGTCGCAAAAATTGATGGAATTTTCAATTTTTATTACCAACGGCTAAGCCATCGCAAAAGCAATCCTTATTTTTATTTTTTTGGTCACAGTTACCGACGGCTAGGCCGTCGCAAAATTCCGTCAGTAATTTACTGACGGCTAAGTCGTCAGTAAATTATAGACGGCTTAGCCATCGGTAACTCGGTGTAAATTTTAAAATTTTTTGTGTGAGTTCCCGACGGCTAGGCCGTCGGTAAAACGCCACCGCGGCTAACTCACACAAAAAATTTTAAAATTTACACCGAGTTACCGACGGCTCTACATAGTTTTTAGACGGCTCGACGGCTTTTAATGGCCGTCGGTAAGGGATTTCCAACGAGTCATTTGCCAAGGGCCCTGAGGCCGTCGTTAAGCCGTCGGTAATAACGATTTACCGACGGCTTTAGTGCTTTACCGACGGAAAATGGCCGTCGGTAACAGCGAAATTTCTTGTAGTGAAAGTCCATTTTAACACGATTAAAGGTGTGTTCTGCACTAGTGAAAACAGATACATTACTCAGTTGAAGAATTTTAAACATGGTAAAAATAAGTTAAAAAGAATATTCTACTGATGGAAGGATATTCTAATAGTAAATAGTAACTACACAATATGCAATTTGGTAATGATTAAGGATGTGATCGTTAGTTTGAATGTTTTAGCAAAAAACCATATATCAATAAAAAAACTATCAACACTCCAATATTGCTCACTTGTAGGATCATTGATTTCCAAGACCGTCTAGAACCAAGTTTCTGATTATCTTCCATTGAAGCAAACAATAAAACTCCTACTATAATTTATTAGCTTCTAAGTAACATAACGAATATTCAAGAATAGATTTTCAAACGAATTAAAATCTACTCAAAATCTACACATATAAAAAAAATTGCACTAGTACACGAAATGGAAAAGAATTAGTCCTTTAACGCTGGTTATTAATGTAGGTGTCAAGAAAAAGTCAATCATGTATATATCTTTTTTTTTTTTTTTACTTTACTGGGAGGGTTGTCTTGGGATGATCAGGTTTTCATCACACCCTTGTGATGTATTTTGAGTCCTCTTGTATCTTTGAAAAATATTGTATATAAGCCTTATTTTGATGATGTAAATAAAATATGTGAATATGTTTATTTTTTTTAATGTAAATGAAGGTAAGGAGTCTCGTTAAAATCTTTTGATGCAAAACTCTCCTTAGGAAAAAATACCTAGAAATAAAAAGAGTACTTCCCCATATTTTATTAAAAAAATTAAAAAATACATGTAGAAGCCATGGGAGGACCAAACCAATGTTGGTGTTGGGACTTTTAGTCCCACATCGGGTAAAATAGTAAAGAGGAGTGAACCTCTTTGTTATAAAAGGAGGCTTGGGCCTTGGTTTTATGTACACCATTCAAAAGCTTGTCTAGCAACTTTTGTCTCTAGATAAATCCTCTCTTTGTTTTAGAATTTAATAGAATTCTTAGTATGCTCTGTGGTTGCAGCTTGGGCTGAACCTCCACATCAGAAAAAGAATTTATTAGGAATATTTCTTGTAAAAGGAGAGGTGTGAGGAATAAGTTTTGCTAGTGGGGAAGCTTTGTGGGTGTGCGGTGGTGCAGAGAGAAAATTGTGTAGTTGTAATAATTTTCTACATAGTGGATTTTTCTCTGGTGCTGGTGGTTTTTCTCCTGGTTTGGGAGTTTTCCACGTTAAATACTTGTGTTGTTATTATTTCTCTATTTTGTTTTTCCAATTTTCCACAAGTGCAGTTTCTGGGGAAGAGAATTTGAAGAGTCAAATTCCCAACAAGTGGTATCAGAGCACAGGTTCTGCTAAAGAGGATGTCGGGAAGCAGAGTTTCAAATGCAGTCAGATTTGATGTAGAGAAATTTGACGGAAAGATCAACTTTGGCTTGTGGCAAATACAAGTCAAGGATGTGTTGATTCAGTCTGGTTTACACAAGGCTTTGAAGAGCAGGGTTACTCCTGAAAGTAGCGGAGATGCTGATAATGAGGCTAACATTATCTCCGATCTTGATGTCTTTTGAAAGAAGGACATGTATATCCTTATGGCATGGGTCCCAAAGTTGCCATGATAAAGGATATTAAATGTTAGCAGGACCACATTTTGCACACGGGCATTGGTTGACATTGATGCAGGGTGTGTGGTGAAATTTATGTCGATGGCTGATTAACTTCCATGAGAGTCAAATATGGGAGTTGCACCATAGTTTTTCAAAGAAGGTTATATTTCGACATGTGCCGAGTTTAAATGCTTGGGATGGTTAGTTCTCGAGTAATTATGCTTTTATGGTGGAGCATGATCAAGGTGTTATAGCGAAAGCTATGGGAATCTTCATCAAGGTGGAGCGTTGTGGGACCACAAAGTCACAAGGTGGAGATTGTTGGTGTTGGGACTTTTAGTCCCACATCGGGTAAAATAGTAAAGAGGAGTGAACCTCTTTGTTATAAAAGGAGGCTTGGGCCTTGGTTTTATGTACACCATTCAAAAGCTTGTCTAGCAACTTTTGTCTCTAGATAAATCCTCTCTTTGTTTTAGAATTTAATAGAATTCTTAGTATGCTCTGTGGTTGCAGCTTGGGCTGAACCTCCACATCAGAAAAAGAATTTATTAGGAATATTTCTTGTAAAAGGAGAGGTGTGAGGAATAAGTTTTGCTAGTGGGGAAGCTTTGTGGGTGTGCGGGGGTGCAGAGAGAAAATTGTGTAGTTGTAATAATTTTCTACATAGTGGATTTTTCTCTGGTGCTGGTGGTTTTTCTCCTGGTTTGGGAGTTTTCCACGTTAAATACTTGTGTTGTTATTATTTCTCTATTTTGTTTTTCCAATTTTTCACAAGTGCAGTTTCTGGGGAAGAGAATTTGAAGAGTCAAATTCCCAACAACCAAAGCCCAAGCAAAAGCATTATTTGAATCTGTAGTTATGTGAATACTTATATTTGTGAAATTATTAAGTTACACAATGCTCCTGCACTGGACACTGGAGAGAGAGAAAGGGGGAGATATAGAGAGAGAGAGCTTGTTGGCTTTTGTTGCCGTTAAATGGTGGAGCTTCGAGTATAGTGACAGTGTCGAGATGGTTGCGGCGAAGGGAGGGGTCGTTTCTCGAATCTGAGGGTGTGGAGTATTATTACAAAGATGAGATGATCTCAAGGTATTTAGTGTTTCCCTACAATGAGATGCCCATTTTGCTCGCCCACCTTAGACCGAGCCGAAAACAAGATCCTTCCATACTTCGGCATTTTGACTAATTACAAGTGTGGCCCCTTAACCCTTATATATTTAATTATTTCACAGAAAGAATATAAAAATAAAATTTCCAACATTTGGATATCTAAAATATTTAATGTATTTTTATATTAAATTAAAAAGATAAGCTAATGCATAAGAAAGGAATACCTTTTTCTTTTAAGAGTCACGTTTGCTACGGGAAATGAGAGAGCAGTTTATCTGGTAGATCTCAGGAACTTCAAAATTGTAGCAAACTAACAAGGACAAAATCTAAGTAAAGGCTCCGTGTTCTTCGTTTTTTTTTAAATAATATAGGAAGCGTTTTATTTAACTTTATTTTATATTTTAACTTTTATAGGTAAGATATAAAAAAATGACATATAGTTAGTTATGTTTTTATTGAAAAAAACAACATTATAAAACACTTTCTTTATAAAATGCATTACAAAACACTTAATCTGTTGTCGTTTTACTACGAGTGGTTTGTGGATCCCTTTGGTTGTATCAGTAGGTAATTGCTTTTTATAATTTTATATGTTCTGGTGATGGTTTTCTCTACACCCTTCTTATTTGGCTTTGGTGTTAGTTCGGTCGGTTGGGTATGTTCACTAATATCAAGTTGTTTAGATTGAAAGATGTTCTTGTTTCTTGCCCTCCAAATGCTCTAGATGCATGAAAACCAAATCACCAGAAGTTGTTCTTTAATCTCTTTATTGCAGTGTATCAATCCTTCGAATTGAAGCAAGTGTTCTTTAGCCTCGATGCTCATGACAACATTTACTCCCAACCAATTGAATTTTTCTATCCAGATTTTGTGAGACTGATGACATGAGAAGAATAGGTGAGTCGTGTGGTTTCAACTTCTCTACATCCTCCTGAAAAAGATTGTGATTCCGTTCCAATGATTCCTCCTTTTGCTAGGTTCTCTTTTATGGGAATTCTATTTTGCATTAATCTCCAAAGAAATGTTGTCACCTTCAATGGAACCCTTTTGTGCCAAACCTTGTAGTATATCGCATCCACTTCTTGGTTAAAGTCTCTTAATAGAATCCTATACGCCAATTTCACAGAATACACTCCTGATGATTCCTTTTTCCATACCCACTTGTCATTCTCTTCCTCCTTTAATTCTAGAACCCTTATTACCCCTCTAAGCTGCGTCTTTAGGTCCTCTTCCCATTGGTAAAGCCTCCGCCTCCAGCTCCATACCGATTCCATCCTCCTTTAGTCATTCGTCTTAAGTTGGATATCTTCGCGTCTTTTAATTTGCATTTGTTAGCATATATAGTCTTTCAAATCTGTTTTTTAGTACCTCTCCCTCTCGCAATGGATCATTCCAAAATTGCGTGTCCTGCCTATTCCCCACTCTTTTTCTTACTGATTTTAGAAACCAATGTTGTCTGAACCCCTACACTCCCTCATCTATTGAAAAGACATCTTTCTGCTATGACGATCCCTCACGCACACCTCCACCTAACAATCCATATTTTTGCTCCAAGACTCTAAGCCAAAGACTGTTTTTCTCATTTCTCATCCTCCAGAGCCATTTCCCTAGGAGTGAAAAAATGAAAGCTCTCAAGTTTTTTATGCCTAGACCTCCTACCATGCGCTCTCTACATGTCTTATCCCACTTAACCCAGTTGACTCCCTTAGACTCCTTATTCCCACCCCATAAGAATTGTTTAAAAGTAGATTCAAGTTCAGAGATGATACCTATCGGTGCCTCGAAGAAAGAAAGGAAACAAACTGGTAGAGCGTATAGAATTGATTTAAGAAGCATAACTCTCCCACCCATTGATAAATTCTGACTTTTCCAGGAATTGGTTGCCAGGTTGATTTTCTTCTTGGATTGGTGCCAATAGGAAGGCCCAAGTATTTAAACGGAATAACTCCTGTTTTACAATTCAAGACATGTGCTGCTTCATCAGGCCACCTTTGAGGAATGTTCACTCCCACCAGCTGGCTTTTGTGAAAGTTGACCTTTAGTCCCGACAACAATTCAAATAATTGTGAGATGGCTTTAATGGCTTTCATGTTTGCCCAGCTCTTTTCGCCCACGATAAGAGTATCGTACCCGAACTGTAGATTAGATATTTGCAGCCCCTATCGACCTATCCTTTAACCTGAGAACATTTCCAGCTCCACAACTTTATTCATCATTGCATTCAGGCCTTCCGCTACTATAAGAAACAAGAAAGGAGAAAGATGATCTCCTTGTCTCAGTCCTCTCTCAACTCCAAACTCCTTTGTTGGACTTCCATTGATTAACATTGAAATAGAGGTGATGGATAGGCATTCTTCAATCCGTCATCTCCATTTGCTGCAGAAACCCAATTTTTGCATCATAAAGTCCAAATACTTCTAATTACTGAGTTGAACGCCTTCTCAAAGTCAACTTTTAGCATCACAAGCTCCTTCTTTTTTCCTTTTAGCCTCATCTACTATTTCATTTGCAATTAGAATACCGTTAAGGATCTACCCGCCTTGAATAAACGTTGTTTGTGTCTTTGAGTTCAGCTTGCTTATAACTTTCCTTAATCTATTGGCAAGAATCTTGGACAGCACCTTGTACATGCAACCAATGAGAGAGATTGGTCTATAGTCTCCAATCTTTTGTGGATTGTCCTTTTTTGAAATCTTGGACAGCACCTTTTACATGCAACCAGTGTTGGTTGGGTATGCCACTGTCCCCCTTTGTGGGAATACCCTTTCATGGGTTCTTGTTGTATTGGGTTGGAGTTAATGTTATTAAACTCGGACCGGTCATCGACTCGATTAGGGTACTGGATCAGTGAGTTGTTGGTCGAACCGGTGGGTGACTAGTTAACCCGCACGACCCGGTCTCTATTAAAAAATTTCAAAAATATTTATAATATGTAAATTTCATACTTCAGAAAATTATAAAAAAAATAACCATACCAAAAAAAAAATCACGACACATTGATATAATTTCACAAGCTCATTCTTCAAATAATAAATTGGGTTAATAATGCTTTTCGTCCCTGTAATATGAGTGAAATTCAGTTTTAGTCCCTATAAAAATTTTTATTTGTTTTTGGTCTCTGCAATATAGAAATTTTTGTTTTTCGTCCTTGTTGTTTCGACTTTAATCCCTGTAATAGTTTTTCATGATGGTTCTAGTCCCTGTAACATGTAGTCCATGTTGATTTTAGTCCAGGTAATATGGATCAAATAAGGACTAAATCCAAAGTAAACAAATATTACAGGGATTAAAATCGAAACAACAAGGACCAAAAACAAAAATTTCTATATTACAGGGACCAAAAACAAATAAAAAAATTTACAGGGACTAAAACTAAATTTCGCTCATATTACAGGGACAAAAATCACTATTAACCCTAATAAATTTTAAACTACTGATATAATACATTTATCATGTATGTATATTTTAAAAATGTTAATGGTTTAGTGGTATAATTGAGAAGTAAAACAATATATTAAAGTAGTATATATATTTTGGTGTAATACATTTATTTTGGAAAGATGGTGTTATACATATGTTTTGGAGAAAGAACACGTATTAAACTAATACATTTATCATACATATAAAATGCCCAAATATATATAAATTGAAAGTGACGGATGATTTGCAAAAAAGAAAAAAAAAAAAAGGTGACGTATGAGAACTAAAATTTTCGTGTGGATGTTTGGAGCCATAAAATTCTCCTACAAACATAAATCTGATGAGAACATAACAAATTTGAAAAAAGAAGGCAGCCAATATATATTTACTATTCCTCGACTATTAAAAGCACACTAGTTGTAGTGGCTAGTGCTCATTAGCTAGGCACTTAGATGTAAATCGATTCACCTCGAGAGCTTTTTGAGTATCTCTCTGTGCGCGATATTTGTCAACAAAGAATAAAAAGTAAAATTCATCACGTTGATCCCTCTGACGAAAATGTCCTAGACTCCCAAACGGGGAAGGCAAAAATGCATGAAAGACAATATATGTGATATTGACATACATCCGTATCTTACGTATTATTAATATGCATTCAAAAAGTGAAAAAAAATAAGTAACAGTTAGCCGGAAACTTTTGTACACCAATTAACTCTCTCGATCACTAGTAGTTGATAAGAAGAAGAGAGGGAAAAAAACAAACCAACGTTAAAGTAAATACTCAAATTCATCCTAACAATACGAAGAGTAATTTAATTCTTGAGAAATAAAAATATCAATTAATTTGGTCTTTAAAAACTTTAAATATGGGTCGGATTAGTCATTTTTAGGATAATTTTTAAGGACATTTTAGTCCATATTAGGGACTAATTTGACCTACATTTGAGATTCTTAATGACTAAATTGATATTTTTTATTTTTCAGGGACTAAATTGATTTCCGTAATTTTTGTAGGGTATCAATTTGGGTATTTAATCTGTCACTTTCTATTCCTTTGTTTACAACCGTATATGTATCATATTGGCCCTTATGGCTAGTAGTATATCAGAACCGGTGAACCCTCCCTCTTGCATACATTCTCATAGCCTGCTCCCCCACATGCAAATATATATGTTGCCAATGCCTGAGAGTTCTGATCACTTTTTCTTATTTCCTTTTTCTTTGTCAAAACAAAATTCTGTAGTGCCCACTTCTTCTTCTTCCTCCTCCTCCTCTTCCTCTTCTTCTTGTTCTTCTTCCTCTTCCCCTTCTTAATTTGTTGGGTGGGTTCATTATTGTGCACCCCTTTTGTTGCTGTAACTCTCTACTCAACAAAGCAACTCATTACAATGACTACCATCTTCTCTTTGTTGTTCTCGTGCACCCTTTTTAGTGTTTCTTTTGGTGTTCCCTCTAATACAAATCTCACTGGACTAGAGTGCCTGAAGGTTTCTCCTTCTGAATTTGTTGGCTCCTTGAAAGCAGTAAGTGGTGCCTTGCAAGATGTTACCTCCACTCTGCAGTTTGAGCTCAACATTGTCAATGGCTTTGAAGACTTTCGTATTTCTAACGCCATTTCTACATGCCTTGATTTACTAGATTTGTCAGCTGAAGAACTTAATTGGTGTGTGTCCGCCATTGAGAGTCTACAAGGTATAGTAGTAACATTATTCATTCATTATCTTTTTATGCTAATTCCCATTGTATTCTGTGAAACCGAAACGCACCTCAAACACAATTACATATATATGTCTAAATAATATATTTTTTTAATAGCCTAAATAATATACATTTGCATTCTTTTTGTGGAAACAATTTTAGTTCTCAGACGTCACTTTTTTTTTTTTTTTTTTTTGGAAATCATGCGTCACTTTCAATTTATATATATTTGGGCATTTTAAATGTATGATAAATGTATTAGTTTAATATGTGTTCTTTCTCCAAAACAAATGTATTACACCATCTGACCAAAATAAATGCATTACACCAAAAAATATATATTACTTTAATTTAATATTGTTTTACTTCTCAATTATACCACTAAACCATTGACATCTTTTAAAATATACATACATGATAAACGTATTATATCAGTAGCATAAAATTTATTATTTGAAGAATGAGCTTGTGAAATTATATCAATGTGTTGTATTTTTTTTTTTTTGGTATGGTTATCTTTTTTATAATTTTTTGAAGCATGAAATTTACATATTATACATATTATATTAGTAACATTATTTATTCATTATCTTTGCTTGTTAATTCTCATTGTGTTCTGTGTTCTAAATAATATACATTTTTTTTAATAGCCTAAATAATATACATTTCCATTCTTTTTGTGGAAACAATATTGGGAACTACCCATGGGGCTTTCTCTTTTTCATATTTGTTTCTTTGTGTAAAAATCGGAACTATCCATTTTTTTGCTACCTGCTCACCATTCACTTTCATAATTAATCGATAACATTTAAAAACAATTAAATTAAAAATGGGTATTGTTTGTTGCAGGCACGCATGACTGTTCTGGGAATGGGAAGTTTAGTTCTGATTTGAGGACATGGCTGAGTGCTACACTTGCGAATACAGATACGTGCGTGGACGGATTTAAAGGCCGCAGCTTCAAGACTCTAATGTCCATCACCGCCAAAATTGACAGAGTAAACTCATTGGTCTACGAGCTCCTCTCTCAAGTGCGCACAGATTCTGTTTCTGAACATTTCACAAGCCAGCAAGGACAATTTCCTTCGTGGGATCGGAAGCTTTTCCATACAAAAGGGGCCCACATTAATGTTGTGGTTGCGGCGGATGGGACTGGCAATTATACTAAGGTGATGGATGCCGTTGATCCAGCTCCTGAATATAGCATGGAACGCTTTGTCATATACATAAAAAGAGGTGTTTACTACGAGAACGTTGAAATAAATAAGAAGAAGCTGAACCTTGTGATGATTGGAGAGGGCATGGATGCTACCATTATCTCCGCTAACCGGCATTATAGTCAAACTTCATCCACATACAAGACAGCTACATTTGGTAACATCTCCAAATTCTCTTTTCCAATTTTTTAATGTAAAGTTTTATTTATTTATTTATTTATTTTTATCACGTTGGTCTTGGAGATTAAATGAGTAAATAATACTAGTAAAAACGTCATATGGTGACAAATTGGATTGGGCCGGTTTAATTTATGAGAGAATGTTATATATTACTGCATTCGTCGAGGTTGCGTGTCCTCGTTCTCTGCCGGTGGTTCCAATATTTGTCACGATGATTTCGTTTTTGCTAATACATGTACTTCTTTAGTGTATGCACGTAAGCAAACTGTAGACATTAGGCATGAGAAATTGAACCCAATATGTATATCCATGTCCAATTATATGTAATAATTTAATAGAATAATATTTTTCATGTATTTATTTATTTATTATTTACAATAGTCATACCAACTTTTAGACAAGTGAATAAAAGCTGCTAAGCAGTTGAAGACGTGTTGCTTACTAAATTAGCATTTAAACCAATTACGCTCATAAAAACTCAGCACAGTGAAATTCAATGCAATTAATCCTTTTATGCAAGCACATGATACCCAAAAAGTAAATGAACTTGTGTTGTAATAATTATACTAATTCTCAATGCCTGATTTTCTTATTCTTATCCTCTTTAATTCCGAATTCTCTTACCCAATTCTCATTAATTCGTACTTGTTTTTGTGAAGGTGTCATTGGCAAAGGGTTCATAGCACTAGACATTTCCTTCAGAAACACTGCAGGACCAGGAAATCAACAAGCGGTGGCACTAATGTCACTCTCTGACCAATCTGTCTTCTACCGATGTGGGATCTTTGGTTATCAAGATAGTTTATATGCTCACTCCTCGCGCCAATTCTACAGAGAATACAAAATTAGTGGCACTGTGGACTTCATCTTTGGGTATGCTGCAGTAGTGTTTCAGAACTGCCAAATATTGGTCAAGAAAGGGTTGCCAAAACAAAAGAACACCATCACAGCTCAAGGAGGAAAATATAATGAAAGCCCATTTGGTTTCTCGTTCCAATTCTGCAACATCTCTGCTGATTCTGATCTTCTATCCTCAGTTAACCCCACCCAAACATTCCTTGGCAGACCATGGAAACCATATTCAACAACAGTTTTCATGCAATCTTACATAAGTGAGGTGTTGAGTCCAGAAGGGTGGTTACAGTGGAATGGATCTCAATATTTGGACACGTTGTACTATGCTGAGTATAAGAATTATGGACCAGGAGCTGGGTTACAAAAACGAGTGAAATGGCCAAATTACCATGTCATGAATGATTTTAGCCAGGCTAGCAAATTCACAGTGGCCCAACTCATTTTGGGGAACCAATGGTTACCTTCAACAGGTGTACCGTTCACTCCTGGATTAAGGGATTAAAACATTACCTGGGGGAAATAACTATTATAAAATAATTGCAGAAAGGATAGTTTGGTTTTCACTTTCATTTTCATTTTTTGTCTTTTATGTGTATGAATTAGTTTATTGTACACTTAAGATATGTCCACGACTTTGTGTGGATAAGTCATTTTGCTTACTTGTATGTATGCATCTTGACTATTGGGTTATAATTGAAATAAGATAAACTCTATGTGTATTCTTTTATGAGATAAAATTGATTTCTCATCCATGTGGAGAAAGACTAAGTGTGACCTTGATGCCTAAGATGATAAAAGTAGCTTCTTTGTGTTTAGGAAAAGAATATCTTTCTAAGTAAAGAAAATTACTAAATATACTATGTGATGATTGTTATGAGCTTTATATGTTGCTAAAAACTAAAGAAAGTTAAGTAATAAATTACAAGTATCCTAAGTGCTTTTGTGAAGGCTATGTGAACTATCTGCTTAATAAGAGTAATATTACACTTTGTGTTTATAGTTAGCGTAAATGTTCTTTGTGACATGCTCGGTGGCATTTATAACAGCCCATAATTTCAGTATTTAAATTATTGCGAAAATATACACGTTGTAGTGTTATCACTACAATATTTTTGACTTTAGGCCACGCTATGCAAGTCCACGACTAAAAAACCGTGGCCTAAGTTGGTTATAAACAACATTTTAACAAGCGTTGGCAATAATACAAATATTCATTTATGTCCACCGGCTTTGTAATGCGCAACTGTTGCCTCTAATGCACAGGCCACGGATATTAAAATGTGACTGTGTGAGACCACATTTATTTACCCGTTGCCTTTCCCAAATTAATGGACACGAGCGCAAAATTCAACCAAAAAAAAAAGGCTCGAGTGCGAAATTAATTTTTTTTTTCCATTTTTCATCTCCCTCTAAACAGCTTCCTTTCTTTCGCTCCCAAATTCCCATTCAGAATATAGCAAAAACCTTGATTCAAAAAAAAAAATATAGAATATAGCAAAACCGCAACCCTAACATGACCTCCATCCACCACCAAAACACTCCCCCATCATCTATTTCCATGGCAGCGGCTCATCCCCGAGTCATCTCGCTGGACTACCGCCTTCTTTCCCCCTTCAATGACGTCAAAGCCCTTTTGTGGCTTCAAACCCAGGCACTCGACCACAATCGACGTCGAGTATAAGCCTAGCAATATGACGCCATAATCCTAATAAACGTCAGTGTCTTTCTCAATCTTGAACCTCCGAAGTGGTACGCATTTGTAAATTCCACATATTCATAGGAGAAATATTGTGAGGCTTAATTATGTTTGAAAATCACAATTCTTTTATGTTTTAATTTGGGTGACAAATGTCAGTCATTGTTGTAACTTTTGCAATGCTTAATAATCTTCTTAAAACTTCTGTTCTGTTGGTGCACTTGTGTTTACTGGGATTTTTGGTCTGACGTGGAATTGTCTGACAAACCCAAAACGAAAAAATGATTTTTTTCAAACTATGTAAGTTCTACAAGTTAACACGGTAATCTTGTCAAATAAGCGGTTTTGCGTTGGAAATCAGCATTTTGCCAAGAAATTAGCTTACCTGGACAAGGCCAAGGATTTTGCTAGAATCAATGTGAGGCTCAACTCGGCGGTTATGCTAAGGCCTCCCGTTGAAGTGACGGTTATGAGAATTGAGAGGAAAAACGGTTTTAATGGAAGTTTAAGAAATGGACGTGAGATGGAACACGAAGTTGAAAACGAGGAGAACAGAATGTGATTGATTTTAGATTTTGGGTGTTTTGAAAGACTGAAGGTAAAGGAAAATGCGAGTAAAATTGAGCAGAAGGTAAATTGCATGAAAAGTAAAGAAAGTTGAAAAGAAAAGTGCAGAAAGTTTAAATGTGCATGAAATTGAAGTGCAGGAAAAGTAAAGTGCAGCAAGATAAATTTACAGGAATGTAAAATTGCATTGAATGAAAAAGGTGGAAGGTATACTTGATCTCAGTTCTGCGAGTCTGCTGTGTGTTGAGACGTTGAGAATTTAATCAAGTATCTAACCTATAATACATCGTTCGACTTCCTATTTATAGAAGAATGTAAAAATAACTGACACCCTGTCTGCTTGACACGTGTACAGTAGAGATATTTGCGTCTTGGAGTTACATTATACTAACTATATTTGACATATCCTAAATTAGATAACTAACTACTACTAACAAGCATTGGGCCAGTCTTGACAAGTCTTCGCTGGCTTCGACATTGCTTCATTCACCAAGGCAGGTCAGTTCGATCGTATTTGGCGCTTCATCAAAATTTTACTAAGTCTCACTACAAGAAAAAGCGCGGTTACCGATGGCCAATTACCGACGGCCAAAGCCCGTAGCAAAAAAAAGGGGCAATTCTAACGGCTTTCACCGTCAATAAATGTCAGCAGTCGTGCGCTGAAGTTTACCTACGGCTAAATCCGTCGGTAAACTCGATTTGATTTTTCGACGGCCGTCATCTGTCGGTAAATTTACATACTCCATCAGTATTTGAATAATACCGACAGTCATAGTCCATCGGTATTTGAATAATACCATCGGTACGGCCGAAAGTTTACCGATGGGTAGAGGCCGTCAGTAATGTCCGGTACTAACCAGAGAACGACCCTCCTTCCCCATTCTCTGGCATCGAAGGACGTGGACACTCTCTTGTTCTGAGAATTAGGTATGCACTCTAACGAAATGTCGGTTGACTCATTGGGTGGAAATGAGTTGTCTGTTGACCCCCACAGTGACATATTTATTTGATTTCCTTCATAGTTCTCTCCATAGAGGGAATTTTGAAGTGATGCATTTAGTAAAGTGATTAATGCATTTTGTTTCAGAATTTTTTGTGAAGAAGATTATTATGCTTCCTATCACTAATTTTCCCCCTTGTGTGAGCTTGTTACATTTATTATGCCTTATCAAGTAGCGTACTGTTAGGGTGCACATAACATAGCCTATGATATACAAACTGATATTCTATGATCGATATCGTGATTTCACGAGCAAATATTAGGAGAGTACCTTTTCGGCTTTTCCTACTTTATGTGTATAGACTCATGTAGTGATGTGTGCTTATTTGTGTATGCTGCCTCTGCTTTGTATATTTGTCCATGTGTAACCCTAGGCTGGCTGGCATCTCAAGTTGTACAACTTGATTCATTTACATATCCACTCACATCTTCTATGCTTTGTTGCTTGGAGAATTAACTCCGTAAGGTATTTCTTATAACAAATCCATTGTATCAGAAAGGAAAGTTTCTAGGCTGTAATGTGAAAGCCTTCACATTCATTGTTGTTATATCTATTTTGAAAAAGATTGCTTTTGATTAAAACCGTAGAGATGTCTTGGGCATGGGTGTTTTTCCAAACAGGAAGGATAAAATCAACTGTGGTGAATAAAAAATGTTGACGGGCTCCTAAAGATGGGTGGGTGCTAGGAACTAAAAAGTTGGTTAACCTTTTGAGTATCATCACTGAAAAGAGAGATTATCTGTAATACATTTGAGCATTATTACTTGGGATTATGCTTTATGTTGCATCCTTGAAATTTAGGGTTTCTTCTATTTCATATGTTGTGTTTTATTTTTTTATTTTGATTTCAGATCCTGTATTTTGAATTTTCTGGAGGCATGCATGATTTTTGATTTGTTGTTTAGTTTCTGGAGGCATGGATTGTTGTTTTCAATTTATAACCCTATGTTTGAAATTATAAGGTATATTGGGTTTCTGATTTTCGTTCAAGTCTATATCCTTTACTAAAAGGCCTCTGCACTTACGAATAATAATTAAACTATTGAGCTATATTATGTTTTTTGTTGCAATTCAATTAAATTTCGGTTTTGTTGCTCATGACTGACCATTGTTAACAATGGACAATGTCTTTAGACGAAAATCGTGATCGAGGTACTCGCATGGCTTCCAGGAGGCCGATGATGACTACAAGGGATTATTGAAATAGCTTTGTGAGGTTTGAGGATCGCGATGCTCGTCATCGTGATCCTTATCGTAATGAGGATCGTAATTCGATGAACCTGCATGGTGATCCTTGTATGCTGATGCGTTCATTATAGCATATGGTTTGTTGTTAGTTTTGCATTGCATAGTAGTCATTTTAGTGGTTTTTACCCATAGTTCTCATGTATTTTGCTTGGTTTAGATAATGCACTTGGTTTGAGTTCAATTGTGCAGAAAAGAAGGTTATTGGCCTAGGAAAGCGGAGCTAAATCACTTAGACGGATGTTGCAACCAACTCGAAGGCCAAAATACTAAAATTTGGCAAGATTTAAGAGCAGCACGGCCTGCCCGTGTTGCTTCCCAGGGCCGTGCCTTGGTGGATGTGAAGAAATTCAAGTTGAGCAAACAGTGGATAACACGGCCAGGCCGTGTTTTCCACCACGGCCGTGCCTGTAGGTTCAGAGAACAACACGGCCTAGCCGTGTCCTCCACCACGCCCGTGTCGGGCTTCGCTTCTGCTATTTTGTATTTTAAGAGCAAAGACGACCAGTGCCGTACAGCTCCACTACTGCGTCGCGACTCGGTCCAGACTTGTATTTTGCGCGTTTTGACTTATTTTTGAGATGTTTTTCAACCCTTTTGGGCGAGAACTATAAATAGAGGGAGAAAACATTGACCTAGAGTGGGTTTTTTGTTGGCTAGAGATTGAATCAAGAACAAGGATCAAAGGCAAATTTGAGAAATCAATGGAGTCTTTGGCTATTTCCTCATCTCAATTGATTGGTTTCTTCTCTTTTATGAGGAACTAAACCTCTTGTACTAGGGTAAGATGAACTTTGTGGATCCTTCTATGTAATCGAAGATAGAATTTCAATGCAAGTATGATTTCTTTTATTTGATCATTTATCTCTTTTCTTAATGCAATTCGATGCTTGATCACCATTGGGTTGAACTAGGGTTTTAGCATCAATTGGAAAATTGAGGTTTTAAACTTGCTTTGGGATAATTTGACATGCTTAATAAGGTTATAGGAATATAATTCTTGTTATATGAGTTTTTATGAATCCTATTTCGTTATGCTTGATTAAATTAATTTGAACCTAAGTAATTAAAACTCGTTTATTTAATCAAAGGGGTTAATAGAGAAGGGATTTTCATTAATCTAAACTTGTGGATTTGAACTTCAAATACATTATCATTGCTTGCATTGGAATAGAATTCAAGAGCATAAAGGTTGAAACAAAGGGATTCGAGCCCTAGTCACTTTTATTCTTCTTAATATCCAAATACCTTGTCTTGTTAGTTACTGATTTTGTTGCTAAACACCAATTACAAACTTTTCAAACACCTTCGTATTCGTCGATAGTTCATTAGTTACACCTTTTGTTTAGTTAATAATTGGTCACAATCCCTGTGGATTCGATCTTTTATTACTTAACGACGAAATCGTACACTTGCGATTTTGCATCAACATATGCCTTCCAGGAGACCGATGATGACTACAAGGGAGTATCAAAATATGTTTGTGAGGATTGAGGATCGCGATGCTCGTCATCGTGATCCTTATCGCGATGAGGATAGTTATTTGATGAACCAGTATGGTGATACCAGGAGGCCTGTAGCTGCCAGTGATGTTCATCGAGGGACGGACATCGTTCAGATCCCCAGCGATGATGATGAGATCTTGGAGTATACTCCATCCACATCGAAGTATTCTTCAATCGTAGAGGATTACACTTCATCGACTCATTCGGAGGATTCTACAGCCCGATTTTGGCCTGGAGCCCTCTCAAGGAGCCACCACTAGCCTTGCTTTTATATTATGCATGTTATTTATTAATGTATTTGATTGTTTTGATATTTTAATTGGATAAATGTATCAGGAGAATATATTGATGTATTTTTCATTGCTTTTTATGAATATCTTGACTATTTAGATGGATAATTGTGATTATGGTATATGATGTATGTTTTTATATTTGAGCTTCTCCATTTAATTTGTATGTTAAGCCTTAGTTTCCCGTTTGAGATTCAGTAAAGAAATATGCCCTGACTGAAAGGAGAATGAAGACAAAGAAATATGCCCTAAATGTCGATACAGAAATATGCCCTAATAACTGTATATTATTTACTATGTTTCTTTTTTTTTAATTTATGTTTTTAGTTTACGTTATCACATTTTTAAATATGGGAATAAATTAATAATTAAAAGTAATCGATATTAAATATGGGAATAAATTAAATTACTAGTAATAGTTAATCAAATTAATAAATAAATATTTTTTAATATGGGAATAAATTATTTTTAATAATTAAATAAATAAATAATTAATTAATTAAATTAATTTAATATTTAATAATTTAATAAATTAAATTAATAGATGATTAAATTAATTAATTTAAAAATTAAATAAATAAATCAATTAATTAAATTAAATATAAAAATTAATCAATTAATATAACTAATTTTTTAAAAAATAAATTCGGTTTTACTGACGGCATAGGCCGTCAGAACAGACCCGTCGAAATGTACCGTCGGATCTTGACCGACGGTTTAGCCCGTCGGTAATACTGACGGCATAAAAAAGCCCGTCGGTACGTATTTGCGACGCTAGTTTAACCGACGGATTTTGGGAATTACCGACGGCATTTGGCCGTTGCTAATCCCGAGTTTTCTTGTAGTGTCTTCAAAGCTTGGTAGATACTTCGACCCTTCTCATCTTGCATGCTTAGGTAAAGCCTGCCAATCTTTGACACTTTATGCGTATCGTTAAAACATCATCAAATTTTCTAGACTTAGTTTGTTTTATTTTCTTTTGGAATTAAGCTTCTTGCTCGTCGAATCCCTGGTACATCGTCGAGAATCCAAATTGGAAATTTGGCACCCAACAAATGTCCTCCAAATTCTGGGTTTTCGACTGTCATACGGAAGAGAACCAAAATTTTTACTTCATGTGTGGTCGTTACCTTTTAGGCAATGTCCCATCAACGCCTGCATTCCCACTTTGTTCGACGTTGCTGCCATCGCGGGTCTTGAACCACATAGTGAATTCATTCATCCCTTGATGGCTACTGATAACATCATTGACTCTTACCATAGGCTCCTGCTGCATTTTCTAAATTCATACAGTATCACAGAGGCCAAGACGAAACTATCACTGACAAGGAACATGTTGCTTTCCTTTTATTGTGGTTGTCAGCCTTCAAGATTAAATGGTGTCTTTGCAAACAACGAATAACTTAGTACTTGAAAACAAATTTTTTTTTTTAGGCTTGGGGCCAATTCGAAAATGTATTTTTAACTTGCCAAATGGCCTATGAATGAAGACTTCACTTTTTATTTTATGTTTGGATTTTGACTTCGTACATTGTCGGCCTATATGGCTTCAAATACTTGCCATTAATGGACTTAATCCTTAAACTAGAATTTACATCGACAAGTGCATAAGCATTACTAGAATAAACTTGCGTAATTTTAAATGGTCCTTTCCATTTAGGAGACCATTTGCCCAATTCTCGACAAGCTTTATCCATGGGCGGAATGACTTTCCAAACCAAATCATTGACATTAAAGGATTTGTACCTCCCTTTATTGTCATAAAATTTGGCTATTCTTTCTTTTTGTCTCACCAAATCTTCCAACGCAATCAACCTATCATTATGCAACTCGTTTAATTCGTCGGACATTGAATTCCAATATTGTTCAATAGGCAGGTCATCTTGCCTTAATATACAAATTGACTCATGGTTAATTTCGACAGGCAGCACTGCATCATGTCCATATACTAACTTATATGGTGTAGTGCATGTTGATTCTCTTGGTGAATTTCTGCATGCCCATAAGATTTGCTCAAGTGTGTTATGCCAACTTCTGGGGTACTTTCCAACATGCCTTTTTATTAAACCAATTATGATCTTGTTCATGGCCTCTACTTGGCCATTTGCTTGAGCATAATATGGAGTAGATGTTAACATTTAGGTCCCCCTGGACTCAGCATAATCTGACACTCTTTGTCCAATAAATACTGACCCTTGGTTAGTTGTTAGTGTTTGAAGTATGCCAAATCGACAAACTATATGCCTGTTGGGTACCAAATTTTGGATTTGGGTTTCTTGACGAAGCTTTAAGAATTCGACAAATGAAGATGCAAGGAGCCAGAATGAAAGGTAAAAAATAATCTAAGTTTAAAAGGTCGAGAGACTTGACGGTTATTCGATAGAGTGAATGAAGAGTCAAAGATGTCAACATGGAAGCAGTCGAGTTAAACTTAGACTTTAGGCAATATATGTACAGCTTGACAGAAAGTGTTACTGTCGAGATTTAGTAGTTTTTAGTAGAATTAACTACCAACCTTGTATCCGTACACGTGTCTGGTCGGATGATAGGTAGTTTTTTACAATTTTTGTCTATAAATACTAGTTCTGACGATGTAAAAATGGTTGGATACATGGTCTAAATTCCTAACATCTCATCCGTCGAAGCAGATTAAAGGAAATTGATCACTGTATGCCTTCCACCCCTTTCTTTTCAGCAATTTGCAATACAATTCATTTTTATTCCAACTCTTTGTTTTACTTTCCTGCAATTCATCTATTTGTTATGCCATTTTAGCTTGTATGTTCTTTACTTTCCAGCAAACTAATTTACTGTTATTCATGTTCAAACTGCTGTTTAAAGGCTTTTCTTTTGATTCATGTTTTTTAAAAGCTTTCTTTAAATTTTAGTTATTTAAATGCTTTTTTCCTTCCATTTCTGCATTTATTTCATTATATATGTTCATATTCATAAGTGCATGTTCATAACATTGCATTTTGCATTTACCGTTTAATCTTCTGTTTTTGATTACTTGTTAGTGGCTCTCAACAGCCAATCTTGTTACGTTAAAGTCAGAACCATTTCAACAACAATTTACTTGTTAGTTGGAATTGCTTCAAATAGAATTGGCAACGAATATAACAATTAATAGCTTAGAAGCCAAGAATGTTAAAAAATTGATAACGTGTCGAACATCTGACCGTTACTTGATTAAAACTGTTGTTTTCAAACGAGATTACCACATAACTCATCGATCACATAATCGTTTGAAATCTAATAATTTGTTTCTTTGATGAATTTAGTAGAAACCACACTACAGGCCAAATTTTCCAGTAAACAAATTGGCACGCCCGGTGGGACGAGTTTAGAGTAACTTGTTGTAAGCAATGGTTTTATGCGTCTAAGAAGTTGAAAAATTACTGCTTCTAGCATGTCAAGACACCGAAATATGAGTGGCAGCACAGTCAACGGCGCCGCGATTCCAAGTGCTACAAATGCAAACGCGTCGATAAGCAATACCAATGCTTCGACCACCAGTACAAATGCTGAGGTAGTGAATATTCCACAAGGGAATAATGCTGCCATCGGTACGGGCACCAAGATGGCAATGGCTAACACACAAGGTGAGCCGAATCTAGGCGCTATAGTTTATGAACCCCCAGTGGTTCAAAACGTTCCAGATGTACAAGCATCGCCTGGAAGTGCAAGGAATTCAAGTGTTAGGCCAATAGCAAACGTAACATAACCTCTGTTTGGGATGCCTTATGGTTATTTACATAATTCGACAGTTCCCACTATTGGTTCAACTATGTTTAATCAATATGCTAACCAGCATTTTATGCCGTTTGGAAATTCTTCCAATACTCAAGGAATGGTAGGTATTACTACTACTACTACAACTAATCGACAAGGATCAGGACCAGGGGACATGTCAAGGAAAATACCCCAAAATAATGGAGGATTAACACAAAACTCGTTGGCGAGTATTCGACAACAAGTTGATGATAGTAACCATGAGATGGTGAACATGTTCACTTAGCAAATGGGTGGAGTGATTACACCTCTTATGGAAACTACTAACCAGACATACAATGCATTGGCCTTACAAATGGAAAGACTAAATCAAGCATTAGGTTTGGCAGTACCAGTGAACGATAATGTTCAGCAAGGCCTAGGGGTTATACCTCAAGGTCAAGGTATGGGGGCATTCCACAAGACGTGAATAACCCCATAATGGTGCAAAATGAAGTAAATCAGCCAAACCAGAACCTTGGACAAAATTTGAATAATTTGGCTTATGGCCAAGTGCAAATATTGCAAAAGAATCAAGCTCAAGGTCCCCAAATGCATCAAGGTTTAGCCAACCTCAAGCACAATATCATATGAAACCAGATAGAGAAAAATGTGAATCAAGCTGTCGAGAAAATGCTGAACAGGCTTGGTTTTAATATTGGTCAGGCTACTAGACCATATTTTATATCTGCGTTTCCTGAATGGGTACAAAAAGCTGAAGTGCCAAGAGGAATAAAGATCCCCAAATTGTTTAAGTTTTCTGGTGATAGTGGTGAATCGACTGTTGAACATGTTGCCAGATACACAATAGAAATGGGAGAATTGGCCACTATGGATGGCTTGAAAATGAGATTCTTTCCAAGTTCTATAATAAAGAACGCATTTTCTTGGTTTTCGATATTAAAGGCTAACTCAGTCCATTCTTGGGCACAACTAGAAGGATTGTTTCATGATCAATTCTTTAGGGGCGATTTGAGGGTTAACTTGACTGATTTATTCAATGTCAAGCATATGTACAATGAGTCTATAGATGATTACATCTCTACGTTCAAACAAATGAAAAGCAGGTGTTTTACGCCTGTTCCTTAAGCGGAGATTGTTAAAATGGCTGCTATTGGGTTGGATTACCACATTAGAAAGAAATTGGTAAACCAACACATTGTTGATCTTGCCCAGTTATGGGAGAAGGTTCGACAAGTTGAATAACTCAGGTCTGAGAAGAATTAGAAAAATAACAAAAAATTTATTAGGCGTGAGAAGATTAATTGTGTCGAGCAAGATCAAACAGACAGTGAAGATGAGGCTAAGGCAGAACAAGAAATTAACCTCGCTGAATTAAAAGGAGGACCACCTTATGCTTGTCAAGTGTTAGTACCTTTTAAGGGAAAGGAAAAAATGAGCTATGTTAATAAGAAAACATACACATTTGATATAACTAAAGTTGATAAAATATTTGATATTTTACTAAAAGATAAGCAGCTCAAGTTGTCAGATGACTGATCAATGCATTTTAATACACTTTTTATAGCTTTGCACTTTGTGTTTTTAAATGTGTGTTATGCCCAATAATTACTTTTTAACATGTTTTATATCTTTGGGTTTTAATTTGGGCTTTAGTGAAATTCTTTGTTAATTTTCGGATTTTGTTACATCCTGAGCCTTACTCCTTCTGTAGGCCATAACATGGGCTATACTTATCCGATTGCAGTGATCTTGGTGGCGTTGGAAAGCTATGAAGTAGAGCTATAACTCTTATGTTGGTACCGAAGCCCAGTTCGGATGTTTTGATGCTCAAAATTGCCAATTACTGCATCTGGCAAGATTTATTACGAAGTTTGGATCACTTTCTCATGTGATTAGTTGTTATTGGGCTAATTAATCTCTTTTGGGCCTTTCTCTTTGGTTAGAAACTTTAGATTATCTAGGTAAACCTAGGAGGGATTATAAATAGGATCTTTAGAGTCTTAGGAGATATCTTTTGATTACTTTTGAATCTTTTGCCTTTTTGAGTTTTTGGCAATCTTTTCTCCTTCTCTCCTTCTTAATCTCGTTTCTAGCCAAACCTTCCATGGAAGGCTAAACCTTTTAGATTAATTCACTGGTTAGGGAGTTTTTATAAGGATCTTGAGGTTTGTTATTAATGTTAAATTCGATTTTGTGTTTCTATTTCTTTTCCTTTTAATCTTTCATCTCTTTGATTTCTGTTTGCGAATTCGTTTTAGGTATTGATGCTTAATCATATCAACTTCGTATTGGCTCTCTAATTTGAGATTATTTAAAATAAGTTGAACGCTTGTTTTGGTTTATTTTGAATAGAGATCAATAGGATTTATAATGCTTAGTTATAGGTTTCATTGAATTCGGTTAATAAATTAATTATGTTTTTGTGATGCTTGTTCCTTATTCATAATTAATTGAATTCTGTGATGCTTAATCCAGTAGGAATACGTATAGGTTTAATCAATGCTTGATTGGTTAATTCTGTGATCAAATAATAATAGAATCACGAAAGAGAATATTCTTTGAAAACCCGTGATAGGTCCAAGTAATAACTATCCCGAACCAGTGGATTAGTCATTTTTATACATTGATATTTCTATTTTTCATAATCTGTTTCTCATAATGGAAACCCCCCATTTTATTTCCTCGTGTTTTCTTGTTCTTGGTTATTATTCGAATTAGAGATCCTTGTGAGACGACCAAGGTTGAATTACCTTGTTACTACATTCACTGTTTTGAATTATTTGACCCGTGTGCGATAGCAGATCAAATTGGCGCCGTTGCCGGGGATCTCTGATTATATTAGCAAACCCAAGAACCCTACTAACGTTGCTAACCTTTGATTTTGCGTATTAGTTGTGCTTCAGGTTCTGACATTGGATTTTGCATTGAGCTAGTGGAAAAAAATTGGTTTCCAATCAACTTGCTCGGATTGCTCCGAAATTTGGCCAAAAAATCCGAAAAAAATCAAGGATCAATACTCCCTTATTAGGGATTGATATTGGGACTACAGGCACAAATTCCAAAATTCCTTCATTTAGACCACTTTTTAATTTTTTTGAATTTTTCGTATCTTTAAAAAAATTCAAAAAAATTAGTTTTAGTTTTATTTTATTTTTAGAGATTTTTGGTGGTATTTTTATATATTTTTTTAGATTTTATTTGATAGGTTTTGTCAATTTCTTTCTTGTTTTAGCAATTAGGACATTGTTGGTATTTTTTGATTTGTTGTGCTGCCTTTATATGTGCTCATGATGCATGACTAGGTCCAATTCTGAAATTCTGCATTCTTTTGATCCAGAAATAGATAGGATTTTCATTCACTCAATAGACTTAATAAGGCTAGTACTTGTAATAACTTAGGTAGTGATCATATAGGTGATAGTGATAGTGATAGTGTTAGCATTAGCATATTCAGTCAAACTCTCTTTGATTCTGATTTTAGTGTTGATAACATGACTGCTAGAACATTAAGGGAACTTGCTGCACTTGATGTTACTTATAATGGTTTATGCATTGAATATCCTGATGTTGAAGTACCTTTTGAGCTTAAATTTGGTCTGATACACTTGCTTCCTAAGTTTCATAGTCTTACAGGTGAAGATTCTCACAAACATCTTAAGGAGTTCCATATTGCATGCTCTACCATGAAGCCTCAAGGAGTTCCAGAGGATCACATCAAGCTGAGAGCCTTTCCATTCTCATTACAAGATACTGCCAAGGACTGGTTGTACTACCTTCTACCAGGTTCTGTGACAAGCTGGAATGAATTGAAGAAATTATTTCGGGAAAAGTTCTTCCCTGACTCTAGAGCTGCGTCGATCAGAAAAGAAATATGTGGCATCAGGCAGATTGACAGAGAATCTTTGCATGAATACTGGGAGAGATTTAAGAAGTTATGTGCACGCTGCCCTCACCATCAAATTTCTGATATGTTGCTCATCCAATATTTTTATGAAGGCTTGCTGTAACACCCGTATTTTTTACGATGCGTTATTTATCGTTATTATAGTATATTCTATTGTATTTATGCTATAATAAGCAGTTCCTTGTTCGCTAATCTAATGATTTAATTAAATCAAAATCAAATTGAATTTGAGAATTAATATTTATTCATGGTTCGAATATCGTCGAAAAATTCTAACGAAATTTCGTTGCGTTTCGAATTGCCGGGCAGTTTTGCCGCAGATAAAATTCCAAAAGAATTCTGATTTCGATGAAAATCGACTCGTGACTTGTTGTGATTAATTGTGAGTGTTTTAGATTTTTTTTATTATGTATGATAATTTATTTTCACGCGGTGAATTAATTTCTCGGTAAATTATTTTTCACGAATTAATCGGCGGGAAATTAATCGGTAACGCGATTACTCGACGCCGTGTTTTAACAACTCTAAGACTCTAGAATTAGAGGGTAATCATGAGAGATGTGAGATTAGATGGGATAGATTAGTTGATGTGATTAGCATCTTTGCTTTATTGAAAGGTGTCACACTTTGTGTGACTAGTTTTTCTACACATTATTGGACTACTTTTTAACCAAGTACTAGTGTTAAGTGTAAAAAAATTAATTCTCCCTTCCCATAAGCAGCCCAAAACCGCACCCCCTCTCTCTCTAACCCTCAGAACTTCATCTTCTTCATTTTCTTGAGAGAGAAGCTCTCAGCCTCCATGGATGCCATCTCCACCATACCTTGAACTACTTCATTTTTCTACTTCCATTTCCTTGATACTTCATCAAGCATTTGTTGAGCACATTTCCTCCGACAAACAGCCCTTAGGCCGTGAGCTCTTAGAGGAAGGAGAGGTGGTGATTCTTTCTTTTTCTTCTTCATTTTCATGCTTGTATTGTGTTGGTTTTGTGCTTGATTGTGATCAAGAGGAGATGAACACTCTCATTCCCATTTCTTGGATCCCTAGGCGTGACCTAAGAGGGAAAAAGAGGGAAAATATGTGATCCTTGGTGAATCATGCAAATAGATGGTTAATTGAGTCAAATCGAAATTGTTGTTGTTGTATTTGTTTATAGTTTTGAAATTGGAAGCTATTGGGTAATTATGATAGAAACCTATTCCTGGGAGAGGGAAGAAGTGGGATTAATTGATGAAGCATGAAATTGGTTGATGAATAACATGTTTTGGTTGATATAATTGTTATTGGGTTTGTTGGATTTGTATAAGTAAGAGAGTTAATGAGTTATGTGTGAAAACTTTGTTCTTGAGGGACGTAGAAAGCATGTTGGAACTTGATTGGGTTTTTTCTTTAATTATTAGCATTGTCATTGCCATGGTTTAAAAGGTATGGATCAAAGAATTGAAAAGATTTCTTGGAAAACCTTACTCTTGAAATATTTTGAAAATAAGCTTTGGAACTTGGTTGAAGTTAGTCTTGAATTGCGGGTTGTTATTTTGAAGGAAATGCTAATTAAGTGAAATGGTACTAATTTATTGTGTAGAAAATTTGCAAATTGGTCACTAATTTTAGGCCCTTAGCCGCCACCCCTATAGGTATAGGAAAAGGAAAATTTCTTTTAACAACTTGTCTTGATGTATGCATGTTTAATTGAAGCCTTGAGTAGATAGATTTTGTGAAAAACATATACTTGAGAGCATCATATTAGGACTTAGAATATGTTTTGAATTGTGTTTTGAATTATGCGTTGGATGTGTCTTGAGATTTTGATGTCTCGGAGTTTGATTAAATGACTTAGAAATGGCTTGTTAAATTGAAAAGGAAGTTTGGCAAAAATATTTTTAGAAAAAAGGGGTGCAAAAAGCCGAGAGCCCCAAGGGACTTTTTGGGAGGAAATTATTTTTGTAAACTTGCTTGAAATAAGTGAATTGATATGTTTTGAGCTTTGGAAAATTATAGAAAAGATTTGAAATTTTAAGGCTATGAAACACAAAGGTAAGTTGGGTTCCTAGAGACCCAAGGAAAACCTATTGGAGCCTTACTTGGTATTTGAAAGAAAGTGGTGAATTGATGTTGTTTTATGCACTTTAGTATTTTGAACTAAGTTTCTAAGTGTTATTATTTGGTTAGGAAAAAAGGGTTAGGATGAGAGCCTATGGTTTTAAATTAAGTATTTAGAATTGTGCTAAGCTTGCCTTGTGGTGATAGGACTTGGGAATTTTGAGTTCGTGCGATGCTGGAACGAGGCATGCAGTACCACGCTAGCGGACAACTTTGGTAAGGGCAACTTTAGATATTGCATAGGATTTAATTTTAAGTCTTAAGGGCAAGAAGTCTGAGAACCTCAGGGTTCAATGTGAGGGTCTTATACCCCTTCGTTTTTTTATTGTTTGATATCTATACTGATTATTTAGTGGGCTCTTCTGCAAGTGGTTGGCAGCTGTCCCCAACCCCTCACACTTGTTTGCTTTCCTCTCTGTTAACTCCACTGCGTTGTAGAGAGATGAATTGTATTCTTATGGTTTGCGGTATGACTTGGTTGCATTGGCTTGCTAAGAATTACTGAACTGCATTATATCGTGATGAGTTTCTGTGTAAATATTTATTTAATATGAGATTGAATATTTATTCGAGTTTGCTTCTTTGAATCATCGTATGAGTCGATTTATTCATTGGGGTTGCGAGAGTTTTGTCGTGACGTTTATGAGCTTGAAGCTGATTAACTTAGGGTAGGGTGCTAGGACCCCCTAAAAAGCTACGACCGCTTCTTCGGTAGATTAGCTAGGCGTCGTAACGTCAAAGAGCCTGAGCTGAATGTCCTAGGGTAAGCGGAGAGCCCAAGGCTGCGGCTGGTATTCAGTGAATGGATCGGCGTTACTTTCTGGAAATTGTCGAGAGTGTCTAGAGGGTGTGTCTTGAGTTGAGTTTTGGGAAATTGTGCATTTTGTTGTCTCTTGCTTTATGATTTGTTGTTTCTATGATTATTTGAGAAGTTGACCCTTTCCCGAGGTTCCTCAACCAATGATGGTAACCCAGGAGATGACGAAGACCCTGCTGATACTGGCGATGACGACATCGTCGGAGATCGTGTTTGATTTCCCAGATATCGAGATGCCCGCGGCGATGGAGTTCGATCCTATCTCCCGCCGTGTTGTATATACCGAGGACATTGTACAGACTTTTCGAGTTGATGGACTAGTAGTGAGGCAGGAGACATTAGACGTACAGTTAGCTTTCTGATCCGAAAAATGCAGGTGGTGGATGCTTAGCGCAACATTCAGAGAGAGCAGGCGATGACAGTATCATCTTCTTCGCCAGAACGATCTCTTGAGATTTCGAGGCGCATTACTACCCGATATGCACCCTTACCTAGAGGAGCGAGGATCCGAAGGACCGCTCGAAAGAGCGTGATCAGGCGTGGGACTGCTGGAGGTTCTACATCTCTAGCGGCAGCTGCTCCGAGTTCTTTGGCAGAGCCTGAGCCTGAGGCAGAGCCGGTTTTCCCCATGATTGTCAGGACACCTACCCCACCGGGACATCTTTCACCGGTATGTTGAGAGTGCGGTGAGGCAGGATGTAGCGGCACATGATTCATTAAGGAGGTGCTAGTAGAAGAGACGTGCCAGAGGGTGTGCCAACTATGGTCCCTTTCATAGACTTGATTAGAGAGGATGCGACGGACCCGATGGAGGATGATAATGAGGAGGATCCGTTTGAGGATTCGGATAGCTACCTTTAGATGTTATGATTGTCTGACTTCCTGTTTATATTTTGGATGACTGTAGGATTTGTTTATGGTGTACATTTTTTTTGTTGGTGACTAGTCGGGCTTTCGTGATTTTTTTTGGGTATTGCTGGGTAGACTGGTGGCTTACTTTTGGAGCAGCCCCCTGCCTGGGTGTATGCTGGGAGTACCCCCGGGATATGATTACTCTCATAAGGGTTTTCATAATTTAGGTGTATTCTCTTGTACATATTTTTGCACTGCTTATATTTTGGACGCACTGCTTTTGGCTACTTGTTATATATTTATGTGTATGTATTACCAGTGCATTTGTCTTGTATCTTAGATTGCACCATGTTTCTGAACGTTGTGGCTACTCTGTGTGTGCTTTGCGAAAAGAGTCGTTTTCTTAAAAAAAAAAAACAGACCGCATTTTTCAAAGAACACAAGAGTACTATTTAAAAAGTGCATCGCATATAGGGTTGTTTCTTGTTTAGCAACAGCCCGGAATCGGGTCGTTACAATAGTGGTATCAGAGTAGTTTGGTTCTAACTGGACTGTGCATAGGAAATATTGCGCTGGTCACCGTGTCGGGTTATGTTTTTCGGGTACCTAGTTGTGTTGTATTGTTATTGTTTGCTGAGTGGAGCAGTTTTGCTTACAAATTGTCTGAATTGTTTCTTGACTGAAGCAATGTGTGTTAGCACATCACTTGATTGTAAGGTTCTGACAGGTTTTGGACCTCGTAGGAATCTAATGCCACCTCGTAGAGATACTACAGCCGGATCAGATAACCTTACCATGGAGAGAGCGATTCAAGCAATGACGGAGATGGCGGTGGCTATGGCTCAACAATCGGCTGCTGCGACTCAATAGTTTAATGCTATGGCTCAGCAGACTGTAGCCTTGACCTAGCAAAATCAGCAACAATAGCAGAGGGCTGAGAGGAATGCAGAGGCGAGAGGACTAGATGATTTCCGTAAGCACGACCCACCGAAATCCGGATAAGGTAGACCTTTGGATGCAGGAGATAGAGAAGATCTTCGAGGCACTTCACTGCCCAAATAATGTTAAGGTGGACTATGCAACCTACTTGTTGCTAGGAGATGCCGAGTACTGGTGGAAAAGAGTGAAACGGGCTTTGACGGCAGAGCGTCGTGAGATTACTTGGGAAGTTTTCCACAGGAGATTCATGGACAAATATTTTCCTGATACTGCACAAGCGAAAAAAGGGCAAGAGTTCCTCCGACTACAGCAAGGCAGCATGATGGTGTCAGAATATGCTGCTAAGTTCGAATCACTTGCAAGGTACTTTAGTCCTTTCTGTGGCCGAGCTGATTAGAGTTTGTTAAGCGAGAGATTTCAGGGGGGACTGAGGTTTGACATCCAGAAATCTGTGACATCTCTAAGAATCTGGAACCTTCAGGAGTTGATTGATAGGTGTGTTGAAGTGGAAGTTAAGAGAAACGCCAAGAAGAGGAGTGGTACAGGTGGACCTGTGAGGCCCCAGAACTCTGGACAGAGATTTATTCAGAAGGGGAAGCAACAGAAAAAGTCGTACAGTCGACCCCAAGGGAACAACAATAAAGGCCAGTACCGTCCGATGGCTCAGAACGCGAGAGGTAGGAGTCAGACCAGCGACATAGTCATTTGTTACCGTTGTGGTAAGCCGAGGCATTATGCGAGCAACTGCACTGAGAAGGATAACATGTGCTTCAACTGCAAGAAGCCAGGACACATGGCTAGGGACTGTCAAGAACGTAAGGCTGAACCAGTGGTGAATGTGGCAAAGGCTAAAGGGAAGCGTCAGATGGCCAAAGGTAGAGTCTTCTGCTTGAGCGGTGAAGAGGCAGGGCACGCAGATGATCTGATTCAGGGAGACAGTGAGATTGAGGGTAAATCCCTATCCATTCTTTTTGATTCTGGTGCAACCCATTATTTTATTTCCTTGGATTGCGTAGATCATTTACAATTGTCTGTGACTACCTTAGCCTTCAAATTAGTAGTTACTACCCCAGTTGCTAAAACTTTGGTTATCAATACAGCATGCCTTGTTTATGTAGTGGTCATCCAGGGTAGAAAATTTGTTGCTAATTTGGTCTGCTTACCATTAAAGGGTCTAGATATTATTCTCGGGATAGATTGGTTGTCTTACCACCATGTCCTCTTGGACTGTGCCCGATAAGCAGTAATTTTTCCCGAACCTGGAGTTTCCAATTATCTTTCTGCCGAACATATCGGAGTTTCCTTGAAAGAGGGAACTAGAGAATACATGTATCTGGCTAGTTCAGGAGTCTCTCAAGAGATCGAGTGGAAGAACGTTCCAGTGGTGTGTGACTTCTCAGATGTTTTTCCAGAAGACGTGCCAGGTCTACCCCCGGTGAGAGAAATCAAATTCTCCATCGATTTGATTCCAGGAACAAGACCAATTTTGATAGCGCCCTATCGGATGTCACCAGCTGAGATGAAAGAGTTGAAGTCTCAGATCGAACACTTGGAGTCAAAACAGTTCATACGACCGAGCGTGTCACCATGGGGAGCTCCAGTGTTACTAGTGAAGAAGAAGGATGGACCATCAAGATTGTGCGTGGATTATCGTCAGCTCGACAAGGTTACTGTCAAGAATCGGTATCTGTTACCGTGTATCAATGATTTGATGGATCAGCTACGATGAGCCGCAATATTTCTAAGATCGACCTGAAGTTTGGCTATTATCATATCAGAGTGAAGGAAGAGGATATTCCCAAGACAGCATTCAGGACAAGATATGGTCACTACGAGTACTTAGTGATGCCGTTTGGAGTGACGAATGCACCAGCAGTGTTCATGGATTACATGAACAGGATCTTTCACCCATTCTTGGACCAGTTTGTGGTGGTGTTTATCGATGATATCCTGATTTATTGAAGGATCAGAGAAGAGCATGGAGAACATCTACGCCGAGTGCTGCAGATTCTGCGGGAGAAGCAACTCTATGCTAAACTTTTCAAGTGTGAGTTCTGGCTTAAAGAGGTAAATTTTCTCAGACATGTGATAACCAAAGACGGGATAGCTGTAGATCCAGTCAAGATTGAAGCCGTGTTAGCATGGGAATAACCGAAGACTATGACAGATATCAAAAGCTTTATTGGTTTAGCAGGCTACTACCGGAGATTTATTGAAGGTTTCTCGAAGATCGTAGCACCGCTTACACGACTCACGAGGAAGGATCAACCATTTGCTTGGACACCTGTGTTAATTTTGCCTCAACCAGAAGAACCTTACGAGGTTTACTGCGATGCTTCACATCAGGGTTTAGGATGCGTGCTAATACAACATATGAAAGTTGCGGCTTATGCTTCGAGACAACTTAAGATTCACGAGAGGAACTACCCTACGCATGATTTGGAGCTTGCTGTGGTGGTCTTTGCATTGAAGATTTGGCGGCACTACTAGTATGGGAGCACGTTCACTGTCTACAGCTATCACAAGAGCCTGAAGTACTTGTTCGATCAGAAGGAGCTCAACATGCGACATCGAAGATGGACAAAATTTCTGAAAGACTACGACTTCACTTTGGAATATCATCCAGGGAAGGCGAATGTGGTGGCTGATGCACTGAGCAGGAAGAGCGTCTTAGTTTCAGCAATGATGATTAAGGAGTTCGAGATGCTAGAAAAGTTCTGAGACTTGAAGCTAAACATGGAAGTATCACCAGGAAAGCTGAAGTTTGGTATGCTCACCATTTCTAATGGACTGTTGGAGGAGATTAGAGAACAACAAGCTCATGACAAGCTACTGCAAGAGAAGATTGAGCTGGTAACATAAGGGAAGGTGATGGAATTCAAGGTTGGAGCAGACAACATTCTGAGATGTAACGGATGCGTGTGTGTACCTGCTGTGGCGGAGCTGAAGAAATTGATTCTCGACGAGGTGCACAAGAACAAGTTAAGCATTCACCCGGGAGTTACGAAGACGTACCAGGACCTGAAAAAGCATTTTTGGTGGCCCGAGATGAAGAAACAAGTAACAGACTATGTGGCTTCCTATCTAACTTGCCAGAAGGCGATGGTGGAACATCAGCGACCAGCGGGGATGTTATAGTCACTTGACGTACCAGTGTGGAAGTGGGATAGCATTTATATGGATTTCGTTGTGGGTTTGCCAAGGATGCCGAAGAAGCATGATTCGATTTGAGTAATCATCGACCGATTGACCAAATCTACTCATTTCTTACCAGTGAGATTGACGTACAACGTGAAGAAGCTGATGAAGATCTATGTCACAGAGATTGTACGACTGCATGGTGTACCTTCTTTCATCGTTTTTGATCGAGATCCGAAGTTCACATCTCACTTCTGGGGGACATTGTAAGAAGCGATAGGAACCAAGCTCAAACTTAGCTCGGCATATCATCATCAGACCGACGGTCAGACTGAGAGAACGATCCAATCACTCAAAGATTTGCTAAGAGCGTGCACATTGGATCATAGAGGGAGTTGGGACGACGTGTTACCGCTAGTGGTGTTCACTTACAACAACAGTTATCACGCGAGCATTGGTATAACACCTTACGAAGCGCTATATGGACGTAAGTGTCAGACTCATCTTTGTTAGTATCAAGATGGTGAGAAATCTGTTGTGATACTGGACAAGATTCATCAAACTACTGAGAAGATCCGATTGATCAGAGATAGGATGCAGACGTCTCAGAGTCGACAGAAGAGTTATGCAGACCAGGGTCACCGACCATTAGAGTTTGAAGAGGGAGAGCATGCATTCCTCCAAGTTACACCTACGATTGGAGTTGGTCGAGCGATCAAATCCAAAAAGCTTACTCCTAAGTTCATTGGACCCTACTAGATTCTTCGTCGTATTGGTCCAATGGCATATCAGATTGCCTTGCCACTCTTTCTGTCAAATATCCACGATGTCTTTCACGTCTCTCAGTTGCGGAAATATGTTTTTCGACCCATCTCACATTATCGAGCCTAATGAGATTCAACTGAAGGACGACTTATCATTTGAAGTACCACCTGCAAGGATTGTCGACCGACAGACTAAGCAACTGAGGAATAAAGAGATTCAACTTGTCAAGGTTGTGTGGAATCAGAAGACCGGTGATGTAATGTGGGAGCTAGAAGAGAAGATGAAGGATCAGTACCCAGAACTTTTTCTCGGTACATATCTTACCCGTAGTTTCGAGGACGAAACATTTTTTTGAGGGGGAGTATTGTAACAGCCGTATTTTTCGCGATGCGTTATTTATCGTTATTATAGTATATTCTGTCGTATTTATGCTACAATAAGCAGTTCCTTGTTTGATAATCAAGTTATTTAATTAAATCAAGATCAAATTGAATTTGAGAATTAATTTTTTATATTAATTCATGGTTCGAATATCGTCGAAAAATTCTAACGAAGTTTCGTCGCTTTTCGAATCGCCGGGCAGTTTTGCCGCAGATAAAATTCTAAACGAATTTCGATTTCAATGAAAATCGAATCGTGACTTGTTGTGATTAATTGTGGATGTTTTAGATTGTTTTTATTTTGTATGATAATTTATTTTCACGCGGTGAATTAATTTCTCGGTAAATTAATTTTCGTGAATTAATCGACGGGAAGTTAATCGGTAACGCGATTACTTGACGCCGTCTTTTAACAACCCTAAGACTCTAGAATTAGAGGGTAATCATGAGAGATGTGAGATTAGATGGGATAGACTAGTTGATGTGATTAGCATCTTTGCTTTATTGAAAGGTGTCACACTTTGTGTTATTAGTTTTTCTACACTTTATTATACTAGTTTTTAACCAAGTACTAGTGTTAAGTGTAAAAAAATTAATTCTTCCCTCCCATAAGCAGCCCAAAACTGTGCCCCCTCTCTCTCTAATCCTCAGAACTTCGTCTTCTTCATTTTCTTGAGAGAGAAGCTCTCAACCTCTATGGATGCCATCTCTACCACACCTTGAACTACTTGATTTTTCTACTTCCATTTCCTTGATAGTTCTTCTTCTACACTCCATTACTACCTAGATCATCATCAAGCATTGGGAGAGCACATTTCCTCCCCCACAAATAGCCCCTAGGCTGCGAGCTCTACGAGGAAGGAGAGGTGTGACTCTTTCTTTTTTTTTCTTCATTTTCATGCTTGTTTTGTGTTGGTTTTGTGCTTGATTGTGATCAAGAGGAGATGAACACTCTCATTCCTATTTCTTGGAACCCTAGGCATGACCTAAGGGGTAAAAGGAGGGAAAGTATGTGATCCTTGGTGAATCAAGCAATTAGATGGTTAATTGAGTCAAATTGAAGTTGTTGTTGTTGTATTTATTTATAGTTTTGAAATTGGAAGCTATTGGGTAATTATTTATGATAGAAACCTATTCTTGGGAGAGGGAAGTAGTGGGATTAATTGATGAAGCATGAAATTGGTTGATGAATAACGTGTTTTGGTTGATATAATTGTTATTGGGTTTGTTGGATTTGTATAAGTAAGAGAGTTAGTGAGTTATGTGTGAAAACTTTGTTCTTGAGGTACTTAGAAAGCATGTTGGAACTTGATTGGGTTTGTTCTTTAATTATTAGCATTGTCGTTGCCATGTTTTAAATGGTATGGATCAAAGAATTGAAAAGATTTCTTGGGAAACCTAACTCCGGAAATATTTTGAAAATAAGTTTTGGAACTTGGTTGAAGTTAGTCTTGAATTGTGGCTTATTATTTTGAAAGGAAATGCTAAGTGAAATGGTAGTAATTTATTGTTTGGAAAATTTGTAAATTGGTCACTAATTTTGGGCCCTTAGCCGCGAGCCCTATAGGTGTAGGAAAAGGAAAATTTCTTTCAACAACTTGTCTTGATGTATACATGTTTAATTGAAGCCTTGAGTAGATAGATTTTGTGAAAAACATATACTTGAGAGCATCATATTAGGACTTGGACTATGTTTTGAATTGTGTTTTGAATTATGCTTTGGATGTGTCTTGAGATTTTGATTAAATGACTTAGAAATGGCTTGTTAAATTGAGAAGGAAGTTTGGCAAATTTTTTTTAGATAAAAGGGGTGCAAAAAGCCGAGAGCCCCAAGGGAGTTTTTGGGAGGAAAATTAATTTTGGAAACTTGCTTGAAATGAGTTAATTGATATGTTTTGAGCTTCGGAAAATTGTAGAAAAGATTTGGAATTTTAAGGCTATGAAACACAAAGGTAAGTTGGGTTCCTAGAGACCCAAGGAAAACCTATTGGAGCCTTACTTGGTATTTGAAAAAAAGTGGTGAATTGATGTTGTTTTATGCACTTTAGTATTTTGAACTAAGTTTCTAAGTGTTATTATTTGGTTAGGAAAAAAGGGTTAGGATGAGAGCCTAAGGTTTTAAGTTAAGTCTTTAGAATTGTGCTAAGCTTGCCTTGTGGTGACAGGACTTGGGAATTCTGAGTTCGTGCGACGCGGGAACGAGGCGTGTTGTACCACGCTAGTGGACAACTTTGGTAAGGGCAACTTTAGATATTGCATAGGATTTAATTTTAAGTCTTAAAGCGACGAAGTTTAAGAACCTTATGGTTCGAAGTGAGGGTCTTGTACCCCTTCATTTTTTTATTGTTTGATATCTATACTAATTATTTAGTGGGCTTGTCTGCAAGTAGTTGGCAGCTATCCCCAACCCCCCGCACTTGTTTGCTTTCCTCTCTGTTAACTCCACTGTGTTGCAGAGAGATGAATTATATTCTGATTGTTTACGGTATGACTTGGATGCATTGGCTTGCTATGAATTGCTGAACTGCGTTACATCATGATGAGTTTCTATGTGAATATTTATTTAATATGAGATTGAATAGTTATTCGAGTTTGCTTTTTTGAATCATCGTATGAGTCGATTTATTCATTGGGGTTGCGAGAGTTTTCTCGTGACGTTTATGAGTTTTGAGCAGATTAACCTAGGGTGCTAGGGTCCCCTAAAAAGCTACGACCGATTCTTCGGTAGATTAGCTAGGCGTCATAACGTCAAGGAGCCTGAGCTGAATGTCCTAGGGTGAGCGAAGGGCCCAAGGCTATGGCTGGTATTCAGTGGATGGATCAGCGTTACTTTCCAGAATTTGTCGAGAGTGTCTTGAGGGTGTGTCTTGAGTTGAGTTTTGGAAAATTGTGCTTTTTGTTGTCTCTTGCTTTATGATTTGTTGTTTCTATGATTATTTGAGAAGTTGACCCTTTCCCGTGTTCCTTCGACCAATTATGGTAACCCAGGCGATGATGAAGACCCTACTGATACCGACGATGATGACATCGCCGGAGATGTTGTCTGATTTCCCAGATATCTAGATACCCGCGGCGATGGAGTTCGATCCCATCTCCCGCCGTGTTGTATATACTGGGGACGTTGTACAGACCTTTCAAATTGATGGATTAGTAATGAGACAGGAGACGTCTAGACATACAATTAGCTTTCTGATCCGGATGATGCAGGTGGTGGATGCCTGGCGCAGCATTCAGAGAGAGTGGACTATGGCAGTATCATCTTCTTTGCTGGAAGGATCTCTTGAGATTCTGTGGCGTATTACTACACGATATGCACCCCTACCCAGAGGAGCAAGGATCCGGAGGACCACTCGAAAGAGCGTGATCAGGCATGGGACTGCTGGAGCTTCTACATCTCGAGCGAAAGGTATTCCGAGTTCTTTGGCAGAGCTTGAGCCTGAGGCAGAGCCGGTTTCCCCCATGATTGTCAGGACACCAACCCTACCGGGACATCTTTCACCAATATGTCGAGAGTGCGGTGAGGCAGGATGTAGCAGCACAGGATTCATTGAGGAGGTGCTAGTAGGGGAGGACGTGCCAGAGGGTATGCTAGCTACGGTCCCTTTCATAGACTTGACTGGAGAGAATGCGGCCGACCCAATGGAGGATGATGACGCGGAGGATCCTTCTGAGGATTCGGATAGCTACCTTTAGATGTTATGACTGTTTGACTTCCTGTTTATATTTTGGATGACTGTAGGATTTGTTTACGGTGTACAGTTTTTTTGTTGCTGACCAGTCGGGCTTTGGTGATTGTTTTTTAGTGTACAGCTGGGTAGACTAGTATTCTCTTGTACATATTTCTGCACTGCTTATATTTTGGACGCACTATATTTATGAGTATGTAATTCCTGTGCATTTGTCTTGTATCTTAGATTGCACCATGTTTCTGAATGCTATGGCTACTCTGTGTGTGCTTTGCGGAAAGAGTCGTTTTCTTTATAAAAAAAAATATAAACCGCATTTTCCAAAAAACACAAGAGTACTATTTAAAAAGTGCGTCGCATAGTAGTGGTCCGGAATCGGGTCGTTACACTTGCTGCCTATGGATCGAAATATCATGGATGCTTCTAGTGGAGGAGCACTTGTGGATAAGACCCTAGCAGATGTAAGAAGCCTGATTGAGAACATGTCCATTAATTCTAAGAAGTTTACTACCAGAAGCAATTCAGTGGTACTAACAAGGGGAGTCAACGAGATACAAGCTACTGACCATAAGAACTTAGTGAGCAAGCTTGATGAACTTGTTTCATTGGTCAAAAAGTTAGCAGTTACTAAAACTCAGGCAGCGAGAGTTTGTAGTATTTGCACTTCTACAGAGCACCCTACATATGCATGTCCTACCTTACAGGAGGGTGACGATACCTATACTCCTCAGACCTATGCAACAAACATATTCAATGATAGGCCTCAGCCCAACTATGATCTGTCTTCCAATAGGTATAACCCCAGTTGGAGAAACCATCCAAACCTGAGATGGGGAGATGACTCTACATCGCAGCCCAGGCCACAACCTGCCCTACTGCTAGCCCAGCTGAACAACACATCAGCTACGAAATTTGAACCTCCATTGGAAGACCTTGTTAAGCAAATGGGCAGTCCAGAATCTTTAATTTCAGCAGAGAACAGATTCAAACATTCAGAATTTGGAGACAAAAATTGGACAGCTAGCAACTTCCATTAATCAAATACATTCTCAGGGGTCGGACAAACTGCTTGCCCAGCCAGTAGTGAATCCAAATGCCAGTGCAATCATTCTCAGATCTGGTAAAGCTATTGACTCTCCAAAAACTCCCCCAACAGAAAATGCGAGTGGCAGAAAAAATGATAAGCTAACTTTTGTACCGATATCTCCTCCTGATGAAGATGATGATGCACAACCTATACCACTTCCTTTCCCCCAAAGGGCTGTGATAACTAAGAAGATGGATGAGGCAGATAAAGACAAGGTAGTCTTGGACATATTTAGGAAGGTTAAAGTTAATATACCTCTCCTTGAAGCGATTAAGCAGATTCCAAGATATGCTAAGCTCCTTAAAGAGCTGTGCACAAACAAAAGGAGAAGGAGGCTGAAGGGAAATGAAAAGGTCAACATGAGTCACAATGTTTCTGCACTTATACAACCTATGATGCCCCAAAAGTGCAAAGATCCAGGGATTTTTGCTATTCCATGCACCATAGGGAATAGTAAATTTGAAAATGCTATGCTAGATTTAGGTGCTTCCATTAATGTTATGCCTACATCTATCTTTAACTCTCTGGCTCTTGGACCTTTGCAGAATATAGGTGTTGTTATTCAGTTAGCAAATAGGGAAAATGCTCACCCTGCTGGACTTGTGGAGGATGTAATCGTTAAAGCTAACGACTTGATTTTTCTGGCAGATTTTTGCATTTTGGACATGGAGGGAGAGACAAAATCCAGCAGGGCACCTATCCTCTTAAGCAGACCATTCCTAAGAACTGCAAGAACCAAGATTGATGTCCATGCTGGAACACTGTCCATGGAATTTGGGGATAGCATAGTTAGATTTAACATCTTTGATGCTATGAAGCATCCCATGGAAGATCATCTCTTTTCCAAATAGAATTACTTGCTGACTTAGTTGAAGATACTCATTCTGATGCTACAGAGTGCATGGATGTGCCTGTTAATGTTACAAATGATATTGCTACACTGCAAGCTGCTGATGTAATTCCGTCCACCAGAATACTTCCATCCATTGAGCAGCCACAAAGAAGACTTAATCCTTTGATTTTTGATGTTGTGAAGAAGGAGAAAACCAAACACTTCCATGATAAGCTGATTTCTAGGAAGGGGTTCTCTATTAGGCAAAAAGTTTTATTATTCAACTCTCACCTTAAAATCTTGGCTGGTAAGCTTTGATCTAAGTGGATTGTCCCTTTTGTTGCTACTAACACTTTTTCTTATAGTGCAATGGGAATAAAGAGTGAAGCCACCAATAAAGTCTTCAAAGTCAATGGACACTGCCTCAAGCTTTTCCATGAGAGCCCCGCACTTGAAGAGGAGACTGTAGAAGAGCTCTCTTTGAAAAAGCCACCTTGAAGAGGGTGATTTCTTTCCTTACTCTTATTTTATACTTGTTGCTTATATTGAGGACAATGTGTGATTTAAGTGTGGGGGGAGATCTTTTAGCGTTTTAGATGTTTTATTTTTATTTTTATTTTTTGCGTTTTTGATTATTAAAAAAAAATTGTTATTTTTGCATGCTTTTTCATTGAATTTCTTGGTTTGTATGAGTTGGGAGTGATTTCACTATTTTAGGACTCCAGGTTTTGTGGCATGATATGGATGACTTCCTTGCATTCTTAGTATGATAAGTTGGATTTGAACACTAACTTGTGCATCATTTGTGATAGATCATTGTCCTTGGTGAGATTTGGGCCTTATAATGAATGAGGTACACTTGGCCATTCTCTTTCTTTCTTGTGTGATTTCACTCATGATTGTTGGTTACTCTAGAACTTGACTTAACTCTTGTTGAAACTCTTTTTCACATGCATGCATTGAAATGATCTATGCAATTTTTGTTCTTATTAAACCACTAGCCAAATAAGCCTACCTTGCAATTATCCTTTTGTTAGTCCCTTTGAGCCTATTTATCCCATTCTTTGTTATTAGCTCATTATAAGCCTAAAAGTGAAAAACAATCTTATGACCCAATCTTAGGGGATAAAAGAGATTTGCTTTGGAAGAATTTTGATAATTAATATTACATAAGTGTGGGGGTGCTCAAAGATGTAGTTGTGTTATAATATCTAAAATGTTGTGCTTCATTGGAAATTTGAAAATTTGGCAAGTACAAAAAAAAAAAAAAAAAAAAAAAAAGAAAAAGAAAAAGAAAAAGGTGATAAGAAGGAAGGAAAGTGTGAAAGTGGAGAAATGGATTGAAATCATATTTAGTTAAATTGCCCCCATGATTATTTAGCAATTGTTTCCCATTGCTCCTCTATCCTCTTTGATTTTATAGTCTAGTTACTCCTTTCAATTATCTCACCTTGACCTTGGCGCCATTATAACCTTAATAAAGGCCTTTTGATCTTTGTGTGCATGTGTTTCAAGTGTGGATGTTAGAAGCTTGTCAAGCCTATGGTAATGCTAGCTTTCATGATGTGCTTTGAGTGTAAACACTAGCCTAGACACTTGAGAGTTTGAGAGAACTTTAATTCTTGTGAGGATTCTATCACTTGTGACTCATTCTTTGGTTATTCTATCCTCTTGTTTACTTTGAAGGTAATAAGATGCTATTCATGATTGCCATGGTTCCTTAAAACCTTAAATGAGCATTTCGCTTGCCGCTTTGCATCCTTAGGGTTCATTGAAAATGCATCTTTGCTTTCTTCTTTTCCTTTTGAACTTTCTTTTTGTCTTGACCATGAGTTTTGCTCGGAGTGCAAAAGCTTAAGTGTGGGGAAATTTGATCAATGCTTGTTAATACACTTTTTATAGCTTTGCACTTTGTGTTTTAAATGTGTGTTATGCCCAATAATTACTTTTTAACATGTTTTATATCTTTGGGTCTTAATTTGGGCTTTAATGGAATTTTTTGTTAATTTCTGGATTTTGTTACATCCTGACCCTTGCTCCTTCTGTAGGCCATAACTTGAGCTATACTTACCGATTGTAGTGATCTTAGCGGCGTTGGAAAGCTAAGAAGCAGAGCTACAACTCTTATGTTGGCACCGAAGCCCAGTTCAGATGTTTTGATGGTCGAAATTGCCAATTACTGCAGCTCACGAGATTTATTGCGAATTTTGGATCACTTTCTCGTGTGATTAGTTGCTATTAGGCTAATTAATCTCTTTTGGGACTTTCTCTTTGGTCAGAAACTTTGGATTATCTAGGTTAACCTATGAGAGATTATAAATAGGATCTTTAGAGTCTTAGGAGATACCTTTTGATTACTTTTGAATCTTTTGCCGTTTTTGAGTTTTTAGTAATCTTTTCTCCTTCTCTCCTTCTTAATCTCATTTTTGGCCAAATCTTCCATGGAAGGCTAAACCTTTTAGATTAATTCACTGGTTAGTGAGTTTTTTTAAGGATCTTGAGGTTTGTTATTAATGTTAAATTCGATTTTGTGTTGCTATTTCTTTTCCTTTTGATCTTTCATCTCTTTGATTTCTGTTTGTGAATTCGTTTTGGCTATTGATGCTTAATCATATCAATTTCGTTTTTGCTCTCTGATTTGAGATTATTTGAAATAAGTTGAAAGCTTGTTTTGGTTTATTTCGAATAGAGATTAATAGGATCTATAACGCTTAGTTATAGGTTGGATTGAATTCAGTTATTAAATTAATTATGTTTTTGTGACGCTTGTTCCTTATTCATAATTAATTGAATTTTGTGATGCTTCATCCAGTAGGAATGCATATAGGTTTAATCAACGCTTGATTGGTTAATTCTGTGATCAAACAAGAATAGAATTATGAAAGAGAATAATTCTTTGAAAACCCGTGATAGGTCCAAGCAATAACTATCCCGAACCAGTGGATTAGTCATTTTTATACATTGATATTTCTATTTTTGATAATCTATTTCTCATAATTGAAACCCCCCATTTTATTTCCTCGTGTGTTCTTGTTCTTGGTTATTATTCAAATTAGAGATCTTTGTGAGACGACCAATGTTGAATTACCTTGTTACTACATTCAGTTTTTTGTATTATTTGACCCGTGTGAGACAGCGGATCAAATTGGCGCCGTTACTGGGGATCTCTGATCATATTAGCCAACCCAAGAACCCTATTAACGTTGCTAACCTTTGATTTTGCGTTTTAGTTGTGCTTCACGTTCTGACATTGGATTTTGAATTGAGCTAGTGGAAAAAAATTGGTTTCCAATCAACTTGCTCGGATTGCTCCGAAATTTGGCCAGAAAATCTAGAAAAAATAAAGGATCAATACTCCCTTATCAGGGACTGAAATTGGGACTACATGCGCAAATTCCAAAATTCTTTTGTTTAGATCACTTTTTAATTTTTTTGAATTTTTCATATCTTTAAAAAAAATCCAAAAAATTAGTGTTAGTTTTATTTGATTTTTAGAGATTTTCAGTGGTATTTTTATATTTTTTAGATTTTATTTAATAGGTTTTGTCAATTTCTTTCTTGTTTTAGTGATTAGGACATTGTTGGTATTTTCTGATTTGTTGTGCTGCCTTCATATGTGCTCATGATGCATGACTAGGTCAAATTCTGAAATTCTGCATTCTTTTGATCCAGAAATAGATAGGACTTTTCATTCACTTAATAGACTTAATAAGGCTAGTACTTGTAATAACATAGATAGTGATCATATAGGTGATAGTGATAGTGCTAGGGTTAGCATTAGTATATTTAGTCGTACTCTCTTTGATCCAGATTCTGATTCTGATTTTAGTGTTGATAACATGGCTGCTAGAATATTAAGGGAGCTTGATGCACCTGATGTTACTTATAATGCTTTATGCATTGAATATCCTAATGTTGAAGTACCTTTTGAGCTTAAATCTAGTCTGATACACTTGCTTCCTAAGTTTCATAGTCTTGCAAGTGAAGATTCTCACAAACATCTCAAGGAGTTCCCTATTGTATTCTCTACCATGAAGCCTCAAGGAGTTCCAGAAGATCACTTCAAGCTGAGAGCCTTTCCATTCTCATTACAAGATACTGCCAAGGACTGGTTGTACTACCTTCAACCAGGTTCTGTGACAAGCTGGAATGAATTAAAGAAGTTATTTCTGGAAAAGTTCTTCCCTACCTCTAGAGCTGCATCAATCAGAAAAGAAATATGTGGCATCAGGCAGATTGACAGAGAATCTTTGCATGAATACCGGGAAAGATTTAAGAAGTTATGTGCAAGTTACCCTCACCATCAAATTTCTGAACAGTTGCTCATCCAATATTTTTATGAAGGCTTGCTGCCTATGGATCGAAATATCATGGATGCTGCTAGTGGAGGAGCACTTGTGGATAAGACCCCAGCAGATGCAAGAAGCCTGATTGGGAACATGTCCATTAATTCTCAGCGAGTTTACTACCAGAAGCAATTCAGTGGTGCTAACAAGGGGAGTCAATGAGATACAAGCTACTGACCATAAGAACTTAGTGAAACATGTTCCAGTGAACCAGGTGCAAAAGCCTATTGTTAATAGGCCCAATAGAGCAGTTGGTGGTTAGTTGGTTGAGTCCTCAAGGGAATCAATAGGAACCAACCATAAGGCATTCCCTAGTCGAGTGGCAAACAGAAGTAGAAAACTTGATGCCAACGTTATGGTGATCAAGTGGGTTGAGAATTCTTCTAAGGCTCGTTGCCCTGAATTGAGAAATAGGGTGTAGGTTAAAAGGAGTAATCCTCGACAAATGCCATTTTGGGATGAGGATTACTAACATGGTCGGATGCCTTATCCTGGAGGTGACCAAGTGAAGAAGACACCACTGTCGAAAAGCCAGAAGCGTCGTCGACAGAGGATGAGGCAAGCTTACAAATAGAAAATGAAAGCTGCTGAGTTAGGAAGATCTCAACATGAGAATTGTTTCACGGTAGGGAAACAGAAGGTGCCATTGCCCAATGAGCCTGGTCTGAAGCTAAAAAGTGTCATAGTTGATGTCAAAGACAGTAATTATGAGAGGGGTCAGACTTCCAAAGCAAGAGGACAAGCACCACCAGCAGGTTTTAGACAGAATCACAATGATGCCAAGGCTCCCTCTGCTGTAGAGGAAAGAAAGCCTTGGCCAATGGGTTAGATTGAAGCTGAGAAGTTGGCCTTAGAACGAGGCAAATTTGATGTTCGAGCAGCTCTGGTTAAAGACACTGACAGTGATGTGTCGATGGAGGAATAGAGAATCATAGTTAATGATTCTGATTTGCTAGATGAACCAATTGAGCCTATAGGACAGAATGTTGTCGGAACAGATTTGTCCTTGGAAGAGGTCATTGAAGCATTGAATGATCCAGATAACCCAATTGGCTTTAATGATAAAGAAGAGTTCGACCCTGATGCTAGTTTGGACAAAGATTTAGATGAATTGATAACGACAATAGGAACAACTCTGTCAAATTTAGGGTCTAAGGATTGCCTTCTTAATAAGGAAAACATGAGATTGGGAAGTCATATAGAAAACAAAGAAACAGCTACTAAAGAAGAGTTTACTAAGCTCAATGTAAACCTAGTTTCAGTATTGCCAGCGGAATATAAAGCTCATTATAAGTTCGTTATTGAGGTTCCTAACGAAGAGGAACTAAATGATTTTCCTATTGGCTGGCAGTTTGTCGAGCAAGATATGGTGACTATTTTTGATAACTTTGCTCGACTCGACAAGCCAACGGTTGAAGAAAGGAATCATCTTCGACCACTGCACATTAAAGCAATAATTAAAGGCAAGCCTGCTAATAGGGTGTTAGTTGATGGAGGAGCATCTGTGAATTTGATTCCCAGAGCAGTGTTTAAAAAGCTGGGGAAAGATGAAACAGATTTTCTACCAACCAACATAGTAGTTACTGATTTTGGAGGATGATCTGTGCCAACAGATGGTGTAGTAATGCTTGATGTGTAAGTAGGGTCAGTGGAAAGGTCCACTTTGTTTGTGGTAATTCCTTCAAGGTCTAGCTATAATGTCCTGTTGGGTAGGGATTAGATTCATTCTGTTAGGGCAGTTTCTTCGACAATACACCAGAAAATAATCATTTGGAATGCTCAGGATGACATTGAAATAATTGAAGCTGATGATAGCCCATGCTATTTACAACAAATGCATGTGGATTTCAAAGTCTATGACCCAAAGGTGAAACCCATTTCTGTGCAGGGTGGCGTTATTGACAAAGAAGCTTTGAATGCTTGCTTGATGGAATAATTTGGTGTCAAATTGATGGATGAGGCCAACAAAAATCGGCCAGTCGACAGTGATGGATCTTGAACATCGTCAAACATAGCTGTCGGCCTGTGAGGCCGACCAACAACCAAACGCAAAAGATAGTGTATTGGCTGATTGCATATTCGACAATGGCCCTTTAGGATTTGAAAAAGGGTCTAAGGATAATAGTGGTTTTGAGTTGGAAGATCCTTTGGAAGAAATAGATTTGGGTGATGCTACCAGAAAGAGGCCAATATTTGTTAGTGCTTTACTGTCAGATTAGTTCAAGAGGCAGATCGTGGAATTAGTTTCTAAGTATAAGGATTGTTTTGCTTAGGATTACCATAAAATGCCAGGTCTGAGTAGAGATCTTGTGGAACATAGGTTGCCTCTAAAACTAGATTGCAAGCCTGTCAAACAAGCTAATAGAAGATTTGCTCCTGAAGTTGTGTTAAAAATCAAGGAGGAAGTTAAACACTTGTTGAAGGTAAGTTTGTTCACACAACTAGATATGTTGAATGGTTATCGAATGTGGTGCTTGTCATAAAGAAGAATGGCAAGATGAGAGTATGCGTAGATTTTAGGAATCTTAATGCTGCTACTCCTAAAGACGAGTACCCTATGCCCATAGCAGATATGCTAGTGGTTGCAGCATCTGGTCATGAGCTTCTAAGTTTCATGGATGGACATAACAACCAGATCTTCATAGCTGAAGAAAATGTTCCTAAAACAGCTTTTAGGTGTCCAAGTTCAATTGGAACTTAAAAGTGGATAGTTACGGCTTTTGGTTTGAAAAATGCTGGTACAACTTATCAAAGGGCAATGAATACTATTTTTCATGAAATAATAGGCAAGTTCATGGAATTTTACATCGATCATGTTATTGTCAAGTCGAAAAGTCAAGAGGAGCATTTGAGTCATCTGAGACTAGATTTTTGAAGAGATAAGAAAGCACAGTTTGAGGATGAATCCAGAGAAATGTGATTTTGGAATTTCTGCTGCCAAGTTCTTGGGCATTTTAGTGCATAAAAAGGGCATTGACGTGGAGAAGAATAAAGCTAAAGTTGTGTTGGAAGCTAAACCATCAATTAACAAGAAGGAACTCCAATCCTTTTTGGGGAAGGTTAATTTCCTCAAAAGATTTATATCAAACCCTTCAGGAAGGACATGAATGTTTGCTCCTTTAGTGAAACTCAAGGCAGAGGAAGCTTTTTTGGGGACTCAACAATATCAGGAAGCTTTCGACCAAATCAAGCAGTATTTGACAAGTCTACCAGTCATGATGCCTGCAGAGCCATATAGACCAGTGAAGTTGTATATTTCTGCATCAGAAGAAACCATAGGTTGTTTACTGGCTCAAGAAGATGAGAACAATGTTGAAAGAGCCGTTTACTACCTCAATCGAGTACTCAATAATGCAGAAACAAGATATAGTGCTACAGAAAAGTTGTGTCTAGCATTGTATTTTTCTTGTACAAAACTAAAGTATTACTTGATGCCTTGTAATGTCTTAGTTATGTCAAAGACAAATGTAATTAAGTACATGTTGTCCCAGCCAATTCTGAATGGTCGGATTGGAAAGTGGACACTTGTATTGTCTGAATTTTCTTTGCAATATGTACCCATGAAGGCTGTTAAAGGTCAAGCAATTGCTGTCTTCTTAACGGACCATTCATATTTAGAAATAAAAGAACTGATAGGGCTATTGATTTGAAGCCCTAGCATTTGTATTTCGATGGCTCAAGACATAAAAATGACGTTAGTGTTAGTGTTTTGATAATATCACCCCCTAGGGGTACCAACCAAATTAATGTTTTAATTGAATATGCCTGTTCCAACAATGAGGCCGAATATGAAGACTTAATTGTGGGTTTAGAAGTTTTGATAGAGATGAGAGCACGCACAGTCAAAATTTTTGGGGATTCCCAATTAGTAATTAGGCAATTAACTCAGGCATATAAATGTGTTACCCACAATCTTGTCAAGTATTGTCAAGTGGATAGCAAGTTGATGAAGTGGTTCGACAATGTCGAAATGGTACATATTCCCAGAGAGCTAAATCAAGAGGCTAATGAATTGGCCCAGTTGGCTTCAGGATATAAGTTATCTTCAAAGGTGTTGACAGAACTCATAGAAATTCGTGAGTTATTGTATCCTATAGATGAGAGAGATATCTTTGTTTCTAATACGTCGAACGTAGCTGATTGGCGAAAGCCAATCATTGAGTATTTGGAAAGTCCAAGTGCAGATGTTGACAGGAAAATCAAATACAAGGCAACCAAGTTTGTTGTTCTTGCAGGAGCTTTATATAGAAAATCTGTCAATGACAATTTGGAAACTTGCCTAAGTGAAGAAGATGCTTATTTGGCTTTGGCAGAAGTCCATGAGGGGATTTATGGTACTCATCAGCTGGAGAAAAGATGAAATGGGTACTTAGAAGACAAAGAGTATATTGGCCAACTCTGGTTAGGGTTTGCATTATATTTGCAAAATCCTGTTAGGAATGTTAGAAACATGGCCATATACAGAATGTGTCTGCTAGTGAGTTACATTCCATCATCAAACCTTGGCCTTTCAGAGGTTGGGCGTTGGATCTCATAGGCCAAATTTATCATACTTCTTATAAGGGGCACAAATACATTCTAGTAGGAGTTGACTATTTTACCAAATGGATAGAGGCAATAGCCCTGAAAGAAGTAACACAGTCAAAGATTTTGGATTTTATTGAAAATCACATTGTTTGTCGATTTGGTATACCACAAACAATAACAACAGATCAGGGATCTATTTTTGTTGGAAAAAAGGTTGTCGAGTATGCTGAATCAAGGAAGACTAAGATGGTTATCTCAACACCATATTATGCTTAGGCAAATGGTCAGGTCGAAGCCATGAATAAAATTATCATTGGCTTGATAAAGAAACACATTGGCGGATATCCAAAGCGTTGGCATTTGACTTTAGAACAAGTACTTTGGGCATGCAGAAATTCTCCTAAGGAATCGATAGGTACAACTCCTTATAAATTGGTGTATGGACACGATGTTATTCTGCCTGTCAAAATAAACCTTGGTTCATTAAGGATTCAAAAACAAGATGAGTTACCGGTGGACCAGTATTGGGACTTAATGTTTGATGAGTTAAATGAGGTGCATGATGAACGAGTTATTGCCTTAGAACATTTGATTCGACAAAAAGAAAGAATAGCTAAATTCTATGATAGTTGAGTCAAGTACAAACATTTTAAGGTTGGTGATTTTGTTTGGAAGGTCATTTTGCCAATGGATAAAAAGTTTCAAGAATTTGGAAAGTGGTCCCTAAAGTGGGAAGGGCCATTTAAGGTTGTTCAAGTATTCTCAAGAAATGCTTATGCACTTGTCCAGGTTAATTCTGGTTTTAGAATTAAGTCTATTAATGACAAATGTTTAAAGTCATATAAACCAACAATATGCGAGGTAAAAATACAACCTTGAAAGATAAATTGGATTACTTTATTCATAGGCCATTTGGCAATACACATTACATTATCGAATAGGCTTATAGCTTGGAGGTACGAATCATAAAGTAAAATTCTAAAACCCAGGCTAGTACAAGTAAATCCAGTAGTATAAGTTTTGCCATGTTCAAGTTCAACATTTGCCGAGGAAGAATCTACGAAGTTGAAGGAAACATGGGAAACAGAAGCAGTCTCCTTGACAGGACATTTAAGTAGAGTGTGGTGATGATATTGTCAGTCTGCAAGAGCTGCCTCAAAGGAAAGACACCTTAATCGACGGGGATGTGAATTTAAAGTTTAAATGCGTCGATGAGGGGTGTCGAGCTCCGTGTGAGCAAAAGAAAAGCTGTAGTCAGAAAAGAGACAGTTGTCGGGGCCATAATGCGCTTGACAATAGGCCTATACATGCCATAGTCTCTCTTGTTTCGTGTAGTTTTACGGGCCTCCGCGTTGAAACTTTGAACATGAGGTGTGAAGGAGCGAAAAACTATAGAGAGATAGACTGTCTCAAGCCTTTCCCTTTCTCGCACATTTCAAGGAGCTTGGTAAGCCATATTAGGCAACTTACCAAAACTCATTGTTATATGTTAGGCAAATTACCAAAACCCAATGGTTGTTTCACCGTTGAAACAAAGACCTCCAAGGAAAGTCCAAAAAGTGGAATCCCCTGGTTTCCAAATGAAACAAGCAGAACCAAGCAGGAAGGGTTAAAGGGGCTGAAGGGGACTTCCATTTTGATTTTCACCTAAGGTGAGTTGGCTTAAGGCAAATGGGAGTTTGGACTTTGGTTTAGAGCTTGCGAAAGAATAGAAGTTATTCAAGAATTTCGGAGATATAAGTGAAAAGAGTTCTGGGAATGGTTATGCATAAAGGGGAGTAAGCGTTTTGTTGTGAAGATGGCAGCCAGGGTGCATGCCTCTATTTATAGCACACAATGGCGTTAAATTTTAAGTTTCTTAGTCAAAGTCTAACTGGTCAATGGATTTAATTGTTATTTATGGCCAGAAACTGAAAATTAAGTTGCTAAAAGAAAATTGTGCAAGCTGGACGGTGAAAAGATTAATGGATAAAACGTCAAATCAAGTTCAGTTCGTCAGTAAAGTACAAGTTATGGTTGAACAAATATATTGACATACATAAATTAAGGAAATTCAAGAAAACTGAAAAGAAACTAAAGAGGAGTCTTTTTTATTTCCTCCCAAGCAGCAGCAAATTCAGTTTTGATAGCCTCAACATTCACATAGCTAACTTCAAGGTCTTCAATCTTCGACAAGATGACTTTTGCTTCAACAGTGCTGTTGGACATTTGTTGGTCGATTGCCTTGATCTTTTCTAAACAAGAAGCTTTGGTTGCTTCTTGCATTTGAATTTTAGCAGTAGCTAACTCTTTTTCCAAATGAGAAATGGTCTATTCCAGCTCAAGTATTTTGGCTTGGTTGGGGGCATCTTTCTCGACCAATGTAGCCTTGTCTTGTTGAAGAGTGATTAGCTTATCTCAAAGCGCCTGTTTTGCCTTGACAGCTTGTTGATATGGCAGAATGCTTTTGTTAAGTTCAGTTAACCTGGGAGTCAAGTATTCAATGAATTCATATATGGCACTAAAATGATCTCGACAGAGTGGAAGTAGTCATTTTCGAAGTTTATGGATTTCATTGTTGGTACGAATCAAATTGTCGCTGACTTCTTGGTTAAGGTAGAGATCATCAAATGAATATTTGAAGAAATCTCTCAGTTCTTCGACCAATCCATCAAGTTTCTCAGCAACATTGTCCCCAGGAAGTGTGGAAGAACGGGCTGATAAAGGAGAAGTCCTGCTGCTAGATCCTGAAAGCAAACTAATCAGCTCATCCACTCCGATATTACCCTTTTCAATGTTAGTGCCTGGCGGCACAGGGTTAGTTGATAAAGTAGGCTGAGCAGATGGAAGAGTTAGATCATCAAAAAGGAGGTCTATGTCAACACTTTCTGCCCTAATCACCATGGGAGGTACCTTCTCAGTGACTTGGGGGGCAGAAGCTGTTTCTTCAGCAGGTATGGGATCAAGTTGGTGAGAAGAAGTCAGAGTTAGGGTTTCTATCAAAAGGGTTAGCAGAACCGTATTGACATCCATAGCAGAGGGGTCTTCGACCTCTTGTTTAGGTTGAATTTTTGCGACCTCCTATAGAAAAGAAAATCAAAATAACCATGTTATAAATTGTTGTTCTTACACAAATAAAGTGACAAAGGTGTGTCATGCCTCATTGGTTGAAGGAACAATAGTTAGGAAAATCATTTGCAAGGGCTGATCAGAAGTATTCACATATAATTGCTCAAGTGAGCCCTGTTGAGTGAATATGATGAGGCAATGTTCATAATCAAAATACAAGTGTTTTGTGGAATAAGAGCATACCTTGTCAGTGCTCCACGAATCAACCTCTTCGACAGATGGGGGATCTTTTGAAGTGCACTCTTCAGAAGCACCTTTCTTTGAAGATGTAGCCTTTGTTTTTTTTAATATGATAAATAAAGTAGGTAGTTAATTGTGTAATGCGGGATGACCATCAATTGAACAAAGGTGAAGTTTGACATACCTTTACAAGTGCCGCTGTTGAAGTGCCTTTAGAACTTTCAGAAGCGGATTTCTCTACAAGAGATTCCCAAGAAGTAAAGGTTTTGAAGTTTAGTATTTGATGGGTTAAAAAAAAGCATTATACGATTAAGAGAAAGGAATTACCATTTGAGGTGTTGAACGAGAAGGGGAATCAGTTAAAATCATTTTACACTTCTTTGGTTGGGCTTCAGTGGCAGCTGGCTGCACTTTTCTCTTGGGGGTTTCTTTTTGAGAGGTGCTGGTCGAGAATGTCGACTTTGCAGGTTTTTTCTTTAACACCGTTGGTCTTTTTCCAGCACTTAGTTTCTAAACCAAAGAATTGGAGGATTTCTTTTTGGTTGCCTTCGACTGAAGAGGGGATTTATCATCTTCATCATCCTCTTGAGTCTTATCACTCGCTTGTTTGTGTTTCAGAGGCTCTTTCAGAGCCAAAGCTGAAGCAAAACAAAGAGTGTAAGTAGGAAAGCAAGTAGGCTATCAGAGAAGAAAGCAAATTGAACTAACTACATTGGGGAAACTGAGAAATGAACTTGACAGCTTCATTATGTTGTTCGAAAGGCAAAGCAAACCGACCAGTGAAAGTAACTTCTTTGTTATCATAATTACTGATATTAGAATGATATAGGAACCTTTCTAACGTAAGGAAGTTACCAACTCTTGTCAGTTTACCTGGAAATGGATCGGCCAAACCAAAATTTGCATAAGGTAAAGGCATTGGTTCAGGACAAGGGGGTTTCACAAGTGATTTCCCTGTTGTTTGGTAATGTTTTAAAGCCTTTATGCCCCATTTGTTCTCATGTGCTTCTTTTGATTTGGCAGTCATTTTTTTTTTACCTGTCGAACAATATAATGAGGATATCTAGGATCCCATTTTACCATATAAAATTTTTCAAAGCTACGTATATCCTTCAAGTGCTCACCTTTGGTCTTAGTCGAAGGGTCCTATTCCTGCGTAGAGGGATCAACAAATCTTTTCACATAATCTTCAAAAGATGGGTGGAAGTTCTGGTAGTACTCATCCCACCAAGTCACAAAATTTTGGGATACACCTAGAGTAGGGGGAAAGGGACAAGTTTGACTGCAACCTTGCAAGTGTCGTTCTTTCTCTTAATGTCATCAATGGTTTCTTCTTTAAGGTTAATACAATCCAAGAGAATATCCTCCTTCTTGTAAGGGAATGGACCAAGAATGGATTGTAAAAAGCCAATGTTGCTAGCAGAGGCATTGGGCAAGCAGGCAAACACAGAATTGCCTGTCGAGCCAGATAATCCCGCAGGGAATATTTGACGAGAAAGGAAGTGAGTCCAAATGACATCACAACCTTTGGAAGTTGGGTCGAAAGGAGCTGTAAACCATTCAGGTCCATACTTTCTACCAACAAAAGGTTGAAAAGAGAATTACTGGGGTGCTGGCAGAAAGTGAATGGAAGAGTTTGAAATAGTATTTGAAGCTATCAAGCTCATTGTCGAATGGTTTAACAATGCGGTACATGGCAATGGTGACATAGGTATTAACCTCGAGGTCTGCTGGAGCTTTGTTCACAGTGTAACCTGGGAGAGTGGCATTCAACCATAGTTATAATAACCACATTGGGCCTCCAGCTCCACTTTTTCTTCCTCCTCTTTTCACCATAGTGTATAAGCTCGACATGCTTGAATAAAGATTCGACAGAAGAAAAGGGCCAAGGGCCCATCTCTTACCTTCATGAAGGAGGTTTGCTAAGTTGAGTAACGTTTTCGACATTTGAACGTTTTTGTTGCAAAGCACAAAAGTAGAAAGCCAATGGAACATGAAGGTGACATGCTCTTCGTCGGAGACCTTGTCAGTATTTTTCATTTGGCTAAAAACAAATTTCGAAAATGAAAGGGGTTCCTCACTAAAAACATCAATGATGTTTTCTGGTGCACTTAGGGGGCGAATCATGTGGCCATCCGGTGGGAGGCCAGCGAGAGCAGCAACGTCGAAAAGGGTTGGACCCATCATTCCACAGGGGAAGTGGAAGTTGTATATAGTTTTGTTCCAAAAGAAAAGAACAACTCCCAGCATAGAAAGATCTAAGCTAAATGTATGCTTAGATAGCTGAATGAGATGGAAAATGCCTAATTTTTTCCAAATCTTAGCTTTCTTGGTTTCTACCCTAGCTAGCCAAGCAGAATACCCTTTTATGCTAAGTGGGGGAGTTCTAAAAAGCCTAGCGCTTTTAAGGAAATAATGAATGTGCAACTTAGGGGCAGAAGCTAAAATGTCAGTTTGGCCTTCTTTGTTTCGGAAAGAATCCTTAAAGTTTTTGGGAAAACAAGATAAGTGATAACTGGTCCTAGATAAGCAGCGGAAGGATCCAAAAGATAAGAGGGATCGTTCAAGTAAGGTATGAGTACCTTGGATTTTTGCCATGGGATCGATGCATCGACGTTAGGGTTGTACCATACTTTCCTTAGAGGCACATTAGAGCCTTGAGCTGGATTTGATGAGGACGCCATTGAAGACTTGCAAAGCTTTGTTAGAAGTTCCGAAAAAGCAAAAGTGTTTCAATTTGGGTTTCAAGGGTTATTTATAACCAAGCTTATGAAGCAAGAACGAGTAAAACAAGGAAGTTGTTGCGACAATTCCTAAAATCTTGAGTTTTGAGTGATGATCAAACCTTTGACAAAGAGTGAAATGTTTTCTAATCATTGTTATCTAATGTCTCTACTTGAGCTTTATGATATAAGACAGGACCAAGAGACATTATGCAAGAAGAAAGTTAAAGGCAGTCAGACAAAAATTTGAGTATCAAGAAAGTTCATTAATCTGTCTTGAGAAAGTTCTTTCAACACAAGAAAAGGATCAAAGACACCTTCCTTGTCTTTGCTACTTCAAGGAAAGATAAATTAGAAAGTCCTCACTCAAAATTGAATGTACAAAAGCATCGAATCAAAGCACTATTGTACAGCCATCAAGTGAAGACACTATTAAGATTCAGTACGAGGAATATCAAAGGCTGATTGCCTCTGGGTTATGCTTGAGAAGGTTCGCAATGAAAGAAACAAAATCCATCCGTTGAAGACTGACATGACTAGCCTGCAGGACTACAACAGAGTTGACTCTACTGACACAAGGACAAGGCTACAAGTCAGAAGCTACGTGGAGCCTTTTCCAACGGATATAATGAAGGGAAGCCTATAAATACCAGTTGAAATGCTTTATTCATAGTTAGAGAACTTACTGGAAAACACTGAAAGCACATCCTAGCCAGTCTTAAACTTTCTCTCATCTGCACTCAGATTCAGCGCTAAATCTTTTTGGGATACAACTTACTGAGTGTCCTAGTAGCTTACACTTCATCTTATGTAAACTTAGAATATTCAAAGCTATTCTTTTCCCACAAATATTTTATTGTATTTGTAATCTTGTTTCTCTCTTCTACCAAGCTACCAAGGTGGTGAGTGTTGGCAAGAAGGTTTAGCAAGTGGAACTTTCTAAACTTATTGAAGTTTCTAAAGTTGAGACAGTTGATAGGGCTGTAGAGCAAAATATCTTGTAAGCTTTTGGGTCTTAGAGGGACTTGAAAAGCAGTGTAACTATTTGAGAAAATAGTGGAAATACTCACTGGAAGTGAGGAGTGGAAGTAGCCTAAGTTGAGTGAACCACTATAACTCTTGTGTGTAAACTTTCTATCTCTTATCTCATTTACATTTCAGCACTGCTTGCATTAGAAAGTTTAGATCATTTAAAAATTCAATATTAACAAGTTCATCGCAGCACACATCTCTTATTAAGAATTTCTATTGAACATAAATATTGAAACATATATTCAAGCTTCCATCTACATTCACAAAAGATCATTTTATCTACTGTCCATTCATTAGAAAGTTTGGTCATTACTGATTCATTAACCCATTGTACTCCAAGAAACTTCTTGAGAGATAGTTAGCTTGTTTCAAGAAGTTTAAATTTTAAACAGTCACAGTTCAACCTCCCTTCTCTGTGACATCAAAACACTTCAATTGGCATTAGAGCTCTACCTCTAAGGGTTGAGCACACTTCACAGTGTAGGAGGAAAGATCCTGGAAGAAGTGATGAGTCATACAAATTCAGTTGCATTTCTTCCTGAAGGAGCTTCATCAAACAGGCCCCCTGGCTTCAATGGCGAACACTACTACTACTGGAAAGATCAAATGAGAATGTTCCTTAAATCACAAGATACTGACATATAGGACATTATTGAAAATGGACCATATGTGCCTACAACTACATATGATGATGGATCAACAGTACCCAAGCATAAGGCAGCATGGACAACAGAGGATGAAAAGATGGTACTACTAAACTCTAAAGCTAAATATTTTCTATCATGTGCACTTGGCAGTTCTGAATACAACAAGATAGTTGGAAAAGACACTGCAAAGGAAATATGGGACACATTGCAAACAGCACATGAAGGAACGGATCAAGTGAAGGAGGCTAAAATAAACATATTGGTCCAACAATATGAAATGTTCAAAATGAATGAAGATGAGTCCATAGATGAAATGTTTAGTAGGTTTACTACAATTGAGAATGGAATGAAGTCTCTGGGAAAAACTTACTCAAATCAGGACAAAGTAAGGAAGTTGCTTAGGAGCTTACCAAAAGTGTGGAGGCCTAAAGTAATGACCATTCAGAAGCAAAGGATCTTGCCACTCTGAGGATTGAAGAACTTTTAGGCTCACTAAAAGTCCATGAGCAAGAAATAATGGAGGAACTTCACCCAAAGAAATCAAAAAGTATAGCACTCAAAACTTCCCAAAAGGCAACACGAAGTCCGTCTAAAAAATCCAAAGCAGCAACACTAAAAGCAGCACAAGAATCTGGAGATGAATATCCAGATTCAGAAGAGGAACTTTCTAACCAAGAAGATGAACATGCTCTTATATCAAAAAAAATTCAAAAAATGCTGAGCAGAAGAAAGGACAATAGAAGGCTTCCACCATCCAGAAGAAACTTCCTAAGAGGAGAAAGTAGCAAGTCACCCATTGTTTACTACGAGTGTAACAAGCCAGGACATATAAAGCAAGACTGCCCGAACTTAAATAAAAGGAACTTCAAGAAACAACCCCAGAAGAAAAAGGCATTGATGGCTACGTGGGATGATTTAGATGAGTCATCATCTGAACCGGAAGAAGAATCAGCTATCTTATGTCTTATGGCAGATTCTGACCAAGAGGAAGTAAGTGACACTGAACCCTCTGAATGTAGTTCATGTTCAAAATGTCTAAAATGGGAAAGCATGTTTGACAATCTTTTAAATGACTCAAATATCTTATCTCAAAAATGCTTGTTGTTCAAAAATCAGTTATGTGAATCCAAAAATGAAAATGAAGAACTGAGGAAGCAAAATGAATATCTTGTAGCCTCAGTCAAAACCTTGCAAAACTCACACTTTAAACTTTCTGAACAACATAAGCTGCTAAATGAGAAAGTTGCTGAAAAGCCAAACCTTCTCATGGCAAATCTTGAAAAGGAAAACGAGTCATTAAAAGAAAAGATCAAAGTGCTGACAACTGATCTAGATAGTTTTGTGCAAATTCAAAAAGCGTTTGAAAAACCTGAAAGATCTTACAGAGAATTCTTACATCAAAATGGTTCTGAGCACAAAGAAAGACAGGATCATAAACATCACAATCATGCTTATAGATATTCTTATCATGGCAAAAAGCAAAGTGTACAATGTTCATATTGTAAAAAATTTGGCCATCATATCTCAAATTGCTTCAAAAGAGAAAAGGTTAACTATAGAAGGTTTACTAACCCTCAAGGACCCAAAGATCTATGGGTACCTAAGTCTCTTTTAATGACAAATGCAGGAGTGCCTCTTAGCATCCAAGAAAAGGTTGTGGCTATTAGACAGTGGATGTTCAAGGCACATGACAGGCGAAAAAGATAAGTTTCTCTCTTTAGAGAAAGTACAGGGAGGCTTTGTTACCTTTGGTAACAATGACAAAGCTTGGATAAAAGGTACAGGTACAATAGGTAAACAAAATTCTGCTTCTATTAAGAAAGTTCAATATGTTGAAGGATTGAAATATAACTTGATCAGTATTAGTCAACTTTGTGAAAATGGACACAATGTCATTTTTAAAAACAAATTATGTTTGATTACTGAAGAATCTTCTGGAAAAGTCTTGTTTACAGGATTCAGAAGTAAAAATCTATATTTTTTGGATCTAGATGAGTTACCAAGTGAAACCTGCTTTGTATCAGCAAATGATGATAAGTGGATCTGGCATAGGAAAGTTGGTCACACTAGTATGAAAACCATTTCCAAAGTCTCTAAACTTGAACTTGTGAGAGGTTTACCTAAAATAAAATTTGAGAAAGATAAAGTTTGTGAAGCTTATACTCATGGGAAACAAGTCAAATCCAGCTTCCATTCTGCAAATTTGATTTCCACTCATAAACCTTTGGAATTGTTGCACATGGATTTGTTTGGACCTATTAAAACTGCAAGTTTAAGTGGAAAAAGATATGGTTTTGTAATTGTTGATGATTACTCAAGATACACTTGGGTGTTATTTTTGAAAAACAAAGATGACTCATTTCAAGCTTTCAAAGTTTTCTTCAAGAAAGTTCAGAATGAACAAAATTCCAAAGTGATTACTGTAAGAAGTGACTATGGAGGAGAGTTCGAAAACTGTTTTTTCCAAACCTTCTTTGGCAAACATGGAGTGTCACATAATTTCTCCTGTCCAAGAACTCCACAACAAAATGGAGTTGTTGAAAGGAAGAATAGAACCTTGCAGGAAATGGCAAGAACCATGTTAAATGATTCAAACATTGAGAAATATTTTTGGGCTGAGGCCATAAACACTGCCTGCTACATTCTGAATAGAGTCACCATTCGAAAAGGCTTGAACAAAACTCCCTATGAACTTTGGAAAAACAAAAAGCCAGATATCTCTTATTTTCACATCTTTGGTTGTAATTGTTATGTGTTGAATAACAAGGACAACCTTAGCAAATTTGATTCAAAGTCTGACAAAGGCATTTTTCTTGGTTACTCTACTTCATCTAAAGCATATAGGGTTTATAATTTGAGAACCAAAATAGTTAAAGAAAGTATGCATGTGATTTTTGATGAAATTGATAACTTTGTTAATAAAAGAAAGGACGATGAGTCAGAGGAAGATCTAGTTAGCTCCGAAAAGTTCAATGATAAGGAAGATCAAGACAAGTCAACTCCTGAACCTGGAACTTCCTCAAAGCATTCAAATAATAATGAGAACTCTCAGAATCAAGACATGCCTCGAAGTTGGAAGATGGTGGTTCATCATCCTCAAGATCAAATCATTGGAGATACTTCAGAACCAGTCAGAACCAGAATGTCTTTCAGGAAAGAACCATCAAGTATGGCCTTCATATCTGAAATTGAGCCTAAAAACGTCAATGATGCTCTTCAAGATGATTCATGGATAGAAGCCATGGAAGAAGAACTTACTCAATTTAAGAAAAATGAAGTATGTAAACTGGTTCCAGCACCTGCCTATTAATCAGTGATTGGAACAAAATGGGTCTTCAGAAACAAGCTAGATGAAAATGGCAAAGTCACAAGGAATAAAGCCAGACTTGTTGCACAAGGATACAATCAAGAGGAACGTATAGACTATGATGAGACCTACGCTCCTGTTGCTCGTTTGGAAGCAATTAGAATTCTTCTTGCCTATGCTGCTCGCAAGAATGTTAAACTTTTTCAAATGGATGTTAAAAGTGCCTTTTTAAATGGATATTTAAATGAGGAAGTTTATGTACATCAACCTCCTGGATTTATTGACCAACAAAAACCTAATCATGTTTTTAAACTTTCTAAAGCTTTATACGGATTGAAACAAGCTCCAAGAGCTTGGTATGAAAGGTTGAGTAACTTCCTGATAAAAAATGGTTTTTCAAGAGGCAAGATTGATGTTACACTTTTCAGAAAAATCCATGAAAATGATCTTCTCTTAGTTCAAATCTATGTAGATGACATTATCTTTGGAGCAACAAATGAAAACTTGTGCAAAGAGTTTAGTAGACTTATGAAAAGTGAGTTTGAGATGAGCATGATGGGTGAGTTAAGATTTTTTCTTGGCTTACAAATTAGACAACTTGAGGATGGTGTATTTATTTTTCAAGAAAAATATGTTAAAGATCTTCTCAAAAAATATAAAATGAATGAAGCCAAACAAATGGCTACCCCTATGCATCCATCCTCAAGTATTGATAAAGATGAGGAAGGTAAATCTGTATCTGAGAAAGAATATAGAGGCATGATTGGTTCATTGTTATATCTAACTGCCAGCAGGCCAGATATAGTGTTTGTTGTATGTTTATGTGCCAGATTTCAAACCTCCCCAAAAGAATCACATTTAATAGCCGTGAAAAGAATCTTCAGATATCTTGTGGGCACAACTGATCTGGGACTTTGGTATAAAAAGAAAACTCACTTCGAGCTAGTTGGATATTGTGATGCTGACTTTGCGGGTGATAAAGTTGAGAGGAAGAGTACAAGTGGATCTTGCCAACTCTTGGGAGAATCTTTAGTATCTTGGTCATGCAAGAAGCAAGGAACCATTGCACTCTCTACAACCGAAGCCGAGTACATCTCAGCTTCAGCATGTTTCTCTCAACTCCTTTGGATTAGAAATCAACTTGAGGATTATTCTATAAGGTATCCTTGCATCTCAATCTATTGTGATAACACAAGTGCTATTAATCTTACAAAAAATCCTATTCAACATTCTATAACTAAACACATTGATACCAAACATCATTTTATTAGGGATCATGTTCAGAAAAAGGAAGTTGAAATGATTTTCGTGGATACCAAAAATCAACTAGCTGATATATTTACAAAACCTCTTGTTGAAGAAAATTTCACTTTCATCAAGAGTAAATTACATATTATTAAATCCCCTTAATTGAAAAATATATATTGTTGCGGTATAAAACCTTCTCTGAAGTGTACTCGTTCGAACTCCCTCTTGAACTCTCATCAACTACAGATATGAGGTAGTTGAGGAAGGTGAAATAATATGAAATATCTCTCATTCAAAATTATTTGAATTTGGGCGCGACATCAGTTATGTGACGTATGTCAGAAATGGCATTGATTGCCTTCTCTTTCCCTATAACCGTTATCACCCAACGGTTACTCCCACCACCGCCTCACCATTTATTTAAGTGGACTCAGTCCACTCAAACCTTCTCTGTTTGAATTTCTCAACATGGTTCGTCTCAAGAAAACCACTTACACCTTATCATCGCAGGAGAAACCTCCTCACCTCATCCCTGATTATCCTCCTGATCAAGCCCAAGCTTCACCAGTAACTTCCAAGCAACCCAAGAAACCCAGAACATCCTCCACACCTCGTAGGTCCTCTCGTATCTCTTCCATTTCTCCCTCCACTAAGATTTCTGTACCTTCCACAGAGCAGACAATGATAGTTATTCGAAAAGAGGAAGTTGTTCCTGAATCCGTTGAACCCAAATCTGCGAAGAAAGAAAAGAAAAAGAAGAAGAGGCCTCTGGAAAGCGTTGCAGATAAATGGATTAACAAATCTATTCTTTCTGGAAGGATCTATCTATTGTTTGAACTTCAAACAAAAGGATGGAATTTCTTTCCCAACACCGAATCACAAAAATGGTCGGATCTTCTTCAAATCTCTGAAAGCTCTTGTCCTTCCATGGTCAATGTTTTCTACTCTAACCTTCACTGTACCAAGGACATGACCAAAATCACAAGCTTTGTTCGAGGCAAACGTATGGAACTCACTCCTGAAAATGTTGGAGAAGCCTTGGAAATTCCTCACGATGGAAACAGAGTATATGATGATGATTGGTTAGACGTCCCCCACCTTTCAGAAGAACGTGTCAAAGAAAGTGTTCTCACAGATCCTACCACTGACGTCAGCCATCAAAATCTAGTTGGATTGGCCAAGGTCTTTCACAGCATGAGCATTCATCACCTTGCGGCTAGAGGAGGAAGTTCTCACAAAGTTTCAAATGTTGATCTCATTATTATCTACCATCTCATCACCAAAACTCCCCTCTGTCTTCCTTACATTATAATTCGTTACATGCTTCAAGTGGCGGCTTCGTCCAGAGTTACCATTGCCTTGCCCTATGGTATGTTTTTATCCAAGATTTTCAAATTTCATGGAATAAAAATTAAGGAAGAAGAAGCTTCCTATGAGAGACCATCATTCTACTCAAAGAATCTCAGACAAATGGGCCTCACTGATCTTGTAACACCTCAATTTTCGTATTAATACATATGTATATATGCCTGAATATATTAATAATTTTTTTGTTAATTTTTATGTAAGTTACTTTGGAAATTAGTATTTTTAGTAATGCTTTATTGTTTTATTATTATCTTTATTTTTGTAAAACATTAGTTTGAAATATTAATATTATCTTGTTAATAATTATTTAAATTTAAGGAGTATTGGAATGATATTTTATTATTATTCTTAGTACTATTGTTAAGTGAGAATTGTAACACCCTCAAATTTGAATTATTAGGATCCTATATATATTGTATGCTTATATTGGTAATTTTGTGATAACTTGAGTGTGTTTGCCTTAATAATTAGTATATTTTAATTAATACTATTTTACTATATTTTTATTAAATATTAGTTTTGAATTTATTATAGATATTGTAAAATAATGGTATATTTTAAAAGTTAGTAAAAACATGAATTTATTATATTATATACATTATTATATATATATGGAGATATGTGTGTGTGTGCTGATGTTTTAAGAGAAAAAAAAAAAAAAAGATACAATCATATATGACTTATATACATGCTGCTCACGTTTTAAAAAAAATAAAAGGAAGAAGGCCCAAGCCCAGTAGGTCATTATTTTACCATGACTGTTCATCGTCTCTATGAAATAAAATTCAGCCGCGCAGTGAGCGAGCAAATCCTCACTTTGAATTTCTCTGTTCCTGTTCTCTCATCCTAGGCCACAGAAAAATTCCAAAACTTACAACCCAACTCGAAATCGACCAAAGAACACGTTTCCAGCCTCTGTTCGTTCAACCGCGGCTCCGTTCGTCGCGTTTATTTACACTGGGCGAGCTGTAATTTCACTTTTCCGGACACCACAGTTTTCAGTTCGAAAAACGGACGTCGTTTTCGGATTCCTCGCGTCGAAACCTTCAGAAAACAATACTCCTTTGCTCGATTCGGTGAAGTTGATGCCAGACCCTTCGTAACCCCTTTGTCTCGGTATGGCGTTCTCCGGTCACTCTTTTTGCTTCTTTTTAATTTCGTTTCAGCCTTAAAAATTCTGAAAAAATATATTATACTAACTATTATTTTTTCCAGCCGCATTTTGCTCTTTCAAAAAATTTATCCTGTGCTCAGTTGGTGCTCAAATTGTCGTTGTAGCCAGTTTTCTTCACCTTGGAATACTTCAAACTTTTTATTGAGGTAAGGGGTAGATGGATACAAGATTAGTGGGCTTATGGATATAATTAGGCAATAGGGACGTCCCATGGTCCCTAGACTTGGCGCGGTTGTGCAAAATAAGTACCATTGCCATTGTGATGGGAAAATTTGATATTAAATTATGTCATGATGTTAATGTTAGTTGAAATTGTCTTATAAGGTGCTGTTTGAATTGATGTGTTACGATGAAATGTCATGTATGGATCATATGATGATTTGGTTGTCTTGGCTTGTTATTAATAAATGTATGTAAATGTGTTTAAATGAGATTGCTTGTTGCTATTTGATGTTCTGGATTTGTTGTGTTGAGTGAGAGCTAGATGATCATGGAGGGTGGTTTGTTACACTTAGATTCTCTAGGTGGTATATCATGGTTATATGAAAGGATAACTTATGGATGATGGGTGTAATTGTTAGGAGTTAACTAAGGTATAATGATATTTTTTAGCGTTTAAGTTATGGTACAAGCAAGCCTTAGGACTAGGATATGATGGTCTTATTGTGGTGTCGATGGTTTAAATGCTCTAGAAGCAAGATTTGGTGTTATGAGTATTTCAGCCTAGTTGACAACTTAGAGTAATAGTTATACAGAAAAAATTATGCAGAAAGATGACTAAGTCTAGAATTATTTTAGCAAAGTCTCACTAATTGAATTTTTAAATTCAGGATATAATAAGTATTGACCCAAACTCTCTTGGATAGTGTCCTATAATTTAAGGGGAGTAGTACGGTACGTCCGGTCAAAAAAGTAAGTTGAAACACTTGAGTTAAGAGTTGGAAATTTAGTTAAGTTAGTCTAGACTTAGTGTGGTGAGGTAGGTTGATAACTTGGACTTGTTCCAAGATTGTGGGAAATTTGTCAGTTTACTGACGAGTAGTACCTTGTTATCGTTGTTATAACCGGCCGCTTGATGAGATGGTTGGTGAGTTGTTGTTGTTGTTGTTGTTAGACACTTGCTTGGTTTGTGTTCATGCATCATATGTGTCTTGTTAAGTTAACGTTATTGGGGGTGAGCAACGATGATGCGATATAGTATCGGCCATGATGGGCAAGGTACGACCTTGGGGGTCAATCGGATAGAGCGTCTTATATAAAGGCGGTGGATAGCTACCACGGTGGGCGTGACCAATAAATATACCTAAGCACTGACTAGACACTGTTCGTACTCAAGAGTGATGATGTTTTCTCACTCGCTCATCTGAGTTGGTTTGGATCCACATGTTCGGTGAAGTAGACGTTGTCTAGGATTGCATAAGTACTCGTTGAGTCAAGCATTCATGTTATGTGTTGATTAAGTTAACGTGTTGTATGCGCATTGTTTAAGCTATGTCCTTTGCCGTTTTGTGCTATGATTGTATATGATGTCTAACCCCTTTTTGCTGTGGCTACTCATACACCATTGTGTATGTTTAGACGATGAGACTGCAGGTGACGATGACGACGTGGCTGAGGAGTGATCTATGGGCGCGGTCATCGTAGATTAGGATTTTCGATGTTTTGGTTATTATCGATGTTGTTATTTTCGAAGTAAATGTTTAGGGTCAGCTCTGAGACGTTGTGACATCGGGGTGTTTGTATCATGTGAATTTTATTCGTAACCGTCAAATGATTATTTCCGCAAGTTTATGAGAGTGTGACGACTCTACCTTTATTTATGAAAATTTTATTTGACTGTATTTTTCAGCAGTTACATTTTTTTTCTTAATTTATTTTCGTAACGATAACATGCGGGGTAGAGGGTGTCACAATTAGTGGTATCAGAGCAGTTCGGTTCTAACCGGGCTTTGTGTGTGGTCTATTGTGTTTCAGTGCGTGAACTCTGAGTTGAGTTACATGCATTACTTGTTTAATTTTGTTTGTTCTGGTACACGAACAATTCTCAGTGGGCTAAGTTCACAGGAGTATATGATAGATAGAGCTAAGATAGTAGGTACCTGAACCATTAGCTATGAATCTTGGGTTAGCAATTTCCTAAGTTGTTAATTTCTTAGTATCTTGTTTAAAATTATGCTTAGTGAATTGAGAAGGATCAACCCAGAACTGAGAGATGCAGGTTAACCCTTAGTAGTTGCACTTAAGGTGCAAGACTTTTAGCCATTACCTTAAAGGAATTCTAGTAAGTACAATGGGCTAGTAGCTTAACTAGAGAGGATGAGCTGACCTTATTTTAGATTTACAACATTGTTAGCTGGGAAATATGTTATCAGAGTAGCGCAGCGGAATCGTGGCTATGCTATAGGAAGGATCTTTTGTAGAGCTTGAGGGTAATCATGTGGCGTCGACATCTTTACGCTTAAGCCCCTATCAGAGAACCTTATGGAAGAATAGGTGATTGTTGCACATGGTTATTATTGCTTGGATTACCTGGTGAGCAGTAGGAGGGACTGCAGCCAATCACTTACCGCCGGTGAGAAAAGCAATGATAATCAGTTTGGTGGATAGTATTAGTTTTTTTGAATTACCTTAGCTACTAGAATTAGTTATGGGCATAGATTATCTACATTGCAGTTAAATTCTTAAGGGCTTCGGATAGGCATAAGACTTTGAAACCGTAGATTCTAAAGGTGGAAAGTAATTTTTCCTAGGCGTAGAGACAAGCTTAGAGTGAGGATAGAAGTAGAACGTAATGGGGGACATTAGTTAATCTTTGGGAAATATATTGTTTTGCCTTCTGATAAGACCACAAACCGATTTTAGATGTTCTAACAGAAACCGAGTCTATCATTGTGTAGCACCCTATAGAATGTTTTTCCTAGAGTAAGTTGAGCGAGGGAATAATAAAGGTTTTAAGGGTACCTTAAGATAAATATTGTAGTTAGTCATGCCTTAATTTGCGATAGACTACTTTTGCTATATCGTGTGCTTAACTTTAATGACTATGAAACATTGCATGCAAACATGATATTTCTTTTAGGATAAATAGGTTTCTTTTTTTTATGGAATAAATAGATTAAAAATGATGAATAATTTTTTTATTCATTTTATTTTAACGTTTTAGTCTAACATACTTTAGCCTATAATTTTTGTGTGTGCATTATGCTTAACTAAGTCTTGATTGCTGAATTATTTTCGATATGATATTAAAAAAAAATTAAAATTATTTTGTTACATTCACTGACATGCGGTTAATTGACCTTTCTATATTTTATGCTTCATTTGACTCTCTATTAAATACAATATACAAACGTGTTATTTCTTTCAAGGGGACTTCAGGTTATACTGAATATTTATATTGAAATGTGAAAGCGCTACGTTATATCTGTTGCTTAGTTTGCTTTGAAAATGTTACATGCTTGAACCGAGGTAAGTTTCTGAACTTTGTTAGATATTTATATGACTGTGTTGCATTACTAAATTATTGATTTCTAGTTTAAATATCTGATGCCTTTTGATCAGCTTATGTATTTAGCTCGTGATTAATCTTGGCTGCAATATCAAAGGCCTTTGATAAGGGAAATTATTTTGTTTGTGTTTCATTTTTTTCTATTAGTATTAATATTTATAAAAAAAATGTTATTTTCTCTTTCTAAATTGATGCTTTAGTCTGTCGTACTTTGGTCGTTAACTTTTGTATATTATGTTTAAGTGAATATTGATTGTTGAATTGTTGTTTATGATATGTTGCTAAATGTGTGTATATATATATATATATATTATAGCTTTAATTATGAAGTGGTTCCTAAGGATTTAGATGTTAGCCTTGTTGATTCGTTGTGGTTGTTGCAGTTTTGAAGCCTTAAGATAGTAATTTTTAGTATTCCTTAGTTTAAGAGTTAATCCTAAAAAGAGCCATGAAAGTCACTTGAGCATGATTGGTTAGTACACTAGACATTTAAGTTACAACTTTTGAAATCCTAGACCTTTAAAAGGACTAAGTTCTCCAGCTAGTGACCTTAGTTGACCCTCTTAAGAAAGAATTGTGTGGAATATATATAGCAATAGTAAAGATGGTTGCATGATGTTTTAGGGACATGAACCGTATCGTTTAATAGCACCTAGAGAAATTCCAAGGACGGAATTTTTTTTTAAGGGGGGTGGAATTGTAACACCCCAATTTTCGTATTAATACATATGTATATATGCCTGAATATATTAATAATTTTTTTGATAATTTTTATGTAAGTTACTTTGGAAATTAGTATTTTTAGTAATGCTTTATTGTTTTATTATTATCTTTATTTTTGTAAAACATTAGTTTGAAATATTAATATTATCTTGTTAATAATTATTTAAATTTAAGGAGTATTGGAATGATATTTTATTATTATTCTTAGTACTATTGTTAAGTGAGAATTGTAACACCCTCAAATTTGAATTATTAGGATCCTATATATATTGTGTGCTTATATTGGTAATTTTGTGATAACTTGAGTGTGTTTGCCTTAATAATTAGTATATTTTAATTAATACTATTTTACTATATATTTATTAAATATTAGTTTTGAATTTATTATAGATATTGTAAAATAATGGTATATTTTAAAAGTTAGTAAAAACATGAATTTATTATATTATATACATTATTATATATATATGGAGATATGTGTGTGTGTGCCGATGTTTTAAGAGAAAAAAAAAAAAAAAAAAAGATACAATCATATATGACTTATATACATGCTGCTCACGTTTTAAAAAAAATAAAAGGAAGAAGGCCCAAGCCCAGTAGGTCATTATTTTACCATGACTGTTCATCGTCTCTATGAAATAAAATTCAGCCGCGCAGTGAGCGAGCAAATCCTCACTTTGAATTTCTCTGTTCCTGTTCTCTCATCCTAGGCCACAGAAAAATTCCAAAACTTACAACCCAACTCGAAATCGACCAAAGAACACGTTTCCGGCCTCTGTTCGTTCAACCGCGGCTCCGTTAAATCGCGTTTATTTCTGTTGGGCGAGCTGTAATTTCACTTTTCCGGACACCACAGTTCTCGATCCGAAAAACGGACGTCGTTTTCGGATTCCTCGCGTCGAAACCTTCAGAAAACAATACTCCTTTGCTCGATTCGGTGAAGTTGATGTCAGACCCTTCGTAACCCCTTTGTCTCGGTATGGCGTTCTCCGGTCACTCTTTTTGCTTCTTTTTAATTTCGTTTCAGCCTTAAAAATTCTGAAAAAATATATTATACTAACTATTATTTTTTCCAGCCGCGTTTTGCTCTTTCAAAAATTTTATCCTGTGCTCAGTTGGTGCTCAAATTGTCGTTGTAGCCAGTTTTCTTCACCTTGGAATACTTCAAACTTTTTATTGAGGTAAGGGGGTAGATGGATACAAGATTAGTGGGCTTATGGATATAATTAGGCAATAGGGACGTCCCATGGTCCCTAGACTTGGTGCGGTTGTGCAAAATAAGTACCATTTCCATTGTGATGGGAAAATTTGATATTAAATTATGTCATGATGTTAATGTTAGTTGAAATTGTCTTATAAGGTGCTGTTTGAATTGATGTGTTACGATGAAATGTCATGTATGGATCATATGATGATTTGGTTGTCTTGGCTTGTTATTAATAAATGTATGTAAATGTGTTTAAATGAGATTGCTTGTTGCTATTTGATGTTCTGGATTTGTTGTGTTGAGTGAGAGCTAGATGATCATGGAGGGTGGTTTGTTACACTTAGATTCTCTAGGTGGTATATCATGGTTATATGAAAGGATAAATTATGGATGATGGGTGTAATTGTTAGGAGTTAACTAAGGTATAATGATATTTTTTAGCGTTTAAGTTATGGTACAAGCAAGCCTTAGGACTAGGATATGATGGTCTTATTGTGGTGTCGATGGTTTAAATGCTCTAGAAGCAAGATTTGGTGTTATGAGTATTTCAGCCTAGTTGACAACTTAGAGTAATAGTTATACAGAAAAATTATGCAGAAAGATGACTAAGTCTAGAATTATTTTAGCAAAGTCTCACTAATTGAATTTTTAAATTCAGGATATAATAAGTATTGACCCAAACTCTCTTGGATAGTGTCCTATAATTTTAGGGGAGTAGTACGGTACGTCCGGTCAAATAAGTAAGTTGAAACACTTGAGTTAAGAGTTGGAAATTTAGTTAAGTTAGCCTAGACTTAGTGTGGTGAGGTAGGTTGATAACTTGGACTTGTTCCAAGATTGTGGGAAATTTGTCAGTTTACTGACGAGTAGTACCTTGTTATCGTTGTTATAACCGGCCGCTTGATGAGATGGTTGGTGAGTTGTTGTTGTTGTTGTTGTTAGACACTTGCTTGGTTTGTGTTCATGCATCATATGTGTCTTGTTAAGTTAACGTTATTGGGGGTGAGCAACGATGATGCGATATAGTATCGGCCATGATGGGCAAGGTACGACCTTGGGGTCAATCGGATAGGAGCGTCTTATATAAAGGCAATGGATAGCTACCACAGCTGGGGCGTGACCAATAAATATACCGGTTACCCTGACTAGACACTGTTCGTACTCAAGAGTGATGATGTTTTCTCACTCGCTCATCTGAGTTGGTTTGGATCCACATGTTCGGTGAAGTAGACGTTGTCTAGGATTGCATAAGTACTCGTTGAGTCAAGCATTCATGTTATGTGTTGATTAAGTTAACGTGTTGTATGCGCATTGTTTAAGCTATGTCCTTTGCCGTTTTGTGCTATGATTGTATATGATGTCTAACCCCTTTTTGTTGTGGCTACTCATACACCATTGTGTATGTTTAGACGATGAGACTGCAGGTGACGATGACGACGTGGCTGAGGAGTGATCTATGGGCGCGGTCATCGTAGATTAGGATTTTCGATGTTTTGGTTATTATCGATGTTGTTATTTTCGAAGTAAATGTTTAGGGTCAGCTCTGAGACGTTGTGACATCGGGGTGTTTGTATCATGTGAATTTTATTCAGAATCACAAATGATTATTTCCGCAAGTTTATGAGAGTGTGACGACTCTACCTTTATTTATGAAAATTTTATTTGACTGTATTTTTCAGCAGTTACAATTTTTTTCTTAATTTATTTTCGTAACGATAACATGCGGGGTAGAGGGTGTCACAGATCTGCCTCCTGAAGTGATTCAAAGTGTTGGTCCACAAGAAACTGCTCCAATTTCTGCAAAGCTTACGGAAACTGAGGTTCCTAAAAGAAAAAAGAAGTCAGTATCAAAAAGGGTTGTTCAAAAAATCTCTCTTGAAGAGAAAAAACTAACTGAGGAGATCCAACGTCCATCATCACCAATACTATCTCCTCTTAAGATTGAAGGAAAGAAAGAAGAGACAGTTCAAGAAGGTACTGTTGCAAAGGAAGTTGATGTTACAGAAGAATAGGAGGTTAATAAGGAAGTTCACCCTATAGCAGAATCCATTCCAGCAGCTGAAGTTCTAACACAAGAATTTTCTGATATACCACAAATTCCAGTTGGTGCCAAGCGCAAACGCACCAAAGAAGAAAAGGAAGCACGAAAACACAGGAAAATGGTAAGACTTGCTCGACAACAAAAGGCTCCTGTCATTGAGCTACCTCCTCCTTCTCCACTAATTCAACCCCAACCTCAACCTGAACATACAGAAGTTACTAAAGAGAGAGTTCCTGAACTCTCTCAAGAAGAGATACAGAGTGAAATTCCTGGTGCTGAAACTCAAGGGGAGCAATCTCCTTCTGTGGAAGACATCTCTGATGATCCTCCAAGTCTCCAAATTACTCAAGAGGCCAACACCCTTGCAAAGGTATCTGCCCTCGTTTTCATTCCTGGCATTTTTCAATCACCCACAAAAACTGGCAACACATTCAGCTCTGAAGATATGGCAAAATTCCTATATCCTTCTCCACCGGTTTTTGATACTTCACTTAAACAAGCCCGATTTGCTTCAGTTTTTCCTGACCCCACATTAGAAATGCTTCGCTTTGACCAATCTCCAATCAAACTTCCTTCATCCTCCATGCCACCTCCATAAGCTACTGAGACTGCGGCACCTGAAGCCAAGGAATTATCTCTTGTGGATCGCATCAGCAAGTTGGAGAAACACATGAAAAAATCAAGGGACCACCAAAAGCACATCATTGAATCTCAGCGTGTGATTCAGCAGGAAGTTCGTTACTATGCTGCTAGGTCTGAAATGTATCAAGCATTGCTCATTCAGCATGTGGTACCTCACCTTGCCCCCACACTTCAACTTCCTGCTCTTGCTCCACCACAAGTCTTTCCAGATGTGCCTGCTCCTGCTCCATCATCTTCCTCTGGAGACTCTTCTCCCTCTAAGTAACTGCTATGTATCTCTAATGTCCCCCTTCCTTTTGATAATGACAAAAGGGGGAGTTATTAGACTATTAGACTATTAAGTATTTTCTAATATACGTTTATTGGATATACTAGGCAATGCTTAAAGTATGTTTTGTTTGGCCAATCGATCCTATGATCCGTTTTGTTGTTGGCTATCAAATTGTAAACTAGTACAATTTTTTCAGTAGCTGAACAATATGTAAAGTTCATATGAGCTATAAGCTCCTTTTGTTGAATGAAAACCATTTCAGGTTCTGAAAACTTGCTTGCACTATTATCAAACTCTCTCTAGCAAATTTTTAAATGTTGAATATTTGTATGCATAGATTCAGGGGGAGCACAAATATTTCCAATAATCTTTATAATAAGTTTGGTTAAACATTAGAAAACTTAACACTCTCTCAAAAGTTTGCCATCATCAAAAAGGGGGAGATTGTTGCGACAATTCCTAAAATCTTGAGTTTTGAGTGATGATCAAACCTTTGACAAAGAGTGAAATGTTTTCTAATCATTGTTATCTAATGTCTCTACTTGAGCTTTATGATACAAGATAGGACCAAGAGACATTATGCAAGAAGAAAGTTAAAGGCAGTCAGACAAAAATTTGAGTATCAAGAAAGTTCATTAATCTGTCTTGAGAAAGTTCTTTCAACACAAGAAAAAGATCAAAGACACTTTCCTTGTCTTTGCTACTTCAAGGAAAGATAAATTAGAAAATCCTCACTCAAAATTGAATGTACAAAAGCATCGAATCAAAGCACTATTGTACAATCATCAAGTGAAGACACTATTAAGATTCAGTACGAGGAAGATCAAACACTGATTGCCTCTGGGTTATGCTTGAGAAGGTTCGCAATGAAAGAAACAAAATCCATCCGTTGAAGATCGACATGACTAGCTCACAGGATCGCAATGAGTTGACTCTACTGACACAAGGACAAGGCTATAAGTCAGAAGCTACGTGGAGCCTTTTCCAACGGATATAATGAAGGGAAGCCTATAAATACCAGTTGAAATGCTTCATTCATAGTTAGAGAACTTACTGGAAAACACTGAAAGCACATCCTAGCCAGTCTTAAACTTTCTCTCATCTGCACTCAGATTCAGCGCTAAATCTTTTTGGGATACAACTTACTGAGTGTCCTAGTAGCTTACACTTCATCTTATGTAAACTTAGAATATTCAAAGCTATTCTTTTCCCACAAACATTTTATTGTATTTGTAATCTTGTTTCTCTCTTCTACCAAGCTACCAAGGTGGTGAGTGTTGGCAAGAAGGTTTAGCAAGTGGAACTTTCTAAACTTGTTGAAGCTTCTAAAGTTGAGATAGTTGATAGGGTTGTAGAGCAAACTATCTTGTAAGCTTTTGGGTCTTGGAGGGACTTGAAAAGCAGTGTAACTATTTGAGAAAATAGTGGAAATACTCACTGGAATTGAGGAGTGGAAGTAGCCTAAGTTGGGTGAACCACTATAACTATTGTGTGTAAACTTTCTATCTCTTATCTCATTTACATTTCAGCACTGCTCTTATTAGAAAGTTTAGATCATTTAAAAATTCAATATTAACAAGTTCATCGCAGCACACATCTCTTATTAAGAATTTCTATTGAACTTAAATATTGAAACGTATATTCAAGCTTCCATCTATATTCACAAAAGATCATTTTATCAACTGTCCATTCATTAGAAAGTTTGGTCATTACTGATTCATTAACCCTTTGTACTCCAAGAAACTTCTTGAGAGATAGTTAGCTTGTTTCAGGAAGTTTAAATTTTAAACAGTCACAGTTCAACCCCTTCTCTGTGACATCAAAACACTTCAGAAGTAACCTGATAACTCTTAGAAATAAGAGTTATTTATGCTTTATTAACTATGAATCAAGTGAGTTCAAGAGTAATTTAGGGCCTTTAATTATTAGAATAGTGTAAATAATGTGATTTCTTTTGCTTGGTGCTGTTTAAGGCACTTTGATGTTTTTATGAGCATTTTAATGTGTTTTGCTATTGTGCAGGATTTTATGGAAGAAATGTTCAGTGCCAAATTTGGTGCCATGGCACTGGGTCCTAATGTGAGCAGCCTTGACTTTAGTGCAGCAGCGTGGCCTAGTGATTTAAGATGAAGAAAAGGACTCTGTCCTTCATTTTATAGACTGCAGCATGTGCACTTGGTCGTCCCCTCTGCAAAGTATTTTCTCTCAGCTAGCTAAAGGACAAAAGCCTTTATTTTTGGGCCAAAAAGACAACATCTTTCTTGGGATCAGCATTGGCTAGCCCATTTAAGGAGAGACTATATAAGGACAATGACCTAATCAAGTAAAGGGAGGCTGGTTCTGATATTCCTCTGCTAGGGCAGCATCTGTCCCCTCTAAGAGAAGCAGCCGCATTTCTGCTCTTCCCCTTCAAATGTAACACCCCGTTTCCATAGCGCTACTGTACAACCCAATCTAATGCTGAAAACTTTTAATGCTTGTATGCTTTTAGTTAAAGAGTACTCTTATGTATTTCGCAATGGAAAAATAGGAGTACATTTTTTTTTCATTTCCTTTTCTTTGAAACCTTTTTCAAAATGAGACATAGAGTACTACAGTTTTCTAAATGATGCCAATTCAGACTTTTGCAATTATCAGAGTATAATGCATCACAAAATAATACTTCACATAACATAATCACTTCGCACTAAGGCGAGGTTTTCTGAAAAGAGTAATTACAAAACAACAAATACAAAACCCTAAGCTAAGCTGGCCAACAACTATAACTCTTATTGAGAAACAGCTCAGCAAGACCAAACACGAAGTACTCAGGGGAATCTTCCTCCACTGGCTCAATCTTCAGTGCTCCTGGAAGACGAAACTGAAGCAACTATCGAACTCCATCTGGAAGTGACATCCATAAGGATATCCAATCCCACAACAGTGCAAGGGTAAATCCTTTGTCCACTAGTTTATCATAGGCTATGTCGCATGCAAACAATATATACATATATAATACAACAATATGCTTTTATATACATATACATACTTAATAGACCACACGCATCATCATGGTATATCAAGCATTGTATGTGAGCAACCAAAACAACCAACAGATCAACAATCAAGTCACTACAATATCAAACTATTGCATGTGAGCAGGCAAGTCTATCAACAGACCAGTGATCAAGTCATCACAATATCAAATTCATCACATATCATAAATGTGGTTAGCTATGCATGTCAATGCAGTATGACAAGTTGTGTATACACCTGCAATCTTAATAGGTCAGTAGTATGACGGGGACTACTTTCCCAACGTCCGAACAAGATAGCCTCTGCTTAGGCTGGCCACTACTTTGGCTTGCCTCTACTTAGGCAATGCAGTGTCAACTCGTCTTTTGAAGTCTATAAGACCAATCAAACGCTCTGAGTGACATGACAACTCGTCTTTTGAAGTCTTTAAGACCAATCAAATGCTCCGAGTGTCGATGCTCAATGGTTAGTACGTATCCAAACAAATTCAACAATATGACATGCTTACCGTAGTGAACGCCTGAGTGATATCCAAAAAATTCTACAATATGGCATGCTCACCGTAGTGAACGCCCGAGTGATATCCAACAAATTCTACAATATGGCGTGCTCACATGCAATAGTGGATCGACGAACCCTCACTCACTCAACTTAGTGGGTTTCCAAATCTTAATTAACAAGAGTTCAACACAGGACACAAAGTCCGGGTGCTTAACTGCAGAACGCGAGTCCCAATCTTAGATTGAAACTCTAGGCACGTAATGCGGAACACTAGGCTCAATTTTTAGGTTGAGATACTAGGCACGCCATACGAAACACTAGGTCCAATCCTTAATCAAGTAAATGCGCACGCAAGCAGGACATTAAGTCCCAGCACAGGACACATGGCCCATATGCTCAATAGGAACACTAGGTTCCCTATGTTTTATTCTTTCGAAACTCGATCTATGAAATCTCTTCCTCAGTTCTTGTATCACTCCTATGTATCTGAAAATACTTTTTAGTTCTAGGTCATTGAAACCCTAGTTGTGCTAAATAACACACTGGAAGAATTTCCAGACGCATTATTTAACTCAACCATTTTCGTAAATTGTACTATTTATTTCAAGTTCTTTTCCCTACTATTATTCCATTGAAATTTCCTTGCAAGCTTTTGAACGTGAACACAAGAAGGGGGGTTGAATTGTGTTAAAAAACTTTTCACAAACTGTGCGTAAAAACTTCAACACAAGTTGTTCAAAACTGTTTTGTATATCGGATGCAGAAAATTAAACAGGACCGGATGCAGAAATTTAAACAGTTTATAGAAACTTGTTTTACTGAGCAAGGTAAAGATAAATAATGTAAAGCAGTAAATGATGAGACTCAGAGATTTATACTAGTTCACCACCAACTGGTAGCTACGTCTAGTCCCTTCGTTCCTGAAGGATTTTCCACTATAATCAACTGATTACAATTTCCTCAAGAGTATTCTTCTGTCACAAACTTGACAATACTCTCAACTTCTCAAAACGACTCAGTACAGTCGAGCTTTTGAGGAACAGAGCCTTAATTAGGCCAAATACAGTTTTACAAAAGAGATTATGCTTTTGATAACAATCAAAATAACTCTCACAGAGAGGATGAAAAGATTAAGCTCAAAACAGAATAGTTTTCTAAAAGAAAGTATAAGACGCTGAGTTCAGTTCTTTGTAGACCAGAAACTTGGCACGAAGCTTGATTTCACTTGAGTAATATAGCTTTCAGAATGAAGTTTCTTCATAGTTTGTCCAACATTTCTTCAATGAATATATTGGGGTATTTATAGGAGTCTTCAAGGGTATTACCGTTGCAGTGAGAATATCTCCTTTTCATTGAGTGAGGTAATTTGAAATGTAGTCCTTTTCTTCCTTTCCAGAGAATATCAGAATAGTATACATTACCGTTTTCGTACTATCTGCTATTTGCAATTGCCTTGTACGATTTTTGTCTTATGCTAAAGGTGTCACCTTTGCATCCTCGTACATCAAAATGAGCGCACAAAATCAAATTCGAATTTCGTTCTAGAATAGTCTGAGGCTAAGAGCAAAAACGTGATCATCACGTGCTTCATTAAAGAGATCAGACGCTCGCTCAGAAGAGAGGACGGACGCTCGCAGCAATTGAGTGTTCCACGTGTCAAGAAGTAATACTGCTGGACGCTTGCTATTAACAAGACGCTGAAGTGAGTTCGGATGCTGACACTAGTGGATTGTATTCAATTCTTTTGTATATTTCTTCTTCTTCCTTGAGTGATTTGTACATATAAATGAAGCTTTTGATACCTGTACACTCAAAGATATGTTAGAAGATAAATTGTTCTCTTGAGAAATATTTTGTTATCATCAAAATTAATGAGGGTCTAAACTTCTCAATCGTTTAGGTTCCAACAATCTCCCCCTTTTTGATGATGACAAATATCCAAGGTTGATGAACAATTTAATTTCAAAATAACATCAAGGGTCTCCCCCTAAATTTAACAATTTTGATAGATAAGACAATTCTAGTATTAAGGCGATTGTTGATAAACAAATTCATTTAAGTGATCGCAAAAATACATAGATGAATTAGAGCATATTTTTAACAAAGTGAGATCAGATGCTGATTTTCATTTTATCAAAAAGATTTTCATATTACCAATTTTATTGATCATTGTTAGATTATTAGGTCAATGAATATCAATGCAGTTAATAGATATTAGAGCAATGAATAACCATACAAATGCTATGTATGAAATGATATGCATGATAAATTCAATTTTAGTGTATTCATCGGACGGTGAATTTGTTAATCAGACTTTCACGTGTTCATCAGACCTTTCTTTTACTTCTTTTACTCCCCCTTTTGTCATCAGATAAAAAGAGTGTAAAGCACATCATAGTCAAAAAGATGGCTTAGAAAAATTTGAATGTATATAAACAGATAATCAGATAAAGGTATGTATAGTCAAATAATAATAAAAACACGGAATATATATATAAAAAAATATGAGAGTACCAAAAAAAAAATTATATCACACAAAAAATAAATAAAATTTTTTTAAGGGTTTGGTGGTGGAGGAGGGATGTTGAGACGTTCATATAGAAGTTTCAGTGCATTCTCCAGCTGAGTGACTTTCAGATTAGTAGCCTTCATTTCTTCAAACTCTGCTTTAGGAATGGTGACCATTTCAACTGCAGGAGTAGAAGTAGAAGGTCCAGCTTCTGGTGCAGGTTTCATCTTCTGATGCTCTGCTAGCACCCAGTTGGAAAGCTTCAGTCTCAAGTCCTTCTTTTGTTGAGCCTTTTGAAAGAATGCATCATTTGGTATAAACCATTTGATGAGACTTCCAAGTTTCCTCTGCTCAGATTCTGACTGAATTCTTCTCCTTTTCTCCACCTCTTCTGGATACAGCAAATCCATGAAGACCGTTTCCCTATGCAGAAGAACGTCAGCAGTGAAAGCATCAAACTTATTCCCAGCTTCTTCTCCCCATATCCTTCTGATGAATTCACTCAATGCTTCAGAAGCAAAAGAGATTCCTTCATTTTCTGCCAGGTATAATCCTCTCAGATTTTCCCTGTCATCTTCTGTAAGCACCAGGGGGACTAGGCATGGTAACAAAGCTTTGTCTTTCCATGTCTTCGACTATTGACTCCAAGTGAATCCAATGTTAAAGTGCTTTGTCACAGCAGTCCATTGGACATAAGTCTTCATGCAGTCGAGTGGTCTGATTACTGAGCATCTGAACATATCATCAAAGTAGACTGTTCGCAGATTGATGTCAGTAATTCTGCTGATAGTGCCAACTATTGGTATAGTGGCCTTCTCGGCATTGCAGCAGTTTGAGGACCCAGTTTTCCATTCATCTTCCTTCAGAGAATTCAGGTAAAACCTTCTGGCATGATCCTCAGAGATCTTGGCAATCGGAAGCTTAGAGAATTCCTTAAGATTGTACTTCTTGGGAGCCTTCTCATACTCTGTGAGCCCGATCTTGCTGAATGGCTGCTTGCCAGGAGCAGGTTCTTTCCTTTTCCTAGGGATAGACCAAGGTAGCCACCTTTGTCTGTCTGGTACAATCTTCACAGATACAGACGAAGGATCCATGAACTGTCTGATTACTTCAATCTTCTTCATCTCAAGACAGTGTGCCATGAAGGCAGCTTCTTCATCTGTGATCCACCTTCCGTATTCTTCCAATGTGAGCGGTTCAGTTTGTGGTAGGGATCTAGGAAGGTCAACAGAGAAGGGAATTGCTCTGCTGCCAGATGCTAGTCTCAATCTTCCTTTAAATGACATCTGAAAGTGGTCTTCTCCATCCTTTAAGGTAGCACTCATTGGAGAGGCAATCTCCAGTCTGGCAGCTCCAGAGGTGAAGGTTTTCAAATGCCATGTAGATGGACGATTGTAGATGCTATGATATATCTCATACTTAACAAACCGTGGTTTGTTAATACATGAGACATTCTTCCTTCCACCAAAGTCTGTAGGTTTATGGGTAATGGTGAGTAAGGTGGGAGTGGTTTTGGTGATTTTATAGGTTTTAGGTGTGTAGGGTTTGAAGGGATTAACGAGAGGTACTTTGAATAATAGGTTAAAGGGATGAGAGTGAAGTTTAGAAATATATGTGGTAAGTGAAGTATTTGAGGAATTTTGTGGTAGGTCAAGGTTGAGTGTAGAGGATGATGGTTGGGTAGGTTTAGGGAGGGTAGAGGTTTGTCGGAAGCTCATTCTGGTTTTCTTGGTTTGTGGTTGTGTTTGTGGTTGTGAAACAGACAATAGGGCTGTAGGAATAACATCATGAGCATCAAAGACAGATACTGATTCATCAGCAGTAAAATCGAGTACCTTTGGGTTAACCTCTGAAGACTTAACCAACCTTATTTTCGATCCTCTTGTGACAACAACAGCAGCAGGAAGCGAAGGGATTTGCTTCCCTTGACCGGACGCTGAAGCATCTTTTTCAGCTGCTGGCCTAAACTGTTTCTCCAAGACCTTCTTGATGGGAATTCTATCCTCATCTTCTGGTTCTTCAACAGTAGGTGCAGGAGCCACCTTCTGTTTTGCTCTTCTTGTCTCCCTTGAAGGAGACTCAGCAGGTCTTTTCACACCAGTCATTGAGCTTCTGGTGGTTTTATTTTTAGCTTCTCCTTCCTGTTGCTCTATTTTCACTTTCTTGATCATAGAGCCAGTAATTAGCTGCATTCTAACCAAAGTGTTGACTCCAAAAACTTCTGAATGAACAACAGCGCCAACACCAAAGTATTTTTCTTTTTCTTCTGTGTTGATGGAGTCAGTCAGCTTCCTCACAACGCCGTCTTTAATCATCATAATGGAGAGAAGAACTCCATAAGGGATAACCTTGACGATATTTTTCTTATCAACACTCTTCCTTGAGAAGACAAGGGCATTTATCAGATTGTTGATAATCAACCTTGGCAGATTGATTTTCTTCCCATCCATGTAGTTCCTAATAATGAACTTTTGCTCGCAGTTCACTATGTCGCTTAAGCCAGCCTTCAGAATCACGCTCTTGGCGATGATTTTGTGCAGTACTCGGTAGTGGCTTTTCAAGTCTTTGGTCGTGGGAATAATGTTCTTCTTCTTCAGTTCACGGTAGTTCTTAAACAGGGCTTCGTTGACGTTTTCAAGTCCTCTGTAAGCATCAGCCCAGTTTACATGGTAACTGATTCCTTCACACGGACACTTGATCGTCTGAGCAATAGAGTTGATGGTGAAGCGTAGTTTGAAGCATCTGATGTGTCCTTCTATGATTTCCCCCGGAAGTAAGTACGCATTCCCTCAGAACTGCTTAATAGCGTAGCTCAGTACGTCAACTGATTCCCAGATGAAGTAGTTTTTCCAGCCCAGTTTCTCAAGACCTTCTTCAAAATCAAAACCGTATAGCTTGAAGTTCTCAAAATCAACCCGGTTCTCATTCAGAAGTTTTGCCTCAGAGAAGACGTCGAAAGCAGCAGTGTATTGTCCAACCTTTCTGTCAGCCATTGTAGCAGTTGAAGAGAGGGTGATGGAGGTTTTAGGGTTCGAAAACACACACACACAGAGAGAGAGAGAGAGACAGACAGAGAGACAGAGAGACAGAGAGAAAGATAACAGTTTTGCAAGAAAACGCAGAGTGAAGTGATGGAGCGAAAAATGTGGAGTAGTGGGAAAGTTGATAGAAAATGGTACAGTCCTTTTTCAAAAAATCGCTTCGTATTTCCACATAAAAATTAAATCAAAAAGAAAAGAAAATAAAGATTCGTCTTTTCATTAAATGCAGACGCCAAAAGTAAAGTAAGATCAAGAAAAAGATTTTATCAAAAGACATAAATAATTATGACTCAGTAGATGTAATGAGACGCTTAAGTCCTTAACACGTGTGACACGTGTGGGTGTGCTCGGACGCACGCAACCAATTCACCAGACGATGAGTTATGAAGCACATAACAAATAAGATGCTTATTTATATATATGCTTATGTCATACCAGATGCTGAGATTGTGCATATTATCTGACGCTGAGATTAATCATTCTTCTATAAGATGAAAGTTTAAATTTCTTCTTATAAAATTGAATCTATCTTCAGCAAGGGGTTTTGTAAATATGTCAGCCCACTGATGATCAGTGTCTACAAATTTTATTTCTAGAATACCCTTCTGAATATAGTCTCTTATAAAATGATGCTTAATCTCAATGTGCTTGGCTCGTGAATGCAATATGGGATTTTTAGTAAGACAGATTGCAGAAGTATTATCACAAAAGATAGGAATGTTTCTCTCTTTTATCATATAGTCTTTAAGTTGATATTTCATCCACAGAAGTTGAGAGCTGCAACTTACTGCTGAAATATACTCAGCTTCTGCTGTTGAGAGTGCAATCGTGCTTTGCCTTTTCCTTGACCAAGATACAAGATTTGCTCCAAGGAATTGGCAGCTTCCACTTGTGCTTTTTCTTTCAATTCGGTCTCCAGCAAAGTCAGCATCACAAAAACCTACTAACTTGTAATCTTTTGATTTCTTATAAAGCAAACCAAGATTAATAGATCCTTGCAAATATCTAAAGATTCTTTTAACAGCACTCAAGTGTGATTCTCTAGGATCTGATTGAAATCTAGCACAGACGCATCACTAACATAATATCAGGTCTTGAAGCTGTAAGATAAAGTAGAGATCCAATCGTATGTCTATACATCTTCTGATCTACCTTTTTACCAGTTTCATCTTTACCAAGAATACATGTGGAGTACACATAGGTTTGCAATCCACCATTTTGAATTTCTTTAGCAATTCCTTGATATATTTGCTTTGATGTATATATATACCATCATTGCATTGTTTGATTTGAATTCCAAGGAAAAACTTCAGTTCACCCATCATGCTCATCTCGAATTCAGCCTGCATTAACTTAGAAAATTCTCTGCAAAGGCTTTCATTAGTAGCTCCAAAAATAATGTCATCAACAAATATTTGAACAATTATAAAGTGCTTGTTTGATGTTTTTCTAAAAGTGTAATGTCTACTAGACCTCTGGTAAAGCCATTTTTCATCAAAAATGTACTCAGTCTTTCATACCAAGCTCTGGGAGCTTGCTTAAGACCATAAAGGGCCTTTTTGAGTTTGAAGACATGTTCTGGAATTTCAATGTCTTTGAATCCAGGAGGTTGTTTTACAAAGACTTCCTCAGTTATAAAACCATTCAAGAAAGCACTTTTCACATCCATTTGATAAAGAATTATATCATGATGTGCAGCAAAAGAAAGTAAAATGCGTATAGCTTCTAACCTTGCAACAGGTGCAAATGTTTCAGTAAAATCAGTACCTTCTTCCTGTGAGTACCCTTGAGCAACCAATCTTACCTTGTTTCTCACAACCATTCCATCTTCATCAAGCTTGTTTCTAAATATCCATTTAGTACCAATAGCTTGCTTATCTTCTGGTAAGGTAACCAGCTTCCATACATCGTTTCTTTGGAACTGATTCAACTCTTCTTGCATGGCCAGAATCCAGCCTTCATCTTTCAATGCTTGATCAATCGTTTTAGGTTCCATTTCTGAGAGTAGTGCCATATCTGCATGCTCTTTAAAAGAGGATCTGGTTCTTACTCTATCTCCAGGTTTTCCTATGATTTGATATTTAGGATGATTGGCTTTGTACTTCCAGCTCTTTCTGAATTCAGCTTCTAAAGATTCTTGTGTCTGGTCACCACCGGACGATGAAGATGTAGGTTCACTATTTGTAGTATTATCTATATTTAATTCTGAAAATTATTCATCTAGCTCTGACATGGCTGTGTCAGGCTTCTTGTCATCAAATTTGACATGAATGGATTCTTCCACTGTCATAGATATTCTAAAAGCTTTAGATCTTTCAGAATATCCTAAAAAGATTCCTTTGTCAGCTTTTGAATCAAATTTACCAAGTTGATCCTTAGTGTTTAAAATGTAACATGTGCAACCAAATGAATGAAAATATGATATGTTTGGTTTCCTTCCTTTCCACAGTTCATATGGAGTCTTCTTCAAAATAGGTCTAATAGAAATTCTATTTTGAATGTAACAAGCTGTGTTTACTGCTTCTGCCCAAAAATGTTTTGCAATATTAGCCTCATTGATCATGGTCCTGGCCATTTCTTGGAGGGACCTATTTTTCCTTTCTACAAAACCATTTTGTTGATGTGTTCTAGGAGAGGAGAAATTGTGGGAGATGCCGTTATCATCGCAAAATTTTTGAAAGCTTTGATTTTCAAATTCTCCCCCATGATCACTTCTAATAGAAGATATGCAAATTCCTTTTTCATTTTGAACTATTTTGCAGAATACAGTAAATACCTTGTATGACTCATCTTTGTGAGCAAGGAATCTAACCTATGTCCATCTAGTAAAATCATTAACAATGACTAACCCATATTTCTTTCCAGTTAAAGAGGCTGTCCTTGTTGGACCAAAATGATCAAGATGCAAAAGCTCAAGTTGTCTAGAGGTTGAAACAATATTTTTTGAATGAAAAGAAGTTTTAACTTGTTTTCCTCTTTGACATGCCTCACAGAGAGCATCGGATTGATACTTAAGATTTGGTAAGCCTCTGACAAGACTGTGCTTGTTTAGTTTTGAGATTAATCTCAAATTGGCATGACCCAATCTCTTGTGCCAAATCCATTGTTCTTCGTCAACAGACATGAGACACTTGACATCTTGTTTTGCAAGTTCAGAGAGATCAATTTTGTAAATATTTTGTTTCCTCTTAGCAGTAAAGAAAGTAGAGTCGTTTTTCTTGCTTTTTACTAGACATCCAGTTTCTGTAAAGATGACTTCATAACCATTGTCACATAATTGACTTATGCTCAATAAGTTATGTTTAAGTCATTCAACATATAGTACATTATCAATAGAGGGAAGAGAGCCTTTACCAATACTACCAATTCTAACTATTTTACCCTTCTGGTTTCCTCCGAAACCAACGAATCCAGCTTCTTTAGGTCTTAGTTCTTGAAACATATGCTTTTCTCCCGTCAAGTGACGCGAGCATCCACTGTCTAAGTACCAATATAGGTGTGTTGACTTTGTTGCTAAGCATGTCTGCAACATAGACTATTTTATCTTTAGGTACCCATATCTTTTTGGGTCCTTTCTTGTTAGTTTTTGAAGGAGGCTTATCCTTCACAGTTTTAAAAATAGTACATGCACTTTTCAAATGACCAGGTTTATTGCAGTAAGTACAATGCAAGTATTTACTATGATTATTGGATTTATCAGATGCTGAATCATTTTCTAAAAGAGGTTCGTCTGATATATAACCAAGACCATGAGTTGTCGTTTTACTGACACCCCAAATCATTGAAGCTTACTTGCTTCGAGTTACACTCTCTGCAAGAAACTTTTGAAAAGCATATTCATAATCATTTGATTTGCATTTAGGATTGCCTGTAACTTTAGAGTTTTCAGCTTGAGAGCTCTTAGCTTCTGGTTGCTTATTAGCGATCGACGCCAAGTTATCCATCGATGTTGATTTTCGCTTTAAACGATTTTCTTTGTTGAGTACAGATTTTTCTTTGTTTAAAGCTTGAAAGTCTTGTGATAATTTTGAAAATTTCTTTTTCAAATTCTTATACTCAACAGAGAGAGTGGCAGAGTCCTTAAGAAGATCATCAAATGCAAGTTGAAGTTCAGAGTAGGAATCATATACTATTACCTCTTCAACTTCTTCTTCTGAATCAAGGTCGATGGTCTCTGCCATGAGAGCGAGATTTGCTTCTACTTCATTATCTTCCTCAGATGAGGATGAATCTAGATCTTCCCATGTAGCCATGAGGCTCTTCTTCTTTTTCTTGAAAGAACTTCTTGTGGACTTCTCCTTAATATTAGGACATTCAGACTTGAAATGTCCAGGCTTTTTACATTCATAGCAAATGACTTGAGCCTTGTCCTTGCTTTCTTTCTTGTCCTTAGTATCTTTCTTCTGAAACTTCTTCCTGAAGTTTCTCTTTTTCCACATTCTTTGTATCTTCCTGGATATGAACACAAGCTCATCTTCTGATGTGTCAACATCTCCTTCTGAAGCTTCATCTTCTGATTCTTCTTCTTCAGCCTGAAGGGCTTTGGAAGAACTAACTTTATGTTGAGCGACTTTCAAGGCAATAGACTTGCCCTTTTTGATCGGTTCTTCTTCATTTAGCTCAAGTTCATGAGCTTTCAACGAACTCATAAGATCTTCAAGTCGTAGGACATTTAGATCTTTTGCTTCCTGAATAGCAGTGACCTTGGGTCTCCACTGCTTAGTCAAGCTTCTTAAGATCTTTCTAACATAGTCAGGTGTAGTGTAACTTTTTCCAAGGGTCTGTAACCCATGAACAAGTGTTTGAAATCTTCCAAACATGGTTTCAATGCTTTCACCATCTTCCATTTTGAATAACTCATATTGGCGAACCAACATGCTAGCTTTGGTTTCTCTTACTTCGGCAGAGCCTTCGTAAGATAAAACAAGTGAGTCCCAGATTTCTTTGGCAGTATCAAATTTGCCACATTTATCATATTCTTTTTCTGTCATAGCACAGATAAGAATGAATCTAGCCTTTTGATTGATTTGATATCTCTTTTTGTGTTCATCATTCCAATCTTCTCTGGCTATCGCAACACCACGAGGATTAGTGGGAGGAATGTAACCACTTTGAACTATATCCCACAACTCAAGTTGTTGTGTCTCAAAGAAGGCTTTTATCTTATCTTTCCAGTAATCAAATTTTTCTCCATCGAATAGAAGAGGACGGTTCATATGACCACCTTCAGTAGACATGTTCACAGTATAGGATCTTTTCTCTTAACACTGTTAAGTGCTCAACCAAGAGGCCGAGCTCTGGTACCAATTGAACGTGAACACAAAAAGGGGGGTTGAATTGTGTTAAAAAAATTTCGCAAACTATACGTAAAAACTTCAACACACGTTGTTCAAAACTATTTGTATATCGGATGCAGAGAATTAAACAGGACTGGATGCAGAAATTTAAACAGTTTATAAAAACTTGTTTTACTGAGCAAGGTAAAGATAAATAATGTAAAGCAGTAAAGGATGAGACTCAGAGATTTATACTAGTTCACCACCAACTGGTAGCTATTCTAGTCCCTTCGTTCCTGAAGGATTTTCCACTATAATCAACTGATTACAATTTCCTCAAGAGTATTCTTCTGTCACAAACTTGACAATACTCTCAACTTCTCAAAACAACTCAGTACAGTCGAGCCTTTGAGGAACAGAGCCTTAACTAGGCCAAATACAGTTTTACAAAAGAGATTATGCTTTTCATAACAATCAAAATAACTCTCACAGAGAGGATGAAAAGATTAAGCTCAACACAGAATAGCTTTCTAAAAGAAAGTATAAGACGCTGAGTTCAGTTCTATGTAGACCAGAAACTTGGCACGAAGCTTGATTGCACACTTGAGTAATATTGCTTTCAGAATGATGTTTCTTCACAGTTTTTCTAACATCTCTTCAATGAATACCTTGGGGTATTTATAGGAGTCTTCAAGGGTATTACCGTTGCAGTGAGAATATCTCCTTTTCATTGAGTGAGGTAATTTGAAATGTAGTCCTTTTCTTCCTTTCCAGAGAATATCAGAATAGTACACATTACCGTTTTCGTACTATCTGTTATTTGCAATTGCCTTGTACTTTGTCTTATGCTAAAGGTGTCACCTTTGCTTCCTCGTACATCAAAATGAGCGCACAAAATCAAATTCGGATTCCGTTCCAGAATAATCTGAGGCTAAGAGCAAAAACGTGATCACCACGTGCTTCATTAAAGAGATCAGACGCTCGCTCAGAACAGAGGACGGACGCTCGTAGCAATTGAGTGTTCCACGTGTCAAGAAGTCACATCGCCGACGCTTTGTTAGCAAGACGCTGAAGTGAGTTCGGATGCTGACACTAGTGGATTGTATTCAATTTTTTTGTATATTTCTTCTTCTTCCTTGAGTGATTTGTACATATATAAATGAAGCTTTTGATACCTGTACACTCAAAGATATGTTAGAAGATAAATTGTTCTCTTGAGAAATATTTTGTCATCATCAAAATTAATGAGGGTCTAAATTTCTCAATCGTTTAGGTTCCAATAGATGAGTATTCTAGCTTACATTCTTATATTTATGCTTTGTATTTTACTTGATTGTGATCAGTAAGAGAAAGGAACACATTATCCCCAAATTTTTGAAATCCTAACCTAAGGGAAAGAGGGATTTGTGTGATCTCTTGTGAATCTTGTAAATTAATTGGTGTTTCTAGCTTAATTGACATTGTTGTTGTTGTTTTAAATTGATAGTTTGGGATTAAAACTTTGATTGGGTATTGTTTTTGATAAAATCCTATTCTTGAGGAAAGGGGATTAGTGATAATTGTGTTATGAATCGTGTAATTAGCTGTTGAATAATATGTTTAGGTTGATAAAACTGATATTGGGATTATTATATATGCTTAAGTAGAAGAGTTAGTAAGCTAATTGTGAAAATTGGTTCTTGAGGGACTTAAAAAGCATGTTGGGACTTGATTGAGCTGTCCTTAATTATTAGCATTGTCATTACCATAGTTTAAATGTTTTGGATCAAAGAATTGAAAAGATTTCTTGTAAAACCTTACTCTTGAAAGAGAAGTTCCTTCCATGGCAACATTTCTCTACCTCATTGCTCGAGTTTTTCACTTCTAATCTTCCTTTCCTTTTGCTACTAATTTCTTCTACTCTCCATCATCCTCTACCTCCTCAACCAAGCAAGATTGAGAGCACCAAGTTGTCCCCAAAAACAGCCCCAAATCGTGACCCCCATGGCCATCCTTCTCACCTTTTCCTTGAGCTTGATTCCACTTCTAACTTTTCACCATTCTTGCAACTAGTTTCTCTTTCTCCTTGCTACCACTTACCTCCTTATTTAAGCAAGTTGGTGAGTCACATTTTCCTCCTCCATAATCATCCCCTTGGCTGTGAGCCTCCTAGGAGAAATAAGATGAGTATTCTTGCTTCCATTCTTATATTTATGCTTTGTATTTTACTTGATTATGATCAATAAGAGAAAGGAACACATTATCCCCAATTTCTTGAAATCCTAACCTAAAGGAAAGAGGAATTTGTGTGATCTCTTGTGAATCTTGTAAATTAATTGGTGTTTCTAACTTAATTGATGTTGTTGTGTTGTTTTAAATTGATAGTTTGGGATTAAAACTTTGATTGGGTATTGTTTTTCATAAAAACCTAATCTTGAGGAAAGGGGATAAGTGATAATTATGTTATGAATCATGTAATTAGTTGTTGAATAATATGTTTAGGTTGATAAAATTGATATTGGGATTATTATATATGCTTAAGTAGAAGAGTTAGTAAGCTAATTGTGAAAATTGGTTCTTGAGGGACTTAAAAAGCATGTTGGGACTTGATTGAGTTGTCCTTAATTATTAGCATTGTCATTACCATAGTTTAAATGTTTTGGATCAAAGAATTGAAAAGATTTCTTGTAAAACCTTACTCTTGAAATATTTTGAAAACAAGTTTTGAAACTTGGTTGGACTTGTTCTTGATTTGTGACTTGTTATGTGAAAGAAAAATGCCAAGTGAAATGACACTATTTTATTGTTGGAAAATTTGTAAATTGGTCCTTGATTTTAGGCCCCTAGCAGTGAGCCTTATAGACATAGGAAAAAGGAAAATTTCTTGCAAAGGCTTGTATTGATGACGCATGCTTAATTGAAAACTTGAGTGGATAAGTTTTGTGAAAAACACTTACTTGAAAACATGATTTTGGATGGTGGTATATGACTTGTAATACGCTTTGAAATGTGCTTGGAACTATGCCTTGGATGTGTCTTGATAGGGTGATGTCTTGGTGTTTAATTAAATGACTTAGAAGTGGCTTGTTTGTTTTAAAAGGAAGTTTAGCAAATTTTTTAGAAAAAGGGGTGCAAAAGCCGAGAGCCCCAAAGGAATATTTTGGGAGGAAAATTATTTTGTGAATTTGATTTTAAGTGCTTGATTAATATATTTCAAGGTTTTATAGATGTAGAAAAATGATTCTTTGAAAGTCAGCATTCTTAAATTAAGTATGATGTGATGGTGTTTGGCTAGGATAAAGGGATTAGGGTGAGAGCCTAAGGTTTTAAATTTAGCTTTAGAATTTCGTTAAGCTTACCTCGTGTGATAGGAGTAGAGGGATCCAAGTTCGTGCGACGTGGGATCGACGATAGAGGAATACGTGGATACGCGCGGCTTGGAGTTCGGTAAGGGCACTTCACATTCCATACTTGTATAGTATGTTAGCGTAAAGGCAACTCTTAGACATAGATAAGCGTTATTATTTAATTTCAAGACTTAAAACGAAGAAGTCTAAGAACCTCTGGGTTCGAAGTGAGGGTCTCGTAGCCCTTCGACTTTTTAATTCTTAAAATTTTATTTATGATTATTTAGTGGGCTTGTCTGCAAGTGCTTGGTAGCTGTCCCCAACCCCCCACACTTGTATGATTGCCTCTTTGCCAAACCCACTGAGTTGTAGAGGGATGAACTGAGTTGTCGGTGTCGATGCTCGATATGGTGTGAATACTTATACTACTTATACTGTTGACCTGAGTGCATTGTGTTAAGCTTGGCATGACTATTATTGATATGCGGTTAAATAATTATTCGATTGCTTCTTGAATGATTATATGCGGTGATTGTTTCACTAGGGTGGTGAAAAGTGGCGATGTGACGTGCTATATCCCGGATATCCTAGGGTGGTCACGGAATCCAAAGCCAATGGCTGGAGTTCGGTAGCTTAGTTAGGCGTCGTCTCTTTTGGAGTTGTCGTGACGTTTATGACCTATATCCCGAATAACCTAGGGTGCTAGGATCCCCTAAAAGGCTACGGCTGGTTTTCGGCAGCCTAGTTACACGTCGTAGCATCAAGGAACATATCCTAAATTTCCTAGGGTGGTCGTGGAGCCCAAGGCTAATGGCTGGAATTCAGCAGCTTGTTCGACGTTACCTTCCGGAAGACTGTCGAAAATGTCGTGAGGGAATAAGTCTTAAGTTGAGTCTTGAGAACTGTGCATATTATTGCGTTGCCTCTAGTTTATGATTTGCTATTTCCTGTATTTATGTTGTGTTATTATATGTCGTGTTGTCAAATATGTTGTCGTATGTGCATCTGTCTCTTTAGTTTAAGAAGTTGACCCTTGCCAGTGGTTCTTTCAATTAATGAATGTAACCTAGATGGCGGAGTAAGTGGAGGACTTGGGACTGCGGAGAAGAGTTGCTAAGGATAGCCGTCCGGCTTCTTACTTGAACTTCTAGGGTAACTTACTAGAAGTTTAGTAAGGGATGTAGCATGTCGACCAGCTATAAAATATTTGTAGTTCATTTCAGTGTTGTAATAAAATGCCTATTATGTTTTCAGACATGTATTGTCGTATATGAATTGATGGAATAAATGAGTATGGTTAATGTGGTTTATTTGGTGTCATAAATTATTCACTGCCATGTTTCTAAAATCGCTGTAATACTCTGACTGCTAATATAGAACCGTATTCTCGGAAAATGTGCAATATAGAGTATTTTGTCTTTCAGAAATATGTCAAACTTTGTCAGAATATCTACTTTAGTAACGTTCCGAAACGGGGTGTTACAACAGTGGTATCAGAGCGATTTGGTTCTAACCGGGCTGCGAGTCGGGAAATTATAGCTGGTCAGGTGTCGGGTTTAGTGGAGTTAGAAGTCAAATCGTGCCTTGTCGTGAGTCAAACCGTGCTGGTGTAATTGTTCCTCAAGTAGAGTAATTCTACTTGTAATTGTTTTAAATTGTTTCTTAATTGAAACAACGTGTCCTGAGACACGAAATTGTTGTGGGGTTCTAATGAGGTTCTAAAACCTTGTGGGAATCCAATATCTCAAAAGCGAGTAATTCTTTTTGTTAGAGCTTATATGGATTAGAAGATTCAGGTAACCGAAGCTGTGGTAAGGATGACAGTTATTGTTGCTCAACGGACTACTCCAGAGGATCAACGCAAACTGCTAGGATAGTATTGAGAAGAGCAAGCTGCAGAGACTAAGGGAGTGATTGACCTTTTGTCACCATGGAACTCTTAAGTCATTCAGAAAATAGGAGATGAGATTCCGGGATTGTTGCAGGAGACGTTGTTATTATATTTATTATTAGTAATATCATTGCGTAATGTGATCTCTGAAATATTAGTGGCTCCAGATATAAACCACAGTGTGATGTTTGAATTATTTTGATACGTACTAGACTTGAAAAATCAAAAATATTTTATGATTTTATGAGTGTGACATGTTTGCCACTAACTTTTGTGCATTCACAGTGGTTTATTTCTGTCCCGCTATGATTATATGTGATTGATTGCGTGATTGTTATTTGTGTGAGCATATTAATATTTTCCAACGAAAATATTAAATGCGATTATTTCCTAGCAAGCATTAATTAAATGTCCTGTGACAATTTAATTTACTTGAGACCCATTTGACCCTGTTAAATGGAAGCTAGAAGGATAGTGAAAGTTATGGGTAATAGTTTAGTAGTGACAAGTTGCCTAGCTAGCATTAGTACCCAAAATTGTTTTTTTACTAGACCTTATCCTGAATTTTAGATCACGGAATTTTCCTTTAAAGGACAGCCAAGTAAAGTGGAATAATTTATCTTCATCTTTTCTTGTACTTGCTTGGCCGACCACTCACTTATAAGAAGGAATAATTAGTTGTGTTATTAGCTTCAGTGGTGGGGTGAAGAACCTAGTTCCCTTTCTTTTTTTCTTTCTTATGTGCTGTGTGCCCTTCTCACTCCAGGGATTCTCATTCCCGTCCGACTCTTCCCCTAGGTGAGCCGTGTAGTGGTGAGAATTGGGAGAGACCTTGCAAAATTTGGAGAGAAAGTGACAACCCTTGATTCTTTCCTTCTTTTCCTCATATGCGCTTTGGACAAATTCTATTAAGAGATCCCTATGCTATCCGATCATTCCCTTAAGTAGTGCTAGAACGTGTGGCTCTTGAAGTGTGTGAGAAATTTGGAATTTGTTTCCTTTCATTCCTTGGTTAAGCTGAAACTTTGAGAGATGTCGCGTGAGGACTGTTCTTTATATCCTCTGTACCCTTGGGTGATGTTATGGGCGATTTTATGGTTGGTGATCATAGCAAATCCTCCTGTCTCTTCCTGTTTTCAAACCGCGGGTTCCTGGGAGATTTTAGGTGAGTATTTTAAATTCTTTTGCTTTTTATTTCTATATTGTTTGTTAATAACCTCGTTGAAGATGGTTTTGAGTTTAAAGTGATTTTTGTTAAATTATTATTTTATTTTTATCTTGTATTGTTAGTTATTGAGTTTGATTGAGTTAGAATTTTGGGGATTATTATTTTAATAATTCAAGACAATGAAACACCTAATGTTAAAGGTATTCCTAAACAAGGGGGGTCTAGGGGAATTAAACATTTAAAATCTTCAATTTGTTCTAGTGTGAGTTTTATGATTACAAAAACTCCAAAAAAAGAAAAATTCTTAAGTACCATCTTATTATTTTGAAGCCGAGGGAGTAATTGCTATCTTGATAGTATTCTAAAATTTTACGTGCTTAACTGAGAATAGTTGTAATTAGACATTTTAGAAGCTCGATAATTGCTTGAATTTTGAAAGAGAACAATTTCCTATTGTTCAAAGTTAAAAGTTTATTTCTTAAAAAAAATTGAGTAAGTTGTAGCGTGTTGTGAGGTGCTATTTCAATCTTGCTTTAGCAATTTTTTTTCAAGTGTAAAGTACTACAAAACAGGATTTTCAATTTTACCACTTAATGGTTATTAATTTCATTGAAAAAGGCGTATTTTTTTTTAGAACGCTGATCTAAAGGGATTTTAGAGAGAATGAGTGGTTGATTTAAAATCGAGAGTCACGTTTAGATTTTACTTAGAGCATGGTTAATGAATTTGAGGCGATGAGAACCTAATCTCAAAGGAACATTGTTGTCCAAGAGAGTGGTTGAGTCTTGAGAAAATGGAAATTATGTTTTTATTTGTTCCTTGTTTTGGTGTATTCCTAAGAAATTGATATTTTCTTTTAGAAAAATGTTTGATTTAGGAAGAGAATTTTAATCTTTTGGAGGTTTTAAGTGAGGTAAAAGTGGTTGCCTGCGATAAGGTTAGTATTATTTTCGTAGTAATGGCGCGTAACTGTAGTCGAGCTCGTGTTCATATCTGTATTCGTGAGCGTGATCGTGATCGTGGATGAGCAGATGTCGTGATCGGGAATGAGCATCACTCAGTCGCAGGGAATTCTTCGTCCACTAACTATGCTTATTTTACGGTGTGCTATATGTATATGCTTTGTGATTATTATTATTATTGCATACTATACTATGTAGCTATAAATACCATAAGTACAACGTATAATAATATGTATAGTGAATGCCTATGTGTGCAAATTATTTTTGTGGATTTGTGCAAAGTAATTTTTCCTTATTTTACTATCCGTATAGTTTCGAGGACGAAACTATTTTAAGGGGGTGATATTGTAACATCCCAATTTTTAAGAAAAGTGACTCTAGCAATAAAATCCTGAATACTCGAAAAATAAGTCATAGAGATTGATCACCTCAATGATTTACTACGAGTACGGGAAATTATTTTGAGTTATTTTGAATAATTTATTTCTTATAAATAATTATTATTCATGATGTCAATTCGAATTAATTGACAGCATAGACGTATGCTGCTTTTAAAGAGAATTCATCAATTATACTTATTATCAGTTTTCTGCGTGACGCGGTAACGAGTATTTTTGTTGACTAAGATATTGATTGAATTAAATCAAGATGAAAATAAATTTAAAAATTAATATTTAATATTAATTCATGGTTCGATAATCGTCGGAAAACTCTAACGAAGTTTCGTCGTGTTTCGAATCACCGGGTAAATTTTATCTGCATTAAAATATAAAACGAACTCCGATTTCGATAAAAATCAAATCGTAACTTGTCGTGATTATTTTTGAGTGTTTGATATTGTTTTTATTATTTGTGATAATATTTATCGCGCGGTGAATAAATTTCTCGGAAAATTAATTTTCGCGAATTAATCGGCAAAGAATTAATCGGTAACGCGCCCTAGACTCTAGGATTAGAGGGTAATCGTGAGAGATGTGAGATTAGATGGGTTAGATTAATTGATATGGTTAGCATCTTTACTTTTTGGAGAGGTGTCACACTTTGTGTGATTAGTTCTTTTTAAACGCTTTATTAGGCTAGTTTTTAGCCAAGTGTTTATTAAGTGTTAATAAAATTAAACCCTCCCCTCCTTCTTCAGCCCATGCGTGACCCTCCCCTCCCCATTATCCTCTTTTTTTTTATTTCTACTTAATGATTAATTTCCGAAGCTTTTCCTTATTTTTATTTAGGATGTTAAATGTTTGTTTTATTAAAGAAATTGACCCCACCCATTTATGGGCAGCAGTTGACCCCCCTTCCCACCCTCTACACTCCATTTTATTTCGTTTCTTCCGCTTCAAGCTCTTGAGAGAGAAGTTCCTTCCATGGCAACATTTCTCTACCTCATTTCTTGAGTTTTTCACTTCTAATCTTCCATTCCTTCTGCTACTAATTACTTCTACTCTCCATCATCCTCTACCTCCTCAACCAAGCAAGATTGAGAGCACCAAGTTGTACCCAAAAACAGCCCCAAATCGTGACCCCGATGGCCATCCTTCTCACCTTTTCCTTGAGCTTGATTCCACTTCTAACTTTTCATCATTCTTGCAACTAGTTTCTCCTTCTTCTTGCTACCACTTACCTCCTTATTTAAGCAAGTCGGTGAGTCAAATTTTCCTCATCCATAATCAGCCCCTTGTGTGATCTCTTGTGAATCTTGTAAATTAATTGCGGTTTCTAGCTTAATTGATGTTGTTGTTGTTGTTGTTGTTGTTTTAAATTGATTGTTTGGGATTAAAACTTTGATTGGGTATTGTTTTTGATAAAAACCTATTCTTGAGGAAAGGGGATTAGTGATAATTATGTTATGAATCATGTAATTAGTTGTTGAATAATATGTTTAGGTGGATAAAATTGATATTGGGTTTATTATATATGCTTAAGTAGAAGAGTTAGTAGGCTAATTGTGAAAATTGGCTCTTGAGGGACTTAAAAAGCATGTCGGGACTTGATTGAGTTGTCCTTAATTATTAGCATTGTCATTACCATAGTTTAAATGTTTTGGATCAAAGAATTGAAAAGATTTCTTGTAAAACCTTACTTTTGAAATGTTTTGAAAACAAGTTTTGAAACTTGGTTGGACTTGTTCTTGATTTGTGACTTGTTATTTGAAAGAAAAATGCTACGTGAAATGGCACTATTTTATTGTTGGAAAATTAGCAAATTGGTCCTTAATTTTAGGCCCCTAGCGGTAAGCCTTATAGGCGTAGGAAAAAGGAAAATTTCTTGCAAAGACTTGTATTGATGATGCATGCTTAATTGAAAACTTGAGTGGATAAGTTTTGTGAAAAACACTTACTTGAAAACATGATATTGGAAGGTGGTATATGACTTGTAATATGCTTTGAAATGTGCTTGGAACTATGCCTTGGATGTGTCTTGTTAGTGTGATATCTTGGTGTTTAATTAAATGACTTAGAAGTGGCTTGTTTGTTTTAAAAGGAAGTTTAGCAAATTTTTTAGAAAAAGGGGTGCAAAAGCCGAGAGCCCTAAAGGAAGATTTTAGGAGGAAAATTATTTTGTGAATTTGATTTTAAGTGCTTGATTAATATATTTCAAGTTTTTATAGATGTAGAAAAATGATTCTTTGAAAGTCAGCATTCTTAAATTAAGTCTGATGTGATAGTGTTTGGCTAGGATAAAGGGATTAGGGTGAGAGCCTAAGGTTTTAAATTTAGCTTTAGAATTTCGCTAAGCTTACCTCGTGTGATAGGAGTAGAGGGATCCGAGTTCGTGCGATGTGGGATCGAGGATAGAGGAATACATGGATACGCGCGGCTTAGAGTTTGGTAAGGGCACTTCACATTCCATACTTGTATAGTATGTTAGCGTAAAGGCAACTCTTAGACATAGATAAGCGTTATTATTTAATTTCAAGACTTAAAACGAATAAGTCTGAGAACCTCAGGATTCGAAGTGAGGGTCTCGTACCCCTTTGACTTTTTAATTCTTAAAATTTTATTTATGATTATTTAGTGGGCTTATTCGCAAGTGCTTGGTAGCTGTCCCCAACCCCCCGCACTTGTAAGATTGCCTCTTTGCCAACCCCACTGAGTTCCAGAGGGATGAACTGAGTTGTCGAGGTCGATGCTCGATATGGTGTGAATACTTATACTACTTATACTGTTGACCTGAGTGCATTGTGTTAAGCTTGGCATGAATATTATTGATATGTGGTTAAATAATTATTCGATTGCTTCTTGAATGATTATATGCGGTGATTGTTTCACTGTGGTGGTGAAAAGTGTCGACGTGACGTGCATGAACTATATCCCAAATATCCCAGGGTGGTCGCGGAACCCAAAGCCAATGGCTGGAGTTCGGCCGCTTAGTTAGGCGTCGTATCGTTTGGAGTTGTCGTGATGTTTATGAACTATATCCCGAATAACCTAGGGTGCTAGGATCCCCAAAAAGGCTACAGTTGGTTTTCGGCAGCTTGTTCGGCGTTACCTTCCGGAAGACTGTCGAAAATGTCGTGAGGGAATGAGTCTTAAGTTGAGTCTTGAGTTGCATCTTGAGAACTGTGCATATTGTTGTGTTGCCTCTAGTTTATGATTTGCTATTTCCTATATTTATATTGTGTTGTTATATGCCCTGTTGTCGAATATGTTGTCGTATGTGCATCTGTCTCTTTGTTTTAAGAAGTTGACCCTTGCCAGTGGTTCTTTCAATTAATGAATGTAACCCAGATGGCGGAGTAAGCGGAGGACTCAGGACTGCGGAGAATAGTAGCTGAGGATAGCCATCCGGCTTTTTACTTGAACTTCTGGGGTAACTTACTAAAAGTTTAGTAAGGGATGTAGCTTGTCGGCCAGCTATAGAATAGTTGTAGTTCATTTCAGTGTTGTAATAAAATGCCTTTTATGTTTCCAGACATGTATTGTCGTATATGAATTGATGGAATAAATGAGTATAGTTAATGTGGTTTATTTGGTGTCTTAAATTATTCACTGCCATTTTTCTAAATTCACTATAATACTCTGACTGCCCTTTTAAAAAGTTTCAAAAAAAAATATAGAACCATATTCTCAAAAAACGTGCAATGCAGAATATTTCGCCATTCAGAAATATGTCAACTTTGTCAGAATATCTACTTTAGTAGCGCTCCGAAAACAGGGTGTTACAGACTTTATCATAATTAACATAAAAGTCACACATAAGATTGTTTTGATTGGCTGATCTTGTTAAAAATTTTACATTGATAAAGTATCGAAATTAAACTCTTTATTTTATTATTATATCACTAAAATAATTTTTATTAATTAAACCAATAAATTTATAAGTTTTCTTTTAATATTTTTATATTTGATAAAAATATATTGTGCATTGCCAGTAATATTTGATATTCCTTCCGGACTGAAATATAAATAAAAAAATCTAAAAAAATATAAGTCAAAAAGTCTATGTATTTGGACTAAATACATTGATTTTTTTGCTTATATTTTTTAGACTATTTTGCTTATATGTTAGATTGGAGGGAGTAATTAATTAGAAATGTATATGTACTATTATATAAATTCGAGTCATGCACGGGTATATATCGACTCCTAAACATTTCTTTAAATTGTCTTGAAATTTTTGTTGGAACCTAAACGATTGAGAAGTTTAGACCCTCATTAATTTTGATGATAACAAAATATTCACAAGAGAACAATTTATGTTCTAACAATTCTTGAAGTGTGCAGATACTAATATTAAATATATTTCTAAGCCACTTAAACAAGAAGGAAGAAGCTCTCAAGAGAAGAATACACTCCATGTGTCAGCATCCGGCTCATCCTAGTATACTGTCCTCATGAGCGTCTGGAATTATCTTTTTGTGACACTAGGCTTATCCATTTGCTATGAGCGTCCGATCTTCCGTTCTGAGCAAGCGTCTGAACTTCATTGTAACTCACGTGTTGGTCACGTAGTTGCTCTTCCTCTCAGAAGTTTCTGGAACGGATTTCGAATTTGATCTTGTGCGCTAAAATTGTTGTACAAGGTATCAAAGGTGACACCTTTAGCTAAAAGACAAAAATCGTACAAGCAATTGTGAAAATCAAGGTAGTACGAAAACGGTAATGTGTACTACTGAGATATTCTCTAGAAAGGAAGAAAGAGACAGCTTTTTGAAATCACCTCACTCAATGGAAAGGAGCCATTTTTTTGTAACGGTAATATCCTTTAGAACTCCTATAAATATCCCAAGGTATCCATTGAAAAAACTGCCAAAACTCTACAAGAGAATATTGCGTCATTTACTGAGAACAAGCACTGTTGTTATACACTACAAAGAGTCAATACTCTGAAAACACTGCTTCTGTGAGCAATCAAGTTTCGAGCTAAGTCTCTGGACTACAAGAATTGAACTCAACGTCCGACACTTTCTTTTAGAAAGCATTTTTGTATTGAGCTTAATTTTTTTATCCTCTCTGTGAGAGTTATTTTTACTTGTATTCAACTTACTTGGAAAAGTTGTTTTGGCCTAGTTAAGGTTGTATCCTCAAAGGCTCGAACGTACTGAGTCGTTTTGAGAAGTTAAGAGTATTGTCAAGGTTGTGACAGTAGAATACTCTTAAGGCTTTGTAATCAGTTGATTATAGTGGAAAATCCTTCAGAAACGAAGGGACTAGACGTAGCTACCTGTTTGGTAATGAACTAGTATAAATCTCTGTGTCTCTTGCTTTACTGCTTTATATTTACCTTTATCTTATTCTGTTAAAAACAAGTTTTCACAAACAGCTTTTCAAGCGTCTGATTTATTTCCAGCGTCCGATACACAAACAGTTTTGAAAAATCTGTGTTCTAAGTGTTTTTAACTTAAAGTTTGCGAAAAGTTTTCAACACAATTCAACCTCTTTCTTGTGTTCACGTTCAATTTTGATATATAAGATATTTCTAAAAATTTGTTTGAGAAATTATCTACCAAAAATAATAAACAATTTTTTTATTTAATCATGGATCATAAAAGATAACAATTTTAAAGTTTTTTTTAAGGAACAATTTTAAAGTTATTAATCACTATTATCCATTTAATATATATGCTTAAGACAGGATTAATTATCATCTTTAAAATAAAATATAAGGAAAAAATAAATATAAATTATGATTGAAGTAGGAAAATAATTTAAATAATTGTTGTGGAATAATATGTCTGGCAAACTAAAAACATTGCGGTTGTGTGGTTGTAATTTTTGGTTAGAAAACATTCTAGTGTGTTGACTGGTATGTCACACTTGGCACATGCTTAGGTTTTTTTAATATTTGTGCATGTTATATATAAAGGGATAAATTTTTTGAAATAATTGCAAAATGTGATGATAAGATGGTAGAAATAGATTTTTCATATATAAAGAAACATAATCAATAATCATACATTTTTTAAAAATATAAATTTTATATTTAAAATTTTTACTAATATCTAATTTCTTTTAAAATATGCATCAATAATAATTTTTATATTAATATTGTTTCATGTATATAATTCAATTTTCTTATGATATATATTTATTCTGTAACTTAAATATTATTCAATTTTCATGTAAATAGTAATATACTTTTATTTTAAATTACCATATTTATTTAGTGTCTTTTTACTCCTAGTTTATCATATCAACTATATTATATAAAATGGAGTTTTGCCACGTGTCAAAACCTCCTCATTCCAATTTTTGCCAAAATGTAACTTTTATTTTATTTTAATTTAATTTATATTTTTTGATTAATTCATTAATTACTAATTAAAATGCACCAATAAATCATATCTGTGATCCTATTTTGATTTGATCCATCAATTGATTTCATTTATATGCAAATTTGGAAAATCATTATCAAGAAATACTTTGCTCTAAAAATTATATGCAAATTTGGAAAATCATTAGATGTGAAAATATGATACTTTCCTCTAACGATTGAATAGGTTAATTAATTTTTCCATGGAAATCATATCTCAATATATAAATGCTTCCATTCTTAGCTATTAATTAATTTAGTTATGTATTATTATTATTATTATTACTATTCATGATTAATTTTTTTTCAAGTTTGAAATTTAGACCGGCTAACCTTTCCTATTTAGTTCAACTTGACGTTAGCAAGAAATATTCTATCACTAGGTATCGACAAGATTTTTTTTTTTAAATCTTTCTTAGCCAAGAGCCTTTTGATTTTTTTTCCTTTCCATTCTATTATTTTTCCATTTTTCTAAAAACAATTAGTCAATTATATCAAGTCATGATATCATTTATAAGGTGGCTTCTGGGGTGAACTAGTATGACAAGTGGTTCATGGGTGAGCCACAAAAAACAGCTGTCATATTAAAAAAGCTCACAGAATTCCGCTAGACATTACCACACCAAATCTTATCTCCATCCACCCACTCTCTTTCTTTCTCTCACTGCGGATCTCTCCCACTATCCGCCGTTAGCTCTATTTGCGCAAAGAAAAGAAAATGCTCCACTTTATCCTTGCAAACCACTTTCTCCTGGGCTTTAATCGATATGCTTGGATTATCACATAGGTACCCAATTGAATATTTGATGCTGAATTAACTTTTTTTCCTTATGAATTGAATGGTTCCATTTGCGCAAAAAAAAAAAAACAAAGCGTGTTTTATTGTTCAAATTCACAGAGAGAACTTCACCAAGAAGATCTGTTACAATTTTTGATGTGTTTTTGATATTTTTTTTATAAAAAAATCTAATTGTAGCATTGTTCTTTTGGGTTTTATGGTGGTTTCACTGAGGAGAGAGGTTTATGTGTTACTTGTTTTTTTTTTCCCAACAAATTTAAACCCTCAGATTGTTTTTAACGGATCTAACGGTATATTATAATGATTCACCAGTGAATCACATAGGTGGAAAAGTTCACTCTAGAAGCCACCTATTTATAATGTCACCAATGAACTGAAGATACAATATTTTATTACGATTTTTGGAAATAATAATATGTTCCTTTCAATTAAAACATAAAATAAAAATTTTAATTATTCAAGTAAATTACATAATTTGAAATGTATCTTTAGCTATTCTATTTTTTGAAATACATTTTAAGCAACTCGGTAACTTTCGAATCTCACCCATGCATAGCACGGGTTAATACACTAGTTTTTATTATTTATCACTAAGTCTTAATAAAATTTCATTTTAATTTTAGTATTTCGTGTAAGATATATTTAACACCCGCGATTTATATATCAATAAGTTTTTTTGTATAGTTTTTATTTATATGAGATAAAAATATTTACCATTACAAATATTCACTAACCATTTAAATATTCAGTAAATAAGAATTAAAATTAATGAAAAGATTTTTTTATGACATCGATAAGTGGGCTGATTTTGCTTAGCGTCTATACTCCCACACCAAAGAAATGCTTGGAAGTTAGAACTGCCTTAGAACCTAACAAAAATATTCTCTCACATGTTTGTGGATGAGGGAAGATAAATAAAAATACTAATGGAAAGGAAGGGAGTGTTTAGAATGAAGGTCGCTGAAATTCCATGTCACACCTCAATGCCTTCCTACATATCACAATATTAATTTTATGTCTATCCTCCAATTAAGGATTCCCTATCTCGGCAAATCAGTGATTCAGTAGGAAAGCGTTAAATTAAGTAGGGGCTAGCTATATTAATGCAAATAGTATGATTTGATAATAAAGATATAAGATTCAATTTTGAAATTAGTAATATGCAGTAATAAATGTTTACACAAAAGGCATCTATGATGTTGCATTTCCGGACAATTAAATGCAAACAAGGATGACATCTAAGGTGCACCACTTAGGTGGTGCACCATGCTCCATTGCAAATCAATCAATCAATCAATCAATCTATAATAAGAAAACCAAGTTTTATAGGACACATGTCACTCTCAAATAAACTCAAATATTTTATTATTATTTTTAATTTTTATTTTTTTATTTTTTATTTTTTATTTTTTATTTTCATTTTTTCATTTTTCTATTTTTTGTTTTCTTTTTTTTTCCTTTTTCAATTTTTCAATTATCTATTAATAAAATAAGATTTTCTATGATACGTGTCATTCTCTCATCAAATATAATATTTTATTACTTTTTTATTTGTTATTTTTAATTAAATAATTATATTTATTTATTTATTTAGTTTTTCATTTTTAATTTACCTTTTTACAATTTTTTTGTATTTTATTGTTATTCTATTTTTAATCTTTTTAGCTTTTGATTTTTAACTTTTTTTGTTTATATTGTAATTTTATTTTATCTTACTTTTATTTTATTTTATTACTCTCTACTTTTTTTATTTTATTACTCTCTCCTTTTTTTATTTACTTTTGTTGTTTTATCATCTTTAAACACATATCAAATAAATAAATACTTTTATAATTTATAAATGATAATTTTGTTTTTTAGTCTCTATTGGGAAACATTACATGTTGCGGGTGTAATTTTATCGACTTTTAATACATATCAAATTAATAAATGTTTTTAGCATTTGTAAATGATTATTTTTCTTTTTAGTCCTTACGAAAAAATATTACATACCGTGGGTGTAATTTTATCGTCTTTGAACACATATCAACTTTGTAAATGTCTTTATCATTTATAAATAATTGTTTTGCCTTTTAGTCCTTATGGGAAAACATTAAATATTGTCGGTATAATTTTATTATAAATGATTATTTTACTTTTTATTCCCTACGGGGAAACATTACATGTTGTAGTGTAATTTTATCATCATTAAACACATATCAAATTTATAAATAATGATTTTGTTTATTACTCCCAACGGGGAAATATTACATGTGATCGATGTTATTTTATCGTCTTCGAACATATATCAACTTTATAAATAATTTATTATTTATAAATGATAGTTTTGCTTTTTAGTTCCTACGGAGAAACATTACATGTTGTCGGTGTAAATTTACCATCTTCGAACACATATTAATTTTATAAATATCTTTATTATTTACAAATGACAATTTTGCTTTTAGTCTCTACTGGGAAATATTACATGTTATCGGTGTAATTTTATCGTCTTTGAACACATGTCAGTTTATAAATATTTTTATAATTTATAAATAATTATTTTGCTTTTTAGTTCCTACAGGGAACCATTATATGTTGTTGGTGTAATTTTATCTTTGATGAACACAAATCAAATTTATAAATGTTTTTATTGTTTATAAATGATTATTTTGCTTTTTAGTAATTATGGAAAAACATTACATGTTGTCACATTCTTTGGACAAAAATGTAATGACTTTTTATAATTATGCTTTATATATGCTTATCTATGTTACAATGTTATTGTCTTGCTTAATACATGTAATATTTAATAGCTATATATAGTTTTGATCTGTTAATCAGTCATTTATCATCCAATTGTGTATATATTATGATTTGTTTAACTATTTATGTTGTGAATACAGTGTATGTTTCATGATACCTTTTATGTATGTTACAAAATAAAAAAATAAAAAATATACCACTTATGTTGCTTCTATTATTGTTTAATATTGTTGATTTACCTACTTGAAGCAACATGGATACAAATTATAGATAACATTTTATTATTTATACTTTTTTATTACAATTTTTCATAGCAAGGAATGCAACGCACGTGTCATAATACTAGTTCAATTACAAAATGACCCCCCTGAACAACTCCCTTTCCAGGCAGTGCGGCGAGTTGACTCTGTGAAACCAACCACACCTTCATCACTCTTGTTTCTTTCTAACCTCCTTTTCTTCTTCTTCAGCAACTCTCCTAAGTCTCTACGGCCAACAACAACAAAAAAACAACTAGTGATGATAATGGGCAGACAACCACCTGCAAACAAAACATTAACCCCAAAATGGTAGCATCCACAAAAAAGAAAATAATTACAGTAATAGGAGAAGAAAAGAGAACAAAATACATCTGATAATAATGTTAGGTATAAGCAAAAAGTCACTGAAGAGAGAGTGCGACAGATGAGAGGGGAGGGGCATCATATCGTAGTCTCGCCGACAGCACTCTGTCGCCGCGTGCAAGCGCACTCCGCCCTCACCTGCTCTTCTCAGCTAACCTTGTAAAGGTTGCAACTTTGAAGTGCAAGCAACTCGGTTTCCCATGATGCATGCCTTCTTACTAGAGCTGTCAGTTTGGCCCCAGCCCATGGGCCATTCCACTTGGCCCCCCATTAAACCCCCTAAATTTACAACCCCATATTAAGTGGGTTTGTTTCATCCTAGCCCATAAAATTAAAACTATCAGTGGGTTAGGGCCAGAGTTTGATGGGTCAGCCCATTATTTTTCCCCTAATTGGTTTGTTTTTTACTTTCACAAAATTCAAACAAAAACAAAATAGCAGATGCAACTTTTGTTCTTCGTATGAACCCTAATCGTACCTTCTGCTTCTGCTTCTTCAAAGAATCATTCATTGCTGAGACTTCATGGTTGTTTTTTACTCTCATAAAATAGATTCAAGATTAGATTCGTCAAAGTGGAAGTGCCGCTAACTTCTTGTTTTCTCTTGCAAGAACCTCTCATGGCCAGTCGCTACGATAGTAACTCCTTCGACATAGAAGAAGTCAACCCCTTCTCTGTAAGTCCTTTTTTCTGAAAAGCTCACTTTTATTTTACAATTGGGTTTGTGAAATCGATCTCTTTCACTGATGTTTGAGTCTGGAACAACAATAGATTTACCACTTTTCTGGATTTTGGGTTGGGAATTCTCGTGGTTGATTTTTGGTTGACTTTGCTTGATACTTACTATGTTTGATGTTGTCGAGGAATCGGGTTTTTGGGTTGTCCATAATTATAGCTGTTAAGGTGTTTGATTTTATTTTCTGTGTATGTTTTTCTGCTAATTTTTATTTTGGCATTAAGAAATGTTTTGGAACCTATTGCAACATGATATTACATTCAATTTTTGAGAGATGTTATCATGTGATGTTGGCTTCTCTATTTTTTTAGGTTTAGGAGATCCCTCTATCTGTAGTTGTTTATGTTCTTAATTGGTAGATGTTAATATGATGGTTTCTTGGGATTTTTTTTCTAGAATATATAAGGATAGATTATCAAGTGAATCAAAAAGGTTATAAACAAACTAGTTGACCATATCATTCCAGCTACTAAGTACCTATTTTTCTAATCTTCTCGACGGCAAGGAGGCGAAAGCATTAGCTATTAGGTGCCTTGTAACTGTTGCGTCTGCTAAGTTTTTGTTAACTTCAAGTTTTTGTTCAAACTTAGTTGTTGTAATTTTCGAAGATTTTGGGCTGGTTCTCCACTGAGATAGCTTGCATGTTGATTGCTTTGGGATTTTTATAATTGAAAAATGGGACATTCATTTAGTGTTGAGCTTAAAGAATAGCTCTTCTAAAAATAATTATAACCAAAGTTTATAATTCCTGCTGCCGATGAGTTATATTGAAATATATTCTTTCTGAAGGAGGGGAATCAATGAAACCCGTGTCTTCCTATTTTAAAAATGTTTTGGAACTTCTTGCCAATAACTAACTCATGTATAGTCTAGTGTCTGCTCTTGCAATGTTTTCCATTTCTGTCAAATCAATGACTATTGATGTGTATACCAATGTTGCAATTGTCTATATTTTCTTAAACATTTTTTTTTGTGATTTATGAAATTATTTTTTGTTTGGTATGGTTCAATTCATTTGCGGAGATTTTGAACGATGGGGCTTTGGGTACTTGTAGATTTCATTACCATTAGGGGTCAACTTTAGGGCTTTTTTAAGGAGGGATTGGTAATGCATCTACCTTAGTCAAAATCGCATTTTTTTCTTATCAGTGTTTGTGTTATTTTAGATTTATCAAACCCCAATTTTATCAGTTAATGTCGTACCTTTTTTTTTGTGACGGTGGCAAAGTTTTCAAGTGTTTAACCATTCAATTTGGTTTAACATACTATGATAAATTACTCTGTTGCATTTGTAAAATTAAAAGGTTGAAATGTCTTCCTAAATTTCTTGGAGGCTGAGTGTACTTAAATGATTGGGTCTCATATTGAGTTAGATTGAAACATAATACGATTAGTTACTCTGTTGCATATGTAGATAAGCTAATCCATTCAACCACTTTTTTTCTCTCTTTAATTTTTATCTGGTAAAACTTAAAGAGTTTTATACTTTTTCCTTAGAAAGTTTTTATCCAAGTTGTTAATGAATGTAGCCTTTCTTTCTTCTAACAACATTATGTTTTATGATGATTATGTAGATCTGCTACAGAGATACCATCAAGCTTTAGTGAGGATGAAACTGCTGAAACCAGATGCTCACTGGATTAAGTGTTTTGTTAATAGAAGATGATGAGAAGTGTGTGTTGGGTTCAATGGGAATGTACAGTTTAAAAAGACACATGCATTTTAAAAAGACACATGCATTTATGTACAGTAGTTACTGTTACACCTTATAGTTGTAAATATACAATGGATATGGATGGTAATTAACATAGCCACCAAAAGGTAATTAAACTTAGGGCTTTGTGAGCCAATATATGAAAAAAGTGGGCTAATCAGCCCATTCCAAGGGCTGGCCCCAAGGATGGGCCAAATTTTTTTTAGTTAAAAAAAATAGTTTTAAGGCCCATGGGCCGCCCTTAGCCCACAGGGCTTTATGGGCTTTTGGCCCTGTGGACTTTTACACGAGTGGGCTTTTTAGCCTGGCCTATATTGGCCAGATTGACACCTTTATTCTAAACTAAATGCACGTTCAGCCACCACCTTCATGGTTCCAAACAGGCAATAAGTCTGTCATGGCGATAATGGCTAATGCTTCAATACTCTTAATATTCAATTTGCTTTTACTGTAACTAACAGTTCATTTATGTTGGTTTATCAGGTTAATAAGAAGGTAGTAGTTGAATTTCTAAGACTTAACCTTCTAACGGGTCCTATAAAAAATTGCATTTTGATATTTGGGCTCGACGTTTCAAGACATAATTTAACGTTTTGGTCAGTTATTTGTCTACTTTTTTGGGTTTGTGTATTGGATATTTATTTCATGGCTTGAAGTAAGGGGATCTAGCGTATGTTTTGTTACGCGATTTGTTTTTCACAGTGATAGTAAACTCGCGTCCAATTTTCACGACAACACATAATCTACAATGAAGCTTCTAAAATTTCACGGTTGGCGTGCATTAGGACGCAAAAATGTCGACGCAACATGATTTAACCGCAGTTCCAAACACATGCTTTGTAGTTTTACCCTTTTTGGCAAACTGTGACTTGCCCAACGACCCCTATTCTGTCACATATTTGTAACTATCTTTCCTCTTCCTACATTGTAGCTGCTGACCGCCACAAAAGGATGAATTAAATCTTATCTTAATATTAATAATTGTAAACCGGATTAGCTCCCCCATTAACTTTCACACTTAAACAGTTTGGATAAAACAGTAATTTAAACATTGCCTTTTCATCTACCCTTCACGCATCCATTGAAAACGGCTACATTAATTGGTCACTAATTCGGCAGTCTCAAGAATTCGGCAGCTCTCCACCTATTTCCTTCGGTCAGCCGGTGCAAGGAGGGAAATAGATTGGTCAGTATTGCTGCCTTTAAATGATCCACCATGCTTCCATTAAAAATCGTGTCTGCAACTCGACTTCCCAATGATCAGTGATGTCTGTCTTTCTCTCTCATTCGTCTTTTCCTAATGCATGATCTTCTTTGTGCCTTTTCATTTGCCCAATGTGAGACATGAATTTGGATTTTAGGGATAAATCTAGTAAAACCCAGTACTCACAAGCAGAAAACTCAATAATTTGAATTAATTCTGGTGCAAAATGAGTAATAGTTGCAGATATAAAGTTGAGAGAATTGAGAGTAGAATGAGAAGATAATAATTGTAAAATGTGAGTTAACCTTCATTCAAGGGAATTGGCCTAGCTATATATTTGAGGCAATTACATGAGAATATTCTAGAACCCTCTCCACTCACAATTGACACCTCACTAAAAGTAAATGACAATTAAAAGTAAAAATAGAAATAAAACTATAGGCTAATAGCATAAATGATTTCAGTATTTATTTATTGTGACAATACTTGCCCCTTCAAGAATCCTTGTCCTCAAGGATGAATATTTCCAAGTACCATGTTTAGGAGGTAAAGCCTTCCATTTGAAAAGAACTTTAGCATCTTGAGCATGTCCCCTGTGGATCATTTTCCTATGCAAAATAGCTACATATTTTTCTCTTTTACGAGCTAGCAGAAATATTTGAGCAGTAGCAGATTTTGAAGTGCCATCAGTTATAGGAGTTTGAATTGAAGCTTTAGGTTCATGATTGCAATACACTTTGAGTTGTGACGAATTGGTATGTAGCAACATAATGTAAGCAACAATTTCTCCATTTGCATGTATTCCTTACAGTGCAGTCATTGTTTGGATGACATATACTCCCCAATTTTGCACCTAAGCATGGGGTATAGTGGCAAACACAGTGGCATCATCTTCATATAACCTTTTTTCAACGCCTTCAATAGAGTAACTCTTCTATCTCAAGGAAGCTAACATAATAAACTCTGTTGCACAACCATTAGGAAGAATTGATGTTATCTTTATTTTGTTCCTTGCAACATACCTAGCATCCTGCAAGTTCCTTTCAACAAAAACTCCCTCATATTGTTCAAGTGCATTTAACCAATATCTGCCAACATATCTCGCATTACAATGCCCTTTAAATTGTAGCATTGGCAGTGACTCATCATCATCATAAAAACAATACACAGAAAAAATTGAAATTCCATAGCAATAGGGACAAGTGCAACATGGCAATGATTTAAACCATTGACTTGCTCTATAGTATTAACATCAAATAGGACAATAGTAGGACAAGGAGTAGCTCCAACAGAAATGTCAAAGATTAAATAAGCATTGTTGCTATCAAAGTTACCATCCAATAATATTGCCCTCAGTAGATGCTTCCTTAGAGCCATTTTGTAGTTTATGTATCCGGTCAGAGTATTAACCGTATAAACCAAAGTCTCAAAGAATATGGATGCAGTAGATACCTTTTTTCCACCAAAAGTATAATTCCCATGACTCAAATGTGCACCTAAAGGTGAATCCAGACCCATAATTCGATTCCCAGAGCGTAAAAAACCAGTGTACACAGTAGAAATTACAGTACCTATATAGTACTTGGCTTTGGCATTTGTATTTGAACCAGGTGTTCCACCACCATAAGGGCCAACATTCCAAAGGGGCAAAAACCCAATATTACCAGCAACCAAAGTGAAAAACACAGGAGTAACAACTTTATCATTTCGCGAGGCATTCAACCATTTGGTCATCCAGTTAGAGTTAACAAAGAACACAGAGTTGAGGAGAGTAGGAAGGAGCCTCAAAATGTCATCTAATGAGAATTGGAAGTTGGATAGGTAAAGAGGGGTATGTAGCAGTGATCACATCAAACACGAAACATTTTAGCTTTTCAGAATCCAATTTTGGATCTGCCTCTCTCAATTTTCTTACCCAAAACCAGGACATTCTCCCCATACATGTTGGTGCGCCCTTCACCCGCATCTTCCATGAGTTCTCATGCATCCTGAAATTCGAATGGTTGGTATACGATGATTTCAGTTATGGAAGAGCAGTTTCTGCCTCTGTTGATGAGCTCTCTGTTTCTGTCTCTGTTGATGATCCACTTTTCTTTATTGGTGAATCTGGAACCTGTGGATTCAAAGGTGGCGTCAGTGGAGTTGGGTCCATGAAGACTTCGGGGGTTGCCTCCTTTAATTGGTCAACGACCACCGAGACTGAATCGACAACGATGGTGAAATTGCTCCCCTCTAAAAGGAGCTTATGCAATTTCGTTCTGCCAATCTTTGTTAGAGCAAAAAATTGATGTTCCGACACTGGATCTGTGGCGGGGAGATTGAGATTCCACTGTTGACCTTTGGTTTCGTGGTCCCCTGCATCAACCTTCGACCCATAGATTATGGTGGAATCAATCTCTGAAACCCTTAATACATGGTGATTATGGGTTGCGATTGGGGTTTACCTATTACAAATGGAAGATCGATGGAAATCTCCAGCAGTTCCATGAATTTCCTCGCGTCTTTCAGGCTGTGATATTCCCGTGTAGTTTCCTGAAGAACCACGTTGCAGAGGGGGTTGGAAACGATTAAGGTCCTAATCTCAGATAAACAATCTTCCATCTTATCTAACAGTTGATCGAACTTCGCAGCCTCCATGGGTAAGCACCAGGTCGATGCTTTGATACCAATTGAGACGAGAATTTGGATTTTAGGGATAAATCCGATAAAAGCTAGTACTCACAAGTAGAGAACTCAATAATTTGAATGAATTCTGGTGCAAAATGAGTAATAGTTGCAGATATAAAGTTGAGAGTAGAAGGAGAAGATAATAATTGTGAAATGTGAGTTAACCTTCATTTAAGGGAATTGACCTAGGTCTATAACTGACGCAATTACATGAGAATATTCTAGAACCCTCTCCACTCACAATTGACATCTAGGCTCTATAGCTGAGGCCTCACTAAAAGTAAATAACAATTAAAAATAAAATTAAAAATAAAACTGTAGGCTAATAGCATAAATAGTTTCCCTATTTATTTCATGTGACAATGAATCATAGATATTACGGTTGTCTTATGTTTTTGCTTCTCATTTCTTCTTGGTATCTTCTCTCTCAGCCCTTTCATATTTCGAGAAATCATCTCTCTATTCTCTCACATTTTTCCATACATTCTCTCCATGGCTCTTATTTGCTTCTTTGACACGCCTTTACTGTTCTCCTCTTTCTCTTTTCTTCATTCTTATTCTTATTTCTTATTTTTGTCTGCAGAGTTGCATATCCGAGCTGCTGCTACAATACCAAGAACGCAAGAACGCGTAAGAGGGAGGTTCAAGCGGCGGTTGTAGGCAGAGGCGCAGAGAGCTTCTGATTGTTCTCGCGGTTGGGGCGAGGAATAGTTCGTTGAGAGCCATGGATTCTGGGTAGTGCTTACTGTTGGTGGTCGAGAAAGAGGGAGAAAGTTCCGCTTCGAGCATGGCGGTGAGGACAAGTCTCACGGCAGTTCTGAGGGACTTTGGTCGCTGGATTCAAAATGGGGTTGTTCGCAATGCGTTTTCCAGCTTTCTTTTTCTTTTTGCCTCTATAATTTGGTTGTCTTTGTTTTGTTTTGTTTTGTTTTGAATGAGGATGTGGCAATTTGGTTGTATCGTACTTATTACTGATTTTCTTCACTTTTGCTACATTTATTTCGATTTTGGCCTTTGATTGTAGCCGTGATAGGGATACTGCTTTCAATTTCAAACTTGGCCAAGGTAACTGTTAAACATTCTCTCTCTTTTTGATTTACTTCTGTGGTATAGAATGATAAATTTTCAAGAAAGCATTATTTCATTGCATTCTTAAATTGTTGTTTTAAATGGTTTCTGTAGTCTGGTATTTGATATTTGCTTTAAGTGATGTAAGTTGTTGCTTAACAATTAATCCCAATAGGTTGCTCATATAGGTGGAATGCTTGATTTCAATTATATTATTTGGAAACTCAGATTCCGTAGCTGGAATGCTTGATTTCAAGGTGACTCACGAGTCACGAGGCAGGATTGAGAATGGAGAAGGAACTGTGTTTTGTACATTTTGGTCTTTGATTTTGGGGGTTTTGAAACGGGTCTTGGGTACTGATGTGGATGGGGTATAATGTAGTAAAGGCTATATATAGAGTGTGTGTTTTTGGTGATTGGTGGTAAATTGTCCGTAGCACTGATTAATTGTCGAACCTCAGTTATCAATAACTCTACAAGCTCAGTTGTCAAAGCTCAAAGTCTTAGGGGTGCTATTCTTCTTCTTCTTCCTTTTGGTGACATGGAACAGGAAACATTATCTTCTGATATAGGTTTCATTCAGTGACACACATCACATGGGCAGTAACCCTCCCACCCTATATTATTCGCCAATATTATTTTTAATTGGATGATGTTGTTGATATTCTTATTAGTCTTAATCATTAATAGTGATCGTTGTTGTTACTGTTATACAAGTCTGATATAATATCCTTTATTGGAAATGATGCCTTTTACTGATGGTAAAGAATACAATGAAGATAGATAGAGTCACAGAAAATGCAATAGAGGTTGAAGAAATTGGTAATATTACTTTATCCATGTTGGAGATGCAATTTATAGAGCTGATTTTTTGATTTTAACTTGTTTATGTTTTCATGTTTTGGTTTTATGTCCTTTACATTATAATTTTAGTAATTTATTCGCTTCATTTTCATCATTAATATGTGGTTCTGGAGTTCCTTTATCCTGTCCAAACCCTTGAACTTCTATATTCAGGTTGTCAAGGCTGCATTTTTTAGCCTTCTGAGATGAAGATTATAGTAAAAGGATGACATGGGGATTTAGGGTGGAAAGTGTAACTAGACCTATAAACTTGGGGGATAATATGCATTTGACCCCAAATTCTAAGTGCTTTTGATGCTGTATGTATTCACCATGCTATGGTACAATGCCGCCGGGTGAATTTGTTCTAGCCTGTTTCTATTCTATTTCGCTTTGTGATGTACATGGGAACTTTTAGTTTTAATTATGTTATATGTGACCAGAATTTCTGCAATTAGTAGTTTACGATCTTCCATGAGATCGTTAATGACTTATTTATTATCATCATAATAGTATAGAAATAATTTTATCTTATTATTATATGTTATCTTATACAAAAAGTTTAGTACTATCATGAACAGAGAGACAATAATCTATATAAAATAGAAAAGATTGAATGGTATGTTTATGATAGTTCTTATTCATAGAATGATATGAGAACATTTAAGTAAGATGTTTCTTTTAGTATATAAGCACTCACTGAAACTTATTTTCATTAGTTTTTTCCTGTTTTAAGACAAATAGGATGAAGCAGTGAGCGATTATACTCTCAAACCCAAATGTTATATTGAGACACTTAGATGTAAATCCTTTGTTTTAAATTATGTATTTAGATAGTGTGGAGATGCCCCTTTTCTTGCACAGTAGATATTATGAATTTCAGGTTTCATGCGAACAAGTTTTGAATGTTACTATTTTAAAGAAAGATATGTAGAATATTGTTAACAGTAGGCCTCCAATAGTGAAGACTTATGCTAGGAGAAAGGCCATGTAATTAGTTATTAATTATGCAGTAGTTATGTAATAAGGCGTTATGTTGTAGTTATGTAATAAGGCGTTATGTTGTAGTTATGTAATAAGGCAGCAGTTATGCAGTAGTTATGTGGGAATAAAAAGGGGATTAGAATAGAAGGGAATTCATTCAGTTACTGTGTTATTGGGTGGTTTGGGGAGAGACTAGGCTCTCTAATTCCTAGGTGGTTATTGGCAGTTGTTTTCCTTTCTTTTCTCTCTGTTTGTAATTCCTATTTCGTTGTAATTTTTATCTCTGTTGGAAGATATTCCCAAAGATAATTCAATAAATTCAGAAGCATATTCAGATAAATTCATCATTCTCTTACCAGTTCTATCAACAGGTATCAAAGCACAAGATTTTGGGTGCATTTCATGGTACACACGCGAAGAATGGATGCAAGGATTGAAGCTCTGGAATTTAACATCCCACCAAGATAGGGCGTCACTTTATTCTGACCTCAACAACAACACATTGTCAATCCAACATCAGAGTACGTAATAGTACACACTGGCCGTGATGTAACACTGCTTCCCAGGCTTTAAGTACTTGATTTTCTTGTCCATCTGTTATTTATCATCATATAATATAGAAAACACAGAAAACGAAGGGATAAGACACTCATCAATCACCATCAAACAGGAAAATAACATAGTAGAGATACTGCTATCATGTTTAGCTCAACACATAACAGCATAAACATTAAGACATCACAATCATCATCATGACTGTTACCACGCTTAGACTTTTAAGCACATGGTCTCAGACTACACCATACTGATACGTCATACTGACAAACCCGACCACACGGTCATAGACCACATCATACTCTGATGCAATAGACTGACACATCACTGATCTTTCAGGCCTATTACCGGCCCTACAGACCCAGACCACTGGACATTTTAGGCTCAATTACCAGCCCTACTGTCCCAGAGATTTCAGGCTCATTATCAGCCTTACTAACCCAGAGCATTACTGATTATTGCGGGCCATTAACGCCCTTCTCTCTAGACCGATCATCAGTCTCAAGGCACAGAATGAGACTTAAGTTGATTGTCCCGGGAACATATCCTGATACGCTACCATCTCTAATTATCGGTTATCGCATCCCATACTACCATATCCAATTACCAGAGTAAGATACCATCTCATGCACAAGGACGACATTCCCTATACTGGAATGGTCAAGATTGTCCATCCGTCAGACGTGGAGTCCTGGAGACTCGTCCAGATGACCGAGTACATACCCCTCAAGGTCACTGACTATCCCAAACTACTCCGTACCTTTGGTACCACGGACATGGAGAGCCTCATCGGAAAGACCGAGTACACACCCTCAAGGTCTTGGTCGAGTACACACCCTCAAGGCCACCGACTGATCTCATTACTATCCCGTCAATACCTCGGGTACACCAACCCGGCTATCACCACAAACAGAGCATCGACGGTAATACTCATTACTACCGTTTAGGGATTCACAAACCTCTAACTAGAGGGCAGCACCCTTAACTCATACATTAGACTCATAAATATCACATCAGGTCAACCAGCACATAAATACCATCATGTTAATCATATTATCAACCATCCTTGATCAACATAAGGATCAATCCTAATGTCACTCTGGCGACCTGCTGCTGACATGTTATCAATCAGCACATCAACAGTCATACAATCATGAGCAATCATATCAAAGCATTACATCAATCAGCAGCCATCCATAGATTTCAATAGATCATTCCTATGGTTGACGGACTCTGACAACTGTCGTCAGCTATTACAGGTCACAGCCCCTCTCCTGAGGCGCTGCTGTTATCAACCCCTAGTAGGGTTAAGGTCCTCTACACATGCTAACAGTACTACTTTACTACTTATTTTTCTTAGTGATTAAGGTATCTTCCCCCTTACTTGACTTAGAAGACTGCTGTTGCTCGCGTCCCATCCCCGCGTCCCTATCGCGCCTCCCAAGCTCCTCCACGCTCTCTCAAAGGATCTTTTGAAAGAAGTGAGGAGAATGGAGGGTGAAGGGTGGTATTTATAGCCATTTTTGGTCCATCGCATCGCGATGATCTCCAGGCACAAAGGCCATCGCGTCGCGATGAGGGACACGTGTCAGCAATCCCACGCTCTGATCCACCAACTTAACTACCGACATATATCGCGTCACGACCCAACTTACACTGGTCTCATTGCTGGCAAAGGAGGCTGATCAAAATATTTCATTTTTGACGTTCTAGAAGATTCTCAAGTGTTCTACGCCTTTCTAGGGTATTCTAACATTATGTTTGGGAGAGGGGAAAGAAAATAGAGAGGATGGAAATTTTTTTGTAAAGTGTGAAATATATGCATAGATAAATGTGACAGACCAATAATAATGTGACACATCATCAATTTTACACTTTAACCAATAAACTTTCTTTCCTCCCACTTTCTTACATAACAAATATAGCCTAAGTCTTTTTCAAGCCTATTTCATCCTTAATTAAAGTTGCTAATTCCCGTTTATTACTTAATTACTGATCTAATTATTTTCTAATATTGTTTTGAAAAAAGGATGTCACACTGGAACACGGTTTTGAAAATCAGCGACGCGTTTTGGAGGAAGATAGGGCTGAAAACATAAGGCAATTTGCAGAAATTCTTGAAGCACTTAACCGTAACTCCTAACACAGTGGCAATCACACTACAGGCAGTGAAACTTACCCTGATGGAAAGGCTGTGTTGCATGGAACAAAGGGAAAATGGAGGAAACTAGAAATTCCTCTTTTCTCAGAGGATGATGCTTTGGATGGGTGAATAAAATTGAACGTTATTTCGATTTGAAAGGAGTCACAAATGCGGAACGACTTCAGGCAGCCATGGGTGCAATGGAGGATAAGGCTCTAAATTGGTTTCAGTGGTGGGAATTTTGTGCAGTAGAAACCAACTTGGGATGAATTTCGTGGTGCACTCCTTGAGAGGTTTCAACCAATAATAACCCAAAATCCCTATGAATTGTTGATGAGTCTCAAACAAACTGGGACTATGGAGGAATATAGAGAACAATTTGAACTCTATGCAGGACCTCTCAAAGGAGCCGACCTTGAGTACCTCAAAGGGATTTTCTTGAATGGCCTTAATGATTTGATAAAGGCTGAATTGAAACTGCATACACTGAGTTCATTATCCGAATTGATGAAGTATGTGCAAAGGGTGGATGAGAGGAACTTATTACTCAACAAAGGGGCTCCTTGGAGTAACAAGGGAGGAAACTCTAGTAAGAGTTATAATAATACCAGGACAGTTACTTGGGATGCAGGGACAAAGTACCCACAGTTACAAGGGACCAAGAACGTGACTTATAGCAGTTTTGTCATAAGAAGGTCGTCTAGTGGCTTTCCTTAGCCAAGCATTATCTGAAAGCGCTCAGAAAAATCAGTTTATGAGAGAGAGCTTATGGCCATAGTAATGGCAGTGCAGAAGTGGAGGCACTATTTGTTGGGTACTCATTTCATTATTCTTACAGATCAGAAAAGTTTGAAACTTTTGGCTGATCAAATAGTTTTGGGTGAAGAACAATTCAAATGAACTTCCAAACTCATGGCCTTAGATTTTGAAATTCAGTATAGGCCAGGGAGTGACAACAAGGCTGCAGATGCTTTATCTAGTCGTATGACTTATGCAACCATCACTACAAGGAAAAAGGCCAGCGACGGCGATTAATCTGCGGCGGTTAGGCATAAACCGTCGTCGGTTTAAGAGCGGCGGCGATTACGGCGACGATATAGTTAACCGCCTGTAATTACAAGCATTCTGCGGTGGTTGTTGATGAATCTGCGACGGTTGAAATAAAAAAGCGAGAACAGCTTCAGTTTGTTGCAATCTGAGGCGGTTGATGGGCCATTTGCGGCGGTTGTAGCAAAATTTAAAATTAAAATTGTTTTAAAATGAAACGAATTAAAAGTCAGGTCTCTCTTTCTCTCCCAACTCTCCCTCTTTTTGAAACCCTAACTCTCTCCTAACGTTCCCTTCTTCGTTGCAACTCAGAGACCCTTTCCCTTTTTCGTTGGGTTTGAGAAGAGCTAACTCAGAGACTAGGCTTCGTTGTCCTTCGTTGGGTCTGAGAAGAGCTAACTCAGTGTCTCTCCTTCGTTGTCCTCTCGATGGGTTTGAGAAGAGCTAGGACACCAGAGGCACCTCTGTCCTGTCTCCTCCCTTTGTGGGTTTCAATTAACACCTCTGTCCCTTCTCCTCTCTCTTCTTCTTCCTCTTCCCTTCATCAATGTCTACTTCTCCACCGCCACTTCTCCTTCTAGACTCAACCTCTGCGCTTAAGCAACCTTCAATTAATTTATTTATTTACATCTTTTAATTTAATTTAATCTGAATTTTATTTATTCATCATTTTCTTATACTGATGGTGTGATGTTTTCTTTTGACAAGGCATACAAGAAATCTTGGAAGGAGGGCAATTCTAGGAAAATTGGAAGGAGGGCAATTCTGGGAGCGTTTGGATTTTTCTTCTTTGCTCAGTGTGCCACGCTACCTAACCACCACACCACCTTGCTGCTGCATAAGTATAGACACTGAGGCAGTAGTGATGGCTTTTACATATTTTATATTTAGATCTCAGTTCATGATTTATTATCTTCATCATTGCAGTGATTTGCTTTTAGAAGTGCAATATTACTGGTCCACTGGGCAGAGGTTGGAACATATATTGCCTTATTTGATCTATGACAACAATTATAGATTAAATTCATTGTTTGCAATTTACTATTTTTGGATTCAAGAGATTTTTGGTTTGTTTTTTTAAGGTACCCTGTTGCAAAGGAAGTTTCCATATCGTGAGAGCTTAAACCGAGAGATTCACAAATTCAAGGGGGTTTGTTGCCTACAACATCGAGGTTTGCAAAGGAATACCCAAATCCAGGTAACCCCCAATTACTAAACTTAATTATTAAACCCCAAGCTTTGTCAAGGTTGAGTATGCGAGGGAAAAAATATACGAGGCATTTCTTTCAGTTCATACCTAATTATAAAACCTTTTAGATTATTTGTGTGTTCTGTGTGTTTCACCAGTACATATACCAACTTACCAAGTATGCCAAATATAGTCAAAGATTAGCTTACTATTTGTTAATAATAGTGCTATAAAACTTAAGAGCACCAGAATCTCTAATCACTCCATTTAATGTTTAGTATTTTATGTTTTTATGCTATTTTTATGTGTGTATGTGTGTACAATTTGGTTGTTTAGTATTTTATGACTTGTTTCATATTTCTTAATTCAAAAACAAGATTTTATGGAAATGGATAAGTCCTGGATTACAAAGCCACGAAATTCATCTGAGTATAAGCAAGGGGTTAAGAGATTTATTGAGTTTGCTTTTAGACGTAGTTCTAGTTATGCTGATGAAAAAATAAAATGTCCTTGTTCTTTGTGTGGTTACTTATGAATTTCTGTTGTAACTTATGAGCGTGAGTATAATTGTTACTTATGAATTTCTGTTGTGATTGAAAGTTACAACGATGGGATTTAATCTTTGTGAGCTCAATTACACGTTGGTTAATTTTCATGTAGGATCAACTTGATATAGCAGATGAGATGTCTTCTGGAGAAGATATTTATGCTAAAGTATTTGGGAAAGAGCACCCTGGACGTGTATGAGGCATGGGATTTGGTGTTTTGCCCTCTCAATACTTATCACCCAGTCATTGTAATGGGAGCTCCACTATGTCAATATCTGGTGGTGTCACATATTCTGATTATGAAAGGCTGAAATTGGAGTTAGAAGCGAGTAAGGCAAGTGTTCAAGCTTTAGAGGGAGAAGTAGCAAAATTCTAACTGTAGAGGAACAAGTGGCTTCTCTTATGCAGAGCTTTGGAGGTCAATTCCCAAATAGATTTAACCATGTAAGAGTATTTTTATTTAAGAGTGTTTTTCAATTCATACGTTCATACTTACTTTATTCCTTTTATGTTTCTGCTGTTCCTAGTCAACTTTTGCTACTAGTTAGTATAATTATTGGTAGTTGTTAGTATGATGTCATGAAGTGGATCTATTGCTTGCTGTTAGTATGTTACTAGTTGTTGCTGCTGGATCTTGGCAGCATAATGTACTAAGTTTAGATTTCTTACATTTTAATGAATTTATATTGTCTATCAAAAGAACATCCTTTAAAAGAATATCTTTTGCTATGTTTAGTGTAGATTGTAGAGTTTTTAGAACTGACTCAAATATCCCATATTATTTAGTTTTGTCTTTTAAAGTGCTCATTTTATTAGCACTGACTCTATTTTTATCGTCTAAATTCAGGCTATAGATTTAGGTTCACCTGTAGAAGCGAGACCCTCTTCCTCTGCCAGTCATGCATCCCAAACTCATGGACCATCATCTACTGTTTAGTTCTTGGATTAGGATTTGTTATAAACTAGCACTTTTCAGAATCATTTTTATACTCGAGACAGTTGTACTCATATTATGAATTTACGTTTCATCAAGATTATTATTGTGTTATTTTACTTTTTAAGTATGAATGAACTTTTTTATTATATTTATATGCTTATATGATTTGATTAGTTTATCAAATTTGACTTGAAAACAAAAAATTCAATATATTTAAGAGTAATTTTTAGACACACAGATAGCACAAAATTAAAATAATAAAAAAATAGCATAAAAAAAATACAATTGTGTCGGTTTGAACCGCCTCCAAATGATAATTCTAAACAAGTTTTCGCGGCGGTTTGAACTGACGCCAAATACAAAATGCCGTAGTTAGCACTTAAAACCGCTGCAATCATGGAGCACCAGTTGTTGTTCTATTTGCTCTTTGGCGGTGGTTCGCCACTAAAACCAACTGTTGCATGAACCGCCACAATATACACTTCCCGACGGTTGTTCCAACGGTTCATTACAACCGTCGTAGTATGACTTCGCGTTGGTGGTAACTGCGGCGGTTGGGCAACTGCAGCAGAGGGTATTTAGCAACGGTTGTAACCGCCGCATAATGGCAATTTTGATCGCCGCAGTTTACTCTTTTTGTTGTGGCGCATATCAACAGTCCAATTTTCAAAACTGGATGAATGGGAAGAAGAAGCCCAATTGGATGAAAACTTAAAGATTATTAGACAATACCTTATTAGAGACTCAAATTCTCATCCAGGGTTCTCTTTTCAAAATAGGAAATTGTTATATAAAGGTAAGTTGGTCTTACCAAGTGATTCTCAGAAAATCCCTCTTTTGTTAAAAGAGTTCCACTGTTCTACAATTGGAGGCCATTCTGGTTTTTCAGAACATATAAGAGGATAGCAGCCTTAGTTTTTTGGGAAGGTATGAGGAAGGATATTCAGCAATTTATGGCTACTTGTGAAGTTTGTCAACAAAACAAGTATCAGACCCTTTCTCCAGTAGGTCCCCTCCAACCACTTCCAATTCCAACTCAGGTTTAGGCTGACATCTCCATGGATTTTGTAGAAGGAATCGCAAAAGCTCAAGGTAAAGATACTATTATGGTGGTGGTAGATAGGCTAAATAAATATGTCCATTTTATTCCTCTCAGTCATCCTTTCACAGCCAAAGATATTGCAGAGGTTTTTCTAAAAGAGGTGGTCAAACTGAATGGTTTTCCATCTACTACTGTGTCAGATAGGGACAAGATATTTCTTATCCACTTTTGGACTGAATTGTTTTGAGTGGCAGGTACAAAACTAAAGTTCAGTTCTGCATAGAATCCATAATCTGATGACCAAACTGAGGTGGTGAACAGATGCTTGGAAACTTATCTAAGGTGTTTGACAGGCTCTAAGCCAAAGCAATGGATTAAGTGGTTAAGTTGGGCTGAATTTTGGTTCAATACAAATTACAATAGTTCAACCAAATGCACACATTTTAAAGCTCTATATGGGAGAGATCTCCCTCAACTTCTAAAGGGTACTACAATTCCTTCCACCGTTGAAGAAGTTAATCAGATGACTAATGACAGAGACACCACCTTACATGACTTAAAGGCAACTTTGGTCAAAGCCCAAAACCAGATGAAAGCTTATGCTGACAAGCATAGAAGGGAGGTCATTTATGCGGTTGGTGATTGGGTTTATCTTAATTTGCAACCCTACAGATTGAAGTCTTTTGCTAAAAAAGGGAATGAAAAATTGGGTCCACGATTTTATGGTCCCTACCAAATTGTGAAGTGCATAGAGTGAGTAGCTTATCAGTTGGATTACCTCTGGAAAGTAGGATCCACCCAGTTTTCCATGTTTCCCTCTTAAAGAAAGCTGTCACAGCCGCTACTACTCCGCAATCTTTGCCAAAGATGCTGACAGAAGATCTAGAGTTGCATGTGGAACCCGAAGTAGTATTGGCAGCCTGTAATAACACCTCCTCTGGCATGGAAGAAGTCTTAATTCAATGGAAAGATCTTCCAACCTTTGAAGCTACATGGGAATCAGCAACCATCATTAAGGAGCAATTTCCAAGCTTTCACCTTGAGGACAAGGTGAAACTATTGGGGGGAGTATTGTTAGCAATAAGCCTCCAATAGTGAAGACTTATGCTAGGAGAAAGGCCATGTAATTAGTTATATTAATTATGTAGTAGTTATGTAATAAGGCATTATGCTATAGTTATGTAATTATGCAGTAGTTATGTAATAAGGCAGCAGTTATGCAGTAGTTATGTGAGAATAAAAGGGGGATTAGGATACAAGGGAATTCGTTCAGTTACTGTGTTATTAGGTGGTTTGGGAAGAGATTAGGCTCTCTAATTCCTAGGTGGTTATTGGCAGTTATTTCCCTTTCTTTTCTCTCTGTTTGTGATTCCTATTTCCATGTAATTTCTATCTCTGTTGGAAGATATTCCCAGATTAATTCAATAAATTCAGAAACATATTCAGATAAATTCATCATTCCCTTACCAGTTCGATCAAATATTTTACATTGTATATGTGAAGTTTTCTAGTTAACTAGGGTGTTACAAGATTTGATGCATTAATTTTCAGTAGATGTTTTAGTTGGTTTTGAAGTTGGGTTTTGTGTTGGTCAAATAAATTGCAACATTTTCATTTAGGAAAAGCATATGGGTGTGGTGTCTATACCATTCTATGGTTTCTTTGGGTTTATTGTAACTTGTATGTGTAGGTGCTGGTAAGGTTTATCATGTAGCTAGTCACTCGGTACTCATTTTCTCCTTGTATATTTATTTTTAAAATTATTATTTATACTATCTATTTATCTCTCTTGCTCTCAGAGCCAATGGAAAAGTTATTTCTTATATACTCGCTTTTGAGTTTTGCCTCCCTCATTTCATTGATTGGATCAATGCATCCATGGATCCGAAAGCGAAGTTATTTTTTGATATGTGCGTCGCAGTCTTTTTTGAGTTATGCCTGCCTCGTGTCATCCATTGAAGCTATCCATCCTTCGATGTCACCACCAAGCTCTTCATTTTTCCTGTCATCATCACCACCATCTTTTATCACTGCTTAAAGCCTTTGTCGGCACTAGAAGCCTCCATGACTAAGATAAATTGCTAGAAAAGCGATGGCACACACCATGAATGAAAGGGTAACCTACAACTAACAATAGGGTTTATTATTGACTAGGACATAAGTTTAGGGTATTTTGATAATTATTAATATGAATATATCTATCATGTGGATTATTAATATAATCTCCAATATGATGATGTGTTTGGATGATGGATTAGGATTTATCAGTTCTGCATGTTTTTTATGAGGTGTTAAAGAAGATTTTGTTGGGTGGAATTTTGTGGCTTGCAATGTATAATGCCCCCAGTGCTATTTTTGAATTAGACATCTTTTTGTTTTGTTCAAAAGAACTATCCTTATATATCATGACCATGACCGCTCAACCTCTAGTAGGAGTTGAGGCCCGCTACACATGTTAAAGTTGTGTCCTACATGCTTTCTAAGTAATTGAGATTTCATCCTTTTCACCTTGAAATTCTCCTTCATAAGCTCTTGAGGTATAGTATAGACTTTGATCTGTTCCCTACCTTCATCATAAAGATTCCAATCATGTACATAAAGAGATCAAATGAGTAATTTATTGAGAATCTATTAGGTCATTTAAGAATAGGGGTGGCGAGACATCTATTATGCATGCAATGCTTTTGAGTGAATCTTAGGACATCGATCCTAAATGGGTCACAAATGGCATTTGATAGCCTTGTTTTTGAGAATTAGGATTAAAAGGCAAGTTTTCAAAATATTTTTATGAGGACTCTTTAAAATATGCCTAAACACCAAGTCTGACATATTTATTTACCAAATTTTGTTCACTAAACAATTGAAGTCAGAATGCGATGACACTTGACGGGAACATTAATAACATTCCTATATGTACTACAATATTTTTGTTCGAATCTGACTTAATGCATTTCATAATTTGGAGTTACATTGATTAAATTAAATCGCTGAAAGAGACATAGTATTTGGACTTGGACTTAATTTGATACTACCCAAAAAAGATGGTATAGTGTTTTAACTGAAATACTATTGTAAAATCGAGACTTTTCTGAATAACCTGTTTTCATTGATGAATAAGTAATGATTATAATTAGTAGGATAGGCATAACTTAATGCCTATATATACACACATACCCTAAACTAACAGATAAGCACGGTTGTGAGTATTGATTACAATTAGTTATTCAATTAAGCATAACAGAATAACTACCTAACTAACTTAACAAATAACTAACTAACAGAATGTGACCTAATCTATATTCCTAAACTCCCCCTCAAGTTGGCACATGGAGATTGACAATGGACAACTTGCCAATAAGAGTGTGTAGTCGATCTTTGCCCAAAGGTTTAGTCAACATGTCTGCAATCTGGTTCTTTGTATCAATCTTCGTAGGAGCAATTTCTTCTGACTGAACGTGTTCTCTAACAAAATAATAGTCCATTTTCCCATGTTTTGTGCGCTCGTGTAAAACAGGATTAGCAGCTATATGCAAGGCTGCCTGATTATCACAAAACATTTGAGTTGAACCTTTTTGTGTCATATCCAACTCTGTCAGCAACCATCTTAGCCAAATGAGTTCGCGCACAGTAGCTGCCATGGATCTATACTCAGCTTCAGCTGAGGACTTTGCCACCACTACTTGCCTTTTCGTCTTCCAGGAAATTGGTGCTCTCCCAAGAGTAATTAGATAGCCAATACATGACCTCCTAGTAAGAGGACATCCACCCTAATCCGCATCACAATATGCCACTAGTTGAAGATCACTGTCTCGTGGTAAAATAATTCCTTGTCCTGGTGTTGCTTTGATATATCTTAACACCCTTTTCAAAGCATTCATATGAATTTGCTTTGGAGATTTCATGTATCGACACAGAAAATTTACAACATAAGTGATATCTGGTCTTGTTATTGTTAGATAGAGCAATCTTCCTAAAATTCTTTTGTACGTTGTAGCATCCACATCAGGCTCATTTGCATCAGGCTTCAGCTTACAATTTTGCTCCATGGGAAAGTCACTTGGCTTACAGTTTTGCATCCTTATCTCACTAACAATATCAATGGCATATTTCCTTTGATTAAGAGCAATGGCTTTGGATGATCTGGCAAGTTTAATTCCCAAAAAGTATTTCAATTTTCCCAAGTCTTTGATGCTGAATTTGGTGTCCAATTCCCTCTTTACTTGTTGTATAGTGTCTCATCATTTCTAACAAGGATTATATCATCAACATAGATGAGAGCTGTAACAAAATTTCCATGCTTGCTATAGATGAAAAGTGAATGATCAACCTTTGATTGTTGAAATTGTATTTTTTGTAAGGCTTATGTGAACTTTTGATACCAATTCCTCAAGGCTTGCTTCAAGCCATAGAGTGACTTCTTGAGTTTGCATACCTTTTGATCTCCCTTCTTAGCAAAACCTTGTGGTATTTTCATATAAATTTATTCCTTCAAATCTCCATGAAGGAAAGCATTGTTCACATCTAATTGATGAACAATCCAATCCTTTGCAGTAGCAATGCTTAGAAGAACTTTGACAGTAACTAATTTTGCCATTGGTGCAAAAGTCTCATGGAAGTCTTCCCCTTCCACTTGAATGAATTCTCGGGCAACAAGCCTAGCCTTATATCTTTCCACTTCTCCATTTGGTTGATACTTGATCTTATAGACCCTTTAGAGTCAATGGCTTGCCTGCCTTCAGGAAGATCCACCATAGTCCAAGTCTTATTGCTTTCAAGTGCTGTTATTTCCTGCTGCATTACTTCTCTCCAGTGTTTGTATTTTGTTGCTTGAGAAAAGGTTTTTGGCTCAACTTGTGAAAAGATGGCCGCTAGAAAAGCATTGTAAGCAGAGGAAAATTTATTATAAGAGACATAATTAGATAAGGGATATGGTACCTCATTACTTGGAGACTTAGGATTGATGGAAGGTGGTAGCTCCACTTCATAGACTCTAAGATAAGATGGTAGCTGCCGAATTCTTCCTCTTTGATTCCTTTCTTCAGTATGTCTTGGAATGTTTGGACTTGCTGATATGTTATCAGTAGGTGTTTCCTCTGTCTACATATCTTCATTTCCTTTATCTTCACTCAATTTGCTTGAAGACTCAATTTGAGTCTCTTAAGAAATATCTTCCCATGGTGCATCATGCAAAAGGGAATTTTGGTTACTGTTTGCCTCCTTGTAAGGAAACTCACTCTGAAGGAAAATAACATCCCTAGACACATAAATCTCTTTGGTTGAGGTGTCATAGACCTTGTATCCCTTTTGTCTCAGGGAGTGTCCCACAAATATGCAATGACTCCCCCTTTCTTCAAAGTTCCCTTGTTTTCTATGCTTGATAGCATAAGCAGAACACCCAAAGATTCTCAATTGAGAATAATCAGGTCTTTTACTGTAAATGACTTCATAGGGGCTCTTGCAACTGGTTAATTTTAATGGTAACCGATTTATAATGTAAACTGCTATCAACACACATTCTCCCCAAAATTTTATGGGAAGACTAACATGAAATCTAAGAGCTCTTACTGTTTCTAGTATATATCTGTGTCTTCTTTCCACCACACCATTCTGCTGTGGTGTATAAGTGCAGCTGAGCTCCATAAGTATGCCCTTTTCTGCATAAAATTCCTACATATATTTGTATGTAAATTCCAAACCATTATCTGATCTTACCTTCTCAATTCTTTTGTCAAACTGAGTTTCAATCATACAAATAAACATAGGCAATAGAAAGTCTACTTCTGATTTATGTCTCATTAGATAAACCCATATGCCTCTGCTAAAATCATCAATAATTGTGAAAAAATAATGTGCTCCTGTAAAAGAACTTGTCTTATAAGGAACCCGTATATCACAATGAATAAGATCAAAACAAGATTTAGATTTTATTGATAATAGGAAAAGGAAGTCTAGATTGTTTTTCCCTTACACAAGAATCACAATTTGTCATTTTAATTCCACTAACACTATTTAATCCTAAGCCAATTAATTTGGATTTTGAGGCATGGCCGAGTCTGGCATGCCACAAGCAGTCATTACTTTTGCCGACTTTCATAGCATTTGTCCTGTTGGAATTATCCTTAACATGATTGCTCTCAAGCAAGTACAATCCATCTAGGTATTTAAACTTCCTAATCGGAGTCTTCAAATGTGAGTCCTGAATAACACAAGAATTAGCAAAAAAAAAAAACATTGCAATCATGTTTTCTGGTTATTTTGCCAATGGAAATAAGATTGCCATTTGGCATGGTGAATTTTTCTAGACCCTTAACTGACACTCTTGTACCATCTGGGATATGAACAGAATGTTGGTGAGATTCTGTAATCTCACTTAGCAGGCTAACATCATAGGCCATATGTTCTGTGGCGCCTATATCTATGACCCAAGGTTTACTGGTTTTGAGATTACCTGCCATATTTGCTGTGACTTTGGCCTGATTGGATCCTACTTTTCCTTCATCAGTCTTTAATTGTTGAATTAATCTATCATATTACTGCATGTTCAAGCCTGGAATGAAATTCTTTGTCGGTGCTAAGTCATCTTTGCCTTAAAACCTGACTTCTTGCTGTTGAAAGGTGGCTTGTCTTTCCTGCCTTTGTTGGGCTTCCACCAATCTGGATACCCGATTAATTCAAAGTATCCTTGTTGTGTGTGTCCAGCTTTGCCACAATGATCGCATTTCAAACCAGCTTTCTTGGCACCCTTCTGATCTTCTCCTGTACCACAGACACTTTGGGCTTGGAAGGCAGCATTCTCTAACGATGGCTTATGCAGTGATGAGATAATTCTTTGTTGCTCATCTTCTGCCACCAAGTGATAGGCTTGCCCGAGAGTGAGATTTGATGCCATACTCAGAATTTGAGTCTTTACAGTGTTAAAGACATCATCAAGGCCCATCAAGAAATCATATAATTATTCTTTCTCACGCAATTGAGTGAAACTTTTCTGTCTATCACACTTGCAGGCTTTGCAGGCGCATCTTGGCATGGGAGATATTGCTTGAGCCTCATCCCACAAAGTCTTCAATTTAGTATAGTATGCAGGAATGCAATTGATCTTTTTAACTCATAAGCACGAGGAGCATTGCCTTTGGCAAACTTTTCTTCAAGGTCCTTCCACATCTCTTGTGCGGTGTTTGCATACCTCACGCTGGTTCTAGTATCTTTATCCATTCCACTTTTCGACCATCCCTTTACCATGGCATTGCGTCTTATCCATGGGGCAAGGTTTGGAGAATCGGCTTGAGGCATGGAAATAGAAACATCCATAAAACCCATCTTGTTCTTGGCACAAAGGGCATTACTCATGTCAACAACCCATTCTGCATAATTGGTGTCATTCAAGGATTCACTAACGAAAACTTGCCCTGACTGATCTTATGGATGTAGGTAGAATGGTGAACTAATATGGATTTGATTTTCATCATTCCTGGGTTTTGCAAAGCTCTTTGGGGAACTCTTTGAAGCATTCTTTGGAGAATCATCATCACTATTTGAATCTTCACCTTTGGAATCATTCTTGTGATCAGTTTCTACCATTTTGGCAGATTTTCAGAGCTATCGCGGTGTAATCTTTCTCAGGATTCTTGGCTCTCAGATACCATATAAAATGGAGACTTTTCTAAATGGACAAAACTTAAAACAATACCCTGTGTCCTGTTCCTGCTGTTCCCCAATAATAAAATGACAACTGGATCACTTAATCCACGTCACACCCAGCCCATAGTTAACAATAACTAGATGTTAGCAGCTGAAACAGCTCCATTAACCTTCGACAAAGGATAATCAAATCTCCCCACAAAAACTGCAACAAACAAGATTGATTGATTATCAGATTTTATATCAGATTTTTTCAATTAAAAAAAATTGTAACCCTCGTTTCCCACCCTTAATGCTTTGTATTATGTAGTGCAAAGGACAATCACTGATTTTCGCTGTCGCAACACCTACCAGCCACTACTATCGGTCGTTAACAGTACCACATAGTCACATTCTTTTCTACGGCGGCTGTCTCTATTTGCTTCGGAGGAAAAACCCAAATCTTTCTTTTAACACAAGAAAACATGGTTACAGAAACAGGGGAATTGATTTCTACCCATCCATCTTCTGAGGTTCTTGTGAGCGACCAAACAAAAAATTATAACAAAGCTCCAGTCATTTTGGATTCTAATGGTAATCAGCCATTTAATGTTAAATTTAACCTGCACTATTTGCTTACTTTTTTTAGGGGATGCTATGTGCTTCCTTATTGCTTACTTATTTATAGTTAATATATTTTCTTTTTCACAGTTAAATTAAAGGACAACATTGAGCATGAAGTGACTAAGCAAGATATAATCCCATATGTTGGCATGGAATTTGATACAAAAGATCATGCATACAGATTTTATAATATGTATGCTGGTTTTGTTGGTTTTAGTATTAGAAAAGATTGGAGAAACAAAAGCAAATTAGATAAGGAGACGGTGATATCTCGAAAATTTGTTTGTTTTAAAGAAGGCTTCAAGAGGATCACAAATGATCAAGAAGGAAAAATGCCTCGAAAAGATATCAGAACTGGTTGTGTAGCACATATGGTCATTGGTCGAGAACCAAGTGGAAAATATGTTGTTACATCTTTTAAAAAAGACCATAATCATGATCTTGCAACCCCACGGAGTAAGCATAAGTTACCATCACAAAGGAAGGTTTTTGTTGCTCAAGCTGCTGAAGTTGAAATGGCAAGTCAGTTTGAGTTTATAAGTCGACAAGTTAGAGGGAGAGAGAATGTTAGCTGCACTGCTAAAGATATTAGCAATCATTTGAGTTCTAAAAGGATGAAGGAAATGGAAGAAGGTGAGGCATATACTCTACTTCATTATTTTAAATCAAAGCAAACCCAGAATCAATCATTCTTTTACGAAATTCAACTTGATGTTGATAATCTAATAACAAACATTTTCTGGGCGGATGCTAAAATGGTTGTGGATTATGCTTATTTTGGAGACGTAGTATGTTTTGATACTACTTATCGCACTAATAAGAATTTACGACCATTTGCTCCCTTCATTGGATTCAACCATCATCGAGAAAGTGTGTTATTTGGTGCAACATTATTATATGATAAAACAGCTGAATCTTTGGGGCGGTTGTTCAACACTTTTCTTAAGGCTATGTGTGGTAAAATGCCAAAGACAATTTTCACAGATCAAGATCCTTCCATGGCAAAAGCTATTTCAAAGGTTTTTCCTGAATCATACCATCGTTTATGTTTATGGCACTTATTCCAAAATGCACTTAAGAATGTTAATCATGCCTTTAAGAGATCAAGTTCTTTTGGTATAGAGTTGCAAAGTTGCATTTATGACTTCGAGTATGAGGATGATTTTCTCAATGCTTGGGAGTCATTACTTGACAAGCCGCCAAAATAAATGGATGCATAATTTCTTTAAGAAAAAAGAAAAATGGGCATCGGTATACGGGCGACAAACTTTTTCAACCGGTGCTACAACAACACAATTAAATGAGAGTTTCAATGGTCGTTTAAGACTTTACATGAAGCCTACATTTAATGTGTTAGAATTTTTCAAAAACTTTGATAGGTTGCTAGAAGACATGCGATACAAGGAGATAGAGTCTAACTATGAAATGAGCTAGAAGATGCCATCATTGAATACAAATATCATGTTATTTAAAAATGCAAGAGAAGTCTATACACCAACTATTTTTTCTCTAGTTCGTGGGGAATATGAAAAGTCTTGTAATCTTATTTTGAAAAATTCCACTCAAAACTTGCATTTATATGAATACGAAGTGTGCTTGTTTGGGGGCATGAGGCAACATAAAGTTACCTTCAACTCTGACGATCAAAGTGTTGAGTGTAGTTGTCAACTTTTTCAATTTATTCGTGTCCTTTGTTGCCATGCTCTTCGAGTACTTAATCAATTGAATATACTTGTTATTCCCCCAAAATACATCCTTAAGAGGTGGACTAAGCAGGCTCGAAGTGGATGTGTTCTAGACAATAAGGGACAAGTTATCAAAAAAGATCCAATGTTAATTATCTCAAATCGCTTTAAGGTTGTGTCGCACTGCAGTAGAAATATCTGGTAAGGCTGCTGAAAGTGAAGATGCTTCAGCATTTTTTGCAAGAAAATTAGTGGAAGTTGGCATTGAAGTCGATAACATGTTAAATAAAAGATCTTCCATAGCAAGTACAAATCTTGGTGATGTAAGCTGTCAAACAAATGATGTCAGAACAGATGAGACAAAAATTGTTTCAAATGAAAAGTCCAATGCATCTCAAGCCATTGGTATAAAAAAGAAGATTGGTGTATCCAAAGTGAAAGGTAGACCTAAGAGTTGTTTGGAGAAAAAATATAAAAGAAGTAAAGGCACTCACAAGTATAGTCCTATGAGACAAAATTTTTCTCCCACCATGCCAATTCCAATTATACAGGTACAACAAGATAGTAACTTATCTTTCTATCTTTGGCTGAGTTTAAATTATTTTGCTTAGTGTTGCATGTATTAAATTTGCATTTAATTGTTAAATATGTGCAGAATGTGCCATTTTCACATGGATATCAAGATCCAACAGCGACTGGTGTTAATACAGAGCTTGGTATTCCTGACACATCAAATGCAGAGCTTGAGACACCATCTTCAGAGCTTCAACTAAGTCAATCTGTATTTCCATGTTCTCAATAAATTAACATTACATTATTTCATTTTGTCACTACCACCAAATGTTATTGATTGGTACTGTTTTTCTTGTTCATATAGGGATTCAATTCACATGATAGCTTTATTTCTTGGGGTGGCAGCAAGGCAGTCAACTAATATGGTTCTTCACACAGTCACATTGATTAGAAGAAGATGCTTTGGAGAAACTAATATGCAACAACTGATTTTTTCAGCAATATGTGTATCTATTTGTTTTAAGATACTATTGTTTAGGTGCTTTAAGAAAAGATTATGCAGCAGCTGTTTTTTTAGCAATAAGAGTATCTACCGAGCTTTAGATGCCATTGTTTAGGTGCATAAGGAAAGATTATGCAGCTAATTTTTTATTTTTTTTCCCCAAGCAGTAACAGTATTTATTGAGCTTTGGATAATATTATTTAGTGCACAAAAATAGATTGTGCAGCAACTTATTTTTTATTTTTATTTTTATCCAATAAGAGTACCAAATTTTTTTTTTTCAGCAACTGTGTGCCCTTATGCAGAGATGTGCAGGAAAGTGTGAAAAAAGTGTATCATTGATTGCTGTGTATTGTTTTTAATCTATTAGTTATTGTATATTAATGATTCATTTTAGAAATAGAGAGAGATTTTGTTGCGTGAAGAAAGTATCCATATATCATAATATATTACAGAGAAAGCTTTATATTGATGAGAAATATCTGACACTGTAACAAGAATGTTTACAGAACGCAATGCTGGTAAGCAATAGCCAGAATCGAAGGCTTATTAAAAAAATAGCCAGAATACAAGGAAATTGAGTACACTTATCACTGACAATAGCCAGAATAAATAATCAACGTGACAATAATTGTCATAGTAGTACAAGTAGAGCGCTCAAGTACTATCCAAGTGCAACAATGAGTAGTGAGAATACATGCTTCCCATGGCTTCGGGAGCTTGCTCATACAAAGACTCTAGCTGACACGAATATTTCCCCTTAAAGTATTTTGTGTCTTTTCAAAAATTATTGCAGGTGGCCCATACAAGAAGCAAACATATAACAGATGTCAGCTCGTCCACTTGGGTTACAGTAAAAAGTCTCGATGGGTTCGTTGAGTCCTTCACATTAGAAACTTCATTTAATAACAAGATTATATGAAAAAATCCCTGTCCTCCTGGAACAACCACCACCAGCTTCTAGTTTTAGTTTTCAACAAGTTCTACCTGCAAAGCAAAAAATCATTTATTGTTATGAGCCCCTATACCATATTTCAGACAGCACCAACAGAAACATGTACTAGACCCAAATAAAAACTGGTCTAATCCTATGACAGAACAATACTTGACCAAAATAATTTTGAAATAGATAGAGCAATGTTTTTCTAAGAAAGGAAAACTGAAATTTCATTAATAAAACCAGTTCCAGCGCAAAGGTGTGCCAAGCCTGGTACCTGTCATATATAAGCTTGATTTTGTATATCTTAACATTTACCTGCAATTGAAACTTGAGTTGTGCATTAAAAGAAGCATAAATGTCACTTTTGCAGGTCCTACAAAATTTTAATTATGTTAGAGTTTAGTAGTGCCAGAAAACAACTGTCTGTAATTGCAAGAGATGAGGAGGGGAAACTATTACTTCTTAGCAAATGTGCTTACAGGTTCATAATTTTGTTCCCTGATTTCACACTTTAAAGACTGAATTTGGTGCAATATACAGGCATTTTAGTAAGGAAAGGTATCTTGTCTATATCCAATGAAAGTAGTACTAACATATTCAACCTCATTCGCACGATATAATTCCGTGGCCAAAGGCCCAAGGACAAAGTGAAATTGAGTTACTGATTTTAAAAGTTATCAGAGATATTCAAATAAAAGCATCTTTTGTCATGCGATTCTCAAATAGTAATACCAATATAGTCAAACATTTAATGCAGCTCATAAGATCTGGCTTTAAAAAAAAGCATATAACCTGATGCGTTCTGGGTCCAATCGTGCAATTAACCAAAAATGGTATCAGCTAAACCGCACAATTACTGATCGAAAATGTCTTCCAATATGGAGAGTTTGCCATAAGGAAATATGCAAAGCAACTCAACTAAACGAATAGCAATATAAAGAAAGGATCCGTGCTACATACCGCTAAAAACAGTGAGAAAGGAGAATGCAGAGAGAGATGGAAGATAAGCAGAAACATTTCATGATTGCTTTTGCTGCTGCGACTCTTAAGCAGAAACATTTCATGATTGCTTTTGCTGTTGCGGCTCTTCCGCCAACGACTGATTGTAGTGGCTGGTAGGAGTTGCTGTGGCGGAAATCGGCGGTTGTCCTCTCCACTGCATAATACGAAGAATTAAGTGATCCAGTTATCATTTTATTATCGGGGAACAGCGAACAGGACACAGGGAACTGTTTATAAGTTTTGTCCTTTCTGAATAACTTTTTTTTATTGATGAATGAGTAACTATTACAATTAGTAGGATAGGCATATCATAATGCCTATATACACACACATACCCGAAACTAACAGATAAACACGGTTGTGAGTATTGATTACAATTAGTCATTCAGTTAAGCATAACAGAATAACTAGCTAACTAATTTAACAAATAACTATCTAACAGAATGTGACTTAATCTATATTCCTACAACTATAGAACATAGGTTCATGGAGAATACTATAATATCATAGGTTCTCACTTCTCAGTTTGTTTTATATGTGGTGACCCCCTTAATTAAATGATTAGTTAAAAGAAGCTTTAACGCCTGGTTGACCAGGCTAGTAGTAGACTGATTGTTGCAGCGACTACAGCAATTCTGCAAAGCCACTTTATCCATTCATGCACTTCCTTTTCCATGTTCTGCAACATTACAAACTAAGAGAAATACAAGTTACAGAATGAAGTGGATCGCTAAAAGAACTGAGAGACTATGTTGAATGTGTCTTTAATTAGGTGAACAAAAGTATATTTTTTACCATTCGCTGCGTAACTTGAATTTCTAAACTAATACTATGATGATAAACATGTACATGTAGAAAACGATTTTAATTACCTATGAAATCATTGGTTAGACGGCCATCAGATTCTTAATCATATGTGGATTGCATGATATTGAAAAGTATCAAGTTCAAAAGTAAAGAGCATTTTCAATCCATACCAATGTTTTAAATTGCGGTTGCGGATGCAGATTCTTGATTCTGATCATTCTGATTCTTGAGATATTGCGATCATTGCGGTGCATTCTGCGGCCATTGCGGCGTGAAATAATTTTATGTTCACACAAAATGTAAAAAAATTCTATAATTATTATAAAACTTCATATATCTCTTATTGATAATGTTATATAAACTTTAATTTATTTTTAAGACTTTCCCTAATCATTATAACCAATTGTATCATTACAAATAAACATTTTTTCAAGCTATAAATAAATATTTAAAAATCTATTATTTAACGACATAAATATGAAACTAAGAAGAATAGTAAGAAAGTAAGAATTTAAGAAAGTAAGATATTAACAAATTCAAAACTTTAATATAAGATTTTATAACATTTATAATATACGGTATAATTAACTGTCTTGATTTATTTTATTTTATTTTTTTTGGTAGATACTGTCTTGATTTATATTTCAATAAAAAAAAACTGTCTTGATTTATTTTATTATAATTAATGGACGCTTCATTATTATAAAAAAAAATTAATGGACACTTGGGGTTTCAAAGTGCATCACGGGAAGTTGTCAAAAAAAGGAACTCCCTGGATTCTTCATATCAATTACTTTATGCACGTTCCAACAGTTACCTACGATATCAATAAGCTGTTGTCAAAAAGAAAAAGAAAAAAAAAAACCGATATCAATAAGCCACTCATCCAAGTTCCAACAGTTACCTCTCAAGTCAAGCCGTGGTGATCTCAAAAAAGACACCACGGTTCACGACCGGCTTCGATTCACGGTTCACGGTGGCGACAGCGGCGGAAAATCTCTTCTTCTGTTTTTGTGGATCTGTGGTTCTGTTCTTCTGTTTTTGTGGATCTGCCATTTTTGGGAGACCATGTTCTCCCGGATCTAAGGGAAAACACCGGCTTCGATTCATGGTTTACGGCGGCAGAGTTTTACAGCAGCGGAGAAGACGGTTGAAGACGGCGTCGGCAAATCTCTTCTTCTGTTTTTGTGGATCTGTCATTTTTGGAGACCCGGATCTAAGAACACCGGCTTCAATTCACGGTTTGAGAAATTCTTTTTTCAGCTCTAAAACTAGATGGGGTCTTGGGTTCTGATTTTTTTTTATTTTCTGAATAAATTTGAATGGATGCGGGATGATGCGGCCGCTACGCCGTTACAATGCGGCCGCAATGCCGTTTCGATGCGGTTGATGCGCGTGAAAACAGAACACACCGCAATTGCGGAGTGATGCGGATGCGGAGGTCGCCGCAACTGCAATATTTCGGCCGCAATTGCGGTTGCGGAGCGCAATTTAAAACCCTAATCCATACGTCTAATTTCTTCAATTTAAGTGTGTTCATATTGTAAAATTAATCATTTGCAACGAGACATGATTCGAATATAAGTCTAACAGACTGTTAAAGAAGAACAATTCTAAATATCAATAATGAACGAAATGTGTAACCAATGTTGACTTGAACATCGCCTTAATATGGACCTTGAATTAAACTTGTTTTCATTTGCCCAAGGGTCTCATGAGAAATCATCTGTGATACTATCACTAATACAGAAATTGGGAAAAAACAGGGCTTTAAAATTGGTTATAACGAAAACCGATTTAAAAGATAAACGCGGTGGCAATTTTGTAAATAAATGTGTAGTCGAACACCTTTTAAATCGGTTTTTATCATTATTTAAATCGGTTAATAAACAACCGATTTGAAAGGTAAGGGGAAAAAATTAACAGAACTCTTTTAGATCAGTTTTCTTAGACAACTGATTTAAAAGTTGAAATATTAAATCGGATGAGAAGCACCGATTTAAAAGACAGGTTTAAAATGACCTAATATTTTATTTGTTTCTTCCCTCTCAAACCAGTCCCTCTCAAACCCAAAAAAACCCTGTGACCCAAAAACACCCTGTGACCAAAAAAAAACCTACAATCCCTCACGCCGCTGTGTTCTTCAAGCTCGGGTTGAGAACCTCTCCTTCGTGCCTCGATCCTCGTCGTTGCGTTGTCGCCGTTGTTCTCCGTTCTTCAAGCTTATGTAGGCCTCTGGTTTTGCTCGCCGTTCTTCAAGCTCGGGTTAAGAAGCTCGCCGTTGTTTGTGACCACCACAAGCCAGACGCGGTCACCACGAGCCAACCGCCAACTGCCTTCTCTTCCCACCGCGTGACCCACCACCTGCGCGTCTCCTTCGACAAACAAGCTCTGCGCAGGTACAAAAATTTAAAGGAGCTTTGAGCTATCTAGTGTTTTTCCATCAAATCTATTGCTATGTGGATTATGTATTGTTGGGCATGATGAAATGCGCAAGGCATGATGAAAATAATATAAGTTCCTCATTCTGGGAATTTGACTGAGAAAAAAATCTCAAATGCTTTAATTACATCCCCAAAAAAAAATCCTCAGTATTGCTAGGACGTGAACCGAATTAGATGAACGTAGGTTCACTTATTTAACTGAGTGAAATTAGTGATCTAACAATATTTTAGATTTGTTTATTTTTATCCACATTCTTTATCTTCATTCAGATTGTTGCTGATGGGTTTTTTGGTGCTAGTGTTACTTTAGCTGCTCAATATTTTGTTCTGGAGAAAAACCCTTGTTTGAATAGAGTTGTTGAGCTCAAGGCATAACATGAGAAGGCTAAGGCAACCTAATGCTGCTGAATATTAAGTATGGCTTTGTTTTTTTTTTTTTTTGCTTTTGAGTTTGTTTTATAGTATGCCATTGTTTTTTTTTTCTCTTCTAAAGCTATTGTTTTTGTTTATGGGTGCATCTTGTGACAGACATAAGTGACTAAGTGAGTTTTATTATTAGCATGGTGGTTCTATGAATAATTAGATTTGATATTCTTAATTAATTGGTTAAACTACTCGAGTACAAGAAGTAAGTGACTAAGTGAGTTTCAGTCATAAATTGTAAGGCTATTTGCTTTTTGTATTAAGTTTTGTTATGAGTTTGGTCACAATTAGGTAGTAATTATTTTTCCCTGAGTTTGTTTTTGGCTAGGCCTTATTCTATTGATGTGGAATTACATTGATTTAAGTTGTACTCTTTTTCTTGGGGTTTATTTCTATATCCACGTGTTTATTTCTTGTAGGACACTAGGTGAAGTTTCGGTTGCTAAAGGCATCAGGCCAACATTATCTCCTAACCTTAATACTTTGTGAGGTATGCAAATATCTTTGAACTGCATGTACTAGCAAATAACTGAGAATCTGAGACGGTTGTTAGAAAAGTTACCTGGATTTCCTGGCAGGCTCTTTTTCTTAACAAGTGCTGGTGGTTTTAATTTTGTGTTAGAACCATTGTTATTATTTGTTGTTGTTGAAGTTGTAAAAAATGCTTGGACAGTTATTTGTGTTCTATTAGTATCTCTGGAACTCTAGAAATTCTCTCTATGTTATAAAGTCAAGTTATAAAGTGTTGAATTTCAATTGTTTAAATACTATTTTTTTTAGAAAATTGAGTTTGCTGATTATCCTCATGACAATAAGCATGTGAAAACATGTCTCTTGCAGCATTTGTTTTGTTTGTTTCAAGTTTTAGTGATTGGTTGTTCTGCCTCTACTAAAGCAAAGATTGTGTTTTTCATTATGTGAATTGTTCTGTCGAGATGTATATTCTATTAGGGGGCAGGGATAAGGTAGTAATTGGTTAGATGCCATTCAAAATTTCTTTGGCTAGGAATCTAGACAAATTTGTATATGCCTTTTATTTCCCAAAAATTGCAAATATAAGTGGAATGTTTTACTATTTTTTATAACTGGTGCAGTGTGTGGTAGGGTGGATTATGAAAGTAGATTGGGGGAAAGTAAGGGTGTTTTTTATATCAATTTAATACTCTTTCTTTTAAGAATACAATGTCAGCTTTATATGAAGACATTATTGGATATGATAGAAGTTGGCTCCCCATGATGTTCATCTTTCTTACTAAATGCTTCTAGTATTCTTTTTCCTACTGAATGCAAGGATTTGTACATTTATATTTGCTACGTCTATAATATTCTTTTTTTTTAGACTTCCAACAATCAATAGGTTTTGAACTTGATTATGTATTCTTAATTACTTCAGAACGTAGATATGGATCGTAGTTGGATGCAAAAAAATCGCATGAGTGATGAGTATGAGAATGGAGTGGAAGAGTTTCTAGAATTTGCTCAAAAAAAATCTTTCCAATAGTAATGGAAAGTTTTACTGTCCTTGTGTTAATTGTTTGAATATCAATTCACTAGAAGTTGGCGAAATACGGGATCATCTTCGTGTTGATGGGATTTGCCAGGGTTATACGACATGGATATGGCATGGTGAAGTGTTACGCAAGCCAAGTGTGTCCCAAAGAGAGAAAGTTGATGTTGATATGGACGATCGACTAGAAGACATGATTCGTGATATTGGACATGAGTCTTTTCAGCGAGCACATGTGTATGATACTCTATGTACTGACAAGGAAGAGCCTTTGTATTCGGGGTGCACAAAGTTCACACGGTTGACAGCGGTGTTGAGATTGTTCAATCTGAAAGCTCTAAATGGGCGGACTGATAAAAGCTTCACTGAATTGCTTGAGTTGTTGAAGGACATGCTTCCAGAAGATAACACATTGTCGAATCGTAACTATGAGGCGAAGAAGATATTGTGTTCGATGGGTGTGGAGTATAAGAAAATACATGCATGCCCCAAAGATTGCATATTGTACCGAGTTTGAAGAGTTGAATAAGTGCCCAACGTGTAATACATCACGGTACAAAAAAAAAAGGATGATGATGATGATGATAGTTGTGAGGTGAGCATAAAGGGTCCTCCTGCGAAGGTTTTATGGTATCTTCCAATTATTCCTAGGTTTAAGCGATTGTTCGCCAATGTAAATGACTCAAAGAACATTAGATGGCATACAGATGACAGGACTTGTGATGGACAGATTCGCCATCTGGCTGATTCTTTGCGATGGAAGAAAGTTGATTCTTTGATTCCGGATTTCAGCAATGAGCCAAGAAACCTTAGGTTTGGACTTGCTACGGATGGAATGAATCCATATGGTAGCTTAAGCAGTAAACATAGTTCATGGCCTGTTCTCCTTGTAATTTACAACCTATCTCCTTGGTTGTGCATGAAGTGCAAATACATTATGTTATCTATGTTGATTTCAGGACCACAACAGCCGGGAAATGACATAGATGTTTATTTGAGTCCCTTGGTTGAAGACTTGAAAGTGTTATGGCAGCAAGCCATTGATGTGTTTGATGGACATTCCAGTGAATATTTCAAATTGCGTGCCATGTTATTTTGCACCATGTTATAGTGTTTATCAACGCCACAAGGACATCAATGTTAAATTTGGAAAAAAGGAAAAGAAGTCTACTGAGAAAAAAAATGGAAGAAGAGGTCAGTGTTCTTTGACCTTCCATATTGGTCCAGTCTTGATGTAAGACACTGTATTGATGTGATGCATGTGGAGAAAAATGTGTGTGATAGTGTAATTGGAACGCTTCTCAACATTCAGGGCAAGACAAAGGATGGTGTGAATGCTCGTCTAGATCTAGTTGCGATGGGTATAAGAGAGTAGTTAGCTCCACAACTAAGAAGCAATGAGACATATTTGCCACCGGCATGTCATACCTTGTCAAAACAAGAGAAAAGAGGTTTTTGCGAGTGTCTACGAGGCGTCAAAGTGCCATAGGGTTACTCTTCAAATGTCAAGAGTCTTGTCTCAATGAAAGATCTCAAGTTACTTGGCTTAAAGTCTCATGACTGCTACGTCTTGATGCAACAACTGCTACCAGTGGCTATTCGTGGAATCTTACCAAAAAGGGTTCGTCTTGCCATAATTAGGTAGTGCTTATTCTTCAATGCTGTATGTAGCAAAGTCATTGATCCTAAAAAATTGGACGAGTTGGAAAATGAGGCTGCTATTATCTTGTGCCAATTGGAGATGTATTTTCCTTCCTCATTTTTCGACATCATGGTTCACTTAATTGTCCATCTGGCAAGAGAGATTAGAGTGTGTGGTCCTATTTATTTAAGGTGGATATACCCTATCAAGCGATACATGAAGATATTAAAAGGGTATGTGAAGAATCAATACCGTCCCGAAGCATATATTGTTGAAAGGTATATCACAGAAGAAGCCATTGAGTTTTGTTCAGACTAGTTATAGGGCTTCCTAAGTCTCGTCATGATGGTAAATATGAAGGTAAGGGTACACGAGGTCTAAAGTTAAGAGCATGGGTCGGGTTGAAGTGCTTCAGGCACACTTGTATATATTGAATAACAATGATGAGGTTGAACCTTACTTGTCTACTCACAAAAGGATTGTCAAGTCTAAAAACCCCCGAATGAACGAAAAATGGGTGATGAATGAGCATAACAAGACATTCCTAAATTGGTTTAAAGAACATGTTATGAATGATGATAATGCTTCTGATACATTAAAATGGCTAGCAAATGAGTCTAGCTTTAATGTCTTATGTTGGAGTGGATATGATATCAATAAATTTTCCTTTTATACAAAGTCACAGGATAAGAACAACACCGTGCAAAATATTGGGGATATGGTCATGGCTTCTTCCATGCACTTCTCTAGTTCGAAGGTTAAAAACCCCATTCTGGCATCTATAGCTTGCTTTGGGGTCATTGAAGAGATTTGGGAGCTCGATTACTATAAATTTAGAGTGCCTTTTTTTAAATGTAAGTGGATTAACAGTAACAGTGGTGTACAAACCGATGAATTTGGATTTACATTGGTGGACCTTGACAAGGTAGGCTATAAGGACGAGCCTTTCATCATGGCATTTCATGCAAAACAGGTGTTTTATGTCAAAGATCCTTCTAACAATAGGTTGTCAGTGGTCCTACAAAGAAGAAGCATGTATGAGAGTGATGAAAATCAATATTCAACTGTAGATATTTATGACACTCCTTCTTTCTCAACACCTACTTTCGTTGATGAAAATGAAGTGGACAATGTATATGCCACTCTTGATGATCATCAGGAAGGAATCTTAGAGAACATTCAAACTTGACCACGAAAGACTGTATAGGTTAATGCATGTTTTTTTTTTAATCCATGGTTTATATTATTGTTAATACGTGTTTGTTATTTATCCATTATTTATCCAATATTATTGTTTCTGACCTTTATTATTTTTTGTTAAAACAGGCATCACGGCTGATTCATCAGAAAACACTTCTACAAAAAGAAAGCCTAGACGTGCCACGGCATTACAGGAGTTGACTGCTGGACATCGATCTGGGCAGAAGTTTCCCATTGAGTTTAATGCTTTTACTGGCCAACATATAGGTGACTACGCAACAAAATTCAAGAGTTATCTGGCGATGCTTGCTCGAAGCAAGGCTAGTATCTTGGCAGAAAACTAGAGTAAAATACCTGATAGAGTAAAAGAAAAGATTTGGGATGACATTTTGGTATTTACCTTTACTCTTCTATGTTTGTATCTTTATATAGTGTAATTAAGCATATATATATTATTTACCTTTACCCTTCTATGTTTGTGTACTTAAGGAAACCATTGACACTCCTGATGATGAAAATCGTAAGAAATACTGGAAATCTTATGTGGGTGAGCGTTGGAAGAGCTTTAAGACAATGCTCACGAGGACATACATATTTGGGGATAGAGATAATGATGGCAATAAAACGCCGTGTGCTAAGTACAATTTCGTTGATGGCGAAACATGGCAGTTATTTGTTAGGAGTCGAGAGGAGGAGTTTCAGGTTAGGTTGAATTATAGTTTTTTACTTGGTCATGCTAATTGTTTAATTTTTTACTGATTTTCGTTTTGTGTTATTTGTAACAGAATAAAATACAAAAGGCAAAAGCAAATGTGTTAAAGAACATCTACCACCACAGATTGTCTCGTGGCAGTTATGAAAAACTTAAGAAAAAGATGAAAGAAGATGCTCTGAAAGAAGCGCAAGAAGAGGGGGTGATGAAGCCTTAGTTTTTGATCCTCCATCCCCACCACGTCATGAGATGTGGAAGATGGCCCGACTAAAGCCAACAGGATATTACACAACTGAGGCCTCAACCTCAGTTGCTTCTAAGATTGTAAGTATAAATTCAACTGGTCAATGTAATTGTAACAAGCTTACGTATTGGCTTACATCATCTACTATGCAGTATATGTTGTAGGATTCCTTGGTTGAATAGTCCACGCAGGGTACTTTTGTTCCGCATGGACGTCAAGATATCTTGACTACTGTAATTGGAACACTTGAGCACCCTGGACGTGTTCGTACTGCTGGACGAGGTGTAGGCCTTAAGAAATATTATGGAGGACCATCACATTGTGGCCCCACTTCAGAAGCTATACCTCCTGAGAATTGGGTGACTTCCATGAGAAAATAGATGAGGTGAGAGATCCTACAGGAGGTTTCATAGAGTGTTAGTTCGCAGATAGAGAAGTCGGTATCGGAGGTATGTATAACTTTACCCAGATAAAAATAAAATTACTATTTGTATGAATGTTATTAATGTTTACGAATGTTATTTGTTGCAGAAGCTGGCGTCTATGGGTTGGATCAAAAAAAATTCAGCTGACCATCCAGAGTGTTCCCCTAGATCCCCTAGAGCTACTGTGCATGTGAGCACTAAGGGCAGTTGTGCACCAGATAATGTGGATGAGCTTCCTAAACATGATTGGATAAAGGAATTGATTGTAATGGCGTTGGATCTTGGTGAGGGAAGTGCAAAGTTAAATTTGGAGCATGAATGTCAATCACATTATTATCTTGATAAAACTGACCTTACAGATTTGTGTCTGGGTAATAAGTGGATTGGCTCATCCCACTTGCAATTATGGTGCACGTAAGTATCAATGTGTTATCAATTTATTTCCAAAGTATGTATCAATTATAATGAGCATTTGTTTAAACATCTTAGGTATCTGTATCGCCAATGCATCACAAAGTCCATCAGTCATGTGTATGGATTCTTGGACCCATACAGCATTAATGGTGCCACTGGCCGTTCAAAATAGGTCGTTCAATAATACATCCGGAATAAATTGTTTAAAGAACGAAAAGCTTGTACCTTGCACCGTATGTGAATGAGTAAGTAAATGTTACTAATGGTTTTGTTAAAGTAGTAGTCTAGTTTTCTTTTGTCTGTTGATTCTGATACACCATTATTGTTGCCCAATATTGCAGCAACCATTGGCAATTGATGATCATTTTGCCTAGTCAAAATGTTGTAGTCTGGATGTGTTCGTTGCATTATAAGCCAGACACAGCCATTATGCGCACAATTGATTCGTAAGCTTTTGTTTGTCATAATTAACTTACTTTGTGATATGTATTATTTAGTTTTATAATTTACTTATCATGAATATTCTGTTATCAGAGCTATGGATGGATATCATGTCGGCTGTGTGGTCTCAAAAAATAAACCTGAATGGCTTGTGCCCTTAGTAAGTAGCTTAAAATTTGAGATTCATTTACAGTTTATAATAGTTAATGTGTATAATAATTTACTCATTATATTCAATTTTGGTATTCGTTCATTTGTAGGTACCGAAACAAAATAATGGATATGCATGTGGGTACTATGTCATGAAACATATGTTGACCATTGTCTCTGAGGTTGTTGTTGATAATTGGAAGGAGGTAATACAATTTTTAACCTTCTGCTATTATGCACATTTTAACATAATGGTTTATTTTCTCTGGTTTAACTTAACTATAATTTTGTTTCAACTTGCAGATATTCAATGATCAGTTACCATTTGCCTCTGAAGAAATTGACCACATTCGGCAAACTTGGGCAGAGTTTTTTATAAGAATTTATTCGAAACCAAAGCTATCCTTAAAGATAACAAATGACTCAAGTGTAGTTGGAAACTAGTTTGTGTGTTTTATCATGTTTTTTGTTTAAATTAATGTATGTTAACTTGATGATTTGTTGATGTAATATTTGAAGTGATGATATTTGATGTTAATTTTGTAAGATAGTTGAATGGTTGTCTGTTGAATGGTTCTGTTGGTTTTGATGTTTGTGTGTTTTGTCTTTCGAATGACTCTCTAGGTTGGCAACCACGAAAAACGAAAAAAATATTTTAAAAAAATGGACCTTTTAAATCGGTTAACCTTAAAAACCGATTTAAAAAACCATCTTTTAAATCGGTTATGTTAAAAACCGATTTAAAAGATGACATTTTAAATCAGTTATACAGATAACCTATTTAAAAGATATCCTTTTAAATCAGTTTTAATCATAACCAATTTAAAAGATGAATTTTATATAAAGAATCACGTTCAGAATTTATATTTAAAATCGGTTTTATAACCGATTTAAAAGACTCTTTTACATCGGGTCTAAATCCGATTTAAAAAATGTCCACATACTATCACGACTGTAAAGAGCTCGGTTTCAAAACCGATTTAAAAAGGTCATTTTAACCGATTTAAAGACCTTTTCTACACTAGTGTATAACCGCTAAAAGCAGTGGACTTTCTAGTTTGACACAATTTGAGAAAGGATCTACCACTTCATTGTAGAAACATCCATGGAAGAAAGTTGCTCTTTTGACTATGTTAGGCTATGATATTAATTTTCAAATTTATTTTCTTTATTTTCTATGGGAACTCAAATGTAAAATAATCATTTATAAATAATAAAAACGTTTATAAAAATTCACATGTGCTCAAAGACAATCAAATTATGCCGACAACTTGTAATGTTAACCCGTCAGGTCTAACAAGCAAAATAATCATTTATAAAAAATTATCCCGTCGGATTCCATAGGCAAAATAACCATTTATAAAAAAGGCTTTTATTAAGACAAAATATAAAAATAGTTGCAAAATAGAAAAATTAATATAATAAAAAGCAAAACAAATAAAAAAATAGAAAATTAATGTGAAAATTAATATAAAATTTGAAAAATAAAATGTAATATAAATATTTAAATCTTAAAGAAAATAAAAAATTAGATGAAAGAGGAAAGTGAATTGTTGAAAGATGAGAGAGAAAAGAGAATTAAGATTTAAAATATTGTGTGTTGTTGGAAAACGTGAAGGTTAGAGAGGAAAGAAGTTGAAAGTTGTTGGAAATGAATTGTCATTTTTGCCCTCAAAAGTGATGATGTGTCAATATTTTAGGATGTCTAATTTAGTATTTTTGATATGCTAATGAATTTCTAGATAGATAGATAGTAGATTTCTCCATTTCTTTCCCACCAATATAATATTATACCTTGGAAGTTTTGCCAAGTTACTTCAGAGAATGCCACCGCCCCTTATAGTGATTTTCAATTTAATTATTACAACTTTCACATATAGCTATATTATTCACATTTTGACGAGGGAGAACACAAAAACCTTGCCAAACCAGAACTCTGCATAAATTAATGAACTTCCATGTCGCCAGTGACTGTTATGTAGGAAGCTAGGAAACAGAGTTCGATATTTACCCGTTATTTCAAGCAAAGACACAGATTCTAGATTCTTTAGAAGATGACGGTTGTTAGGCATGAAGGCGAATGCCATATTTTACACGACTGGCCACTTTGGAGCCTGAAGATTATTTTGCGCCGCCATTTAACTCAAGAGGCAACGATGAAGTGTAACCATTGTGCGCATTTCTAATACAGAAAAGTCATTGTGACACACGAATTTTTGACACCCGCGACACCTGGTTAACATAGTTCAAAATCGTGGTTAAGTCAGTTCAACAAGTGGTTAATGGTTATCATTCCGACACTTGGTTAACGTAGTTCAAAATAATGGTTAATCCAGTTTAGCAAGTGGTTAATGATTATGCCGGTACAAGTTGTATCCATTAACCACGTCAAAACCATTACAAATGTGGTTAATGGTGTGCGAATTCATAATTAATTCAGTTCAGTTGGTGGTTAATAGGTTACCTATTCATTAATCACCCACTAAACTGCATTAACCACAATTTTGAATTGTGCTAACCAGGTGTTCCAATATGGTTGCCACACTTGCCACAAAGAAACTTAGTTCTTCGGCGGAACAAGCCCCATGAATGCTTATGAAAATGAGGCACATACTGAATCTCATCAACATGGTTAAATGTGGTATCTTTTTTTTTAATTTTTATTTTAAAGAGGATCAATAGTGGTTCTCCAATTTTTCTCTATATGACTCAAACTCACGACCATTTGAGTGTAAGTGAAGCGTCTTACCAACTTAGTTGTGCTTCGCTGTCAAATCTTCTATCATCAATATTGAAGAATGATATGATAACTCGTCTTGTGGACTCCCCGTATTTAGATCCAATGGATGAAGTGTTCCGGTTTGAGGAGGATAGGTTCAGCTCATAATCATGAAACGCTCAGCCTTCAATCAAGTCTCAGGAAATGATCAAAAGAAATTGCTAATAATAAAGCTTAGAATCACTACAACATTTTTTATCTACAGCAACACCACAAAATCGTAGCCTAAGTTGAAAAAAGTGTTCTCTTTTCTTTCTGGAACAGATTTTGAGCTGTGGTAATCTGAAGTGTTGCCTATTCTTTAGGCAACGATTTTCTAAGAAAAGGCAATACTGACAAAAAAAAAGTAGCCATTGTTATGATTATACGCAACGATTTTCGAACAACACTACTACAACAGTTTTCTACCATTGTCATTACTAGCAACAATTTTTAAATGACAACACTTATAAAACTGTTGTCACTGATCTTATAAAACGGCTTTTAAACTTTAGCTACCATTTTATATTTTGCTTCTAAATTTCATCTACAACAATATATAATGAACCGCTAAAATACAGAAATAAACATAATAGTAGCGCATGACATCTGCCTTAAATTTTATTTTATATTAAATGATATAAATTGTTATCATCCCCCTTTATCCAAGGTAAGAAAAATAAAAATTGCCTCTAATCTTATAAACATTAATAGTATCTAACTAAGAAAAATAAAAATTCACAACTCTCTCAAAAGTATATCATTTGCAACACTGAGATATTCACACAAATTCTTTGCCTCTGCGATTTCATTTGCCTTTTGACGTAATATATGACTTCAAAACCTGAAAGCGTGCTCTTTGAAGGTCTTGTTCCAGTTGGATAAGCAGTAATCTAATTGACTCTAGCTGCTGGAAAATGCAGTGAGTTTTACGATTTTTTCAATTTCCACCTTCTGTAACAACATTTGCTCTTTCTCAACAACTGATTGAATTTGTACATCATTTATATACATAGGAAACACCTTTTTCCTGAGGCAACTTTTCATTGCAGCCAACCCTGTTTTGAGCTAAATGCCTCAGTGTCTAAGACCAGTAAAAAAAATCTTACATTAGCTCTAAGCATTTATATAATAAAGAAAAAAGTAGAAAGGGTTAAAAAGACTTCGTTTTATTACAATATATGATAGTTGAAGTATAAGCACATCCACTCAATCAAAACACAGTTATCCATGGTTTTACATACTGGACCCTAAAGATAAATTTTTGAGCAACAGATGAAAATAGGAAATACAAGCCTGTTAATATGTTGACCAACTATTTGGAGAGAGGGAATTTCAAAGAGGTTCTGTACATCATGATATAACTTGAAACAAGCTGCATGATATGATTGTCCTCAAGTTTGAAGAACCTTCTACATAAATAGAAAAATAAACAAGTGATTTTTTATTAACTCATGATATACAAACAACCATAAATACATAACCATAGTCCATAGATATGGCTCTAAAAAATGTTATACAATCCATTAAGCCAAAAAGATCATGCTCACTCCTGTCTCTTAACGCCTAAATTAGCAGCAACTTGCACAAACTTACCCATATGAAGCCTGCTTATCTGTTATGAATCCTCCAGTCATCACCTGGTTTCCGGTCCCTTCGTTAAAACAAAGAGTTAATTGGATCATGCTGTTCAACTGGTCAGAAATCTGAAGAACCTCACCACAAACAGGGAAGCAGTTCAATAACTGTTCCCTACGATACCAGAAGCCAACTAAGCAAATAAGAATCAAACAAATGTAATCAAACAACACTTAGAAAAAAGAAATTCCTACTTCTAGATCAAGTCTTCCTAAAATATTCAATGCTAAGCACATGGATAATCACAATTCATCAAATCTTCTAACACGATATAGCAGTAAAAATATCTCTACTGATAGCAAAAGATGACAATAGGCATACAAAACTAAAGCTTTTAGTCTCTTGTACTCTAAATGGATCATTATTTTTTTTGTTGGTGGGCAGCCAATTCATCCATGCTCACAACACCATCTCCATTCCTGTTGGCTTCTTTGAACAACTACTCTTTCTGTTGAAAAAGAATTCTATTGCTGAAACAGTAAAACTTGTATATGCAAAACTATACATTATATTATATTGTCATTTTAGGATTCACAAGGCGAAGATTCGTTATTTGAACCTTAAGCCGCATCCCTGACGTAGTGAAGATTTGGACTTTGATATGACCTACAAATACAATTTCCATTGTCCAAATTCAATATTCTAAATTCTAACAATCAGATGCTATTAGTTTATATAAGCCATAACATCTTAAAATAGAAGATTAAAAAATTCTGAATCAAGGTCCAAGTCCAGGTATACAAGCAAACCAACAATAATTTAGCAAGAAAATAATCCAAAACAAAAAAAGTAACAGCAAAATATAATGAGGAAAATATGTACTCAAGTTTGAACCTTGTTGGTTGCTAACTGATTTTATCATACTTAAGGTTTGTAACAAAGCAGCACCACCTTATGTTGCTATCTCTAATAGTAACATAAGGTTTGTAACAAAGCTTCACCATTTTATCATAGCAACATAAGGTGGTGCTGCTTCCATCCCCATCCGAGTGTCGCAGTTCCTCAGTGTGCCAAATTCTTCAGTACTTTGGTGTGGCTTTGTATGGAAATGAGCTATCAGTAAAGGGATTTTCATAGACTGCTCTGGCTATTGCCAAAAATCAGCTAAAGAGAGAGACATTTGGTCATATGGCCTCATCAAAGCATACGGTGCAGGCATACAAGAGTTATAGCTATTACAAATTGAAAGAAACTAAAACAACCTGCTGGAAGTTGAGTTGCCAGCATCAAATCGGAGAAGTAAGACTAAGACAAAGGGTTTTAACTTAAACATGATTTCACACCAATTTCTCGAGTACCCTGAAAGCAGCCATATCAATCCGCATCCATATCCACCACAATAAAAATCCAACTTAAATCTATCAGTAACTAAAAGTAGGAACAACTATAAGCCCTAAAATTACGATCGAAGCATCCAACTGCAATGTACGATGTGAAATATCGGCATCGTAATAAGAAATCATCGATGAAATGAAAATGAAAAAATCGGAATCAGAGAAAATGGTTGAAACTTACGTTAGATCCAGAAAGTGTGAATATGAGGTTTGAGAGGTGGACCATGCAATGCCAAGGTAGTTGCTGAGAGTGGAGGCGACGGTGCAATCGGCGTCGGCGACGGAGGATTTCAGAGGTGACGGTGGGGGAGGGGAAATAGAGGTGGTTGATGTGTGAGCAACGAGGTTGGACGAGATTCTTCAGAGAGGGAAAGAAGAAAAAGCCCTAATTTTCTGGAACCTTGAAGAAAGCTCTCACAAAAACTTTCAGACGCGTACTAAGAACCTGAGTTTCGGACAAAAATTAATAAGAGAAAAAAATTAAGTCTCCGACTACGTGAACCGTTAATATATGTTTAATTATTCCAAAACGTGAAAATACAAGGCAACGGCAGATATTGTGTTTTCTATACATTTAGAGAACACTTTTTAGAGCGTTGTATATAAAAACTATAAATTTTTATCCTATGCCAACAGTAGCCAAAACCTGTTGTCTATCTTATTCTAAGACTTTTTGAGTAGCAAAAAACAAGGTGTTGCTGTATGATTAAAATGTTGTAGTGAATTTAGACGTAACTAAGTCCTTTTCTATTCGAGATGTATCATTGCTCGGTGCTAGAACCCTACTAAATAGGGTTTGAGCATACTATTCATGGAAATTTGATCTTATTTAAAGTAACGCTCATTTTCCAACATTGTTTATCAACATATTTCCATGAAAATTATCTAAAGAGAAGCTAGGCACAATGGTTGAAGTAGCTGCCATGTGACCAGAAAGAAGAAAGTATCGGCCCAGGTATTGACCTCTTGTAAATATTGTAAGGTAAAGCTGCCTATCACTTTATAGGACCAGGTTAATGTTTATATATTCTACAAAAGTCTCGTTACTATAATCAGTTGTCATTCAGAACTCAAGTCTCGTTACAATAATTGGTTACGTTCCGATACAACTCAAAGAAAGGTTTTGTCAAGGTTTAAAATCGTGTCATAGTCGTAATTGTGATCCTTGATATTACAAAGAATCACAGTCAAATGTGGCTTCAATAGCAGTCGTGTTGTAATTGCAGAGATATAAAAACCTTAATATCACGATGCAGATTGCAGTCACTAACCTTTTTTTTTCCCCTTCAAAACCCTGGTTTTGTACTCAAATTTTCAGTATTGTCTACGAAATCTCGTAACAACTACTAGGAAGGACGAAGGAAAAATAAATCTAATTCCGATGAAACTTTCAAGACTAATATGTCAACTAAAATCAAGACGCAGAAAAAAAACATATACTTTTCTTTTCCTACAAATGGTATATAGGAAAAAAGACAAACGATCTAACACAGTCATTACCAGAAGCAAATGTGGATGACTGGTTACCTTTCCATCCTATTTCATAAACCACATAGCATAACACGTGTCACTATAATGATCATCCAAATCCTACTTACGAAAGTTACTGGGATTGCCCAATCAAATGCTGTATTACTACCAATCTTGAAAATTCCATCTGGAATCAATTCAATTAACAATTTAAAATCGCCCCTTAATTATGCAATTTACTATTATGCTAATTTCTAGTTTCACATATGATATAGAGTTAAAATTGGAGTTAATGACCAATTTGGTCCCTGAAATTTGAAAAAAAAAATCAGTTTGGTCCCTTACTTTATCAATATTACAAATTAGTCCCTATATTTTGAAAAAATGTATCAATTACGTCCTTCCGTCAGTTTTGTCTATATTAGACTAACCATTTGTAAATAAGAATTAACTGATTTATTGTTTATATACTCATTCAGTTATTATTTAGTTAGTGGTTAGTTAGAAGTAGTTAAAGGTTGTTAGAGTTAGTTATAAGTTCAGTTGCTTTGTTGCTCACTACATGAGCTTGTATAAATTCAATACTTGTAGTACATTTTCATTTACTCGATCAATATAGAATACATGAAATTCTCCATTTCTCTGAGTTGTGAGTTCTAATATTGTATCAGAAGTTTTTTTTTTCGCAACTTTGAGTCTTCTTCCGCTTTCTTGCATTTCTACAAAATTGATCGACCCTTCTCTGTGATTCCACTTTCTTGTTCTTCATTCAGTTTTTCATTCTGTATGAATTCAACATGTAAGATCATCACGTAAATCCCTGTGACATCAGTTCCCACGATAATCCTGGTTTAACTCTGGTTTCTCACCAATTGACTGGGCCTGAGAATTACAAAACCCGGTGTAGATCCATGGTCATTGCTCTCAGTTCCAAGAACAAGCTAGGGTTCATCGATGGCACCATTCAAGCTCCTCCCCTGGGTACTCCGCAACATTCTTCGTGGTCAAGAAACAATAATATGGTTTCTTCTTGGTTGTGGAATGCTATTTCGAAGGAGCTTGCTGCAAGTGTGATCTATTCTTCCACTGCAGCAGATGTATGGAATAATCTTCGTAATCATTTCAATCAGTGCAATGGTCCACACATTTTTCAACTACGACGTGATTTGGCCCAATGCACTCAAGGATCTCTTTCTGTGCAAAGCTATTACACCAAATTGAAGATGCTATGGGAAGAACTGACCGAATTTCGTCCTCTTCCTTGTCAATGTGCTGATAATCAACAACTGCTTGCTCATCTTGAAAATGAGTATGTTCTTGCCTTCTTGATGGGGCTTAATGATTCTTATAGTCAAATCAGAGGACAGATACTGTTAACAGATCCTCTTCCCCACATTTCTCATGTTTTTTCATTGATTACTCAAGAAGAAACTCAAAGATCTGTGGGTGCTTCTTCTATTTCTAATGAATCTCTAGCTGCTTTTGCTATTCAGTCCTCTGCTCAATCTAAGCAGAAGAATTTGCAAAGGAATCGCCCTGTTTGTGCATATTGTGGCATGCTAGGCCATGTGAAAGATAAATTTTTCAAGCTGCATGGTTTTCCCCTGGTTACAAGAAAGGGAAACCTGCTCCAATAGCTGTGAATCACGTTTCTGATCCTTCAGATTCTGCATCAACAAGCAATGCAGACTTACCCATGACACATCAATAATATTAGCACCTAGTTGTTTTTATTTAGCAGCAAATGGCTCAGCAAACAGTGGCTAATACAGGTCAAATTGGTAACTTTGGCATGGTTTATTCTGTTCCGAATGCTGCTCATATTACTCCAAATTCCAGCTCGTGGGTTGTTGATTCAGGAGCTAGTTCTCATATTTTATTCAATTTGAGTCTTTTTGATTCATATGTTAATTTGTCTAATAAATTTGTTCTTCTTCCAAATAATCAAAAGGTTTCTTTTTCTGCTATAGGAACTGTCAAATTGTCATCTGTCTTGACACTTAAAAATGTTTTTTACATTCCTAGCTTTAGTGTCAACTTGATATCTGTTGGTAAATTGCTTAAGGATTCATCTAATTCCTTGTCATTTACTGATTCTACTTTCTTGATGCAGGCCAAGAATCCACAGAAGGTGATTGGCAAGGGATGCCATGAAAATGGATTGTATGTTTTGCATAGTCCATGCACACACAAGTCCACCCATGATCATGTTGATTTGGAGGCACCTATACTTCAAAATGTTGTTTTAGATTCTTTTTCAAGTTCTAATTCAAGATCTATTTCAAATTCTGTTTCAATTTCTGTTTCAAATCCCATTGTAAATCCAGTTTGTAATGTTGTTCTTGATAATGATGCCACTCTTTGGCATTCTAGGCTAGGACATTTGTCAGACAAAGTGTTGAAAATTGTCTGTAATAAAATTCCTTTCAAGTTTCCTTCCAATTTTCAATCTCATAGTTGTAGTATTTGTCCTTTAGCTAAATTCCACAAGTTACCATTTGTGTCACATAAGAATCATGCTGAGTTTCCTTTTGACTTAATTCACTATGATATTTGGGGACCTTTTTCCCAACCTACATATGATGGAAAGCAATATTTTTTCACAATTGTAGATGATAATACACAATATACATGGGTGCACTTGATGAAACACAAGTCTGAAGCACATATTATAATACAAGCTTTCTTCTGATTTGTCCAAACTCAATTTGGCAAGTCTATTAAGTCCATTAGGACCGATAATGCAAAAGAATTGGCTTTGTCTTCTTTTTTGCAGAGTGTAGGGGCAACTCATCAATTCTCTCACCCATATATACCTCAACAGAATTCTGTAGTTGAATGAATGCACCAGCACCTACTTAATATGGCCAGATCATTGCTGTTTCAGTCCAAGGTTCCTATCCGGTTCTGGGGTGAATACTTAAACACTGTTGCACATCTCATTAATTGCATCCCTTTTGCTAAACTTGGTGACATTTCTCCTTTTGAATTGCTGTTCAAAAAACCCCAGATTACTCAACCTTGAAGGTATTTGGATGCTTATGCTTTGTTGCTAGTTTGTCACATGAAAGACATAAGTTTAGTCCTAGAGATGTACCTCGTGTTTTCTTAGGATATCCTCTTGCTTTAAAGCATATAGGCTCTATGATCCTACATCAAATAAATTCTTCATATCTAGAGATGTTGTGTTCCATGAGAATACCTTTACATTTCTTTCTATACCTGACAATTCCAACATTATTAATATATTTGGTGATATTGTCATTCCTAAACCAATTTCTGATCCATCTCTGCATATTCCAAACACTATCCCTGACCCACACATTGACCCAAACACTGTCCCTAACCCTCCTCTAAATGAACCTGCCGCTGTTCTGCCAACTGTGGTTGATACATCACCTAGAAATGTGGATGCTGCAGCACCTAGAAAAACCATTAAAGTGTCAAGACCACCTTCATACCTCCAAGAAAATCAATGCCATGTGACATATCCCATTCAAAAGCATCTTTCATATATCAAACTGTCTCCAGCATATAAGGATTATGTCATGCAAGTCAGTACATCTTTGAACCTCAGTTTTTCCACCAAGCTGTGAAAATTCCTGCATGGGTGTACAAAGCAAAACTCAAAGCTAATGGGTCATTGGACAGGTACAAAGCACGATTGGTGGCTCAAGGCTTTACTCAACAGGCTGGTATTGATTTCCTTGATACTTTTTCTCCTGTGGCAAAACTAACTACTATTAGATTACTGCTTTCTATAGCTGCTCAGTTGAAGTGGAAGTTCCTTTTGCTTGACATTAACAATGCCTTCTTAAATGGGGATTTAGTAGAAGAGGTTTATATGAGATTGCCTTAAGGCTATACGGTTCAAAAGTCTGGTTTGGTATGCAAGTTAAACGAGTCCTTGTATGGACTTCGCCAAGCTTCTAGACAGTGGTTCTCTAAATTCAGTTCCACCATTATTCAACTTGGCTTTGCAAAATCATCTGCTGATAATTCTTTGTTCTCCATGGGCCCGGGTTCAACACTTGTCATTTTATTAGTATATGTCGATGACATTATACTTGCTGGCCCAAGCATGACTCATATTCAGAAGGTACAAACATTTCTTGAGAGCAAGTTTAAGCTCAAGATCATTGGGGACTTGAAATACTTTCTTGGCCTTGAAATTGCCAAATCAAAAACAGGTATACACTTGTGCCAAAGGAAATATGCTCTACAGCTTCTCCAAGACACTGGATTCATCTCTTCCAAGCCTTTCCCAATTCCAATGGATTCCAATATCCATCTCAATGCCACTGATGGTGAAGCTCTCACTGATATTTCTCAATATCGAAGGCTCATTGGAAGGCTTATGTACCTGATAATTTCCAAACCAGATATAACATTTGCTGTTAATCAGCTAAGTCAGTTTTTAGCTGCTCCACACACTCCTCATCTTCATGCAGCTCACCATGTCTTACAGTATCTTAAGGGAACCCCAAGTCAAGGGCTGTTTTTCCCTGCTGTTTCCTCATTAAGACTTACTGCGTTTGTAGATGCAGATCGGGGAAGTTGTCAAGTCACAAGGAAGTCCACAACCGGTTTTTGCATCTTTCTTGGGGAGTCACTAGTTGCCTAGAAATCAAAGAAGCAACCAACTGTTGCTAGATCATCAGCTGAGGCCGAATACAGGGCACTTGCAGCCCTCACCTCTGAACTTCTCTGGATTAAACAATTACTGCGAGTATTCAAAATTGCAGTCCCTTCAGTAATGGCATTTTGTGACAGTAAATCTGCCATTCAATTGGCTAGCTGTAACAACCCGTTTCCGGACCGCTACCGAGCTCAACATACCGAACTCGAGTTACCGAGCTCGACACACCGAGTTCAACTAAACCTGTATGCGATGCGTTTTAAAACGAAACTCTTGTGCCTTTTAAAAGTACGGTCTATTTTTTTTTATAAAACCAGCTCGTGCACATCAGAGTATCTCCACTTTTCGAAACATGGTGCAACTAAGACACAAGACTTAAATTCTAATAAAACATACATGCATATATACCACTCGAAATAGTAATGTATACAAAATACATAGTAAATGTACAAAGAAAATACACCTAAGGTATGACGACTTCAAGAGAGCAATCATACCACAGGGTACTTAAATGAACTCCACGCATTTGCTCCAAAAGTAAAACCACCAGTCTACCCTGAAACGACAAAACAATACTGCCCAAACTGGTCACGACATACTATTCCAAAAGAGATACAACTACAGTCATCCAAAAATATCCGACAAACATAATCAATCACGACAAATATAGGTCGTCGCCCTGATCCTCGTCGAGCTCCTCCTCGCCATCGTCTGCTGTCGAGTTCCCTGCACCCTCGACATCGCCTGGGTAACCATCATGGATTGAAGGCACCACGGGAAAGGGTCAACTTCTCAACAATTCAAGATAAGCACGGCATAAAGAAATAAGCAGACATCACAGTATATCATTCGCCAACGTGACTCGACCATCTCACTCTAGACTCGACTCGACTCTTATTCCGGAATATCGTCAGCAGGTCCATCCCCAAACTGACGTAATAGGTAAACGGCAGGTCCAACCCCAAACCGATACCATGCATTAATCAGCAGGTCCAACCCCAAACTGATAATGCGACGTCTAGTCAATCTCCCGTAAACAAAAAGGGGACCTAGCACCCTTAGTTATCCGGGTCACGCTCAAAAACGCCATACGACTCGCCTAGCTCTCTCACTCGATGAACAGCTCTCCGCTTACAATATTCAAAGAGTTATACACAAGATATTCAACCGCATGTCAAATAAAAGAGCAAGCTCGACATGAAGAAACGCAATTCAACATGCAATACACAATTCACAACATATATTCAATCACATATTAAATACATGCAAAAACTCAATCATATCACAACATTTCAAGCTCGACACCAATCAAGGAATCCATACACAATAACATATAAAATAAAGTCTTAATAATGTCTAAAAGTTGCCCTTACCGAACTCCGAGCTAACGCTGCTCGACAACGACCTCGACACGGCTGTCTTCAAACGAGCTCGACAACGACTTCGACACGTACCGTCCTCAATCGACCTCGACACGTACGCTTCTCAGTCGACCTCGACACGCGTCTGATTCTCGATCTGGATCCCACTGCTTCCACGTCCTCGGGTTCGCTCTCCCGTACACCTTGATTCGGAAATCACACGATCTCGGGAATCAGACTTCCTAAAACAAGCACAACTCAGTTCGATCTATGAGTTCTAATAACACTTAGCTCTCATAACCCCAATCTTAACTACAAAGTTAGGGTTTTCGATCAAAAGTTCATGAAAAAGGTTATTTGATGCTACAATAGGTAAGTCGACAACAGCAACAACCGGAAGCAACAAACAACAAACTAAAACAAGAAATCGAAACAAACCAAATAGGGAGGGTTTTGGCGCGCCTCTTGCAGAAAGCGAGAGGAAGAAATTTGTTTTACAAGCCCAAATAATCGGTTAGAAAGGGAGGTAATATCATGAAGAAGAAAACCCATCAGTTTGACATGATTTGGAAGCATAAAAACTAGCTAAAATGGAAGGAAGAAGTAGCGCTAAACAGTAGCATGGAGGAAGAGAAAATTTGTTTTTCATACCTCAAATGGTGGTCGAGATGGTGAGATATAGGTCGAGAAGATGATGAGGAGCAAGGTTGATGAAGAAAGTTTATGCAGAAGCTCGATGGAACTCAAGGTTCTTCGATGGAGGTTTGGAGAGAAAGAAGAACTCAGAGAAGGAAGGAAGAAGAAAGAAGAAAAGAGAAAGTGAATGTTTGAGGGAACCGATCGTGGTATACAGCTGGTGAGGGAAGGGCGTTATCTTAACTCCAGCTATGAGATGCCAATCCCATCAATCAATCTACCCATCTAATCTCCCCTCTCTCATGATTACCCTCTACTCTATAGGTTCAGATCTACAACACAGCGACGAGAACGGCAAGCCGACAATATAATTATTACAAACAATATAATAATAACGCTGAATAACGTTCGTAAGAATACGAGTTATCATCTCAACACGATGTCGACTAGGGTGCTCGTGCAAGCGCACAAGGCTCTAACATGGGTTCGTGCACGCGGCCTCCTCAGTTCGACATGCGACCTCCTCAGCTCGGTACGCGACCTCAGCAGCTAATGCATGCGATCTCCTCAGCTCAGCAGCTAGTGCACGCGGTCTCCTCAGCTCGGCAAATGACCTCGGCACGCGATCTTGGCACGGGATCTCGACACAAGGTCTTGGTACGAGGTCTCGACACGAGATCTCGACGCGAGGTCTCGATCCGACGTCCTAATACGAGGTCGATCTCGTCCTCAGGTGTTACAATCTCTCCCTCTAAAAAAATTTCGTCCTCGAAATTGCAAATAAAAAACTTACCATGAAAGAGTTCAGGGTACTGAGTCTTCATCTTCTCCTCCAGCTCCCAAGTCGCATCTCCCGTCTTCTGATCCCACACAACTTTGACAAGTTGAATCTCTTTGTTCCGCAACTGTTTGGCTTTCCGATCAACGATCCTTGCTGGTGATGCTTCGAAAGATAGGTCGTCCTTCAGTTGAATCACATCCGGTTCGATGACATGAGAGGGGTTGGAAACATACTTCCGCAATTGTGAGACGTGAAAGACATCATAAATGTTTGACAAGAAGGGTGGCAAGGCAATCTGATATGCCACTGGACCGATACGACGTAGAATCTGATAAGGTCCAATAAATTTAGGGGTGAGTTTCTTGGATTTGATCGCTCGACCAACTCCAGTAGTGGGGGTGACTCTAAGAAATACATGTTCTCCTTCCTCGAACTCGAGTGGTCGACGTCGTTGGTCTGCATAACTCTTCTGTCGACTTTGAGACGTTCGCATCCTATCTCTGATCAAACGGATCTTCTCAGTAGTCTACTGGATCATATCTGGTCCTACAATAGAACGCTCGCCGTCCTGGTACCAACAAAGAGGCGTCTGACATTTACGTCCATACAGTGCTTCAAAAGGTGCCATTCCAATACTCGCATGGAAACTGTTATTGTAGGTGAACTCCACCAATGGTAAGACGTCGTCCCAACTTCCTCGGTGATCTAAGGTACACGCTCGCAACAAATCTTCAAGCGATTGGATCGTTCTTTCAGTCTGACCGTCAGTTTGGGGATGATATGCCGAGCTAAGCCTGAGCTCGGTTCCCATCGCTTCTTGCAATTCCCTCCAAAAATGAGACATGAACTTCGGATCTCGGTCCAACACGATCGAAGAGGGTATACCATGAAGTCGCACTATCTCCGCGATGTAGATCTCGGTCAGCTTTTCCACGTTGTATGTCGACCTCACTGGTAAGAAATGAGCAGATTTGGTCAATCGGTCGACGATCACCCAAATCGAATCATTCTTCTTCTGCGTCTTCGGCAAACCTACAACGAAGTCCATGGAAATACTATCCCATTTCCAAACTGGTACGTCAAGCGATTGTAGCATTCCCGCAGGTCGTTGGTGCTCCACCTTCCACTAGTGCAAAACTACCTTTCGGAACAAGGTTTTTAAATCGGTTATCTTAAACAACCGATTTAAAAAGAAATACGGTGGTATTTTTGAAATTAAATTGAAGTTTTAAAATTCTGCTACAGATTTTAAATCGGTTGTTTATCGTAACCGATTTAAAAGGTTTTACGAAAAAAGATTTTAAATCGGGTAAGCTAAACAACCGATTTCAAATCAATATTTTAAATCTGTGAAAATAATCATCGATTTACAATTTCAAATTTCAGAAACATATTCTTCTTTCCTTTTTTTTTCTTTTTTCACGCGAACCCTATTCGCTTCACTTCACTTCATTTGCAATTCTCTCGAACCCTCATCTGCAACTCTCATCTGCGACGTCACCTCTCTCTCTGCAACTCTCATCTGCAAATCTCGCAACTCTCATCTGCCCCGCTATGATTCTTCCTTTGTCTTCTCTGAGTTTAATTCATTATTGCTGTTTTTATTTCTTTTAGTGTTGGTTACTTTGATTTTCTGTATGCGAAGGTTTAAAGGTGAAAAAGGATGAACATGACCACCCACCGCATCTGTTCGGCGGCTTAGCGAGGCAATGGCAGCTGGTAGCGCTAAAGGGGAAAAACCCCGTAGAGGCGGTGGTCGCACGCGACGGCGGCGGAGGCTACGCGATACGTCGGACCAACAAACCACATATACTTCACGGCGAGAAGAACGCGCAAACTGGGTCGAACGATGAGGGAAACACAGGCGTAGATGCTCGATCCCCTTCTCTGCTAATCTCTCCTTTTCTATTTTTGCAGTTAATCCCAAAGGGAGAGACGAGGCGGAAGAGGCAAGACGAACGAAGAAAAAGAAGACGAGAAGAAGAAGGGGATGAGGCGCTGCGACGAAAAGGACCTCTTTCTCCCTTTATCTCGCGGTGATTTTTTTGGTCAACCTAAATTTACATTACATCTGTTTGATGGATTTTCGATGATGCAATTAAGCTTGAATAAGAGTATACGTATATCCTTTGATCGAGTCTTCAATTCCTGTTCAAGATTGTTATGTTATATCCTTTGATCGAGTTTTTTACTTTATCTTGCTTAGAATTGTTATTTTTGATGTAATTTGTCGGTCTAAGTTATGCCTGAGCTTGAGAAATGTTTTTGTGCGTATCCAATACTAGGGACATCACATGTTTCAGTTAAATGAGTTAATCATCTATCTTTTGTGAACTCTTCATACTGTGTCATTTCTTATTGACTATTGTTGCAAGGTTGTTATGGATGGAACAAATGGTTTCTTTAGACATCATAAATGATGATCGCAACAAATCTGTTCATGAGAATTTTATGCTTAATGGTGTGTCATTACTATACTTCTCTGCATATGATAATACCATTTTTATTATGTTGGTTCTAATTCACAGAGGAGAAGTTTGATGGTTTCAAGGACGCGGGCACCAATGTATCTCGTGTTGTTTCAAGGAAGGACATGGCAACCCAGAAGAGCCCGGAGGGTAGCTCATGCTCCTCTCCCAATATGAGGCGTTCTTTCTCTGCTTCCACTCCACCTACCTTACCTATCACGTAGTGCAGTGCCTCTTTATCTAAAATGGATATCTGGGATGTGCGGTAGATGAACGTGTAACCATGACAAGGTGGTCCAAGAAACACAGGCCCTATTCTGCAGTAGAGGTTCAAAATGTTGACAGCTGGAAACAGAAGGATAAAAGCACTCGATCTTCATCTTGGGAAATTTCTGAAAGATCAAAGACTGTTTCAAAGTACGTCTACTTTTTTATTGCATAGATTTTGTTCAACTTATCTGGTAAATGAAGGAGAATGATTCAGAAAACTTCAAACTGAAACTAATGGGTCATGTCAGGACTTTCCTATTAAGAGGTTAAGTTTTCCCTTTAAAGTTACTTTCCCCCCCTTCTTGATCTTCTCTTTAACCAAATGTCATGAGCTACCTAGAAATTACAGTTCATGATGGTACCACAATAATTGGAGTTTGTGGAATTTATGATGATGGATTCATTAAATTAGCTATGTTATTTGCCAATAAATGATTTAATTAAAATGCCAAGTATGAGGTCAATAATCTTTCTTTATCCTTTCAAAAAAAAAGGGTCATGTAGTCAATATATTACATCTTCTCTATTTGCAATGTAGGTTTTTTTTTGGAATTATGTTTTTAGTTGCTTTTGGGTTTTGTTTTTTGGGTTTAGGGTTTGGTTTTGGGGTTTTTGATCGCAGGGAGAAGTACATCAGGACTAATTATAGGTGCAGCAGCAACTTTAGGACAGATGTAATATCTTACCTTTTTTGAAACGTAAGGTATTGACTGCTATGCTCATGTTTTTATTCCTCATGTTATCATGTTTTTTTTTCCAGTTGAAACAATGCCAGGCTTCATTACTGTGATGGTGCCTCATTTTCATTTTCTGGGTATTGTGTAGATTAGGTAGGTTTGATATCTTGGTTGCAAGATTATGAAATGACTAAATAAAATAATTGCCTTACGTGTTTGGTGGATGTGTGAAATGAAAAAAATTGATGTAATGCAAAATTGATGTGGCATATATTCAGTGTTTCGGCATAATATGCGTTAGCATAACTTGACAGTCAATAACAAATGACAAATATTTAAGATCCAAAAGCTGAATTGGCTGGTTTAAGACAAGTATATTGTCTCAGATTTTCTTTAATGCAGGTGAATGTATAGAAAATTGGAGTTGACAGCTGATAAGAGGATGATGAAGATCATCTGGCGAGAAAGACAAGTTCCCAATGAGAAGGTGATTTCTTTGATAATATAGTTGTTTATGTTTTACAGATATTCTGTTATGTTATCTACTATTTTATACATAAAACCTTTCTCTGAACAGTGTTTTAGGAACACAATGAAATAAATCAGATTTTCGAACTAGGCATAACCTTGTGAATATTCAAGTTGAAACTCGTAGCAAGGAAGGTGTTGCAGATGCATGGTACTATTCGCCCTGGCCTTAAGTGGGATGTGATGGTAAAATAATTTTTGTTTCTATGCTATGCTCTTGTGCTTGATAGATAGAAAGATGGTATTGATCTCTATCCTGCTTGTTTTCTTTTGCAGGAAGAGCTGGATGACTTGGCTGTTAAGTTCCCAAATCCATTCAAAGTTTATTATGTTCTAAATCAGGTAATCAAACTCTTCAACTTCTTTTCACCATAGCTTAGCTATCCAATAAATTTGATAATAATATTCATTTTTCCTATTTGTTTCAAAATAGCTTTCCTAATTTTTAGTTGGAATTAATCCTTCATTTTACATTTGCTAAGATTGATCTACTTGCATAGAATCCATCTTTTAAATGTATTCTCATGTTGGCTTTGAATACAAATTTATTCTGCAGCCACCAGAAGTATGGAATGGTGGAGTTGGATTTGTATCCAAGGAAATGATTCAAACACATTGCCCTGCACCAGCACCTGCAGTTTCAGTTTTAGTTCTTGGATAAGGCTATATATTCTTACATATGCATTTTAAGTCCAATATCAATATTCTGTCAGTTTTTGGCATTTAATTGTAGATTTGATAGAATAAATGTCAGTGCTATAATCCACTTTGGAAATTTTACACTTGAATGTTCAATTTAGATTGTTTTGTTGGCCTATGTTGTATGTAACATTGGAGGATATTGCTTCATTTCGCATATAGCCCCCAACTTCATTGATAAGCCAGGGCTGCTGGTTGCTATAAAAAAAATATAAAATTAAAAAAAAATAACATTTTAAATCGGTTGTTTACAAACAACCGATTTAAAAGGTATTTAAACACCTTTTAAATCGGTTGTTTGTAAACAACTGATTTAAAATGTTTGTTCTGAGAACAGACCTTTTAAATCGGTTGTTTACAAACAACCGATTTAAAAGGTGACCTTTTAAATCGGTTGTTTACAAACACCTGATTTAAAATGTCTGTCAACAGACATTTTAAATCGGTTGTTTGTAAACAACCGATTTAAAAAGTTGATTTTAAATCGGTTAAATAACCGATTTAAAATCCCCAGACTTACTAAATCCGGAGCATTTAAATCGGTTGTCCAGCTGATTTTAAATCTCCAAATAACCGATTTTAAATCCCTAATTTGCACTAGTGTTCGCTTTCTGACACGTTAAACACGAAGCTACGTACTCAGCCACTTGCTTCTTCATTCCGGACCACCAAAAATGCTTCTTCAAGTCTTGATACATCTTCGTAACTCCTGGGTGAATACTAAAGTTGCTCTTATGCGCTTCGTCGAGTATTAACTTTCTCAGCTCGGCTACGTTAGGTACACATACTCGGCCATTGCATCTTAAGATGTCGTCCGCTCCGACTTGGAATTCTGTCGCCTTCCCTTGCGCTATCAACTGAACCTTCTCTTGCAGGAGCTCGTCATGAACTTGTTGGTCTCGGATCTCGTCCAACAATCTGTTAGAAATGGTAAGCATACCAAATCTCAGCTTCCCCGGTGAAACTTCGACACTCAACTTCAAGTCTCGGAACTTCTCGAGCATCTCCAACTCCTTGATCATCATTGCCGAGGTTAAAACGCTCTTCCTACTCAGCATCTGCTACCACGTTAGCCTTACCGGATGGTATTCCAACGTAAAGTCGTAGTCCTTGAGAAATTACGTCCATCTACGCCGACGCATGTTGAGCTCTTTACGGTCGACAGTGCTTCAAGCTCTTGTGATCGCTGAAAGCAGAAGAGTGCTCCCATAAAGGTAGTGCCTCCATATCTTCGGCGCCAAAAACTCATCGCTACCGGCTCAAGTCGTGAGTAGGGTAGTTCCTCTCGTGAATCTTAAGTCGTCTTGAAGCATACGCGACCACCTTCCGATGTTGCATCAAAGACGCATCCCAATCCTGGTGTGACGCATCACAATACACCTCGTAAGGCTTTTACGGTTGGGGCAAAATCAACACGGTATTTGTCGTCAAAAGCTCCTTCAGTCTTTGAAAACTGGCTTCACACTCCTCGGTCCAGGCAAAAGGTTGATCCTTCCTCGTAAGCCGTGTAAGAGGCGCGACAATCTTCGAGAAACCTTCAATGAATCTTCGATAATAGCCTGCTAAGCCAACAAAACTCCTGATCTCGGTAACCGTCTTCGGCTGTTCCCACGCTAGCACCGCCTCAATCTTAGTTGGATCCACAGCTATCCCTTCTTTGGAAATCACGTGACCAAGAAAATTCACCTCTTCGAGCCAAAACTCACACTTCGACAGGTTGGCATAGAGTTGCTTATCTCGTAATATCTGCAGTACTCGACATAAGTGTTCTGCGTGCTCTTCTCGGTTCCTCGAGTAGATCAATATGTCGTCGATGAACACTACAACGAACTGATCCAAAAACGAATGGAAAATCCTATTCATGTAGTCCATAAACACAGCTGGCGCATTTGTCACTCCAAACGGCATCACCAAGTACTCGTAGTGACCGTATCTGGTCCTGCAAGCTGTCTTGGGGACATCTTCCTCCTTCACGCGAATCTGATGGTAGCCTGACTTCAAGTCTATCTTGGAAAAGATCGCCGCTCCACGAAGGTGATCCATCAAGTCGTCAATACGAGGTAACGGATAATGGTTCTTCACAGTAACCTTGTTGAGCTCGCGGTAGTCCACGCACAGCCTCGATCGTCCATCCTTCTTCTTAACCAACAACACTGGAGCTCCCCACGGTGACACGCTCGGTCATATGAATTGTTTTGACTCCAAGTGTTCGATCTGGGACTTCAGTTCTTTCATCTCGGCAGGAGACATCCTGTATGGCGCTTTGGAAATCGGTCCTGTTCCTGGAATCAGGTCGATGGAGAACTCGACCTCTCTCACTGGTGGTAACCCTGGCACGTCTTCGGGAAAAACGTCCTCAAAGTCACACACCACTGGAACATTCTTCACTTCGATCTGCTGGAAAACTTCCGAACTAGACAGATACATGTATTTCCTAGTTCCTTCTTTCAAAGAAACTCCAATACGTTCAGCAGAAAGATAATTGGAGACTCCAAGGTCTGGGAAAATTACGCTTACGGCACACCCAAGAGGACATGGTGGTGTGACAACCAATCCATCCCGAGGATGACATCTAAGCCCTTAAGAGGCATACAAACCAAGTTGACCACAAACTTTCTACTCTGAATAACCACTACACAATTAAGACATGCGGTGTTTGTGACTAAGGTTTTAGCAATTGGGTTGTAACTACCAATTTGAACGGTAAGCGATCCACAGTCAAGTTCAAATGGTTCACACAATCAGAAGAAATAAAGGAATGGGTTGCACCCGAATCAAAGAGGACGGATAAGGATTTACCCTCAATCTCACATTCACCTTGAATAAGATCTTCAGCTCGCTCTGCTTCCTCGCCACTCATGCAGAAGACTCTGCCTTTAGCTACCTGACGCTTCCCTTTGGCCTTTGCCGCAAGCATTGCTGGTTCAGCTTTAGGTGTGGGACAATCCTTGGCAGAATGCCCTGGCTTCTTACAGTTGAAACACACCTCCTCCTTCTGAGTACAGTTACTCGCATAATGTCCCGTCTTTCCACAACGAAAACAAGTCACCTCGACACCGGTCTGACCTCCGCTCCTCGCTCCCTGGCTCATCGGACGATATTGTCCCCTGTTGTTGTTGTTCCCCTGAGGTCGGTCGTACGGCTTCTTCTGTAGTTGTTTCCCTTTCTGTGTAAACCTCTGCCCCACACTCTGGGGTCTCACCGGTCCGCCTACAACAGTTTTTTTCTTGTGGCTTCTTACTCCTTCTACCTCGACACAGCGATCAATCAGCTCTTGGAGGTTTCGAATCCTCAATGATACCACTGACTTCTGAATGTCAAATCTCAATCCTCGTTGGAATCTCTCACTTAACCATCTTTGGTCAGCTCGATCACGAAATGGACTGAAATACCTCGCCAGCAACTCGAACTTGGCTGCATACTCGGACACCGTCATACCGCCTTGCTGCAATTGAAGAAACTCTTGCTCCTTCTCGGCTCGTGCAGTATCTGGGAAGTACTTGTCCAAGAACCTTTCACGGAAAAGCTCCCAGGTCATCTCGCGACGTTCTGCTATAAATGTTTGCTTCACTCCTTTCCACCAATACTCTGCGTCTCCTAGCAGTAAGTAGGTAGCGTAGTCGACCTTCACGTTATTCGGGCAATGGAGTGCCTCGAAGATCTTCTCGATCTCTTGCATCCAAAGATCAGCTTTATCTGGATTTGGCTCACCATAGAACTTCGGTGGATCATGCTTCCTAAAGTCTGCCAATCCTCTCGCTTCAGCACTCCGCTCTGCTCATCTTGTTCTTTGTAAGTTCTGGCTGGGTTAACGCCGTCTGTTGAGCCATCGCGTTAACTGTTGAGTTGCAGCGGTGATTGTTGAGCCATGGCTGCCGCCATCTCGGTCATAGCTTGAATAGCTCGTTCCATGTCAACGTTCTCGATTCACCGTCGTATCCCGACGAGGTGGCATTAGATTCCACAAAGTTCAAAACCCTGTCAGAATCTCACAACAAGGATGTGTTAAAACACACCGCTTCAATCAAGAAACAAGTTGAACAATTTCTCAAGCAATAAGTGCTTCACTTAATCAAACAGCAATCAACATATTACAACTAGGTACCCAACACATATATATATATCCCGACACAGTGACCAGTCCAAATTTCCTATGCACAGCTCGGTCAGAACCGAACTGCTCTGATACCAACAATGTAACGACCCGTTTCCAGACCGCTACCGAGCTCAACATACCGAGCTTGAGTTACCGAGCTCGACACACCGAGTTCAACTAAACCTGTATGCGATGCGTTTTAAAACGAAACTCTTGTGCCTTTTAAAAGTACGGTCTATTTTTTTTTATAAAACCAGCTCGTGCACATCAGAGTATCTACAGCTTTTCGAAACATGGTGCAACTAAGACACAAGACTTAAATTCTAATAAAACATACATGCATATATACCACTCGAAATAGTAATGTATACAAAATACATAGTAAATGTACAAAGAAAATACACCTAAGGTATGACGACTTCAAGAGAGCAATCATACCTTGGGGGTACTTCTGGCAGACTCCCACGCAGGGGGCTGCTCCAAAAGTAAAACCACCAGTCTACCCTGAAACGACAAAACAATACTGCCCAAACTGGTCACGACATACTATTCCAAAAGAGATACAACTACAGTCATCCAAAAATATCCGACAAACATAATCAATCACGACAAATATAGGTCGACGCTCGATCCTCGCCGAGCTCCTCCTCGCCATCGTCTCATTGTCGAGTTCCTCGCACCTCGACATCGCCTGGGTACACATCATGGATTGAAGGCACCATGGGAAAGGGTCAACTTCTCAACAATTCAAGATAAGCACGGCATAAAGAAATAAGCAGACATCACAGTATATCATTCGCCAACGTGACTCGACCATCTCACTCTAGACTCGACTCGACTCTTATTCCGGAATATCGTCAGCAGGTCCATCCCCAAACTGACGTAATAGGTAAGCGGCAGGTCCAACCCCAAACCGATACCATGCATTAATCAGCAGGTCCAACCCCAAACTGATAATGCGACGTCTAGTCAATCTCCCGTAAACAAAAAGGGGACCTAGCACCCTTAGTTATCCGGGTCACGGCTCAAAAACGTCATACGACTCGCCTAACTCTCTCACTCGATGAACAACTTTCCGCTTACAATATTCAAAGAGTTATACACAAGATATTCAACCGCATGTCAAATAAAAGAGCAAGCTCGACATGAAGAAACGCAATTCAACATGCAATACACAATTCACAACATATATTCAATCACATATTAAATACATGCAAAAACTCAATCATATCACAACATTTCAAGCTCGACACCAATCAAGGAATCCATACACAATAACATATAAAATAAAGTCTTAATAATGTCTAAAAGTTTCCCTTACCGAACTCAGAGCTAACGCTGCTCGACAACGACCTCGACACGGCTGTCTTCAAACGAGCTCGACAATGACTTCGACACGTACCGTCCTCAAGCGACCTCGACACGTACGCTTCTCAGTCGACCTCGACACGTACAGTTCTCGATCTGGATCCCACTGCTTCCACGTCCTCGAGTTCGCTCTCCCGTACACCTTGATTCAGAAATCACACGATCTCGGGAATCAGACTTCCTAAAACAAGCACAACTCAGTTCGATCTATGAGTTCTAATAACACTTAGCTCTCATAACCCCAATCTTAACTACAAAGTTAGGGTTTTCGATCAAAAGTTCATGAAAAAGGTTATTTGATGCTACAACAGGTAAGTCGACAACAGCAACAACCGGAAGCAACAAACAACAAACTAAAACAAGAAATCGAAACAAACCAGATAGGGAGGGTTTTGAGCGTTGCCTACTGCAGAAAACAGAGGAAGAAATTTGTTTTACAAGCCCAAATAATCGGTTAGAAAGGGAGGTAATATCATGAAGAAGAAAACCCATCAGTTTGACATGATTTGGAAGCATAAAAACTAGCTAAAATGGAAGGAAGAAGTAGCGCTAAACAGTAGCATGGAGGAAGAGAAAATCTGTTTTTCATACCTCAAATGGTGGTCGAGATGGTGAGATATAGGTCGAGAAGATGATGAGGAACAAGGTTGATGAAGAAAGTTTATGCAGAAGCTCGATGGAACTCAAGGTTCTTCGATGGAGGTTTGGAGAGAAAGAAGAACTCAGAGAAGGAAGGAAGAAGAAAGAAGAAAAGAGAAAGTGAATGTTTGAGGGAACCGATCGTGGTATACAGCTGGTGAGGGAAGGGCGTTATCGTAACTCCAGCTATGAGATGCCAATCCCATCAATCAATCTACCCATCTAATCTCCCCTCTCTCATGATTACCCTCTACTCTATAGGTTCAGATCTACAACACAGCGACGAGAACGGCAAGCCGACAATATAATTATTACAAACAATATAATAATAACGCTGAATAATGTTCGTAAGAATACGAGTTATCATCTCGACACGATGTCGACTAGGGTGCTCGTGCAAGCGCACAAGGCTCTAACATGGGTTCGTGCACGCGGCCTCCTCAGTTCGACATGCGACCTCCTCAGCTCGGTACGCGACCTCAGCAGCTAATGCACGCGATCTCCTCAGCTCAGCAGCTAGTGCACGCGGTCTCCTCAGCTCGGCAAATGACCTCGGCACGCGATCTTGGCACGGGATCTCGACACAAGGTCTTGGTACGAGGTCTCGACACGAGATCTCGACGCGAGGTCTCGATCCGACGTCCTAATACGAGGTCGATCTCGTCCTCAGGTGTTACACTAGCAATCCCTTAAGTCATGAGCGTTCGAAACATATGGACATTGATGTTCACTTCATTCGGGAGTATGTTCAAGATGGCTTCTTAAAGTTGGTTCATGTTACCTCCTCAAATCAGATTGCTGACACACTAACAAAAGAATTGCCTTGGGTCCAATTCACCAATCTTATTCGCAAGTTGGGTGTGCTTGATCTTTACCTCCCAACTTGAGGGGGGCTATTAGACTAACTATTTGTAAATAAGCAACTACGCAACCAAGAAAGAGAGAGCATTTATAAGATAAGACACACCCTTATAATGTTTACAACCAAACAAGTAGAGCACATGCATACATAGATTGCTATGGCTTCTTCTTCTAACTCTGTTTCAGTACCTCCCGAAAAATTTGAATATGACGTTTTCATTAGCTTTAGAGGTAAGAACACTCGTGCTGCTTTCACAAGCCATCTTCACACGACTTGCAAAAGCCATTTCAACACCTACATAGACAACATGATCCAAAAAGGAGAAAGGATTTGGGGAGAACTTGTAAAAGCTATCAAAGGATCCGCTCTGCTTCTAGTGGTGTTCTCAGAAAACTATGCATCTTCAACATGGTGCAACACGGATGGTGCAGCTAGAGGGGCCCCTGGTCTGGCGGGCGGCGGGGGTATTTTTCGTGATAGCAACTTGGCGGCTTTAGGTTGTTTTGCTGAATTTTATGGCTCTTCCATGGCCTTTCATGCGGAGTTATTGGCCGCTATGAAAGCCATTGAGATTGCTTTTGAGAAGGGTTGGTCTAAGCTGTGGCTGGAGTGTGACTCTCAGCTAGTTGTCCAAGCCTTTTCTTCTATTTCTCTTGTTCCTTGGCATCTGAGAACCAGGTGGAGTAATTGTCTTCTGCTGACGAAGCAGATGTTTTTCTCTATCTCTCACATTTATAGAGAAGGCAATGCCTGTGCTGACAAGTTGGCTGCCTTTGGTATTAGAACTCAGTACTTCTCCTGGTGGGATGTTCTTCCAAACTTCATTTCAAGTAGTTTTTCCGCAAATGTATATGCCTTGCCCTCCTATAGATTTCGTTGATGTTTTTCCTTTTTGGTTGTTGTTTTTTGTCCTTTGGATTGGGATTGTTTCCTCGGTCATTGTCTCTTCCATGGGTTTTGGCCTAGTCCCCCCATGCTCTCTCTGTTCTCCTATTTTCTCCTTTTTTAATAATATTGATCGGGAGGGGTACTCTTTTTCCTTCTAGATGTTTTTTTCCCTAAGGAGGGTTTTGCATCAGAAGGTTTTAACGAGGCCCCTGTCCTGTTTCTTTGTCTAAAAAAAAAAAAAACATGGTGCTTGAATGAACTCGTTGAAATAATGGAGTGCCACAAAAATGGACAAGCTGTTATTCCTGTGTTCTACCAAATAGAACCTTCATGCACTACAACAGATTCTTTAAAAGATGGTGCCACTTTAAATAGCGTTTAAATATGGAAGTGCTACTTAAAATTAGGTAGAGCACTTTAAGTAGCGTTTAACTAAGAAACGCTACTGACGGGTAAAGAAATAAATAGCGCTTATAAAATCAACGCTACTTATAGAGGAGGAATAAATAGCGCTTAAAGTGAGCATCGCTATTTAAAGAAGGACGCAATAAAAAGTAGCGCTTAATACAGAAAGTGCTATTTATTGTGTTAACCTAAAGTAGCACCAATATAGAAAGCACTACTTATTGTCTGACCTAAAGTAGCGCTTCATAGATAAAATGCTATTTATTGTCAACTACTAAATTTAATTCAGCCCGCGTTTCTCAGTACCAGTCAGTCCCACTGTCGCATATCTCTATCTCTCTCACTCTCTCTCGAGTTTCTCTCAACGTTGCCATTGATACTCCTTCCTCTCAGTGTCGCCACCACCTCTGCTTGCGTTTCTCACCTTCGAAGCTCGTTGTTGTTGGCGTCGCCACCACCTCTACTCGTGTCCTCGCCGTTTGTCACGTCGCACCATCGCTCACAGTCGTCGTACCGTCACACCTCTGCTTACATCCTCGTTGTTTGTCGCATCACCACCACCTTCGAAGCTTGTTGTTGTTCGCGTCGCCACCACCTCTGCTCGCGTCCTCGCCGTTTGTCACGTCGCACCATCGCACTATCGCTCCAATAGGTTTCATCTGTTCCCATTCTTCTTTCTTTCCTTTTTTTTTTCCTAAAACGCTTTCATTTTATTTTCCAAGGAACTATTGTTTTAGGTTTTTGTAGTTGTGTTTAGATTTGATTGAGAAATGGTTGATGAGGAACTTGGAGGGATCAATGTTAATGTTAGTGTTTTTAGCTGATAGGTTTTTTAGTATAATTATTATTAATGTTAGTGTTTTTTCTCATTATGTTAAATGAAGAACTTGAGCTTTTAGAGATGTTACAGCAGGTCGTTTTGGAGCAGCAATTTTTTTAATTCTATGTATGTAGTAGAATCTGGAGCAGCAATTTATGAAAGAGTTTGTTGTGAATTTGAAGTTTTTATTTATTTATGTTTGGCATATGTGGACCCTTGTGCTGGTTAGTATGATATTTTATTTTGTTACAGGTGTTGTATAAATTTTAGAATGTCCATGTTTTAGGGGAGGTTCTGTCAAAATTTTGTTAGAAATTTGATATAGTCTGTGTGTTGTTGTTAAGAGCGGTGGTAGTTTTAGTCTTAGTTTATCTAATTGGGCTTTAGTTAATCTCAATTTTGTCTTCCATTAACGACTTATTTATGTTGTTGCTCTGAATGCCTTGGTGTTGTTTTATTTCTCAATTCATAGGCAAATATGGATCGAAAGTGGATGTCTGCCAATTGTTTGTCGAAGGAATATAAGGATGGAGTGGAAGATTTTATTGGGTTTGTAGTTGGGCATACAACAGAACTTAGTAAAATCGTATGTTCGTGTTTAAGTTGTTGTTATACAAACAAAGTTAATGTTAAGGAATTGGAATGGCATTTAGTGAGCAATGGGATTGATCAAACTTATACCTGTTGGATAAAGCACGGTGAGACAAGAGGTGAATCTTCGAATATGGGAAATAATGGGAGATATGCGTCAGAGGACACCGGTACAAATACATATGATGGTGACCATTTTGAAGAGATAGCAAATGCGGTTGAAGAAGATCTTCGTGATTGTCCTCAAATGTTTGAGAAGTTGATAAGTGATGCGGAGAAGTCGTTATATGACGGTTGTACTAAATTCACAAGATTATCGGCAATGTTAAAGTTGTTTAACTTGAAGTCGGGCAATGGATGGACTAATAAGAGCTTTACGGACTTACTCACACTATTGAAAGATATGTTGCCAAATGATAATGTGCTTCCTAGTCGGACATATGAGGCTAAACAAATGTTATGATCTATTGGGATGAGCTATGAGAAGATACATGCTTGTCATAATGATTACATTTTATTTCGTAATGAATATGCGTCGTTAAAGTAGTGTCCTAAATGTGAAGCCTCACGGTATAAGAAGGAAGATTCGGCTCCAGAGAAGGTTTTATGGTATTTTCCCATAATTCCCAGATTCAGGCGTATGTATCATAATTCAGAAGATGCAAAAAACTTGGCATGGCATGAGGATGAAAGGATTCAAGATGGCAAGTTACGGCACCCGGCAGATTCTCCTCAATGGAAAAATGTTGATATTGATTATCCTGATTTTGGGAATGAACCAAGAAACTTACGACTTGCATTGTCTACTGATGGATTTAACCCCCATGGTGTTCAGAGTAGCTCTCACAGTACATGGCCTGTGATTTTGGTGATTTATAACCTACCTCCATGGCTATGCATGAAGCGTAAATATATGATATTGTCTTTGTTAATTTCTGGGACGAAACAACCAGGAAATGATATCGATGTATACTTGGCTCCTTTAATTGAAGACTTGAAGCAAATGTGGGAGACAGGTGTAGTGGTGTATGATTGGTATAGAGAAGAAAGTTTCACCTTGAGGGCTATGGTTTTCGGCACAATTAATGATTTTCCAGCATATGGTAATCTGTCGGGATATAGTACCAAAGGCCAGTGTGCATGCCCTATCTGTGAAGATAATACAGATTGGATTCAGTTGGATCATGGTAAGAAGAATGTTTTCCTTGGGCATCGTAGATTTTTGAATCCAAATCATTATTATCGACCGTGGAGAAAGGCATTCAATGGGAATACAGAAGAACGTAGAGCTCCTTTGCCTTTGACAGGTGCACAACTGTTTGAAAAAGTAAAAGATTTGAATATTAAGTTCGGGAAATCTTTTGTGGGAGACCTTGTCACACGAGGGTGGAAAAAAAGGTAGATTTTCTTTGAGTTGCCATATTGGAAGTCATTATACATAAGACATTTCATTGATGTGATGCATGTTGAAAAAAATATCTTTGATAGTCTCATTGGTACCTTACTTAATGTGCCCGGGAAGACTAAAGATGGCATCAAGGCAAGGCTAGACTTGGTTAGTATGGGATTGAGACGAGAGTTAGGACCCATAAGGAAAGGGAAACGTCGTACATATCTACCTCCGGCTGCTCATACTCTATCTAGAAAAGAGAAAAAAAGATTTTTGTAAGTTTCTTGATGGAGTTAAGGTTCCAGAGGGGTACTCTTCAAACATTAAGAACCTCGTATCGATGAAAGATCTTAAGTTAAAGGGTCTAAAGTCTTATGTTGTCATGTTCTCATGGAGAATTTGCTACCTATAGCTATACGATCCATTTTACCCAACAAAGTGCGGAATACTTTAACTAAACTTTGTTTCTTTTTCAAAGCAATTCGTAGTAGAGTGATTAACTCTGAAATGTTGTCAGCCTTGCAAAAAGAAATTATTCTGACTTTGAACGTGACTTTGAACGTGAACACAAGAAGGGGGGTTGAATTGTGTTAAAAATTTTTCGCTAACTTTATGTAAAAAATACACCAACACAGATTTTTCAAAACTGTTTGTATATCAGATGCAGAGAAATAAACTGGATGCAGAAAATAAACCGCTTATGAAAACTTGTTTTACTGAGCAAGGTAAATATAAATGTAAAGCAGTAAAGGATGAGACGTAGAGATTTATACTAGTTCACCACCAACTGGTAGCTACGTCTAGTCCCTTCGTTCCTGAAGGATTTTTCACTATAATCAACTGATTACAATTTTCCTCAAGAGTATTCTTCTGTCACAAACTTGATAATACTCTCAACTTTTCAAAACGACTCAGTGCAGTCGTGCCTTTGAGGAACAAAGCCTTAACTAGGCCAAATACAGTTTACAAAAGAGATTATACTTTTGAATACAATCAAAATAACTCTCACAGAGAGGATGAAAAGATTAAGCTCAAAACAGAATAGCTTTCTCAAAGAAAGTATAAGATGCTGAGTTCAGTTCTGTGTAGACCAGAAACTTGGCACGAAACTTGATTGCTCACTTGAGTAATATTGCTTTCAGAATGAAGTTTCTTCACTAGTTTTTCCAACATCTCTTCAATGAATACCTTGGGGTATTTATAGGAGTCTTCAAGGGTATTACCATTGCAATAATAATATCTCCTTTCCATTGAGTGAGGTAATTTGAAATGTAGTCCTTTTCTTCCTTTCCAGAGAATATCAGAATAGTACACATTACCGTTTTCGTACTATCTGTAATTTGCAATTGCCTTGTACGATTTTTTGTCTTATGCTAAAGGTGTCACCTTTGCTTCCTCGTACATCAAAGTGAGCACATAAAATAAAATTCGAATTCCGTTCCACAACAGTCTGAGGCTCAGAGCAAAAACGTGATCATCACGTGCTTCATTAAAGAGATCAGATGCTCGCTCAGAATAGAGAACGGACGCTCGCAGTAATTGAGTATTCCACGTGTCAAAGAGTAACACTACTGGTCGCTTGCTGTTAGCAAGACGCTGAAGTGAGTTCGGACGCTGACACTAGTGGATTGTATTCAATTCTTTTGTAAATTTCTTCTTCTTCCTTGAGTGTTTCGTACATATATATATATATGAAGTTTTGATACCTGTACACTCAAAGATATGTTAGAAGATAAATTGTTCTCTTGAGAATTACTTTGTTATCATCAAAATTAATGCTTCTCAATCGTTTAGGTTCCAATAATCTCCCCCTTTTTGATGATGACAAATATCCAAGGTTGATGAACAATTTAATTTCAAAATAATATCAAGGGTCTCCCCCTGAATTTAACAATTTAGATATATAAGAGCAATTAAGGTATTAAGGCGATTGTTGATAAACAAATTCATTTAAGTGATCGCAAAAATACGTAGATGCATCAGAGCATATATTTAACAAAGTGAGATCGGATGCTGATTTTCATTTTATCAAAAAGATTTTCATTGTACAAATTTTATTGATTATTATTAGAGTACTGGCTCAATGAATATCAACGTATTAATAGATATTAGAGCAATGAATAAACCACACAAATGCTATGTATGAAATGATATGCATGATACTTTCAGTTTTAGTGTATTCATCGGATGGTGAATTTGTTAATCAGACTTTCACGTGTTCATCAAACGTTTCTTTTACTCCCCCTTTTGTCATCAGACAAAAAGAGTGTAAAGCACATCATAGTCAAAATATGGCTTAGAAAAAATTTGAATATATATAAACAGATAATTATATATATATATATATATATATATATATATATAAACAGATAATCAGAGTAAAAACAATAAATATATATAAGAGTACCAAAAAAAAATTATATCACACAAAATAAATTTAAGGGTTTGGTGGAGGTGGTGGAGGGATGTTGAGACGTTCATATAATAGCTTCAGTGCATTCTCCAGCTGAGTGACTTTCAGGTTAGTGGCCTTCATTTCTTCAAACTCTGCTTTAGGAATGGTGACCATGTCAACTGCAAGAGTAGAAGTAGAAGGTCCAGCTTCTGATACTGGTGCAGGTTTCATCTTCTGATGCTCTACTAGCACCCAGTTGGATACCTTCAGTCTCAGTTCCTTCTTTTGTTGAGTCTTTTGAAAGAACGCATCATTTGGTATAAACCATTTAATGAGACTTCCAAGTTTCTTCTGCTCAGATTCTGCCTGAATTTTCCTTCTTTTCTCCACCTCTTCTGGATACAACAAATACATGAAGATAGTTTCCCTATGCAGAAGCACGTCAGCAGTGAAAGCATCAAACTTATTTCCAGCATCTTCTCCCCATATTCTTCTGATGAAGGTACTCAATGCTTTAGAAGCGAAAGAGAGTCCTTCATTTTCTGCCAGGTATATTCTTCTCAGATTTTCCCTGTCATCTTCTGTAAGCACTAGGGGGACGAGGCATGGTAACATAGCTTTGTCTTTCCAAGACTCCGACCATTGACTCCAAGTAAATCCAATGTCAAAGTACTTGGTCACAGCAGCCCATTAGACATATGTCTTCATGCAGTCAAGTGGCCTGATTACTGAACACCTGAACATATCATCAAAGTAGACTGTTTCCAGATTGGTGTCAATAACTCTGCTGATAGTGCCAACTGTTGGAATTGTGGCTTTCTCGGTATTGCAGCAGTTTGAGGAGCCAGATCTCACTCTTCCTTCAGAAAACTAAGGTAAAACCTTCTGGCATGATCCTCAGTGATCTTGGCAATCGGAAGCTTAGAGAATTATTTAAGATTATACTTCTTGGGAGCCTTCTCATACTCTATAAGCCCGATTTTGCTGAATGGCAGCTTACCAGGAGCAGGTTCTTTCCTTTTTCCAGGGATAGACCAAGGTAGCCACCTTTGTCTGTCTGGTACAATCTTTACGAATACAGAAGAAGGATCCCTGAACTGTCTGATAACTTCAATTTTTTTCATCTCAAGACAGTGTGCCATGAAGGCAGCTTCTTCATCTGTAATCCATCTTCCACACTCCTCCAGTGTGAGAGGTTCAGTTTGTGGTAGGGATTTAGGAAGGTCAACAGAGAAAGGAATTGCTCTGCTACCAGATACTAGTCTTAGTCTTCCTTTGAATGACATCTGAAAACGGTCTTCTCCATCCTTGAAGGTAGCAGTCATTGGAGAGGCAATCTCCAGTCTGGCAACTCCAGAGATGAAGGTTTTCAAATGCCATGTAGAGGGACGATTGGAGATGTTGTGATATGAATCATACTTAACAAACTGAGGTTTGTTAATACATGAGACATTCTTCCTTCCACCAAAGTCTGTAGGTTTATGGGTAATGGTGAGTGAAGTGGGAATGGTTTTGGTGATTGTATAGGTTTTAGGTGTGTAGGGTTTGAAGGGATTAATGGGAGGTACTTTGAACAATAGGTTAAAGGGATGAGAGTGAAGTTTGGAAATGTATATGGTAAGTGAGGTATTTGAGGAAATTTGTGGTAGGTCAAGGTTGAGTGTATTGGATGGTGGTTGGGTAAGTTTTGAGGGAATGAGGGTAGAGGTTTGTCGTAGGCTTATTCTGGTTTTCTTGGTTTGTGTTTGAGTTTGTGGTTGTGAAACAGACAATAGGGGTGCAGGAATAACATCATGAGAATCAAAGACAAATACTGACTCCTCAGCAGTAAAGTCGAGTACCTTTGGGTTAAGCTCAGAAGACTTAACTAGCCTTCTTTTTGTTCCTCTAGGGACAACATCGGCAGGAAGAGGAGGAAGGACTTGCTTCCCTTGACCGGACACTGAAGCATCCTTTTCAGCTGTTGGCTTATTCTTTCTTTCCAAGACCTTTCTGATAGGAATTCTATCCTCATCTTCTGGTTCCTCAACAGTAGGTGCAGGAGCCACCTTCTGTTTCATTCTTCTTGTCTCCTGTATAGGGGATTCAACAGATCTCTTCACACTAGCCATTGAGCTTCTGGTGGTTTTCTTTTCAGCTTCTCCTTCCTGTTGCTCTAATTTCACCTTCTTTATCATAGAGCCAGTTATCAGCTGCATTCTGACTAGACTGTTGACTCCAAAAACTTCAGGACGAACAACAGTGCCAACACCAAAGTATTTTTCTTTTTCTTCTGTGTTGGTAGAGTCAGCCAGCTTTCTCACAACACCATCTTTAATCATAATTATGGAGAGAAGAACTCCATAAGGGATAACCTTGATGATATTCTTTTTATCGACACTCTTCCTTGAGAAGACAAGAGTATTTATCAGATTATTGATAGTCAACCTTGGCAGATTGATTTTCTTCCCATCCATGTAGTTTCTCATAATGAACTTTTGCTCGTAGTTCACTATGTCGCTTGAGCCAGCCTTCAGAATCATGCTCTTAGCGATGATTTTATGCAGTACTCTGTAGTGGCTTTTCAAGTCCTTGGCAGTTGGAGTTATGTTCTTCTTCTTCAACTCACGGTAGTTTTCAAACAGGGCTTCGTTGACATTTTCCAGTCCTTTTTAGGCATCAACCCAGTTAGCATGGTAACTGATTCCTTCACAAGGGCACTTGATCGTCTGAGCAATAGAGTTGATGGTGAGGCGTAACTTGAAGCCTCTAATGTGTCCTTCTATAATTTCTCCTGGAAGTAGGTAAGCGTTCCCCCAGAACTCCTTTATAGCATAGCTCAGTACATCGACTGGTTCCCAGATGAAGTAATTTTTCCAGCCTAGTTTCTCCAAACCTTCATCAAAATCAAAACCATATAGCTTGAAGTTCTCAAAATCAATCCTGTTCTCGTTCATGAGTTTTGCTTCTGAGAAGACATCGAAGGCAGCAGTGTACTATCCAACCTTTCTATCAGCCATGGTAGCAGTTATAGAGAGGGTAATGGAGGTTTTAGGGTTTGAAATCACAGAGAGAGAGAGAGAGAGAGAACAGTTTTGCAAGAAAATGCAGAGTGAAGTGATGGAGCGAAAAATGTGGAGTAGTGGGAAAGTTGATAGAAAATTGTACAGTCCTTTTTCAAAAAATCACTTCGTATTTCCACACAAAAATTAAATCAAAAAAGAAAAGAAAAATGAAGATTCGCCTTTACGCCAAAAGAAAAGTAAGATCAAGTAAAAAGATTTTATCGAAAGACATAAATAATTATGACTCAGTAGATGTGATGAGATGTTTAAGTCCTTTACACGTGTGACACGTGTGTGCGCACTCAGACGCACGCAACCGATTCACCAGACGTTGAGTTATGATGCACATGACAAATAAAATGCTTATACGTATACATGCTTATGTCATACCAGATGCTGAGATGATGCATATCATCTGACGCTGAGATTAATCATTCTTCTATAAGATGAAAATTTAAATTTCTTCTTATAAAATTGAATCTATCTTCAGCAAGGGTTTTGTAAATATGTCAGCCCACTGATGATCAGTGTCTACAAATTTTATTTCGAGAATACCCTTCTGAACATAGTCTCTTATAAAATGATGCTTAATCTTAATGTGCTTGGCTCGTGAATGCAATATGGGATTTTTAGTAAGACAGATTGCAGAAGTATTATCACAAAAGATAGGAATGTTACTCTCTTTTATCAGATAGTCTTCAAGTTGATATTTCATCCACAAAAGTTGAGAGCTGCAACTTGCTGCTGAAATATATTCAGCTTCTGCTGTTGCGAGTGCAATCGTGCTTTGCCTTTTGCTTGACCAAGACACAAGATTTGCTCCAAGGAATTGGCAGCCTCCACTTGTGCTTTTTCTTTCAATTCGGTCTCCAAAGAAAGTCAAGATCACGTAAACCTACTAACTTGTAATCTTTTGATTTCCTATAAAGCAAACCAATATTAGTAGATCCTTACAAATATCTAAAGATTCTTTTAACAAAGACTCAAGTGTGATTCTCTAGGATCCGATTGAAATCTAGCACACGCATGCATCGAACATAATATCAAGTCTTAAAGCTGTAAGATAAAGTAGAGATCCAATCATACCTCTGTGCATCTTCTGATCTACCTTTTTACCAGTTTCATCTTTACCAAGAATGTATGTGGGATGCATAGGAGTACACATAGGTTTGCAATCCACCATTTTGAATTTCTTTAGCAACTCCTTGATATATTTGCTTTGATATATATAGATACCATCATTGCATTGTTTGATTTGAATTCCAAGGAAAAGCTTCAGTTCACCCACCATGCTCATCTCGAATTCAGCCTGCATTAGCTTAGAAAATTCTTTGCAAAGGCTTTCATTAGTAGCTCCAAAAATAATGCCATCAACATATATTTGAACAATTATAAAGTGCTTGTTTGATGTTTTTCTAAAAAGAGTAATGTCTACTAGACCTCTGGTAAAGCCATTTTTCATCAAAAATGTACTCAGTCTTTCATACCAAGCTCTGGGAGCTTGCTTAAGACCATACAGGGCCTTTTTAAGCTTGAAGACATGTTCTGGAAGTTCAATGTCTTCGAATCCAGGAGGTTGTTTTACAAATACTTCCTCAGTTATAAAACCATTCAAGAAAGCACTTTTCACATCCATTTGATAAAGGATTATATCATGATGTGCAGCAAATGAAAGTAAAATGCGTATAGACTCTGACCTTGCAACAAGTGCAAATGTTTCAGTAAAATCAAAACCTTCTTCCTATGAGTAACCTTAAGCAACCAATCTTGCTTTGTTTCTCACAACCTTTCCATCTTCATCAAGCTTGTTTCTAAATACCCATTTAGTACCAATAGCTTGCTTATCTTTTGGTAGAGTAACCAACTTCCATACATCATTTCTTTGGAACTGATTCAACTCTTCTTGCATGGCCAGAATCCAACCTTCATCTTTCAATCCTTGATCAATCGTTTTAGGTTCCATTTCTGAAAGTAGTGCCATATCTGCATGTTCTTTAAAAGAGGATCTAGTTCTTACTCTATCTCCAGGTTTTCCTATGATTTGATCTTTAAGATGATTGGCTTTGTACTTCCAGCTCTTTCTGAATTCAGCTTCTGAAGATTCTTGTGTCTGGTCACCACCGGATGATCAAGATGTAGGTTCACTATTTGTAGTATTACCTATACTTAATTCTGAAAATAATTCATCTAGCTCTGACATGGCTGTGTCAGGCTTCTTGTCATCAATTTTGACATGAATGGATTCTTCCACAGTCATAGTTTCTTTATTGTATATTCTAAAAGCTTTAGATCTTTCAGAATATCCCAAAAAGATTCCTTTGTCAGCTTTTGAATCAAACTTACCAAGTTGATCCTTAGTATTTAAAATATAACACGTACAACCAAATGAATGAAAATATGATATGTTTGGTTTCCTTCCTTTCCACAGTTCATATGGAGTCTTCTTCATAATAGGTCTAATAAAAATTCTATTTTGAATGTAACAAGCTGTGTTTACTGCTTCTGCCCAAAAATGTTTTGCAATGTTAGCCTCATTGATCATGGTCCTAGCCATTTCTTGGAGGGACCTATTCTTCCTTTCTTCAACACCATTTTGTTGAGGTGTTCTAGGAGAGGAGAAATTGTGGGAGATGCCGTTATCATCACAAAATTTTTGAAAGCTTTCATTTTCAAATTCTCCCCCATGATCACTTCTAATAAAAGAAATAAAAATTCCTTTTTCATTTTGAACTGTTTTATAGAATACAGTAAATACCTTGTATGACTCATCTTTGTGAGCAAGGAATCTAACCCATATCCATCTAGTAAAATCAACAACAATGACTAACCCGTATTTTTTTCCAGTTAAAGAGGCTGTCCTTGTTGGACCAAAAAGATCAAGATGCAAAAGCTCAAGTGGTCTAGAGGTTGAAACAACATTTTTTGAATGAAAAGAAGTTTTAACTTGTTTTCCTCTTTAACATGCCTCACAGAGAGCATCGGATTGGTAATTAAGATTTGGTAAGCCTCTGACAAGACTGTGCTTATTTAATTTTGACATTAATCTCAAATTGGCATGACCCAATCTCTTGTGCCAAATCCATTGTTCTTCGTCAGCAAACAAGAGACACTTGACATCTTGTTTTGCAAGTTCAGAGTGATCAATTTTGTAAATATTTTGTTTCCTCTTAGCAGTAAAGAAAATAGAGCCGTCTTTCTTGCTTTTTACTAGACATCCAGTTTCTGTAAAGATGACTTCATAACCATTGTCACATAATTAACTTATGCTTATTAAGTTATGTTTAAGTCCTTCAACATAAAGTACATTATCAATAGAGGGAAGAGAGCCTTTACCAATGCGACCAATTCCAACTATTTTACCTTTCTGGTTTCCTCCGAAACCAACGAATCCAGCTTCTTTAGGCTTTAGTTCTTGGAACATATGCTTTTCTCCCGTCATGTGACGCGAGCATCCACTATCTAAGTACCAAGATAGGTGTGTTGACTTTGTTGCTAAGCATGTCTGCAACATAGACTATTTTATCTTTAGGTACCCATATCCTTTTGGGTCCTTTCTTGTTAGTTCTTGAAGGAGGCTTATCCTTCATAGTTTTAAAAACAGTACATGCACTTTTCAAATGACCAGGTTTATTGCAGTAAGTACAATGCAAGCATTTACTATGATTATTGGATTTATCAGATGCTAAATCATTTTCTAAAAGAGGTTCATATGATATATAACCAGGACCATGAGTTGTCGTTTTACTGACGCCCCAAATCATTGAAGCTTGCTTGCTTCGAGTTACACTCTCTGCAAGAAACTTTTGAAATGCATATTCATAATCATTTGATTTGCATTTAGGATTGCCTGTAACCTTAGAGCTTTCAGCTTGAGAGCTCTCAGCTTCTGGTTGCTTGTTAGCGACCAGTTATCCATCAGATGCTGATTTCCAGTTTTCAGCTTCTGGTTCTCTTCATTGAGTACAGATTTTTCTTTGTTTAAAGCTTGAAAGTCTTGTGATAATTTTGAAAATTTCTTTTTCAAGTTCTTATACTCAACAGAGAGAGTGGCAGAGTCCTTAAGAAGATCATCGAATGCAAGTTGAAGTTCAGAGTAGGAATCATATACTATTACCTCTTCAACTTCTTCTTCTGAATCAAGGTCAATGTCTACCATGAGAGCGAGATTTGCTTCTACTTCATTATCTTCCTCAGATGAGGATAAATCTAGATCTTCCCATGTAGCCATGAGGCTCTTCTTTTTTTCTTGAAAGAACTTCTTGTGGGCTTCTCCTTAAGATTAGGACATTCGGACTTGAAGTGTCTAGGATTTTTACATTCATAGCAAATGACTTGAGCTTCGTCCTTGTCCTTGCTTTCCTTCTTGTCCTTAGTATCTTTCTTCTGAAACTTCCTCCTGAAGTTTCTCTTCTTCCGTATTCTTTGTATCTTCCTGGATATAAAAGCGAGCTCATCTTCTGATGTGTCAACATCTCGTTCTGAAGCTTCATCTTCTGATTCTTCTTCTTCAGCCTGAAGGGCTTTGGAAGAACTAACTTTATGTTGAGTGACTTTCAAGGCAATAGACTTGCCTTTTTTGACAGGTTTTTCTTCATTTAGCTCAAGTTCATGAGCTTTCGACGAACTCATAAGATCTTCAAGTCGTAGGACATTTAGATCTTTTGCTTCCTGAATAGCAGTGACCTTAGGTCTCCACTGCTTAGTCAAGCTTCTTAAGATCTTTCTAACATGGTCAGGTGTAGTGTAACTTTTTCCAAGGGCCTGTAACCTATGAACAAGTGTTTGGATTCTTCCAAACATAGTTTCAATGCTTTCACCATCTTCCATTTTGAACAACTCGTATTCGCAAACCAACATGCTAGCTTTGGTTTCTCTTACTTGGGCAGAGCCTTCGTAAGATAAAACGAGTGAGTCCCAGATTTCTTTGGCAGTATCAAATTTGCCACATTTATCATATTCTTGTTCTGTCATAGCATAGATAAGAATGAATCTAGCTTTTTGATTGATTTGATATCTCTTTTTCTGCTCATCATTCCAATATTCTTTGGCTATAGCAACACCATGAGGATTAGTGGGAGGAATGTAACCACTTTGAACTATATCCCATAACTCAAGTTGTTGTGTCTCAAAGAAAGCTTTTATCTTATCTTTCCAGTAATCAAATTTTTCTCCATCGAATAGAGGAGGACGGTTCATATGACCACCTTCAACAGACATGTTCACAGTATAGGATCTTTTCTCTTAATACTGTTAAGTGCTCAACCAAGAGGCCGAGCTCTGGTAGCAACTGAACATGAACACAAGAAAGGGGTTGAATTGTGTTAAAAACTTTTCGCTAACTTTATGTAAAAAACACTTCAACACAGATTTTTCAAAACTGTTTGTATATCAGATACAGAGAAATATACTGGATGTAAAAAATAAACCGCTTATGAAAACTTGTGTTACTGAGCAAGGTAAAGATAAATGTAAAGCAGTAAAGGATGAGACGTAGAGATTTATACTACTTCACCACCAACTGGTAGCTACGTCTAATCCCTTCGTCCCTGAATGATTTTTCACTATAATCAACTGATTACAATTTTCCTCAAGAGTATTCTTCTGTCACAAACTTGACAATACTCTCAACTTCTCAAAACGACTTAGTGCAGTCGAGCCTTTGAGGAACAAAGCCTTAACTAGGCCAAATACAGTTTACAAAAGAGATTATACTTTTGAATACAATCAAAATAACTCTCACAGAGAGGATGAAAAGATTAAGCTCAAAACAGAATATCTTTCTCAAAGAAAGTATAAGACGCTGAGTTCAATTCTGTGTAGACCAGAAACATGGCATGAAACTTGATTGCCCACTTGAGTAATATTGCTTTCAGAATGAAGTTTCTTCACTAGGAGTCTTCAAGGGTATTACCGTTGCAATAAAAATATATCCTTTCCATTGAGTGAGGTAATTTGAAATGTAGTCCTTTTCTTCCTTTCCAGAGAATATTAGAATAGTACACATTACCGTTTTCGTACTATCTGTAATTTTCGTACTATCTGTAATTTGTAATTGCCTTGTACGATTTTTTGTCTTATGCTAAAGGTGTCACTTTTGCTTCCTCGTACATCAAAGTGAGCGCATAAAATCAAATTCGAATTCCGTTCCACAACAGTCTGAGGCTAAGAGCAAAAACGTGATCATCACGTGCTTCGTTAAAGAGATCAGACGCTCGCTCAGAACAGAGGACGAACGCTCGCAGCAATTGAGTATTGCACGTGTCAAAGAGTAACACTACTGGTCACTTGCTATTAGCAAGACGGTGAAGTGAGTTCGGATGCTGACACTAGTGGATTGTATTCAATTCTTTTGTATATTTCTTCTTCTTCCTTGAGTGTTTCGTACATATATATATGAAGTTTTAATACCTGTACACTCAAAGATATGTTAGAAGATAAATTGTTCTCTTGAGAATTACTTTGTTATCATCAAAATTAATGAGGGTCTAAACTTCTAAATCGTTTAGGTTCCAACAGACTTTGTGTGAGCTTGAGATGTATTTTCTGCCTTCATTCTTTGACATAATGATTCATCTGACAATTCATCTGGTTAGGGAGACACAATTGTGTGGGCCAGCTTACATGAGATGGATGTACTCGTTTGAGCGTTACATGAAGATATTAAAAGGGTATGTGAAAAACCGATCACGGCTAGAGGGTTGTATTGTTGAACGGTATATAGTCGAACAAGCTGTTGAATTTTGTACCGACTATTTATCTGATGTTGAACATTCTATAGGGTTGCCATAGTCTCGTCACATAGGAAGAAGTGCAGGGCAAGTGATTACTGGACTTGAAATATTGACTATATCAAGGAAAGAATGGGAACAAACACACTTATATGTTCTACACAACGCCGATGAGGTTGAGTCATATGTTGTAAAACATAAGGACATACTCAAGAGCTTGTACCCACATAAGAGTCAAAATTGGTTAACAATAGAACACAATTGGTGTTTTATAAAGTGGTTGAAAGAATACATTTCTTAAGAGTTTATTGCAAATCCTAGCTCGGTTTCAGAAAGATTGAGATGGTTAGCTAAAGGTCCAGCTATACATGTTATCTCCTATACCGGATATCTGATGAACGGGTACACTTTCTATACAAAAGAACACGATGATCGGAGGAGAATGCAAAATAGTGGGGTGACTCTTGTAGCTGAATCTATGCTTATATCAAGTGCCAAAGACAGAAACCCCATATATGCGAATATGTCATACTTCGGGGTCATTGAACGCATATGGGAGTTGGATTACAAGATGTTTCGAGTGCCTGTGTTCCAATGCAAGTGGGTTGACAATAACAATGGTGTACAAATGGATGAGTTGGGGTTCATGCGGGTGAACTTTAATAAGTTGGGATATCAAGATGAGCCCTTTATTTTAGCATTACAAGCTCAATAAGTGTTCTATGTTTCCGATCCAGTTGATATGAATTGGGCCATTGTTCTATTGACTAACAAAAAAAATGTTAATGAGATTGATGATGAAGCACATGAATATGCTGACATTGAGGATGACCCTTTCTTCAGGACATCATAATCATTGTTTGGGGCAAGTACACCTATAGAGGATGATGTGTATATTAGAAATGATCATAATGAAGGGCTTTGGATCAATCCATTATGTAACATCCCAATTTTTATGAAAATTATTTTATAGTTCCAACTACTTGAAAATAAATCATAGAGAGTCATGACCTCAATTGTTTGCTAAAAGTACGAAGAACAACAAAGATTTATTGTAAACAATTCATTGTTTTAGTAATTAATTCAGATTAAGAGACAGTGTAGACATATACTGTTTTTAATATGAATTAACCTTGAAAAATGTGAAAAATGGCCATTTGATTAAGGAAAATTATTTTATTGAATGGGAAATAATTTTCAGGATTTAATAAATATTTTTAAGTCATAGTTTGGATTTTTATTGTCTAGTTATTGTATTAATTGTCTATTTTATGTCATATTTAATATGACTATGATTTTAAAGATATTGTCTTGATAATTTTATTGTTTGAATAATATCTAGTTGATAAGAGAAATTGAAATTAGTGATTCTCACTAATTTACAGTTTTTATTACGCTGCGAGAATTCTATCGAATTCTACCGTAACTAGGCTATCGTGTGTGTTTCTACCTGAAACATGCCCAAACGTGATCCAAATTTTATAAAGTTTGAGATCTTAGCATTTTCCAATATTTATGATTTATTGGAAATTTTTCTGAAATTTTTGGGCATCAGAATAATATAGGGTGTTTTCTACGCCCAGAGCTGTATTACGGTAGCGTTTTAGCTCGCAAATCGAGAAAGCGACATTCATAGAAATACTTCTAATAATTTTAGGAAAATTTTGGTTGATTAATAATTTTTGATTATAGAATAATTTATTATATTTATATTTGGAGTTTTTGATACAAAAACCCTAATATACGCGTAACGCCGCGCACCCGATTGAGCGAGAACGCGACGAAACGAAATATCTAGATATTTTGAGGCAAGTGGCTGATGGGATAAGGGCTAGGGGAGCTGAACATCATCCTTTAGAACCTTCCTTGACAAGTGTTGCAAGATGATTGGTTAAGTGGTAATTGTAGTTAGTTAGTTTAGTTAGTTTGTAACTAGTTTGGTTAGTTTCCAACTAAATGAAGAAATTTCTTCCTTCCATGTCCCTAAAAATTTCGTGGCCTTCTTCCCCTAAACACAATCAGCCCCATTCACTCCTCCATTGTTGAAGAACTAAAGAAAAAACTTGAAGAGGAAAGCTTTGATTTTTGAAGTTTTGGTGACCAAAGTTGCATCTTTACTTCCTTACTACTCAATCCTTGTTCAACCATCACCTAATCTCTTGGTAATCTCCATGAACCTTCTTTCATCTCTCTTGAGTTCCATATTAAGGGTTTTGAAGGTTTTAGGAGCTATTTTTGAGTTATAGTGCTTGTCTTGGCTAGTATTGCATGACTAGTTTCATAACCCCTTATTCCCTTCCATGTATTAGCTTGTTCTTGATTTTATAAAACTTGGAAAACCCTAAATCTATTCTGGCCGAAACCTAGGGGCAGTTATAAGCCTTGGTTTGTTTGATTTTGTTGTTTTAGAGTTGATTCTTGATGGGTTATACCTACTAAGTTTGGAAACTAGTCTTATAATCATGTTTACAAAGTTTTGGAAAAACCAATTTGTTGAAAGGGGGGGGGGCTGAAACCGTAACTCCTAACATGATTTTGGGGGATGTTTTAAATTGATTTCAAAGTGTTTTAAGTGTTTAAGAAGTTGGCTTTTGGTTAAGGTTTTAGAACTATAAAGATTGCTAGGTTTAAACTTTGAAAAATTGTTTGAAATAAATCAAATTTGGGGCTGTTTTGGAGCTCTCAAAACAGTAGCTTCATAGCATGATTTGGGTGAGTTTCAACTTGTTTTTAATTGTATTAAAGTGGTAAAGAAGTTTGGTTTTGGTAAGAGGTTTGATTAAATAAAGTTTGCATGATTTAGGAGTTAAAGGTTTAAAACCTTGAAGTTATTTTTGAACTTCCAAAATCGTGGCCTTCAATGGAGATTTCTAACTTGTTCTTGACTTGCATTTATGCTTAAAAATAGTTGTAAAAGTGGTTGATGATTTGATTTAGAAAAATCTTTCATAGGGGTTTAATTTTGGAAAAAGAATTGTGTTATGTTTTGAGAATTGTCTTAAAACTAAAATGAGATTGTTTCTAGAATTTTATGACATGTTTTAGTATTTTGAAAAATGGTTCAAAGTTGAGAAAACACTATTCAAAGTGGTAAAACACTATTCCAACTGGTAAGTTTTGGGTTTTGGTGTTTTCTAAGTGTGTAGGTTTTGAAAAAGTTTGAAAACTTGCATGGTTTGAAATTGTTCCATCACATATGACTAAGTGTGAACCAAATGGGAGTAAGTGAGTAATTTTTAGGCCTTTCAGGACTTAAAACCGCGGCTGCCCTAGAGTCTTAGGAATTGGGTTTTTGGTTCTAATTGGATTAAGTTTGCGTTGTTAAGGTTCGTGCATAAGGCTCCTGTGGGGAACGACTTCGAATTTACCTTTCTTGGATTGTTAAAGCGCCCAAGGTAAGGGAAATTCTTACATAATGAGTTTGGGCATTTCACCTTGTGTGTTGTTTGCTTGATTGTTGATTGATTGTGTGGTAGTACTTGTAGTATTACTATGTGTGGTTGAGATGTTGTAGCATGAACTGTTGTGTATTGATTTGGCCCTGTGTGGCAAGACTGAATTGTATTGTGTGACTTAAATCATACTTGATTGATTTAATTGGACTTGAAATTGATGATAATATGTAGCATGTTCTTGGCCCTGCGTGGCATTATGAGTTGTATAGTTTTCCTTGAATCACCTTGGATTTCATTGGAACTTGGTATTGAATTGGAATGTGAAAGATATTATTGTTGATAATGGATTAATTAACAATGCGTTGATCGACTGCTATTAGTTGACGATTTACATCGGTAAATCTGATGCGATTCCACAAGCCGAATTCTGATTTCGTAAACAAATTGTTAAGGGCATTTTGATTTAAAAGTAAGCGCGAGGGTTTTAGTACAACTAGCCAAAGCTTGCAAGGAAATTTCAATGGAATAATAGTAGAGAAAAGAACTTAAAATAAATAGTACAATTTGCGAAAGCGGTTGAGTTAAATGATGTGCCTGAGAATTCTTCCAGTGTGTTATTTAGCACAACTGTTTCAACGACCTAGAACTAAAAAGTATTTTCAGATACATAGGAGTGATACAAGAATTGAGAAAGAGATTTCATAGATCGGGATTTCGAAAGAATAAAACATAGGGAACCTAGTGTTCCTATTAAGCATATAGGCCATGTGTCCTGTGCTGGGACTTAATGTCCTGCTTGCGTGCGCATTTTCTTGATTAAGGATTGGACCTAGTTTCCGTATGGCATGCCTAGTATCTCAACCTAAAAATTGAGCCTAGTGTTCTGCATTACGTGCCTAGAGTTTCAATCTAAGATTGGGACTAGCATTCTGCAATTGAGCACCCAGACTTTGTGTCCTGTGTTGAACTCTTAGTTAATTGAGTTTTGGAAACCCACTAAGTTGAGTGAGTGAGGGTTCGTCGATCCACATTGATTAATTAAAACATTACTCAGGCACTCACTACAGTGAGCATGCCACATTGTAGAATTTGTTTGGCTATCACTCGGGCGTTCACTACGGTGAGCATCCCATATTGTAGAATTTGTTGGATATCACTTGGGCGTTCACTACGATGAGCATGCCATATTGTAGAATTTGTTTGGATATCACTCGGGCACTCACTACGGTGAGCATGCCATATTGATGAATTTGTTTGGATGCGTACTTACCATTGAGCATCAACATTCGGAGCGTTTGATTGGTCTTAAAGACTTCAAAAGACGAGTTATCATGTCACTCAGAGCGTTTGATTAGTCTTACAGACTTCAAAAGACGAGTTGACACTGCATTGCCTAAGTAGAGGCAAGCCAAAGTAGTGGCAAGCCTAAGCAGAGGCTATCTTGTTCGGACGTTGGGAAAGTAGTCCCCGTCATACTGCTGACCTATTAAGGCTGCAGGTGTATACACAACTTGTCGTGCTGCATTGACATGCATAACTAACCACATTTATGATATGTGATGAATTTGATATTGTGATGACTTGATCACTGGTCTGTTGATAGATCTGCCTGCTCACATGCAATTATTTGATATTGTGGTGACTTGATTGTGGATCTATTGGTTGTTTTGTTTGTTCACATGCACTGCTTGATATACCATGATGATACGTCCGGTCTATTAAGTATGTATATGTATATAAAAGCATGTTGTTGTATTATATATGTATATGTTGTTTGCATGCGACATAGCCTATGATAAACTCGTGGACAAAGAATTTATTCTTGCACTGTTGTTGGATCAGATATCCTTATGGATGTCACTTCCATATGGAGTTCGGTAGCTGTTGCAGTTTCGTCTTTCAGGAGCATTGACGATTGAGCCAATGGAGGAAGATTCCTCTGAGTGCTTCGTGTTATGGTCTTGCTAAGCTGTTTCTCAATAAGATTTATAGTTGTTGGCCAGCTTAGCTTAGGGTAATGTCGTTATTATTTGTGTAATTACTCTTTTCAGAAAACCTCGCCTTAGTGCGAAATGATTATGTTATGTGAAGTATTATTTTATGATGCATTATACTCTGATATTTGCAAAAGTCTGAATTGGTATCATTTAGAAAACTGTAGTACTCTATGTCTCATTTTGAAAAGGGTTTCAAAGGAAAGAAAATGAAAAAAAAACTACTCCTATTTTTTCATTGCGAAATACGTAAGAGTACTCTTTAACTGAAAGCATACAAGCATTAAATGTTTTCAGCATTAGATTGGGTTGCATAGTAGCGCTCCGAAAACGGGGTGTTACATTGCTGGTATCAGAGCAGTTTGGTTCTGACCGGATCGCTTTGGGTTAAGCTGGCCTAGATTGTGGAGAATTATCGGGTATAAGTTTGTTATGCCTAGGTTATGTGAATCTTGTTTATGATTGTCTGTAATGTTTCCTAGTTGAAACATATTTGACATTGTGTGAAATTGTGTGCGATCATCTCAGATGATTGAATTTGTTGTGGGGATTTGATTAGTATACTTTATAGAAATTTGATGCCTTCGGGGCGAACGAGTCTTTTTGCTAGAGCTAGTAACTTAGATGTGAATCATGTAATTCGAGTGATAGTCTGGATAGCAACTACTGTCGCACAACAGATTGCCACAGAGAATCAACACGATTGGTTAAGAGCTAGTAACTTAGATGTGAATCACGTAATTCGAGTGATAGTCTGGATAGCAACTACTGTCGCACAACAGATTGCCACAGAGAATCAACACGATTGGCTAAGACAACGAACGGAGGGGCGAGCTATTAGAGGGTCAGTTAAGCCAGATTATCAAGGCAAAGGACAAAGATGAAGACAACAATAAGGAACATCTTATTTCCATCCTCAGGGAAATGTCCACAGTGAGGATCATCTTGTGGCGTAGGCTATTGGGAATGACTAAGAGTTGAAGTGGCACTGTCATCAATATGGAAGCAAGGAACCGTTAGCTGAAGAATGCTCATCGAAGAACCGATTATGCCGTAACTACAAGAAGCCAGGACATTTTTCTAAGGACTATCAATTGCCAAAGGTGGATCAACTGCAGATACTGCGAAGGTTATGTGCCCAGCTACTGAAGGATATGTCTACATGATAGGCAAAAAGGGAATCACAAACATCGATAGCCAAAGACACACTACTCTAACAGTGAAGATGAGGAGCACAACATTAATAGTAACCAACCAAGGAAAGATTATGCTTTAACTGCAAGGAATTGGGATATCTGTCCAGAGACTGCAAAGTACCACGAGCTGACTCTATTGTCAACAATGTTGAAACTACAAAAACAACCACTAAGGGACGTGTTTACACCCCAAGTAGAGCAGAGAACTCATTATCTGAAGACTTCATTGCAGGAAATGCGACACAATGGAGCTGAGTGGGCCGAGATTTACAAGGAAGATTATCCGTAGGAGATGCTCTAATATTCGTAGTATATGTATTATTGTGTGTGCGTGGTTCTAAATATAGACCACATAAGTGTTTCAACTCTGTGACGTATTTTATTATTATACTAGATTCCAAAATCCAAATTTTAAATATACTTTTGGTATTACGATGTATGTTCTTGTAATTGTTGTATAATTATTTGTGATTTATGCTGTTGTTGATTTTGTTGTTAATGATTTTTAGAATTTTCCTTTCTTTTAATGTCATAAAATCGTGGGTTTTTGAAGAACTTGTGGGTGAGTATTTCAAATTACTTAAGCTTTTGATTTTGAGTTGTTTTAAATTGTTTTATTGATGGCTTTGGAAAACTTTTCTTTTCTTTTGTTGTATGAAAACAATTATTTATGTGATTATTTTGTGAGCGTATTTCTTATACGCAAATATTTTAGAGCGCGTTGAATTAAATTTCTCATGATAATTTAATTTACGTGATTTGTCGCCAATCGGGCAACTGATTACGCGACTACCCTGACACAACAAATTACACGCCGAGGCCGTGGGGCTAATTCAAGAGAGCACTTTTGGGTAGTGAGAATTGTTAGTGGGAGTATGGTGTCATGATCATTGGTTAGACAATTTTACAAAATCCTATTCCACCTTGTCCTGTCTTTAGACACATTGATGGCTTAATAGAATTTTGGGTATGGACCACTTTTTCTTCCTTTCTTTCTTGCTAGTTCCATCTCATTAACAAGGGGGGATGTGAGTCCATTATTGATGTTGATATTAGTAAACATCTAAGATTTCTTTCTTCTCCTTTCTTGTCAGTTATCTTATTTCCTTTGACCATTGGCTAACCACACTTATATATAAGTGGGAGAGGAGATTGTTTTCATTTTCGTGTGAAATGTCGTGAGTTCTAGTGTGAGAAAAACCAAACATTCATCTTCTTGTTCTTCTTGCAAACCGTGAGCTTTAGGATGACTTTGGGGGAAAATCCTTTTGCAATTCTTTGGCGTTTATGCTGGTTGATGTTGTCAGTGATTTTGTGTTTGGTGATCCTGCAAATTCTTCTTTCTTGTTTTGTCTACAGACCGTGGGTTCAAAGAAGATTTTAGGTTCCGTGAGTGTTTTTATGTTGGGAATGTCTTGTTGGGGTTAGCATGTGGCCAATGGCCTTCGTAACCGTGTTCGTGACTGTACGTGTTCGTAACCGTGTTCATGACGTGACCGTGTTCGTGACCGTGTTCGTGATCGTGTTCGTGATCGTGGGTTTGAGAGAAGGTATCATTTGCAAAGACTTCTTCAACATAGACGCGTAGTACTGTGTTTTGTAGACATTTAAGTTGATAATGTAGTGCCTTACTTTAGTAAGGATATATGAATAAAATGTATGCTTTGTGTTTGATTGTTTGAGTGTAATAATTACTATGTTGTATTGAATTTCAAAGTTCATATTTATGACATGTTTAATATTAAGTTATGACTTTTCATAATTTTGATTTTTGTTTTGGTTTACAAGTTAATTTTCGGGGACGAATTTTTTTTTAAGGAGGGTGATAATGTAACATCCCAATTTTTATGAAAATTATTTTATAGTTCTAACTACTTGAAAATAAATCATAGAGAGTCATGACTTCAATGGTTTGCTAAAAGTACGAAGAACAACAAAGATTTATTGTAAACAATTCATTGTTTTAGTAATTAATTCAGATTAAGAGACAGTGTAGACGTATACTGTTTTTAATATGAATTAACCTTGAAAAATGTGAAAATGGTCATTTGATTGAGGAAAATTATTTTATTAAATGGGAAATAATTTTCAGGATTTAATAAATATTTTTAAGTCATAGTTTGGATTTTTATTGTCTAGTTATTGTATTAAGTATCTGTTTTATGTCATATTTAATATGACTATGATTTTAAAGATTTTTTCTTGATAATTTTATTGTTTAAATAATATCTAGTTGATAAGAGAAACTGAAATTAGTGATGCTCACTAATTTACAGTTTTTATTACACTGCGAGAATTATATCGAATTCTACCGTAACTAGGCTATTGTGTGTGTTTCTACCTGAAACATGCCCAAACATGATCCAAATTTTATAAAATTTGAAATCTTTGCATTTTCCAATATTTATGATTTATTGGAAATTTTTCTGAAATTTTTGGGCATCAGAATAATATAGGGTGTTTTCTACGCCCAAAACTGTATTACGGTAGTGTTTTAGCTCGCAAATCGAGAAAGCGACATTCATAGAAATACTTCTAATATTTTGGGGAAATTTTGGTTGATTAATAATTTTTGATTATAGAATAATTTATTATATTTATATTTGGAGTTTTTGATACAAAAACCCTAATATACGCGTAACGCCGCGCACCCGATTGAGCGAGAACGCGACGAAACGAAATATCTAGATATTTTGAGGCAAGTGGCTGATGGGATAAGGGCTAGGGGAGCTGAACATCATCCTTTAGCACCTTCCTGGTCAAGTGTTGCAAGATGATTGGTTAAGTGGCAATTGTAGTTAGTTAGTTTAGTTAGTTTGTAACTAGTTTCGTTAGTTTCCAACTAAATGAAGAAATTTCTTCCTTCCATGTCCCTAAAAATTTCGTGGCCTTATTCCCCTAAACACAAGCAGCCCCATTCACTCCTCCATTGTAGAAGAACTTAAGAAAAAACTTGAAGAAGAAAGCTTTGATTTTTGAAGTTTTGGTGACCAAAGTTGCATCTTTACTTCCTTACTACTCAATCCTTGTTCAACCATCACCTAATCTATTGGCAATCTCCATGAACCTTCTTTCATCTCTCTTGAGTTCCATGTTAAGGGTTTTGAAGGTTTTAGGAGCTATTTTTGAGTTATAGTGCTTCTCTTGGCTAGTATTGCATGACTAGTTTCATAACCCCTTATTCCCTTCCATGTATTAGCTTGTTCTTGATTTTATAAAACTTGGAAAATCCTCAATCTATTCTGGCTGAAACCTAGGGGCAGTTATAAGCCTTGGTTTGTTTGATTTTGTTGTTTTAGAGTTGATTCTTGATGGGTTATACCTGCTAAGTTGGGAAACTAGTCTTATAATCATGTTTACAAAGTTTTGGAAAAACCAATTTGTTGAAAAGGGGGGGCTGAAACCGTGACTCCTAACATGATTTTGGGGGATGTTTTAAATTGATTTCAAAGTATTTTAAGTGTTTAAGAAGTTGGCTTTTGGTTAAGGTTTTAGAACTATAAAGATTGCTAGGTCTAAACTTTGAAAAATTGTTTGAAATAAATCAAATTTGGGGCTGTTTTGGAGCTCTCAAAACAATAGCTTCATAGCATGATTTGGGTGAGTTTCAGCTTGTTTTTAATTGTATGAAAGTGGTAAAGAAGTTTGGTTTTGGTAAGAGGTTTGATTAAATAAAGTTTGCATGATTTAGGAGTTAAAGGTTTAAAACCTTGAAGTTGTTTTTGAACTTCCAGAATCGTGGCCTTCAATGGAGATTTCGAACTTGTTCTTGACTTGCATTTATGCTTAAAAATAGTTGTAAAAGTGGTTGATGATTTGATTTAGCAAAATCTTTCACAGGGGTTTAATTTTGGAAAAAGAATTGTGTTATGTTTTGAGAATTGTCTTAAAACTAAAATGAGTTTGTTTCTAGAATTTGATGACATGTTTTAGTGTTTTGAAAAATGGTTCAAAGTTGGGAAAATACTATTCAAAGTGGTAAAACACTATTCCAATTGGTAAGTTTTGGGTTTTGGTATTTTCTAAGTGTGTAGCTTTTGAAAAAGTTTGAAAACTTGCATGGTTTGAATTTGTTCCATCACATATGACTAGGTGTGAACCAAATGGGCGTAAGTGTGTAATATTTAGGCCTTTTAGGACTTAAAACCGTGGCTGCCCTAGAGTCTTAGGAATTGGGTTTTTGGTTCTAATTGGATTAAGTTTGCGTTGTTAAGGTTCGTGCATAAGGCTCGTGCGGGGAACGACTTCGAATTTACCTTTCTTGGATTGTTAAAGTGCCCAAGGTAAGAGAAATTCTTACATAATGAGTTTGGGCTTTTTGCCTTGTGTGTTGTTTGCTTGATTGTTGATTGATTATGTGGTAGTACTTGTAGTATTACTATGTGTTGTTGAGATGTTGTAGCATGAACTGTTGTGTATTGATTTGTCCCTGTGTGGCAATACTGAATTGTATTGTGTGACTTAAATCATACTTGATTGATTTAATTGTACTTGAAATTGATGATAATATGTAGCATGTTCTTGGCCCTGCGTGGCATTATGAGTTGTATAGTTTTCCTTGAATCACCTTGGATTTCATTGGAACATGGTATTGAATTGGAATATGAAAAATATTATTGTTGATAATGGATTAATTAAGAATGCATTGATCGACTGCTATTACTTGATGATTTACATCGGTAAATCTGATGCGATTCCACAAGCCGAATTATGATTTCGTAAACAAATTGTTAAGGGCATTTTGATTTAAAAGTAAGCGTGAGCGTTTTAATACAACTAGCCAAAACTTGCAAGGAAATTTCAATGGAATAATAGTAAAGAAAAGAACTTGAAATAAATAGTACAATTTGCGAAAGCGGTTGAGTTAAATGATGTGCCTGAGAATTCTTCCAGTATGTTATTTAGCACAACTAGGGTTTTAACGACATACAACTAAAAAGTATTTTCAGATACATAGGAGTGATACAAGAACTGAGAAAGAGATTTCATAGATCGGGATTTTGAGAGAATGAAACATAGGGAACCTAGTGTTCCTATTGAGCATATAGGCCATGTGTCCTGTGCTGGGACTTAATGTCCTACTTGCGTGCGTATTTTCTTGATTAAGGATTGGACCTAGTTTCCATATGGCGTGCCTAGTATCTCAACCTAAAAATTGAGCCTAGTGTTCTGCATTACGTGCCTAGAATTTCAATCTAAGATTGGGACTAGCGCTCCGCAATTGAGCACCCGGACTCTGTGTCCTGTGTTGAACTCTTAGTTAATTGAGTTTTGGAAACCCACTAAGTTGAGTAAGTGAGGGTTCGTCGATCCGCATTGATTAATTAAAACATTACTCGGGCACTCACTACAGTGAGCATGCCACATTGTAGAATTTGTTTGGCTATCACTCGGGCGTTCACTACGGTGAGCATGCCATATTGTAGAATTTGTTGGATATCACTTGGGCGTTCACTACGATGAGCATGCCACATTGTAGAATTTGTTTGGCTATCCCTCGGGCGTTCACTACGGTGAGCATGTCATATTGTAGAATTTGTTGGATATCACTTGGGCGTTCACTACGGTGAGCATGCCATATTGTAGAATTTGTTTGGATATCACTCGGGCACTCAGTACGGTGAGCATTTCATATTGATGAATTTGTTTGTTTGCGTACTAACCATTGAGCATCGACACTCGGAGCATTTCATTGGTCTTAAAGACTTCAAAAGACGAGTTGTCATGTCACTCGGAGCGTTTGATTGGTCTTACAGACTTCAAAAGACAAGTTGACACTGCATCGCCTAAGTAGAGGTAAGCCAAAGTAGTGGCAAGCCTAAGCCGAGGCTATCTTGTTCGGATGTTGGGAAAGTAGTCCCCGTCATACTGCTGACCTATTAAGGCTGCAGGTGTACACAACTTGTCATACTGCATTGACATGCATAGCTAACCACATTTATGATATGTGATGAATTTGATATTGTGATGACTTGATCACTGGTTTGTTGATAGATCTGCTTGCTCACATGCAATTGTTTGATATTGTGGTGACTTGATTGTGGATCTATTGGTTGTTTTATTTGTTCACATGTAATGTTTGATATACCATGATGATACATGCGGTCTATTAAGTATGTATATGTATATAAAAGCATGTTGTTGTATTATATATGTATATGTTGTTTGCATGCGACATAGCCTATGATAAACTCGTGGACAAAGAATTTACCCTTGCACTATTGTTGGATCAGATATCCTTATGGATGTCATTTCCAGATGGAGTTCGGTAGCTGTTGCAGTTTTGTCTTTCAGGAGCATTGAAGATTGAGTCAATGGAGGAAGATTCCTCTGAGTGCTTCGTGTTATGGTCTTGCTGAGCTGTTTCTCTGTAAGAGTTATAGTTGTTGGCTAGCCTAGCTTAGGGTAATACCGTTATTATTTGTGTAATTACTCTTTTCAGAAAACCTCGCCTTAGTGCGAAATGATTATGTTATGTGAAGTATTATTTTGTGATGCATTATACTCTGATATTTGCAAAAGTCTGAATTGGCATCATTTAGAAAACTGTAGTACTTTATGTCTCATTTTGAAAAGGGTTTCAAAAGAAAGAAAAAAAAATTACTCGTATTTTTCCATTGCGAAATACGTAAGAGTACTCTTTAACTGAAAGCATACAAGCATTAAATGTTTTCAGCATTAGATTGGGTTGCACAGTAGCGCTCTGAAAACGGGGTGTTACACATTATTTCATATGGGATGCGCAAATGTCAATAAAACGAGAAAAAGGAAAAGAGTTGCTTAAATATACATGTATGTAGTGAATGCCATTTAATTTTTATTAATTTGTTAATCAATTAAATGTGTATTCATTGATTTCTCTTTTAAACCTGTGTGATTATGAACTGTCATTTTTAATTACTTACGTGTCTAGTTTTTTTGCAGGTAAATGGCATCTCACAGTGATGATGGTGCTCCCGAGTCCACCCAAAAGGCGACGAGCCGTGGACCAATTTTTAAGAAGAAAATCATCCCCGATATGAGTAAAGGGGCTCCAACACATGTGGTAGGATGCTTATCAATTAATTTAATTAATTGTTTCATTTTTTTATTTGAGTATCTAAATTTGTACACTTATGCTATATTTTTAGGTTACATAGAATGTTAGGGGTCAACCTATTGGTAAACATGCTAATGACTTTATTCAATACATTGGGGCCCGGAAGACAGTCCCAATTACCTGCGATAATTGGAAGGATAAGGATCCATCTATGAAGGAGCTAAAAGATGAGATATGGAATGAGATACAGGTATATAAATTAGCTAACATTTGTGGATTGTAATGTTTCTTAATTAATCTAAACATAGTTATAGTCTACCATTTTGTTTATAATGTTTTTGCAGAAATCCTTTGATGTTGATGAGGCTCGAAAGAATATTACACTTAGGATAGCTGGAAGAGCACACCGGACATTCCGAACTGGCTTGGCTCACAAGTGGTTGAGAGACAAAAACGAGAACATCAATCATAAGCCTCCATCACTATATGCATCATTCATAGAACAAGATGATTGGAGCGCTTTTGTGAGAAAACGCACAGAAGATGGAGAATTTTTGGTATATACAATAATCTTTATAACTTGTATATATGACATTGAACCATGCATTGATATATTCTAATGTATTTATGTAGAGAATAAGCAATGAAAATCGTGAGAGAGCGTCAAATCCTCCCTATCCTTACAAAGCAGGGGTTAAGGGGTATCCCCGCGTTGAGGAAGAAATGGTATGTACAATATCCTTAATTATAACTTGTTTTTAACGCATCTTTTGGTTTCTTTCTATTAGTAATGGTGAATTTCAATTTGTTTGTTAATATGTACAGCTATTGGAGGCAGGAGAAGATGTAACATCTCAATCGATTGATCGACATTTATTGTGAATAGAAGCCCGCCGAAACAAGGAAGGTCAGATTGAACATCCACCCACTAGGGAAGTGGCTGATAGAATTATAAGTATGATAACATTAGTTAACGTTTTCATTTGTTAATAATAGTATAATATTTAAAAATATTTGTTAATAATAGTTGTGTGTCACAGGATACCCTATCACAGTCTATGTCACATGGGGATGTATCAGATATGTCACAAGACATCCTTTCTCAGGCCATACCGATCAAGGAGTATCCTGGTCGGGTAAGGGGTATGGGATTTGGTATCTCTCCAAGCGCTATCTTCGGATCACAGAAGCGGACAAGATGCCATTCTGATGCTAGTGAAACAAAAGAGTTGAGGAAAATGGTAGCTCAATTATACAAAAAATTTTAGGAATTGGAAGATAGCAAGAAGGATAAGGAACCAGTAGAGAAGGATGAGCATGAGTTACTTATCCCTAACCTAAATAATGTTAGAGATAGTTGCACTATTGTGTCTCCCGAGGTAATAATTGTTAGATTTCTTTCTATACTTGTGTCACCTGAGTATTCAATGGTTTAACATATTAATATTTTTTTATCATTGGTTTACGGCATTCATGAGTGCAGCCTATATTTGACAAGCCCAACGCAACAAATGGTCAGTAAGGGAATTTTATATAACGGACCAGGTGTGTTACTACACAACCTACTCTTACCTCCTAATCATGTGAAGGTTAGAGTTGACGTTGCATTTGAGGGGGATGCACCGTTGCCTGTACCACAGGAGGCGGTTGATGTGATGACAGTGGAACAGGCAATAGGTACCTATGTGGCATGGCCAAACCACCTTGTAGTTACAAGTGATACGGTACGTATATATTAAATTATATACTGCATATATTTATTAAATTAAGTGGTCACTAACAAATTAATGTATTGGAGTGCAAAATATGTAGGTATCTCCAAGATCCAAACCCAAGGACAAGGGCAAGAGCAAGCAGTTTACAACTAGCAAGAATGTTGGCAAGGAGCCAACAATTGGGTCATTTACATCTGCGGTGAAGAAGGTGGTCGCATCTACCTCTCAGCCTCCTACAGCTCTTACTACAGATTTTTTAATTTTTCTTAGAGTCCATGTGACAACAATGATGAAGGGGGAGGATACCACTAAAGTACCAATGGATAAATCAATTTTGGGTTATAAGCACGCATTAAGACTTGGTGCTAATGCTGAACTTCAAGAAATTCTTAATGATAATGAATGGTTAAGTCAAACTGTTATTAGCGTATATCTCAGGTACTGTATTCAACTTTAAAGTATCCAATATTTTTTATTGTTTCAGCTAAATATTTATGTTATTGTTAATGTATTAATTTGTATGCATGTTTTAATTTAAGGTACCTGTATCAAGAGATATCGGTCCCACAAGAACAGACTCAGAGGTTTGTATTTTTGTGCCCACAACAAACCAATATGGAAGTTTGGAATGCTACTGTATCTGAATATATAGTTCAGCGTTTGACATTGGCAAATCTTGAGTCTGAGACTTTGTTTTTGTCACTTTGCAACATAGTGTGAGTCATTTAATTTATACACACACACACACATATATATATATTGAAATGTGATTACCTGCTTATGATTTTTTCCTCCAATATTTTTGTAGGGATCATTGGTTATGGATCCATTGCATGTACAAATCAGCCTGCGCAAAAAATTGAAAGAGACATACAATCAGTAAGTGTGTGTGTGTGTGTATGTATTTTCTTAATATACATATATGTATATGCACTTTTATGCATGTATTGGATTGATTATCGTTATGAATCTGAAATTGGATATTGGAATGCTGAATTTATTATTTTTAAGGAATGTGATTGATTTGTTTTTAATGGCTTAAGTAACACTACGTTTATGTATCTCATAATGGTTGTCATAATCCATTATGTGATAGTTGCATGCTCTGTGTTTTGCTTTGTGACATAACGGTTTATTGCTTTTCTTATAAATGATTATGCTATGAACTTAAATGTTTATAGATATTGTAATGTTGAAGTTTTTATTTGTTTATGTTTGGCCTATGTGAGTCCTTGTGCTGGCTGGTATGGTATTTTATGTTGTTACAAGTGTTGTATAAATTTTGGAATGTTCATATTTTAGGGGAGACTCTGCCAAAATTTTGTTAGAAATTTGATATAGTTTGTGTGTTGATGTTAAGAGCAGTCGTTATGAATGTATTGGATATATATTGAATGATTTTTTTTGATTTTGCACTTAGGGCTATCCTAGTTCATCGAACACTAGATGTCAAGTCTCGGATGGATACCGATAAAGGTATTATACCAAATTTTTTATGCAATTATTCAAATTACCAAAATAAAAACAATTAATTTCATATTTTTTGTTTTATAGTGTCCTCGTCAACTGAACTCTGATGATTGTGGCCACTATGTATTGAAGTTTCTCAAGGATATTGTCATTTCATAACCAAACACAAATTCCAACGGAGGTATGTATATGTAATAATTAATTTCGAAGTTTATATAATTTTTTCACTTTTACACATACCATTTGGAAGCATATGTTCAATTCTAACTTGATTTAATTTTCATTTCGCAGTACTTTCCTGATTGTCAATTCGACACATACCCTGATCATATCGTACTCAAGGAAGTGTGGTGTCGATATTTTGTTACAAATTTTATTATGTATAGGCACGTAGAAGAAAAAGAAGATTAGTGTGTAATGTTTAGGTACTAGCATAATATGTGTTATGTTTTAGTTAAAGTATTTTAATGTTTTATTTATGATAGTTTTGTTAATATTTGGCTGAGAATTATATCATGTAATGTTAAATTTGGATTTTGTGAGTTTTGATATTGGCACAAATTTGAGTGTTGATGATTATTTTGGTGTGCAGTAACCACTATATGCATAGGTATGTGAATATGACTAAAAAAAATATTAAATAGCGTTTTTTTAAAAAGTGCTACTTATTCCTTTAGAATAAGTAGCGCTTCTTATGATAAGTGCTACTTATTCCTTGAGAATAAATAGTGCTTTATAAAGGAAGCGCTACTTATTCTTAGGAATGAGTAGCACTTCTTAAAGAAAGCGCTACTTATTCTCAAGGAATAAGTAGTGCTTCCTAATTAAGCACTATTTATTCCCAATTTTAAATAGCGTTCAAAAACCGCTATTTAATGAAGATACAATCAGTAGATGCCCGATATATAGCGCCTTTAAGCGCTATTTAAGGAAAAAAAAAAGCGCTATTTATTTCCTTTTTTTATTGTAGTGATGTGCAAAAGCAGATAGGGAGCTACGGCACAGCTTTGGCAGAACACAACAAGCAAGGCAAGGAAAATATGCAAAAGTGGAAGGATGCCCTCTTTGATGTAGCAAATTTATCTGGCTTCGATTCTACCACACACAGGTTTTGCGCTTCTGTATTATAAGTTTTAGTGCTTCAGGATCATTTTGCACAATATTTTAATTTTAAGATTCATATGACATGATGAATTCTTTCGAAAACAAAAGTACATATGATGAATTGGAGTGTCTTGTACTCTAAATTTATTTTCATAATAAAAAAAAGATAGAAAATAATTAGAGAAGAAATAAGATAAAGATAAAATATAAGTACTTTTTTATTTATTTAGATGAAGAGATAAATAAAAAAGAAAAATCAAAATCTTTATTTTCTTTTTCTTTTTTTTTTTTTGAATAAAAATTGAGAAGAAGATATATGTTGGAAATAGTATAAATATCCCTCTTCCATGAAAAAGAAATGTTAAAATACGAAAATAATAAGGGTGTTTAAGTGTTTTGGTTGACAGTTACATCATACTTGTATTTATTCCTTTTATTTTTTACATACGTTAAGACTGAATCCGACTTGATTGAAGAAATCATCAAAGAGGTTTCAGGAAAATTAGATCACGAGTGCACAAATTGCCTTACAGATCATTTCATACGCGATGAAAACTATTGGCACATTGAATCTTTAATAAAAAAGGATTCCAGAAAAGTTCAAATCATTGGACTTTGGGGCATGGGAGGCATAGGTAAGACAAACCTTGCTGATGCTATCTTTCATGAGGTCTCTTCCCAATATGGAGGCAGTTGCTTCTTAGATGTGGCAGATCAATCAGAAAGGCATGGTATCAAATACATACGCAAGACAAGATACTTTTTTCTGAGTTATTAAGGGAAGATATTCATGTTGACACTCACAAAGGAATACCAACCAGGGTTATGAGAAAACTCAAACGCATGAAAGCTTTCGTTGTACTAGATAATGTGCGTACTTCAGAAATTCTACAAAACATGATTGGAGAAAAATGTGGTTGGCTAGGAGCTGGTAGCAAAGTCATTGTGACGACCAGGGATGAGCATGTGCTGCTAAGTAGAGGAGTTGACAGTACTCATCGAGTTAAGAAAATGAACTCCCAAAACTCCCTCCAGCTTTTCAGCTGGAATGCTTTTAAAAAAGTTCTTCCTAATGAGGGATTTGTGGAGCTCTCAAAAAAAAAAAAAGCAATTGATTATGCCAAGGGAAACCCTTTAGCTCTGAAGGTTTTGGGATCATTTCTCTATAAAAAAAAGTAACAGAGAATGGGATAGTGCACTAGCAAAACTGAAAGAGATTCCCAATGCAGAAATTCAGATGGTGTTAAGATGGAGTTATGATGAATTGGATGTTAAAGAAAAGAATATATTTATTGACATTGCATGCTTTTTCAAAGGGCATGAAAGGGACAGTGTTATAAAAGTATTAAATAATTGTGGTTTCTTTGCGGATATAGGAATAAGAAATCTTTTAAATAAGGCTCTTCTAACAGTTGATTTCGAAAATTGCATAAAAATGCATGACTTGATCCAAGAAATGGGCAAGCAAATAGTTCGTGAAGAATCTCCTGAGAATCCTGAACAACGCAGCAGATTGTGGGATCATAAAGAAGTCTGTGATGTATTGAAAAACAATAGAGTAAGAAAATGAAACCCTGACTTTCCTTCACAAACACGTTGTAATCCATACAAAAAATACAACTTACTACAAAAGTACTAACATTAATATTGGTTTTTATTTTTAGGGAGCTGAGAATGTTGAAGCCATATTTTTGGATCTTACTGAAATAACACAACCAAATTTAAGCCCCAAAGCATTTGAGAAGATGCCAAAACTAAGGTTACTTGCTTTTCAAGACCACAAAGGAACTGAATCTGTAAGCCTTCCAAGTGGTCTTGACTCATTACCTGAACAGTTGAGATATTTTCTATGCTGTCCTTGCGATACAGCAACATGGAAAAGCTATGGAATGGAGTACCGGTATGCACGATCCATGTATTTGTTATATTGTTTTTCCTCTTTTGATAAAAGTTGAAATCTATTCTAATAGAAAATGAAACCAAAAAATTGTTTACTTTGTATTCGGCCTGTTTACTTTGTTTTCAAATTTTCATTTTCTGTTTTCAATTTTATACACATGCTAGTACACACACGGCCAAAGAGATGTGAGATGATATACATAGCCAATGAGTAGCATATTTAGAAATAGTAAAAATGCTACAAAATTGTTTTCACCATTTTCAAATATGCTATTGCTTCTTACACCATTAATCCCTACTTTGGATATCATCTATTGGACTATGTGTTTACTAGTGTGTGTATCATATATAAAACAAAAATAAAAATTTGAAAACAAAGTAAACAAGTCCCAAATTTTTTGGATTAAGGAAACTGTACTGACTTGTTCGACTCTTTGTATATTGTTACAGAAATTGCCAAATTTAGAGAAACTTGACCTCAGTCACTCCAAGCGGCTGATAAAGTGTCCAAATGTGTCAGGTGCCCCAAATCTTACACAATTACTACTCTATGGTTGCGAAAGTTTGCCAATTGTGGACCCATCAATTTTCTCTTTCCAAAATGTTGAAGTTTTAAACTTTGCTAGATGCAAGTCGCTTAAGAGAATTTCCAGCAATACTTGTCCACCATCTCTCCGAGAATTGTCTGTCTTTTAATGCCCCAATCTCCGAGAGTTCTCAGTCCAATTATCACAAGTTCGTTCCAAAAGTGATGTGAGATTGAGTATAGGATGGTGGGGTTTGAACAAACTTCCATCATCAATTTTGCATATCAGAAATGTTGGAAGAATTTTTTTTTTCCAATCAGTGATAGTCTCAAGCTTCTTCCTGAAAACTTTACCGGTGAAATTTATCTTTCTAAGCCATCGGAACATGAAAGTGTCACTCAGTCCCCGATAGTGATATTAACTTTACGTAATGTACTGCCTAGCCCTGTATTTCAAAATTTAGGATGCTTACTCCTTTGCTATTGTCATAGCTTGTCTGAAATCCCAGACAATATCTCCTTGTTATCATCATTATGGTCTTTAATACTATATGATATTGGCATCAGATGCTTACCTGAAACCATTATGGATCTTCCTCGACTCCTATATCTTGAAGTTGCCAAATGTGAAATGCTTCAGTTCATACCTACGCTTCCATAGCCCACTAAATTATTCTCTAGCTGGAACTGTGAATCTCTTCAACTAGTGTCCAATTCACTGAGTGTGCCATTTAAAAAAACCAGGTGTCGTTTTCTGCTCCTTAACTGCATAGAATTTGATCCAAATTTATACGACACTATTTTGGATGATGCCATTACTAGCATTGAACTTGGAGCAATACTTGGAGATTTTATTTTGTACTTCTTACCAGCTATTAGCTGCAACTTTCGAGATCGGTTCCATTTCCATAATACACAGTAAGCTTCGGTCGTCACTGTTGAACTTCCTTCTAATTTGTTGGGTTTTGTCTACTACTTGGTTCTTTCTCAAGGCCGCATAGGATTTTCTGTAGAAATTAGATGTAATTGCTACTTGGGATATAGTTCGGGTGAAAGGATAAATAACAAGTTTTATTAGAGGTAAATTCTTCATGTTGTGTGATCTTGATTGTGATACTTCAATCGACATGATGTCAGATTATGTGGTATTAGTTCATGATGCACGATGTTGCAAGAAGATAATGAAAGCAATTGAAGAAGAAAGAGAAGCCATTAATGATGTGATCACCTGTTACGACCCAAAGCTTACATTTAGATTCTCCGTTGAACATCTGTGTGGTGAAGAAGTAGCGATAAAAGAGTGTGGGTTTACTTGGATATGTCACACAAAGGATCAAATTGTTGTGGAGGAAGGAGGAAGAAGAAAATCCAAGAGTATGGAAATTCATGAATTGGAAGCTAGTCCAGTCCAAAATATAGAGATGACGGGTTTGAATCTGATGAACAAAAAGAAAGAAAAGACTTGAGGTAATCTTCCTAGCACTCAGTATACTAATGTCTTGGGAAATAAATTTAGTTTGTGCACTCTTGCATTTTCTGTTACTGTCAAATAATGTTATGAGTCCGGGAGCCTCACCTACCAAGTGGGGTTTATAAGCTTAGGGGTTCTCTTCCCTAATAGGCTAGTCTTTTAGGATGGGCTCTTCCTTTGGGCTTATACTCATAACAATTGATGCTTTCGTTAAGAGTTGGGCCTCGGAAAGGGCTACCTATAGGCTGGATTAAGGTATACCACTAAATACTGATAGATGAGTGAAGCCGCCAAAGGGGAAAGAGTTACCACCGGGTCAGTACCGATAAAGTGAAAGTCGCCTTGGATGTCGGCTCTTTAAGGGGGTGGCAATGTTATGAGTCCCACATTGGGGAGCCTCATCTACCAAGTGGGGTTTATCAGCTTAGGAGTTCTCCCATCTAATAGGCTAGTCTTTTGGGATGGGCTCTCCCTTTGGGCTTATACTCGTAACAGTTTATGATTAGGTGTTTACTTGAAGAACTTTTACATATTGGATTTGGGGGAGACCTCATGAATGAGGAGATGAAAATTGCAACTGATGAGGCATATATCTGGTTTAACAGTATCATCATTTATATTTATAAACAGGTTTAAAATGGTTTTAAGGGTAGCAAATTTTGAGTGATAATAGCTAATGCAACCATTTGCAAAGAATTGAGACCACCTTGTGTGAATTTGATGAGGGGGAAAATGTGATTTTATTTCAAAGCCCGCAGGTCATTGTGGGGATCCAAATACACAGAATGGACTCTGATATGTATTTATGGAGTGAAATTCACTTCAACTTTCACTTTCACTTTCACTGCTTAATTTTTACAACGAAGCAAAGAACAAAGACTGCAGCTAAAATGGGTGACGAGATAGGTATCAATACTCATCTTCATCTTCATCTTTTTTTTTTTTTTTTGCTCTCTCAGAGGTAAGTATCTGTTACACAAATTTAGGAACAGTTTCTGATATAAAATTACCAATTTGTTCAGAAGGAGAGCAAAATCAACTGTGCAGATTACAAAATTTGGAGAAGGATATCACTACAATTACAAATCTGTGTGCAGCTTTACAGAAAAAAGGTATGTGCTTCAAACACCCCGAGGTATTTTTGGTTATTTTGTTCTTAATTTTTGTTACAGCAAGTCCCACATCGGTGGGTTCTTGCTTTGGTGAAGGCTTTGGAGCCTATATAAGGAGGCTTAGTAATGCTTTTATAATCATCCCAAACATTTCTCTTCTTCCTCTTTTATTATTTCTTATACTCAACAAGAGTATTGTGAGAGTATTTGTGAGTGTATTTTAGAGAGGTATTCTTGTAATATTTTCCCACATAGTGAAATTCTTCTGGTCTTGCCCGTGGTTTTTCCTCTTATTTGTTGAGGTTTTCCACGTAAATTTTGTGTGTTTATTTCCTTATTTTCTCGTATCTTATTTTAGTATGTGACACTATTCCGACACTGTACTCTAACAGTGGTATCAGAGCTCCAAGGTTGGTGATACTATTAGCCAAAGGCCACTCTAGGAAAGTGTTGGTTCTTAGTATGCTCTGGTGGTTGACATTAATGCGATCTTCCACATCGAAAAGAATTGTTGCTGAAATAGTGTGGTAGTGTAGAAGTGCACATGTCTAGGGAAAGTTAGCTAAGGAAAGACTTGGTATTTAAAGCGTGTCCATTGGTGACCCACCTCTTTCCCTGGAACTTACCTGTGTACTATTTACTTGGTCAGTCACTATTCCAAGATATTATCATACTATTCCCATATACGGTTACTATTCGCAGGGTTGTATACTTTACAAGATTGGTTAGCGATACTAGATTTGTTCCGTGTACTAATAATGCACATCGTGTTCACGTGATAATCTTTGTATATTCACTATGAAATAGTGTAATCCCGGCTTTGGTTCGTGTACAACCATGGCAAAGAAAATTTGAGATAGAAAGTTCAACTGGAGTAACTTCTCCTGGTGGGAAATTGAAGGTGGCGTAGCTTTGAGGAAAGGATAATTGCTTGGAAGCAATCAAGGCGACTCAGATATGATGATGAAAAGTGGAAAGAGAAGGATGGCAATGCTGCTGCCAATTTGCACCTAGCAATGGCGGATTCGCTTTTGTCAAGTGTTGCGTAAAAGAAGACTGCAAAGCGAGATTGGGATGTACTTAACAAATTGTACGAGGTTAAGTCACTTCACACAAGAATATTCTTGAAGAGGAAACTCTACACTCTTCAACGAGTGAATCCACATTGGTGACTGATCACATTAACACTCAACACGCTTATTATTTGCTCACCACAAAGATCGATTTCAAAATAGCGAGAAAATGAACGTGCGTAACTTTTACTTGTAGTTTACCGATTCATGATGATCAACTCATCATCAACATTACAAACAATAATGTTGTCGACACTCTTCACTTTGATGATGTTCGTGTGGCAATTCTTGAAGAAGAATCCAAAGCGCAAGAATAAGCGAGGAAAGGTCGGAAAGTTCAAGCAAGCGTGGTTTTATCGATGACGGAGGCGCATCAACTAACGTGGCCTCAGTGGGAGCCAAGATCATGGTAGATCAAAATCTCGAAGAAGAAAGAATCTCAAATGCTACAATCGTGGGTAATGAGGAGGGCACTTGAAGAAGGAGTGTTGGAACAAGAAGAATGGAGAGAAGACTCAGAGCATCAACCTCTCAAGGTTGTGTTGCAAGTACCTCGATGATGGAGAAATCTTGTATATAGCAGCAAGTCCTAAAGGTGGAAGGAAACTCAATGATGTTTGGATAGTGGACTCAAAGGTATGGCACATGACTTCACACCGTGATTGGTTTTGTACTTATGAGTCCGTCTCATTGGATCCGTGTTTATGAAATGATCACACCTTAGAAATTGTTGGAATCGATCTGCTTAATAAAGATGCAAAGATGGTACTGCTCGTAGATACAAGGGGTACGACATGTGAATGGCTTGAAAAGGAATCTATTGTCCACCGGCAATTGGATGACTCTAGTGCAAGATCCATATTGAAGGTGGAATCTTGAAAGTAGTGAAGGGCAATCTTGTGGTGATGAAAGCGAGAAAAGAGCACAAGCAATCTATACATGCTTTTGGGAGATACGTTACAAGAGGCGGATGCATCGCTTGCATCAGCCGAGCCATGAAGAATCAACGATGATGTGGCATCGCAGGTGCCAGGCCATATGTCGAACGCGTGGCTTAAAAGTCATGCACGCAGCTCTTACCCGCTCAAGACGGAACTTTACCCTTTCCGTGATAATCGTAGACAAGTAAGCTGACATAGATTGAAATTTGCAAAAGTAGCTACTGTAACAAACGATACTAGACTCGATACATTCTCGATGTGTGGGAGTCACGAAACATCCATGGGGGAGCAAAGTATTTTGTATCATTCATTGATGACTACTCCAGAGATTGTGGGTGTACCAATCAAGAAGAAGTCGATGTGTTTCCAGTATTCAAGGAGTTCAAAGCACAAGTAGAGCTTGAATCGGGAAGAAAATCAAGTGCTGAGGACGCATAATGGAGGAGAATATGTAGATGGTAACTTTCATCATTCTCGCGAAGCAAGAGGTATTACAGACAATTCACTGCTGCACATACACCTCAAGTAATGGTGTAGCAGAGCGGATGAACAGGACTCTCCCAGAAAGAAGCGAGCTATCGCCGGAACACCTGGATTCGCCAAATTTTTTTGGGCGTATACCAAACCGCTGACGTGATAAATCGATCGCCATCACCGATTGGTTTGAAGTCACCAATGGAGATGTGGAAAGGAAAGCGTAGATTATTCTTCTTTACATGTGTTCGGATGTCCTGCAGACGTAATGTACAACTCCCAAGAGAACAAAGTTGATCCAAAATCCGTAAAATGTATATTCTTGGGTTATCTTTGCCGACAATGTCAAGGGGTATCGCCATGGGACCCCACTACCCGCAAGCTTATTGTTAGCGAGAGATGTAGTCTTTGCGTAAAAATGAACCGCAAAGTGAGCAGTAAAAATGACAAGACTTCCAAGGAGACTGCTATAGTGCGTTTGGAGAGAAAGACTCAAGAAGATGATTCTTCCGGCGTAATCCAGAGCACATAGAACAAGAACCGTATAAGGTCAATGATGAAGGAGTTCGACGATCAACACGCCGAGATAACGGCACCATCATGGCACTCCGACTATGTTATGGCCCCGCCATGATGCATACCTTTTGACCGGGAAGGTGAACCATCAGCTCTTCAAGAAGCGTTGAATCAGTTGGATGCTTCTCAATGGATGACAGAATGCAGAAGAAATGGAAGTCCCTACATAGAAATAAGACTTGGGAACTTGTTGAACTTCCAAAGGGTCGGAAAGCCATCTGAACAAATGGGTGTTCAAAATCAAACGAGACTAAGATGATCAAGTGGGAACGATATTTCCGGTGCACTTGTAGTCAAAGGTTATGCTCGAAGAAGGGATAGACTTTGACGCAGATATTTTCTCCAAATTGTCGGACTTACTACTATCGTAGTGTTGGCAATGTAATGATTTGATTTACATCTTGAAACAGTTGGATAAAGATCGCTTTCTTCATGGAGAGCTTGAAGAAGAAATTTATATGCTCCAACCGTAAGGCTTTAAAGAACAAGGAAAAGAAAACTTGGTTTCAGAGGTTGACCAAATCTTTGGTCTAAAGCAAAGCCAGATGTTGGTACAAGAGATTTGATTCCTTCATAATTAGCCTTGGTTACAACAGATCGAAGTTCGCACTACTGTACGCATTACAAGAGGTTTGATGATAATGATTTCATCATTTTTTGTTGTAGATGTGGATGACATGTTGGTGGTAGGCCCCAACAAAGATCGAATCCAGGAATTAAAGGCACAATGGCTAGGGAGTTTGATATGAAGGACTTGGGACCCGCAAAACAAGATTTTAGGGATGCAAATTCACCGAGATAGAAATGATAGGAAGATTTGGCTTTCTCAAAAGAATTATCTAAGGAAGGTCTGCTGGCTTCAACATGCAAGACTGTAAGCCAATTTCTACCCCGCTCTCGTCAATTTTAAATTATCCTCAGTGTAATGAGTCCTAGCAATGAAGCGGAGAGGATGGAAATGTCTCAGTCACGTGATGCATGACGGTGGGAAGCCTTATGTATGTCATGATATGTACTGCACTGCAGGACATTGCACAAGCATGGGAGCCAAGTTAGCTCGCTTATGGCAAATCCAGGCAGTAGAGCATTGGAATATCATGCTAAGAGGATCCTTAGATACATCAAAGGAACCTCGGATGTTGCATTATGTTACGGAGGATCGAATTCATTGTCGGGGTTATGTTGATCTCATTTTGCAGATCTTGATAAAAGGAAATCCACTACTGGGTATGTATTCACAATTGCGGGAGCGGTGAGTCGTTATCTAAATTCTGCATCACAGCTTTGTCTACTACAGAGGCCGAGTACATGGCAGCTACCCGTGCTTGCAAGGAAGCTATCTGGATTAAAGGTTTAATGGAGGAACCTGGCACAAGCAAATGATGATTACCGTATTGTGACAAATGTAGGCCTGCACATTGCAAGGAATCCAGCTTTCATTCTAGGACAAAGCATATAGATACCCAAGATCACTTTGTTGTGAAGTGGTAGAGAAAGGAACCGTGGATATGCAAAGATTCACACCAAAGATAACCTAGCGATGTGATGACGGGCCAATCAATCGACAAGTTTATTTGGTGCTCGATCCTCCTATGGCCTATCGTAAACGTAGTTTCGACATGGAAACGGCAAGGCGTAAAGAGTGGTGTGAAGATATGATTGACTCAATCAAAATCTTCAAGTGGAGAGAATGTTATGCAAGTCCCACATCGGTGGGTTCTTGCTTTGGTGAAGGCTTTGGAGCCTATATAAGGAGGCTTAGTAATGCTTTTATAATCATCCCAAACATTTCTCTTCTTCCTCTTTTATTATTTCTTATACTCAACAAGAGTATTGTGAGAGTATTTGTGAGGTATTTTGTGAGAGGTATTCTTGTAATATTTTCCCACATAGTGAAATTCTTCTGGTCTTGCCCCGTGGTTTTTCCCTTATTTGTTGAGGGTTTTCCACGTAAATTTTGTGTGTTTATTTCCTTATTTTCTCGTATCTTATTTTAGCTGTGTGACACTATTCCGATACTCTGGTACCTAACAATTTTTATTAATGCGTTTGGCATCATTGTCCAATATTTCTTTTGTCTGGAGCAGGGTAAAAAAAATAAAAAAAAAATAAAAAATACATACATACATACACATTTACCGGTATAAGCAGCAAAGAAGTAAAAGAACCATTAACAAAAGAAACTCCATAATGAGTGTAAATGAGTAAGAGAGAAAACAAACTCCACTGTAAAATCAACAAAACTAGGAGGCAGAAAAGAAAAATAGAGTCTACTTTTAAAATGAAACGAGATAGGGTTTTATAATCTCAAGCAATAGTAACAGTTAGGACAGAGGGCAATATATCTTTCAACCAAGAACAACTAGCACTTTTCTTTAATTTCTTTTGTATTCCATTCCATTGCCATATATGATGATTAGATTAGATGACTTTAGTGTGTGTCACTCTAATTTTTTTTTGTTTGATAGTTAAAATAAGGACTCATTGCCTTTCTGCTGTTTGATGGAGTACACTTAATTAGTATCTTTTCTTGAATTCAAAATCATGAATGCACCATCAACTTAAGGTTTTGATTTTGATAACATCACTTTGATAGTAGTTGGAGTAGAAAAGTAGTAGAGGTAAGTTGTGGAATGTAGTCAAATAGTATTAGAAGATGGGAGGCTTTACAATTTGGAGCTAGAATGTAGTTTGTATTGCTCTCAAATTGATTGATTACAAATGCACCCAAACTTGCCTATTTATAGGTGCTTGAAGATGGTTCTAGCAATAGATGGTTCTAGGCTTTTCTTGACTTAATTTTACATTTGATTATTCTAGAGGCATTTGATTATGGTAGATATTTTTAGGAATTCTCTAGTCTTTCTACATTGTTTTGTATTAGATACTTCTAGGCTTATATGGCTATTTCTAGGCATAAGCTATCCTAGGCTTTTGTAGAAAATTCTAGAAAATTGCAGCATCTTTAACACTCCTCCTTGATGCAATTTTCGGAAACTCCGAGCTTTGTCCTCAGTTCCTCAAACTTGACTCTGGGCAATGCCTTTGTAAATATGTCCGCAATTTGGTCTTCAGTCGTGCAGTACTTGAGCTCGATTTCTTTAGTTGCCTCTGCTTCCCTGATGAAGTGATATTTGATTGCTATATGTTTTGTTCTGTTGTGATGCACTGGATTCTTTGCCATTGCTATTGCCGATTTGTTGTCGCAGTAGATTATGGTAGGGTCATCCTGCTGTTCACCCATGTCTCCGAGTATTCTCCGAAGCCATATAGCTTGATTTGTCGCTTCAGCTGCTGCCACGTACTCAGCCTCTGCCGTTGATTGTGCAACAGTCGCTTGCTTCTTTGATGCCCATGAGAAAAAACCTGATCCTAGTAAGAAGGCATAGCCTGATGTGCTCTTCATGTCATCAGCCGAACCTGCCCAATCACTATCGGTATAGCCGATCAACTTTGAGTTGGTCATGGTTTTATACCATATACCAAACTCCTTTGTGCCTTGTAAATATCTTAGAACTCTTTTAGCTACTCCATAGTGAACCTGACTTGGTTTCTGCATGAACCTTGATAGAAGACTTGTAGCATACATGATGTCCGTCACAGAGTCAGTAAGATATAATAGGCTCCCAATTAAGCTTCTATAGTGCGATGCATCGACACGGTGCTCCATCTTCCTTTAACAGCTTCTCATTTGTTACAAGCGGAGTAGCGACTGGCTTGCAGTCATTCATCCTGAATTTCTTTAATAATGCTTCTGTGTATTTCTTCTGACATATGAATATCCCTTCTTTTTGTTGTTTTACCTCTATGCCGAGGAAATAATTCATCAAGCCAAGGTCGGTCATCTCGAATGTCTTCATCATGTCTTCTTTGAACTTAGTTATCATTTCTATATTGTTTCCGTGTAGATAAGATCATCTACGATAGGAGACAATGAGAGTATCTTCTTGACCTTGGGTCTTGGCGTATAGTGTTGGCTCACTTTTGCTCCTCCCGAATCCTCGATCGTGAAGTATCGATCAATTACGCTATACCATGCTCGAGGAGCTTGTTTTAGACCATATAAAGCTTTTCTTAGTCTTAGCACTTTGCCTTCATTGCCTTTGTCGACAAAGCCTTGTGGTTGCTCCACATAAATCTCTTCTTGTAGTACCCCATTGAGGAAGGTCGACTTGACATCTAATCGAAAATATTCCAGCCTTTTGAGTCGCTAGAGCTATTAAAGCTCTTATTGTATCCATTCGAGCAACTGGAGCAAATGTCTCATTGTAGTCGACTCCAGGTTCTTTGTGAGTAGCCTTTTGCTACCCGGCTAGCCTTGTGTTTTTGTATTGAGCCATCAGGGTTAAGCTTTGTCTTATAAACCCATTTGACTCCAATAATATCTTTATTTTTTGGACAGTCTACTAGCTCCCACGTGTTATTTTTCTCTATCATTTTTATTTCTTCCTCCATTGCCTTGACCCATACTTCTTGCCTTGAAGCTACTTCATAGCTTTCAGGCTCAAGTATAGCCAAGTTGCAAGATTGATATATATCCACCAACGATTTTTCTTTTATCGGAGTAGATTCTGGTGAAGAATCTTGTCGTTGTCGTGGAGATGAAGGGGGCGTACCTGAACCTGCAGTTACTTCGTCGACTTCTTCTTGAGGTTGTTGTACTGGTAACGAAAAACCGCTTCTCTCAATTTTTTCTTTATCCCGGTTCCAAGAAGCACCTTCATCAACTTCAACATCTCGACTGACAATGAGCTTCTTTGTTTGTAAGTTGTAGACTCGATAGCCTTTTGACTGCGTGTTGTACCCCAAGAAGATTCCTCGTACTGTCTTGTCTTCAAGCTTATGTCTCTTTTGATCTGGCACATGAATATAGCATATGGATCCAAAGACCCTTAGATGTTTAGCCGATGGTTTTTGCCCACTCCAAACTTCAATAGGAGTTTTGTCTTGAACTGCCTTAGTTGGACACCTGTTGAGTATGTAGACTCGCGGTGTAGACTGCTTGACCCAAAAAGTGTTTGGTAATCCTTTTTCCTTCAAAGATTGATCTCGCCATCTCCATGACTGCATTTATTTCTTCTTTCGGACACTCCATTTTGTTGTGGAGAATATGCTGATCAGAAGTCGCCGCTCAATGCCTTCATCTTCGCAGAATTTATCAAATTCGTGGGAGTTGTACTCTTTTCCGCGATCACTTCTAAGCCTCATTATATGTTTACCGCTTTGCTTTTAAAAGGGCCTTAAACTTCTTGAATGTTCCAAAGACTTGATTTTTCCTTGATGAAGTAGACCCAAGTCATTCTAGAAAAGTCATCAATAAAGAGGATGAAATACCTGTTGTTGTCAAGTGATGGTGTTCTCATTGGTCCGCAAACGTCAGTATGGATGAGCTCCAACAAGTCTTATGCTCTGCATGCTGGGCTGGTTGAAAACGGTGTCTGTGTTGCTTCCCAAGAAGACATCCTTCACAAACTCCATTATTTTCTTCCAAGCGTGGGAGATCTCTCATCATATTCTTCTGATATAACAACTTCAAGGCTTGAGTGTTGAAGTGGCCAAATCTTCGATGCCATAGCCAGGAATCATCAACTTGCACCTTCATGGCAATGTTAGTGGTATATTTAAAGTTTATCGGAAAACTTCTATTCCTCTTCTCCATTTTTACTTGGGCTATCTCAACCCTTTTATTATTGTTATCATAGATTGTGCATTTATCTCCTTCAAAGTGAATGGCATAGCCTTTCTCCATCATTTGGCCAATGCTCAAGAGATTTTCTTTAAGATTAGGAACTAGTAAGACATCTTTAATGAATCTCGTACCTTTCTTTGTCTCCACCATGACAGTGCCTTTTCCTTTTGACTCCACGACTGTACCGTTTCCTAGTCGAACCTTTACTTTGACGGAGTCATCAATATCCTTGAAAATGCTCCCATCTTTCGCCATGTGATTGCTGCAACCGCTATCCAAGTACCAGTTTCCACACATTTCGTCACTAGAATCTTGGGTAGCATAGAATAGATGTTGCTCACGGTCATGTGGATTTTGCTCACACTCGTGCTCTTCAACGAAATTGGCCTGATGTTTATTTTTGCTGAAACAGTTCTTCTCCAGGTGCCCAAATCTCTTGCAATGTCGACACTGTGTCTTTCCACGATAGCGACAGTCTTTCTCGGCATGATTTGTCCTCTTGCAGATGCCACATGGAGGATACTCATCTTGATTCTTCTTTGAGAAGTTTCTAGAATTCTCTTTGTTTCTAGAATTTTCTCCACTATTTTTGTTTCCTCCATATCCTTTATTTTGAGACCGTAATTTGAGCTTTGATTGAAAGGCATTTTCTATTGAGTCATCTTCATGCCTACTCAATCTTTGCTCATAAGCTTCAAGAGAGCCCATTAGCTCTGTCACCGATAAAGTAGACAGGTCTTTTGTTTGCTCAATCGTAGTCACGATTGAATCATACTTACAGGGAATAGAAATTAATATTTTCTCAACAATTCTTTTGTCGAGAATATTTTCCCCATAGGCTCTCATTTGAGAAACTATTTCTTTTATTTTAGAATAGTAATCTTTTACGGTCTCGGACTCCTTCATTTTTATTAACTCAAACTCACGTCTTAGAGTTTGAAGTTTGACGGCACGTACCTTGTCACTTCCTTGAAACTCCTCCTGTAGTGTGCTCCATGCTTCTTTGGCACTTGTAGCTCCCATTATTCTTGGAAAAATAGCGTCGACTGCTTGTTGTAGAAAAAATAACGCCTTTGCGTCTTTTTGTTTATTTGCCTTCAACTCTTTTTCTTTGAGGCTGCGATAAGAGTTGAAGTGTCTGCAATAGCAAGAAATCCTTCTTCTACAACGTCCCACAAATCTTGGGAGCAAAAAATGTCTTCATTTTAATGCTCCAAAATCATAATTTTCATCAGTAAAACAGGAACGATAATAGATGGATATTGAATGGTATTAGCCATGAGTTAAGAAAATTTTTGGGTCTAGTATAAAATGTAAGGAGGAATTTTTTTTGGAAAATAGTTGGGTAATTTTTACGCCAAAGATATGACCTAACCAGCTCTAGATACCACTGATAGTAGTTGGAGTAGAAAAGTAGTAGAGGTAAGTTGTGGAATGTAGTCAAATAGTATTAGAAGATGGGAGGCTTTACAATTTGGAGCTAGAATGTAGTTTGTATTGCTCTCAAATTGATTGATTACAAATGCACCCAAACTTGCCTATTTATAGGTGCTTGAAGATGGTTCTAGCAATAGATGGTTCTAGGCTTTTCTTGACTTAATTTTACATTTGATTATTCTAGAGGCATTTGATTATGGTAGATATTTTTAGGAATTCTCTAGTCTTTCTACATTGTTTTGTATTAGATACTTCTAGGCTTATATGGCTATTTCTAGGCATAAGCTATCCTAGGCTTTTGTAGAAAATTCTAGAAAATTGCAGCATCTTTAACAACTTTCTTATTAGAAGTTTGTTTATTTATTTATTTATCACATAATGTTTTAATTTTATTCTCGAATCTGTAGAAGCATTTTAATCAGCACCACTTATGGATGGAGTAATGACCAACGTCAGTCATGTGTTCCATTGCTTTCACAGGCCGTAAACGGAGGCAAAGAGGTGGGATTGCCTAAGCATGAAGGTTGTTAATTGCTCTCTCTGTCGATGCTTTTCTTTTTTCCCTAATTCGTTGTTATATATCACAATTCACAAACATCTCAATCCCAATATCTCCTTTCCACACACGAGGTTTCCTTTTCATTTTTCACTTTTACAGAGAAAAAATGTGAAAATGTTGGGGTGGGTGTGTCTACTCTTCCATCTTCCTCATTCTCGGCCTCTCTTTCTCTCCTTCAGTTTTCCTCTTTTTTCCCACTCTTCCTCTCTCTACCCGTATGTGTTTGTGGTATGCATGGGGTCATGACCATTGAGGAAGGACTTTTAGAACTGGTTAAGTGGATGAAAGCAGTGTTTGAAAAATCGAACCGAACCGGACGATTGAACCGGTTAAATCATGAACTGGCTCTGTCTGTGGTCTGGTTATCTTGGCAGTTTGATCGCGGTTTTGTCTTGGTTTGAATGGTTTAAAGCGGTTAAACCACGACTTGGAGGTCTCATCGGTTCAGTATTCGGTCTGGTTTTAAAAACATTGGATGAAAGGCATGCATGCATAAATGAAGGGAGAGATGTTGTACGGGAGTGTTAAAATGTTTCAAGTGAAGTGGTTAGAAATGATTTTTGTAAGACAAAATTTGGACAACTTTCGCGACAGCCAAATTAAGTGGTTAATATAGTATTTAAATACGTGGTTAATTACGTTCAGTAAATGATAATGGATATATCACTCATTAACCATCAACGTAACTTTATTAACCACGAATTTGAACATGATTAATCACAATTTCTGGGTGTTCAACTACATATAATTTTGAACACGTGAAAATTGTAACACCCGTATTTTTACGATACGTTATTTAGCATTATTATAGTGTAATTTTTGTCGTAACTATGCTATAATAAGCAATTTCTTATTCTCTAAGTAAGTGATTTAAATAAATCAAGAGCAAATTAAAATTGAGAGTTAATATTTTATATTAATTCATGGTTCGAATATCGTCGAAAAATTATAATGAAGTGTCATCGCGTTTCGAACCACCGGGCAGTTTTGCCACAGATAAATTTGTAAATGAACCTCGAATTCGATGAAAATCGAGTCGTAACTTGTCATGATTATTTTTGAGTGTTTGATATGATTTTTATTATTTATAATATAATATTATCACGCGCTGAAATAATTTCTCGTTAAATTAATTTTGGTGAATTTATGGGTGAAAAATTAATCGGTAACGCGGTTATTTGACGCCGTGTTTTAGCAACCTTTAGACTCTAGAATTAGAAGGTAATCATGAGAGATGTGAAATTAGATGGGTTAGTCTAATTGATGGGATTAGAATCTTTACTTTATGAGAGGTGTCAACTTTGGTGTGATTGAATTTCATTACTTTTCCTAAACCATTATTAGCCTAGTATTTATTTTTAAGAGAAAGGAAATTAATCCCACCCCTTTTTCTTCTCAGCTGGCTGCATACACCCCCTTCATTCTACTTAATTCTTCATTTCCTTTTTCTTATATTATTGAGCAAAAAGCCAAGTATCAATTAATTGTTTTATTAAGCCTTTCTTTAATTAATTGTGTCATAAAATTAACCTCACCCCTTTTGTTTGGGCTGCTGGCCATGACCCTTCCCAAAACCCTCACCCTTCATTTTGCTTCTTCTTCATATTCTTGAGAGAGAAAAACTTGAGAGCACCTTCCATGGCTCCGCCATCCTTCATCTTGGTTTGAGTTTGCTTCCATTCTTCAACCTTGTTTGTTCCAAGCTTCATCCTTCTTTTTTTTTCTGGTGACTGTCGCGACCCCCCCTCTCTACCCTTACTTTATTTCCTTCTTCTCCATTCTAGTGTGAGAAAGCTCAAGAGCACTTCCATGGAGTCCATGCTTCATCATTCTTGGCTTGTTTCATCTTCAACCTTCACCCTTTCTTCTTCTTGATCATCTTATTCCACCTTTGTAAGTGAGCTTGGGAACCAAATTCTTTTCCTCCATATTCAGCCCCAAATCGTAGGTTATGTGTATATATGCATAGGATTGAGTTTTCTTGCTTTTAATCTTGATTTATGTCTTGTTTATTACTTGATAATGATCAATGGAAGGTATGAGCACAGTATCCCCAATTTTATTGAACCCTAGGTGCATGACCTAAGGATTTGGGATTTATGTGATTTCCATGTGAATCACCTAATTGTTTTATGATTCTTAGTTCTTGGAAAATTGTTATTGTTGTTGTAGTTGTGGATTTTAGTATTGATCAAAGGGATTGTAAATTTTTGAGAAACCCTTGAGTGCTTGAAAACTATGATAGGGTAATGTGTTGAATATTGACTTTTTTTTTAGAAAGAAATGGTATAAGAAACGATGTTATCTAATTAGTTTGAAAGTTTTGTAATTGTCTTTTAATTTCTGGGTATTAGCCGCGAGCTCCATAAGGTTTTGAGGGAGAAATAAATTAGTATTTTTAGCATTATATGGTTGCATGAGATTGTGTTCAAGCTTTGGAAATGGTTTGCTAATTTAAATGGAAGTCTTGCAAAATTTTTTTTTAAAAAGGTGTGGAGGCCGAGAGCCCTAGAGGCTTTGGAGAAGGAAAATTACTTGTGTTTTAGTTCTTGCTAGTTGTATGCAATTGTTATGTAAGTTTGAAAATTTTAGAAAAGGGGTTGGATTGAATTGATAGAGTTTGAAGTTTTGAGGCTATGAAACAATTAAGGTGAATCATGTATTTAGTTGTTGAATTACATGTCTTGGATAGTTTAATTGCCATTGGATTTGTTATGTATGCTTAAGTAGAAGAGTTAGTAAGTTAATTGTGGAAAAATTGTTCTTGAGGACTTAAAAAGCATGATGGAGCTTGGTTGAATTTATTCCTTTGTAATTAGCATTGTTATTGCCATGATTAAAATGTTTTGGAATCATAAGAATTGGAAGGACTCTTTGAAATCTTACTCTTGAAATGTTTTGGAAATGAGTTTTGAAATTTAGCTGAACTTGGTCTTAATAATGACTTGTTATTTGAAAGAAAAAGCTAAGTGAAATGGCACTAGTTTATTGTTTGAAAATTTGCAAATTGGTCACAAATTTTAGACCCTTAGCCGTGAGACCTATAGGTGTAGGAAATGGAATTTCTTACAAAAACTTGTCTTGATATATGCATGCTAATTGAAACCTTGAGTAATTTGATTTTGTGGGAAGCATTTACTTGAAAGCATGATAATTGGGATTTGGAATATGTTTTAGATTGTGTCTTGAAATGTGCTTGAATTATGCCTTGGGTATGACTTGATGATTTAATGCCTTTGTTAGATTGTAAAAAAAAAAAAAATTCTTACTTGATTATGCTAAGTTTCTAAGTGTAATAGGTTGGTTAGGAAAGGATTAGGTTTTGAGAGCCTAAGTTTTAAGTGTAGTTTATAGAATTGTGCTAAGCTCACTTGTGGTGATAAGAGCAAAGGATTCAGAGATCGTGCGACCTGGACTCGAGGCGTGCGGTACCACGCTAACAAACAACTGTGGTAAGGGCTACTTCTGGACATATCTAGGGTTATGTTTTATATGTTTATGTGTAAGGGCGCTTCACATTTTACATGCTTATGTTTTGTACACTTGTGAGTAAGGGCAACTCTTAGACATGGATAAGTTTTATTATTTAATTTCAAATCTTAAAGCGAAGAAGTCTGAGAACCTCAAGGTTCTAAGTGAGGGTCTCGTACCCGTTCGTTTTAATATTTAAGCTTATGATATTATCTAGTGGGCTTGTCTGCAAGTGGTTGGCAGCTATCCCCAACCCCCCACACTTGTTTGTTCCTCTCTGTTAACTCCATCGAGTTGCAGTGGGTGGATTCTGTGATTGATGGTCGTGATATGATTGGTTGCATTGATTGCTTATTACTATTGGACTGAGTTTTTGTATGAGCTTGTGTGAATATTTATTTAATATGCGATTGAATAATTATTCGTGTTTGCCTTCTTGAATTTTCATATGAGCTGAATAATTATTCGACTTGCTTCTTGAATTATCGTATGCGGCAATTTATTCATCGGAGTGTGAGAGCTTAGTCGTGACGTCTTTGAACTATATCCCGAACATCCTAGGGTGGTCGTGGAGCCCAAGGCTAATGGCTGGAATTCGGTAGCTTAGTTAGGCATCGTGTTGTTGGGAGTCATCGTGATGTTTTTGGATTTTCGATCTGAACAACCAAGGGCGGTGTAGAAGTCCGAAGCTATGGCTGGGTGGTGAAGAAGCCCAAAGCTAAAGATGGTGTTCAGTGGCCCAAACAACCAAGGGTGGTGTGGAAGCCTGATGCCACGACTGAGGTGGTGTAGAAGCCTGAAGCCACGACTGGTGTTCAAATTACGCAGTGGGCGTCTATGTCGTCAAGGAACTTAACCTGAATAACCTGGGTGGTGATGAAGCCCAAGGCTACGGCTGTTATTTAGTGGATGGATCGACGTTGCTTTCCGAAATTGTCGAGGGTGTCTCAAGGGAGTGTTTGAGTGGCGTTTTAAGAAATCGTGCATCTTGTTGTCTTTTGCTTTGTGATTTGCTATTTCTATGATTATTTGAGAAGTTGACCCTTTCCCGTGGTGCCTTCAATCAATGATGGTTACCCAGGCGATGGCGAGGACATGGAGGACCCGTTGGCGAACGACAACGCGGAGGACCCCTTCGAGGATCTGGGCAACGATTTTTATTTGTGGTGATTGGCTGTTGCACGCTTGTATTTCGGATGGCTGTAGGATTTTGTTTATAGTGTACAGTTGTTGTGGTGATTAGTCAAGCTTTTAGCGTTGTTCTATGTGTACTGCAGGGTAGACTGGTGGCATACTTTTGGAGCAGCCCCCTGCGTGGGTGTCTGCCGGGAGTACCCCCGAGGTGTGATCGTCCTCACAAGAATTCTCATACTTTAGGTGTATTTCTTGTACATAGTTATGCACCATTTTCATTTTGTATGCTTATGTTTTGTATGTACTGATAGGGATGTCATGCTTGTATATATTATGTATATGTGTTTCCAGTGCATAGTCTTGTCTTAAGATTGCATCATGGTCTAAACGCTGTGGCAATTCTGTGTGTGCTTTGCGGGTGTAGTTGTTGTTTTAGAGAAAAAAAATATACGCATTTTCCCAAAGGACACAAGAGTACTATTTTAAAAGTACGTCGCATATAAAGTTGGTTCTAGTTTAGTAGCGGTCTAGAAACGGGTCGTTACAAAAATTGTGGTTAATCACATTCAAATTCGTGGTTAATGAAATTACGTTGATGGTTAATGAGTGATATATTCATTACTATTTACTGAACGTAATTAACCACATGTTTGAACTGTGTTAACTACTTAATTTGATTGTCGTGAAAGTCATCCCATTTTGGTTGTACAAATAGCACAACCGTTTCTAAGTTAGTCAAGAACCATGATATATACATCCTTACCTTTACATCAACGAATCTTGCTAACATAGCTGATATGACTCGTGCGATCCTTATATATATATATATATATATATGGATCGGAATGTCATAGAGTTTGGTCGGCTTTCTCCAACTGATGTTAGGGTTACTAATAACCGGATTGACTTTGAGATTGTCAGAATTGGTTTCTTCAGAGCAGATAGAGGAGGGTTCACCTACCATATATATATAGATCGGTCCTGAGGATAGGTATAAGACTGCTTTTACCGTTCCTTTTGGCCAATATGAATGGAATGTCAGGCCATTCGGCCTCAAAAATGCTCCTTCAGAATTTCAGAGAATTATGAATGACATTTTCAATCCTTACTCTAAGTTCATTATTGTTTACATTGACGATGTCTTAGTGTATTCTCAATCTATAGATCAGCATTTCAAGCATCTTGACACTTTCAAACATATTGTTAAGAAAAATGGTCTTGTTGTTTCTAAAACCAAAGTCAATCTTTTTCAGACTAAGATAAGGTTTCTTGGTCACAATATCCATCTAGGAACTATTGTTCCTATCAATCGTGCAATCAGTTTTGCTGACAATTTTCCTAACCAGTTAATTGACAAAACTCAATTACAAAGATTTCTAGGATGTCTTAATTACGTCTCTGACTTCTTTCCTCAATTAAGCAATCTTATCAAACCACTCCATGATCGTCTCAAAAAGGATCCTCCTCCTTGGACTGATGTTCATACCAATGTGGTTAAACAAGTCAAAACTCATGTCAAAGACCTTCCGTGTCTTTATCTTCCCAATCCTCAATCTTTCAAAACTGTTGAAACAGATGCCTCAGACATTGGTTATGGCTGCATTCTCAAGCAAAAAACTTCTTCTGGTAATGAGCAAGTAATTGCCTTTACTTCCAAGCATTGGAATTCTGCCCAGCAGAATTACTCTACTGTCAAAAAAGAAGTTTTATCAATTTCAAAATTTCAATCTGATTTGTTAAATCAAAATTTTTTGGTGCGTGTAGATTGTAAGTCTGCAAAAGAGATTTTACAAAAAGATGTTAAAAATCTTGCATCAAAACAAATTTTTAACAGATGGCAAGCAATCTTATCAATTTTTTATTTTGACATTGAATACCTCAAAGGCTCCCAAAACAGTCTCCCTAATTACCTTACCCGAGAATATTTGCAGGGAATTGACACAGTCCCAACGTGTTCAATGGTCACCAGATCTTCTTCCTCTCGGGGAAGAGGAAAGGACAAAGGTAAGTTAACTCTTGCCTCAACAGGTACAACAACAGGGCATTTGGCCCAAAACCAACCTGAGTCATCGACTCAAAACCAATCAGGATCATCAACCCAATCTGGGTCATCAACCCAGCACCAATCTGGATCTTTGATCCAACATCAATCAGGGTCTTCGACGCAAGCCCATTTAATCGGGTCATCCACCCGAACCTAACCTTCCAAAGGAACAGGCAATCAAAAGAAAAAAGATTATTTCTTTCCAATTCAAACCGTTCAGCCTTTCAGCAAGAAGGACTGACTAAATTGACAATCACCACTTGGACCAAAACAGTTCAAAACAATCCAACCCAAAACCTGGATCTTGCTATCCAAAGCCAAAAATTGGAGATTACTCAGGTAAATCCCAAACCAATTAACCAATCTCCCAAAAGCCAATATATCCCTAAACCAAATTACTGGCCCACAGTAGGTTTAGAACACGAATTTTTGGATAAAGATATTAACAAAATCCCTTCAAAAATCTTTCCCTCGGGATTCAATTTTGCTCCAATGGTCTTAAACAAAACCCAATCATTCTATGAACTTATCCTCATAGATACTGAATCTGTTAAAATCAAACATTTTAAAGATTCACAAAATAATTCAATCATAACCCATTCAACTTTGCAGATTTTGAATGTGTTAACTCCATCAGCTTGGGGGCAGAATCCGTCCAAGTGCAAGAAATTCTCAGGAAGCTTTGACCCAATGGGTTATTCTTACTGGGATTATGTTAAAGCCTGGGAATTCACAATCTTAGGTTTACAAAATAAATTTTTCAAACACTCCTGGCTCATTTACTTTAAAAGTGGAGCAAGGTATCAATTTCCAAACTGGTTCCTACACTGGTGGCAGTTTTTTGGACCAATCCCAGATATCCTTCCTCCAGAGGTTGAAGAAGGTTTCCAATTATTTAAAGCAAAATATGATCAATCAAAGGAGAATCTTCCAATAGATTTAAATTTCTTTGTAAATTTTTCTTTGTCATGGGTTTTTACGTGGCAATTTAAAATTATTAAATCTATTGTACCAAATGCTCTTCCATGGCTCCAACAACAGGCCCTTGTAAAATGGTGGTCCGAATTTGATGGTTCCAGAGCATCAAAAGAAGGTGTTTAAAACTGGTTTAGGAAGAACTCTAAACTTCTTAAGTTTGCAGAAGAATAAGTTTGTCATCTTCAAAATCAAAAGTTACAAATCTCAGCAGCTCTTTTGAGTTCATCAACCGAGCAAGATATGCTGACCAATCTGGAGAACATTCTCCAATTATTGAAGCAATCTCAAGAAAAGGATCCAAACATGCCCTCATCCTCAAAGCTTAAGCAAGTTCTTCAACCAGCTTCTCTTCAACCTGACTCCGAAGGCTCAGGAACTGAAGACCAATTTTACCACAATGAAGATGACTGTTTCGACATCTTCCCATCTGATTTCCAACCAGCCAATTCAGATGACGAGTTTCTACCGTCTCCAAAAAAGACTTAGTAGCTAGTGCAATATTTCAAATTTTGTCTTTTGCAGGTAAAGGAAAAGATTCTCCTTTGTTAAAGACTCTCGCAATCGCCGCTGACAGTCTGTTAGGCACTCAATTGGTCTTTTGACCACCAATCAAATATTCTTACTATTTGGCATTATTTGTAACTTGTACTGTATCAAATAGCTTGTAATAGTTTAGGTTTTCAACCGGAACTATTCTGAATAGTAAAATTTTCAATCTTTAAAAGCGGTGGGTAGGCTCATTGTTAGACACGCTTTACCTTGGGCTCTTTGCTCAGGACGCTTCAATCTAGAGAGAGTTTAGTGAGAGAGGTTATCCCCTTTCCTTCTCCCTCAGCTATGTTATTGCTTTAAGTTCTTTAAGTTTTTAATAAAAGTTTGTCCGATCCTGCTTTTATTATTTATGTTGTTCATTACCGCCTTCATGGCAGGTTCTTTATTTTGATTTGCATTTGCATCTCATGTTTTAGTTTTCATGTTTACTATTTTATTTTCTGTTTTTAAGTTCTTATTTCTGGGTTAAGTCCCAGTGTTTAATGTTATGCTGAGTCCGTCTCGACCCTACTTTCTGTTTCTTTAAAGATCAGCTCTTGTTCTTGCTTCTGACCCCCTCTTGGTATCAGAGCCTGATGGGGAAGTAGGAGTGTGTTATTAAGTTTGAATGCTTGAGTTACTTCTCTGTTGTACTTAATATGATTAACCATGTTAAAGTTCTAAGATCTGGGAGATACATTACTATTTATTGTGACGAACATAACAATGCAAATTACTGTTTATTGTTCTAGTGAAAGTCATGATGAAACTTACTATTTACTGATATGAACATATGCAATAAGATGCTCGAATCCAATGTTCTGAGTTCATGATGTTACTGTTCTGGACAGTTCAGTTATATGCAGATGTTCTTTAACTTAAACATGATGGGAATGAAAAATACTTTAGGTAATAGCAATCTTTCAGTATCTGGTGGAAATATGTTGTTTATTCAGAACATGCCATTGTTCAAAAAATATTTTATTCACAAGATCATTTGAAAACCGATAGGGTCAGTTTTTGGAAAAAATAGTTTTTAACTAAAAAGAACTAAAGTGATAAGATCTCATGAGAGATGGTAACCAGGCTTAGTAAAGGCAAAGAGCTGGGAAAAGGCGATGAGTAAGTCCCGACAGTTAGGGAAGTGGAAGGCCGACAAGTACTGCTCTGAAATTGAACGACTGGTAGAGATCTGGAATGTGTTTTAGAGCTTTAGTTTTATTAGAAAATGTTTTGGAAAAATCCTCGATCTGTTTTCTTTGTTTTTTTTTTAATAAAAGCAAAGCTCTAAAAAACCATTCCAGATCTCTACCAGTCGTTTAATTTCGGAGCGGTACTTGTTGGCCTTCCACTGCCCTAACCGTCGGGACTTACTCATCGCCTTTTCCCAGCTCCTTGCCTTTACTAAGCCTGGTTTCCATCTCTTGGTATCAGAGACTAATGGGGAAGTAGGAGTGTGTTATTAAGTTTGAATGCTTGAGTTACTTCCCTGTTGTACTTAATATGATTAACCATGTTAAAGTTCTAAGATCTGGGAGATGCATTACTGTTTATTGTGACGAACATAACAATGCAGGTTACTGTTTATTGTTCTAGTGAAAGTAATGATGAAGGTTACTATTTACTGATATGAACATATGCAATAAGATGCTCGAATCCAATGTTCTGGGTTCATGATGTTACTATTCTGGACTGTTCAGTTATATGCGGATGTTCTTTAACTTAAACATGATGGGAATGAAAAATGCTTTAGGTAATAGCAATCTTTCAGTATCTGGTGGAAATATGTTGTTTATTCAGAACTTGCCATTGTTCAAAAAATATTTTATTCACAAGATCATTTGAAAACCGATAGAATTAGTTTTTGGAAAAAATAGTTTTTAACTAAAAGGAACTAAAGTGATAAGATCTCATGAGAGATGGAAACCAGGCTTAGTAAAGGCAAGGAGCTGGGAAAAGGCGATGAGTAATTCCCGACAGTTAGGGCAGTGGAAGGCCGACAAGTACCGCTCTGAAATTGAACGACTGGTAGAGATCTGGAATGGTTTTTAGAGCTTTAATTTTGTTAGAAAATGTTTTGGAAAAATCCTCGATCTGTTTTCTTTTAATCTTTGAAAAGGCAAGTACTAGTAACTTCATAATTCTTTGTTAATCTGAAAGTAACTTCATAAAGTCATCAAGAGCATATACTTTACCGATACAGCTTTAATATCATTTACTCTGGAATGATTTCTGAGTTATATTGTGGTTCGTAATCTTTAAATACTGGTAACTGAAGTTGTGTTTAGTAGGTTCAATATTGCAGTATACCATAAGTTGTTTTTAAGAAACAATATTCTTGGTAATTATCCTCCCATGGAATCTGAAGCAAGTATACCCAGTTAAACATAGTTAAGTATGTTAGAATGTAACTGTTGTTTCATTCATTCCTAATACCAGTATCCCTATCAGTACTAGATGATGGCGAAGATATCAATGGGTGAGGAAGGCTTATTTATTATTTGAGCTTTTAGATCTGTGTTGTGATCTCTTTTTGCTTCCAGCATGTTTCGCTTATTTTCTGCACGATTTTCTCCTAACAAGTCTTCTGATTCCTCATCCTCTTCTTCTTCAATCAGCCAATCTTTATCAAAAAATATTTTCAAAGAAGAAATTCGTTTTGAAAATATCAATCAAGATTATGACAATTGGGATATTCCCAAAATTAGAGATGAAGATGTCTATCAATCTTTTTCAAAAAAACTTTTGGCAACGCCATTCTGATTTCATAATAAAAAATGTTAAACAAAAGTACAAAATTCAATCTGATGATGAAGAGATTTATCTCCTATCCCAGGATAGTATAGATTATCACAAAGCCAAGAAATACAATTACTTGCACATTGGTAGTGTACAAGTAGGTATGAAACCCCTAACTAGAGAATCTCTAGATGTAGCAGTTCTCTTCTGCCTTAGGGACAAAAGACACAATCGTTTGCATGATTCCCTTTTAGGAACCGTAGAAACCAGCATTTGTCACGGCCCAATCTTTTTCAATTGCTTCCCAGACTTAACCGTTAGTCTGGATGACAAGAACATTCTTGATGTCTTATTCTTGAATGTAAAACTTCATGGTTATGACATGAAGGAGGGATCTATTCCCGTATCTTTGATCTACAGATTTCAATACAAGGTCATGAACTCTATTAGTTCCAATTTCCTCAAAACCAATTGTGATAAACATGGTGAAACTACATTGTTTCTCACTGACAATTCTAAGGCCAACATTGTTGTGCCTAAGACAATCCAGTGGAGTGATGTCTCACTTCCAGAAAGATGAACCTTAGATAGAGCCACACCAGCCCTACCCAAGGTTACACCCAATTTTCAAGAAATTCTTCAGCATCCTACTGGACACGTAGATTTAGTTTTCGATAGGACAAACTCTTTCTCTTTGTCTAGATCTAGTTCTGTTAGGTCTGATAGCAATTTCCAATCTGCAGTTTCTAGGAGATCTTTCTCTAGGAATATTTCTAGATCTATCCCTAGGTCTGAACCTGAGCCTTCTCATGAAGGTTCTACAATCCATTTGCAGGGATTTAAAGCTACAACCCCTGTAAAAACCTCTTATCAAAGGGATGAAAAGAATCAATCTATCCAATCTCCAACATATTCCTCCCTTAATGATAATTATGATATTATGGCAATATCTGCTGATTTCATTATTGACAAAACGTTTCTGGCAACAGAATTGAAATCTGAGAAATGGTCTCTTCATAGGGACTGGTTCTTTGACAGTATCCATGGATCTAAGAGGGATAAGATCCGTGATCAATTGTTCCAAGACCTTGGACAGGTCCAAGCCAATATACCATTCTTTATATGGTTCAATGATTATACCATCAAGAAGAAGTATAAATACCCTTTTAAGAATAAAAGGAGTATTAATAATTCTTTAGATGTCATTCAGGAATGGCAGCTAAAAGATGGTCAATCTACCCAATCGGAGTTACCTCCCAAAACCACTTTTACTTTGACTAGTAAAAGTCAAACTGTCAATCCTGTTATAGCCACTCCCTTCAATTCCAGAAGTGAGAATGGACCTATTTCAGCCAAAGACATTAATGATTTGATGGAACAAGCCAATTATACCAATAGGTATCTTCAAGCCTTAGGAGATAATAGCACTGATAAGGGTAAAACCCCGCTAGAAACCTCCAAGACTAAGGATCCTCAATCTTCCAATCAACTTGAGAAACCTTTGTTTAATCCATATAGGATTTCAAAGAAGCTCAAGAAGGCCTTGCAACTTTCTGATCCCAAAACCAGGATCAAAAAGGAAGTTAAAGAAGTTCAAGGTGAATTTCTTGCCAAAATCAATAAACATTTGGAGCTCCATAGAATGGTCATTCCGGAATCACCTAGGACTCCACCTACGATCACTTCTTCCAATAGAGTCGTTAATATGGTAGGTGAACCCTCCTCTATCTGCTCTGAAGAAACCAATTCTGACAATCTCAAAGTCAATCCGATTATTAGTAACCCTAACATCAGTTGGAGAAAGCCGACCAAACTCTATTACCCTAGAGCCACGACACCTGACCTCCTCTTAGAGGAAAAGGGCTCCACTACCAATTTTAAGAGTTTTAGTGCCAGCAATATCTATGAATGGAACATAGATGGTGAGAATGAGTATGGCATTACTAAAGTTCTCCAAAATATGACAATGGTAGCTACTGCCTATGAGACTTCTAATGACTTTCCTGAGTCTATGATAGTCGAAATCTTAGTTGCAGGTTTCTATGGCCAACTCAAAGGTTGGTGGGACAATTATCTTACTGACTCTATGAGACTTTGAATCCTTAGTGCCATTAAATTAGATCCTGATGGTACCCCAATCATTGACAATGGCGCCAGCACACCTGATGCCGTCAATACCCTAATCTTTACAACATTTCATAGGAGATCCTTCTCTGATTAAGGATAGATCTGCTGAGTTATTATCCAATCTTAGGTGTAAAACCTTAGGTGACTTTAGGTGGTACAAGGATACCTTCCTAACTAGGGTTTACACCAGAGAAGACAGTCAGCAAGCTCTCTGGAAAGAAAAATTTATTGCTGGTCTTCCAAAATCTCTTGGCGATAAGGTTAGAGATAAGCTTAGAAGCCTAAGCCAAGATTCCAATTCAATCAATTATGAGCAGTTAAGCTATGGACAGCTTATTGCCATTATCCAAAGAGTTGCACTCAAGATCTGTCAGGATGACAAAGTGCAACAACAATTGTCCAAAGAGAAGGCCCAAACCCGTAGGGAGTTAGGAACCTTCTGTGAACAATTTGGGTTACCCTGTGCTAAGAAGCCCAGTACCAAGCCCAAAGCCAAACATGGTCCTCCCAGACCTCAATTCTACAATCGGAGCTTTAGGAAACCTAAACCTAAGCCCAAAATCCATTTGGATAATGAGAATAGGGAATCTCACCAATCCAAAGCCAAAATTGTCTGCTACAAGTGTGGAAAACCAAGCCACATTAGTAGATACTGTAAACTAGGGCAACGGATTAAGGCCCTTAACCTCAGTCAAGACATTGAGGATAAGATTAAAAGTTTGTTAATTGAAACCTCTCAGTCTGAGGATTCTCCTGACTATGAAGATTCCAACCAATCCTTCAATCATATTCAGGATGATGATCTCACTGAGTCATCAAGCCAGATCAATGTTCTCACTAAGGAGCAGGAACACCTTTTTGATGTCATTGGTTCCATTCCTGACCCCCAAGACAAGGTCAAGTACCTTGAGAAACTTAAGACTTCCTTTGTAGCCAGAACTCCTAGGAATCCTTTAGTTTCCAACAAATTCAATCTCAAAGATACTTTCAAAAGACTAGAGAAACCTGGCATTAAAAAGGATCCTATTTCAGAACTTCAATCTGAAATCAATCTTTTAAAATCTGAAATTATGATTTTAAAACAAAATCAAAATCAATTTCAAATGATTTTAGATAATTGGTTAGAAGATAAGCCAACTTCTGAATCAGATCAATCGGAAGCTTCATCTTCCAAAACTGTTTCTTTAGAAGCTGATCCTTCTAAAATCAATCCTCTTCAAACTAACAAGGTTTACAATTTTATTGGCTTAGTGTAACAACGGTAGTTTTACTACGGCTTAATTATCGCTACTGTATTGTAATTCCCTGTATTACGCATTAATATGCATAATTAATATTTTGTGTGCTGTTAATCAAGTGGATGAATTTAACTAAAATAAAATTATATTTGGGTCTTAATATATTATATTAAGTCACAGTTAAATTTTCAGTTCAAAATTCCACCGTTTTCCGGTCGCGTTTTGAACTACCCGGGTAAGTTTTTGCCCGATTGAAAACTCTAATTCGACCCGAATATTTAAATATTTGGGAATTTGATGTTTTATAATATTTCTGATTTATTAGAGTTTTTTTGGCAATTTTACTTAATTTTTAATAATAATGTATTTTCTACGCGCCGGAGACGCGAGACACGTGAAACCGAATGTGCGACGAAACTGGAAGCTGAGAGGACCTTGAGGGAGGGGCGAAAATCAGAAGATAAAAAGGGATTAGATTGTGGTATATTTTAAGTCATGACACAAAGAGATAGTGATGTGATTAACCTACCAAAAATGTTAAAGTTTAATTCTATTTATGGTAAGAGTTAGTAAGGTCTTTGTGCTAGCTTGCACCCCTGGATTTGGCCAAGATTTCCTTCTTTCTTTTTCAGCTCATCTTGGTCGAATCATGCAGCTGAATTGGAGGAGAATTCCACTCCTAACTCATTCACTAAAATCTTGATTTCATGCATGATGATTTCCTATCTTTTCCTAGCTTTTCCCTATCATCTCCTAAGATCACTTCAACACCAAACCCTCCCCATTTGCTGGCTGAAAATCAGCTTCTTTAATTGACCAAATCATTTTTTTGATCTTCTATCACAAGGTATTAGATGAACACATAGGTTATTAACTTATGGTCTTGCGTGGTTGTACTTGGCAAGGGAAACAATTGTTTTTTTTTTCCTTCCTTCCTTCCAGCTGGGGTCGTGGCCTATATAAGGGGAGGGAAGCAACTCTTTTCAGCTGAACTTTGATGTGTTTTAGTGCCAAGAAGTAGTGGAGAGGTAGGAGTGAAACTTGTGAGGAAGTGAGGTAGTTGAGAGTAAGTTTGCAACACACAAAAAAAATTCTGCACTTCCCTATTCTTTCTAAGCTGCGAACAGCAGCCCTTGTGGTAAGAACCACCACCTTTAATTCCTTTTAATTCACTTCATATTGCTAATGTTTGGGTTATGATGTACTCTAGAGTGTTTCCAAAACAAAAAGGATTTTTATGCTACTTTGTGTTGCCATTTTTCTTCCATACTTCTAGTTATCTATACATATGTTCCTTTCCAGTTCAAGCTTGATGAGAAGCCAAGAATTATATGGATACATATATATGTATCGTGGATTGTCCATGATGAGGCTTCAGAGCATTTCATTAAAGTTGTGACTTGGGTTTTGTTGTTTAAAACTTGCTTGGAAGATTTTATTTTGTTAATACTACTACCAATATTTTAAGATAAGTTATAAACTCCAATGAGCTTGATGAAACACATAGAGGCTTGATCATTCCAAAGGTCATGACCTAAGTTGTTGAGAGCAAGGGAACTCCATTTTTTTCACTCTTTCTTGTTGAAGAGTTTATGGACTAAGAACCTCAAAGAAAAGAACTCTACTACATCATTTGTAATATAGTAATAAAAAGGTTTTTGAAACAACAAAATATTTTCTTGTTGCTTCTTGTTGACCGCCCCTTTCTCCATTTTGGGGGTAAGAATCAAAAATTTCCTCCTTACCTTCTTGAATACCATGAGTAGAGAAAAGTATGTATATTTTAAAACTCCATTGTTTGGGCTATGATCTAAAAGAGAGCCTCACTTTGAATGGGTGAAACATCTACTTGATGAAAGGTTGTAACCCATGACAAGTTTCTTACTACTTTCATTCTCTTATCATAATTTGTTGATAAAGGGAATGTATATTTAAAATAAGAAAGAATGATCTAGGCATTTTATGGCCTTGAGGCCGTGAGCTCCACTTGGAGAAGGAGACAAATTTTTCATTTGATTCCTTGTTTTCTTGATAATAAAGAATAATGTTTTTTTTTATAGTTAAGTGATCCTACACCTTTTTTTGAGAAACAAACTCTCCTTGCCCTTTCCTTGTAGAACCGTGGCCATAGGGTAGGGATTAGGACACTAGGTTGGGTTTCTAACTTAGCTAAATAACTTGATTGGTTGAAGGTGTGAGAAAGTAAACTTGTAGAGCAAAATCGTGCGTTGGAAGGAAAGCGTCTACGGTAAGGGCAACTCTTAGATATTGTTAAGGATTATGCTTTATATGCTTGTATTTTACATGCTTATGTTTCATATGCTTTATATGCTTGTATTTTACATGCTTATGTTTCATATGCTTTCTATGCTTGTATTTTACATGCTTATGTTCCATATGCTTATATGTAAGAACATTTTTAAGCGTGTATATTAGTAATATGTGAATGCATAAATTAAGTATGTGACAATATGATGAACAATGTGATGGAATGATTTTCTTGAATGATGCCTTGTGATTATGATTATTGTGTTGTGATCATTGACTATATTTGAGAATATATTGTTAAATGACTGTGATAAATTTGGGGACACGTGAGTTGGGTTACCGTCGCATCAACGTCAAATAAATCTTGGATTTTGAAATAAAAACTAAGAGGCATTTTATTAAAATCAAAGAGACACTTAAAAATAGATCTTTCTAAAACCCTAATTATCTTGAACTATTAGTGGATTTCCAACATAAATCATTTCATAACTAGTAGGAGATTTTCTAAAGAAAAGAGACTTAGGACTATAAAGGGAGATCTTGAGCCGGAAATATGGGGTTCTAATTAAGGGAGTTAGTACAAGAATAGATGATCTCGGACACTCCGTGTGAGTGATCCAGTCGAGGTAAACTAACTATGATGATAGAGTTGCTTGTTCATGCATACATCGATGCCAGAAGAGAGGTGTCGTAGAGTCGCCCAGACCTAGGTGCGAACACGTACCGACAGTCAAGAGGAAAAATAGGCGTTGTGTCATTAGGGGGATTGCTCTGGGCACAAATCCCTGCGGGGAATAGCATTTGAGAAAGCCTAGTAGCGGACTCCAGAGCTCCTGATGCCCTTGCGAGGGTGATATTCCGGAATCATGTGCATTGGCATATAGACTGACAAATAGGGATTTGTGGTGCATCTTATTTTGTGGACTATTCGTTATGATATTGTGTTATGCTTGCCTATTCGTATATGTTGTCATTATTTATGTCTTGTTAAGAAGTTGACCCTTGCCCGTGGTTCTTTCAATCAATGAATGTAACCCAGACGATGACGACGATCGAGCTGACCCCGCTAGTCATGTCGTCCATGACGACATTTGAGTTCCTGGACTGGAGCCCCGTCGCTGGGAGGTAGACCACGCCTCGGGCCAGGTGGCGTACCACAGGGAACGTGGTCGAGCGGCGCGATACCGACGGACCAAAGGCTACACATAGGGATCGGGCGAGGTGATGCGGTTTCCGGTGCCCTTTGCACGCATATTAGCTGCTTGGATAGACGCACACCCTGATGGAGACACCTCAGCTTCAGAGGGCATGTCCGAGATTCCACGCTGGACCACTTTTCGCCGCGAGCCTCGGGCTACGGATCCAGCGTTACGCGCTGCTCCCCTTAGATTTGTACGGCGCATGCGACCCAGGAGGATGGACGTCGGAGCACCCTCTTCTCACGCTGCTGTAGACCCGTCGGGTTCCCCAGCTAGATCCGTATTGTAACATCCCAAAATCCCTAAGCCTAATTATTAGGAATCCTAAGTGAAAAAGAGATTTAATCCCTAAGGAATAAAAATAGTTCATAGCCTTAATTTAGTAATTTAAGACAAATATGGAATCAAAAGGGTAAAATAGTAATTTTACCCAATGATTTAGGAATTATGGGACTATTTATTTAGGAGTAGTTTTAATCAATTAGAATTACTCAAGAGGTGATTAGAAACCAAATGTTGGATTAAGGAGGTTAAATTATGGCCTTGATTGGTTTATTTTAATAAATCTAAGCCTGCGTCTCACCATGCACCACATTCCACTTAAATCCACCCTAGTCCCCCTCATCTCACCCTTTACTCCCTCCTCTCGCTGCCAACAGAGGGAGCAGAAGCAGAAAATCAGAAAGAAAGGGAAAGAAGAAAAGAAAAGGGAAGAAAGAAAGAAGGAAAAAGGGAGGTGCGATCGCGATGGAGGAAGAGAGGAGGGAGGCTGCGCTGGCCAGCCCACGGCGGCGTACGTGGCGGCGCGCCTAAGCAGGAAGGAGGGTGGCCGAGAGAGAGACGATGCAGAGAGAGAGAGAGATAGAGTGAGAGAGAAAGAGAACGAAAGGTGAGAAGTGAGAGCTCGAAATTGGTAGAAGAAACAGGATCCAGGACTCAAATGGTGAAGAATGAAGAAGAAGATGAAGATTGGAGCTTGAGAAACAACTTCAATGGAGATTAGGGCTTGGAACGAAAAGAAAGAGGGCTTGCATGTGGGTTCTTATTTATGGAGAAGAAGAAGCTGAAGCTCGAGGACTCATTTCCGCGAAAGGGATTTTTGGAGCTCAAATCCCTAATTTGGGATTATTCAGGTAACATAGACTTCCCCCAAAACCTCCCTTAGAGTGTGCTAGGTTTTATTATTAATTTTATTAGTTCAATAATTAGCTTATTAGTCATACTGAATGGTCTTGTATGGGGTTTGGTGAAATAGGGTTGAATGTTGCCCCAACCCCCCTAAACCAATGTTGGATGTTTGTTCTGTTGTGAGCTCCATCGAGCCTCACTCGGATTATTTATGTGATTGCTATGTTTGCTAAAATGTATGAATTCGATTCTGAAATGGCTCGACACCCGAGCTAGCCTATTTGTATGAGTTTGGGCTCCAAGACACTTATTTTAGGTGCAATAAATGACATATGATGAATTTAATCTTGTGAGTGTTGTCCTAGGTGTGAGGATTATTGTTGATGTTGCTGTTGAACCTAGAAGAGTTTGATTCCTAAATTTGTGAAATAACATGTTAAAAGTTCTATTAGTTTGGTCCCTTGTTGTGCCTTTGATTCATGGTGCATTTATATGTAATTTTGTCTTGAAACTATTCCATTGGTGTTAGGATTGGTTTGGAAAGGATTTAGAATGAGGAACAAAGTTAGAAATGCAGGATTTTTGGACTGACAGGCCACCACGGCCGTGCTAGGAAGCACGGCCTGGCCATGTTTTGTTCTGTTTGTGAAGGAAAATAGGGAATTGGAGGAGCAAGGTCGTGCCTATTTCGCACATAATTTTAATTACAACTTATCCATATTCAATCTAAGTACGATTCTGTCCGGAATTCAAACAGAGCTCTCGAGTTTGATTGTACATGGATTCAAGTGGTCCCAGTGGCTAAAATTTAGAGAATTTTGTCTAGTTTAAGTGGCCACAAGAATCACTCAATTCCAGTAAATACACCTTGAGTTATGCACATTTTAATAACAGGGGTTCAGGTGGGCTAACTTTATTCAACCTGCCACTTGTGACCCTAGGAGTCATATCGTTTCTCAGTCAATTTGAGTGCTTATGAATGCTTAGTTATGATGTGCTTGTCTATTCCTTGGCTTGACTTTGATTTTTCCATGGTCTTGAAATTATGATTTGATTCTCCTAACCATTTGTGAAGGATGAAGGAATCGCTTACATTATAACATAGCATCCAAATCTTAGGATAGTCTATGTCTGGAGAAATACCATGTTTCCCTGTAAAGGCTAGCTATCATGGGCCACATATATGTGGGTGAGACCCAAACTGCTTTGGTAAGTCCTTTCTATTTGAAAGGCTAGGATACTGATATTCGCGGTTTAAAGAGACGCCTAACCGTGGTCACCGAAGCCTCGACCGTATCAAAATTTTTAAACTGGTGTGGTTAAGTTTCTCACACTTAACTACCTAGTGAGTTTTCTTAAAAGATTGAGGATGCCTATGCTATGATGTATGACGAATAAGGTTTGATGTCATGTATTACGAATTACGTGTTTGGAATTGTCTGATTTGCATAGGCACTGATGGGTGATGTGGCATGGCGGGCTCACCAGTGGGGTAAGCCACTGGGCTGGACAATAAAGTCCAGTAACCCGGGTGTTGCGATAAAAGACTTACAAAGAGGCCCATTATGTTTGATTTGATTGTTTATGGAATATTGGTTCGTCCGAAGGTGCACCTAGGCGGCCGGTCCGTCGGTTGTGAATCCTTACAAGCGTATTCCGACGGGGACTCCCTTGGTCAATCATCATAAATCGAATCATTGCTCAGTTGCAAATGAGTTTAGGTCCAAGGGGGTACATTCAAAATCAGAAACTTGTATGAATTATGTGATTGTATGTTAGGTGTATGAATTATGTTACCTTGCAAATGAATGCTCTTGAAGCAAGTTATGTTTGAGTTTGACTGAATGAATGAAGATGATGTTAATATTAGGCCATAGTATTAGTATATGTTAAGTATATGTTGTCAGGGAGGATTTTCCATACGTAGCACACGCGTATGGCTGGAAACAACGGTAAAAGCATTTTTCTTCTAAGTCTATGTTACTGAGTTTTATAAACTCACCGTTGGGGAGTTGTTTTCAGGTACACTTGATGGAGGAGGTTTAGAGCACGAAGCGTGTTCGGTCTTGCCCTCGGCAAGACATTGAGTCACCGGATCACGAGTCAGAGTCCTTATCTCTAGGATGAGTCCCTTGCAATTAGAAAATAATGTATAGGTTATATTTGTTTTATCTTGTGGTCATTTTATAAAAAGAGATGTAAATGATAAAGTTATTCCGCTTTTGAAACTCTGATAGATATATGTGTCATGTTTGGGTCTTTGAAATATTTCTTTCCAAGTCAAACAGGTCTTTTAAACAAGGTTTTATTTATATCTTAAGGTTGTTATATTTGAGAAAATTTTCCAGGTGAAGTTTTCAATCTTTAATTAGTAAGTAATCCCCTAATTAGAGTTAGGGTGTTACATTATGGCATCAGAACAGTTCGACCCTCTCGGACTGTGAGTCAAGTGTGTCTAGATGTGATCCGGCCTAGGAAAGCGTCAGTTGTGTCTGTAAATCTGAAATTAAAGGAATGAGGAGGATGAAGATTTGCAGGGAATACTAGAGGCATGTACTCTTTCGTGAGATATATGTAATTACTCCTAAATACAGTTTCAGATTCCGTAATGATTGTCTAGTAGTAGTTCAGGTCGTGAAGGATTTCAGCCACTCTGGCCTGCCTAAGTCCAAGGAATGCATACCTGGCCACAGTTGAGCTTAGTGGCCACGTTAAACTCTGCTACCACTGGAAGATCATTACAAAAATTTTGGTATGACGAGGTTGATAATCAAAGTAGCTGCGGGACAACGAGAGTATTATGGGATACTCTTGGAGAAACCGCGACCTTTGTGAAACATAAAATGTTTTGATATTCGATGAATACTCATGGTTCAAGTCTTGGAAAAATATTTTTATATAATGTGAAAGTTTAAGCTTTGAAAACCCAAGGTTTGAAGGTTAGAAAGGTATAACTTGGTATTCATGAACGAATTTCTTCCGCTTTGATTTTTCATTTAGTTGTTTTCAATTTCTTGCCTGAATATTGATTATGTTTAAACTTGAGGTATTGATGACTTGAGTTAAGATTCGCATCTCCTTTATGTTCAATTTGGATAGTTATGCTCGGATGTGTTGGCTTGTTGACTTGAACTCCTTTACTTGCTTATGGTGAGTTCTTCTCACATTAGGTGTGGGCAACCAATAAGTCCCACCATAGGGTTATCTTGCCTTGCTTGCATGTTCATATAGTTGAGGTGTTGGGTGAATTCTGGTTATCTAAGATTAAAGGAATGAGTTTAGAAGTCTTGAGCATGGCTAAGTGAGGTTTGAGTAAAATTTTGGAATTTGAGATATGTTTTGGCTTTGCATGTAGTTATAAGTGTGTGCAAAGTGTTTGATTCATCATTTGAACTTGCTTGATCACTGATATTGATTTTTATTTGGTTGGATTTGATCATGAATGGCTTGAATCAAGTTTTGGGAAGTTAGGGACTCTAAAAACCCATTTTTCTACTGAATTCTGCAGGAGTGTTCTTGAGTTGCTCTTCGGATGCTCTTGAGCGCACTCCCTGCCGTTTGGAAAACAGAAGCTGCTGCAGGAGTGCTCTTGAGTTGCTCTTCGGATGCTCTTGAGCGCACTGCTTGTCCTTTTTAAAACAGAAGCAGCTACAGGAGTGCTTTTGAGCTGCGCCCCAGGTGCTCTTGAGCGCACTCCCTGTCTCTTTTATTTAATTTTTGTCTGTTTCAATGGCTTAGAGGCTGAGAGGGCATGACCTTTAAGACCCTTTTTAATCCTAATATGTTGATGGTTAATTGGACTAGTAACCTTGAGCAATAGGGCATAATCTTAGGGTTGCATGAGAGCCTAGTTTTCATTGTTGGAATTGTGAGAAGGTTTGATGATAGGAATAGAGTCATGAGTGTGTATCAAGGTGTTGATCCGTTTTGGTGACAAATGCATTATGTGTTTGTGCATGGTTTATATGATTGCTGAATTGATGATCATGAACTTGTTTATTCCAGTCCTTGAACCCTAAATTTAGTTGATTTGGTTTAGAATGTTGTAGAATCTTATGAATTAAGTAATTCCTTGATTCTTTGTGGTTATTATGCCTTTCCTTACCTTATTTAGATATTTTGGCTTCTAGCCTTATATTTGTACGATGGTAGAATGTACAAATTGTTCCTCGTCATATGATGTTTTGATTTTTGCTTTTGAAATCCTTAAAGACCCGTCAAGGTTTAAGGTATCGACACCTTTTCAAAAAATCCAAGTTTAGTGCTTGGGAATTTTATGGTGTGTTTTATGAGTCTTTCTCTTCTTAGAGTATTGGGCACTAATAAGTCCCACGTTAGCTTATTTTCCTTCTTATTTCATGATGCATGAAGCCTTGTTTCAAATTTGAGGTTTTAGGAAAATATTAAAATGAGTATGAGATGCATGAGCCAATACACAACCTTACTCTGCATGTGTTTGATTTGATTGGAGATGTCCATAAATTTGGAATCCTGAGTGGCTATTGAATGAATGACCCTTAATTGTGATGTTGTGAACTTGCATAAATTCTAGTTAGGAACCATAAACAGACTACATGTTCCTTGACTGCTTTATGAGTATAATTGTTATTTTCATATTTTGATTGCATTGTTGACATGAGAAATATGTTATGGTGCTACCTTGATTATGATTGGTTTGGATCGAGTGGAAATTGAGTTTGAAGTTGGAATTGGGTCAAACTCAAAATTCTGCATAATTCTGCAGGTCTGCGTGGCGTACAGTCTTGTGACGCAGAAAAACAGAAGTAATTGAGCGAATTGCGTGCGACGCGCCAGTTTGAGCAGAAACGTGGATTTTCACATTGTTAGGACTCTTAGGATCATAAGTACATGTTTTTAGGGTCCTAAATCTTAGAGAATCACTTAAGAAAATTTTAGAATTCCCTTAGAGATGCTAGTTTGTTTGAAAGGCTCAGAGAAGTAATATTAGAACTACTGAGTTACAATGGATCTGATAAGATAAATTCTACCAATGTTGGTTTCACCTATGTTATGAAACTTAGGTTAGTATTTTTCCATCATTTGATTCCATAGTTGTTCCTCAATAGGTAAGTGTTCCTACTGGAGACTTTACTATCAACAGTGTTAGTAAGCATGACCAATTTTCAATTATTAATTTTGAGAAGGTCACTTTGGATATATTGTACCTAGAGTGGTTTAACACTGTGTTAATCCTTTTGTCGTGACCACTTGATTCTAAGACAATTAGAATCGGTAAGTAAGGATTCTTAGCGGTGCGTGTAACACCCTGGCTCCAGAGTGCTACTAAGTGAATATTCTGACAACAGTTGACATATTTCCGAAAGGTGGAATACTCTGCTCGTAGGGTTTTCGAGAAATGTGGTCCTATTTTTTTTTTTTTTTAAAATTCTTTAAAGAAGCAGTCAGAGCATCACAGCGACTTTTAGAAACATGGCGGAAAATAATTTCAAACATAACATAACCACATTCAATTGTTCCATCAATTCACGTCTAACAATACATATCTTGAAACATAACAGACATTTATTACAATACTGAACAACGACAATTATTCTATAGTTGGTCGGCACAATACGTTCCTTATTAGACTTCTAGTAGACTCTACCTACAGTCAAGCTAGATGACCATCTACAGCTGCTCCTCCTTGCAGCTCCAATCCTCTGCTTGTTCTGCCATCTGGGTTACAATCATTAATTGACAGAACCACTGGCAAGGGTCAACTTCTCAACAGATCATGATAACCAAAGCATAAAGCAATAAGCAACCACAGTTTATACAATTCACAAGCAATAAGCAAACAACAATGCAAACAGTTCACAAGGTTCAATTCAAAATGCTCACTCAAGACTCGACTCACGACTCATTTTCTCTCGACTCGACAATTTTTCCAGAAAGCAGACGCCGATCCATCAACTGACATACCAGCCGTAGCCTTGGGATCTTTCGCTTCTCCCTAGGTAAGCAGTCCCGGTTCCTTAACGCTGCGACGCCTAGCTAATCCACCATAAACGAAGGGGACCTAGCACCCTCAGTTATCTGACTCACAGCTCAAAAACGTCTCGACGACTCGACAATGCTCTCAGACTCAATGAACAATTCGCCGCATACGATATTCACAGAGTTATACGCAAGATTATTCGACCGCATATCAAATAATAAGAGCATGCTTAATATGAAGAAACGTAATTCAACAATTTAAGCATTAAAAGCAATTTGCATAGAGAAACGAAATTCAACGATACCAACAGCATAAACAAATCACAGCTCAACAACAACCGACAACAATCAACTCATAAAATCCATCCCTCTGCAACTCAATGGAGTTCACAGAGAGGAACAAACAAGTGTGGGGGGTTGGGGACAGCTACCAACCACTTGCAGACAGGCCCACTAAATAATCAACATATATAAAAATAAAGCAAAGGGGTACAAGACCCTCACTTCGAACCCTTAGATTCTCAGACTTCTTCGCGTAAACGCTTGAAATTAAATTCGTATCTAAATTTGCCCTTACACAAGGATATATAACAATAATTATAAATATGAAGCGCCCTTACCGAACTCCAAGCCACGCGTCCACATACTTCGCGATTCTACGCCGCACGGCCTCGGATCACTCAAGCCTATTACACAAATCAAGCTTAACATAATCTAAAGACTTAGTTCTATATCCCTAGGCTCTTGAAACCTAAGACCCTTTCCTACCCAAAACACTCACACTTAGAACCATAATTTAGAGTACTTGTCTTTAATAAATTCCATACACCTTGAAAATTCATTTTACTACTCAGGAATCAAACTTTAAGGACAAGGAATCTTTCTCTTGAAAACTTGGAACATAAAACATCACTATTTTTCTTGAAAACTTAGAGTAAGAATCAACTTCAATTAATCACTACTTTAAATGTTAAGAATAAAATTATTTTGCCTCTCAAACTTGAAAAGCTTGCGGCCAACAACTTCCTTTTCTAAAAAAAAAAAGCAAAACTTTAAACTAAGTAAACAACACCAATCTATAATTCAATTCTTTCTACAAAACAACAAATAAGTTCCAAAACAAGAACATTATCAAATTTTAAATACCCACCCAAAACTCTTTCAAAAATGCAAGGGCTTCACAAAACTTTCCCAATCCAAGTTCCAACAACCCAATAACATTTATACTAACTAAAAAGCAATAATCCTCAACCAATTAATTAATTCACCAAGCAATCATCCCCAAACCCTCTTTCAAAAATGGTTTTCATCCCCAAGAAATATATATAATAACCCACAACTACTTACTTAGAACTAAATCATAAGTAAGGAAGACACAACAAGCAATTTAAAACCAAAACACATTTTCTTTAATTTTGAAACATAGAACCATGACTAAGAATTCATTCTTATTAGTAACCATATTTGATTCAAGACTCCACTAGGTCTTAGGATTATAAAATCCCCTTGGCACCTTAATGTATCATAGCCTTACATTCCCAATCACTCCAAATTTTCAATCAAACTCTTTTCTAAAGGAATTTCCAATACTTGGATAATTATTAAACACACTTAATACAAGTTAAAACACAAAAATATTTTAACAAGGTACATGCACTTGAAACAATAAACAACTTGAAATTAAAGTTTTTAAAGACTTAAGACTTATCTCCTTCAAAACTTAAAATATTCAACAACACTAAGAATCAATACTTTTCATGCCAAACTCAATAAAAATCCTTAATTGGGCTCCACTTGGCTTTCTTGAGTCTCAAAGAACTCAATTACCATATGTGTTTCATTGCCTCAAGGATCCAACCAATCCAATTTAAACTTCATTTCAAGAGTGTAAGGGTTAATTGATAATTACAATAGTCTTACACTCTCAAAACACATCCAAATTTAATCAAACATTTTCCTAAATTTTCCAAAGCTTAGAACATATCAATACAACCATAAAAATCAAGATTGCCACAATTTTTCCTTTTACAAAACAACACACAACTTTATAACATAAATCTTAATCAAGTCCAAATACCCAATCATGACTCTCTTTCAAGAGTTCAAGGTTTCATAACTTTACATTTTCATTGATCCAAAACTAAAATTAACAACTACAACAACAATAACAACTACTAGGAAGCAAGAAATACAAATTAATTTGAATGATTCACTTGAAGATCACATAACCCCATACCCTTAGGTTATGCGCCCTAGGGTTCAAGTAATCTTGGGAAAAAATATGTTCATTCCATCCATAATCATATCAACACCTAATTAAAGCATAACACAAGAAAGGAACAAAAAGGATCACCTCGTACACCTATTTAGGAGCCACGGTTTTCAGCTTAGAAAACAAAGGAAAAGGAGTTGATTTTCTACTCACTCACTTGATCAAGATATTGGTGCTATTTAGGAGGTGAAAATGGAAAAGGTGATGGTGTTAGAAGAAGAAGAAATCACGTCCAGGAAGAGCAAAGAAGAAGGAAGGTGAAATTGGCTTCAAACTTTTCTTTCACCCACACTTGCAACATAGAGAAAAGAATTAAAATGGAGTAGTAAAAATGGGGGAGGGTTTCGGCTGCACCCAAGAAATGAGGAAAGAAAGGAAATTGAAAAAAAATAGGAGAAGTGAGAGTGAGGGAGAAGGATCACGCTGCACTTAAGAAAGAAGGGGAGAAAAGAAAAAATAAAATAAAATGAGATGATGAGAGTGAGGAAGGGCTGCGGCTGTTTCAAGGAGAAAAGGAAGAGAAGAATTAAAATCTTGGTCAAAACAAATGTGTGGTTTTCCATATATTAAGCAATAAGACCATGCTTGTCATAAAAAAAAATCAATCAAAAGGTGACACCTAAACCAAAGCCCATACTTCCCTTACCCACTCTAGTCCAACCTTTTGCCTCATCAGTCAAATGAGTCTCGGCATCCCAAAAATCACGGCGTCGAGTAATCGCGTTAACGATAGTTCGCCCGCCGTTAAATTCGCGAAAATTAATTTAACGAGAAATTAATTTACCGCGTGATAATGTATTCTCATAAATATTAAAAACAATCTAAAACACTCAAAAATAATCACAAGAAGTTACGTTTCGATTTTCATCGAAATCGGAGTTGGTTTTAAATTTTAATGCGAATAAAATTTACCCGGCGATTCGAAACGCGACGAAACTTCATTAGAGTTTTTCAACGATTTTCGAACCATGAATTAATATAAAATATTAATTCTTAAATTTAATTTCATCTTGATTTAATTCAATCATTTTCTTAGTCAACAAAAATACGCGTTACCGCGTCACACCGAAAACTTACATAAAGTTTAAATTGACGAATTCGCATTAACGCAGCATACGTCTACGCTATCTATTAATTTGAATTAACATCACGGATAATAATTATTTATAATAAATAAATTATTTCAAATTTGTCAAAATAATTCCACATACTCTCAGTAAATCATTGAGGTGATCAATCTCTATGACTTATTTTTCGAGTATTCAGGATTTTATCGTTAAAATCACTATGGATCTTTTGAGCAAAACTTGCTCACGGCATACAAGAGGAAGAAGAGGAAAGGAAACTAGGTTCTCTCTCTCTCTGCCAACACTAACACCAAAAATATAAAACTCATCTCCTTCTCTTTTCTCTTTGAAGTGGCCGGCCAAGGTGGATAAAAGAAAGGACAATGATTCCCTAAAATTTGCTTGGCTAGCTTTATTTCAAGGGAAAAAGGTTATTCCTTAAGGTAATTAAGGTAGATAAGGTTTGGTAAAATCTTAGGTATTACCCAATAATAGCTTGACATCTCCTCACGCACCAATCCACCACTATACCCCCACCAAAAACTCTCACTAATCCTCTAGATTCTATTTGACTGAGTCAACTGAATCTCGACGTCGCAATATTGTGACGTCAGGAATTCGCGTTACGATTACTCGATCAGCGATAAATCGTGTGAATTAAATTATCACAAGACATTTAATTAACGCTCGCTAGAAAATAATTTCGTATAATATTTTCATTGGAAAATATGAATACACTCACAATAAATAAATAATCATACAATAAACCACATATAATCACAGCAGCACGAGAATAATTTACTGTGAAAACACAAATTTTAGTGGCAAACATGTCACATTCTCAAAGTCATAAAATATTTTTGATTTTCAAATCTAGTACGTATCAAAATACTTCAAACATCAAACACTTATGTGGTTTATACCTAGAACCACTAATACACCAAGATCATACTAAACAATAATAGTAATAGCGTCTCCTACAGACGATCTTTTTTCCAAATCTTTGTCCATTCATAGCTCCTTATTGTTGCGTTCCCCGGGATGGAATCTTCAGATGATAAGCTCTCTTCTCCGCTTAATGAGTAGGTACATCCTTCCACAGCTGAAAATGTAATCTTCACAGCATTTGCAGTTGCTTCCACCTTTGATGCTTGACAATCTTTGGCAAAATGCCCAGACTTCTTGCAATTAAAACACAAATCTTCTTTGTATTTGCACATTTCAGCAAGGTGTCCTTTGCCTCCACAACGATAACAACGTCTCCATTGACTTCGATTCAGTTTGTTCTCATTTCCACTTAATAAGTAAACACATTCCTTGGTGGTGGGTCTTGTAATCCCCACATTGTCAATAGCAGATTTAGCTTTCAGTACTCGACAATCTCTAGTCACATGCCCCAACTTCTTGCAGTTGAAGCAAAGTTTCTTCCTAGAAGAACACTGATACGCCATGTGTCCCTCGTCTCCACAATGGAAACAGCGGTCTTCCTAACTCTGGGGTCGTTTTCCCACACCTCCACTTTCTAAAATTTGAGCCACAGGGCGGTGCTGGCCTCGGTGGTCCTCCTGAGGACGGTAAGAGAGATTCTCCTGTTGTTTCCCACCTTGTCCTTGATTTGAACTGTTATGTTTAACTAACCCTCCAGTGTTGTTGTCACCATTGAGTCTCTGATTTTCCATAGTCTCAACCTCACTACACTTATCCTTCAGTGGTTGAAATTCCTGAATTTCCAAAGGCAGCACAGCTTCCTGAATATCTTCTCTTTTTTCCTCCAATAACTTAAGAGGGTCATGGTGACAAAAGTCAACTAATCCTTTGGTCTGCAACTTGCTCCTCTCCCTGTTGTCCTAGCAGGTCACATTGATTCTCCGTAGCTATCTGTTGAGCAACAGCAACAGCTATCCCTGCCAAATCTTGGGTTTCTTGATTCATCTCTAGATTTCCAGCTCCAGCAGAAATAATCATTCATCTCGGAGGTATTGGATTCTCACAAGGTCTTATAACCTAGTCGGAACCCCACAATAATTTTGTGTGTCAGCACACATTGTTTCAATTAAGAAACAATTCAATTAATTACAAGTAAAGTTACCCCATTTGAGGAATAAGTTAAACACACAAGCACAATTTGACTCCCAATAAAACACCACTTAACTCCCAACAATCTATTCTCTATAATCCCGACACTTGACCAGCTATAGCTACCCAACTCACAGTCCGGTTAGAACCGAACAACTTTGATACCACAAATGTAACACCCCGTTTCCAGAGCATTACTAAACTAACTGTAACTCTTGAAAGTTCAAATGCTTTTGAAAATGAGATACTTTGCTTGCATGTATTTCAAATAAAATGTAGGTCTATTGTTTTTTTTAAACTTCTTTTAAAATAACAGTCAGAGTATTGCAGCATTTTTGAAAGGTGGTGAATAATTTAAGACCACATAATCAGATTACAACAACCATGCAAATAACGCTAAATAATCATCTTACACAAAATGATCCAAGTCTTGGAACCATAGTATACTTAATACAACATTGTAATTAATACATTAAACACCATAGAGCTGGTCGGCACACTATGACACTTACTAGACCCTCTAGTAAGTTTACCAAACAACCACACAACATAGACAGCCATAAAAGACTATCCTCAACTGCACTCATCAGCAGTCTCGAACACTCTGCATTCTTCATTATCTAGTTTACATTCATTAAATTGAAGAACCCTCGCCAAGAGTCAACTTCTTATATAATCAAATACAATAACAATAGTATGTACAACAACAGATAATATTACACAAATACAATAGAATCTGAACCCACAATCTTCAGCACATAAATAATCATGTCATTGGCATTAAAGAACAACTCAATAAGAATGCACATAATTCCTTGTTGATGCAACTACATGTCAGTGCACATGATTCCGGAATACCACAAATACCCATACCAATTGGCTCATCGGTTGGTCCGCTCACAGGACACACAGTCCGGTATTGTCCCCCATGGACTAACGACAACACCGAATTCCCTTCACGGGATCGATCCGCATCACTGGATATTCAAGTCGGAGTCCGTATGTATGCATGTCAATGTATTTTTCACTTCCATAATTGAACATATCAACACATATGATATTTCAATAAGCAACTTAATTAAATCATTATTTAATTATTCAACATAATTCTCAACAACATATATCTTAAACACGATTAAGTATATAAGTAAGCACATCATATTTTCACTTTCACCTATCAACAATTAATAAATATTGGTCACAAAACATAAACACATTTCATCAAATTATACATTCACGCACCAATAAATTATATCTAGAAGTAGCCCTTACCAAAGAGCTCTAAGTCCACGCTACAACCAAATACGTCATGAACTCTCGTAGGCACGTATTCACGACCTCAATAACCCTAAAATAATAACACTAAGTCATAGAAAACTTTCTAGATCACTCAAAACAATTCCTAGGTCATGGTTTGAACTCAAACCCCTAGGTTACACAACTCAAAATTTAAAAATACTAAATAAAGTTAAAATAAATACTTTAACACTAAAAATTCATTTTCTTTCAAAACCAAAACATAGATTTAACTTCTAAAATACCTGATTAATAACAACTAACATATTAAACAAGTAAGAATTTTAAAACAACAATCAAAATTACTAAATACCCGCACAGTTTTAGTAATTTAACAACACTAAAAATTCTTATTTTTCTAAAACTTTTACAACAACAAAACCAACAATAAAAATCAAAGATCGTGACACTAAATCTTCTAAGACTCCACCATGTTCAAGAAACACTAAGATTTCTTTAAACAATAGGTGTTTCATAGCCTTAATCTACTAAAACAACAATTTAAACAACCTTAACTCAAATCCAATTTTTCTAAAAACTCCTAAACTTCAACAACAACTAAACCACGAAAGAAACAAGGTTTTAAATCACAAAAATTTCTTCCTTTTCCCCTTAGGGCTCAGGGCTTCAACCTATAATTTAGGGGAAAATCTTAAACTTTCTTCCAAATCAAACTTATAAACAAACATACTAAAAACCACTTCTTAAAACTTTAAGAAATCAAACAAAACTTCAAATCCTAAAAACTCTTCTCCAATCATAGCTTGATTCAAGCTCAAGGAGTACAAAAATCAAATATTTTTCTTGATCAAACATAAAACAACAACAACAATATTAACAACTATAACAACATAAAAAAAATCAAGTTTTACATGAGATAACCCATTCCTTTTCCCTTCTCTAGGTCACGGCCTAGGGCTCCCAAAATGAAGGGGAAAATGTGTCATTTTGTCTCTTGATCATCATCAAAACATATAAGAAGAAATAAACAAGGAAAAAAAACCAAAAGATCACACCTAAAAACCCTAAGATGGCCACGGTTTTGGCCTTGAAAATCAAGAAGGAAGAACTTGGTTTCATACTTGCTCACTTGATCAAGGCTTTGGTGCTAATTAGGAGAATAAAATGGAAGTAGATGGTGGTGTTTATGGTGGAGGAAGTCACGGCTAGGAGGAGAAGAAAGGAAATGGAAACTTGGCTTTTTTCTTCACTTCACAACACTTGCAAAATTGGAGAAAAGAAATAAAATGAGAGGGTGAGTGTGGGAGGGGCTTCGGCCTAATTCTTTAAGGGAGAAGGGAGGAATTTTTTTTTTTAATCCAAAACAATTCCCTTAGCTCCCCTTAAATTAAGAAAACAAGCCATACTTACAAGATATAATTAGGTGAGATACTTTTATTGAAACAAATCATGGAATGACACCTAGCAAGTGACCATGCTCTCATCTACTAACCCTAGTCAAAAAGGTGACTCATGGGTCAAATGAGTCTCGGCATCCCAAAAATCACGGCGTCGAGTAATCGCATTATCGATAATTCGCTTGCCGTTAAATTGCGTAAATTAATTTACTGAAAAATTAATTCACTGCGTGATAAATAAATTATCTATAATTTATAAAAACAACTGAAAACACTCAAACACTGTCACAACAAGTCATGATTCGATTTTCATCGAAATCGGAGTTCATTTTAAAATTTTATTGCGAATAAAAATTTACCCAGCGATTCAAAATACGGTGAAACTTCAGAAGAATTTTTCGATGATTTTTGAATCATGAATTAATATTAAATATTAATTCTTAAATTTAATTTTATTTTGATTTAATTCAATCACTTTCTTAGTCAACTAAAATACGCGTCAACGCGTCAAACAATAAACGTACAAAAAGATTTTGCCAATGAATTCACATTAAAAGCAGCATACGTCTACGCTGTAAATCATTGAGGTGATCAGTCTCTAGGACTTACCTTCAAGTATTCGGGATTTTACTGCTAAAATAATTTTTCTTAAAAATTGGGATGTTATAGCTAGCATGAAAACATAACCAGATGTTGATTTCCTGGTATCAATGCAGCCGGCATAGTCTGAATCAGAGTAGCCAATCACTTCCAGATCATCTGTCCGTCTATACATGAGCATAAAGTTCTTTGTCCCTTGAAGATATCTCATCACCTTCTTTGTAGCTTTCCAATGGTCAACACCTGGATTACTCTGATATCTTCCCAAAACTCCAACAGCATATGCAATGTGAGGTCTAGTGTAAACCTGAGCATACATAAGGCTTCCAATAACTGAAGCATATGGAATATTCTTCATGTGTTCCCGCTCCAAATCATTTTTCGGGCATTGACTCAGATCGAGTCGGTCACCCTTCACAATGGGATCTATACTTGGTGAACAATCTTTCATGTTGATTTTCTCTAAAATTTTGTTGATATAGGTCTCTTGAGACAAACCCAAAATGCGTTGAGCTCTTTCTCTATGGATCTTTATGCTAATGACATAAGATGCCTCTCCTATATCCTTCATATCAAAATTCTTAGAGAGAAACTGTTTCACCTCATATAACATACCTTTATCATTAGCCGCAAGCAAAATATCATCCACGTATAACACAAGGAAACAAATCTTACTCCCACTGACCTTCTGGTATATACATTGATCCATGACGTTCTCTTCAAAACCAAAGGAAGTGACAACCTCATGAAATTTAAAGTACCACTGGTGGGAGGCTTGTTTCAATCCATATATGAATTTATTAAGCTTGCAAACTAAGTGCTCACCATTACTAGAGGAGAATCCTTCAAGTTGTTTAATGTAAACCTCTTCCTCTAGATTACCATTGAGGAACACCGTTTTAACATCCATTTGATGTAACTCAAAGTCAAAATGAGCTACTAATGCCATAAATATTCGGAGAGAATCTTTCTTGGATACAGGAGAAAATGTCTCTGTGTAGTCGATTCATTCTCTCTGAGTGAATCCTTTAGCGACAAGTCTTGCCTTATGTCTTTCAATGTTGCCTTCTGAGCCTTTCTTTGTTTTAAAGATCCATTTACATCCAATGGCTTTTACACCATTAGGCAACTCAACGATATCCCAGACTTAATTAGATGCCATAGAATTCATATCGTCTTTCATGACATTGTACCACAAATTCGATTCCTTAGAACTCATAGCTTGTGAAAATGTTTCGAGATCATTTTCAGCTCCAATGTTATAGTTTGGTTACATAATCACTAGGAATTTCTGACTTTTTGACTCTTATAGATCTTCTTAATGTTGCCTCATCATCTTACTAAGGAATTGGTTGTTCAACCGGCTGTTCAACAGTTTGTTCAACATTATCTTGTTGTTCCTTATCAATAACTTGATCTACGTTATCATTTTCAACAGCTTGTGGAACTTCAATTATTCGTTGTCTAACACCAGTTTGTACTTGAGGGGTGTGAACGACAATCAATCTATCACTTGAGCTAGAGGGTTGAGCTTCATAGTGATCCTTTTCAGGAGAAATATCCTGAAATTGATCACTCCCACTGATCAAGTCATTTTCAAGAAATTTTGCATTTCTTGATTCCATAATCCTAGTGTTGTGTGATGGACAATAGAATCCATACCCTTTAGCCTTTTCAGCTTATAGAATGAAATACCCATTAATAGTCCTTGGGTCTAGTTTCTTCTCGTGTGGTTTATAAATTCTCACTTCAGACGGACATCCCCAAACACATATATGTCGCAAACTTGGTTTTCAACCTATGAATAACGCAAAAGGTGTCTTTGAGACAGCCTTGATCGGAACTCAGTTTAATATATACGCAACTGTCTTTAGTGCTTCAATCCACAAGAATTGAGGAAGTTTTGCATTACTCCTCATACTTTTCATCATATCCATTAAAGTTCGATTTTTTCTTTCTGCCACACCATTCTGATCCGGAGAACCAGGCATAGTGTACTGGGCATCATCTATTTCTTAAGCAACCATATAAGTGCCTAATGTCATCGCTGAATTCAAAATGTTACAGTGAAGATATAAACAATATAATAATAAAAATACATAAATATTTTGTCTGGCGTAGTGGTTCAACACGTTACAGAAGGAATGTTCATTTGGTATAGGGTTGTGGGTTCTAATCCTGCCTATGCAATATTTTTTTTATTACACACAAAAATCAATAAAATTTCAAAACGATAATTATTGCCGAAAAAGGAGACCTTCGGGATTGAACTCGTGCAAAAACGCTTAATGAGAAGGGGTGCCACTGCACCACTCAGTTCGAGAGTATAAATAACGATGTTTGTGAAAATTAAAACGACTAAGTTAATGTCGTTTTGGTCGTCTTCAACCTTGAGCCAGGTCACTTTGACTCGGTTACGACCCACGAACCCGAATGGAAACCCGATGGTTTCCTTCCATTTTTGACACCGAAATCATAGATTCATATACCAGAAAACTTATAAATTTCATATTATTCAGATTTTCAATTTTAGTTTGAATTAAAATCATCTAAAACACAACCCAAATCTGAAAATTTAAAAAAAACGTAAACCAAATGCAAGGCAGGGATAATAGATGGCTTTGATACCAAATGTAAGACTAAAATATTCAAACAACGGAAGCAAAAATATCTAAGAGCTCCTACCTCCAGCCATTGCAAAATCAGACTTGGACCGGTTGGTGTTTTTATTTTTTTCCAGACCTTTGCTCGCTCAAATACACGATGGTGCTGCTTGCTGAAGGGAGGAGCAGGCTTGGTGACCCAAAACATGAGCAAAACGTTTAATTTATAGAGCTCTCTCCATCAAAAAGCTCAACTGACGTGAAGAGAACGTGGGAGCCCATGAATTTTGCCCAAATATGTTTCTAAATGTTGCAAGATTAATGGCTAATAATGGTTCTGTTTCTAAACAATAATGGTCTGAATATAAGCCGAAAAATGAACCACATTCATTGACCAATATTCCCCATAAACCGGCAACCAGATTTTACTCTAATCCTAATTAAAACAGAGTAAAATTGTTCTGAAAATTAGGGGAATTTCGTCATTATGTACATTGTTTTGCTCATCAATTACAACTTACTTTAGTTGCTATTGTCAAAAATCACATTCAAGTTGTCTCCCTTTTTTATTTAGTCTCCACTTTAATAAATGTTGTTGGGAGATCTTACAAACGACATGATATGCTTCGTGAAAAACAAATAGACAACATTAGAGAGGCATTGCAAAATGGAGAAATTCCTAGTGGGCAAGGTTTGAAACGAGAAACTAGTCTTAAACGAGCTGTTGATACTTGTTGGAGTCCACATTATGAAACTTTGGTCTATTTGATATTGATGTATTATGCTATAGTTGATGTTTTTGAAATTATAAAAGAAAATGGATCAAATTCAGACCAAAGAGCTGAAGCCAATGGTCTTATAAATCTGTTAGAGGGTTTTGATTTTGCATTCACATTGCATTTGATGAAAAATGTCTTAGGTATTTCAAATGAATTGTCACAGGCATGGCAAAGGAAAAATCAAGATATCATCAATGTTATGAACTTGGTTAACATCTCAAAACAGAGGTTACAAACTATGAGAGATAATGAATGAGAGTCTTTGTTACAAGAAGTATTATTATTTTGCAATAAACATGCCATTGATATTCCTAATATCGAAGATATGTTTTCTAAGGGGAAATCACGACATCGAGGCCAAGCTCAAGCTATGACAATAGAGCGTCGCTATCGTGTTGAGTTATTTTATACTGTTGTGGACGTGCAGCTTCAAGAACTTAATGATTGTTTCAGTGAGACAAATACCTAGTTGCTCCTTTGTATGGCTTGTTTGGATCCAACCAATTTGTTTTCTACTTTTGATGAGGCAAGACTGATTGAATTTGCAAAGTTTTATCCAGTGAATTCTCTTCATTTGATTTAGTGATGCTTGATAATCAATTGGAGACTTACATTATTGATATGCATAGCAATGTTGAATTTGCATCTTTGAAAGAAATAAGCAATCTTTCAGAAAAGTTGGTTGATACTAGAAGGCACATTGTTTATCCATTAGTTTATCTTCTTCTTAAGTTAGCATTGACTTTTCCTGTTGCCACATCAACAGTAGAAAGAGTCTTTTCTGCTATGAAGATTGTGAAAAATAAGTTGCATAATCAAATGAGAGATGCATGGATGAATGATTGTCTAGTGACTTATATTGAGAAAGATGTATTCAATAACATTGACAATGAGTTCATTATTTAACAATTGTAGAGCATGAAATCGCGTAGAGAACAATTATGAGGTTTGTAATATATATATATATATGTATATATATATATTAAAATTTTATGATTTTGACATTTATAATGAGGTATAATTTTAACTTTTTTTCACCCCTGGCCTAGGGTCCTAGGTCTGCCACTGTGACTGAGTCTGACTGAATGAGATAAACGAGGTGACTATGTAAGTGTAATGGATGCAAATTATTATACTGAGAAGTGTCAAAATATAAATCTTATCGTGTATAAGTATTATTTATAATTTTTTCGAGGGTGCAAGTGCATACCTTGGACAACAAGTAGGTCAATCTAAACCCATACTGCCCCTGGTTGATATGAAAGGGGTATAGGTCTAGGTGCAAAATTTTAAATTGAGTGGGGTCAAAATAAAAATTATATAAGGCATAAGCGAAATTTTTTAAATTTTTTGCTCACCCTCACTAAGAGGTAGGTCCGCCTATGCTTAGTCATCTTTCTCTCAAAAATCAAAAGACAACTCTTCTCATTGTCTCACATCTCGACCCACTCTCCCTCCTGTCGATCAGTGTCATTTTCTGTCTCTATTTTAACCTTTTACTATGTTCATATTTCCTCCAATTTAGACAAAAACCCTAGTCTGATCCCTTTATTGATTTTCTCTTGTAATTTTTCTATTGTAATTAGGTCTCTGTTAATTCAGTCTATATTGTTCTGTTATTTTCTCTTGTAAAATTTTTTTAATTTCGAAATCTTTATATTTTTTTAAGTGCGAAAACCTATTTTATGTTATCAGAAATCATGCTCTTGTTATTTTGCAAGAAGAGTAAACATTTGCTTTTATTATTTTTTTTGTAAAAAAAAATATGCGAATGCTCTTATTATAATTTTAATCCTCTTCTAAATAAAGCTTAAGTTGAGAAGGCACAACATCTAAACGATTACAAGACAAAGGATTCGAATAACCTAAATTGGCTAAACAGTCCACACATCTATTTTTTTTTATGCAAATGTTAGTAGTTAGTTAGTTAGAGGAGAAGAGGATTTTGTTAGTGACAAAAATCTAAGCCCTGCACCTCCTGTTTGCAACTCTTTCATGTCCTTTGGCTCAATCACACATATATTACCCTTACGTTATGTGTGTTGTATAGAGCAATTCCAATTCTCATCTTCAATCAAAGCTAAAGCTTCATCAAGTAGTGGTTTGCAATAAAGAGATATTCATCGCGAATAAGATCAGATTCTTGCAAATGATATTCATCGAAATATTATTACCAGAAATGTTATTTTAGCTAATATGTTTGGTAAGTATTTGAAATTATTTAGAATGTTTTTAAAATTTCTTTAATTTTAAATTTTAAAAATTCAAAAATTCAAATAAATATAGTAAAATTAGGTGGGAGTAGGAAGTTAAGGGTGGTTTAGTTTTATTCTCATGGACTTGTTAGATTCCCGTCATTTAAAATGAGAATAAAAAATAAAAAACCATGTGTAAAAAAGATTCCTGGGAATAAAAGTTATTTTTTTTATAACTTCAAACAAACATGAGAATGTTGCATTCTCTACCTCACTTTCTTAGGAACAGATTACATGCCTTGAAACGTTAGATTCCCATCATTTTAAATTTTATGCACCCGCTGACCCAGGGTCTTAGGTTCGCCACTGGTCGACCCTAAGAGTGTATTTATTTCAAGGCATGTAATCTTATTCATGAGAAAGTGAGGTAGAGAATGCAACATTCTCATGTTTGTTTCAAGTTATAAAAAAAATAACTTTTATTCTTAGGAATCTTTTTTACACATGGTTTTTTTATTTTTTATTCTCATTTTAAATGATGGGAATCTAACGTTTCAAGACATGTAATCTTATTCCTGAGAAAGTGAGGTAGAGAATGCAACATTCCCATGTTTGTTTCAAGTTATAAAAAAATAACTTTTATTCCTAGGAATCTTTTTTACACATAGTTTCTTTATTTTTTATTCTCGTTTTAAATGATGGGAATCTAATAAGTCCATGAGAATAAAACTTAACCACCCTTAACTTCCTACTCCCACCTCATTTTACTATATTTATTTGAATTTTTGAATTTTTAAAATTAAAGAAATTTTAAAAACATTCTAAATAATTTCAAATACTTACCAAACATATTAGCTGAAATAACATTTGTGGTAATAATATTTTGATGAATATCATTCGCGAGAAGCTGATCTTATTCGCGTTGAATATCTCTTTATTGCAAATCACTACTTGATGAAGCTTTAGCTTTGATTGAAGATAGGAATTGGAATTGCTCTATACAACACACATAACGTGAGGGCAGTAGATGTGTGGATTATTTAGCCAATCTAGGTTATTTGAGTCCTTTATCTTGCAATCGTTTAGATGTTGCGCCTCCTCAACTTAAGCTTTGTTTAGAAGAGGATGTTAGGGGAGCTTGTTTCCCTCGTTTGGTAGTTGGTTGTATCTCTTTTATAATTATATTATTGTTATTATTATTGTTATTAAGCTAAATATCACTTTTGGTCCTTAACTTTATTTTAGTTTTTGTTTTGGTCCCTTAACTATTATATTTTTTATTTTGGTCCCTTAAGTTACAAAAATACGAAATTTTAGTCTCCTAACTATTTTTTTTCACATTTACGTCCTTTAACATTATTTTAGTTTTCGTTTTGATCCTTTAAGTTACGAAAGTTACGCCAAATTCATCCCTTTCATCTGTAATCTTTTTAAACAATAAAGTCAAAATCATGCTCCTATCAGAGTTCTTATTAATGAAGTAGCATAATAAAAAATAATGGAGAAAAAAGATTTTCAATGACCTATACACACAAAATAAAGGGATTACAGATAGAACGGACGAAAGTGTCGTATTTTTGTAACTTAAGGGACCAAAATAAAAAATATAATAGTTAAGGTATCAAAACAAAAACTAAAATAAAATTAAGGGACCAAAAGTGCTATTTATCCTTACTATTACTACTAGCGGCAAGACGGGCGCTACCGTGCCCGTCTTTCCGCATTTCTATTACGCTACAGTATGAAATATTTTATCGCATTTTATTGTTTAATGTTGGTTTTAAGAAATTTGATTAAGCATTCCTTGTATTTTATTACACTAATTTTGAAAATGACATATTATTATTAATTAACAGTATTTAACGTCTATTGATATGTATACATATATGTTACTTTCTTTTAATAAAAAGAATTTGGATTTGGATTTACTTTTTAGAAATTGATTTAAGATATTTGATTTCACTATGAATTTACGTGTGTATATGTTAACCGCTATCAGGGAGAAGAAGTGCATAAGTTAAAAACGGTTGATATACACAAAAGTAGGGAGAAGTTAATTTATGGATAAGTATAAATAAAAGAGAAATAAAGGGTAAAATTGGAAGAAAAAAAGTCTACACCAAAAAGAGATATCCCTTTTATATATAGTTACAGATATAGATATATAAAAAAAAAAGAGACAAGCTCACCGTTATTCCTAGCCTTACAAGGGGAGGGTGTTTTCGTAACTTGCCGACCGCTCTAATCGTCATTCGTTCACAAGTGACCGACGTGGCTCCCTACCCTGTTTCTCTCGTTCCCTCGCAAAACCCTAACCAGAAACGAGCTCAATTGTAAATTCAATCTTGCATTTCAACGTTCCGCGATAGCACACTTCAAACTCCACGAGCAATAGTTTCGATCCAGTTGCCAACATGACTGCATCGTCCAAGAGAAATCACAAAGAGAAACCAATTCGCCGCAAGTAAGTTCTATCCAATTCCATTTTTTTTCCCGCAACCATGGTTTTATTTTATTTTATTTTTTTTGCTCCTGTTAGGTGGAGGGGGAAGGGCACATAATAAAGTGTGTGTGGGTGTTTAATGTTGTGATTACATGTTTACGATAGTGAAAGTTGTACAGGGAAGAGAAACCGGAAGAACCGGAATTGCCAAAATACAGAGATCGAGCTAAAGAGCGTAGGGAAGATCAAAATCCTGATTATGAACAAACTGAACTTGGATTTCATGCTGTTGCTCCTCCTGGTTCCGTTGATATTGGGTAAGGTTTCCACTACCTTCTGTTATATTTGTATTGTCCATTATTCTGTTTGGGTTCCCCTTTTTAATTAAAGCACGCACAAAAATGATTTTTTTTTCCTTCCTGTTTTGCTTACTCTGCATCAGTGATTGGTTTTCTAACATTGATAATGTTTGACAGGTCATCTGATGCACACAAATTGTCTATTGAAAAGAGCAAGTACCTAGGAGGTTCGTATTGTACTATTATTTGTTCTAAATTGACCAATTGACGTCTTAGTTTGCGAAGAAACAGTTAATCTAAAAGTTTGTTTTCTTTTCTTCTCTGCTAATTCTTGAGGATTTAGGTCTTTTTTGTATATGCAAAAAAAAAAATGCTACTACAATTACTATATAAGATTTGTTTCTGGGAAGTTTGTTACTCGAGAATCATATTTGAAGTACATTGGAAAGCTGGGCATAAGATGTAATGAAAATTCAAGATTCAATTGTCACTGTCATCCCAAACGTGACAACAATTCAACTAGAAAAAAACAAAGCCTTTTCCCACTAGATGGGGGTTGACTACATGGATCAAACGAAATTTTAATTCTCTATCATAAATCATAACTAATAATAGATCATTTAACTCTAAGACTCATAATTGTTTTGTCTATAATCTATTTTGGTCTCCTTCTATTCCTAGTTATTAGACTATCCTCTGTTTGCCTTACTCTTGTTTGCCTTACTCTCCTTATTGGTACATCTGTAGGTGTTCTCCACGCATACTCAAACCATCTAACATGAGTCTCTTACCAAATTTTCTACAATGGGAGATACCCCTACTTTTTCTCTAATGATTTTGTTCCTAGTCTGATCTTGTGTTGCGTGACCAACCCACTCATCCATTATAACATTCTCATTTGTGCAACACTAAGCTTACTTTTTCGTTGGCTCTTTACTGCCTAACATTCAGCCCCATGCAATATTGCAGATCTAATAGTTGTGTGATAAATTTTTCATCTAAGATTGAGTGGTACTTTTGTATCACAAACAAATACCCTAAAATGTTCCTCCATTTCATCCATTCTAGTTGGATCCTGTGGTTGACATCTCTTTTTCTCTGTTATTTTATTTTGTGAAATAGACCCAATATAATTAAACCATGAGACTTGCAAAATAGTACATTTTCCAATTTTCAGGTCCAAACTAGCAATTTTGTACCTCCTTCTAAAGCATCAATGATCTGTGTCATAAAGATTCAACAAGGTTCTATGTTGGTTATTAATTGCCTAAAACAACCCTCCTTTTTTTTGGGAAGGGTTTTCTGGTGCACATAGGCAGAATTGTCATCCCAAACATTGGTGATCCTAAATTTCTATATATTCTAGATTCTAATATCTCATGAATAGGTTTACTAGATGCTTGGAATTTTGAATTTCCTATGCTGCATGCCTCCATTATCTTTTCCTTTTCTGGTTTACATTCTTTTTCTTTTGACCACATTTTGAAATGCTTGCTTTATGATAGAGTATTTGTCTCTATTATCACAATCATTATTGTGGAATCATTATATATGTGAATGATTTTTGCTTTAGCTGAAAAATTAAGCCCTAATTTAAATGGTTATGCTAATAACTTAGCATGTTAGCTTTAATGATGTTGTTCAGGTGATGTGGAGCATACACATTTGGTCAAAGGTTTAGATTATGCTTTGCTGAACAAAATAAGAAGTGAGATTGATAAGAAGCCAGATGCTGGGGATGATGGTGATGGTAAATCCAGGTGAGTTTGAGTCAGAAATGTCAGTAATAGTAGCTATGTTGTTGTACTACTATGGATTAAAGTATTTTATGAATTTTAAAATTTGTCTATAGTAAATTTAATTTTTGTTATGTTCTTGTGTTTTCTGACAGAGCACCTAAGGAAGAACAACAACTGTCAATTCGCACGGCAACTGCAAAGGTTCTTTTGCAGATTTGTATAGAATAGGAACTGACGAATATATTTGCAGTTTAAGTTCTGAGATTGAAGCTGCTAGTTCAGGAATTATTGTTGCCTGTTGGTATTTATTCTTTTAATCTTTGTTTCAGTCAGTTTATCAGTGGATAGTCAAGCCACAGACCATTAGCAAGACAAATGAGATGTTCCTCCCTGGTCGAATGACATTTATTTTTAACATGGTGAGGATTTCTATTTTGTTGACAAGGTTATCGTGTTTTACAAGGGTATCATGGCTATTTCGCATTTTCAAAGCTCATTTTGTTGTGACGTTATTTGCTTATACTCTTATACTATCATAGAATTGGTGCATCTAGCAGCATGTATCTGTGTATACTTGTGTTCCAAGAAATTAGCATTTGGCAGTCTGTAATCTACATATGTCTTCAAATGCTCTTGTTTTGTGCGTCTTTGCGAGTGTATATAGCTAATCTTATAACCTATGTGAGAAATGAAATGAGTGATTCTTCGCTGTAGTTTATATGAACTGTGAAGACTCAAGATTAAACCATCAAAACATGTGACTTAATTAAAGAAGTTAAATGATGGTCATATGACTTGATGTTTTAGCCTTGAGCATACAGCATGTGATACCTGAACATTATAATACATAGTAATGAAGGGAAAGATCATTTGGGAAGTTCTGGGTTAAAACTCATGTCTGGACTGGTTGATCTAATCCTTTTATAACCTTTCTTTCTTTCTTTGTTTTTTTTTTTTTTTCAAACTTTCTGAAAGCAATTTTCTGACATAACTTCTTATTTTTAATCTGGTAGGAGGGTGGATACCATCATGATATTCCGACGACCTTGCACCGTAGTAAAGCTGACTGCCCAGTGCCTGAGGTTTATAATCATGCTTATTCCTTATGAAATTTACTCTTCAACATTTGACAGCTTGTCTATACTTACATTGTCTGATACACTTTGCTTTTATTTTGCTCAGGAAATGGTTACAGTTAATGTTGACGGATCTGTTCTAGATCGAATTGCTAAAATAATGTCATATCTTCGTCTTGGTTCTTCTGGGAAGGTCCTAAAGAAAAAAAAGAAGGAAAAAGATGCGAAAGGTACTGTTCTGAGAAGATCATTTGGGAATTTTGGTTATTATCTTCTAGATGCATGTTTATACTAGTTCATACAGTTTTCTTCTAAAAAATGATGCAGTTAGGTGCGTTATTGTTATTTTATGTAAAAGACCACAATGGCTTTTTTCACAACTTTTTTTGAAGTAGGGGAAAAGGCTTTTTCTGAGTTTGAGTCACATAGGTCAATGATTTGGAACACTTCTTCCTTGTTCGTTCTCTGTTAAAGAAATAACACTATAACAGGGAGATAATGAATAATAATATTCATTATATCCTTTCTGATATGCATTTTATTTTTTTTCAAAATTAGGAATTAATAATTAATAAATTCCTTGCACTCTTATTACCAGGGAAGATTTTGGCTGTTGGTAATGGATATGACAAAGAGGATAAGCCGGCAAAGGTTGAAGGTGTGGGGCCAAAGAATCAAACAGAAAGGGAATCCATCCTGCCACCTCCACCTCCCTTAAAGAAAAACCCTCTTCATACAATAGAGAAACAAGGTCCAGCTGTTGCTAGAACAGAAGATGATGACATTTTTGTTGGTGAGGGTGTTAACTATGAGATACCTGGTAAAGACTTGAGCCAAAGTCCTGTCTCTGAGGACATGGAAGAATCTCCTAGAAACAAGGAAAGACCTGTATATTTCACTGAACCTAGCTATGGTCCTATCCCTCCTCCTATGCTGCCTCAAGAATGGCAAGAATCGGTAAGTTGATGCTGTATATTTTCATTTTGAGTAGTTGGTTTACTTTTGGGGATATGTTAAAAAAATTCCATGCTCCTGTTTCCCCTTTAATAGAAGTTTTATAGGTTTAAATGACTACTTAGTCCCTATGCAATTTTTTGCTTTTGGTTCCTATCGACTTTTGCACATTGTTTTGGGCTTTCATTGTTCCAAAATGAGTAGGTTTAATCCCCGACATTAGATGGGTGATGTTAGTGGATGATGTGGCTATAATCCCCCCCACCCAAAAAAAAATTTAGTCTTTAAATGATTAATTTATTATGATTAAAATATAATCGAAATTACCTTCTACTGATCCGAGATAAAAACATACATGTATGTAGAAACATCACTAATATCTCTAGTAACAGAGTAAGGAATTGTTTCCAGCTTTCCTTAGTCTGTGCCTCCAAGAAAGTACTAATCATTGTGGTCTCTTTCTATTATGATTAGTAGTGACCCCCATATTTAGTCTTCAAATGGGAACCATCTACCTTAATAAATGGCTAGTAAGCAATAAGATACCCTTTATTGCCTCCCACCAAACACATGCAGAAACTACCAAACCTAGGTTTGATGTTGGGACAGATTTCTCCAATCAAATGTTGCAAGTTTTCTCAAAATTTGCCCTTCTCAATTTAGCACTATAGCTTCATAGCAATGTATATTGCTTACTTGCATTCCCTTTCACCATGTCTTTTGCAATTTGTGTTGCCTTCAATGATCATGGCATGGTGATACCAGCTAAATATATATCGTCAATGATTTCGTTTTATTTAAGCTTATTATTATTGCCAGGCTTTAGCTTATACACCATCACCTTGGCCACCGACTTAGACTTTGCATTGTTTCTATCAAATACCCTACTGCAAGTCTGGTTGTACATGTGTGAATGTTTCTTGCCTTGCTTACAAGGCACATAAACCCACAATATCCCTTGCATTATCTCTACCTCTGACAACATCATTTTTAACAAGTTTCAGCTCCCTCACATTTAATACAAAATGCTCCTTGAATTCAGCTAATGATGAGTATTCTATACCCAATTTGAAATCTTACTAAGCTTTTCTTTTCTATATTTAGGATAAGGTTAAGTATATTTTTGGTCCCTATATATTGGCAAAATTTGATTTTGGTCCTTACAAAAATTTTATTCATTTTGTCTCTAAGAAATTCAAAAATTGTGTGCTTTTAGTTTTTGGTAAGAGACCAAAGACTAATGAGAGATTAAAAAACACTATTTTTGTTAAATATAGGGACTAAATTTTTTTTTGCCAATTTTATAAGGGTTTGGGCATGGATGGAGGAAACCGGTATATTCCGTTGTGAGGAGAGTAGATCAGATAGAGGGTAGCCCAGTAGCTAGAGGTAGAAGAAGATCAAGAAAAACTATAGGCAAAACTATTAAGAAGGACTTAGAGGCCAATGGTTTCACTATAGACGTGATTCATGACAGACAACTATGGCGTCGGGTGATCCATGTAGCTGACCCCACCTAGTGGGATAAGGCGTGGTTGTTGTTGTCATAGGGATTAAAAACATATTTAACTCTTTAGGATGTCTAGGTTTAGTAATTGAAACCATCTTCATTCACCATTGTCCAATTCATCACACATGTATTCATTCTCTATAACATGTATGTTGTAATCTAGTATGCATTGGAACATGTACGGTATTTTTTACTCATTATTGGAATTTTTTTTTCATATCCTTATCACTCCTACCCTTGTCACATTCCTTCCTGTCTTTATTACACCTAGCTATATTTGCCTCTTGACTAGGCTTTTTTGCAATTCCCTCCAACATTTTCCTCTTGACTAGCCCCTCTAAAATAGCATCCTTGAGTCTTTTTAAACAGAACTCCATGCCCCAGTTTGTATTTAAAATTCTTACTCAACTTTTCTGTCCTAAATTAGGATATCTAGGTTTTGTATATGAATTAGAACCATCTTCACCACTGTCCAACTCATCACACATGCATTCATAATCCATAACATACATGTTGTCTATATGTTGGAATGAACTTCTTAGTATGAATACCCTTAATTTCCATTTCCCCTTCATTCTCATCATCTTCATCACCTAGCCGTTCATTATCATGCATTGGAACATCTATAATATTTTGTTCTCATTATGAGATTTTATTTGCTCACATTTTCTTCTTTACGCACAGGGCCTCATTGTAGGCACTGTCATCACTGAGTTGTTTTTCAAAACCTCTGTTTTCAATGTGACTACTTCCCCCATTCTCAAATCCATTCCATTCTCAAATGTCCTCACTTTACTTAAAATAAACTTCTTCGACACTATTATCACTATTGTGAACTTCACCCATATTATCATCCCTGCCTTCATTAGATTCCTTACTACTTTAACATACATACCTGCGTTTGTCTCTTGATTAGTCCCTTTGCCAGCCCCTCTGAAACCCAAATTCCCCTATCCCATTACCTTGTTCAGTGGTCCCTTCGTAAACATCACCACTCTCTTCGACTACAATATCATGATTTTCATCCAGTTTAAGTTTTGCACTGGGTATTGGGTTTGCTACCCGCATATCTTCTACAAATATGAGCCTCACACCCATTGTGAAATTAATGATGTTTATGGAATGATTGTCCTAACATAAAGAATTCAACCCATCTTCAAGTCTTGACCCGACTATTTTCTACCACAACGTTACAGCATTCTCATTCCTTGTTTTATTGGCAAATGACCTGATTTCAAAGTATGACCATGTATCTATGTCCATTATGATATGCACAGATGCCTCCTCCCTTATAAATCAACTTGGACTCCTTCACAAATGCTCCACTATGGTGAATCTCCAATGTAAAACTCATGCATTTAGTAGGAATTAGTCATAAAACGATATTTATTAACCTTGATCAAAGACTCCTATAAATCTTCTAATTTGGATTTTGTCCCCACACCCATTAAACGCTGACTAAAACGTTAAGGAAAATTTCGGTTGTTATGGACATTTTGTCCCCACATGCTTTTAATTTCTTAAGCAAAAAACTGGTTGCAAGGAGGAAACACTAACACCAAGCCCAGGATCCACCAACAGCTTTGTCATGCCTTGAGCAAGCACATGCCCCACCCTTCGTCAACTTCATTCCATTGAGAGTTTTGTCCATGCCTCATACGTCAACTTTGTTTTCTCTAAGGTAGATGAACTTTAGGGAGTGTCAATCCTCAGCGAGACCTAGATAAAGTCCTCGAAGGATAAAGCTGATCATATGTGCTTAATACAGCTATACCAAAAAACCCCAAAGTTATACAAGAAACTTAAAATAACCTACCTGGTACAAATCAGATGCCAAGTGGCATCAAGCATGCCATATGGGATGAATGTTGACACATGGCAATGATATGTGGCCTTCCATTAATCATGTGATCAGTTAACTTCACTCACTTGACATGGGATTAAAACCCCTCTCTTTGGAACAATGAGGGACCACAACTATGTGGATAGGGTAGGGAGACCAAAAGCAAAAAGTCACTTGTTTGTATGGACTTAAGATATTTCCTAACTTTATATGAACTTGAGACCTATTCATGAAATTAATTACTGTTTGTGCTTCTCTTTCACAAGATTTATTCTGCTTCAATTATGTTTGATGGTGTATTGAGTTCCTATCTTTTTTGATTTCACTGTCTGGTCTCAGAATGGATATGATGTAATGCAAACTCAAGCCATGGTAGGTGGCTACCAAGGGGAATGGCAGGAGTACCAGTATGCTGAACAAATGGCTTACCCAGATCAATATCTTCAGCAAAATATGCAGGCTTACGACGTGCAAGCAGGTTTAAATATTCCACCAGATCCACGCTTTATGACTCAAGAAGAGAAGGATCGAGGTTTAGGATCAGTGTTTAAGCGAGACGACGAGAGACTTCAACAACTGAGGGAGAAAGATGCTCGTGAGAAAGATCCCAACTTCATCTCGGAGAGTTACTCTGAATGCTACCCAGGGTATCAAGAATATAACCGTGAGATAGTGGACAGTGATGATGAAGATGACTTGTCCAAAATGGATATGGGTGGAAGGGTAAGTAACATTTGGTTCACTTATGAGGAAAAACTCCGTATTTCTTTTAATTTAGCTGATGTGGTATACAATATATCTTTTTCCTTATCTTTATACATTGATAATTGCATTTATCTCAAAATGGCTATTTGAGAAAAACAATTTTGATGGAGTCATATTGTTGTCCGCTTCGAAATTGTAACCTAATGATGTGGCGAATGATACAATATTGAAATGTTCACTCTCAACAGGCAAAGGGTCGTCTTCATAGATGGGACTTCGAAACTGAAGAGGAATGGGCCACCTACAATGAGCAGAAGGAAGCAATGCCGAAAGCTGCATTCCAGTTTGGTGTGAAGATGCAAGATGGTAGGAAGACGCGAAAGCAAAACAAGGATCAGAAGCTCAACAACGATTTGCACAAGATCAATAAGATACTTGCCAGAAAGAAGATGGATAAGGAGACGAATGGTGAGGTTGACCATTATGACGATGAACCGCAGCCTGGAAAGAAGCTTCGAATATGAGTCACTAATTACCACATTGTAATATTCATATAATTAGATTCTATTTATATCTGAACATGGTGATGTATTAATATTATATATTTTTTCCCTTCTGTAGAAACCTTATTCTGGCCGTTTTGTCATGTTCATAGAATGAAAATAAATGGAGTTAAGATCAACCGAGTATGTAGTTAACATCAACTAGTGTTCATGAAAAGTGAGAACCTGTAAATTTTTATGGGAGGTTAAGAGTTTAACATTTTGACTATTCAAGGCTGGCTGCCGAATGGTACTAAATGGTTCGATGTCAAGACTAACATGCAGGGATTTTTTTAGTATTTTTTTTTTTTTGGTCCTGATGGCCCAACGGTTTACTACGTACTCTAAAGAGCGCTAAAAATGGGCGTAGCGGGTTCGAATCCGCGTTCAAGTGACAAATATTTTGTCAGTTGTGCTAAGCACCACAGACAGGGATTTTTTTAGTATGTTAATATTGTTGAGGATTATGTTTATTGATATAAAAAGTAATTCATGATTTTCATCTGAACACTTGGATGCAAATGAATTTTTTATTTTTATTTTCAACATTTATCTTTTCTTGTGAATTTTGACTCTCCACACTTCTTTTTTATATATATATATGGAACGATTCAAGTGAGAATATTTTGCAATTGTGATTTGCAATTGTGAGAAATGAGAACAGTTAATCATAACTGTTTGATTAAATTTAATTAAAATCAATGATTTAGATCATATTTTATTAAAAATAGGCACGCAACCTTCACCTTCTTCCTCTTTTCTGAGTGTCTTCCTCATCCGCTCCAGTAGCCATACCCCTGTTACGTTTAAGACTTCGGTAGTGTTTGATTTGAGGGAAATATAGGGGAGGGGAGAGATTATTTTAAATTTTGTAATTCAATTTTTTTTAGGGGAGGGTAGGGAAGCAAAATCCATCTTAACTCAATTTTAGCTCCCCTCCACTATTGGGGTTTTTTGGAGGGAAGGAGAGGAGAGATTAAATCATTTAAAATAAAATTACTTAAATATCCTTATATATAATACTATCTTTGGTCCTATATATAAAAAAAATTCAAAAAAAAAATGGTCCTATTTATATGAAAATGTCATAAGTTTTTAGATATATTAATTACTATAGTGACTTTTATAATCTTATTTCATGTTTCCTAAAACTTTGCACAAATGCTATTAATTTATGCAGTCCTACCTCATCAATTCGTGTGTTTTCAACATGAACGCTCAATACAAACGTTGCACACTATTGGCGCAAACCCACAGTGGCTCAACGTGAACATTGCTGCCTCGATTCCAGTCGTTCAACGCACCACGGTGCGCAGTTGGGGTCCCATCATCACCAGTCGGCCGCAGCTCCTTCCACAACGCGACTGGGTCGCGCTGCCCCCTCTCTGTGATTTTGTTGCCTACCATTAGGATTTACACTTTTGAATTTTAAAGTCTGGGGCAAACATGTTTGTTCGAAATTCAGAGATGACGCCGGTTAGAGTTAATCGTGATTACAGGATTAGATTGGATTGTAGTTAGGTTCTCTTCACGTGCTTTTTTTAATAAAAAGATAATCTAAGCCATCGGTTTAAATTAACTAGAATCTAATGGTTATAATTTGTTGTTCTCATTTATCAAAATAGCAAAGTGTTCTTACTTGAGTCGTCCCCTATATATATATATATATATATATATATATATATATATATATATATATATATATATATATATAAATATATATAAATTAAGTTTCATGTTAAATAATCTTGTATAAAGAAAACTAAATAATCATATGTTGGTATACGCCTTTTTAAGTAACTTAAAAAAAAAATCTTGTTTTATCCCAAATTAAGTTGTTTTAAGTGCGCATTAAATCATCGGGTAAGTAATTATTGATTCTCCAATCCTATTTATGCATTCAAACATTGATTTTGCAATTGAATATTGTTAGTTTGATTTATTGTTTGTAATTTACTCCACTTACTATGGACGATATGGTGTTCTCAGCGGAGCGGCCAAAAAGGCCACCGACCAAACCACTTGACGACGGGGGCTGGTAAAGCGACTTATGCGAGTCAATGCTCTTTCAGGGATAAACTTATGGGGAACTGAACAACAGTGCCACCATGAGAAAAAAATGATCTTGTTTAGCAAGGTCTAGTGACGATTGATCATGAAGGGGGGAATAGGCTACTACCACGTGTTCATATTGCTGATAGTATTTTTAAGGAACTATGTGGTCCTTGGGAGAAAGCGTTAGTCGTTAAACTCCTAAGGAAGAATGTTGGCTTTAAGGTCATGCAATACAAACTCCCTCTACATGGAAGTTAATGGGTGGATTTGATCTGATGGATGTGGATAATGGTTTCTTCATGGTGAAGTTCGACATGGCAGAAGATAGAGAGTAGGTGATTGGGGTGGACCTTGGATGATCTTTGACCACTACTTAGCGGTGTCTAAATGGAGTCCAACTTTTGTCTCATCGCCGGATAAGATAGAGAAGACACTCGTGTGGGTTAGATTCCCGAGTATGAACCTGGTCTATTATGATGAAAGTCTTCTATTGGCTATGGCTTCAGCCATTGGACAACCCGTGAAGGTGGATAACCACACCCTGACGGTGGAAAGGGGCAGATTCGCCAGGGTATGTGTGGAGATTGACCTAAATCAACTCGTAGTGGGGGCAAGATTTGTATCCGAGTCGTTTGGTACAAGGTGGCGTATAAAGGTCTTCATATTATTTGCAGCCGCTGTGGATGCTACGACCATGTAACCCACAACTGCACAAGCTAGGAGTCATCGGCAGCCAGAAAAGGAGGTATGGAGAAGAGGCCTGAAGAAGGAAATAATTCAGAATCAAAATCCAATCTCACTGATGGCGGGAATTAGACGAAAGATATTGCAAATAAGGAAGGTAGTAATGAGAATATTGCAGGAGGGGACCCACATGGAGATTGACTTGCAGTACCAAAATTAGGGGGGTGTCAACAAAAGGGGAGGGGAACCAATTAGCAATCCTGGTGGAATCTCAAATCGATTCTCTTCCCTCTTTATTGCAGAGAGAGAATGTTCAAATGGGACTCAGTTGAATAAGGAAAAAGAAAAGGGCCACATGCAGAATCTGAAAGGCAAGCAGGTATTTATGGCAGGGACAAGCCTGGGACCCACGGTGAAAAACTGGTACAAGAAACGACAACGCCGTGATGATGGGCCAGTGAAGTCAGCGCCAGGACCCAGCGTTTTGTTTCAAACTGGAAGTACAGCATGGAAAACGTGGGCTAATCAGAAAAAGTAATCTCTCAATCATGAGCAATCACCCATTAATGCTGCCCCAACCATCAGGTCTGAGGTTGGACCATCAAAGTCCAATCAAGTATTGAGGAAAATCAATGGGACGGTTATTATGACATAGGAAATGGGGCGAAGTCTATCGTACGCATGCGTCACGTGGAGGGCTGTCGCTACCTATTTGTGGATGACAGTGAGGATGAGGGAGATCCAAAACAGTTGGACCAAAACATTGGGCCAGGTGGGCTTGGTCTCTCCGTTCTCAATACTCTCACGGGGTTTGCTTGCTGGGTGCACCCAACATCATGGGCGAACTGACTAAAATACGCCCGGTAAAATTAGAACATTTTTTTCCTTCATTCGTATCACTCGCAAATAGTATATTTGTGTGTGTCGCAAATATGCTATTTGCGAGTGATGTTTGAGACTCGCAAATATGCTATTTACGAGTGAACAATTTTTTTTTCACTCGCAAACAGCTTATTTGCGAGTGAAAAAAAAAATTACACCCGCAAATAGCTTATTTGCGAGTGTAAGAATTTTTTTACACTCGCAAATCGGCAATTTGCGAGTTGAAAAAAAATAACGCGAGAAAGTCCTTCTGCTGCGAAGCACCCTGCAGGCCTGTACTCAATCAGCCTTTCTACTGCGAAGCACCCTGCACGCAATCACAATCAGCCTTTTTTTTTGGGGTAAACCTCAACCCTGCGAAGCACCCTGCAGTGTGCACCCAATCAGCCTTTTTCTTTTTTCTTTACTCGCAAATTGCAAAAAATATTTCACTCGTAAATTGGCAATTTGCTAGTGTAAAAAAATTCTTACACTCGCAAATAGCATATTTGTGAGTGTAAAAAAAATTCACTCGCAAATAAGCTATTTGCGAGTGTACAAATTTTTACTAGCGGTATTTTAGTCAACTCGACCAAATATTGGGTGCACCCACCAATTTGCTGGGTGCCTTTAGAAAAGCCATACTCTCACACACATAGGGCCATTGAACAACCCGTTTGGCAGTAGTGAAGTGGAAGCTCAGAGTGCTAAGGATGTAGCCCATCAGCTTGATACTTCCATGCAGGCCCAACATGAGGATATGGAGGAAACGTAGACCTCTGGACCATCGGCTACCTCTCCTCTTATAATTTTTCCATGTCAGGACTAAATGATTTAGTAGTCCTTTGTTAGAAAAATGTCTTTTACCTTCTCTACTAATGACACCTCTAATATTCCAACAAAGGACTACTAAATCATTTAGTCATGACATGGAAAAATTATAAGAGGAGAGGTAGCCGATGGCCCAGAGGTCTACGTTTCCTCCATATCCTCATGTTGGGCCTAACACAAGCCAATGCTAGTTGCTCTAATGGAGACCCATTACCATTTCTCTAGGGTGTCCACGTTTTTGGATAGGCTTGGTTATGAAGGTTGTGCGATTTCCGAAGCCATGGGGCATGCGGGTGGCGTGTGGTAGTTGAAGAGCAAGGGTTATCCTTATGTTATTAATGTGCTTGATATTTATTATCAAGCTGTCACTATTTCCTTGAAGCATGTAGGGAGAAGGTGGTACTTCTCAGCTGTATATGCTAACCCTCACTTGGTGAATATAGATCATTTGTGGGAGTATCTGAAGGCCATGCGTACTTGTATCCTTGGCCTTGGTTACTCATGGGTGACTTCAATGAGGTTCTTCTCCCCTCTGAGGTTTGTGGGGGCGATTTTCTTACTACCAGAGCCGCCAAATTTTCTACTGTTCTTGATGAGTGTAGACTTATAGATTTGGGAGCTACTGGTAGTGCCTTTACGTGGCATAGGAAGGAAGAAGGAATTCAGAAGGTTGCTGAGCAGTTGAATAGAGCTATCGGAGATTGAAAATGGCAAACCCTATTCCCTGAGGCTTATGTGGAGAATCTTATCTGGTCCTATTCCTACCATCGACCTATTCTTCTCAGAGGTACTTGTTTTATTCCAGATAGAAAAGCTAGACCCTTCCGCTTCCAAGCTGCTTGGTTGACCCACAAAGAGTTCTCTGGTGTCGTCCATAATGCTTGGGTGAAAGGGAACCACCAGGTCCCCTCTAGCCTGGCACAAGTTCAATTAGATGCTTTGGAATTTAATGAGGAGGTGTTCGGTAATATATTCAGAAAGAAAAGGGACATTGAAAACCAATTGAGGTATGTCCAAAAGCGCTTAGAGACAGTTGATTCCACCAGATTGGTTCTTAGAGAGGCTGAGCTTCAGAGGGAGTATAGTGATGTTTTAAAACAGGAGGAGCTCCTTTGGTACCAGAAATCCAGAAGACAATGGATGAAACTCGGGGATCGCAACAACAAATTCTTCCATACCAGACTATCGTGAGGAGGAGGAGAAATAAAATCCAGGGGCTGTTCCTGGATAATGATGAATGGTGTACGGGCTAGAGAGACTCTAGCAAGAGGCCATTAATTTCTATCAGAACCTGTTTCAGGAGGACCCCCTCACCACTCCCCACAGCCTATAGGTAGATTTGTTGCCTAACCTTTTTGATGCAGAGCGAAAATCATTGATTGCTCCAGTGTTGAAGGAGGAAGTAAGAGGCGCGGTTTTCTCTATGAAATCCTTTAAAGCTCCAGGTCTAGATGGCTTTCTACCTTTTGTTCTTCAAACACTTTTGGGACATCGTCAGTGAGGATCTTTGGCACATGGTGAGGCAAGCTTTCTCGTTGGGGCGCATTGAGGATTCCCTTGCAGAGACTCTTCTTGTGCTTATTCCCAAAGAGAATAGCCCAACAAGGTTGAAGAATCTCCGGCCGATTAGCTTGTGTAATGTTGCCTTTAAGGTCGTGACCAAGGTGCTCATTCATCGCCTTCGACCCTACTTAGATCACCTGATTAGCCCTCTTCAGATTAATTTCATTCCCAAGAGTGAGACCTCAGGCAATGCTATTCTGGCTCAAGAATTAGTCCACTACATACAACATTCTTGGTCTAAGAAAGGTATGATTGCTTTTAAAATTGATCTTGAGAAGGCCTATGATAGAATCAATTGGAATTTTCTAGAGCTAACATTACAGGAGTTTGGATTCCCTATGGCTACTATTAGCTTGATCATGAGTTGTGTAATAGCTAGCAACTTGGCTCTCCTCCGAAATGGGGAAAGAACTGAATCCTTTAAGCCCTTGAAAGGTCTTCAGCAAAGGGATCCTCTCTCTCCGTACTTATTTGTCCTTTACATGGAGAAGCTGGCCCTGAGTATTGAACACAAAGTAAATATAGGATCTTGGCATCTGGTGCATGTCCTAAGGAGTGGGGCCGACCTCTCTCATCTCCTCTTTGCAGATGATGTCCTCCTCTTCTGCGAGGCGAGCACTCAACAAGTCCAAGTGGTGATGGATACCTTGGATGACTTTTGCACTGCATCAGGGTTGAAAGTGAACATTGCCAAATCAAAAGCTATGTGCTCTAGAATGGTTCCAGGGGACAGAAAACAAGCAATAAAAAAATGTATCTTCGATTAAGCTAGTGGCAGACCTGGGAAATTACTTGGGCTTTCCTTTAATTCAGGGGAGAGTGAACAAGGATGCTTGTAATGCCCCGACTCTGATCAAAGCATTAACGTAGCAAAATTTTTGCTTGGGATTATAAACCATGGAGAGTAAAACTTTTGGAAAATAGTACTTTGGCTAAATATAATCTTTGAATACGTAAAGATATTATAAAAGAAATTTGCTAATAAAAGACCTTTATCAAAATTACAACCCAATTTCAGTATAATACAAAAGACTTATATGACTCGTCATCCGGTTACGACATATAAGGAAGTCTCGCGTAAAGGCAAGACTGAGCATCTTGACATTGCTCTCAGCTTCTCCCAAATGCTAAGTACCTGAAAACAACGCCCCAACATAGTGAGTTTATAAGACTCAGTAACATAGAACTAACATAAAACACTTTACCGTTGTTTTCAGCCATACTTGGTGTGTTAAGTATGAAAAACTCCTCCCAGCAGAGACATAAACATCTACATCAATCTAGCGTATATAAAATATAGGCATACACTAACTTTAGCATCCTTAATTAAGACATACAAGCATTCAAACCATCAGAACTATTCCTAAGTGTCAACTTAATTACCTTGCTCCTATGCATACCTAAGGATATACGTCTTCTAGACTGAGAATAAAAGCTCCACCCCTTCCTTAGTATCTCGACTAGGGCTTTGTAAGTATTATAGACTTACCTTAGGGATACACATATGTGCCTAAATTTTAAGCATTCAAACCCTTATAACAAGGAGAATCAATTGGGGTTAGGACCCCTTAAAGTAAGGACCAAGATCACAAGCCAAACACATCAAAATAGGGCAAGAAATGGCAAAAAACAGTACACAACACGGCCTGGCCATGCTGCACAACACGATCGTGCCAGGTTGACAGCATTTCCAAAAACTCTGCAGAATTTTTTCTGCAGAAGAATGTCAAACTTTGGGATTTTATTAAAATACCAAACGAAGTCGGATTTGGGTAAATGACCATTCGTTGGAAAGCTTAGGATTTATAGTTTATGAATCTAATTTTTATTTTAGAACATAACCACCCAGTTAGTGCAGTTCAACAAACGAACACACTGATGTCAGAAAAAAGGACATCTACTGTCCCTTAACTTGTAACTTCAATATCTAATTCAATTATTAACCTTTCAAGTGATTCTTATGCTCATTTTGAAGCACCTTGAGTCTAGTTTCTCATGAACTAAACCGCATCCCAATTGGAGCTCTGTGGAACTCGTAATGGGGCAAACATCACACAGATATTTGTGGGGGTTAGGGACAGCAATTAACCCTCCTCCAATCACAACAAGAATTCACAATTTGTTAGCTCAAACATTAAGCCACTTCATACACAATCAATACAGATAAAATTAAACATAATCAAACTAAAATTAAGCACTCCAAGCCCTTACATAAACAACACTTCAAATTGATTCACACAACATTGGTATACCAAAAGAAGATGAGTTCTAAGATAAATCCTTTTCTTTTAGAACATTACTCAAACATCTAATATGCATTTTAAGATCTATTTGACCTTCATAACCATGGAAACTCATCAAGCACAAGGATTTAACAAAAACCCTAAACACACCCTATAATGAGAGGTTTTGAATTTGGGAATTCTATGTTACCTTAGGATTTGAGGGATTTGGGGATGAAATCCCTAATTTCTAGGGCTTGGGGTCTCATCCTCCATGATTTCTCCTTGCCCTAACCTCCATGGGAGCTTGATTCCAAGCTTCAATCCTTGCTTCTTCTTCCCTTGTTCTTCAATCTCTCCTTGATTTCCCTTGAATCTTCCCTGGAGCTTCTCCTTCCTCTATCTCCCTCTCCTTCCTCTTCTCATGCACCTTCTTCCTCTCTCTGCCATGCTCTCTCCCTCTCTCCCTTCCTCTTCTTCTTCTCTCTTCTCCCACGGTTTCCTCTTTCTCTATTCTTCTCCTCTTCTTCTTTTCTTTCTCTTCATTCTCGGCCTCTCTCTTCCTTTCTTTCTATTTCTTCTTTCTATTTTCCATTTTTTCTTCCCTGATGTGTGTGTGTGTGTTTTTTAAGAGAAAGAGAGAGTGCTTGTGTGGGCTAAGGAGAAGTGAGGTGTATGGTGGGGAATAAGACATGGTTTGATTAAAATTAGCTAACAAATCCTAGTTTAATTTCATAATTTACCCTTTGTTTCTCACTAGAACCTTAGGTAAATCAATCAGTTAAAACTACCCATGAATAAGTAGTCCCACATTTTCTTAATCCTTGGAAAAAATTACTATTTTACCCCTAAGTTCCAACTTTGCTTTAAATCACTAGATTAGAGGCTGTTAACCTTGTTAATCCTTAGAAATTAAATCCCTTTTTCACTTAGGGTCTTTAATTACTAAGCTTAGGGAAAGTTGAGGTCTTACAATACTTATGAAAATCTCATAGAAAAAATGCATAGAAGACTAGCTTCTTGGAAGTGGAACCTCCTTAATAAGGCAGGGAGGGCTTGCCTTGCTAAATCAGTTACTATAGCTATTCCAATCTATACAATGCAAACACATCACCTTCCTCGAAGTGTGTGCAACCATATGGACAAGATTATGAGGAGCTTTATTTGGGGTGGAGATGGTGTCTCTCGCAAATGGAACTTGGTTAGTTGGAAAAGAGTTACTTCTCTACGACAAAATGGTGGGCTTGGTATTAGGGAGGCTCGAACAACCAATCTAGCTCCACCAGGAAAGTTGGCTTGGAGTATGTTATATGATACTCACAAATTGTGGGTTAATGTCTTGGCCCACAAATATCTCTAGTACAAGTTCATTTGGGTCGTGGGCCACATTAATAAATGCTTCAGTGACTTAGCGTGGAATCATGAAGGCGGTGGAGGCCCTTTGCGACGACATTACGTTCCGGATTGGAGATGGGTCCACTAGCATTTGGTACAAAGATTGGACTGGACAGGGGTATCCTTGCCAAGCTGTAGACTTCATGAATATTGAGGACTCGACGTTGACGATCCACGATGTGGGTGGCAATGGTTATTGGGATTACGGTCAACTGATGACTAATGTTCCACCTGACCTGTTGCAGCATTTCATGTGCAACCCACCTCCGACCACTTTCAACGATGCCATCCCAGATTGTGGGTTTAGAGTGGAAACAAGAACGGGGTTTACACTAGTGCCTCAGTGTGCCACTGGCTTCTAGCAAGAAATAGGAATTGGGACCCCTAATGTTAATTGGAGCTGGATTTGGCGAAATGGAGCGCCAGCCAAGATCCAGCATCTATTGTGGCTTTGTGCACACCAAGCCTTACAAACTAACAAGCTCCGGCACCATTGTAGTTTAGCAACCTCTCCTCTTTGTCCTCGGTGTTCAACGAATGACGAAGACATTCTTCACTGCCTTCGTGATTGCCCCCATTCGAGGGAGATTTTTTTGTGTTTGAACCTTGTTTCTCATCTGGTTTCGCTACGGCTACTGATACGGTGGAATGGTTGAAATCGATGGTTTGTGGTGGTGCGACCACCTTGTTTGTGGCCACGTTGTGATGGTTGTGGCGTTGGCGTAATAACTTCATCTTTGAAGATCAACACTGGACGGTTTGTGAGGTGATTCGTAAAATAAAAAACTCCCATGATGAATTCCTAATTGATTTTTCGGCTAAGACCACTGTTACAAAGACGGTGCGGTTGCTGGCACACTAGACTGCCCCTCCACCCAGTTGGGTGAAAGTTAACACCGACGGGAGCTGCTTTGATGGTATAGGAACTATTCGATCGGGCGGCTTGATCAGAAATACCCAGGGTGATTGGATTAGTGGTTTTTCCAGCCATGACGGAACCGGAGATCCCCTCCATGCCGAGTTGCGGGGAGTGTTACATGGTATCACTCTTCCCATCGATTGTGGTTTTGAGCGGATAGTTTGTGAAACCGATTCTCGTGAGGCCATCACTTTGATACAAAACAGAGCTCATCATATGTTCCACTTCCATGAGGCTACCATTGCCAAGATCGTAGAGGTGCTTGATAGAGGCAAAGAGATCCACATCAGTCATGTTTTCCGTGAGACAAATGTGTGCGCGGACTTCCTTGCACCAGAGGGTGTTAAACGATCTTCGAGATTCAGAATTTGGAGCTCCCCTAGTGGTCTGGGTTCACTGTTGCTGCGGAATGTTTTAAACATTCCCCCTTAATCTGTTGTTGTTTTTTTTCCCTTTTCTTTTGAATTTTGTACTTCACCAACAAAAAAAAACATTGATTTTGCTTATATGTCTCCAATTTTAGTATTTATTTCACTCTAATTTTTAACGAGTACCTTCAATTGTTGCAGTGTATTTTTAACCTGTATCAGATACGAACGGTTGAGGGAGACCCTCTTAGGGCAGCCATTTCCAATGCCGCTCCTCCTCATCTGGTAAGTTAATATTAACTCATGATATTACGTATTAATTCATTGTGTTTTTCATCGTTTACTTAATATGTTAAGTTATTATTTGTAGGTGATGACCGAGAACATTATTGAGATTCTCTGGGGCCTGATTAACAGCAGCGCAGTAGTTGAAGGGATCACGGTCTAGGGAGGTAATCTCTAGGCATTGGTTGAGGTGCAGCGTGCATTCACATATCAAAGGAGGAAGAGTACTCATTTTTATTTTGTTTTAACTTTTATTTTTTATTTATCGTTCTATTTTGCATTTATAATTCTTTATGCACGAATACATTATTTTTATTTTAATGTATCTATTTTATTATCATATTTAATCTTTTTATATATATATATATATATATATATATATATATATATATATATATTGCACGAATGCACTATTTGACCGTGTATTAATTATATTTTTTTCGTATACCTATTTTTTTACACTTGCATACGGGGAAACATTTGAAAATAAAAAAAGTTCTCTTTTGAAAGTTAGCTTCCGAAAGCAAGGATACATTCCGAAATTTTAACTTTGAAATGCATATACCATATGTTCCGGAAGTTCAAGAAGGTTGAGGACATTCTAAAGCCTTTTGGAACTTAACTTATGGAACATGTTATATGCATTCCAGAGTGGAATATATATTTACTTCTGGAATTTTGGAATACATTTCAAATTAAAATATACGTTTCGAAAGCAAACTCTTGAATATGGGTATTTTGGGGGAAAACTTGGAGCGCAAGAAGTGTATTAGAAAAGTGGGGGTGCAAATAGCAACATCAAAACTTTTACCCATCCAATACCCATAGTTTTGTGGATATAGGTTAGACGCTGTAATTTCCAGCCCTATCTATAATCGACAATCATTAGTACACAAAACGTATAAGAATTAACCATATTACATTGGTTTCTTATATAACATGTGTAAAATATGAACGCGGAGGCAATATTGCAAATCATATGCGAGTTAGACAATTTACGCGTAACATTTTACACCGGTTATTTAAACAACCGGTGTAAAATGTTAACGCGGTGGCAATTTTATAATTTACTAGTTATTTTTTCTAAATATTTTACACCGGTTGTTTAAAAAATCGATGTAAAAGTTTTAAAATTTAAATTTTATACCGGTTTGCGTTAAAAACCGGTGTGAACATAAACCCTTACATTATCACTCTCACGAAGAACCACCTCCTTCATTCTCTCACTCTCACGAAGAATCACCACCACCACCTTCCTCTGACAGTCATTCTTCTGTTCGCCTTCCCTGGTAAAGCTCTGTGTCTCTCTATTTCTCGTTTTTGTTCTCCTTCCTCTTTCTCTCGTTTTCGTTCGCGTTCTCATTTTCGTTGCCGTTTTCGTTCTCATTTACGCAACTGTTACTGTTGCCGCTGTTTTCGTCTCCTTTACTGTCACCGCTGTTCTCATTTCACAGGTATGTTATTTCTAAAAAACTCTTATGGCTGGTTTGTTGTTATTGTTGATGAAGTTGATGAACTCGCTTCTCGTTTTCTTTATTTTTTTTTTTGGAATTCAGTTACCAATGTTTCTTGGTTTTGTGATGAACTTGATAATATTAGATCCTTTTTGTAGTTGATTCCATATCCTTAAAAAAAAGTAGTAGTTTGCATGCATATTTGTTTCCATGTCCTTGGATTTTAAGTTTTATTTACTTAGTTTATTTTCTGTTTTGATGATACTCCTAGTGATGAAATTGCTCTTTTTTTCCCCTTCCTATTTTGACAATAGACGATGTCTTCAGAGGAAAACCGTGATTGTGGGGGCGTCGTACTTGGATGGCTTCGAGGAGGTCACTTCCGTCTATGAGGATTGAGGGCTGCGATCCTCGTCTTCGCGATCCTCATCGCAATTTGATCGTTAGGGCGTATGCAGATCTCCGTGTCGGTACTGATCGTTGGGGTCCGAATCATCGTATGCGCATGGTTCAAAGAAGACCACCCTTTCCCAGGAGGCCCGTAGCTGCTAGGGAGGTTCGTCGAGGGCTGGACATTGTTCAGATCCCCAGCGATGACGATGAGATTGAAGAGTATACTCCATCCACACCGGAGTATTCTCCCATCGCACCCAAGTACACTCCATCGACTCCTTTAGAGGAATCTACTGCCCGATTTTGTCATAGCTACTCCTCTAGTGGCCAAAACTAACTTCAACACCATTTGCATTATGTGAAGAAGAAATATAGGCTTCATGATTCTTTTTCACATAATACAGGAATTCTAGGGTTGATGCATTAGTTGAAAAGATATAGTGAGAGGAAGCTGATGCATTTTGTCCACAAGATGATGGCGAAACCAATGAGTTCTTCTCTGGATTATATGATGGCGAAAAGAGAATAACTCATTGGTTTCCCCATCATCTTGGGGATAAACTTAATCAGCTTCCTCATCATGTATTTTTTCTTCTAATGCTTCAACCCTACACTTCTTGCATTATATTCTTCTTCAAATAACAATGCAGGAAGTGTAGGGTTGAAGCATTAGAAGAAAAAAATACATGATGAGGAAGCTGATTAAGTTTATCCCCAAGATGATGGGGAAACCAATGAGTTATTCTCTTTTCGCCATCATATAATCCAGAGAAGAACTCATTGTTTTCGCCATCATCTTGTGGACAAAATGCATCAGCTTTCTTTGACTATATCTTTTCAACTAGTGCATCAACCCTAGAATTCCTGCATTATGTGAAGAAGAATCACGAAGCATATATTTCTTCTTCATATAATGCAGGAAGTGATAACGGGGCTATAGTTATCATCACATAATGTAGATATGTCATTGCTTTTCTATTTGACTGCTAAATTAAATTATAGTTTGAATTTTGGAAAAATTTGGTGCCAATTCTGCGGCCAATTCTTGTCAAATTTGGTGCCTATTTTAATTGTCATTTAGAGTGCATCTGAGCTGGTATGGACAAAAACAAAGAGATTTTAAAAAAACTATACTTTTTACACCGGTTATTCTTAAAACCGGTTTAAAATACTGACGTTTTACATCGGTTATTAACAAAAACTAATGTAACAATTACACCGTAGATTATAACTGGTATAAAAGGCCTATTTTCTACGCCGAGTAAATAACCAGTGTAAAAACCTCAATATACAACACTAGGACTATCTACACCGGTACTAAAACAGGTGTAAAATGTCGATTTTAATCGGTGTTAAAACCCTCTTCTGCACTAGTGAATATATATTGTATTTTTATAATTAAATTTGAATTTTTTTTAATAATTTTAAAATTAATATTTTATAATTAAGAATTGAATGATCTTTGATTATTTTTTAATTGAGTTATATATTGTATTTTTTATTAATGTTATTTTTTTCCATTAATGTGAGTATTATAATAGTATTCATGTTTTACTATTTTATCAAACAAATGTATTACAAGAGACTAACAAGGGTTGGTCCGAGTGATAACTGAACTCAAATCCCATCCAAAAGTCTCGAGTTCGAGTCATAGTTGTGGCAAAAACTCTGTTGGGAGGGGAGAACCACACGAACTGGGTTTCCCGGCGTAAATTAGCCACCGGCAAAGCTGGTGGATACTGCGCACCAATGACATGGTAACAAAAAAAAAAAAAAGAGACCATTTTTTTTTGGGGCAAACAAGAGACATATCTAAGCTAACTAAAATATGTGTAATGGGTCCGAGTAATGGTATATAGGAACCAATTCGTAAGAGTTTGAATATTAAAATTACTACCAAAATGTGTAAATCATTGGTAAGTTTTAGAGTGCTATTTAAAAGGAAGTTGGTAAATAGGTTTAGAGACTCTTCTATAGAGTTAGGTTATTTATAGTTATTAGGTTATAGTTATACAAGCTGTATAGAGTAAATTAATAATGAATAAACATATTAGCATCAATTTTTTTATTGTATAAAATACTGTTCATATAAGTGAGACTAATGGCAAGTGTCACTCAATATGAATCCAAGTTCGAACATCATTCAACACCTTGTATTGTTCTAATTAGTTAACAAGTAGGCGTAGCAATCCTTGTAATATAGAGCGTGTTTGTTATGGATTATTTGAAGATAAAATCACTTTTTAAGTGAAAAATCATTTTTAATGGTTTTCGTTGTATTTATTTTTAAAAAAATATTTTTATGGTTAACTTCTCATGCAATTGAAATTATTTTTAAAAAAAATAACTTTTATGACCTTAAACAAACAAGAAATACCTTTTTTTTATAAATACAAGCACAAAATACATTCTGTTTTTATTAAAAATCTCTAAAAAATAATCTTTAAATTATTAGATGTCAAAATTATTTTTTAATCTGCAACAAATGGTGCCCATATTTTTTTGTGTGAATTTAATCTCTTAATTTTTTGGTTTAATAGCATTTTTGGTCTCCCAACTTTCTCAAGTTAGCAATTTTGATCCCTCTATTTTATTTTTGACGATTTTGATCTCAACTTTCTCAATTTGCCGATTTTGATCCCATACTTTTTAATTATACTTTTGGTCTCTCAAAATCATGAATTTTTTGCACTTTTGGTCCCAAAAAATCTTGGACTTTGGAAAATTGGGGGATCAAAAGTGCACAATCCACGATTTTTGGAAAATGAAAAGTGCAATTAAAAAAACATAAGGACTAAAATCGTCAAATTGAAAAAATTAGGGGCCAAAATCGCAAAAAGTAAAATAGGGGGCCAAAGTTGCAAAACTGAGAAAGCTGAGAGACCAAAAGTGCAATTAAACCTAATTTTTTTTATTATAATTAAATCTGTCCACCATTTTTTTTTCTACTTAAAAATCTCAAATTCTCATTTTCTACCCAAAATTTTAATAAGTTGAATATGTTTAATCATTTTAAATTTTCATTCAAAACTCACAAAATAAAACATCAAATTTTACTCGAAATAGAAATTATCAAACTTTACCCTCTTCAAGTCCTTCATATTTAAAAATTCTTTCAAATTTACCCTCTTCAAGTCCTTCATATTTAAAAATTCTTTCAAATTTATCAAATTTTTACAATATGTTTTCGCTTAAACAAAATAACTTTTATGACCTTAAACAAACAAGAAATACCTTTTTTTTATAAATACAAACACAAAATACATTCTGTTTTTATTAAAAATCTCTAAAAAATAATCTTTAAATTATTAGATGTCAAAATTATTTTTTAATTTGCAACAAATGGGGCCCATAACTTTTTGTGTGAATTTAATCTCTTAATTTTTTTGTTTAATAGCATTTTTGGTATCCCAACTTTCTCAAGTTAGCAATTTTGATCACTCTATTTTATTTTTGACGATTTTGATCCCAACTTTTTTAATTTAGCGATTTTGATCACATACTTTTTAATTACACTTTTGATCCTTCAAAATCATGGATTTTTTTTCACTTTTAGTCCCAAAACATCTTGTACTTTGGGAAAGTGGGGGACCAAAAGTGCACAATCCACGATTTTTGGAAAACGAAAAGTGCAAATAAAAAAAATAGTGACTAAAATCGTCAAATTGAAAAAGTTAGGGGCCAAAATCGCAAAAAAGTAAAATAGGGGACCAAAGTTGCAAAATTGAGAAAGTTGGGAGACCAAAAGTGCAATGAAGCCTAATTTTTTTATTATTATAATTAAATCTATCCACCATTTTTTTCTACTTAAAAATCTCAAATTCTCATTTTCTACCCAAAATTTTAATAAGTTGAATATGTTTAATCATTTTAAATTTTCATTCAAAACTCACAAAATAAAACATCAAATTTTACTCGAAATAGAAATTATCAAACTTTACCCTCTTCAAGTCCTTCATATTTAAAAATTCTTCCAAATTTAACAAATTTTTACAATATGTTTTCGCTCCTCAACCTTTAAAATTATTTCATATATTCAAAAATTCATCAACTCCAAAAATATTTAAATTGAAAACGAAATTGAGATTTTTAGGTAATGTAAAATTGATTGATGGATATGGTTGAAGCAACAAAAAATTAACTAATTCAAATAAAAAGTTAAGGGACCAATTAATATTACACACTAACAATGTAAAATCAAAAGTACAAGTACACTAAAAAGTAAAAAAAATCCCCAAATGGTATTGCAATTGCAAAAACAAATTCTTTAAATGTATTTGCAACTTTGACCTCAAAAGCAAAGGAAAAATTGATTGAAGAAGAGAGATCATAATTAGAAGACAATTATGAGAAAGAAGAAGAAATAAAGAAATTAATTTTAAGAATCAAAAGAAAAGAAGATAGAAATACCACTTTAGAGAATAACTAGGTTAAAGAAGAGGAGGAAATTTTTAGTTTTTTTTTCCTGTCAATTTGTTATTACGTGATCTTGTGGTTTCTACCATTCGGTACAATATACTATCCAACTTGAGATATACTATCCAACTTAAGATATCGTCCTTTAAGTTGGTGGATTATACATTTAAAAAAAAAGTTGGTGGATTATAATACTCTTGGTAAATTTTATTTTAGTAAAATCAACGGATCTAAAAAGATTATTTATTTTATTTCTAGATATAATCCACTATCATTTAATTTATATAACTAACCCCACCTAATAAAAAAAATTGGTAGCTCGTATATTTCTAGTTTTCTATTCTTCATATATATTACTAGTTTTCTTTTTTACTTTTGTAGTTTTTAATACTTCTCCCATATGTCACAACACCATCTGCCATATTTTTTAGCACAAACTTTTAACCCTCCACTCTGCCCATTAATAATATTATCCTGCAGGTCTTTCATAACAAGAAAAACAGGATCATAGTTTCCATAAAAAAAAAGGGATGATAAACAGTGACAAACACTCGAAGATATCTATACACAATAAATCCTCTTGGATCAGCTCCATTTACCAGAATTAAGAAATAAAAAAGGCAATGTCAGGAGTAAAATTTTATAGTCTTGGTGAGTGACAATTGTTCAACAATAGAGGGCATCTCATGAGCATCAATATCCAAATTGTTTACTTGTCAAAGTAGATCAATTTTGCCACTCTCTACGAGTGGCTTTATTGATTTGTAACATATGAAGTAAAGGACACCGGGCTCCATCTCAAACAGCCTCGACCTGCCAGAAAAATCAAATTAAATTGCTTTCTTAACTTTTCTAAAACAGCAGAATAAATAAATTCATGCAAGAATAAGAGAATTGCCTGTCATCAACAGGTCCATCTTCAAGTTGAATGCCTGTGAGATATTCTTTACTTCTGCATAAAACAAATGTGTCTAGCCGTGGTTCTGGGACTGAAAAAAGCAAAACAAATTAATTGTCAGAGAAGACGGTCTGTTGTAGTGTAAAAAAAGAGTAGATGGTTCGTTTGTGACAGGAGACATCCTAGTCTCAAGGAAATAACATGAAGGAAAAAAAGTCCATAGCATGATTTGAGGTAAACCAGACCCAAGCCCTTAATTAGCAAGAGAGAGAGAGAGAGAGAGAGAGAGAGAAAATGCAAGTGGAGAAAACGAGGGAGAAGCTTCTCTAATACGGTTTTTCACGAAAAAAAAACCATAATAACTGAGATGCACCTAAGGATTAAAAAAACAACCATGATTTCTGTCCAACAAGAAAGAATCACTGTAGTTAGTTGTCCAGCTATAAGGTTTATTAAGATAGCTACTCACAAGCAGTGATCAGATTTTAACTAGATGAATTATAATCTGAGACATGTAAAGAAACTCAGAAAGCATAAAAGAAAAGGGGGCGACCCTACCCCTGCCCCCTTCTCTTATCAATTTTGTAGGTTTGCATGGTTGACAAAAGACAATGTTTGTGAAGGCTAAAGTGACTTTTGGGATTCACTATCGGAATATTTGGAATTAAGAGCAGCCATAAGGTCATTATTCATCAATGTATTTACAGGAAATAAAAAATATCATTATAGCCATTGGAATAAAGTATTACGCCACAATTATTTAGTATTATCTAATTTGATAATGGAAGGATGCACCATCTAAGAGATTGATGCACTTAACAACTATTCAAATATGCAAATATTAGCACAAAAAACCTCAACTAAAAAGCTACTCTTAGAATTTGGGCTTTAGGCTTAACCTAACCCCAAAAGCTACCTCCAGAGGTGACAATCGCCCAAGCCTTATAAGGACTACTTTGGCCATATCTCTAGCAGCATTATCAAATAGCGGCCATGGCGGATTGAAGTGGTGGATTTTTTGCCAACTGCTACGGCCAATTTGTGAAGGATGGCCGTGCCATGGCATTTTATGGCGGAAATAGCGGCTTAAAATAGCGGAATTTTAGCCATCCCCTATGGTCCACAATCGATAAAACTAATCTCTAGTCGATGTAGAATCTCAACACCCCCCACGCCAAGATTGACATCTAGAGCATGGACAAATGCGGGTGGACTAACTGACCTAATAACAGATCTAAGATAGACTCTGATATAGTGATACCATCTTTAAATATGGGCTTTAGGCATAATTTAACCCCAAAAGCTAGCTCAATAGTGCTAAAATCTTATAGGGACTACTTTGGTCATATCTCTAGTTGATCTAGAATCTCAACAACTACAAATTAGCTAAACAGCTCCATGCACAAGGGTCATAATATGCTGAAAAAAGGCAATACAGAACTAATCGTCAGACTTACAGAAGTGCATTCAATCCAATAATTGCAAACTCTTTCATATTACTTGCCAAAATACTAACAAGAAATTTTATAACAGACAGATTTCAGGCAAAGAAAATTTTAATACCTAGACAGACACAAAATGATCCATAAGATATAACGAAATAACATAACCAAAATTGACTACTAAGGATGGTAAATTACTCATGTCATCCCCTTCACTAGTTATGGATTGCTTCTCAATAGACTCATAATTTTGAGGCAGTTTTGACAGAACACTCTCCTCCAGATGTTGGTGTAGGTCACCTGTGCACCTGCAACCAGAAACCTAGATTCAAAAACCAAAAGAAGCACAATTTTAAGCTATCAGTTAAAACACATTGGTAATCAGAAAAAAAGGTAAAGGATAGCCTTTCCTTTTAGTGAAATCTCTCTCATCCATAGAAAGCCTGTTCCAAAGTTCTCCAGTTTTTTGGATGTGGAACATGTACTTTTCGATCTGCAATAAAAACATGGTTATAAAATTAAACAAAATGCAATCTAGTGAATACAGAAATAGGTCATGCCTATTCACAGCTTGACCAGTATTCAAATATTTCTGCAATTAATATGTACCCTATTTATCCAAAAACATATAATATAGGTAGAAAAGAAGGCTGTAAAAAATATTACCTGGCATTTGGGAAAGAGTCTATACAGAAATTTCAATTTAAATCAAGTTAAAGGTTAATATGGCCACTGCTAATACTCAAGGTTAAGGTAACAATAAACTTTATTGTTCATTTTTCTTAATTCCTATCAAATGAACCAATTTTGACTTAACACCCATAATAATCCTATTGCTTTGAGTGTAAAGCTAAAAGCTTATGGCTGGTTACCTTCTGGATGCGGATGCGAAGATATGATCTTAATAGAAACAGGGTTCTATCTAAGTCCATCTGATACAGAGATACTGAAAGAGGGTCAGTACCAACAGCCGATTTCTCCTCCACAGTGTCTTCCTGCAAAGGGAGAGGGGGGAAAAAAAAAAAAAAGGCATCATGGTTGAAGGGAAAAAAGGTGTCCCTGACAAGCAGACAGTACTAATAGGGTTATATGGAAGGAAGATATGACTTAATGCAGTCACAGCAAAATCAAAGCACCGAATTTCTAACTTTCTGAAGAAAATTTAAGCAGAAAAAACCTTTATTAAGTTTGAAGTAAACCAAAATAAAATAAAATAAAATAAAAAACACCAAAACATTAATGCAAGGTAACTAATAAATGAAAAACCCACAAAAAGAAATTCTCAGTTGAACTTGAACTTTATATACAGATCTTGATAACCAAAACTGAAATTCATTGCTGTTGGCTATCTATCAGAAGAAATCACAGAATGTAAAGGGGGCTAGGGTTTGAGTGTTTGAAAAGTTACCATCAATTGAATCTGTTCTCTGACACGGGCGATCAAATCAGATTCAAAGCGAAGAATCTCAGGTGCTGCCTTCTCATTACGCCAAGCTCGCTTGAGAAGCTCAACGTCGGTGGTCGAAATCAAGGCATCATAATCGTCAGTGAGTACTGGTCCTCCTTCCACAGAGCTTGAATCCATTGATCAGAATTCAGAGTGAAAAAGTTCTGCTAGTGTTATTTTTCAATTTTGTTGCTCAGGATTTTCCTTTCTCGTTGCTACACATTGCAATGCCTTGGTGCCAAGCTTATAAAGAGCCAAAAGCATGAAGATAAAAAAGGAGCCTAAATGCATTTCGACTAACGAATTGAAGTCACTTGAAAGCTAATTTTCTAGTTCATAACCGAATTACGAAGAGAACAACGCACCTTTTGCTGCTTCCACTGAGGGAGAAGTTCATACAGCGAGCGAGTATTCAACTATGGAGACGAAGGAGGAAGGCTTGCTCCTGCGAGGCTTCGGCGGCAGTGCTCAAACAAGGATGCCGCGGCAGTGCTAGGTGCTCCTACTCCGGCGGGAGATTAGGGGCTAGGGCGCATTCCGTGTCTTCGTGATCGTCACTGAGTTCCGTTCGTTGAGTATGTGTTTCGTTAGTCCCTCTATTCTTCTTTTTTACTGGATTTAGTCCCTCAACTTGGATTCAAGCTTCTAATAAAAATTAATCGGTCGGACTTACGTCAAGTTCTATTTGTCTATTTTCGACTTGTTGTTTGTTAAATAATAAATATTTATAAATACTTATAAAACAGTCTGATCTTATTCATCTCTTTAAGGGTTTGTTTGGTTCAAACAAAGGGAGATGAGAGATTTTAATAGAGTAAAGAGGAGAAGAGGGATTTAATTTGATTTTGTGTTTGGTTGAGAAGAGAGAAGGGGAGGGGAGGGGAGGGAAACATTTTCTTGTTTGGTTCAGGAGGGGGAGGGATTTTAATGAAGGGGAGAGGTTAATTTACTTGTATATCCTCATAGCCTTTTATATTATATTATATTATATATAAAGGATATTTAGGTAATTTAATTTTAAATGATTAAATCTCCCCTCCCATCCCCTCCAAAAAACTCCACTTTTGGAGGGGAGCTAAAATTGGCTTAAAAGGGATTTTGCTTCCCTCCCCTTCCCTTCCTTCTAAAAAAATGAACCAAACATATACAATTTAAAATAACCCCTTCTCTCCCCTCCCCTCCCCTCAAAAAACTCCAACCAAATGGACTCTAAATATGATAGGGCGGTTAGCGACAATTTTTTTTTCTCAATTAAAAACATGACGAACTTGATAGTTAGAATTTGGTCAAAGTTTTGTTCACTTCAGCGATGATTTGTTAGGCATGTATAATATCCATTTAATATTAGTAATTGATTTTCTCATTAAGGATTTTGAGATTACTTACTTTACACTCTAAAGTGAGTTGTTTATTTTAGAAGAGTCAGATCCTCTAAGCTTACACCATCTCTTACTTGATCCCTAAAGTATATGAAAATAATAAGTAGTCCCTAAAGTTTATGAAATCCGTTAAATTAGTCCTTAAAGTTTAATAGGTAGTTTGCTACGAGGACAAATAAGACAGATTCCTCAAAGCTTTAGAGACTAAGTTTGATAGAAAGACATTTTATAGGAATTAAAAATGTATTTAACGTTTTTTTTTTCAATAACCCAAAACAACATCGTTTAGTATAATGGTATAACATTTAATAGGCTTTTAGTCCATGCAAAAATTGTTTAATTCTTCATCCCTGTCACTACAAGAAATCGCGGGATTACCGATGGCCAAAAGCCGTCGGTAATCCACAAATGCCGTCGGTAATCCAAAAATTCCGACGGATAATCGATGGGCTAATATCTGTCGGTAAAACGCGCGTCGCAAATGCGTACCGACGGATTTGACCCGTCGGTATAGTCGTTCGGTATGTTCCGACGGCTTTAACCCGTCGGTAATGCCGAGTCTACCACAATTGACATTTCCGACAGCCATGACCGCTTGCAGTCAACTTTAAATTTTTTTGAATTGAAAATTGTTTAAATTTTTATTAAAAAATTATTTAATTTTTAAATTATTTAATTTTAATTTCTGTAATCAATTTAATTTATTTATCCATTTAATTAACGATTACTAGTTATTATATTTAATTATTAATTTATTCTTGTATTTAAAAATGCAATGCGATAACGTAAACTATAAAACAAATTAAAAAAAAGAAACGTAACAAATAAATAAAAAAATTCGACGAACAAAGCAGTAATAAAAAAGATATCCGGAAATATAAAAAAATATCGATACAAACATAACTAATAATCCTGATAGTCCTGATCATGATCACCATTTGCATCATCGACATGATCACCAGTACTATGAGGCAGAGGCGGAGGCGGTGGAGGAGGCGGCTCGCGAGCTAGCAAATGGTACAGATCCTCATGTCGCTGCAGCACCTGAGCCAACATGGCAGCCGTCTGGCGGGCCTCCTCCTGCTGCTCGGCCGCCAACCGCTGCTGCTCGGCCATGGCCCGTTTCAACTCTGCTATCTCTTGCTCATCCGCGGCAGCACCACTGCTGGACGACTCTCCAATGGAGAGGCAGCGGGCCCCTTTCTTGTAGTTGCTGGCAAGGTCGCCAGCACCGTATAGGCGACCCTTCTTCTTGCCGCCAATAACATCTGCCCAAACCATCAGCGATGCAGCTGGTTCCTCTGGGCTCTGAGACGGGGAACATGACGATGTCTGAGATCTAACCTGAGACATCCTCGCCTCAAACTCCTCCTGTCAAACATAAACAAATTAGTCAATTTTTATTGTAATAAAACAATATAAACATTGTTAAAAAACTATTCATTATGTTTTATAATTACCTGAGTCCGCCTCGACCGCTCATCTACAAAATCACTGGTACCTTTCCTAATATGAGTTGCACGATGGAGCTCGTGCAACTGAACCTCCCTTTTCAACCGCTGAGACTGTAATTATTTAATAAAAAAAGCTTAACTAAATAATAATAATAATAATAATAATAATAATAATAATATAAAACGTACAAGTCTAGCTGCGTGCTGCGTCTGACTGACCGAACCTCCAGTATGCAAGCTCCCACCCTTTTCAGAGGCTCTATTCTTCTTCGCCTTCTCGCTTACCGCCTTGAACTCAGGGGAGTTCCAGTGCGCTTGCAGCAGCTGCCAGAGATCATCTCCTATCCAAGTGGGCTGCCCATTGAGGCGGGCATCTTTAAGCATATCAGATAGGCGGTGGGAAGCCTTCATATGGAAGTTCTTCTTAATCTGCTCCTCCTGCTCTTCCTTCCAAGAAACCCTCTCCTGTATGAATATAATACATTATTAAAAATAATTGAAATTCATGAAATAAAAAAATAATACGCAACAAAAAAAATAAATAACTTACTCTGAAAGAATTGAACATGTGCCTCCGCTCATCCACCGTCAGCGTCCCCCAGGTGGGCCAATAGCTGTGGTAATTTTGCTCAATTACTTCTGTGATAGCCTTCGCAGCTGGCTTTGACGGAAGGAACCTAAACAATAACAACATACCAAACAAGTTAAAAAAATATAGGTTAAATTGTAATTTTCGTCCTTTATCTTTTTTTTTTTAGTTTTCATTTAAGTCCATTAAGTTACAAAAATTACTTCAATTTCGTCCTTTCTTTTTAATTATTCTTTTTTTGTCTTAGACGAAATACCATCTTACACGTGGCAGTTTGTTTTATTTTATTTTTCTGCCACGTGTCAGATGGTGATTCGTCTAAGAAAAAATGAATAATTAAATAGAAAAGACGAAATTGATGTAATTTTTGAAGTTTAAGGGACTTAAATGAAAACTAAAAAAAGATAAGGGACGAAATTGAAAACTAAAAAAAGATAAGGGGCAAAAATGTGTATTCAACCTACATACTCACCCTCTACCAGCTGGCCTGATAGCAACTCGGTCATCATGCAGCATCTGAATATCATCAACGACCTCCTGCTCATCCTGCTGCTGCTCAACCTCCTCGTCCTGCTGAACCCCGGTCTGATCAGGTGCCTGGCCCGCACTATGCTCATGATCGGACACATGAGTGTCGGGCACCGTCTCAGACACAAAATGAGAGGAAGAAGTGGCAAGTGTCTGCTGGAACCCTGGGGTGGGCATCATGTAAATGGGTGTCGATGCAGAAGGTCTTGCATGCTGTGTAGGTGCCGAATGTGACGTAGACTGCGTAGGGGCGAACTTCATTTGGAGCCTGTGTAGGCGTAGATATATCGCGCCATTGTGTGGATGACAACATCGCGCATAGCCGGCATCATCAATCCTAATAATGTTCGGCCTCCAGACGGCGAGGGTCGGCAACGATGCCCTTCCGCCGCTGACCACTACTTTGGGTGGTCGGAAGTCTGAACTGAACCTCCGATGCCATATATGTCTATAGAGCAATTCAATAATAATAGTCATGAAATATTATATTTAAACATAACAATATTAAAAATGAATTCCAAAAAATAAACAAGTTATATGAAAATAACTGACAAAATAAAATATGTTGTTAGACATTAAATTCTCTAATTGTAAAAAGTTAAACAAATTTATTCTGCCCATTCTGCCCACTCTGCTTCGGCATCGCCTTCAGATCTTGATGGTTCTGCCACTTCTTCATTTAATTCCTCATCTCCATTTACATCTTCATATGTGATTGGATCGTCACGTAGTCGAGAAATGGGTTCAACTTCGTTTACTACGTTGACATGAGACATCTCATCCACTTGATAAGCCACTTCTTCCTGTGGATCATCTGCTTCAATGCGACCCCTTGGTTTTGTCTTTATTGCAACACACCAACCTTGTTTGTCCCTTCGAGTTGATGGATAAGGGACATAATACACCTGTCTTACATGTTGTGCCATGATAAACGGATCAAACATTTGGTATCTTCTGCTCATGCATATGTCAACAGTATTATACTTGCGATCCATTCTTGTGCCTCTACTTGACGGATCAAACCAATTACAATAAAATAGCACTATTCTTTTAGTATAGTCTAAAGTATTGTACGCCAGCTCATATATATGTTGAATCACGCCGTAGAAGTCGTCTTCACCTCCATCTGTGGCACCTTTTACATAAACTCGCCGTTAACTGCTTTTTTCCCCTCTGCTTTTGACTGGTTTGAAATTTGTAATCAGTTTAAATACGTGTGCCATTCTTTTACACGTGATTTAGGACCATGAGATAAATTTCTCAAGTGTTCGATTATGGGCGATTCTGACTCGCTATACACATGCGTATACACATGCACAAGTGATTTATGGTTCCTTTTTGCAAACAATCTTTTGTATTTTCAAACAACAAATAGTTGAAATAGGACTAAAAATACATACCTGGCTCATAAGCCACGTTGGAAAATATTCATGAATATAGGCAGAAGAGTCTTGTTCGCTTGTGGGCTTAGTTAACAAGAATGCCCTGAACAAGTCATTATCAAACAAATGATCATGAATAGTTGTGGACTAAAGAAATTGAAAGTGGTCAAAATGATACATACGTAAGATATGGTGATACTTCGGCACAGTTGATCAACACATGAACGCAGTGTCTTTGACTTCCAATCTTCTCCCGTTAACCAGGGCTTGACTCCTTTCGAGATGACGACCGAAGGCAAAACACCGATAAGGCCAGCGGGTGTCTTTCACTTTCAATTTCTATTTCATTCCTATTATTTGTTGGTGTCGGCATGAAGTTCGTAAAATAATGGGAACGAGAAATGAATTGTCTCACGCAGTGTAAGTAAGTTGCACAAATAGATCCTTCAACCACGACCTTATTTTTCACCGACCGCTTGAGTCACCCATAAATCTGAGAATAACAAGGTTGGTGATCAACATTTCAACATTTAACCCGAGGCGTTGAATAATTATTTTAAAGAATATTTGATTATATTACCTTTCGAATGGATACATCCATCTGTATTGAACCTGGTCCACCAAGCCTAGCTTCATGTGCAAGATGCACCGGGAGATGTTCCATAGAGTCAAAGAAACCAGGAAATATTCTCTCCAACTTACAAAGAATGACTGGTATGTTCTGCTCCATCTTGATAAGATCATCCTCTCAATGTTGCGTAACACAAATCTTTAAAAAATTGGTGAAGTTACGTAAGTGGATTTAAAATATTTGACTACAGGAAACTAAATGCAATAGGAAGTAAACACTCCATGAATGCATGACAATCATGGCTTTTCATCCCAATCATTGTTCCTTTGTTCACATCAAAGACATCTTGCCAAATTAGAAGAATAACCGTCGGCATTCAAAGTTCTTTTATCCACCGGCTGCATCGACCTAGCTTCCTCAACAGTTAAAGAGTAATAGGCTTTGGGTTTCAGGGTTTTCCCATTCGACCGAAGTCGTCAAATGCAAGTCCTTTCGCTTACGATAAAGTGGTAAGTCGATGCGGCCTTATCATTGTCTTTCGTTCTTCCTCTAACGTTCATCACTGTGAGAAAAACATTGTCAAAAAAGTTCTTCTCAATGTGCATAACATCAAGGTTGTGTCTCAATAAATTATCTTTCCAATACGGCAAATCCAAAAAAATACTTCTTTTAGTCCAATTATGCCATTGTCCATATCCTTCAAATCGATCCAATTCACCAAAATCTATGATTTTTAGCAGATCCATAACTCTGGTAAAAATCTGTTCGGATGTCAACCTCGGGGGCGGGCCATCTAATTCAACTTCCCCCTTCTTGAAGGCGTTCTTATTCCGTCTAAATGGATGATCTGCTGGTAAAAACCTGCGATGTGAGTCAAACCAAGAACTCTTCCCCCCAAATTTCAAGGTAAAGGCCTTTGTATGCTCCATGCAATGGGGACATGCCATTTTACCATGAGCACCCCAACCAGACAACATGCCATATGCAGGGAAGTCATTAATGGTCCACATAAGAGCTGCCCTCATTGTAAAGTTCTTCTTTCGTGCAATATCATAAGTCACAACGCCATTCCACAACCTTTTGAGATCGTCAATGAGAGGCTGTAAGTAGAAGTCAATACCATCTGTTGGATTATCTGGACCCGGTAGTATACAAGTCAAGACCAGATAGGGCTTAGACATGCACATATCGGAGGAAGATTGTATGGGGTAACAATAATCGCCAAAGAAGAATAAGGTTTCGCCGTTGATTGAACATGTGGGGTAAAACCATCAGAGCATAAGCCAAGTCGTACATTACGTGGATCTGCTGCAAATTCGGGATTCACACGATCAAAGTGCTTCCAAGCTTCACCATCACATAGATGTCGCAACATACCGAGTGCTTTTATTCTCATAGCGCCAAGTCATTTTGTCTGCGATGCGTGTTGACGCAAACATTCTCTGCAGCCTTGGAATAATTGGCAAATAAAACATTGCCTTAGTGGAACTGGTTTTGTCTACCCTTCCCATTATCGGTATGTGACATATACCTTGGCTCACCACAAAATTTGCATTCAACCAGCGCTTATCGCTTTTACCAAATTCATTGTCGTAATATAACATACACCCTCTCACACAACAATCAATCCTTTTAGATTCCAACCCCAATTTGGACACTAAGCTTTTAGCCTCGTAATAACTTTTTGGCAAACCATCTCTGATAGGTGACGAGTCCAACATCATCTTCGTTACGAGATCCAAGCACACATCCGTAGCACCACAGTTGGACTTGAGAGCTAAAAGTCTCACACACATTGATAACTTAGAGTCGGCAGACCCTTCAAACAACGACTTATTTGTTTCTAACAAGAGATTATAAAATCTTTGTGCAGTCTCATTTGGAAGTTCATCTGTGTCATCATACTGTGGCTCCTCGAATGATACGTTGACCCCCAAGGCATCACAAACCATATCTTGCATCAATTCAATCTGCTCACCATATCCCGTATCTACGCAATTGCTTGAAGCACCTGTGCAATTATCGCCAACCCCTAATTCAACCCGAGGTAACTCTTCACCATGTCTAGTCGAAATCCAGTAATTAGGCATAAATCCAACTCTCTGCAGGTGCAGCATGACCTCACCTGGGCTCTTGATCTTTCTGCAATCGCATTTAAGGCACGGACATCTAATCCCTCCATTAATTTCGAAATCTTCGTGTGCCATTGCGACTTGAACGAAGTGATCAATCCCATCGCAAAAAGATTGTTTCAAACCCCCTCTTCCCGGATACAACCTATCGTATATCAAACTACGATTCGAAGGAAAAAATTCCATCTTCTGCATGTCAAAAAAAATGACAATTTCAGCAGCACGACATTCTTACAACCGCTCTCTTTCTTTAAATGGTATGACCCTATCCCATTCGAGGAAAAACTTTTTCAGAACTCGTATAATAGTCATTCCTTAATTCTCATATCTTATACTTGACAAAATTTCGGCAGCATTTCCCATTGGTCTCTGAGTACACAAAATGATCGCAGTTAGGAACAAGGCAATCAAGTATGCACCCAGAGAACAAAAGGAAATGAATCTAACCGAAATTTCATCTAATATCAAGATACGAGAATCAAGCAACAACTATTATACAAGTAAAGAAAAAGTTTTTTCCCAAACTGTCCGACTTGGACAATTCAAGGTTCAATATACAATGAACACGTGGTATCTAAAAGAGTACACGCACTCAATAATATATTGAACCTCAAACGGGAAGCTAAGGCTTTTCTCCGATACTAATAACAACAATCAAACATCCATTTCATCAATAATTAAAAAGTAACATGTTGAAAGTTGACATCCTCTTAAAGGATAGAATTAAACAAGCAGAAGTGGCAAGGGAAGCATAAATCCTTTTAACAATTTTTGTTTTCATAGTGGTTTGGCTTGGTATATACCATGCAATTAGAGCTCCTATATGGCCACATCTACCATACATCCTAATCCATTAATTAGCCAAAAAGCAATCATTTTATGTTCCTGCAGTTAGATAGTATAACATTTAGGTCTAAATTCATTGTTCTATATCTTCATAAGCATGCATATAATGAGTGAGTGAGTGAGTGAGTTAAAAAACTAGCCTAGCACCAAAATATACTACATTAACCAAGGCAGTACTAGTGAAGGGCAAGGCAAGTGGTCATAGACAACAGGGTATGTGCTTCCCGAAATCTAAATTTCATCACAAACCTAGATGAGGCTAGTGGTTTTCCCTGGCCTTCCATTTTGATATTTAATTTTGTACTTATTCATTTGAAGCAAGTCTTCTTTGTGTTTAAAAGTCCCCACAACCTGGTCTCCCACTTCCCATTTTCCTGTAGCGTGACGTCGGTGGCTACAGCTACAGCCTACTACCACACTCAAGCAAAATAACAGGCACCCAAAAAACAAGTCTTATACTGTTTACAGACACACTGGCAAAAACAGAGAATCATTTTCAATTCTGTGAACATCATTGAAAATCCAAGTACTAATCCAAGTACACAACTAACCAAGTATTTCAACTTAAAATTCTAGTAAGCTAAAATTACATACATGTGCAAAATTTTATACCACAATCTTGCATCCACCCAAAAGAACCGACATTTCAAGCATAAAAGCATGATAGAAAAATATTCAATAATACTATTTAAAGCACGAAATCACTAACAACAAAATAATCTTATAATACACATCACTTCAAAATTCCCTCTGTGGAGAGAACTATGAAGGAAATAAAAAAAAATGTCGGTGTGGGGGTCAACAGTCAACCCTTTTCCACCCAAAAGAACCGACATTTCAAGCATAAAAGCATGATAGAAAAATATTCAATAATACTATTTAAAGCACGAAATCACTAACAACAAAATAATCTTATAATATACATCACTTCAAAATTCCCTCTGTGGAGAGAACTATGAAGGAAATAAAAAAAAATGTCGGTGTGGGGGTCAACAGCCAACCCTTTTCCACCCAAAAGAACCGACATTTCAAGCATAAACGCATGATAGAAAAATATTCAATAATACTATTTAAAGCACGAAATCACTAACAACAAATTAATCTTATAATATACATCACTTCAAAATTCCCTCTGTGGAGAGAACTATGAAGGAAAAAAAATGTCGGTGTGGGGGTCAACAGCCAACCCTTTTCCACCCAAAAGAACCGACATTTCAAGCATAAAAGCATGATAGAAAAATATTCAATAATACTATTTAAAGCACGAAATCATTAACAACAAAATAATCTTATAATATACATCACTTCAAAATTCCCTCTGTGGAGAGAACTATGAAGGAAATAAAAAAAAAATGTCGGTGTGGGGGTCAACAGCCAACCCTTTTCCACCCAAAAGAACCGACATTTCAAGCATAAAAGCATGATAGAAAAATATTCAATAATACTATTTAAAGCACGAAATCACTAACAACAGAATAATCTTATAATATACATCACTTCAAAATTCCCTCTGTGGAGAGAACTACGAAGGAGTCAACCGACAACCATTTTCCACCCAATGAGTCAACCGACATTTCATTAGAGTGCATACCTAATGTGTAGAATAAGAGAATGTCAAGGAGAAATAGAACGTCCACGTCTAGCTATATGCAAAGGCAAGAGAGATGGTGAAAACCCTTGGGAGCAGGTAATGCCTCTGCAATTTTAAATAATAATCCATCAGGGGTCAAATAACAATATATTATATGACAAACACAACACATAAAAACAAAACCACAATGCACTCAGTGTTCCTACATCCAACAAGTATACACAGTCGCAATGCATTCTGAGGACATTCCCAAATGATTATCTTCTGAGCTTTCATTCAAGTTAGAGGTACTTATACAAAAACATTTTGTTAAGAACTCATTTATAGTTACTGTATTATATACCCACCGATCAATAAGTAGCACATGTCTTTCTCTTTAATACTCAATAACCAGAAAAGCAGGTGGAAGAAATGATGTGATGGCTTTGCTAGCTGAATATCTCAGTATCAAGCCTGAACTCCGAGAGATACCAATAACAACACGATATTGTTCAAGTAAGAACTTACTCCTTTATGGATGTTTGGCTGACTAATTGGACATGTTCTATATGAAGATTTGTTTATCTGTGATATATATGCTTTTTTTCCTTTTTTTCTTGTGTCTTTTCCCATTTCAGAAGCCTGAAAATATGTTCAGGCTGTCAACAGGTGGATATTAGCTTTAGAAATACAAAAAATTAGAGCTGTCTCGATCTATATATGGTCTAGGGTTTAGTCCATTCAAATTGCTTCTTACTTTCTATTTTGTAAAATATGAATCTGAAAAGAATGTACTATCATTTTCAGGAAACTCCCAGGCTTGAATTTGGAAGGTCAGCTGTCCTCAGCAATCCAGTCCTTATCTGAATTTGATACACTGTACAGTACATGCTCTACTTCTCATATGAGTTAGACAGAATTAATGTGACCATTAAGCTGAAATTCTTCTTCTAACCCTCATATGCTTAATGTTTCTGAATGATAATTTGTCAGAAAAAGAAAGTTGAGCTTCACTCTAAAATGAATTAGGGTGTATTATATATATCCATAATTTAATCTAAAATGGATTATAATCTTAATCCACTTAATGATGTAAGGGTGGACACATACCTCCTTATTGGCTTTGGAAGAGTCTTGCTAAATCATTTCCTTAACTGAATTAATCAACAGAATAACCAGAGGATAATGACATTTTATTTTCACTATGTTGCAAAACTCAGTTGTAGCTAAATTCATAATATGCTGTTGTGGTGGTGTGAAAATGACTTTGGAAGAAATGCATGTTTATTGCTTGATGATTAGGATATACAAATACTTAAGTTGTAAAAGTTTTTTGGTTTTTTTTTCTTTTTATATGCAAGTATTGAATATGCCTGATGTATGTGGCAAGCGAAATTGGGTGGCATTGTTCTGGGCTTTGCACAGGCCAATTAGTACAAGGTGTATTAAAGTCTAGCTGCAATATACAACAAATAGTTCACCCATTTTCAAATTCAAGCTATTACAGCCAAGCCAGTAACCAAGTTTGAATAATCCCCCCATCATAAATAAAAAGCATCGCCTTTAAATCCTTAAATCTGATTATAGGATTGACTACCACAAAAAAAACTATAATAAACTAAAACTCATATGGTTACTTGCCGTCAGGAAATAACGGATAAATTGGCAATTTGCGGCCAACCCCGAGTTGTTCACTCTGCACATGCAATGTGATGGTAGATGGAACTCCCACCCTTAAAATACTCCTTGCTTCACAAATCACAGTATTGACTTTCACAAAGACTCTAGCAAGAATTGTCTGTCAATAGTAATGAGGTCTTGGATTAAATTTACATCTTGCACAAACCAGATATGTTCAATCTAAAATACAAAATGCACTAAACTGTTATCAAGGTTATGTGAAGCAAACAGCCTTACGACTGAAATATTAACACGTGTTCCAAAAACAGAGGAAAAATATTTAAAGAAGGAAAATGGGATAGTATTTGTGCAGAAGATACAATATACACTGCAAAATCAGAAAATTAATAGGGATGGTGATAGAGATCCAGGTCAGGGGGTGAAAATGGACCAGTCTCTTGGTCAACTGAGTCAAGGGATACGTATTTGACAAGTCTATTGCAGCAAGAATAGGGAAATGTTTTCAGAAGGTATAGGGGAAGGTTTTATGCATGACGTGGATTGAGAGAAAAAGACTTCTGACAAGAGGGTTATTTCGGAGGGGAACATGGGGAATGAAGAACAGGAATTGGGAACGAGTTATTCCACCATCGGCTTGGACCCGGTTGTTGCTAGGGGCTTCTCTGCGCAACGACGGTGCTATTGTGCTGCTACTGATTACACTAGTTTCAAGGTCAATCCAATACTAAAAGAATGTCGTCAAGATTGAGAAAACACGACATGATTATGAATGGGTAGTGAGGTCAAGAAAATATCTGGAATACCTTGACACGACCTTGATTTGACTTGCCAACATATTGACACCCATTCAAATATACACAATGGCTGAGCTCCACTAAGATGCCATAAAACAAGTATATCCTATAGGATTGGATGGCAAAGAATTTTTTATAGAAGTTCTGACATAAAGCTGCTCCTCCAAGCAAATGCACTAAACAATTGAAAATAAAGCACATAACATAACTACAAAAGTTTCCTTCCTTCTAGTTCCTAAGGCATCTATGTTGCCCAAAGACAAACTCAAAGCTTTCACAGACAAAAAAAAAGCCTCTTTCAATAAAAGAAGAATATCATTAAGATGATGAGAACAAATTATATTAGATTATCCTTTTATGAAATAAATAAATTAATAAATTACAGAGGATTTGAAGGACGACAAATCTGACTTAATATAAGAGCGAAACACAAACAACAACAAAAAAAGTATCAAGAATCAATGGTGCTAAGTTTCCCAATCCCTCAACATATCTGTTAGGAAAAGAAAAGAAAACCCTTTCTTCAAACCCAAATAAAAACACTTTGCTTGCCAAAAATGTCAAAGAGCCACAACACTTCAAGGCTCAGTATGTCTGCACAATCATTGCTACCGTATCTCAATATTTCTGACGATCTTAGCAAATATATTATAGGGTAAAAAAGGGCACTAATTCTGCTGGATTAATGTTAGGTAAATTTTGAAAGTAAGAAGCTACAATCACTTGACTTGCCAAATTAAGAGCTTATATTGAATTAGGACACTATTGAAGCTTCCCCTAAACATTGAACATGAGACAAAATTCACAAACATATGAAAATGAAAGAGACTAACGAAGGTGACACAACTGCAAGAAGATTAACATAGAGTAAAATTTAAGGTTGTGACTCTATCTCATATTTCCTTTTAGGTCTCACTTCCAGAAGAAGAAGGTGACAGTTTAATTCAATCAATTAGGTTCCTTAAATGGCCTTTCCACACTTTTTTCATCAAAATTTCTGGATATATTCACATTCTTCTAAATCTTTCCAAAGAGAGGAGAATAAGACAAGGATGGAAAAGTAGTAGCTATCCTTCAGATATAACAAATGTCAGCAATAAAAAATTCCATAAAGTTGAAGCCATACTATATACCACAAATGGCTAGATGCATGACATTGATGAAAGAAAACAAAAACTAAAAACCCTACTTTCCCTTTTTAAAAAATAAGTAGTAAAGTTGAATGCTCGCAAAAACACTCCATCAGTATTCAATATTATCACAGACACCTTTCAATTGAAGCACTATTAATTTAGTGCCGATAAATTCAAAAATAGACAACAATGCTTAGATGTTCGGTCCTCCATTACACATAAGTAAACCAAAAAGATATAGGGAAAAATGAACAAAAAGCCAACATCAAAGATAGTCAACAAAACAATTGAAAATAGTGGAGTGTAGGAATCCATAAGTCATTTGTTGCAAAAATTTGACGGTGACACTGTTATTTACCATCACAAGCATCATGAAGAACACACACGACAATCACAGATGAATTATAATGATACAAGCCAAGCAGAAGCAAATGCACTGAGGGTTTAACAAGTTTCGATCAGTCCAATCATTGGAAGCAAATGCAAAACAAAATAGTTACTCTGAAATCAAACTGGTTACCTGCGTATATGCTCTTTGGAAGTGAAACCAGATGCGATTGATGCTCAATGGTGCGCCGTCGCCGGTGGATATACGGTGAGAAACCAGAATTGCTCCTGGGAAATCACCCTCAACACCACTTTACTGTAAAACAAACAAACACAAATTAAAACCACTCAAATCAGTAAAAAAAAAATTAAAAGAAAAAAAATAAGGATGACTGCTGACGGCGTGGTGGTTGTTTGCGCGCAGGGGGGACAGTAGAGATTGTCACGGCGTGGTGGGAGGGTGGTGGTGACGGACAATGGTTGGGAGGGTTTCAGAAATTAAAGAGGAAATGGTTGGGAGGGAATGGTTTCAGAAATTAAAGAGGGGGAGTAGCGCACGGTGGTGGAAGGGGAGAGGCGCGGTGGTGGGACGGTGGAGGTGAGGCGCGGTTGTGGTTGTTGAATAAGGTGGTGGCGCGGTGGTGGAAAGGGAGAGGAAGAAAGGGAACCGAAGAAGCAAAAGAAGAAAGGGAATAGATAGGCGGCCTTAGGAAGAACTTGGTGGCGGTGTCGCGGACAGTAGAGCGGCGGCGGCACAGGGAGAGGAGAAGAAGAGAAGCGGCGGCGACGTTGGGAGATTAGAAGAAGAGAAGTAAAAATGGGAAAGGGGAAGGAAGGGGTCGCGCTTCTGGTTGTATCCAAACATTACCGACGGCCTGATTAACATTACCGACGGCCTCAACCCGTCGGTAAATTGATCGGGATTACCGACGGTCATTTTCAAATACCAACGGCTTCGCCTGTCGGTAATTGAAAAAACGGGAACCATAAAACGTAACGAGCGGATACCGACTGCATATTACCGACGGGCAGAGGCCGTCGGTAAGGGCCGTCGGTATCCGCGTGTTTTCTTGTAGTGTGTAAGGTTCATACCCTTTCCTTTTGGTCTCTACCGCCAGTCATTGTTACAAAAACGCTGACATGGCTAATAGAGGTACATGTTATCATTGCCATGTAGGATTCATAATGTCACGTGGTAGTCCATGTAGCATGTGATGCCACATGACAGTGCACACATGAAATGATGGTGCCATTTGTGCCATCTATCATTCTGTTGCCACATTAACACTTGTCACGTTGCATTTTGTTGCAACGTTAGCATCTACTAATGCATGCCACGCGACAGAGACGAAAAATAAAAAGTATTATATTTGCGGGACTAAAAGCAAAAAACATTATATTTTTAAGGACTAAAAGCAAAAATATTTATACTTACAGGGACTAAAAACAAAAAATCAGAAAACAAAAGGAGAATAAGAAATTATAGTAGTAGTAGTAGTAGTATGACATCTCTATAACTTTATTTTAAAATTCTAACTTTAATCATTGCATACCAACCATCACATTAAAGTCATGGATTTTGTGTCAATGTTTTTTTTTTCTCTTGTAAGCTTGTCCTTAAATTCAAAGTTCCATTGTCATTCTCAATGAGCACCGCCTAAAACCTAGAAGTAAAACATTGACACCTTCTAAAGTTGTTTTTTTTTATCTCTACTGTCAGGACATCTCACAAAACCTCTCATCACTACAAACTCATGGGTCCACCTCTTCTCATAATTCTCCTATTACAAATCCTCGTCATTCACTGAACCTAATCAATTTACTGATGGACGTTTCTCAAATCTCCAATATTCAAAAAAGTAAAGCAATTCATGAACACCTACGTGAAAGTTAGAGCACCATTTGAATGACATGGAAACCTCATTAGCATTATTCAAGGTCTAAGTAGGGTTCTCATCTCATATGATACCTTGATCCAACGAAAGAAGAAATAGACCCCGGATCCAGATTGTCCAGAGAGGACTTGCCTATGGTTAACATTTTCTTGACAGTTTGCTTCATTGCTGGTGAGAGGTTCAAGTGCTCCTTGCGACACCCTTAACCCCTGAAAACATTTCTTAATTAAATATAGTAACATATGTTGGTCTTTGGCGAAAAGAAAACACAAGTTACAAAAACCTTTTTTAACACTGTCAAGGATACCACATTGTAAATCCTACGTTAAATCAAAATCTCTAAGTGATATAAAAATTTGGCTCTTAAATAGTCTTATGCGTTTTCAAATAAAACTTGGTAGGAACTCATATTTTTCAAAAACTAAAAGTGAAGCCAATAATAAATAATATAACTCATCTTGGTGTCACATGATCAGAGCTAAAATAAACAATAATCAATAAGATAACATAAACATGATTTTTTATTTTATTATCCTCATTTTAATAATTATTAACCGATATATCCTAGTTTTTTCAATATTTCCCTAATTGTCCTAGTTTTTGGCTAGTTGAGAAATCGGGTTTAGCAACCCCGATTTCTCAACTGTGTTGATTTATTTTTTTTGTGACTTACGTTGAGAAATCGGGATTTGTATCCCCGATTTCCCAACTGCTATATTTTTTTTTTAATATTTTCAGTTAAGAAATCGGGATTTGTATCCCCGATTTCTCACCTCTTTTTTTTTTTATTATGTTTTGAGAAATCGGGTTTGGGGTCCCCGATTTCTCACCTATTATATATATTTTTTTTTCGTTTTCAGTTAGGGTTAGGGTTTAGGCATGTATTTTTTAATTTTTTTTTTGGTGAAAATATATTTTTCAATTTTAATGTTAAACAAAAATGTTAAATTTATTTTTAGGGATTAATTAAGCTAATGTGGGTCTTAATTAGTTACAATAATTTAAAAAATATTAAATTAAAAAAACTAAATATATTAATTAGATGAATTCAGAAAACATATTAGATAAAAATTTTGAAAATACATAGCAACAACAAAAAATTGACTTGAAGGATTAAGCGGGATCTTCAGGACGGTTTGGACATTTATTTCGGTCATGACCCACAGCCCGACATAGTCCGCAACGTTTTGGGTTACCCTTTTCCCTGAGGTCCATCTCAAGATGTATGCGGCATTGTGGGCGACCCTTAGAATTTCGGGCCAAGATGGTCAATTATGGCACACCATATCTCCTTCATATTGTGGCCAATATCCTTGATATGGCATGCATGGGAATTCTTGGTGGTAGAGATTTAATACATTTTGTAACTTGAATACATCCGCACGAAGTCATATAGTCAAGACGACAATGTGAACAAGCAGCAATTACATGTGAGCACGGGATGTGAAGATTCTGAAATTTTCCACAGTCACACCACCCTCTTTCGAGATCAACATTGAAATTCCCTGCAGGTCGTCCCTCTCGTGGGTTAATCGTCTCTTGCACGTAGAACCGTTTATGTCGCCGGTCGAATGAACGAACATTGTGGGTGTTGGCCATTTCTAGGGCCTGATGCTTCAGTTGAACAAATAGAGCATCATTGTAGAGCATACATCTTACGCTTGATCGGGGGGGTGTTAATGCCTGACAAATCGGGCAATAGAGTCCACTTTATGTGGCTACCTTTGTTGGAGGATTTTGAGACTGCTGGACGTTACAGCTGGGGGTCGGCATGTTTAGCAACCCTGTACCGAGAAATGTGTCGTGCAACCGAACCAACTATACGTTGTATGGGTGGATGCACAACGCTGCTGCAGTCTTGGGCATGGTACCGAATGCCGTTCATTGCCCCACAAACCACCCGTGAGCCAACATTTCCGCTCGCAGAACGGTAAATATTAAATTTGTCCCTAAGCACTACTTACATATGTATTGATTACACTAACATTTATGTACCTTTAACTAGATGGAGTGGTGGGGGTATGCACTATATTGGAACTCCTCGAGGTGATACCGTTGGATATAGATCAAGATTTGATCATATGCGACTTGACCAGGTAATTATGCATAAGCGCATAAAGTTATTTATGCTTTCTTTAACATGTACTTTCACTAACGAGTCTTATCTTTGCAGTTTATGTGGATGCCATATGTAGGTCTTCGAAACAACCTACCAAAACGTGCATTTCGACATGAGGAATATTGGAATGGTTGTACCGTCTTGATCTGCTTCGCTATAATAGAGTGGCATCAAGCAGAGGTGAAAGCTGCAGTTTGGGCTACGACAAGAAATACCAGGACCACCTGTAAACCAGGACCAAGTCCATGACACCGACATGCGGGGAAATCACACCACTAATTGGGTCGAGAAGCACGCAGACTGGCTTTTAATTTGGAAGGAACGTCGAGGTCGGCAATTAGAGGGCAACCACTTGGGGATGATATAATTTCTCCAACTAGTGAATATATTACTTGGTTTTATCAAAATGGTATGCCCTATTTATCTGCTGAGCGGCGATTGCGAGACGCGACGTGAATATGACCGGATGTTAGGCAACCATCACCTGCACCACCACAAGAGTTGCCTGAACAACGACATGCACGCGTCGTCGGACGGCTCGACAATCCTCCCGCCGCTTCCCCAACCGTGCAAGCGTAAGAGATTCAACCGCATCGCCATTCTTTTCAACTCACATCGCCCGGCCACATCATTTGGCTACACCCCGTCACAACCAGAGGAGGCCCATGAAAATTACGACGTTCGTCGACGCTCTTTCGCATACGGCGATGATGATTTTATTATGAACTTGTTTGGTGCAAATTGTCCAACACCACAGTCTGCTGAGCTGGCCTTTAATCAGATGTACGGGAATGCCCCTTTTCCTGCATTTGGCCAACCATATTCTCCATTCCAAATGCCATCGTTTCATGCCCATGGTGCTTTTAGTTCTGCAGGACCATACGTCGAGCAAAATGAGCATGTGCAGCCGATAAATGTCGACGTCCAGCATGGCGAGCACCATGTTACTGCTGAAGAACAACCTCAGCCACCTCCTCGCCTGTAATCCCGCACGTAACAGAGGCCTCCATCATGTGGACCTGACACCACTTGCACCATTAAAGAGATTAGTATTTAATGAAACCATGTATTTAATTACCGTTTTATAATCCAAGTAACTAATATATTTAGTAATTCAAACCTAATTTTTGGTAACTAATTTGTAATTAATTACCGTTTTTATCTAATATGTTTTCGATTCATCTAATTAATATATTTAGTTTTTAATTTAATATTTTTAAATTATTGTAACTAATTAAGACCCACATTAGCTTAATTAATCCCTAAAAATAAATTTAACATTTTTGTTTAACATTAAAATTGAAAAATATATTTTCACAAAAAATAAAAAATACATGCCTAAACCCTAACCCTAACTGAAAACGAAAAAAAAAATATATAATAGGTGAGAAATCGGGACCCCAAACCCGATTTCTCAAAACATAATAAAAAAATAAAAATAAAGAGGTGAGAAATCGGGATACAAATCCCGATTTCTTAACCAAAATATTAAAAAAACATATAGCGCTTGGGAAATCGGGGATACAAATCCCGATTTCTCAACGTAAGTCACAAAAAAAATAAATCAACACAGTTGAGAAATCGGGGTTGCTAAACCCGATTTCTCAACTAGCCAAAAACTAGGACAATTAGGGAAATATTGAAAAAACTAGGATATATCGGTTAATAATTATTAAAATGAGGATAATAAAATAAAAAATCCAACATAAACATTGAATCTAAAATAAACAATAATAAAGCTCAAATGAGATCCTAACTACTAGTAGAGTAATCTTTGCAATAATCACTCCTTCGTTATAGGCTCGTCCTCTGTAGGCTCATCCTCCTCTACTCATACAACAATTATATACAAGAAGACACTACAAAACAGAGGGATGAGAATTCACACTCATGAATACATGTATGTGGAAATGGAACATAAGTCAAGATGAACAAATACACACACATATACACATAAGTATCATAGCATAGTCATATCATATCATGATCATATTATAGCATACCAAAAGTTGCATGCAATGCAACCTCCAACTACTTCGTATGCATGTGAATCAAACTAACCTCCAACTACTTCGTATGCATGTGAATCAAACTAACTCAAAAAAGGCGATTGAGAGAACATATCCGGTTAACAACATGGACGACTCATCATCATCGATGATCTCCGCTGAATACTTTCACCAACCATGAAAAACAATTATGGCTCGTCAGGGTAGTCAGGTTTGGTTGAATGGACGCTCCGACCACGGGTCATGAGCTCATGTCTTAATGGAACTCCCACACTCGACTTGCGTGCGCTCAAGGTCGGGATAACAACCACTATGGCCTCCACCGTTGTGTTTCATCGTTTGTTTTCCCCCAATAACAACAATAAATGATGCATGAAATGCACATCAAGACAATCACATGTACAGCCATGATCAATTGCATTGATCATCAAGAATGATCATAAAAAAGGTACTACTTCGCCGCTCATCTAGTGAAGTTTCCCCAAATGGGTCCAGCCCATTATAACAACATCATTGGTAACACATCGTTACCATCATCATCAATGTTATACTTTCTAATCTTAGTAATATTAATTACTAACCAACCATCACTTAATAATCTTGTAATTATAGTTATCTAATCCTTTAACTACATAACTCACCTTAACTCATACACATTCCTCGCTAACTAATTTTAATCCAATCCATTTACTAGATAATTAGTGTTAAATAACACTAATCCAAAGAATTCCCAAGTGTCTAAGAGTATATTATGTTTCTTAGGTAATATCCAAGCCAAAACAATGCTAACCATCGACCTAAAAGGTGAAAATCCCATTTTAGAAGCATAGGAATCAATTCACAACAGTCTGGGAATTGATTCCCAGCGAACACGGAAAAGGGAATTGATTCCCCACTTCATTTCGTAGAATGTTGCAGGGAGGGACATTGATTCACCGGATATAGGGAATTGATTCCCTCTGCAAAAAAATTGTAGAATTTGCATTTTTCTGCACTTCAAAGGCAATTATGAGATCGTATGTTTAAATTTTGAATTCATTATTAAACCATTATCCATCAATTCTAAACATCTTAAATGTTTTTAAATCATCACCTACTTGCCTTACTCTAAATCACTAAGATTCTTAAACAACCAAAACTCTCAATTATCTATAAACATTAAAAATTCTATTTGTGCAGAAAATTATCATTCCTTGCACTTTCATTCACTAACCATCTTTATTCTAATTAAGGATTTAACAGTCTTTCATAATCTATCCGTCAAATCATCCCTTCTAGTGTTTTAATCACCATTCATAGAGAATAATTCAATCAAACAATAGCTTCAACTAAGAGTTATCACCAACTTCATCTCATAACAAAAATTTATGTACAATAACATTGCAAACATACACGAATTCACTAATCACTTTCCATAGAAATTCAGTCAATCATTCTCAAGGCATACACATATTGTATAATTATTCCCATTGCTCCTACAATGAGTATAAACCAGAATTTACATCACAAATACACAATTAACCCATTGCTCATGCAATCATACACCAAGAATCACATAAAAGCGCAAGAAGGTCATGGGATACCCTGATAACTCTTAGAAATAAGAGTTATCTATGCTCTTTTGGCATTAAATCATGTGAGTCCAATAGTAATTTAGAGTATTTAGTTGGTAGAAATATGTAAATAATGTGTTTTCCTATGTTTGGAGCTGTATTGAAACACTTTGTGTTTTGGAGCAATGCAGAATTTTTAAGATAATGCCCAGGTGCCAAATGGCAGTGCCATGGCACCAAATCGCTGTTGAGTAGAGGAGCAGGAAAATGAGTTAAGTTGAAGACACTGCGTTTTGCTGAGCTGGCATACTGAATTCATGCCTTCCAGATGTGGTCCCAGCCTGTTTGTGTAGATAATTTTAGCTAGGACAACTTCTCTTTATTGGGTATAGGCCAAGGACACTCTCTCTCATAGTATTTCACATTTTTGGCCCATAAAGAGAGAGAATAAAAAGGGGAATAACCCTAAAGAAGAGAAGGCTGGTGTAGGGGCTGTGCCCTAAATTAGAATTTGCTTTTATTTCTCTGGACAGTAGCTGCCATCCTCACCTTCACCATCATCCATCATTCTCCACTTCCATATCCCTTCCATACACCTTTTTTATGAGAAAAACAAGCTAAAAAACATGGATGCTGAACTAATCTCAGACATAGCAAGGAAATGCAGCAACAAGACATTGTTGCAGTGAAGTGCTCTCCCATCTTGAAAAATTTGCAGGCCTTTCACGTGCTGTTTTCTGCTTCTGTTTGTAAACATTCTGCACTGCAGATTTCTGATGCCATGAATCTGTTTCACAGCACCAATTTCTGCTATTTTATGCTTTTACTCAGCATGAGCTAAATATTTTATGCTAGCACTACAACAAATTTGGGAATAAACAACGCTTATTTTTTGCCTTAAACAGTGCTTAAAAGTGCTACTTATTCAGCCGTTGCTGAATGTGTTACAAAAAACCAGTGCTTAAGTAGCGCTGTTGAAAATAGGGAATAAACATAGGAAGCACTACTTATTTCCACCTTTAAATATTTTTTTGGTAAGAAGCTCTGTTTTATCCCTTTCTTTTTCATTTTAAACAGTGCTTTTTAGTAACAAGCACTGTTTTATCCCCCTTTTTTTCTTCAGCATTTACGTCCTCTGATTGATCTTTTCCAAATACAGAATAACATCAGAATCAGAATTGAACCATTAGAATTCAGAATCAGGCATGAATATGATAAGAGAACCAAAGTTAAGGGTAATCAAACAAAGATTGTATTCAACCAAACACAGATCCAAGAGAAGAAAACAAATCCAAGAAAAATAAAAAAAACCTAAGCTACGTTTGACTTGCATCCAAGAATACTGATCCAGAAAATACAGATCCAAAAGAAAAATACAGATCCAAGAAGAATACAGATCCAAGAGAAAAACACAGATTCCCGAACGCTCCCCCTGACTTGCATCCTTTCTTCTTGAACGCTCTGCCCCTTGCTTTCTCGTTCCAGATCTTGTAGCTTTCTCATTCTTTCTTCAAATACAGATCTAAGGGAAGCAAAAATTAATAACATAAAAAATCGAAACTTTTAAAAGAAATCAGATAGATGAAACAAGATCTTCCCTTTGATGGTTTCAAACCGGATTCGAGGAGAAGAGGCGTGGAGGAGTCCAGATCTTTGTTTGCCGTTCGTTCGCCATGAAGAGGCGTGGAGGAGAGCTGGGAAACCGAAAGAAAATCGTATCCAGATCTTCGTTTTTCGAATCTCCCCTTGAATCTCCAAATGATTCGGCTTGAATCTCCAGGAAGAAAGGGACTGATTGAGTCCCAAAAAAAGGGGAAGGGTCGCCGCCTAGCTAATAGGGTTAGGGTTTTAGTGGTTGATACAAAAAAGGGGAAATGTGAATAAGATATAAGGAGAAGAGAGGGAACAGGAGATTAAGAGGTGGAGGCGAAGAATCAGGAAGCCGTGGGATGAAGAAAGGAAGTGAGGGTTTGTGTATGCGTGTGTGAGGCGCCTGAAGGTGGGGAATGAGGGTGGAGAGAACGCGAGTAATGTCTCGAGGGAGAGCAATGCGAGCGTGAAATATAATATGTTCATAGAGAATAAGTAGCGCTTCATAGAGGAAGCACTACTTATTATTAGGACCAAAATCAGCGCTTCCTATATCAAGCGCTGCTTATTCTTTTAGTACAATTTTAAACAGCGTTTCCCCACTTAAGCACTGTTTATTCCTCTATGTCTAAAACAACGTTTCGTGTTCTGAAGCGTTGTTTATTAGCTAAAGTAGCATTTTTTTACTAAGAAGCGCTGCTTTTTTTTACCTCTATCCACCTAATTTTAAACAGCACTTCCATTGTAAGCGCTACTTAAAGTGCGTTATCTTTTAAACAATCTGTTATAGTGTAGGATGATTTAAAGTTGTAATAAAACCTTGTTGGTGTAGTTATGTGATGTTGCTTAGCACTTTTAACTCATGCATACTTACTGTTATATGCTTAATCTGAGCCTGTACACTTTAGGTTAGGCACAAGTATGTTTAGTGCTGAAAGGTATTAACATGCAGAATTCATGAGTTGATATGGACAACATTAGTGGAGAACACTCATCTAATCTTGATTAAACTAGACATAGGCAATCAAATCCACAATGTTCTAGGCCACACTTATTAGACAAGGGGAACATAATGGAGGCTTAGACATAAGGTACCCTTTACTTAACCCTGGTGAAAGTGACTGAAAAGCACACACATTAGTGTCATGCGCTCAGGTGCCAGGACACTCGTTCACAGCACCAAGCCAACTTGGTCAAGTTACAATGGATATGAAATCCTAGTTGTTTTTCTCAACTTTTTACCACATCTTTTTAAGCTATTTTTACTGTCAATTGCACTTTAAATTACTGTCATCATCACCTCGGATTACTGTATTACTTGTTACTTTGTTTCCTCACTAATTAGATTAACGAAATTTAGAATTTGTGAAATTAACCGTAATCAATCCCCGTGGGAATGATCTTTACTTACTCTTTATTACTTGTTACGATTGTGTATACTTGCACATTGCACTTTATCGCGCAACAAGTTTTTGGCGCCGTTGCCAGGGATTGAAAGTGTTGATTTCTATAAGTTTTCAATTGAGTTAGTTTGGTTTAGTTGAGATTTTTAGACTTTAGTGTGTTTGTTTTAGCAGTAAAGTTTTCTGTTTTGTGTTGTGTTTTGTGTTTGTTGGTGTTGTCTTTGTTGTTCTTAGCATTGCTCACCGTGTTTGTTGTTTGTGGAAAAAAAAATATCCGCTCCAAGCCATGGAACAATATTACTTTGACTCTATGCAAGAAAGGAATGCTCAACCACAATATTTCAACCATGATTTTTATGGAGGTGAATATGAAAGAGGCTGTTATGAGACAAATTTCAAGTCCATGATATTACCAAATGTTGATTATGGCATGGCAAAATTTCATTTGGGAGCAAGAGTCTTATGCTCAAGCTCAATTCGAAGGATGTCATGAAAGCATCTCCAACCTCAAAGATGTCTTAGCTCAATCCATTGAGGATACCAAGGTGTATAACGAAGACTTTCAAGTCTCATGCAAGAATATAGAGGCTCATCTTAAGACAATGATGGAGTTTCTAAAAGAGGAGAATTGTATTGAATAAGTGGTTGAACAAGAAGAAGAGAGTGTGGAGTTGAAAATTGAACATGATATTGTGGAAGTAGTGGAAGAAAAACAAAAAAAAAAAGAGTATAGTAGTAGTCGTAGAAGAAAAAAGAAAAAAAGAAAAATAGTGACATGGAAGAAAAGCCAAGGGTGAGGCTTAAGGAGATCCATTTGACAATTAAGATACCACCCTTGGTGATTGAAGAGAAGATTCCTCCGCAAGATGAGTTTTATGAGCTTTAAGAGAGGGGGAACACATATCCCAAATGCCTAGTTGTTGGGGCATGGGAACACTTGCTTCCCTATGCCAAGTACATGGGATTTCTCCCCAAGGGAAGAAAACGAAAGGATGAGATTTTCTTTTTGTCATTTTATCCACCCCAACTTGGGTGTAGAAGCGTCAAGCTAATGACATTAAAGAAGCGCTACTGGGAGGCAACCCAAATTCTAATAATTAGTGTTTTTGTTTGTTTTATTTTTATCTTAACAGGTTGGACTGGTTTGTGGAGGTGGAGTGCATGTTTTCTGAAATTTGGTGGCAGTTTGGACACTAATGCAGTGAATAAGAGTGTTTTGTTCACAGGTGCCGCCTGGCACCTTGGCACAACACCTGTGTTGTTAACGGTACCTGAAAAAGGATGCAAATGCTGCACAATTCAACTGCTTTTTCAAGCTGCATGTGATTGGATCATGAGGAAGAAAACCAAAGTTGCCACCCCTAAATCCAGACTTTAACATGTTTTCTTTTGTTTTTGTTTTATTCAGCAGGAAGCAAGCAGATTCATGGTACAAGACTGTTGGTATTGCACTGTTTGCAGGAAAAAAAATAAGAGTTTATGGTGCCATGGCACCACGTGGTTGGCACTGATGCAGCTGATGCAACACCTGCAAAAACACCACCACATTAGGAGGCACAACCTGAGGCAACTAATGCAGAAGAGGAAGAAAGGCCTATGCAGTCATCTTAGAAGGACCAGTGCTCGGCTACAAGTGGGGATTTTCTCTCCTTAACCTTTTTAATGCTTTGAATAAATATGTAGTATGTGTTTAGGTGGTGGTTTTGTTTGTTTGTTTTGCTATTTTTCTGTGTTTGTGTGTCAACCCTTTCTCTAACATAGAGTAGTGCAGTGGGGATACTGCAATAAATTATGTTGGGGGGGAGGGATAGTATAGGAGTTTAAGTGTTGCACTTGTAGTATTGTTCTTCTTTTCTTCTTTATTATAAAAAAAAAGGTTGACACAATGGCTGAACTTAATGAGGATTATGTGCATGGTGTTTTTGGAACTTTGTCCTGATTGGCAATTGATTGGAACATTGACTTTTAACACCAACCCTTAGCTTGAGATGGAAGAATATGTAGCTTATGAACTAGTTGATGTTGAACCCCTAGAGTGGACTGGACTTTGTTGCCAATTTTGACCAATGAAGGGGGTAGGCAAAAAGATAAGTTTGGGGGTGTCTTAATGTAAATATTCAAAGAATAGGTCAATGTACACATTAGTAATGAGAAAAAGCCAAAAATATATATTTTTTTTTAAAAAAGAAAAAAGAATAAGTTTCTTTGTTGAGTAACCGGATAACTCCATTACAAATGTTGTTATTCGCGTCAAAAGACAAAGAGGCAAAACATAGAAAAAGGCAAAAAGTAAAAATATTGAATAAGTGTGCATTGAACCTTTGTCACTCAGCTTGTATGTGCAGTGTTGTTTCTAATTTAGCCCCTAGTTCCTACAATTGTAAGCCTATTCCCCTTTGTTAGATTAGGAGGTGCAAATTAAGGAAATTCTTGGGGGGAAGCTGAGATGAACTTGATGGGTCTATACTGGCTTTTTAATTGAGCATAATGGGTGCACACACGCACTTGAAATCAATGGAACAATTCAAGGAAGCATGAGGCACAAGGGGATTGCTTGACAAAGTGTTAGTCTGAAAGTGAGGCCATGTGGAAACTAGCCAATATATTTGAATTCTTCATTTGAGAAACTGCTGCATTTGTAACACTGTTTTTGCATTGTGTTTTTTTGTTTGTGTGTCATTACTTGAGGACAAGCAATTGTTCAATTTTGGGGGTGTGATAACTCTTAGAAATAAGATTTATCTATGCTCTTTTGGCATTAAATCATGTGAGTCCACTAGTAATTTAGAGTTTTTAGTTGGTAGAAATATGTAAATAATGTGTTTTCCTATGTTTAGAGCTGTATTGAAGCACTTTGGTATTTTTGTGAACATTTTATTGTGTTTTAGAGCTATGCAAAATTTTTAAGATAATGCCCAGGTGCCAAATGGCTGTGCCATGGCACCAAATCGCTGTTGAGTAGAGGAGCAGGAAAATGAGTTAAGTTGAAGACACTGCGTTTTGCTGAGCTGGCATACTGAATTCTTGCCCTCCAGATATGGTCTCAGCCTGTTTGTGCAGATAATTTTAGCTAGGACAACTTCTCTTTATTGGGTATGGGCTAAGGACACTATCCCTCATAGTATTTCACATTTTTGGCCCATAAAGAGAGAGAATAAAAAGGGGAATAACCCTAAAGAAGAGAAGGCTGGTGTAGGGGCTGTACCCTAAATTAGAATTCATTTTTATTCCTCTGGACAGCAGCTGCCATCCTCACCTTCACCTTCATCCATCATTCTCCATTTCCATATCCCTTCGATACACCTTTTTTATGAGAAAAACAAGCTGAAAAACATGGATACTGAACCAATCTTAGACATAGCAAGGAAATACAGCAACAAGACATTGTTGCAGTGAAGTGCTCTCCCATCTTGACAAATTTGCAGGCCTTTCACGTGCTGTTTTCTGCTTCTGTTTGTAAATATTCTGCACTGCAGATTTCAGGTGCCATGAATCTGTTTCACAGCACCAGTTTCTGCTATTTTATGTTTTTACTCAGCATGAGCTAAATATTTTATGCTAGCACTACAACAAATTTGGGAATAAACAGCGCTTATTTTTTGCCTTAAACAGTGCTTAAAAGTGCTACTTATTCAGTCGCTGTTGAATGTGTTACAAAAAACCAGCGCTTAAGCAGCGCTGTTGAAAATAGGGGATAAACAGTGCTTCCTACTTATTTTCACCTTTAAACAGCGTTTTTTGGGAAGAAGCTCTGTTTTATCCCCTTCTTTTTCTTTTTAAATAGCGCTTTTTAGTAACAAGCGTTGTTTTATCCCCTTCTTTTTCTTTTTAAACAGCGCTTTTTAGTAATAAGCGCTGTTTTATCCCCCCTTTTTTTCTTCAGCATTTACATCCTTTGATTGATCTTTTCCAAATACAGAATAACATCAGAATTAGAATTGAACCATCAGAATTCAGAATCAGGCATGAATATGATAAGAGAACAAAAGTTAAGGGTAATCAAACCAAGATTGTATTCAACCAAACACAGATTCATGAGAAGAATACAGATCCAAGAAAAATAAAAAAAACCTAAGCTACGTTTGACTTGCATCCATGAATACAGATCCAAAAAATTAAGATCCAAGAGAAAATTATAGATCCAAGAAGAATACAGATCCAAAAAATACAGATCCAAGAGAAAAACACAGATTCCCGAACGCTCCCCCCTCTGACTTGCATCCTTTCTTCCCGAACGCTCTGCCCCTTGCTTTCTCGTTCCAGATCTTGTAGCTTTCTTGTTCTTTCTTCAAATACAGATCAAACGGAAGCAAAAATTAATAACATAAAAAATCGAAACTTTTAAAAGAAATCAGAAAGATGAAACAAGATCTTCCCTTTGCTGGTTTCAAACCGGATTCGAGGAGAAGAGGCGTGGAGGAGTCCAGATATTCGTTTGCCATTCGTTCGCCATCAAGAGGCGAGGAGGAGAGCTGGGAAACCGAAAGAAAATCGAGTCCAGATCTTCGTTTTCCGAATCTCCCCTTGAATCTCCAAATGATTCGGCTTGAATCTCCAGGAAGAAAGGGACTGATTGAGTCCCAAAAAAAGGGGAAGGGTCGCGGCCTAGCTAATACGGTTAGGGTTTCAGTGGTTGATACAAAAAAGGGGAAAGGTGAATAAGAGATAAGGACAAGAGAGGGAACAGGAGATTAAGAGGTGCAGGCGAAGAATCAGGAAGTCGTGGTATGAAGAAAGGAAGTGAGGGTTTGTGTATGCGTGTGAGGCGCCTGAAGGTGGGGAATGAGGGTGGAGAGAACGCGAGTAATGTCTCGAGGGAGAGCAGTGCGAGCGTGAAATATAATATGTTCATAGAGAATAAGTTGCGCTTCATAGAGGAAGCACTACTTATTATTAGGACCAAAATCAGCGCTTCCTATATCAAGCGCTGCTTATTCTTTTAGTACAATTTTAAACAACATTTTTCTACTTAAGCGTTGTTTATTCCTCTACGTCTAAAACAATATTTCGTGTTCTGAAGCGCTGTTTATTAGCTAAAGTAGCATTTTTTACTAAGAAGCGCTGCTTTTTTTACCTCTATCCACCTAATTTTAAACAACACTTCCATTGTAAGCGCTACTTAAAGTGCGTTATCTTTTAAACAATCTGTTATATTGTTGGATGATTTGAAGTTGTAATCAAACCTTGTTGGTGTAGTTATGTGATGTTGCTTAGCACTTTTAACTCATGCATACTTACTGTTATATGCTTAATCTGAGCCTGTACACTTTAGGTTAGGCATATGTATGTTTAGTGCTGAAAGGTATTAACATGCAGAATTCATGAGTTGATATGGACAGCATTAGTGGAGAATACTTCATCTAATCTTGATTAAACTAGACATAGGCAATCAAATCCACAATGTTCTAGGCCACACTTATTAGACAAGGGGAACATAATGGGGGCTTAGACATAAGGTACCCTTTACTTAACCCTGGTGAAAGTGACTGAAAAGCACACACATTAGTGTCATGCGCTCAGGTGCCATGGCACTCGTTCACAGCACCAAGCCAACTTGGTCAAGTTACAATGGATATGAAATCCTAGTTGTTTTTCTCAACTTTTTACCACATCTTTTTAAGCTATTTTTACTGTCAATTGCACTTTAAATTACTGTCATCATCACCTCGGATTACTGTATTACTTGTTACTTTGTTTCCTCACTAATTAGATTAACGAAATTTAGAATTTGTGAAATTAACCGTAATCAATCCCCGTGGGAACTTGTTACTTTGTTTCCTCACTTTAACGCAAACATACCCAAATCACCTCAAGTTTATCCCAGAATCCCATATAACATGATCTTCTTTCCCTATACCTCTATCCAAGTCGCACACCACACCAAGGATTAAGAAGATCGCCTAGCTCGTGATTTCCTAACTTTCCCAATGTCCCGATCGCTACTAAACCAAAAAAACCTTATTAGAGATCATCAAAACTAATATGAAAACCTAAGAAAACATGAGGAACCGTCCAAAGATCATGTATAGGAATCCTTACCATTGAAGAGTGATCAATGCATTTTAATACACTTTTTATAGCTTTGCACTTTGTGTTTTTAAATGTGTGTTATGCCCAATAATTACTTTTTAACATGTTTTATATCTTTGGTTCTTAATTTGGGCTTTAGTGAAATTCTTTGTTAATTTTCGGATTTTGTTACATCCTAACCCTTGCTCCTTCTGTAGGCCATAACTTGGGCTATGCATATCTGATTGCAGTGATCTTGGTGGCGTTGGAAAGCTAAGAAGTAGAGCTACAACTCTTATGTTGGCACCGAATCCCAGTTCGGACATTTTGAAGGTCGAAATTGCCAATTACTGCTGCTGGCGAGATTTATTGCAAATTTTGGATCACTTTCTCATGTGATTAGTTGTTATTTGGCTAATTAATCTCTTTTGGGCCTTTCTCTTTGGTCAGAAACTTTGGATTATCTAGGTTATCATAGGAGAGATTATAAACAGGATCTTTAGAGTCTTAGGAGATACCTTTTGATTACTTTTGAATCTTTTGCCGTTTTTTAGTTTTTAGCAATCTTTTCTCCTTCTCTCCTTAATCTTGTTTTTTGCCAAACCTTTCATGGAAGGCTAAACCTTTTAGATTAATTCACTGGCTAGAGAGTTTTTATCAGGATCTTGAGGTTTGTTATTAATGTTAAATTCGATTTTGTGTTTCTATTTCTTTTCGTTTTGATCTTTCATCTCTTTGATTTATGTTTGCGAATTTGTTTTAGGTATTGATGCTTAATCATATCAACTTCATTTTTGCTCTCCGATTTGAGATTATTTGAAATAAGTTGAACGCTTGTTTTGATTTATTTCGAATAAAGATCAATAGGATCTATAACGCTTAGTTATAGGTTTGATTAAATTCGGTTATTAAATTAATTATGTTTTTGTGACGCTTGTTCCTTATTCATAATTAATTGAATTCTGTGATGCTTAATCCAATAGGAATTCGTATAGGTTTAATCAATGCTTGATTGGTTAATTCTGTGATCAAACAAGAATAGAATCACGAAAGAGAATAATTCTTTGAAAACCCGTGATAATTCCAAGTAATAACTATCCCGAACCAGTGGATTAGTCATTTTTATACATTGATATTTCTATTTTTCATAATCTGTTTCTCATAATCGAAACCCCCCATTTTATTTCCTCATGTGTTCTTGTTCTTGGTTATTGTTCGAATTAGAGATCCTTGTAAGACGACCAAGATTGAATTACCTTGTTACTACATTCACTGTTTTGAATTATTTGACACGTGTGCGACAGCGGATCAAATTGACACTGTTGCCGGGGATCTCTGATCAATATTAGCCAACCCAAGAACCCTACTAACGTTGCTAACCTTTGATTTTGTGTTTTAGTTGTGTTTTAGGTTCTGACATTGGATTTTGTATTGAGTTAGTGGAAAAAAATCGGTTTCCAATCAACTTGCTCGGATTGCTCCAAAATTTGGCCAGAAAATCTAAAAAAATCAATGATCAATACTCCCTTATCAGGGACTAATATTAGGACTACATGCTAAAAATCTAAAATTCATTCGTTTAGACCAATTTTTAATTTTTTTTGAATTTTTTGTAATATTAAAAAATTCCAAAAAATTTGTATTAGCTTTATTTGATTTTTAGAGATTTTCGATGATATTTTTATATTTTTTTAGATTTTATTTGATAGGTTTTGTCAATTTCTTTCTTGTTTTAGCGATTAGGACATTGTTGGTATTTTCTGATTTGTTATTCTGCCTTCTTATGTGCTCATGATTCATGATTAGGTCCAATTCTAACATTCTGCATTCTTTTGATCCAGAAATAGATAGGACTTTTCATTCACTCAGTAGACTTAATAAGGCTAGTACTAGTAATAACATAGGTAGTGATCATATATGGGATAGTGATAGTGATAGTGTTAGCATTAGCATATTCAGTCATACTCTCTTTGATTCTGATTCTGATTCTGATTCTGATTTTAGTGTTGATAACATGGCTGCTAGAACATTAAGGGAACTTGCTGCACCTGATGTTACTTATAATGCTTTATGCATTGAATACCCTGATGTTGAAGTACCTTTCGAGCTTAAATCTGGTATGATACACTTGCTTCCTAAGTTTCATGGTCTTGCAGGTGAAGATCCTCGCAAACATCTTAAGGAGTTCCATATTGTATGCTCTACCATGAAGCCTCAAGGAGTTCCAGAGGATCACATCAAGCTGAGAGCCTTTCCATTTTCATTACAAGATACTACCAAGGACTGGTTGTACTACCTTCAACCAGAATCTGTGACAAGCTGAAGTGAATTGAAGAAGTTATTTCTGGAAAAGTTCTTTCCTGCCTCTAGAGCTGCGTCAATCAGAAAAGAAATATGTGGCATCAGGCAGATTGACAGAGAATCTTTGCATGAATACTGGGAGAGATTTAAGAAGTTATGTGCAAGCTGCCCTCACCATCAAATTTCTGAACAGTTACTCATCCAATATTTTTATGAAGGCTTGCTGCCTATGGATCGAAATATCATGGATGCTGCTAGTGGAGGAGCACTTGTGGATAAGACCCCATCAGATGTAAGAAGCCTGATTGAGAACATGTCCATTAATTCTCAGCAGTTTACTACCAGAAGCAATTCAGTGGTGCTAACAAGGGGAGTCAACAGGATACAAGCTACTGACCATAAGAACTTAGAGAGCAAGCTCGACGAACTTGTTTCGTTGAACAAAAAGTTAGCGGTTACTAAAACTCAGGCAGCGAGAGTTTGTGGTATTTGCACTTCTGCAGAGCACCCTACAGATATATGTCCTACCTTGCAGGAGGGTGACAATACCTATACTCCTCAGGCCTATGCAGCAAACATATTCAATGACAGGCCTCAACCCAACTATGATTTGTCTTCCAATAGATACAACCCCAGTTGGAGAAACCATCCAAACCTGAGATGGGGAGATGCCTCTACACAGCAGCCCAGGCCATAGCCTGCCCCACTGCCAGCCCAGCAGGGCAACACACCAGCTGCAAAATCTGAACCTTCATTAGAAGACCTTGTTAAGCAAATGGCAGTCCAGAATCTCCAATTTCAGCAAAGAACAGATTCAACCATTCAGAATTTGGAGACAAAAATTGGACAGCTAGCAACTTCTATTAATCAGATACATTCTCAGGAGTCGGATAAACTGCCTGCCCAGCCAGTAGTGAATCAAAATGCCAGTGCAAATGTCAGTGCAATCACTCTCAGATCTGGTAATGCTATTGACATTCCAGAAACTCTCTCAGCAGAAAATGCAAGTGGCAGAAAAAATGATAAGCCAACTTATTTACCTACCTCTCTGCCTGATGAAGATGATGATGCACAGTCTATACCACTTCCTTTTCCTCAAAGGGATGTGATAACTAAGAAGATGGATGAGGCGGATAAAGACAAGGAAATCTTGGACACATTTAGGAAGGTTGAAGTTAATATACCTCTCCTTGAAGCGATTAAGCAGATTCCAAGATATACGAAGTTCCTTAAAGAGTTGTGCACACACAAAAGGAGAAGGAGGCTGAAGGGAAATGAAAAGGTCAACATGAGTAGCAATGTTTCTGCACTTATACAACTCATGATGCCCCAAAAGTGCAAGGATCCAGGGATTTTTACTATTCCATGTACCATAGGGGATAGTAAATTTGAAAATGCCATGCTGGATTTAGGTGCTTCCATTAATGTTATGCTTACATCTATCTTTAACTCTCTGGCTCTTGGACCTTTGCAGAATATAGGTGTTGTTATTCAGTTGGCAAACAGGAGCAATGCTCACCCTGCTGGACTTGTAGAGGATGTACTCATTAAAGTTAACGACTTGATTTTTCCTGCAGATTTGTACATTCTGGACATGGAGGGAGAGACAAAATCCGGCAGGACATCTATCATCTTAGGCAGACCATTCCTAAGAACAACAAGAACTAAGATTGATGTCCATGCTGGAACATTGTCCATGGAATTTGGGGATAACATAGTTAGATTTAACATCTTTGATGCTATGAAGTATCCCATGGAAGAGCAATCTCTTTTCCAAATAGAATTACTTGCTGACTTAGTTGAAGATACTCATTCTGATGCTATAGAGTGCATGGTTTTGCCTGTTAATATTACAAATGATGTTGCTACACTGCAAGCTGCTGATGTAATTCCGTCCACCAGAATATTTTCCTCCATTGAGCAGCCACAAAGAAGACTTAATCCCTTGATTTTGGATGTTGGGAAGAAGGAGAAAATCAAACACTTCCATGATAAGATGATTTCTAGGAAAGGGTTCTCTATTAGGCAAAGAGTTTCATTGTTCAAATCTTGCCTTAAAATCATGGCTGGTAAGCTTCGATCCAAGTGGATTGGCCCTTTTGTTGCTACTAGCAATTTTCCTTATAATGCAGTGGGAATAAAGAGTGAAGCCACTAACAAAGTCTTCAAAGTCAATGGACACTGCCTCAAGCTTTTCCATGAGAGCCCCACACTTGAAGAGGAGACTGTAGAAGAGCTCTCATTGAAAAAGTCGTCTTGAAGAGGGTGATTTCTTTCCTTACTCCTTACTCTTATTTTATACTTGTTGCTTACATTGAGGGCAATGTGTGATTTAAGTGTGGGGGAGATCTTTTAGCGTTTTAGTTGTTTTATTTTTATTTTTTGCGTTTTTTATTATTAAAAAAATTGTTATTTTTGCATGCTTTTTCATTGAATTTCTTGGTTTTTATGAGTTGGGAGTGATTTCACTATTCTAAGACTACAGGTTTTGTGGCATGATATGGATGACTTCCTTGCATTCTTAGTATGATAAGTTGGATTTGAATACTAAATTGTGCATCATTTGTGATAGATCATTGTCCTTGGTGAGATTTGAGCCTTATAATGAATGGAATACACTTTGCCATTCTCTTTCTTTCTTGTGTGATTTCACTCATGATTGTTGGTTACTCTAGAACTTGACTTGACTCTTGTTGAAACTCATGTTCACATGCATGCATTGAAATGATCAAGGCAATTTTCGTTCTTATTAAATCACTAGCCAAATAAGCCTACCTTACAATTATCCCTTTGTTAGCCCCTTTGAGCCTATTTATCTCATTTTTTGTTATATAGCTCATTACAAGCCTAAAAGTGAAAAACAATTTTTCTGACCCAATCTTAGGGGATAAAGGAGCTTGCTTTGAAAAAAAAAATTAATAATAAATATTGCATAAGTGTGGGGGTGGTCAAAGATGTGGTTATGTTAGAATATCTAAATGTTGTGCTTCATTGTAATTTGGCAAGTGCAAAAAAAAAAACAGAAAAAGAAAAGAAAAAAAAGGAAAGTGTGAAAGTGGAAAAATGGATTGAAATCATATTTGGTTGGATTGCCCCCATTATTATTTAGCAATTGTTTCTCATTGCTCCTTTATCCTCTTTGATTTTATAACCTAGTTATCCCTTTCAATTATCTCACCTTGACCTTGGCCCCATTATAACCTTAATAAAGACCTTTTGATCTTTGTGTGCATGCATTGCAAGTGTGGATGTTAGAAGCTTGTGGTAGTGCTAGCTTTCATGATGTGCTTTGAGTGTAGACACTAGCCTAGACACTTGAGAGTTTGAGAGAACTTTAATTCTTGTGAGGATTCTATCACTTGTGACTCATTCTTTGGTTATTATATCCTCTTGTTTGCTTTGAAGGTAATAAGATGCTATTCATGATTGTCGTGGTTCCTTGAAACCTTGAATGAGCATTGCGCTTGCCGCTTTGCATCCTTGGGGTTCATTGAAAATGCATCTTTGCTTTCTTCATTTCCTTTTGAACTTTCTTTTTGTCTTGACCATGAGTTTTGCTCGGAGTGCAAAAGCTTAAGTGTGAGGGAATTTGATCAATGCATTTTAATACACTTTTTATAGCTTTGCACTTTGTGTTTTCAAATGTGTGCTATGCCGAATAATTAATTTTTAATATGTTTTATATCTATGGGTCTTAATTTGGGCTTTAGTGAAATTTTTTGTTAATTTTCGGATTTGTTACATCCTGACCCTTGCTCTTTCTGCAGGTCATAACTTAGGCTATACTTATCCGATTGCATTGATCTTGGTGGCGTTAGAAAGCTAAGAAGCAGAGCTACAACTGTTATATTGGCACCGAAGCCCAGTTCGGACGTTTTGATGGTCAAAATTGCCAATTACTGCAGCTGGCGAGATTTATTGCGAATTTTGGATCACTTTCTCATGTGATTAGTTGTTATTGGGCTAAGTAATCTCTTTTGGGTCTTTCTCTTTGGTCAGAAACTTTGGATTATCTAGGTTAACCTAGGAGAGATTATAAATAGGATCTTTAGAGTCTTAGGAAATACCTTTTGATTACTTTTGAATCTTTTGCCGTTTTTGAGTTTTTAGCAATCTTTTCTCCTTCTCTCCTTCTTAATCTCGTTTTTGGCCAAAACTTCCATGGAAGGCTAAACCCTTTAGATTAATTCACTGGTTAGGGAGTTTTTATAAGGATCTTGAGGTTTGTTATTAATGTTAAATTTTATTTTGTGTTTCTATTTCTTTTCTTTTTGATCTTTCATCTCTTTGATTTCTGTTTGCGAATTCATTTTATGTATTGATGCTTAATCATATCAACTTCATTTTTGCTCTCTGATTTGAGATTATTTGAAATAAGTTGAACACTTGTCTTGGTTTATTTCGAATAGAGATCAATAGGATCTATAACGCTTAGTTATGGGTTTGATTGAATTCGGTTATTAAATTAATTATGTTTTTGTGACGCTTGTTCCTTATTCATAATTAATTGAATTATGTGATGCTTAATCCAGTAGGAATTCGTATAGGTTTAATCAACGCTTGATTGGTTAATTCTGTTATCAAACAAGAATAGAATCACAAAAAAGAATAATTCTTTGAAAACCCGTGATAGGTCCAAGTAATAACTATCCCGAACCAGTGGATTAGTCGTTTTTATACATTGATATTTCTATTTCTTATAATCTGTTTTTCATAATCGAAACCCCCCATTGTATTTCCTCGTGTGCTCATGTTCTTGGTTATTATTCGAATTAGAGATTCTTGTGGGACGACCAAGGTTGAATTATCTTGTTACTACATTCACTGTTTTGAATTATTTGACCTGTGTGCGACAGTGGATCAAGGAGAATGTGAATGGCTGGTCTATAGTCTCAAAATCACCAAAAATTCACAAATATTGACTACTCGAGTACCAAAAACGGAAGAAAAATTAAAGTTTCCCTTCAATAGAGGCTTTGGCGATCGAGGGAGGAGGCTAGGTTTGATATTTTGCTAATGAGGAGTTGGGAAATGTTTAGGCATTATTTCTAGGGTATAGGGTGTGTATCAAGCCTTCCCAGTACATCCAAGAGTAAAGAAACATGCATGACACTGTTGTTGTTGTGTGGGAATCGATTCCACCATGTACTTGGTACATTTCATCAATATTTTGGTCATAACTTGAGCTACAGGTTCAGATTTAGACGTTCTTGGTAGCATTGAAAAGCTAAAAAAAAGATATGTAAGTCATACTTCTAACTCCAAGACCTAAGATGACCTCTAATAGAATGAAAAATACATTTTAAGTTGCCTCTGATGTTCCACGTTTTACACTTAAGTTGTGTTGCGTTCGAAGAGCATATCTCGAGTAGTACATGTCAGATTTGAGTCAAACTAAAACTAAATAAAAGCTAAGAGATAGATGTACAAATTTCATGAAGACATCGAAATCAATTCATCCTTAAAAGGAACGAAATTGAAGAAAACAATGACCAAATTGGATTAGAAGCAGGAAGAAAAATAATCTCTCTTCCCGCTTAGTAGTTTGTCTATTAGTAACTCCGAAGAACTCAACAAGAAAATTTCATAATTTGTATACAACCACCAAGAAAGATGAATAAGATCTGGAATTCTTCAATTGTTTTTTTATTTTTCGTATTTGTTTCTCCATTTTTTTGCCTCTCCTTTTTTTCACTTCTCTTTTATCTTTATTCTTTTTGCTCCAATTCTTTTATATAATAGAATATAAAAGAATAATGAAGATGACACAACTTTTTTTGTTTTTACTCATAGTGAAAAATCGAAAACAAAGGATAGGTAACACCTGATTTCAAGAGTCGAAGCTCCGATGCCAAATGATAGGGGACGGCTTAGGACTGTCTTGAAAACAAGTATAGAAAATAGGAACTTGACCCTAACCACGACCTGCCGTTAGAACTAACACTATAAAGTTATTAACCTAAGAACAAAGGAAAAGCTCTCACAATAGAGAAACTCTAAAATTTCATTCAAAATCTTCCAAAATCTGATTTGTGTTATACATGAGTACCTTATTTATAGGCTAATCTTACAACTCTTAAAAGCCTAAAAATGACTCTTGTAGTACAAGAAATAAATCCTCACTATCATGCAATTACCAATTGGCATTGGTAAGTGCATAAACATTACCTAGAAAATAAGCATAAACATGATAATAAGTTCCCACTTGCCATCATAATGACTTAGAAAGTCTTTAAAACCCACAAACTAACTTAGGAAAGACCATATGACGCCAAAACTTATTCCATCAAAATAAAATATGAAAATTCAAAATAAAATAGCAAAAATTGGATAACCCATGAATGCTTCTTGATTATGTGAGTTTAGGCTTTTCCAAATTGTTGTCTTCAAGTTGGGCCCAGGGGATCTTCATAAAGTTGTAGGAAAGTAACATATTAGCTATCCTTCAAGTGAGCTTTTGTGACTATAGATCAAATGGAACTTGGACTGGATCTGACTATGCCTCTTTCCACATGCTCAAGCCATCAATTTTTCTTTTGTAAAGCAAAAATTGGCATGCAGAGGGATTAATGTAGATGAGGCAATCCCAACGACAACCCCTACCAATCATATGCAGCACGCAAAAATTTATTGAAAAAAAACTAAAATAAGACAAGAAGACAAACATGTGGGAGCTCGAGCCATCCATGTTTGTATCATGAGGACAAACTACATGATGAAAAAAAGGAAGAATAGAGACACATTTTAGAGTGATTATCTGCTTGTGTATGCAATGATTGGAGTTGTAATTTGAAAATAAGGTTACATTTACAGTCGGGGTGGGAGGGGCGGCCGAGGAAAAGGAGTATCTGTAGGGGAGAAGGTGAGAGGGGGAAGATGGAGATAAGGAGTGTCGACAACCCTATTCCATGTCATCAGGTTATACGTCTTCATAAGTATGATATGACATATGTGATGTATATTTCTGTTAACCACATCACTGACTAACAAATGAATCTGGCAGTAGGGACCAAAAATAATGACTTTGGAATGTTATAGATTTGTGAACAAAGCAAAAAATTTTGAAAGGATCGTTTCTCTAAAGTTTGCACTAAGGCAAGTATACCTTATCGCAAAAGTAATAAAGGATTATATGGGACTCCGATTGTCTAACCCACAGAGAATGTTAACAATTACCAAACTACTAAAGTTCTTTCACTTTCCGGATGACCCCAAAAAATTGCTTGCCAACGAACTGGACTCAAGAACCAGGAACCAGGTAAAAAACTGGGAAAACCGGGTTTGATCCGGTTCTTGGCGGTTCAAAAATCAAAGCCATTTTTTTAAAAAAAAGGGCAAAACGACATCGTCAAGCGCAGCAGCGTGTTCTCCGACATGCTTTGCTTCGTCTCCGGCGCGCTTTCCCTTTCCTTGCTCTTCATTGTCGCGTCATCTTTTTTTTGTTTCATTTTTGTTTCGTTGCTCTGCGTCGTCTCTTCGTTTGACAGAGAGGGAGATTGGGGCGGATTGAGAGACAAAGAGAATGAGATAAAGGTTGGGGGTAGGTCTTAAGTCAGGGAAATGGGGGTTGGGGGCGGGCTGAGAGAAAGAGAGGGACATTAGGGTTGGGGGGAGGATTGTGAGAGAGATGAGGGTTGGGGTCTGATTGTAAGAGAGATAATTTTTTTTTTTGATCAGTATCATTTTTTTTGATCAGTTGTAAGAGAGAGAAATTGGGAACACGTGAAACCCTTGAAGTTGAAAAATATCTAGATTCTAGAAGAAAGATCGAGAAGCGGGTGGTATTTCACCCGTGAATTTTTTTTTAAAAAATAAAATAAAAATGAGAAATATTTGTTAATTAATGTTAGAAATATTTTTATACTTATTAATTAAAATTATTAAATTAATATTTTAATAAGTGCAAATATTAATGTATTAAAGTGTGGTATGTGGGGTCACTTAATTAATATTTTTTTGTTTATTGTTTATCTATATATTGTATTAAATATTTTAAAAATAATATTTTATTTTTTTTGGTCCGACCACAGTTCGACCCCGGTCCGACCCCTGAACCCTGAACCCTGGCCTACTCCGGTTCAATACCCGGTCCGGTTTTAATTACCTTGCTATTTAGACAATTGAATAAAAGTGAGAATTGAAACGAGCACATTTGAAAACAAAAACTAAGAAAGTTATAAGAAAACGCAGAGATAGGTGAGATTGAGAATTAAAGTTATAGAAAGCCTAGGGTATCCGGGTTCACTTATGCCATGCTTATGTTATTATTCAATTAATCAATGAATGTTTTCTTCTCCTAATATATTGTCAATCACTCGCTCTTATTTTATTAACATGATCATGCAATGCTAACAGTCTTTTTTCTTATCTAATATCCTCAATGGTCATGCAAGATGTTTAGTTAAGAAAAACATTAAGTGACAGCGAGCTCGTTAATTCAATAACTGATTGAAAATAAGAAATTATCCTTGGTCTGACATAATTATCAAATTCAATTATTCTTAGAGTTCCACTAACTAAATAGGGACACCCTTTCGAAATGACGACGATTTCTCATTCTCTTCAAGCTTCGTGCTTTAGTCTCTTCAAGTCTTAGGTCTCTAAAACGTACTATGCTCCCCTCAAAAAAGGATTTCTTAAAAGGTTTAAATAGAAACGTGCACACCTGTGTCAATTCAGTCATTATGTACGGTTGTCCTTCACTGTGTACGACCGTGCTTCACTCAAAGTCTGCACAGTTCCACAATTATGTAAGGTCGTGCTGACTCATGTACAACCATGCTTAATTCAGAATTCGGCGTTGAGCCGTGCTGCACATATCATGCACGATTGTGCTACCTCATGTACGGTCATACTGAGCTATGTCAGGCTGTACTGGCTTCATTTTTCGGCGCTGGAACGTACAGGAACTATGTAAGGGCGCACACTTACTAAGCACGACCATGCCTAAAGCATGCCAGGTCATGCTCCTTCATCAGAAGCTTAGAAGTTAGCTTCTAAGTGTCCAAAATTCATCCAAAGTGCCCAATTTTGCTCAAAGTGTTGCATTTTTCATATTTCTGCATAATTAAAGGTAGATTGGGTGAATTGCATATGAAAAGAATAAAAATACATATGATTCGTACTAAAAAACCTTGGATATTTAGGCAAATTTGGGGTTTATCAAGGATTAAAACCAAAAGACTCTATATTTACTGGGACTAGAGACATATTTAAGCCTTTATTTTTTTAAAAATAGCTTATGTATGTTTCACTCATTTCAAATTTACAACCACTATTCAAAGATTTAAGTTAGAGTAAAAAAATACAAACCAAGCTAGAATAAAGAAAGGAGATCATATTATTAATTGCAATATGATAAACTTATCATTATACATAAACTTTTCATGCTATGCAGACTTATATGTCTTCTCGAAAAGATTTATTGATCATGTACAAGCATTAGACTATTGACATAGAATGTTGCACCGAGATTTGTATGACATATGCAGGTGAATAAGGTGATATGTGAATTTCCTAACATGATTTGTGTTGCACCTTTAGCTAAAAGTTTCTCAAATGTTATCGAATACACCAATCCATTCACAATTCGAATTTCCTAACATGAAGCTACATTATTTATTTATTTTAGGTAAAAGTTGCAGTTAAGTGTGATTAATATACCTCAAATCCTTTATTCATCCTATTCGAATGCCAATCATGAAAGTTGTTGCAAGTCAGTGAGAATTATCAATATTTGATATTTGTTTAATTAATTATTTTTATTTTTCCCTTTGATTATTTAGGCTAGATATTTCTATCAGCAGCTATATGTTTTGATTTGTTTACTTCTCTGGATATATGATTTGATGGCATATAAGAGACATGGAACACACGGTGCATTTGAAATGAGTGATCTTAAAGATTTTTCATGCATGATGTTGAATTCAGTGATAAAGAAAGCATCAGTCAATAAGCACAAACATGCAGTAATTACAATGTTAATATATTATAAGCAAACAATAACAATAAATTGTTCACATGGACTACATAAATTACAAATAGAATTGCTGCAGATTCTTTTTTCTTTTTCTTCTTTACAACTCTACAAATTTTGCGACTGTGTTGAGACTTGGCTATTCGTGTCCCCAGGGCTGCTTTTTTCTTATCTTCTAGGTCTTTAAACTTTTGCTATTGAAGGATCCAAAATATACCTTGAGCACTAAAGATTGATGCCCGTACGTGTAGCTTCATCCCAAAGTTCTATTTCTTTTTCAAAATTTCCTCCTCCACAAAGCTTCAGAATGAGGACATCATGAACTGCACATAACCTCCCAACGTGCTTCTCTTTATTTGCTACTGGTGAAGGTACTGTTGTGATGCTCATCAATTTGTTATAATAATTAACATACTAACGAGAAAAATTTTACATGATGAACACAATCTTTTTAAGTTAGAATAACATTTGTGTCATGGTTTTGAGTTTACAGCTCATTTTTTTGATGATGTAGGTGGGAGTGATGCTTAGATACATGGGTTTCTATAATACTACCTAAGTATACGTTGCAGCAGGAAAGATTTGTAAAGAACAATGCCTTTATGGTAAGGTTTCGCCTCCTCTTCAACCAACTAACCTTTCATATTTATTTTGGCTTGATCATAGCATGAATTCTATGTAGATCCTTGCCAAATTTTTAGTTTTCGAATCTTCCTAAGCTTTAAATTCTCATTCTTAGTGAGAATACGTCTGTTGATACTCTTTATGCTATATTTTGGTCAACCCCCAATGTCGAGCAACACCTTCACTGGTCCTCTGCCTGAACTCAAAAGTTGAAGTAATATTTATTAGATAATAATTCAATTGCTGATAAGTGATTAAGAGTTAGTTAGATTGACAGTTAGTTAGTTACAGTTTGTTGAGACTATTAGTTACAGTCAGTTACTGAAAATAGAGACTATAAAATGCATTGTGTGTACTAATTGTAATTCATTCTTATCATTTGTGAAATGAAATGAAAATCTTCTTCCTTCTCTTCTTCTTCTTCTGTAATAATATTAACTATAGTGTTGTTATTATGATTTCGAAACTCGTGAGTTGGTGCATTTTTTGCATTCTATAATAAGGTAAAAAAAATTGAGGTTTAATAGTGATGCTGGATTTAAGCAAAAAGCGCAACAACTAGCAATACTGCTCCAGGTATAGTATATCCTATAGTGCTTGCACCTGCCATTTTCTTTCTTTCTTTTCTAGAGAGGTATGTTAGGAAATGTTTATTTCCTTTATGAGGTAGTTATTTATACTACTTTGAGCCTTGGAAGCCAAGTTTTCGCTCAACGATGTGGGTGACTATGATGTTTAGAGATGGTACAAACATTAAACAACTATTTTATAATTCTGTTTTAAGAATTTGCAATGAAGTCAATAAGCTGAGGACTGATGCTGGTGTCTATCTATAAACTTATAAAGGGTGATCCCCATTTTTTGCTATAGCACAACAGTAAGTGGTGACGTGGCGGCTTCATAATTTTTCGACATATTTTATTATTTACAATTTTATATTTTGAATTTTTTTTCAATTTTATCTCCACCATCTTTGCCTCTTTCTGTCTGTTCTCTCTCTCTCTCCATCTCTCTCTCTCTCTTCACAAATCAAAATACGGCAGCGGTCAAATCTAAACCCACCTACTCTTACATGGAGTGGAGGAAGAACTAAAGAATGAATCACCTGATTTAGATTCGCTGCGGTCGATTTTCACACAGTTTCACGTAGTTGTGTGTGACAAACTTACTGCATGCGGTCGCCATTTTACCAATTTGCCCAATTTACGTGCAACTGCATCAAATCCAACTGCAGACGATCCAGATTCATGAATCACCCACCTACTCTTTTCTCTCTATTAATTTCTTTCTCATCCCCTTGCCTGCTATAGTGCTCGGTCACCTTTCTCTCCTCTTTTTAATGTATCTTTGGTGATCACATTTATAAGGCTAGATCTTTTTTTATCAGTTTTCGGGAGTCAGAGGCTGGTGTTTTGGTGGTTGCTCCGCGCTTGCAGCGGTGGTGTGCGTTGTGGCTGGGCTCATCGAGGCACTGATGAGGGTTTCCTCTCTTCTTTCTTGTATTTTCTTTTATCATGTATTTATTGGTTGTAAAGGGAAGATCTGCACCAAAGAACTTTGAGGGTATAATTTATTAGTAAGTATCTGTTTTTAATATTTAATAATTTGTTGTATTTCTGAAATGGAAAGGTTGTTAAGTATCATACTTCTATGTTGTTTTTTTGTGCTGCATTGCATTATATATTTTCCAGTATTTTTTTTTTATTTATAAATTTTGCCAAGCAGAACAAGAAGTTTGTAAGACAGTATTAGCCTAAAGTTACTACACTGGCTGTCTGTTGAAGTTGATGTACATTCTTTTTCTCAGATGAATGTCATTTGTCTTGGATGCAAGAGTCCAGACACAATACTTGCAAAGGAGAACCGTCTCTTTCTTCTCTGGTATGAGAAGGTGAATTTTCTGTGCACCTTTGTTTTTCGTTATGGTTTTCACGCCTGTTCGTGTGGAAAAATCAGCCGAGGGATTCGGCTAACGTCCAGCCGACAAATTGATTCCTGTTTAAGCGATTACACCGATAACGGAACTCTGATTCTCGATTATGGGTTCCCCAACTGCTCCAGAAAGCGTTGAGTGTGGTGAATCTACGCTATGCTAAGGCTAAGACTAAGATACATGGAATCGGCTAAGATAAATGCTGTAAAAAGCTGATAAATTGCAAAAGAAATAGTTGTTTGATTGATTTGGTGTGTCCTTTACATTTCTCAGCGAAGGTATATATATACAAAAAAAAAAATGTAACCGCCCCCTATCGGCCATTATGCGTCCCGCACGTTCATGGCTGCCAACGAGCGGTCGTGGGTGTCTCTCAACTGCTTCCTCATGCGTATCGTGGGTTAACCGCTCTCCCATCGGCTGGGCAAACGATTTGTCACGTGTTAAATGTGTTGAAGACCTTCAAGAGCTAGCTTTAGCCATTTTGGCGTCGAAGTCCATAACTTTCACATACTTAACCCTTGGTCGAGCTTCAAAGCTCTATATCAATCAACTATAGCTCAGCCGTTGAGGCCATAATAATCGGATATTTCCTTTATCCACATCGGCTAAACTCTTTAATAATCGGCTGACCTCACGATGCTCCCTGAACTTCTAACGTTTTCCTTTCTAACCTCGGTTCAATGGGACCAATTTTCGGCTACAAATGTGATCGGCTTATCCCACACATCGGCTATTCCCTTCATCGGCTGTGGCTGATATTTTCTGGTGATAACAATTGCCCCCTACATCATTTCAGCTGTAAATGCTGGATTGATGTATCGGATAAGATTCGAGTCTCTGAAAATGTCAATCGTTAGTCACTTTATATGCATTTAATGTCACCCATTATGACCTGAACGGCTACTTTTTCCACACCCGATGACTGCGCTGCTATCCGATAATATCTCAACAATTTTTATCGTTGTCCGTGCGCATGATTCCTCTTTAAATAGCTAGCTCCATTCGTTCTTCTTATTACTCAGGCATAGGTGGCCAGCCTGTGGTCACCAGAACAATTTCCTTTTTTGTCTATAAATAGCTCCTTTATTGTTCTAGTATGCTTTGCCAAACCGTGGGGTAGTATTTCTTCAGATACTTGCCATTTATGCTTCTGTTCATCTCTACGCCTTGCATGTTAACTAGCCGATACGCGTTTCCTGCGAATACTTGACTAACTGTGAATGGACCTTCCCAATTTGGTGACCACTTACCGAATTTAGGGTCCTTGACTCCTATTAGTAAAATAGTTTTCCAAACTAGGTCACCCTCAACAAACCTCTTCAACTTAACATGTTTGTTGTAGGCACTGGCCATTTTGCGCTTGCTAGCCTCAATTCTTTCTAAAGCCATTTACCGATCTTCATCCAATCGATTCCAGCCTCCATCAAAGATGGCTTTCACGATACTCTTCTAGGCTTAAGGAATTCTGTCTCGCCACTCTTAGAGAAGTGACATTGATTTCCAAAGGCAAAACCGCATCTTGGCCGTAAGTCAGCCGATATGGAGTTGTGCCAGTGGCCGTTGACTTGGAATTCCTTATGGCCCATAAAGCCTCATCCAGAGTTAAATGCCATTTTCTGGACTTGTTTTCCAAATTCTTTTTGATCAGGTCCACGATAATCTTGTTGGTTGCCTCGGCTTGTCCATTGGCCTGTGCATAATATGGGGATGAATGTATCAATTTAATCCCAAACTGCTGAGCAAAGGCAACCACCTTATCTCCAGTGAACATAGTTCCCTGATCCATGGTGATGGTCTCTGGAATCCCAAACCTGTATATGATCTGGTGTTGAATGAATCGGATAACGTCATCTTGTTGTACCTTGACCATCGGCTGAGCCTCCACCCACTTAGTAAAGTAATCGGTTGCCACAATAATGAAATTGTGACCTTTGGAAGATGGTGGATGGATTTTGCCGATCAAATCCATGGCCCAGCCTCTGAATGGCCAAGGTTTCACCACTGGATGCATCAATTCAGCTGGTACCCTCTGAATGGGACCATGCAGCTGGCATTCTTCACATCCTTTGGCGTACTGAAAGCAATCGGCTGTGATGGTAGGCCAATAATAGCCATGGCGATAAATCAACCATTTCATAACTGGCCCAGCCCTATGCGAGCCGCATATGCCTTCGTGAACTTCACCCATAACCCTTAGGGCTTCATTTTTATCTATGCATTTTAACAATACCCTATTCATGCTTCTCTTATGCAATTCATCATCAAGAAGCACATACCTTAGAGCTCGTCTCCTAACTTTGGGGTTACTGCACTTAGAAGGATCTTGTAAGTACTCGATCAACTCATTCCTCCATGAATCGATTTGGTCTGCGACCATTACCTCGGCTGGTAATTCGTCGTACTCTAAAGTCAGCAAAGAGTTCCTATATCTGGAGGCCTCTTGGGCCAGATCATTCGCCTCCATATTAGCTCCTCTAGGGATGTATGACACCTTTGCATCAATAAATTGATGAATCAATCTGTCAGCCGTTGCATAACGCGCCAACAGATTTGGGTTGTTGCACCCATATTCTTTGGTTAGTTGTCTGACCACCAACTGGGAGTCGCCCTTTACATGAATGTACTAAGCGCCCATCATGGCCAACAACTTTAACCCTATGATCATGGCATCATACTCGGCTTGGTTGTTAGTTAAATCTGGGTTTAGCCGATACGCAAACCTCCACATCTTCCCATCTGGGTTGGTAATTGTCACTCCGGCCCCGAGCTCGCTACGGGTTTTGGACCCATCAAAAGTTAGGACCCAAGGCAATAGGTTTATGCAAGTAATTGGGGGTACCCAAGGGTCATCCACTTCCACGCAGGGATGTTCTACCAAGAAATCGGCTAGTGCCTGACCCTTGACAGCCCTTAATAGGACGTATTTCAACGCGAAGGTAGTGAGCTTAATGGCCCACTTCATCAAGCGACCTTGTAAGACAGGCCTATTAGGGAAGTACCTAACAATGTCAATTTTGCATAAAACTAAGATTTCATGTGGCATTAAATAATACTCAAGTTTTGTACAAGCGTAGAACAAAGACAGGCACAACTTCTCCAATGGAGTATATCTGGTCTCAGCATCATTGAGACTTCGGCTAAGGTAGTACACCGCTCTTTCAGTTCCATCTTCAGCATCCTGTGCTAACAGGCAGCCGATAGACTCTTCAGCAGCTGCAATGTAAAGTTTCAAAGGCTTCCCTGGCATAGGGGGCACAAAAACTGGTGGACTAGCTAAAGCCTTCTTTATTTGTCCAAAGGCCTCTTGCTGTTCAGTACCCCACACCATCTCCTCAGCGTTCTTGAGCTTCAGCAAAGGGGAAAATGCCTTCATCTTACCAGCCGAATTAGCTATGAATCTTCTCAAAAAGTTGATTTTGCCCAGCAGGCTCTGTAACTCCTTTTTATTCCTGGGTTGTCTAGCCTCCATCACTGCCTTGGCTTTGTTTTGGTCTATTTCAATGCCCTTTTGATGCACCAAGAAACCAAGGAAGTTGCCAGCCGATACACCAAACATGCACTTTACAGGATTCATCTTCAAGTTATGGACCCTCATCCTCTGCAAAGCCTGTTCCAAATCGGCTAAGTGGGCTTTGAAGTTTTTGGATTTTACCACCACATCGTCTATGTATACTTCCATGGTCTTGCCGATTAGATCATGGAAGATAGCGTTCATTGCTCTCTGGTAGGTGGCCCCAGCATTTTTCAAACCGAATGGCATCACCAACCATTCATAAATTCCCAGTGCCCCTGGGCACCTGAATGCAGTCTTGTGAGTGTCCTCCTCAGCTACAAGTATTTGATTATAGCCCGAGTACCCGTCCATGAAGGTTAAAATACCATGTGTGGCAGCTGCATCGACTAACATGTCTGCCACAGGCATCACATATTCGTCCTTTGGAGTGGCTAAATTCAAGTCTCTATAATCAATGCAAACTCGAATCTTGCCATTCTTCTTCTTGACAGGTACTATGTTGGCTAACCACTCTACGTACCTGGCTGTTCTGATGAACCCAGCATTGAGCAAACGCTCGATTTCCGCTTTGATTTGTGGTATCAGCTGAGGATGGTATCTTCTAGGCGGCTGCTTATGTGGTTTGAATCCCTCCTTGATCGGTAGCCTATGCTCCACCAATTCTCGTGCTAGCCCAGGCATCTCATGATAATCCCATGCAAAGCAGTCTTTATATTTCTTCAGCAGGGCTACCACCTCTTTCTTATCCTCTTCCCCCAGCAATCCGCTGATCGCGTTAGCCGAGGCTCTTCTGGAGTTCCTAAATTGAGGTCCTCCAAGGGGTCTTGTGATTCAAAGGTTAGCAAAGTCCTCCGAATCGGTGATTCAAACTCCATCGGCAACTCCGTGATCTCGTCTGCCGGTGTGAGGCCATCGCCTTGTTGTTTGTCTATCAGCAAGGACTCAGCTACGTGAGACTCAATCCTAAAAGCCTCTAGCCGGTCCCATAAGTCCTGCACCACCTGGGTGTCTTTAAACATATCAAACCTCCGTGGCTAGCCGTGGTTCGGCTAATTGCTCGATTTTGAACCCCTGGGGTGTCAAGTTACAAGATTCCCAAGATCCTTCCTCGTATTCCTCGATATGACTATAGGAGCCACAGAGGAGAGTAGAACAAAGCTTCTAGATTTTGTACCTCACCGGGAATGGATTGTCATCGGTGGGACTATTTCAATTTTATCCCCTTCCCAAAAATGAGCTTGATGCATGGTGGAAGGTAAGCCTTTGGCTGGTGTGGATCCAATCTCTCCTAGCAGATCGCATAAGATGGTTTGCCATCAATCACGAAGAAAGCTGACTTGATGCTTTTGGGGCCAACTGTAATCTCGGCTATCAGGGTTCCTAAGGCAGACGAAGCCTCTCCCATGAAGCTAGCCATTTTCATGTTAGTTGGGATCAGGTCTTCTTCAGACTTGTTCAGACTCCTCAAGGTGGCCACTGGCATCACGTTCAATACTGCCCCATTATCAACGAACACTCGACTGAAGGCCTTGCCATTGATGTGGGCTCTCACATACAGGGGCTTCAAGTGCTTCATCATGTCTTCGGTTGGCCTACCAAATACAGTACTCAAAGCATCTTTTGTCGTGTCATCGGCTAAAGTTGCCCATTCTGCTTCTTCCACAAATACGTCTCCTTCTAAGTGTTCGATCTGGGGGTAACCAGCCCAGAACTCACTTGGGATCAGGCTAACTACCTCGATGGCGGCCATCAATCCGGCTTCACTCTCATCTGAGAGATAATCCAAAATTGAATCTTCTCGGTAACCAGACTCTAAGATCGGCTCGTCATTACCATTCAAGCAGCTTGTGTATGTGTGAATATGCCCTTCCTCTTTACCAGGTTCCTCTTTTCCTTCTTCAGGTTGCCCTATGTCTACCTCGGCACCCGGGATTGTCACTGGGGCTTCCTTGGTTTGATCAATTTCAACTTTTTCAGGCTCCAAACCGCAAGGTCCAAAAGCCCTGTCGATGGCTTCTGCCACTTTAGCTTCTGGGATCTCCTTCTTATCGGCTGCCTTGGCATCGACTATCAACTGCAGGGTTTGTTTCATTCTTTGCAAGGATATAGCCCTCTGCAGCCTTCTCTTCTACGTTCTAGTCAGTGTGACTGGCTTGAACTCTTTCTTCTTCGGAGGTTGATTAACCACCCACTTCCCTTCTTTGACATTTGCAGCTGGCTTGATCATCCTCTGTGGTTTGAGTTCATCATCATTCCTTACGGTTATGCGAAGAGAGGACATTCCCCCTTCGACATTGAACTCCGCCACTCTTCTCTTAGACTTTGGGAGAGGGTGCTCGGTGATCCTGGGCATACTCGGCTGGGTTCAGCTGAGGTTCCCAGTTGAGTTTGCCCCCCAGTCTCCTGAGCATGCTGCGTTCTCTCAGTCTTCGAGTGCATGTTGCGGTACTGGCTGATCAACTCGTTAGTCAAACGTCCGGGTCTGGGAGGTTTACCATGGAATCGGCTCGAAGATGGTTGGCCCCCAGCGTTTTTCGGTAACACTGGTGGGTTTCCCAATCCGTCAAACACAGATCCCCTGGTGACCTTTTGGTTTCTTTTGGATTCTTCTTTGGGCATCCAAACACTCCTAATGGATTGTTCCCCTCTTATTGGCCTAGGCTGATCAGGCCTTGAGAAAGACACAATGGCCATGGTTACAGCTGGGAATGGATTGGTGTCTACTGACATCTCGGCTATGCTCTTATCGGCTAGCTTGAACCTACCCTCCTTGATAGCCTTTTGTATGGCCTTCCTGAAAACTACACAGTTAGCTGTAGAATGGTTATATGAGTTGTGCCACTTACAGTATTTCTTGTTCATCAATTCTTCAGGAGGTGGAATCTGATGCCCCTCTAGCAGCCGAATTTGCTTGTCCTTGAGCAAGTAATCGAAAATCTGGTCTGCCTTGGTTATGTCAAAGGAGTACCCTGCCCTATCCTCTGTTGACTCAGTTTCCTTGGCCTTAGCGGCCTTCAGTGCTGGGCAGGAATAGCTCTTCCCTTTGACTATTTCGGCTACCATCATATCAGCAGTGAGATCAGTCGTCTCGGAGTCAGATTCTTCTACCTCTATAATAGAGACTAGATGGGGGCCCTTTCCTCGGCTAGCCCTTCGCTTTTCCTTTTCCTGGATATATTGCTCAACTCGGATAGCCCTTTCTGCCAGTTGATTCAAATCTGTGCAGGCTTGTCCTACTAACTTCTCCTTCAACTGCGGGTGCATGTGGTTAATCACCATGGAGGTGTATTCGGTTTCAGGGAATTGCACAGAACATTTCCCTGCTTTCTTTCTGAATCTTTCAATATAATCTGCAACCGACTCATCAACTTGTTGCCTGAGACTAGTTAGATCGGTTACCGTAACTTGAGGTTGCGGCCAGTAAAATCTATCATGGAAACACCTCTCCATGTCATTGATCTGTCTTGAGTTTGGAGGTAAGGAGGAATACCAGGTGAGCATTTGTCGGTGGTGATAATGGGAAAAGTTGAAGCTTGTGATACTCATTCTGGCTGTTTTCACCACACTGGGCTGTGAAACGTCCTATGTGCTCCATGGTAGACTTGCCATCTTCCCCTGAGAATATGGTGAAATCTGGAGTTTTGAATCCCCTAGGGAGAGGACCCATCCGATCCACCCATTCAGGGTACGGTTTCCTATAAACAGGACGGTCCAACGGCTTTAACTGTATCCCGAAGTACTTCTTGATGGTATTTGCGATCATTTCTGGGTCTATCAAGTGGGAGGCTCCCTGCCGATTACCTTGTGGATTCAGCTGGGGTGTGCTCTGACCCACTGGTCTCCAGGAGGAAGCCTGTTGGAACGAATTCTGAAGGTTAAAGGTATTTGGTGGAACATTGCCTAGAGGTGGATTAGAAGTCCATTGCTGCTCTGGGCCATATTCCCCAAAACCTCCGACCGAGTCCTGGAACAATGGATGCATTCTGGGGTAAAGGTGGAGCAGTGTTCCATGTCCGCTCTCCCCATAGTTGCCGGTACCGTTCGTAGTATATTTGAACTTCTTTGGAGGGTATGGTGTGGGGGCCAGTTGCGGTTGGCGTAATGGTGGATTATTGGCATTCCAATCACCGGATAGCTTCCTGAACCATAACCAGGGCCATCGGCCGCCAATTCGGCTGTCCATATGAGTTTGCACTGCCGCAGTAGGGCCATGCGTTGGAGCATACGACATTCTTGGCGGCGGCCGATATGTCCAACCGTGTTAATTGGCCTTCGCCATGTTGATCTGCCTATACCGCAGATTCGCTGATCAGGTGGCATCACTTGCCCCCAAAGACGGTGGTACCCATGTATTCTCGATCACCGCGTGCGGGTTGGTGGCCTTACCGGTAGTGGTATGGGTTGTGCCTGAAAAGGCCCAGTTTGAACCACATTCGGCTGAGGCTGCCAAACCTGACTGCCTTGTGCATGCTGGGTTTGCCCATTCCCCCTACCAACGCAGAACTAGCCGAGTGTTCACCTTGCTGTCCTCGGCTGCTCTCCATGTCTCTCGCCTGCTGAACCTCGTTATGCACCATGGGTCTGACAATATCTGCCAACTGCCTTGACACTTGGTACATAATGTCATGAATTCCCATGTCAATCTGCTGCCTGATGAAATAAGTGGTCATGACCATTGGAGCTTCGGTATTCTCTGGGTTATTCATTTCCGCAGAGGCTGGTGCGGAGACTGGAATGTCTTCTACCACTATGGGCATACCCAAGGTGTATGCTGACTCGTTGTTCTTGCGTGATGGGGTTCTTTTGGGATTTGAACTCGACTCCATGTTGTTGTTGAGTTTCTTTCCGGACCTCAGGTTCATACGCCAAGCGTGATCCTGCCCTGGAGAATCAAACCTATCCTTCAATTCACCTATGGTCCCACTGGGCGTGCCAAACTTGTTCGCGTGGAAAAATCGGTAGGGGATTGGCTAACGCCCAAACAAATTGATTCTGTTTAGCGATTACACCGAGAACGGAACTCGATTCTCGATTATGGGTTCCCAACCGCCCGTAAAGCGTTGAGTGTGGTGAATCTACGCTATGCTAAGGCTAAGACTAAGATACATGGAATCGGCTAAGATAAATGCTGTAAAAAGCTGATAAATTGCAAAAGAAATAGTTGTTTGATTGATTTGGTGTGTCCTTTACATTTCTCAGCGAAGGTATATATATACACACAAAAAAATGTAACTGCCCCCTATCGGCCATTATGCGTCCCGCACGTTCATGGCTGCCAACGAGCGGTCGTGGGTGTCTCTCAACTGCTTCCTCATGCGTATCGTGGGTTAACCGCTCTCCCATCGGCTAGGCAAACGATTTGTCACGTGTTAAATGTGTTGAAGACCTTCAAGAGCTAGCTTTAGCCATTTTGGCGTCGAAGTCCATGACTTTCACATACTTAACCCTTGGTCGAGCTTCAAAGCTCTATATCAATCAACTATAGCTCAGCCGTTGAGGCCATAATAATCGGATATTTCCTTTATCCACATCGGCTAAACTCTTTAATAATCGGCTGACCTCGCGATGCTCCCTGAACTTCTAACGTTTTCCTTTCTAACCTCGGTTCAATGGGACCAATTTTCGGCTACAAATGTGATCGGCTTATCCCACACATCGGCTATTCCCTTCATCAGCTGTGGCTGATATTTTCTGGTGATAACAACGCCAAAAGTGTTCCCCTTTCCCCCAAGTAAAAAAATAAAGACCTCTCAAGGATGATGGTTTCTTAGAATTAGTTCATTCTATTTGTGGTAATAAAATTATCTTATCTGATTGTTTTTGGTGGTTAGTTCTTTCAATTTGTAGTCCTACTATTTTAATTATATCTGTTAATAATGTTTACGGACCTGCCCCCTGCTTTTGAGTCTATAATTGTTGTTATACGTAAATAACACCAAATGATTGAAAGGTCAAAGGTGTTTATCTGATGCTGGATAAGAGTACTGTGAAATGTGAACTCATTTTACAGGATACATTAGTTAGGTATTCAACTGTGTCATCTCATCTTTGTGTTGTTAATGAACTACTATAAATATATTTCAGTTATTTGATGATTGGCTTAGCCTGTATCACTACATTGTGTGATTTCAAAATTTATTAGGCTCTCCTGTGTAACTTCTGTGATATAGTCCTTTGTAAGTGTGATAACCATCCTAAAATTTTAAATAGAGCCGTCACCAATATTTATTTTTATAGGAAACATTGGAAAACCTATTTTTTGAATATTTTTGAATTTAATGAAAAAAAGAAGAAGGTCTTTGAACCAGATTTTGAGCTCGGGAGTTGGTTACGCATAGGGAAGGTATTAGCACGCCTAAAACGCCCATAAAAATGGTACCTTTAATTGTTTGAAAATAATTGTTTGCCCGTAAATAATTTATTTCCCAAAAGTGAAATTTGTTTATTTTATTTCTATAAGTATACTTGCTGAAGTGGAAATGTGACTCTATTTATGACTCTGACCTGAACATAATTGTTTAGCATAATTAAAGGAATCGACCCCCCCAAATAAATCTAATAGCCCTAAAATTACCTTTTCTGTTGTTTTAAATAAAAGCAAAATTTTAATTACTTAGTCATTAACAGGTAAAAAGGATAAAAAAAATCTATTTAAAAGAAAGAATATTTTTTCTTACAAAGACAGATTAAAAGATAAAAATAAAAATAAATTAAACAAGTAAAAAAAATATATTAATTTATTTATTTAATTAAAAGAATGTATAAATAAAGAAATAGAAATTTCCTATTTTGCTTTTATACCCTCCTTAATAGAAAATTTGCAAATTAATCCCTATTTAGGATTTGGCCCCATTGGAAGGCCAAACCCTAAACCTAACTCCAATTCAGAACCGTGGATATGAACACCAACACCAACGACAACAACAGCAACAATAACAGCCACAGCAACAATAACAGACAATCACGAAAATGAGGAGAAATAAAAAAAGGAATAAAAGACAGAATCCTAAGCGCATGAAGAAGGAGAATGGAAGAACAAAAAAACTTGCTAATATTTCATTTCAGATGCAACCTCAATCATACAAATCTCAGAAAAATAAATAGTCCATAAAAAGATACAGAGGCAGAGAAGAGAAGAATAGAAAACCTGATGAAATGTTATCAGGATCCCTAAAATCGAGTTTACAGATTAGAGGCAAGGAGGACAACTAAAAGCCTAAAAAGGGTGTTTGTATTTCACTCTCCTTTCCTTCTCTCTCACGCCTAGTTTCTGCTTCACTTCATGCTCTTTGTCTCACCCTCAGTCTTTTCTTCACTCTAGATTTTCTCTCTTAGGGTTCAGCCCCCTTTCTCTTCAGCTTGTATGTCCTTTTATAGGCTCCAATCTTGGTTATCATCTGCGAAAAAGTAGGGGAACCAGTCAGTTGAAAATTCAAAAATCAAATATTAGATCAAACAAAAATAAAGGAAAGAAATGAAGACTCCCTTTTTTGGCTTCCAGATTGTGATCTTCGAATATCTGGAGAAGTTAGTGGTTAACATGATTTGGCTTGGTGATAAAGGTGAGAGATGAAGGGATGAGGCCGTGATTTAGGGAGAGATAAGGGGAAGAAGAAGAACGAGAGAGAGGGGGCGCCGCAGCCTAGGGTTTTGGGAAGCTGGGTAGATGAAAAAGATGAGAGAATCATGGGAGCCAATAATGGTGGCGAAAATGGTGGGAGGATAAGCTAGGGTTTGAAGAGGATGGGGAAAGAGATAAGGTTGCCGCGGCTGAGGGTGAGCGGGATTGTGTTTTAGGGTTAGGTTTTTTGTTGAGAGAGGTTGAAGAAGCAAGTGGAAGAAAGAGGAGGGGATGGAGGCGAGAATAGTGGAGAAAGAGGAGGAGAATGATGAAGAGAGGGATGGAGAGGGGTGCCGCGGAGCGTGAAGAAGGGAAAGGAGAAAATGAGGGAATCTGATTGTGAGGGAATTAGGGTTACATAGAGTTAGGTTAAAAACGGGTTGAGTTTTTGGGCTAAAGGGTGGAAGCTGGGCTGGAGGTTGGGCCGCGTGGATGCTGGAAGGCGTGGAGATGGGTGCAGGAAGCAAGCAGGTTCAAGGGAGGAGACGCAAGGGTGTGGAAAAATAAAAAAGGGGTGTGCGAGTAAAAGACTGTGTATTGGACTGGACATCATTGGGCTGGTTCAGTCATTTGTCTAATTGATTTTGGCACCCCACATATTTTAATTAGCACCCCCCTTTCTTTGAAAAATAAAATTTCTTTTTTTTCCTTCTTTTTCTTTTCTTTTCTTTCTTCTCTTTTTTAATCTCTTTTATTATAAAACCAAAAATATTATTTTATTTATTATTACTACTACTACTAATTTAAAAAAAATTAAAATAAATAATAAAATAAAATAAAAATGCCGGACAAAATTAAGGTACTACAGTAAGCTGTAATATTGATTTTTCCCGTGTAATTTTAAATATATCCTTCTTTAACTTCCCTCTTGAAATGTCGTGATATTTCATGACAATAATAATTGTTTTGCATTCAACGGGTAAAAGAAAATGAGAGATGCTTGGTCTCGGGGAACTTTGGGGAGCTTGATACCTTTTCATTCATCTATTATATTTGTGCTATAGTTTGTCTCCGGGCCATAATGAATGTTCTTTTTCTCCTGGGAGTCAAAAAAATTTAAGGCTACTATTATCCAAAACTGACAGTTCTGGAGGTGATGCCTTGCTTCTGATTTGTAAGATTTGGTGAAATTTTCCCTGTAAGATTTTAATATATTTTTCTGGACATGGACATGAAAAAAATTCTAAGTACAACATAGAGGCTATATTTTTTTTTTTGCTTTTAAATAAACATGCATAAGGAAACATAAAACCAGCAGACAACAACTTCACTTGCAAAAACTTATGCACAGAAACAGTGAAAGATTTCACTTTCTATGGTACAAAGTTCCATGGGAACTTCAAGCAAATTGGCTTTTTTTTTATGGCAGTGAATTAAAATGTGTTTTCAGTTTTTACACTCTTGGGGTGTCATTTGTCGGAGCATATTTGATGTTGGTAGTGTCAATGTGCCCCACTTCCATTCAAGAGCAACAGAGGTTGCTTTTGTGCTGGAGGGAAAAATTTATTTAGGATTTGTTGGCACCAAGAACAACGTTTTTGCCAAAATGTTGCAGAAAAGAGAGTTCATTCATGGTGTTCCCAAGAAGCCTTGTGCACTTTTAGATGAATGTTGGAGATGGGCCTCTTTATTTTGGGCAACTTTGACAGCCAAAATCCTGGCTTGCAGAAAATTCCAAATGCTATTTTTGGTTCTGAAATAAAAAAAAAGAGCTTTTGGAGAAGGCTTTTGAAGACATTTTGCAGTCGCATGCATTTTTCTCTTGGTGCTGGTTGTAGTGCTGCAGCAAGGCCTATCGGCAGAGTGCTCGAGACAGATATTCGTGCTGGTGACAGAGGTTCTGGCATGTGGCAGTAAAGGTAGTTTGCTGTGAAACTTTGTTGTATATCTTGAAATCTTCTTTTGAATGAAATGTCAAGAACATTTGTTGTGCAAGATTCATCTAAATGCATGAGCATATTTTGGCTATTTACTGCCATGTTAATATCCATACTATGGCTTTCAACTTTGTTGAATGGTTTCTAGTTTCAACATTGATCAATCTTAGTTGATGATGAAGGCCTTGTAATTTAATTACCAGGGTAACATAATTGTATATGATATTCTGTGGATCATAACCTGTTCTTCCCACATACCTGGTTGTATCTATTTATTTATTTTTGGGGTACAGACAAAAGAGACACAGGGCATTATGATTACCCTACTTAGATGATTTTTTTTGTTAGTTTGTTCCCATGACTGATGTTTAAAAGAATGTCTAACAATGAATGTTCTCAAACCATAGGTGCATTCATGGGAGTGTCATTGGAAGGAAATATAGTTGCAACCAGGAGTGTCTTGAAGTCTTTTTTATCCATGCTGAGGGGTTCTTCTGGAATAGGATTTACAATGGTTAACACGATTAATGGCCGATGAGTTGTGATTGGAACATCTGCTGTGCTGGCATTCAAGTAAAACCAGCACAGCTGGTTGTGATAGTTATTCTGATTTTGCTAGCTAGGGGTGGGAATAGGCTGGACCGAACTAGGCTTTACGAGGCCCAAGCCTGGCCTAATCAAAAAATTCAAGGCCCAATCCAGGCCTGTTACCTGTATAGGTTTTTTTTAAGCTTGACCTGACCTTTTTGAAAGTCGATATGAATGTTAGCCTACTTAAAAGCCTATTTGATATTAACGTCTTTGAATAAGTCATCTAACCGATCTTTTAATAGACTAAAGGACTAATAGGCCAATGAGGTTAAATTCTATTTATATTAAGCTATATAAAAAAAGAAAATTAAAACCATTGCTGCTAAGAGACATGAAACATAGGGGTGGAAATAGATAGGACGGGCTGAGTTTTATAAGGTCTGATTCTGATTTATCCGTATTATATAAAGCTTTTTCAAGGTCTAACATGACCTTTTATAGAATCAAACCTTATATAATAGCCTATTTAAATTTTATATTGCAATAAAGCCTTTAAATGTGTAAAACTTTATGTAAGTCAATATGCTTAAATTATTGAAAATTTCAATAGTAGGTATATGATTTAACAAAATGTACAAAATCTAATATAATAATAATAGCAATATAAAATTATTATTTATATTTACTTAAGTAGGCTGACCTAGTAGGCCTAAAAAGCTTTTTGGGTGACCCGAAGCCCGGCCTTTTTAACTAAATAGGCTTCTCAAAAAGCCATGGCCTAGTCTATTTAAAAACAAAGTCAAGTCTGGCCTGGGCCTGATGTACGCTAGGTCGTAGGCCCCTGTCGAGCAGCCTGACTTATTCCCACCCCTACTACTGCCCCGAAAGATTGAATAATATTATTTTGTAAACATTTAAGAAACCTATTCTTGTTGCTTATTATCTTCTTTTTACAACAATTCACTTTTATCTGATAGCTTCCTGTGTTCCCTCACCATGGAAGTTTCACCCCAAGTCCCAACTCTTCCATGGAAACTACATCCACTGAAATCTATTATGCTGTGGTCTCGTCCACCCCAAGTGGTTCTTTTCTATAATTGATGTTTTGGATGAGGATGTGCTTCCTTATTTTGTAGCTATATTGACTTAGTGTTTGATAAAATAAGTAAAATTATCAAACACCAAATGTTGATAAAATTATTAAACCCATTTCAGATAAGATTTGGTGTTTGATAATTTTACTTATTTGATTTTATTAAAATGGGTTTAATAAGAAAAATGTGCAGTCAATAATTTACTAATTTTTTAAAGTTTTTGGTACAACACACATTGTCCGAATTATAGTCGGTGATAAATATTTCAACACACTAATTAATAAGGGAAAAATACAAAAATTGCATATTAGGTTGAGTACTTTCAAGGTCTAATTAACATTAATTTTAAACTGTTTTGTTGTTTTCCGTTTGTAATTTCAATTAACTTTTTTTATTGTATATGTTTTCTTCAAATTATTTTATACCATTTGGATTTTGGTACATTATTATTTGTTGTGTAGAATTTTGATTGTTAATTTTTCTAAGATGTGAGGATTAAATTTTACGTATTATTTTATGATAAATTAAAGTAATTGTTATATTTAACTATTAAAATGTAATTAGCACATTGTAATGTAATTATATGTAATAAGTTATAAAGAGTAACTGATTTATTGAATTGATGAGTGCTATCAACACACTCTCTAACACTCTTTTCTCAACACTCACTTTCTTATTGGTTGAAATTCAAATGGATCCCACTAAATTTTATGGGACTCATATGAATTTCAACCAATAGGAGAGATTGTGTTGGAAAGAGAGTGTTAAAAAGTATGTCCCTAGCATTTCTCTTATGAAATTATGTTTATAATGAGTTACGTAGTTTTATTGTAATTAAATGCACTATTTAAGAAAACATAGAAGAGAGAGACAGAGAGAGAGATGGACAAAGAAAATATGCAATAAGGTATAAAGAATGGATCTATTTTAGAGATTGCCATATCAGAATATTAGTGATATGGTATAATTAGTAATACATGACACATGAAAGGTCGAGGTATCAACACAATGATTTGAGAGTTTGTTTTTATATATTATAATAGATAATTGATATTTGCAATGCTTTTCAAGATGTGGTCCGAGCATGTGTACGCTGTTAGTGGGGGTATACATGGTATAATATTTGAGTTCTTGACACATTTTAATATATTAGTTGATGTTGTTAATATAATTTTTCAGTGTGTCCAAAAAATACATTTTATAAATTATTAATTATGAAGTAATAATATATTTATAAGAATAATAAAAGTTACATTTTATAAATTATTAATTATGAAGTGATAATATATTTATAAGAATAATATTTATGAGTGAATAATATTAGTTTTATGAATACGCACTGATAATGTAAAAATGTTTTACACTATTATTCAATAATATTTAGTCATTATGTCACTTTGTTATATTATTTCCTAAAATATCTCAAGAAACATCTGGATAGTGAGATACGATTGAATGACAGTGTAAAACTTGTTTACACTGTTTGTGCATGCCCAAAATATTATAAATTAAGGATCTAATTTATATGCACTATTAGTGTAAAATATTTTACACATACATCTAATAACGTGTTGCCACATCATTTAATGAGTATCACAAGTCGTGTGTTTTTAAAACTCATTAAATGAGGTGATAACCTATGAAGCACGAACACCTCTAGTTTTAGGCATGTCCCGTGTCCGACATGTTTCGGACACCCATACTCGTACGAAACCCGTACGACACGTCTTTGACACCTCATTTAGGTGTCCAATTAAAAAATTATATTTTTTTGTAGTAACACATCTCTGACACGGATGAGACACCCTTTTGGTGGGAAGGGACACCTACATAAGCCAGTTTTCTCACATTCGCAAGTCAAAACGCATGTTCAGCTTCTCTGTTCACGGTAGACGTCTCCCTCGCTATCAATGCTTCGTCTGCGGTGACATATTCGCTCCATCTCGTCGATGTCTCCTATTGGAGCAGAAAATATGTTTCTGCAGTCTCTCACACAGTTTTTACAGTCACACACAAATGAGATTCAAAGAGATGAAAGACTAAGAGAGAATGAATAATATGAAAGAACTAAATTTTATTGAACTAGAAACAAGTTTATATACACACACTAATAGGCCACAAGTTGGACCACATTAGGCCCAATACAAAGCCCACACTTTAACTACTAATTAACAAACTCTTAACTAACACTAACTAGCTAACCATATTTGAATTATTTCCAACACTCCCCTGTAATTTAAATATCTTGGTTACAACTTTTTATTCACTAAATTGCATTTTTAAAATGCACACATTATTGACACAAACATTCAATTACTAGTACACAACACATTTTCACTTGAGAATCACCTCCTGGGTCTCACTGTTGGAAGAACCAATAACCCATATGTGAACCATTACTCTTCAAGAGCATGTTAATGTTTTTCGACCACTGAATAGAACCGAACACATCATATACAATTGCTTTGGGCCTGTCTCCTTAGCATAACAAATGAGCCTAATAGAAATTTGCTTAGCCTTGTATGATGCTGACTCCACTAAAGAAACAACCCTTTCTTTTCTTCTCTTGTGAAATTCGTATGCTCCTCAAATTGTGCTAGGCCCATTGGGTTCAGCCATTGACCCAAGTCAATGGACCTCTTTTCTTCTCTTGCGAATCTCGAGTTCACCAGAACCCTAATTTCCTGCATCTTATCCACTGCGACACACACAATGACGACTCGTCTCACTTCTATCTACGTTCTCGTAGCTTCAGTGCACACCACACCATGGTTGCGATGCCAATAGCCACGACCCTCTTCCCTTACTTCGTTTGAGACCTTTCTTCCACGATCATCTTCTTTCTTCTCCTTCAACCGAAGCTACTGCCACCGCTTTCTCAGCCTTGCATTTCTTTGGTGGCATTGTTCTTTCTCGCTCAAAGAATCAAATCCCCTTCTCTGTGTGTGTGTGTGTGTGTGTTGTGTATTGTGCCTCAGTCTCAGTGTCAAGCGCGATCTCATCCCCGTCCTGCTCCTGATGCCTATGCGTGATACAAGGAATTGCAGCGCCTCTGTTCTTTTTCATCTTCGCAACCCTAATTTCCGAAAATTTCTCAAAACACCATGGTTCTTCATCTTCGCAGCTCTTATTCCCAAAAACCCTAATTTTGGAAAATTCCCCCAAATTCGAAATCTTCGCAGCCGCAGACATGTCGCAGCAGCTTGAGTCTTCATTCATGGTGGCTGTACACTGGAACCACCGTAATCGCCGCTCATAGAACGGAACCACCGCGCAAGTCTTCTCAGATCTACTTTTGCTTCGCTGGGAGCGTTCTTTCTCCCTTTCTGTTTCTGTTTCTTCAAGACCAGTTTCTTGCTTGATTTCTGATTTTGATTCTGTGTTCCTTTCTTTATCAGTTTCACTGTTGAATTTCTCTTCCACTTCTTCACTGAGCAGATCACGAACAGGGGAAGTAGAAAGACTATGCTCACCCAACGAATCCCCAATACCTTCCCTGCCAGCACCATTCTTTTTCCCCTCTTTCTCTATTTTGGTTATCCTTTTCTTCTTTGAACAATCTGTTTCTTCTCTGTGCAATCTCATTTTTACAGAACCTTGATACATTTGCTGCAATGTATCCCAAGATTCTTTAGCACTATTGGGTGCACTAATTTTCTCAAGATCTTCACAGTTTACACACTGATGAATCAAGGTGAGAGCCAACCAATCTTTCTCCTTGGAAGCACTTCCTTCCACATCTGAAAATTCCCTCTTGCACAATTTTCATCACCTCATGGAAATTGAATATCAGATTCTTCATCACAACCCAACATGGAAGTTCTTGATGCCATCAAGTACTGGTAAAGGAATTTCCAGATCTTTACTGATGCTCTCCATCTCCATAGACTCTCCCAAGATCGTTAATTTAGATACCATTTGTTGGAGCAGAAAATATGTTTCTGCACTCTCTCACACAGTGTTTACACTCACACACAAATGAGATTCAGAGAGATGATAGACTAAGAGAGAATGAATAATATAAAAACACTAAATTGAACTAGAAACAAGTTTATATACACACACACTAATAGACCACAAATTGGACCACATTAGGCCTAATACAAAGACCACACTTTAACTACTAATTAACAAACTCAACAAACTCTTAACTAACACTAACTAACTAACCATATTTGAATTACTTCCAACATCTCCGCTCCCATCGCAATCGAAGTCCGCTCTTGGTTTTTCGCTCCAGTCTCTACTTCATCTTTGATTATCAATTTAGATATTTTATAAATGATACTCATTTTATTTTATTTTATGTTATATTTTATTTTATATTATATATATATACATATGTATACATTTATACGTATCAATGCCGGTGTCCTATACTTTGGACATTAGCGGTGTCTACGTGTCTGTGTGTGTCCGTGCTTCATAGGTGACAACATATCATTGGATGTTGGTGTAAAATATTTTTACACTGACAGTGCATAAAAATTAAACTCATAAATTAAACATTTTAAATGAACTTTTTTTGTATTTTTTCTTTATATGATCTCATTTATCACTAGTTTTTTCCCCTTCCCAATATTCGATAAACTTCAAAGCGCCAGTGTCATATTTTCCATGCGACGTGGATCTTCTGCAGCGCTGTATCTCAGTCAAGCTCAAGCTCAAGCTCAATCTCAATTGTTGGATCTAATCCGATTAGCTGATAGATTAATACTTCTAGATGTTGAATTAATCCAACAATGAAGATTGAACTGGACCGACTTGAGAGCTGCTATTTATTTTCTTAGTTTAAGCAAAACTGAACGCCACTTTCATTTTTCACTACTTCTTGTGGGAACGAAATTTTTTTATGCGTGTGTACTTTGGTCTTTGCGTAACACGGTTGTGGGAACGAGATTTTTTTTATGCGACTCCAAGTCTCCAAAATCTAAAAGCACCAAAACTGAAATGTCGATAAGTTGCTTGGGCTTCATTCTGTTCATGCTTACGTAATGTTATTGTTGTGGATTGTTAATTTCATGTGTAGCATACTAGCATTAGCATATATATGTAAGCCAATATTGTATGCAGACTAGTGGTATATTTGTAAGCCAAATGTGTTCTTGAAATTGATTAGTATATTGAATTTTAATTTGTACCCAAAAAAGAAAGTATATTGAATTTTAATGGGACCGTGGGTAATAGCATATTTTTTTGAACAATAAAGCTGTATAACAAATTAGTAGATATTTAAGCCAAAGGTGCTATTGAAAATCGATTAAGATATATAATCGCTGTACGCTGTAGGTTAAAGTAACACCCCTTAATTTTTCTCAAACCATTATTTCCTCGGTAGACAATCACGTGTCACAAGAAGTCATCACTCATCAGGCATCAGCTGAACCTTGCGTGGTTGATAACTTGATATACACCGTACATTCGAGGCACTTGTTACGTCTTGTTTTCGAAAGAGAGGAACACACACACACATTCATGCGTTTTGTATAATCCAAGCCGCTCAAAAAAGCCCGTTGCCTGCATAGGGCCAGATTTGAGCTATAAATTATGTGCCCGAATTTTATCTTGAGTTTTTTTTTTTGTGAGACCGATAAAGCCCGAACTTTATGCCGGCCGGATAGTCCGTTTTGTCAGCTATAAGTTATACTTGAAAAGTAGACTTCTAAATATCGTAAGCCAAAAGATAGTTTATTTGACAAATGACTCACCCAAAACATGAGTGGACTATGATTAAGAGCCGTTAGATTAAGCAGCTCACCAAATCTTATCAAGCAGTAGCCACACCAAATCGTACTCCCTAATAACTCTATAACTCCTTCCTTCTCGCCTTTTCCCCTCCCCTACTAGTATCACCGTCACCTCTATCACTGTGACCTTACATCAGTTCCCCTTTCCCCTCCTTCCTCTTCCCCTGCATGCTCCTTTTGGATACCTTTTTATCCTTTGATTAACTATGGCTACGCTTTCACAGCAAGAGAGAAAATTTTTACAAGCCCAACTTTAATCCATGAATAATGAGATTAAAATTGTTATGGTTCAAACGATTTTTCTTTTTAGAAACTGCAATTTCGGGGAAGCAAATGGAGAAAACCGATTTGATGGGGAAAAAAAAAAAATCCAAGCGCAGTGATTTGCATTTGCCGCAAACAAGATGGTAAGAAAAAAAGATCGGGTAGCTCACAAGATGAATGCAAACAATGATTGTTTGGTAAGAAGAAAAAGATAAAAAAGAAAGATGATCTACTGCCAACAAGATGAATAATTGTTGGGCACTGCCGTTTGCTGCCATGTTTCAGCGCACAATGATTTGAATTTTGTATTACATTTTAAAGATCAAGATTTACTGAGAGCTTATCTTCAGTTGCGAGAAATGGAGAATGACGCCGCGGCGGTGGAACGCAGCGATAGAATGACGGTGACAGAATGTGATAGTGACGACTGGACAACACATGCCGCAACTGGGGACCACGATTAGCGGCAGTCAAGGGACTCAGAGCCATTAGATGTGTTTTTTCTGCACTTCTGACCCTTGATTTGGTTTGGCCAAACAAATGGATAAAAAATGTAAGCTTAAATATAGTTTTGGTCCCTGTAAAATGGGGCTTTTTTGTTTTTCGTCCTTGCAAAATTATTTTTTTGATTTTCGTCCCTGTAATTTGTTTCGTTTTCGTCCCTGGTCTTCAACAGCCGTTAGTCACCTGATGATGTGGCTTAATCTGAAATACCGACGTGGTCGATCAGGCGCCACGCCAGACCGCCACATCACACCAACTTGCTGACTGTTTAAATGCCATCATCTTCTTCAGCAAATACACACACAATCGAAAACAGAGAAAGAGCGAGGAGAAGAAACGCGAGAAGAAACTCTGTGCCGCAGACAAACCCTAAATCCCAAACCGAATCAAAATCATCATCTTCTTCAGCAAATACACACACGCAAATACACGCACGAACGAAAACAGAGAAAGAACGAGGAGAAGAAACGTAGCGTCGCAGAGAAATCCTAAATCCCAAATCGAATCAAAATCATCTACAATGGAAAAATCTGGAAATGAAGCATCATCAATGGCAACTTCTCAGCAACGAATCATACCTGTTTGTGGATGTGGTGACATTATGCGGCTGTATATCTCGAATTCGAGTGAGAATCTTAGGCGTAGGTACTGGAAATGCAGTCACTAGAATGTGGGTATTTAATCTCAGTAATCGATTTTTTCTTCTACCTGCAATTTCCTTCCTTTTGATTTTTTTAGGGTTTTCATTTTTCTTCTGCAAATGCTTGCACTTGCAACTGAGATATACTCCCTTCCCTTTTTATTTCGTTTCAGAGTAGACAAAGTTGCAGGTTGTACCTTTGGGATGATGAGCTCACAGAAAATGAAGCTGGTGTCATTGTAGGAGATGGTGTTGCTGGTGGTGTTGCAGTAAGAGCTTGTAAAGCTTGTCAGTATGCAGAGACATTATTGGAATCAAGGAATCTGAAGATTTAGAAGTACAAGCTGAAATTGGGCAATGAGAGGGCAATTGTCCGCTGGCTGGTGTTTGCATTGTTCTTTTATGGGCTTTATTCTTGGGTTTTCTCATTTCTAAGATGTAATTTGTAAGATCATGTTGTAATGTGATGTGATGAAGTCAAGTTTGTAATGTGATCTAATCAACGCTGTAATGTTATGTATGTACTCAAGTTTCATTCAATGAAACTGGCTTTGTCCTGATATTAATTATGCAAGAATTGGCTTTGTCCTGCATGCTGGCTGCTGCAAGTTTCATTCAATCGATTTTTTCTTCTACCTGATATCAATTGTGCAAGTAATTGGCTTTGTCAATGAAATTGGTGCTGCTACAATTTATTTAGAACAAGCAATAATATCAATTGGTTTTGATATCAAATGGTTCTGCAGCAAGTAATTTATTTAGAACAAGCAATAAACTCAATTGGTTCTGACCTCAAATGGTTCTTCTACATTTTGGCTTTGTCAAAGTAGGATGTACTTCTGAAAGAAATTTACACTAAACTTGTTTTCATGTTCTGTATTGCTTGTGCTGACAAAGGCTCTGATGTAAAATTGCAAACAGATTCATTTTTAAAAATCTTGATCTTTAAATCTTGCAGATAGATTCATTTTTTTCAAGCCAATTATTAAATTCTTGACCTTTAAATATTGCAGACAGATTCATTTTTTTCAAGCCAATTATTAAATTCTTGACCTTTAAAATTGCAAACAGACTGAGACAAACTGAAATTGGCATTGAGACTAAACGTGAACACAAGAAGGGGGGTTGAATTGTGTTAAAAACTTTTCTCAAACTTTAAGTTAGAAACACTTTAGAACACAAGTTTTTCAAAACTGTTTGTTTATCGGATGCTGGAAATAATCGGACGCTGGAAAAAGCAGTTTGATAAAACTTGTTTTTAACACAGCAAGATAGAAATGAATAGAAAGCAGTAAAGCAGGAGACACAAAAATTTATACTAGTTCACTACCAAACTGGTAGCTACGTCTAGTCCCTTCGTTCCTGAAGGATTTTCCACTATAATCAATCTGAATACAATTTCCTCAAGAGTATTCTACTGTCACAACTTGACAATACTCTCAACTTCTCAAAACGACTCAGTACAGTCGAGCCTTTGAGGATACAGCCTTAACTAGGCCAAAACAACTTTTATAAAAGAGTTGAAGTACAGTTAAAAATAACTCTCACAGAGAGGATAAAAGATTAAGCTCAACTATAGAAAAACTTTCTTAAAGAAAGGGTCGGACGCTGAGTTCAGTTCTTGTAGTCCAGAGACTTAGCACGAGACTTGGTTGCTCACAGAAGCAGTGCTTGTTCTCAGTAAATATTTCAGCAGAATTTCAGCAAGCTTTTTCACAGTATGTTCGTTGCTTCTTCAATGGATACCATGAGGTATATATAGGAATTCCAAGGATATTACCGTTACGGTGAAAATGGCTCCTTACCATTGAGTGAGATAAATTCAAAACGCTGTCTCTTTCTTTCTTTTCAGAGAATATGCCAGTAGTACATATTACCATTTTTGTACTACCTTGCTTTTCACAATTGCTTGTACGATTTTTGTCTTCTAGTTAAAGGTATCACCTTTGATACCTCGTACAACAGTTTTAGCGCTCAGAATCAATTTTGAAATCCGTTCCAAAAACTTCTGAGAGGTAGAGCAGTAACGTGACTAACACGTGATTAGAAGTGAGGTTCAGACGCTCACTCAGAATCGGAAGTTCGGACGCTCATGGCAATTGTGTAAGCCGTGTCATAAAGATAAAATTCCAGACGCTCACAAGGATGAGCCGGATGCTGACACATGGAATGAATCCTTCTCTTGAGAATTACTTTCTTCTTGCTTGAGTGGCTTAGAATATACGTATTATTAGTATCTGCACACTTCAAGAAATGTTAGAACATAAATTGTTCTCTTGAATACTTTGTTATCATCAAAATTAATGAGGGTCTAAACTTCTCAATCGTTTAGGTTCCAACAATCTCCCCCTTTTTGATGATGACAAACATCTAAGGTAGATGAACAATTTAGTTTCAAAAAGACATTAAGGGTCTCCCCAATTTAATGATTTAGATATATATGAACAATTCAGGTATTAAGGCAATTGTTGGTAAACAAATTCATTTAAGTGATTACGAAAAATCCGTAAATGTATCAGAGCATGTATTTAATAAAGTGAGATCGGATGCTGATTATATACCAAATAGATTGATTTAATCAAATATATTTCATTGTACCGAAAATTTATTAAACATTATCATAGCACTAGATCAATGAATATTAGCGCACAAAAATGCTATGTATGAAATGATATGCATGATACTTTAGTTCCAGTGTATCCATCGGATGGTGGATAATCGGATTCTCACGTGTTCAATATACCTTTCTTTCGTGTTCATCATACCTTTCTTTTACTCCCCCTTTTGTCATCAGACAAAAAGAGTGTAAAAACACATCATAGTCAAAAGAAGACTTAGAAAAATTTGAACAAAAGGCAGATAATTAGATCAAACATATTTATATATATATAATTGTATCAACCAAATAGATTTTATATCACACAAAAAAAAATCAAGGGTTTGGAAGAGGTGGAGGTGGGATATTGAGACGTTCATAGAGTAGCTTGATGCAGTCTCCAAATTGAGTAACCTTCAAGTTTGTAGCCTTCATTTCTTCAAATTCTGCTTTGGGAATGGTGACCATTTCCATTGCAGAAGAAGAAGCAGAAGGTCCAGCTTCTGGTACAGATGCAGACTTCATCTTCTGATGCTCTGCTAGCACCCAGTTGGATATCTTCAGTCTCAAATCCTTCTTCCTTTGAGCTCTCAAGAAGAATGCATCATTTGGTATAACCCATTTGATGAGATTTCCGAGTCTTCTGAGCTCTGATTCTGTCTGAATCTTCCATTGATGCTTCACATCTTCTGGATATAGCAAATTCATAAAGATGGTTTCTCTATGAAGAACAACATCAGCTGTGTAAGAGTCAAACCTATTCCCAACGTCTTCTCCCCATAAATTTCTGATAAAGACACTCAAAGCTTCACAGGTGAAGGAGAGTGCTTCATTTTCTGCCAGGTTAATTCTTCTCAGATTTTCCCTGTCATATTCTTCTAGCACTAGGGGGTCGAGGCATGGTAATATGGCTTTGGCTTTCCAAGACTCAGACCATTGACTCCAAGTGAAACCAATGTCGAAGTGCTTGGTCACAGCAGCCCATTGATCATAAATCTTCATGCAATCCAAGGGTCTGATTACTGAGCATCTGAACATATCATCGAAGTACATTGTTCTAAGGTTGATGTCAGTAACTCTGCTGATTGTCCCAACAGTTTGAATAGTAGCCTTCTCAGCATCACAGCAGTTTGAGGAGCCAGTTCTCCATTCATCTTTCTTCAAAGAAGTCAGGTAAAACCTTCTGGTGTGATCCTCAGAGATCTTGGCAATCGGAAGCTGAGAGAAATCCTTAAGATTGTACTTGGTAGGTGCCTTCTTATATTCCTTTAGCCCGATCTTGCTGAAAGGCTGCTTGCCCGGAGCAGGTTCCTTCCGTTTCCCAGGAATAGACCAAGGTAGCCACCTTTGTCTATCTGGTACTATCTTGACAGAAACAGATGATGGGTCTCGATATTGACCTATGACTTCAAGCCTTTTCTGCTCAAGACAGTGTGCCATGAAGGCAGCTTCTTCATCTGTGATCCACCTTCCGCATTCTTCCAATGTGAGCGGTTCAAACTGAGGTAGGGATCTCGGAAGATCAACAGAGAAGGGAATTGCTCGCCTTGGGATCTTTGGTCTCAACCTTCCTTTGAAAGACATTTGGAAGTGGTCTTCCCCATCCTTGAAGGTTGCACTTATTGGAGCGGCAATTTCCAATCTGGCTGCTCCAGAGGTGAAGGTTTTTAAGTGCCATGTGGATGGACGATCGTAGATACTACGATATATCTCATACTTTACAAACTGAGGTTTGTATGAGATATTCTTCTTTCCACCATCGTCTGTAGGTCTAAGGGCAAGGGTTTTTAAGGTGGGAGTGGCTTTGGTGATTTTGTAGGCTTTGAAAGGATTAATGGGAGGTATTTTGAAAAGGAGGTAAAACGGGTGAGAATGAAGCTTGGAAATATATGAAGTGAGGGAGTTATATGTGGAGGTTTGAGGTGATGAGATGGTGAGTGAATTGGTTAGTGTTTGGGTAAGGTGTTTGGGAGTTATGGAGGTTTTCTGTACATGGGTTTGAGTGTTTGGTGATGGTGCAACAGATATTGGTGGAGCAGGAATAGTATCATCAGATGTGAAAACAGACACAGGCTCATCAGAAGAAGTTAGTACCTTTGGTTCAGGTTCAGATTGCCTGACCAATCTTTTGATCTTCTGTCTGGGAGCAGTAGCTGGAGGAGGACGTTGAATTTCCTTCGTCTGTTGACCGGACGCTGAAACTGGTTTTTCAGCTTCTGGTCTGCTCCTTTTTCTCAAAACCTGACTGATGGGAACTCGGTCCTCATCTTCTGGTTCTTCAACAGTAGGTGCAGGAGCCACCTTCTGTTTTGTTCTTCTGGTCTCTCTCGAAGGAGACTCAACAGTTCTTTTCACACCAGGCTTTGAGCTTCTGGTGGTTTTCTTTTCAGCTTCCTCTTCCTGTTGCTCAACTTTCACCTTCTTGATCATGGACCCAGTGAGCAATTTCATTCTTACCAGGCTGTTGACTCCAAAAGTGTCAGGAATCACAATATTATCGGCACCAAAATACTTTGCCTTCTCTTGATCCGTAAAGCAGTTAGCTTGTTTACAACCAGATTCTTGATCATCATTTTGGTGAGCAGGACACCGTAAGGAATGAGCTTGTAGGTGTTCTTCTTGTCAGCAACACCTTTTCTTGAGTTAACCAGTGCATTAAGCAGGTTGGTGTAGATTAACCTTGCCAGGGTCACCTTGGTTCCAGCCATGAAGTGTCTCATGATGAATTTACGTCAGAAGTTGACAATGTCACTAGAGCCAGCCTTCAACAAGACGCTCTTGGTGATTATCTTATGAAGAACTCTGAAATGACTTTTCAGATTCTTGGCAGTAGGTGTTTCACCAGATTCTTTCAGCTGCTTGTAGTTCTCAAACAGATCATCATTTACCTTCTCAATCCCATGAAATGCGTCAGCCCATTCTGAATAGAAGACGATGCCTTCACACGGACACCCAATAACTTCAGAAATATTTTTGATGGTAAAAATAAACTTGAATCCTTTCACTGTTCCTTCAAAGATGCCACCTTTGTGTAACCGAACATTACCCCAAAGTTCTTTAATCGCAGTCACCAGAACCTCAACCGGGTTCCAGAAGAAATACTGTTCCCAGCCCATTGCCTTGAACCCATTGTAGAAGTCGAAGCCATAGAGCTTGAAGTTTTCCAAATCAACTCGATTTTCTAACAAGACTTTTCCTTCAGTCATGGTGTCGTAGATAGCTGTGTATTCAGAAGTTGTTACTCCAGCCATGATTGCAGTTGAGAGATGGAGGCGATGGAGGTTTTAGGGTTTAAATACACACACACAGAGATAGAGAGAAAAAGAGAGCGAGTACAGTTTTGCAGAACACACAGAGTGGAGCGAAAAATGTGGAGTAGTGGGAAAGTTAAAGGAGAATGGTACAGTTATTTTTCAAAATATCGCTTCGTATTCTCTTATAAAAATAAATCAAAAAGAAAAGAAAATAAAGATTCGCTTTTTCATTAAATGCGGACGCCAAAATAAAAGTAAAAGATTTATTGAAAACGTAAATAATCATGACTCAGTAGATATGATGAGACGCTTGAATCCTTAACACGTGTGACACGTGTGGGTGTGCTCGGACGCACGCAACCGACTTACCGGATGATGAGTTATGATGCATATGACAGATAAGATGCTTATGCACATACATGCTTATGTCATGTCAGATGCTGAGATTTAGTTTATCATCAGACGCTGAGATTAATCATTCTTTTATAAGATGAAAGTTTAAATTTCTTCTTATAAAATTGAATCTATCTTCAGCAAGGGGTTTTGTAAATATGTCACCCACATGATCGGTGTCTACAAATTTTATTTCTAAAATACCCTTGAACATAGTCTCTTATAAAATGATGCTTAATCTCAATGTGCTTTGCTCTAGAATACAATATAGGATTTTTAGTAAGACATATGGCGGATGTATTATCACGTAAGATAGGAATGTTACTCTCTTTTATCAAGTAGTCTTCAAGTTGATACTTCATCCACGTAAGTTGAGAAGCGCAACTTCTGTGAGATGTATTAAACCTGCTGTTGAGAGTGCGATTGTGCTTTGCCTTTGCTTGACCAAGACACAAGATTAGCTCCAAGGAATTGGCGGCCTCCACTTGTGCTTTTTCTTTCAATTCGATCTCCAGAAAGTCAAGATCACGTAAACCTACTAATTTGTAATCTTTTGATTTCTTATAAAGCAAACCAAGATTAGTAGTTCCTTGCAAATATCTAAATATTCTTTTAACAAAGACTTAGGTGTGATTCTCTAGGATCCGATTGAAACCTAGCACACAAAGTGCAGGCGAACATAATATCAGGTCTTGAAGCCGTAAGATAAAGTAGAGATCCAATCATACCTCTGTATAGTTTCGATCTACCTTCTTACCAATTTCATCTTTACTAAGAGTGCAGTAGGATGCATAGGTGTACACATAGGCTTGCACTCCAAAGATCTTGAATTTCTTCAATAATTCTTTGATGTATTTGCTTTGATGAATATAAATACCATCAACTGCATTGCTTGATTTGTATTCCAAGGAAGAACTTTAATTCTCCCATCATGCTCATCTCAAATTCAAATTTGCATAAGCTTAGAAAATTCTTTGCAAAGGCTTTCATTAGTGGCTCCAAAAATAATATCATCAACATAGATTTGAACAAGTATGAAATGCTTGTTTGAGGTTTCTGAAAAGAGTAGTGTCAACTAAACCTCTTGTAAATCCATTTTCCATTAAAAAGGAACTTAGTCTATCATACCATGCTCTGGGAGCTTGTTTAAGACCATATAGTGCCTTTTTAAGTTTAAAAACATGTTCTGGAAATTCAATATCTTGAAACCAGGAGGTTGTTTAACATAAACTTCCTCGCTTATAAAACCATTTAGAAAAGCACTTTTCACATCCATTTGATATAAAGTTATCTCATGATGTCTTTGCAAATGAAAGTAAAATGCGAATTGCTTCTAATCTTGCAACAGGTGCAAAAGTTTCAATGAAATCAATACCTTCTTCTTGTGAGTAGCCTTGAGCAACTAACCTTGCTTTATTTCTCACAACTTTACCGTCTTCATCAAGCTTATTTCTGAATACCCATTTAGTACCAATAGCTTGCTTATCTTCTGGTAGAGTGACTAGCTTCCAGACATCATTCCTTTGGGCCGGTTAACTCATCTTGCATTGCTAGAATCCACCCTTCATCTTCCAACGCTTGATCAATCGTCTTAGGTTCCATCTCAGAGAGAAGTGCAAAGTCAGCATGCTCCTTGAAAGAGGATCTGGTTCGTACTTTGTCACCAGGTTCTCCTATGATTTGATCTTTTGGATGATTGGTTTTGTACTTCCAGCTTTTTCTTGCTTCAGCTTCCGCTTGAGTAGAATTCATCGTCTTGTTACCACCGGATGATGAAGATGTATATTCACCGTCTGGCTTGTCACCGAGGTTTAAATCTGAAAATAACTCATCTAGCTCTGACATTGCAGTGTCAGGCTTCTTATCATCAAACTTGACATGAATGGACTCTTCAACTGTCAAAGTTTCTTTGTTGTATATTCTAAAAGCTTTAGATCTTTCAGAATATCCCAAAAAGATTCCTTTGTCAGCCTTGGAATCAAACTTACCAAGCTGATCTTTAGTATTCAAGATATAACAAATACAACCAAAAGGATGAAAGTAAGAAATGTTAGGTTTTCTTCCTTTCCACAATTCATAAGGAGTGTTATTCAAAATAGAATTGACAAGGGAATAAATTTCCTTCGATGATGAATTGGGAGTTGAAAATGTTCAAACTCCATGATTGATTCTTGACCCTGCAAAACAGAAACTGAATTCTTTCTCATAGGGTTAGTATAATTGATTACACAATCTGTGCAATTTGGTATTTCCAAAAATTTGAAAATAACCGTTTGATTCTGATGTTGGGTAAAAATACCTTCATCAGTGATTGTTAAAGGATAAAGTAATTTTATGAACGGAGTCCCTAAAATCACTTTGTGCTTTAATTTGTTCACCAGTAAAAAGGAGGTTTCAACCTTATACTCCTGGTTTTGAACGATTGCAGAGGAAACCTTAAATTTGACTTTTGGGTTAACCTGGACAATCTCCATACTTTGGCTTTGGATAGCAAGATCCAGATCTATGTTTGGGCTATCTTGGACAGTTTTGGCCCAAGTAGACATAGGTATTTTGGTCAGTCCTTGCTGTTGAAAGGCCTGAAGAGTTTGGATTGGAAAGAAATAGTCTTCTTTCTTTTGATTGGTTGTACCTTTGGAAGGTTGGGTTCGGGTGGATGACCCGATTAATTGGGCTTGGGTCGAAGACCCTGATTGATGTTGGATCATGGATCCAGGTTGGTTCTGGGTTGATGACCCAGGTTGATTTTAAGTCGATGACTCAGTTTGGTTTTGGGCCAAATGCCCTGTTGTACCTGTTGAGGTAAGAATTAACTTACCTTTGTCTTTCCCTCTTCCCCGAGAGGAAGAAGATCTGGTGACCATTGAACACGTCGGGCTGGAGTCAATTCCCTGTAATTTGACCTGTTTGACCACGTTGGTATGAACATCAGTCCAAGGAGGAGGATCCTTTTTGAGACGATCATGTAGTGGTTTGATCAGATTGGATAATTGAGGAAAGAAATCAGAGACGTAATTAAGACATCCTAGAAATCTTTGTAATTGAGTTTTGTCAATTAACTGGTTAGGAAAATTGTCAGCAAAACTGATTGCACGATTGATAGGAACAATTGTCCCTAAATGAATATTGTGACCAAGAAATCTGATCTTAGTCTGAAAAAGATTGACTTTGGCTTTAGAAACAGCAAGACCATTATTCTTAACGATGTTAATGAAAATGTCAAGATGCTTGAAATTCTGATCTATGGATTGAGAATACACTAAGACATCATCTATATAGACAATAATAAACTTAGAGTAAGGATTGAAAATGTCGTTCATAATTCGTTGGAATTCAGAAGGAGCATTTTTGAGGTCGAATGGCATTACATTCCATTCGTATTGGCCAAAAGGAACGGTAAAATCATTCTTATACCTATCCTTGGGATTGACCTGGATTTGCCAGAATCCAGATTTCATATCAAACTTAGAAAAGATCTTAGCCGTAAATAACCTATTAAGGAGATCCTTCTTGTTTGGGATTGGGTACCTAATCCAGCTAAGGGCTTGATTAAGCGGTTTGTAATTGATCACTAACCTAGGTGTTCCTCTTTCTATCTCAGCTTGCTTATTGACATAGAAGGCTGAACAAGACCAAGGGCTTTTGGATTTACGAATACGACCTTTACTCAGTAAATCAGTGATCTCAGATTGGCAAAATTGAAGTAGTTCCAGATTCATTTGAATCGGCCTAGCTTTTGTGGGGATATTCTTTTCAGAAAAATCCTTTTCATATGGAAGGTCAACAACGTGTTGCTTCCTTTCCCAAAAAGCATTAGGTAAATCGGAACAGATTGAATTTTGAATCTGGTTCAAAAGATTATTAATCTTACCATGAACGTCAGATTGTTGTAATTGATAATTAATAGATTTAAAAGAAATTTCTTCTTTAAGAAAATCTATTTGATTCTTTTTGAAAGAGATTGGATTGATAATTCTGGTGATGGGTTTTTTCAAAAATTTGAAAATAATAGTCTTACCCAGATGCTGAGTAATGATACCATCATCAGTAGTTTGAAAAGGGAAAAGCATCCTGATAAACGGAGTACCAAGGATAACTTTGCTCTTTAAATCTTTGACCAATAAGAAAGACGTATCAATCCTAAGGGTTTGATTGACGATTGAAGTAGAAGATAATTTATAATTAATCTTAAGCTTGGAACCACTGGCTGTACTGAGCTGCTCTGAGGTTTTCTCAAAGTATTTGGTAGGAATTAACCCTTCCAAAATACAATTTGAATCAGCACCAGTATCAAAAAGGGCCGGTGTTTCAAGAATAAAATCATTTATGATTATCTTGATATTGATATAGAACTTTTGAATCTTATTAACATTGTTAATAATTTCAGAAGAACTAGTATCATTCTGCAGATTGGATGATTGCTTTAAAACCTCTAATTCAGATTTTAAAGTTTTGACTTCAGAACGAAGATTTTGAATATCAATAAGATTGGTATTCTCAGACTCTTGTTCTAAAAAATTGATTTGTTTGAAAGATTCATCCGAATCTTCATTTTGGCTAAATTGGCTAAAAACCTTTTGACTGTGTTGAAAATTAGGGTTTTCAGAAAAACATTCTTTTTCCCAAAGATTTTCAAGAATAAGATTATTGGTCTTAATCACAGACTGTTTGAGGTTTTTCTTGGCTAACCAACAGTACCTAGTCTTATGATTGGTTTTACCACAATCTAAACAGATACTATTTGGTTTGGATTGATTACTATTCTCCTTAATGGACTGGGCCTCAAGGTCCGAAATACCTTTCTTCCTATACTGAGGTTTGGGCCTAGGAGGGTAGTAATTACACTTTGGCTTAGGTTTGTGTCTGGGCTTCTTAGCACAGGTTAAACCTAATTGATTGTTATCAAACCTAAGGTTGGCTTCTATTTCCACCGAAAGAGGATCTAGAGGATCAAGCCTAAGATTGATAAGAGGAATTTGACTAGCTTCAGACCAAAGATGACCTATCCAAGGTTGATCTAGCATACTAATGTTTTGAAAATCGGATTCTATCCTAACTGAGATAGGATCACGACATTTGATACATAACCTATCATCCTGGTTTGGAGAGGGAGGTAATGCTAATTGGATGGCACTAGGGAGTTCTATGGGAACATCCTTAGGGTTTCTGCCTAATTGAAGATTGGTTGAAGAAACTAAAGATAACTCTTGAGAACCTATTAGGGTTTCTATAGGAGTTTCTATTATAGAAGGTTCCTGGGGAACTAAAACTAGTTCTAGGGATTCTTCTACATGTTCTTCAGATTGCAAAGTAATAGTAGGTAAACTAAAGGACTCTAACTGGCTAGCCTTAACTAGACTATCAGAAGTAATCCTAGTGGTTTCACTACCTAACTCTGGCTGAGGATTGGTAGATTGAATCTCTTCACTCATGTGAACAGATTTAGATCTAGATCTAGGTATAGATCCAGACTTATCTTCAGAGACTAAAAGTTTCTTCTTAGTCTTAGAAGCTTTGGCTTCCTTCATCTTCTTGAGACGAAGTTTGATTCTGTCAGCTAAAATCTTAGCCTCAGAAGGGTTGAATATCTCAGATCTATGTGACCCGAAGATATCTTTGACGACTAAAGGATCTTTTGTCTTGGATTGACTGTGACTCTTATCAGATCGATGAGACCTGGTTTTATCGACTAAATCCTTTTTAGTCTTAGAGTCTTTTTTGGCTAACTCCTTACGAGCAGATTGAATGGCAGAATGGACACGTTTCTGAAAACTGTCCTCTTGCTTTTTCTTAGACTTTCTAAGAAGCTGCAAGTTCTTCTTGAAGACGGATCTAGCCATCTCAAGGCCATTATCAGGGAACCTAAAAGGTTGTTGATTGGCAAAATGTTCCTCAAAATTAGAAGACATAATAGATTGATTTTCAGAAAACTGAGATTGATTATCAGAATAATCTGACGATTGTTTAGACCAATGGGAGTCTAAGGATTGATAAGATTGTTTGGAATAAACCGATTGATCTCCAATAGACATATTGGAATATGTTGATTGATTGTCATAAGACATGATTGATTGGTTATCTGAATAAACAGACATGATTGAAGAAATAAATAACCAAAAAGAGAGTACACAAGATTATAGGAAAGAGTAGAATGCAGACAACGCAAGCAACAACAAAGATCACGAAAATAAACAGTCTTAACAAGCCTTCCTCGCCCATTGGTATCTTTGCCATCATCTAGCTGATAGGGATACTGGTATTAAGAATGAATGAAAAACAACAGTTACATTCTAACATACTTAATTATGTTTAACCGGGTATACTTGCTTCAGATTCCATGGGAGGATAATTACCAAAGAATATTGTTCCTAAATAACAATTTTAACAGTATACTGAAATATTGAACCTACTAATCTATGACTTCAGTTACCATTGTTTAAAGAGTATAAACCACAATATAGCTCAGAGATCATTCCGGAGTAAATAATATTAGAGCTGTATCTGTAAAGTATATGCTGTTGATGACTTTTGAAAACTAAGGTCAAATAGAATACTTTCAGATTAATCAAAGAGTTATGAAGATACTAGTACTTGCCTTTTCAAAGAGTATTGAAAACAGATCTAGGATTTTTCCAAAATATTTTCTTACAAAACTAAAGCTCTAAAAAACCATTTCCAGATCTCTACCAGTCGTTCAACTTCAGAGTTTGATACTTGTCGGCCTTCCTTCCACTGCCCTATCCGTCGGGACTTACTCATCGCCTTTTCTCAAACTCCTTGCCTTTACTAAACCTGGTTTCCATCTCTCATGAGATCTTATCACTTTAGTTCTTTTAATAAAAAACTATTTTTTCCAAAAACTTGATCCTATCAGTTTTCAAATAAACTTGTGAATAAATAAAGTTTTGAATAATGGCAAGTTCTGAGTAACCAACAAACTTCTACCAGATACTGAAAGATTGCTTATTACCTTTAGCATTTTCCTTTTAATCATGTTTAAAGTTAAAGAACATCTGCATATAACTGAACAGTCCAGAACAGTAACATCATGAACCCAGAACATAGGATTCGAGCATCTTATTGCTTTTGTTCATAAAAAGTAAACAGTAACATCCATCATGACGTTCACTAGAACAATAAACAGTAACCTTTCATGTTGTTATGTTCGTCACAATAAACAGTAATATATCTCCCAGATCTTAGAACTTTAACATGGTTAATCATATTGAGTACAACAGAGAAGTAACTCAAGCATTCAAACTTAATAACACACTCCTACTTCCCCATCAGGCTCTGATACCAAAGAGGGGGTCGGAAGCAAAACTAAGAGCGGATCTCAAAGAAATGGATCAGGAACTACTTCAATTTTGCCAATCTGAGATCACTGATTGACTGAGTAAAGGTCTTATTCGTTAGCCAAAATGAAGATTCGGATGAATCTTTCAAACAAATCAATTTTTTAGAACAAGAGTCTGAGAATACCAATCTTATTGATATTCAAAATCTTCGTTCTGAAGTCAAAACTTTAAAATCTGAATTAGAGGTTTTAAAGCAAAATAGGTCTTATATAAATTCTATTTTGAATATAACAAGCTGTGTTTACTGCTTCTGCCCAAAAATGTTTTGCAATATCAGCTTCATTGATCATGGTCCTGGCCATTTCCTGGAGGGACCTATTTTTCCTTTCTACAACACCATTTTGTTGAGGTGTTCTAGGAGAGGAGAAATTGTGGGAGATGCCATTTTCTTCACAAAATTTTTGAAAGTTCTCATTTTCAAATTCTCCCCCATGATCACTTTTAATAGAAGAAATACAAATGCCTTTTTCATTTTGAACTGATTTGCAGAAAACAGTAAATACTTTAAAAGACTCATCCTTGTGGGCAAGGAATTTAACCCATGTCCATCTAGTAAAATCATCAACAATGACTAAACCATATTTCTTTCCAGTTAAAGAGGCTGTCTTTATGGGACCAAAAAGATCAAGATGTAAAAGTTCAAGTGGTCTAGAAGTTGAAACAACATTTTTTAAATGAAAGGAAGTTTTAACTTGTTTTCCTTTTTGACAAGCTTCACAAAGGGCATCAGATTTGTACTTAAGATTTGGTAAGCCTTTAACAAGATTATGCTTGTTTAATTTTGAGATTAACCTCAAGTTGGCATGACCTAATCTTTTGTGCCAAATCCATTGCTCATCTTCAACAGATATAAGACACTTGACATCCTGTTTTCAAGTTCGTAAAGATCAACTTTATAAACATTTTGTTTCCTCTTTGCTGTAAAGAATATAGATCCATCGTTTTTGCTTTTTACTAAACATCCAGTTTCTGTAAAGACAACACTATAACCACTGTCACATAATTGACTTATGCTCAGTAGATTATGTTTCAGTCCTTCAACATATAAAACATTATCAATAGAAGGAAGACAAATTTTTACCTATGCGACCAATTCCAACTATTTTACCTTTCTGGTTTCCTCCGAAACCAACGAATCCAGCTTCTCTAGGTCTTAGTTCTTGGAACATATGCTTTTCTCCCGTCATGTGACGCGAGCATCCACTGTCTAAGTACCAAGACTGGTGTGTTGACTTTGTTGCTAAGCATGTCTGCAACATAGACTATTTTATCTTTAGGTACCCATATCTTTTTGGGTCCTTTCTTGTTAGTTCTTGAAGGAGGCTTATTCTTCGCAGTTTTAAAAACATTACATGCATTTTTCAAATGACCAGATTTATTGCAGTAAGTACAATGTAAGCATTTACTATGACTATGGGATTTATCAGATGCTGAATTATTTTCCAAAAGTGTTTCATCTGGTATATAGCCAAGACCATGAGTTGTCGTTTCTTGACACCCTGCATCATTGAAGCTTGCTTGCTTGAGTTACACTCTCTGCAAGAAACTTTTGAAATACTTGTTCATAGTCATTTGATTTGCGGTAAGGACTGCTGTAACTCTGAACTCTTAGCTTGAGAGCTCTCGACCACGGTTGCTTGTTAGCTTCCAGGCCGATTTTCGATTTTAAACTCCTGGTTCTCTTCACTGAGTACAGAGTTTTCATTACGTAAAGAATGAAAATCTTGTGATAGTTTTAAAAATTTCTTTTTCAAGTTCTTATACTCAGTAGAGAGAGTGGCAGAGTCCTTAAGAAGATCATCAAAAGCAAGTTGAAGTTCAGAGTAGGAATCATATACTATTACCTCTTCAACTTCTTCTTCTGAGTCAATGTCAGTGTCTGCCATGAGGGCAATGTGAGCTTCTTCTTCTTTATCTTCCTCAGAGGAGGATAAGTCAAGATCTTCCCATGTTTCCATGAGACCTTTCTTCTTTTTCTTGAAGGAGCTTCTTGTGGGCTTTTCTTTAAGATTAGGATACTCGGATTTGAAATGTCCAGGCTTCTTACATTCATAGCAAATGACTTGGGCTTTGTCCTTGTCTTTGCTCTCCTTCTTGTCCTTTGAATCTTTCTTCTGAAACTTCCTTCTGAAGTTTCTTTTCTTCCACATTCTTTGGATCTTCTTAGATATGAATGCTAGCTCATCATCTGATCCATCAGAGTCTCCTTCTGAAGCTTCATCATCTGATTCTTCTTCTTCAGCCTGAAAAGCTTTAGAAGTACTAGGTTTATGTTGATTAACTTTTAAAGCAATAGACTTACTCTTCTTGGTAGGTTCTTCTTCATTTAGCTCAAGTTCATGAGCTTTTAGGGAACTCATAAGATCTTCAAGCCGAAGAACATTTAGATCTTTTGCTTCTTGAATAGCAGTGACTTTGGGTCTCCCTTTGCCTAGTCAAGCTTCTCAAAATCTTTCTCACATGATCGTGTGTGGTATAACTTTTTCCAAGAGCCTGCAACCCATGAACAAGTGTCTGGAATCTTCCAAACATAGTTTCAATGTTTTCTCCGTCTTCCATTTTGAGTAGTTCATATTGGCGAACCATCATGCTAGCCTTTGTTTCTCTTACTTGGGCGTAACCTCATAAGACAACACAAGATAATCCCAGATTTCTTTGGCGTTATCAAACTTGCCACATTTATCATATTCTCTTTTACATCATATACGGATGAGAATAAATCGCCCTACGATTGGTTTGATATCTCTTTTTACGATCATCGCACCGCTTTTCCATAGGTATTGCAACGCCAAGGGCATTAGCGGGAAGAATGTATCCGCTTTCAACTATATCCCACAAATCAAGACTTTGTGCCTCAAGGAATGCTTTCATCTTATCTTTCCGAGAATCAAATTTTTCCCCATTGAATAGAGGAGGGCGGTTCATATGACCACCTTGATGAGACATGTTCACAATATAGAATCTTTTCTCTTGACATTAAGTGCTCAACCAAGAGGCCGAGCTCGTACCAACCGAACGTGAACACAAGAAGGGGTTGAATTGTGTTAAAAACTTTTCTCAAACTTTAAGTTAGAAACACTTTAGAACACAAGTTTTTCAAAACTGTTTGTTTATCGGATCTTTGGAAATAATCGGACTGAAAAGCGATTTGATAAAACTTGTTTTTAACACAAAGAAGATAGAAATGAATAGAAAGCAAGAAAGGTGAGACACAGAATTTATACTAGTTCACTACCAAACTGGTAGCTACGTCTAGTCCGCCGTTCCTGAAGGATTTTCCACTATAATCAATCGATTACAATTTCCTCAAGAGTATTCTCTTTGTCACAACTTAACAATACTCTCAACTTCTCAAAGCGACTCGATGCTGATCGAGCCTTTGAGGATACTGACCTTAACTAGGCCAAAACAACTTTTATAAAAGAGTTGAAATGCACGTTAAAAATAACTCTCACGAGAGGATAAAAGATTAAGCTCAACTATAGAAAAACTTTCTTAAAGAAAGGGTCGGACGCGAGTTCGATTCTTGTAGTCCGGAGACTTAGCACGAGACTTGGTTGCTCACGAAGCGATGCTTGTTCTCGATAAATATTTCAGTGAATTTCAGCAAGCTTTTTCACAGTATGTTCGTTGCTTCTTCAATGGATACCATGAGGTATATATAGGAATTCCAAGGATATTACCGTTACGGTGAAAATGGCTCCTTACCATTGAGTGAGGTAAATTCAAAACGCTGTCTCTTTCTTTCTTTTCAGAGAATATGCCAGTAGTACATATTACCGTTTTTGTACTACCTTGCTTTTCACAATTGCTTGTACGATTTTTGTCTTCTAGTTAAAGGTGTCACCTTTGATACCTCATACAACAGTTTTAGCGCTCAGAATCAATTTTGAAATCCGTTCCAGAAACTTCTGAGAGGTAGAGCAGCAACGTGACTAACACGTGATTAGAAGTGAGGTTCAGACGCTCGCTCAGAATCGGAAGTTCGGATGCTCGTGGCAATTGTGTAAGCCGTGTCATAAAGATAAAATTCCAGACGCTCACAAGGATGAGCCGGATGCTGACACATGGAATGAATCCTTCTCTTGAGAATTACTTTCTTCTTGCTTGAGTGGCTTAGAATATACGTATTATTAGTATCTGCACACTTCAAGAAATGTTAGAACATAAATTGTTCTCTTGAATACTTTGTTATCATCAAAATTAATGAGGGTCTAAACTTCTCAATCGTTTAGGTTCCAACAGAGACAAATTGAGCAAACTGAAATTGAGACAGATTAGTCATTACAGTGCCAAAACAAGGGCGCCAAAATACAAAGATCTAGTACTTGCAGTGCCAAAACAAGGGCCAAAAATACTAACATCAAGTACTTGCAGTGCCAAAACAAGGGCCAGAATACAAAGACAAAGATGTATTTTCTATCTTTATCATCTAAATAGATAAAGATAGAAACTACATATTTATCTACTTAGATGATGATGGTGGCCTATATCCAGGAGTAGGTATGAATTGAAACACCATGTTTCTTGCACGACTTTCTTCATTTTCAACATATCTTGGAGGATTGAAAGGCTGAACTGGTGGTGCTGGCGGTCGGATTGTTTGTGTACCAACTGCTGAAGAAGGAAAGGGGTATAATAGTGAAGTTGGTGATTATGGTGGCCTGATTGGTGGTGGCCTTACAACTGGTGGTTGAGGTGTTGTATTAACAGATGATTCCTGAAAAGCACACAGCAAGAAAATATTTTAGTTAAATCTATTTTCGAAGCTACTACAAATGAAGTAAGTGGTATAATAAGAGTGAACTGACTTGTGTGATTGCCTCCTGAGGCAATTCACATCCATCACTTGTGTGATTGCCTCCTGCAGTTGGTTGATTCGGCTGAGATGAAGCTGGAACAGATGTTGCCTTCTTTGGTTTCCTCTGTAATCAAGAAGAAGCAATTAATTTCACCAAGGACAACAATATTTACCAAGTAAATAATTTAACAATTGCCTTTCTTGCTTGGGCTGCTGGATTCACAGTTGCACTCTTGCAACTTCTAGAATTGTGACCATACTTATCACACTTTGTGCATCTATATTGTGTATTCATTCTCTCCAACACTGTAGCATTTGGATTCTCATTAGGTTCTCTTCTCCTTAGCTTTTGTGGCCTTCCAGGCCCTCTCTTAAATTGGGGAGTTAGCATTTCCTCACATTCAACACGAGGCCACATAGATTATCCATTGATAGCACTGATACCGAAATTATACCACAATTCATATATCTTCTTTGTGTAACATTCACTCACGTAATCCTTAGGATTCTCTCCCAAATAGCAACAAACCCTTTTAGTACTATCAGACTCGAGGTGAAGAGGTGGGAAAAGGAGGGTTACTTGATAACATCAATATTGCATCATTTTATTAGGGATAGTAGAGTGTAATTTGAATAATTATTGAATGGTTTCACATACAATTCACTCTCTTTTCATCTTAAATGTGCAGAAATAGAAATTAAGCAATATGATGAAGAAATACAAGTTTGGGCTTAAAAGTGGGCTAAAGGAGGCCCATAATGCTAAACACGGCCTTCACATAATATAATGAAGCATGTCCATGCTTATCTGAAGAAGCAATTAGCCACGAGTGCGCCTCACGCGCGTCCATGCGCTCCCCGGATAGCTGGTTGGTATTTTAATCATATCTGGAGCTGTAGTTATCGGATTGAGGCGTTCTTTGTGGCGTTGGAAAGCTAAGAGAATTTCCTACAACCTTGTCACAAATTGGATGACTTTAACATGCATCACGGCCTCTTCATCATGGAGCACGGCCGTGCTCCACCAAAAAAATCTCAGAAATTGATGTCGGTAAGCGTAGAGGCGGCGCAGACGCGTAAAACAGCCTGTAAAGGGAGCACGGCCTTGGAGCACGGCCGTGCTCAACCCAAAACTCAGTCTATAAAAGGAGCGCTCAGCAGAACATTTAAAAATACTCCGGGATCGACTTTCTCCCAAATTCTTTTCTTCCCCTGTAATATTTCAGTCTTATTTTACTAGTTTTAGTTGTTACTCTGTTTGTTTTTATATCTAGTTTATTATTTCCTTCTACTTAGTAGTGGAATAAAACCCCGTCACTGAGGTGATGGGGATCTAATGTCATATATGTGATCATTAAATAATTTATAATATTAGTACTTAATCTCTTCTATGATTAAATTATTCTTAGTGAATTTATTCTATAAGAACTGATCATTTTTTACTCAGCTAATTAATTGTGTGGCGATCATACCTTCAATTAGTTAATGGAACTCTAGGCATAATTGAATCTGCATGCTCACGGATCAAGGATTGCGTGTTCATTTTGATCAGTCATTGAATTGATAAATCTATTGGTACTTTATGCTCTTTCTATTTACTTGCTTTGAATGATCAAACAAAGTAATAAATTAGAAAGAAGATTGTTAACATTGCATGATCATTGGGTGTTAATAGCTTTTGAATAGAGATTGGTAATCAGTTAGAATTATTGCTCTTATTATAAATTGGTCAAATACACAGATATACGCATTAGTGATCCCGTTACCTTGGTGACATTTATTTTATTTGCTTTCTTTTTATTTATTTTTATATGACTTATCTTTTACACACTCTTTGTGTAATTTCGCTTCAACCATTTGTCTAAATAACAAATTAATCTAAGTAGAGCAGTATTCGTTTCAATTCCCTGTGGAGACGATAATCTTATATACTATAACTTGACGTTTAATCGTGCACCTGCGATTTTGACGCAACAAGGTTTTGGCGCCGTTGCCGGGGAATTGTTAATGATATTGATCGAAATGATTAATTGTTAATTTAGACGCTTTTTGTAATTATTTTATTTTCTCTTATTTTTATTTTTATCTTTTACCTACTACATGGACGGTTTTATTTTATTTTTTTGCCTTTTATTTTTTTGCCTTTTCTTTTTTTTTTCTTTCATTTTATTGTTGTATAGCATCTCCTATTGGAAGATTATGTCTCCTGTTGGAAGATTAGATTTTATTTTTCTTTATTTTAAATTTTATTTCTATTTTCTTTTCTTATAATTTCTAAAAAATTAAAAAAAGGTCCTAATTTAGAACTTAATTGATCTGAATTAGGATAGTGTACTTCTGACATTTATTTGTTGGAAGGTCCCCTTGAGGTGTACCAAGAGCTGGAAGTGATTGCCGACAAGGATTGGGTAAACTCAGGACTTTAAATAGACAAGGTTGAGCTTCGCATGCTGCTCAGTAAAAAAGGATCGTGTGCTACCCTTTACAGAAAGACTTCTTCTTATGGAAGTAAACAAAGGAATGATTTATGGGTAATCATGCTGAGAAACCCTCTGGCTTTTGTCATCTATAGCCACCTAGGAGGTAAGACTCTGGGTTCCAACAAATGGAGCATTGTGATTAAATAAAATATACATTCATCTGTGACAAACTGTCAGTTTTGGGAAGAAAATGCCTACTACATCTCCTCTAGAATATGCTCGTGAAATTTTCCACAGGAGAGTCCCTTTCCACTCTTTACTTTTAGCACTTAAATTTATTGTTATATCTTTATGTGCTTATGCTGTGATTACTAGCATTGAGGACAATGTTAAAAATAAGTGTGGGGGGAGAACAACATGACTACATGACACATGAATTCTCAAATAAATTGAAAATTTGAAGTTAATTAATTTTTGGGGAAATTAAAATTTTTAGACAGCTTTAAATTTCTTAAAAGAAAATATTTTCTGAAAAGGTGAGAAATTTGAATAAGCCCTTCATTGACAAAATCTCCAAGAAAAACTTCTATATGTGAGAATTCGAGCCTAATCTAGGGGTTACATTTAACGGATTGATTTTTAAAACCCCCTATTTTTCATTTGAGTGTTTTCAGTAACAATTATGTTCTAGAACTTGACATGTGACCATTCAAAGCGAAATTAATTTACAAAATTTTTGAATAATGATTGAGGCACTTAGGATTGTTTCTAGCCTCCAACACTTTGAATTAGAAATTTTTACCAACTAGCTGCCCACTTCGAGCCTTCAAGATAAAATTTATTTAATACCTCATATTCCTTTGAAAGAACTACAAAATTGGTTATCAATGAGTTATAAAGAGCAACGTGGCATTGGTAAAAAAATATATTGAGAGAAAAAAGAAAAAAAAGTACGATGAGGAAGTATAAAAAAAAACAAGTTTATGAAAATGTGCTTTTCTGCACCTAAAAATGCCAAAATTGTGAAATAAGGATTTATGCTCAAAAAGAAATAATTGAATTTTCCAAAGCCCTTGTAAAACCATTTTTTTGGATCTTCATACCTTGAATTTCTACCCTTAGCCTCATTACAACCTTATACCAAGACCTCTTGATTTCAAAATTTTCTGTGAATTGTTAGTCGAGTTTTGGTCTATTGTCAAGCCTATGGTAATGCATTGTTTCTGAGAAAATTGTGTGAATTCCCCTTAACCATTGAAACACTTGAGAGATTGAAAGGGAGCGACATATTCTTGGTTGATTTAAATATCAAAGTGCTTATCTTTTTAAAAGTTTCAATCAAGTGGAAATATTTTTTTCAAAGAGATAAAAAGCTGTCTTTCAGAAACATTTGCTCTGCCCCATTCATTGTTAGCTGTTGTTGAAAAATTATTGAGAATTCATAAAACCAATTTGCTTGAGGGCAAGCAAAACTCAAGTGTGGGGGTATTGATAACATCAATATTGCATTTATTAGGGATAGTAGAGTGTAATTTGAATAATTATTGAATGGTTTCACATACAATTCACTCTCTTTTCATCTTAAATGTGCAGAAATAGAAATTAAGCAATATGATGAAGAAATGCAAGTTCGGGCTTAAAAGTGGGCTAAAAGAGGCCCATAATGCTAAACACGGCCTTCGCATAATATAATGAAGCATGTCCATGCTTATCTAAAGAAGCAATTAGCCACGAGCGCCGCCACGCTACGTCCATGCGCTCCCTGATAAATTGGTTGATATTTTAATCATATCTGGAGCTGTAGTTATCGGATTGAGGCGTTCTTTGTGGCGTTGGAAAGCTAAGAGAATTTCTTACAACTTTGTCACAAATTGGATGACTTTAACATGCAGCACGGCCTCTCATGGAGCACGGCCGTGCTCCACCAAAAAAATCTCAAAAATTGATGTCGGTAAGCGTAGAGGCGGCGCAGACGCGTAAAACAGCCTGTAAAGGGAGCACGGCCTTGGAGCACGGCCGTGCTCAACCCAAAACTCAGTCTATAAAAGGAGCGCTCAGCAGAACATTTAAAAATACTCCGGGATCGACTTTCTCCCAAATTCTTTTCTTCCCTTGTAATATTTCAGTCTTATTTTACTAGTTTTAGTTGTTACTCTGTTTGTTTTTATATCTAGTTTATTATTTCCTTCTATTTAGTAGTGGAATAAAACCCCGTCACTGAGGTGATGGGGATCTAATGCCGTATCTGTGATCATTAAATAATTTATAATATTAGTACTTAATCTCTTCTATGATTAAATTATTCCTAGTGAATTTATTCTATAAGAACTGATCATTCTTTACTCAGCTAATTAATTATGTGGCGATCGTACCTTCAATTAGTTAATGGAACTCTAGGCATAATTGAATCTGCATGCTCTGCCGGATCAAGGATTGCGTGTTCATTTTCAGTCAGTCATTGAATTGATAAATCTATTGGTACTTTATGCTCTTTCTATTTACTTGCTTTGAATGATCAAACAAAGTAATAAATTAGAAAGAAGATTGTTAACATTGCATGATCATTGGGTGTTAATAGCTTTTGAATAGAGATTGGTAATCAGTTAGAATTATTGCTCTTATTATAAATTGGTCAAATACACAGATATACGCATTAGTGATCCCGTTACCTTGGTGACATTTATTTTATTTGCTTTCTTTTTATTTATTTTTATATGACTTATCTTTTACACACTCTTTGTGTAATTTCACTTTAACCATTTGTCTAAATAACAAATTAATCTAAGTAGAGCAGTATTCACTTCAATTCCCTGTGGAGACGATAATCTTATATACTATAACTTGACGTTTAATCGTGCACTTGCGATTTTGACGCAACATTACTACAAGTGGCAATAGCATGCCTACATGGTATACCTACCAATTTCCAAAAGTTGCATGTACAGATTCTTTTCTTCAAATCCACAACAAATCTATGAATAAATTGAGTATGCTGCGCTTCAAACCGCATGTCCCCTTCACATGTTGGCCATTTTGATTGCCTTCTAAGCCCTAGCAACTGTGACACCAGTGGCGTATTTCCTCATTACCTCAGTTATAATTTCATTTATCTTAATATTCTCAGATGACATCAACCTCTCTGCTACAAGTTTGGACAGCCACTTAGAATTAGCATTCTTATTGTTAAACACCCTCCCACACGTGTGTTTACCTTCATACCTTTTCATCCTATACGTGTGTTTGTCTCCCTCTTTACTTACCAGTGCAACAAATCCACATTTTTTCTTGCACACTGCCCTAACTCTGATTTTGTCATTTTTTTAAAACCTAATCTCCCTTTCATTTAATACAGAGTGCTCCAAGATGACCTCTTTAAATTCAGATAAGGACTTAAACTCCAAGCCTACCCTAAATTTATATTTCTTGTCCAAATCAGCCTTCTTAAATACTGTAAACCTTCCCTTCTTCCCAATGTTATCGGAATCTGAAGAACGATCAGAACTATCCAATTCTTCACTAAAATATTCATTTTCTATTTTATGGTTGAATTTATCATCTTCTGGAACACTGCTGCCAATTTCATTGTACTGTTGTTCATTTAATACAGTTTTCTTAGCAGACTTTGTCCTCAAGTTGAATTTGTTCCTATAAATTTCAATAGTTGCATTCACCTCTGGAGCACCATCATCAGTAAAACCATCGTCAAGACCCAAAGCCCTTTCTTCCTCACTGTCATCAAAGTGCACCCCCTTTGCATCATCTTCATTCCCATCAGATTCATACTCACCATCACACTCGTTAGCATCTTCCCCATGCTCTTCACCCTCATTGTGAGCAACTTCTTCTTTACTTGCAACAATAGACTCTAAATCAGCCTTATCAACCACAATTTCAACATATAGGTGTACCTGACATTTGTTCTTCGAGGCAAAATTGGCAACCTTTGCGGCATCACAATCCCACCTAATCCCTTCAAAACCAGCATCATTTTTCCACCATAATAGAATACCATGTTCATAACCTAATTCTTTTACTATCCCAATTGCCTCAAAGTAACGCCATTTATCTGCATCAGGGATTTTTTCCACATGTTGAGACCCATATGTGTAAATCCATTTATCACCTTTCTCAAAATGACCCCCATGGTGAAAGATGAACTTGAAACTCATTCCTACATAAATAATGAACAGTAGTTACTTTAAAAGTGGTCCCCCTTACAACAAAAACCCAATTTAAAAACAGTAGCTACTTTTCTTTTCATGTCAAAAAACAAAAAAACCAACAGTAGTTACTGATAAAAAAAACAACAACACAGTGATAGTGCCGCCCACGTGGTGGTCCCTCTTTCAAATATGCAATATAAAAAATTGGCCACAACCCACACCACACAACATAAAAAAACAGGAACCATGAGTATAAAAATCGGAGCACCATCATCTGCGAACACTGTGTATAAAAAACTGGGAACAGTTGTGCATGAAAATTGGCCACTACAAAGCTTTAAAGCAACAATGGCAGAGACATACCTTGTCTTCTACTATGCGAAAACTACTCTGTTGTGCAATGCGGTTGTGAACTACGATTCTTTTCAGCGAACAAGTCTTACTATTTTCGACATTTCATCTCCTGTGCAATGTAATTACTTCTCTGCGCTAACTTCCTAGGTTTAACCATATTTTTCTTCTCTGCGATGACTTGGGCTGAATAGAATAGGGATAGAAAGTGACACCAAGTAATACTGATGTGGCAAGGTAAAAAATAAACATAAATATTAATAACTGATGTGGCAGTGCCAGCGTGGCGCACTATCAGCCACGTCAACGCTTCGTTAAACCACATCATCAAGTGACTAATGGCTGTTGAAGACCAGGGACGAAAACGAAGCAAATTGCAAGGACGAAAATCAAAAAAATAATTTTGCATGGACAAAAAACAAAAAGGTCCCATTTTGCAGGGACCAAAACCATATTTAAGCCAAAAATGTATGAAGAGAGAGACAGAAACACCTAAATGCAGGAAATCTGCGTCCCACAACTGGAATGGAGACTACGTGTCCTGGTTGGAGGAAGGAGGGGAGAGGAAGAAAAAGTGTGTCCTGGTTGGAGGAAGGAGGGGAGAGGAAGAAAAAGTATTAAGCGTATCATAAGAATCGGGCAGAAGTGCTTGATCCAACGACTTAGTCATGTTCCACCATGAACAACTTAATTGCTTGTCCACCTTAAACGCCACCTTATTTGAAAATTTTAGGCATAAATATGTGTTTGGTCCCCTATAATATACTCACTTTTTTGTTTTAGTCCTTTTAATTTTTTTTTTGAAATAGTCCATGCAATATATTTTTTGTTTCGTTTTGGTCCTCTTTTTGTTTTAGTCCTTATAATATACTTGTTTTTTTTTTTTAGTCATTGTAATATTTTGTTGATATTCAAATTAGTCCTTGCATGATAGAGATTGAAACGAAAACATATATATTATGAGGACTACAACGAAAAAAGTATATTAGTGGGACTTCAATAAATAAAAGCTACATTATAAGGATTAAGACAAAACACCAAAATGAAAAAAAATATATATATTAGAGATAAAATAAAATTAAAATTAAAATGACTATAACAAAAAAGTAAATATATTACATATTTGCTTGCACTTGTCTTTTGAAAACAATGATAGTACCACCATGGGCGACGATTCATGATGGTAGAACCTGACCTCATTTTAGAAGTTTACTTTTCAACATATAACTTACTCCAGATTGGGGATTTTTTTTTTAATTGCAATATTTTGATAAATTTCAAATGAAATTGCTCTAATAAGGGAGAAAAGCCCGATTAGTTATAACTACTCACCTCCATATGACCCTTTCAACCTGATTATTCTCTCCTCCCCCAAAAATTATGGCACATTTTTGCTTGCCCATTCAAAACACTTCAGTTCTATTAATTAGTACCATTTTTCTTTCCTTACATAATGCAAAGTAACAGCTAATTAAGTGAATAGGTTTTGATAGCACAATTGATCCATCCACACCAAGACACAGTGCAGCCACTCTTGAACATGGGCAACAAGGTTTGTGTTTGTGTCCCTATAAAAATAAAAAGTAGTAAAAGAAAAGTTAGTAGAACACACAACCTCTCTTCTCCTAATAATAATAATACCGTCCCTGACTTGAGCCTAGAAAACTATATTAACTCCAATACCATCCCTCTTCCCATAAAGGGAATCCCATTTTACAATTGCCAAATTTGCTGTGAATCAAAGCCTCTAAACGATTCCTTCAATGTGGAGGGTTGCGCCCACTTTTTCTGCACCAAATGCACCATCAAATACATCGTGTCCAAACTCCAAGACCACAGTATTGCGAACATTGTGTGCCCTGAGCCAGATTGTTCTGTGGTTTTGAATCCAATTCACTGTAAACAAATTCTACCCAAAAATGTGTTAGATTGGTGGGAGAAGGCTTTGAGTGAATCAGCGATTCCTGATAAGGACAAGTTTTTTTGTCCTTTCTATGATTGTTCTGCTCTTTTACTCAATGATGAGGAGGCTATTGTAGAATGTGGTTGTCCTCACTGTAAGAGACGTATTTGTGTTCAGTGTAAAGCTCCTTGGCATTCAGAAATTAGTTGTCAAAAGTTTCAGAGTATGAAGGATAGGAATGACGATCTCATGTTGGATCTTGCCAAGAGGAAAAATTGGAGACGCTGTCCTAAGTGCAAACATTATATTGAAAAGACCGATGGCTGCAATGAAATGAAATGCAGGTTTGTTGATTTCTTTCTTTCCATTCTTCTCTCCTGCACAATGTTTTTGTTTTGGAATTTTATGTATCCTCAATTACATATTAACCAATCTTCTTTCAGTTTTTAATGAAAAGGAAAAAAAAATATTATAGAAAATTTTTACTTTACTAATTTTTTTTTTTTATCGAATAACTTACTTTTTGTGTCCAACACAAGATCTGGATGTGTGTTTTGTAGTCAACTTTTTTTTTTTAAATCAGAAAAATTAATATACTGAGAAGAGAGTATAAGAGCTACTCCAATTCATAAACAAGACAGATCCAAGAGCAATTACAAAATAGTAATATGACGACAAAATACGTCAAAGACTCCTAACTAAGACCACCCCTAGCTATAATGTACGAATACACTCCAAAAGTTCAACCGACTATTCATTGAAAAGGCAAGAACCCTACTTAGTTCTAATCAAGAGCTTTTTTAAGGACAAAACTTTGATATGATCAGCTAGAACTAAAGCATCATGCACCAAATTAGGAAAAAAAAAAAAAACACATCAATTTCTCAAATCCCATATAGCCTATAAGACTTTGTGTCAAATCATGGACATCACTTTTCCGCCCCTACTTCGAGCCCCAAAAGAAACAAATACAGAAAAAAAAAAGAATAAAAAAAAATTAGGAGTTTCTCACATACTAATAACTTCTGGAATCAAAGAATAATTTTTTTTTATTATTCTTAATGGATGAATCAAAGAAAATATATAAACATAATTTCATATTTAGCTTCTGTTCTAGTTCATTATTCCCACGACTAGAAAGAAAACCTGCTCTTTTCTCTTTACTAGTTCATCGTTTATTAGATAGTTTATTAATCGTATTCCTTAATTGCAGGTGTTCTTACAGGTTTTGTTACATATGTGGAGGTACCACCAATCCTCTGAAACAATCTTGTGATCATTAAATGCAAGCATGACTATTTTTTGTATAAAGAATAAATATTATCCTGCTGAAAATGAAAAGTAGTTTCAGGATAGGAGAAAAAGAGTTTGAGTGCCCTAAGTGCTAAATACAGGGTTGACGGAGAGGGACGGATGCAGACTGAGACTTAGTTAACAATAAGAGGAGGCAGAAAAAAAGTTTATAATTTTCAGCTTCTTAAACTTCATTTTGATTAGTGAATTATATTGATGTAGAAGCACATTTATTTCGCTTAATAATTCGGTTTCACGATGTTTTAAAGTTATTTTGACTTTATTATGTGTTTTTTTATTCATGGTTTGAATAAAATATTGTTCAAAAAGTTACATATTCTTTGTTCAAGGAAAATGAAGTTATATATTCTTTGTTCAAGAAATTGTCTTACACGAGTTTTTCCTTTGTGATAGATTACTATTCTTTATGCGTATGTGAGGACCAGTTTTTGTAGGTACTGTATAAGTATATCTGTAATCACTCTTTAAATCATGAAGCCTGCCCTGACTATAGGGAGCTCCCAAGAACCAATTTACCTAAACATTTCATCATAAAAAAGTTTGCTCCATATGAGATTTCTTTTTGTCACCAAGACATTAATTAGATTCTACATTTGGTTTGATTTGCTTGTCAATGACTCAAGCAGTTATTACCATTATGCTCATTGTGTTGGTTCAGTTGGTAGGCACATAGGTTAGAAGGAACCAAAGCTATCGTATGTGGTAAAGTTCGACTACCATGTATGAAAAAAGTTATCAGTTCATTTGATTTCCAAAATAATAAGGAACTGAACAACACAAAAGAAATTGTTTGATGTTTGATTTTAAAATTGATAAAGTACATGACAAAAAAAGAGGCTAGGGACTGTAAAAACCCAAACTTTTGTTTCACCAAACCATGAGACAAAAAAGTGTTCCATGAACAATTAAACTACCTAAAAGTAAACAAACGGGTATGATTAAATTTTTCATTAAAAATTGCACGTGTTCTCGTTTTTCTCTCTTGCAAACACCATCTGCACCTGCTACTCATTTCTTCCCTTTGTGGTTTTCTCGTTTCTCGACCTCCTCCATGTACCTCTCCTTCTTTTATTTTCTCCATGTGCCTGCTTCGTATGCTCCCCCCCAACCGAAGAGAACAAAGAGAAAAAGGTTTCAAGGTTTTAATTATTTGGCATCTTGATTCTCCGAAACCCTTTCTTTTCTCGCCTCCCTTAATTATATTTTTTTTAGGATTAAATGTGTTTTAAGTCCATGCAAATATCCTCTCTTTTGGTTTTAGTTCTTGCAAAATTATTTTTTTTGCTTTAAGTCCTTCACATTTACAAACGTAACGACATTTGAAGGAACGCTAGTCTATGGTTTTCAATAAATTTTTGGCTTTTTCAAAAAAAAAAGTCTATGGTGAAGGCGACTCAATAAACCTGAGTTCACAACAGCTTCTAGCTACTAATTACAAGTTGCACTCTTTGGCCTTTAAGTGGGAATCCCCACCATCGGGTATTTGGCATTCTTTCATCCATTGTGATTTTTTATTGTTGCTTAATATTTTTGAGTTGTATAATTGTAACTCATAGTTACCACAATCCATATTAATTATTCTATTCTTATCAGCTCGCTTTAATGGCTTCATATTATGGAGATGAGGTGGTGGCTATTTATCGGTATTTTCGCAGTCTGGTCGGGGATAGTTTAACTGCAACTATAAGGGTGTGTTTGAGAATTTGTAGGGGAGAGCTTACAACTAATAGTTGTAATTTAGTACTGATGTGGAGAAAATTTGTCTCCCCAAACCCCTTCTCTAGTTCATTTTTTAAGTTCCCCAAATTTGGAGGAGATCCAACCGACACTTTTAACAGACGAGATTCGACCGACACTTTTAACGGACGAGATCTCACCACGTTTGTTATAAATAGAACCATTCTGCTTCACCCCTATTCGTAAACAATCACAACCCTAAACTCTTTCATCACTCAGTCCATGGCAGCACTCACCTAGTCAACCCAGTTCTTTATGGAGTTGACCATGACCATTGTGTATTATGATGATAGAATTACAACAATCGCTGATGGCATGAAATTTGAATGTTGTGATCCAAAACAAATGAGGATAAAGGAAGACATCACCATCGATGAATTGAAGCAGAAGATTCAACTAAAGACTGGAGCTGGATCACGAAGGGTGGACGAAATCTATTGTCGATGCCCTATGTCCGTTGACTACGGGCGTGTTACTTATTTCCAGATGAAACTTGAAAATTGTGGCGACATAGAAGGGATGTTCAAAGCATTCGGTGAACATGCTAGTTATGGTCCTATAGAGCTATATGTTGTTTTGCAAAGACAGACTAACCAGATTCTTGAAGAGTTGCTACAATATAGGACCGTTGACGATGAGCGCTTGGTTGAGCTTTACCCTTATCCGGGGTCAGCCCTTTCCTATTTATATAACGGGGGGTCAATAATAAATTGTTCTGATAGCGTAAAGTTTGTGTGTGCATTCCAATCACAACCAACACCACTTAGGCTTCAATACGACAACAGTACGTTTGAGGACCTGAAATCCAAGATTCACCGCAAACTCAATCTCGGTGAAGGCAAAATACGTCAAAGACTCCTAACTAGGACCACCCCAAGCTATAATGTACCAATACACTCCAAAGGTTCAGCCGACTATTCATTGAAAAAGGCAAGGACCCGACTTAGTACTAATCAAGAGCCATTTTCAAGACAAAACCTTGATATGATCAGCTAGAACTAAAGCATCATGCACCAAATTAGAAAAAAATACATCAATTTTTCAAATCCCTTATAGCCCATAAGACAGAGTGTCAAATCATGGACATCACTTTTGGCCCCTACTTCGAGCCCCAAAAGAAACAAATACAGAAAAAAAAGAATAAAAAAAAAATTTAGGAGTTTCTCACATACTAATAACTTCTGGAATCAAAGAATAATTTTTAACTTCTGGAATCAAAGAATAATTTTTTTTATTATTCTTAATGGATGAAGCAAAGAAAATATATAAACATAATTTGATATTTAGCTTCTATTCTAGTTCATTTATTCCCACGACTAGAAAGAAAGCCTGCTCTTTTCTCTTTAATAATTGATTGTTTATTAGATAGTAATCATATTCCTTAAGTGCAGGTGTTCATACAGGTTTTGTTACATATGTGGAGGTACCACCAATCCTCTGAAACAATCTTGTGATCATTAAATGCAAGCATCAATATTTTTTGTATAAAGAATAAATATTATCCTGTTGAAAATGAAAAGTAGTTTCAGGATAGGAGAAAAAGAGTTTGAGTGCCCTAAGTGCTAAATGCAGGACCGATGGAGAGGGACGGATGCCGACTGAGTCTTAGTTAACAATATGAGGTGGCTAAAAAAGTTTATAATTTTCAGCTTCTTAAACTTCATTTTGATTAGTTAGAAGCACATTTATTTAGCTTAATAATTCGGTTTCACGATGTTTTAAAGTTATTTTGACTTTATTTTGTGTTTTTTTATTCATTGTTTGAATAAAATATTGTTCAAAAAGTTACATATTCTTCAAGGAAAATGAAGTTATATATTCTTTGTTCAAGAAGTTGTCTTACGCGGGTTTTTCCTTTGTGATACTAGATTTTACTATTCTTTATGCAGATGTGAGGACCAGTTTCTATAGATACTCTATAAGTGTATCTATAATCACTCTATAAATTACGAAGCCTGCCCTCTATACATGTAGTGAGCTCCCAAGAACCAATTCACCTAAACATTTCATCATAAAAAAGTTTGCTCCATATGAGATTTCTTCTTGTCATCAACACATTAATTAGATTCTACATTTGGTTTGATTGGCTTGTCAATGGCTCAAGCAGTTATTACCATTATGCTCAGCGTGCTGGTTCAGTTGGTAGGCGCATAGGTTAGAAGGAACCAAAGCTATCATATGTCGTAAGTTCGACTACCATGTATAAAAAAGTTATCGGTTTCTTTGATTTCCAAAAAATTTAGGGTCTGAACAACACAAAAGAAATTGTTTCATGTTTAATTTTAAAATTGATCAAAGTACATGACAAAAAAGGAGGCTGGGGACCATAAAAAATCCAAATTTTTGTTGCTCAACAAACCATGGGACAAAAAATTGTCCATATACAATTAAACTACCTAAAAGTCAAAAATACCCCCTCCTATTTAAGAACTATGCTCTCTCTCTCTCTCTCTCTCTCTATATATATATATATATATATATATATATATATATATATATATATATATATATATATATAGGGCGTATCAAGTAAGATGAGTGTCTTATTGCGAGAAGTGAGAGGACTAAATAATGACCCTCCGATCAAAACAAGCAGGTGTGATTAAGTTTTTCATTAAAAATTGCACGTGTTCTCGTTTTTCTCTCTCGCAAACACCATCTGCACCTGCTACTCATTTCTTCCCTTTGTGGTTTTCTCATTTCTCGGCCTCCCCAATGTACCTCCCCTTCTTTTATTTTCTCCATGTGCCCGCTTCTTATGCTCCCCCTATTGAGATCTCTTATTGAATTAGAATAAGTTCGCCAGCATATCACGAGATTTTGGTGATTTTCTCGATCTAATGAATGGAAAATCTCTATTTTGAAATCGTCCGCCCTGCACCCCCCGAGAATATGCTTCAACTCTTATGGGTCGTGAATATTTGAATAGGACAAATCACCTTGTGGATCTCTTTGTTTGCTTCAGAACAAAACAATTAGAGTTAGGCTCAGTCAACTCGAATGTGTCAGTTGTCTATCTTACTTTGGTGTGAGAACGTAAGGAGACAGAATAAGTTGATTTTGCTAAAAATCATTTGTCTTTCTGAGATAACATTTATAAATCATAAATAAAAAAATAACAACACCAAATGAATAAAGGAAAGTTTTGACGAATAGGTCGTTCTTGGATATGTCTGCATTCACTCGTATAAACACCCATATCCAGTAGAAACACTCATATAAAATAAAGTCATCCCCCACCACCATTGCGTATTGTTACTTATCGGGTATAGAATAGATATATACCGGTGTCAACCAATACCAATATCCATTGTATGCTGTTAATCATCTAGATTCATCCGAATTTGCTTTTTTTTTTACCTCGTTTCATCATTCATAAATAGTAACATAATCATATGGTTCTAATTGATTGTGGAGTTGGAAAAAAAAAAAAAAACAAAGTCAAATAGTCTTCTTCACAATATATCTACTATGACTGACTAGTTCTACAATACAAGGAATTCTCTAAATATGGTAGAAAAAGACTAGAAAGAAGCAAAGGTCTCTACAATTTTTTTTTTATTATACAGAATAATTACGTAATCTAATTTATCAACAAAAATTTCGTTCTTTTTATGAGCTTACTATGTTGATAAATCCGCATACCTAGAAATTCATTTCGTCTAGAGAGAACAAAGAGAAAAATGTTTCAAGGTTTTAATTATTTGGCATCAAGATTATCCAAAACCCTTCCCCTTCTCGCCTCCTATTCTCGCACCTCTTCAAATTTATATTTTTTTAGGATTAAATATGTTTTAAGTCCATGCAAATATCCTCTCTTTTGATTTTAGTTCCTGCAAAATTATTTTTTTGCCTTAAGGCCCTCACATTTACAAACGTGACGACATTTGAAGGGACGCTAGTCTATGGTGAAGGCGACTCAATAAACCTGGAGTTCACAACGGTCTCTAGTTACCATTTACATGATGCATCTCTTTGGCCTTTGAGTGGGAATCCCCATCATCGGGTATTTGGCATTCTTTCAACCATTGTGATTTTTTATTGTTGCTTAATATTTTTGAGTTGTATAATTGTAACTCATAGTTACCATAATCCATATTAATTATTCTGTTCTTAGCAGCTCGCTTTACTGGCTTCATATTATGGAGATGAGGTGCCGGCTGTTTATCGGTATTTCCGTAGTCTGGTCGTGGATAGTTCAATTGCAACTACAAGAGCAAAATTGATAGTCGCATTTGAGAAGGTAATGTGACCATGGGTTTGCTCTTGTGAATTGTGATGTTTTACTTTTTTGTATCCAAAATGTTTGAAATTGTTATAATTTGAGTATTTTGAATTTCATTCTCTGTTTTGGTTTTTTCTTCACCTTGATGATCTTTATATCTTGATTTTACTAAAATATCGTTAGAAAGTGTGTAGGCAATACATTTTATATTGTGTTGTGCAAGTTTGTAAAGCTCTTATTTAAATGTTGTGTTCATGTCTTAGATGGAGTCAGTGCATATAACAATAATTATTTTTGCTGTAATAGAACGTGTTATTATTTTTTCAATCATTGGAGACCCACATCCAACGAGAACGGTGAAGAAATTTTATTTCTTGGGGTCAATTGTGGGGTTAATGAAATAAAAATAAAATTAAATATAAGTATTAATTTGACCCACTTAAGAACAGAAAATGAGTTATGCTATTGGAGTAGAAAAGAGATTGTGTTCTTATATCTCATGTGGTATCAAATAGCCCACAAAATGGAAGATAGGAACCCAAATATGGTTCTACGTACTATTGTGGATGCTCTAATGCATTCGTCGCTACATGAGCCTGACGGGCTAACACAATACTTGAATCAGGCACGCAACTGATGGTCTTACAGTCTCTGCACTTTTCTCAATGATTCAGATATCGGTACGAGTTTTATCCGGCACAACAATATTTTTCTACATAATAGTAGTTTTTGTTCAACAATAGCCATATTTTTTTCACTTTTGATGGAGTGACCAAGAATGTGCTGGTTGTGTGTATATTCTCTTTCTCTATCTGATGGTCTTTGTGAGAAAAACGAGGAGCAGCCGCTATGCTAAAGGTGTTTGCGAGAAAGAACAGGGCATGTGCAATTTTTAATGAAAAATTTAACCACACCTGTTTGTTTTGCTCAGAGGATGATTATTTAATCCTCTCACATCTCATAATAACACATTCCTCTCAGTTGATACGCCTATATATATATATATACATGACTTAAGAAATTTTCCTGTGTTGTTTTGCTCACACAGCCGCTATGATTATTGGTTAAGGTTTGACAGTAAGAGGAAAGACTCAGAAGAAAGAATTGAAGCATGACAAGAAGAAGAATAAGTCACAGCAGAAAGATGGATCAAATACAACCAACTTTAAATGCTATCATTGCAAGAAAGAGGGTCATACTATAAAGCATTGCCCTGATAGAAAGAAAAACTCTTCTGACAATGATGAGTCTAAGGAATCTGGGAAGGTTGCAATTGTTGAAGAAGGTTATGAATCCTTTGAGGCTTTGGTTGTAACCAGTGGCAGATCAGAATCTGAATGGATCATGGACTCGGGTTGCTCATTCCACATGACTCCAAACATGTCCTGGTTTGAGAATTTCAGTGAACAAGTAGGAGGTTCAGTTCTTCTTGGGGATAACAAGTCCTGCAAAATAACAGGAATTGGATCAATCAGATTCAAGTTGCATGATGGTGTGGAAAGGCTTGTGAAAAATGTCAGGTATGTTCCTGAGATAAAGAGAAACATGATTTCTCTTAGTCAATTTGACAAGAAAGGTTATGTTTTCAAAGGGGAGCATGGTATGCTGGAAGTTGTGAAGGGTTCAGTAGTGGTCATGAGGGGAATCAAGAGAAATGGTATGTATTCACTGGATGGAGAGACTGTTGTTGGTTTAGTTACTGCAACATCAGAGAAAGGGGTGTCAAAGACTGAATTATGGCACTTGAGGCTAGGTCATGTGAGTGAAAAGGGGTTGATTGAGTTGGGAAAACAAAATCTGCTGTGTGGAGACAAGCTAGAAAAACTGAATTTCTGTGAGCTTTGTGTATGTGGCAAATCCTGCAGAGTTAAGTTCAGTGCTGGTCAACAAAGAACAAAAACCACCCTTGATTACATTCATGCTGATCTGTGGGGACCTACTAGGACTCCATCTCACTCGGGTGTTAGATATTTCATGACCATAGTAGATGATTTCTCAAGGAAACTTTGGATTTACATTCAAAAAACAAAGGATGAGGCTCTTGAAAACTTTAAATCCTAGAAAACTCTCACTGAGAATCAAATAGGGAAGAAAGTGAATAGGTTTCGTACACACAATGGTCTTGAGTTTTGCTCAGATTCCTTTAATGAATTCTGCAAAACTCGTGGCATAGCAAGGCACAAAACCACTGCAGCACACCACAACAAAATGGTCTTGCTGAGAGGTTCAATAGGACCATTCTTGAAAGAATTAGGTGCATGTTGATGAGTGCAGGCCTGCCTAAGATATTCTGGGCAGAAGCAGCCATGACAGCAGTGTATTTAATAAATAGATGCCCTCAACAGCACTTGAGATGAAAACTCCTGAAGAGATTTGGTCTGGCCATCCTTCAAATCTTGGAAAGTTGAAGGTGTTTGGTTATGTTGATTATGCACACATTAGGCAAGACAAGTTGGAACCTAGAGCAATCAAATGTATGTTCATAAGTTATCCAGAAGGAGTCAAGGCTTACAAGTTGTGGTGTCTTGAGCCTAGTTACAAGAAGTGTATAATAAGCCGTGATGTGGTGTTCAATAAGACTGAAATCGCACATAAACCAAAGGCTGTGATTGCTAATTCTGATAAGGATAAAGATGGCAGAGCTGGAAGATTCAGTTTTGAGGTGGAGCCTGATGAGAAAACAGTGGACGGTCAAGATGATAATTGGTTAATTGATGAGCAAGAAACCAATGAAGACCAACCTAGTAATGAAGGCTACATGCTTGCCCGTGACAATGTCAAAAGGGAGATCAAAGCATCAAAAAGGTATGGATATGCTGATTTAATACCATTTGCTCTTGTTTCTGCTAGTGAGGTTTTAGTGGAGGAACCTAAAAGTTTTAAAGCTGCCTTAGCTATCAAAGATAAGAACAAATGGCTAGAAGCAATGAATGAAGAAATCAAGTCTCTTCATGACAATCATACTTAGGATTTGATTAGAAGACCTGCTGGTTCAAAGGTAGTCAGCTGCAAGTGGATATTCAAGAGAAAGGAGGGTATTCCAGGTATTGATCAAGGAAGATTCAAGGCAAGGCTGGTTGCTAAAGGCTTTACTCAAAGGGAGGGAATTGATTACAGTGATGTGTTCTCTCAAGTTGTTAAACACAGATCTATAAGAATTCTTTTGTCTATGGTTGCTAAATTCAATCTAGAATTGGAGCAAGTGGATGTGAAGACTGCATTCTTGTATGGTGAGCTCGAAGAGAAAATTCTGATGAAGCAGCCTGAAGGGTTTGAGATCAAGGGCAAGGAGGACTATGTGTGCAAGCTGAACAAGTAACTCTATGGTCTAAAACAGTCACCAAGGCAGTGGAACAGAAGGTTTGATGAGTTCATGGCCCAGATTGAGTTTCAAAGAAGTAAGTATGACAATTGTGTTTACTTCAAATTCCTTTCAGAAAATGTGTCTATTATTTTGTTATTGTATGTTGATGACATCTTGATAGCAAGTAATAGCAAGTATGAAGTGAAAAGGGTCAAGAATGAATTGAAAGGAGAATTTGAAATGAAAGACTTTGGGCTGCAAGCAAAATTCCGGGAATTGAAATCAGTAGAGATAGAGAAAAAGGGTTGTTGTATTTGTCTCAAGAGAATTATCTCAAGAAAGTCCTTGATAAATTTGTTATGGCAAACACAAAGGCTGTTACTACTCCTATGTCTCAACAGTATAAGCTGAGTGTTAGCTGATGAAGACAAATCCTATGTGGCAAGCATTCCCTATGCTAATGTTATAGGATCATTGATGTATTCTATGGTTTATACCCGGCCTGATATTGCTTATGTAATGAGCCTGGTTAGCCGATTCTTGTCTAATCCTGGGAGAGCACATTGGCAAGCTCTTAAATGGATCATGAGGTATATCAAGGGATCTTTGGGCAGAGTGCTACTTTATGGTGGAGCCAGAACTAAAAACAGAGCTGCTGTCATTGAGGGATTTGTGGATTATGACGTTGCAGGTTGTTTAGATTCGAGGAAGTCACTTACAGGTTATGTCTTTACTGCATTTTGGACAACTATCAATTGGAAAGCTAGTTTGCAAAAGGTTGTAGCTTTGTCAACAACTGAAGCTGAATATATTACCTTGACCGAAGCAGTTAAAGACGCAATATGTCTCTGAGGCATTGCTAAAGAATTAAGGCTTCAAGATCATGAAATCACAGTTCACTGTGACAACCAAAGTGCTCTTTATTTGTCTAGAAATCAGGTCTATCATGAGAGGACAAAGCATGTTGATGTGAAGTTGCATTTTGTAAGGGAGTTGATAGCTCAAGGATCAGTTGTGGTGAAGAAGATTTCAATTGACCATAATCCCTTTGATATGATCATTAAGGAGCTTCCAAGCTGTAAATTCTTCCACTGCTTGGATTTAATTCATCTGAAGGGAGATTAAGCCCCTTGGGGCTGTTTGCAGTCACTGATTGGATGTGGTCCAGATCCAAGGTGGAGAATTGTTGTGATTTGGCTCAATCAACAATTCATTATTAGTCAACTACTAGTTGTTAATTCAGTTAGGTTTGTAACTGATTGGATAACCGATTCTGTTGCTTGATGAATTCGATTAGTTAGTAGTTGGCATAGCTATATATGTAGCTGAGTGACACATTAAACTCATTCGATTCATTTGTAAATTTTGAACATCTAATCTCTATAACTTGGAGAGGAAGAGTGAAGGTGCTTAGATCATTTGTAAGAGTGTGAACAATTAATAAGAATGGCTGCTGTGGATGTATGTTGGGCAAAATCGCAAGTGTACGATTTCGTCGTTAAGTAATAAAAGATCGAATCCACAGGGATTGTGACCAATTATTAACTAAAAAAAAGTTGTAACTAATTGAACTATTGACGAATACGAATTTGTTTGAAAAAGTTGTTTAGCAACAAAAACAGTACTAACGAGACAATGTATTTGGATATTAAGGAGAATGAAATGACTAGGGTTCGAATCCCTTTGTCTCACCCTTTACGCTCTTGAATCCTATTCCAATGCAAGCAATGATCATGTATTTGAAGTTCAAATCCTCTAAATTAGATTAACGAAAATTTCTTTTCTCTTAATCCCTTTAATTCAACTAATAAGCCCTAATCCCTTAGGTTCCAATTAATTAAATCAAGCATAAAGGATATGGATTCATACAAACTCATACCAAAGAGAATTATATCCCTATAACCCTATAGATATGTCAAAATATCCCAAAGCAAGTTTAAAACCCCAACTGTCCAATTGATGTCAAACCCTAGTTCAACCCCATGGTGACCAAGCATAGAATCGCATTAAGAAAAGAGATAATTGATCAAATGACATACATCAAACTTGCATTGAAAATCTGAATTCAATTACATAAAGGGATCCACAAAGTTCATCTTACCCAAGTACAAAGGAATTAGTTCCTCATGGAAGAGAAAGAACCAAGCAATTGAGATGTAGAAACAGCAAAAGACTCCATTGATCCCTCAACTTTGCCTAGAATCCTTGTTCTTGATTCAAACTCACAAGATGCTAACCAGAGGTCCTAGGTCAATGTTTCCTCTATCTATATATAATTCTGGACCAAAAGGGTTGAAAAACATCTCAAAATTAAGTCAAAACGCGCAGAATCAAAGTTTGGACCGAGTCGCGACACGGCCAGTAGTGGAGCACGCGGCTTTGGCCGAGCTGCTCTTTAAAATACAAAACAGCTGAAAGGGAGCCCGACACGGGCGTGGGGACGGACACGGCCAGGCCGTGTTGCTCTGGAAACACACAGGCACGGCCGTGGTATTCACTGTTTGCTCAATCTTGAATTTCTTCCTGTCTCCTAAGGCACGGCCGTGGCATAAACACGGGCAGGCCGTGTTTTCCTCTGATCTTGCCATATTTTGTGATTTTGGCCTCCGAGTTGGTTGTAACATCCGTCTAAGTGATCTAGCTCTGCTTCCTAGGCCAATAACCTTCTTTTCTGCACAATTGAACTCAAACCAAGTGCATTATCTGAACCAAGCAAAATGCATGCAAACGATGGGTAAAAAAACACTAAAATGACTACTATGCAATGCAAAACTAACAATGAACCATATGCTATAATGAACGCATCAAATTACCCCAAGCTTAGAATCTTGCTTGTCCTCAAGCAATTGCAGTGGCCAAAGATAATCAAAAAAACAAGAGACGCAACAAATAAGGAACCCGAGATGATAGCACATTCAAGCAATAGGCTAAAGGCTAGAACAAACAATAGGGACAACCAAAATCAAGTCCAATTAGAGAATCAGGCGCTCTGGAATCACGTCTCTCACTGATAGGGCACTCTCCTCCCAACTCTCCAAGTGTTTAAAGGTTATGACAAATCGCTCAAATCTATCCATGAAAGTGTTCTACCATAAGCTTGACTATTAACCAAATCTCAGCATACAATTCATGAAAACACACAAGAATCAAAAGGTCTTTGCAAGGTTGTAACGTGGCTGTGGGATTGTTCTTGTACGGGTGGATAAAAACCAGAAAGGGGAAACACAAGGGCTAAAATAATAGACAAAGAAAACAACCTTTTTAAAGCAGCATAAGCGGAACAATTCATTCTCCTTTTTGTTTTCAACACCTTTTTATTTTGCTCCTCTTCTGTTATTGTGTTTCATATATTTTTCTCTCTTTTTTTTTTGTTTCCTCCCCAATTTGAGATTTTCGCAATTACTGGGGAGGAATTGAATAACAGCAGAGGTCCCAAATTTCAAGCACTGCATAATTTACACAAGATTCACAACTAATTGCTCCCTTACACATACTTTAAAAGGTACTGTAGCATTTAGCAATCACCTGGGTACCAAGAAAATTAATTTCATTTCAGGCTCAAAAGGGGCAACTAGAGGAAGTTTTCATTCAACAAACAGAGGCTTGAAACATGCCTAAATTGCCTAAATCATATTCAAGTGTGTTGACAAAAATTTTCAAGTTTTGAAACGGTTTCAAGTCAAGTTATAGAGAGCACAGTCAGGATGGACACACTCATACAAGGAGAAGGGGGCATCTAAACATGATGAAGTGAAAGCCCCAATATTAAGCTCAAGTCTCACATTTAGAAGTTAAAGCCAGTGAGAAACATCAAATCAGAGTGCCACATGCTAATTCTCAACTTATCCAAAGATTATCCCTATGTACATTAAAAATACTGCCTTCAAGCCCATCACAAGAACAAAATAGTTGGGTTCCAAATCATGCAATCTCAAATTTCAAAAAGATTGTAGCACACATACCAAAACACAAGAGGATAGCGTACAATTGGGGGATAAAATGATGCGAACAAAACAACAATTAAAACAAATATGCAAACATTAAACTAAAAATACAAACCTAACCTACAAAACTAAATGCAAAAATTTAAACGCCCTACCCCAAGCTTAAGAATTTACATTGTCCCCAATGTAAACAATTTAACTGAGATAGGGATGATGCAAGAGAGGACTCACTGTGGGGGCGGAGGAGGAAACTGGCCAGGATACTGCTGAAGGTGCCAGTTATACAATGCCGAGACCATGTCCTAAATACCGTGGACGGTGTTGTCAAGATCCGCCAATCAAGCCTTTGAGCAACCATCTCCTCTCAAGAGCGGCATAAGAACCGGGAGGTGGCTGTGGAGCATAGTAATGTGAAGAACTGCCAGGGGCCTCAGGTCTCTGTGGGGGTGCCTCAGGTCTCTCCTCTTGAAGGGGCTCAGGTTGGGGGCCTCCGGGAAAATTCCAATTCCTCTGGTCTCTGATAGTGGTGTGCTCCTGGTCAGGTAGAGGATGAGTTTCCTCAGTATCAGGTAGCACCAAACAATAACATTGGCCTTCCCGGACTATCATTCTCATTGCCAAGCAGGCTTCCATGTCCAAGCGTGTGCTCCCACGAACAATTGGGAGGCCGGAGGTTCTATAGCCCAAAGCCTCAGCAATAGGGGTGATTAAACCACCAATAACAATTTTTTCGGCTGAAGCTTTCCCTACTTTAACCATGTAGGTGATCAAATGAGAACCTACATCTAGTTGAAATTCTGGGTGCAGCATGTTCCACAAAAACATAAGTTCCGACTGACGGACACCGCCGTCACTATCCCCTCTGCCAAACAATGTGTTTGACATTACTCTGTGAACATAGCGAAAACAAGGGTTTCGCAACTTTGATGATTTGGATGAAGAGGAGTCATAGGTGTTGGACTTGGTTAGCAAGTACCAAAATTGTCTTGCAGAGAAATCATTGGGGACTTTTCGGTGACCAACATATGGCAATCCAAATATTGCATTGAATTGGCTCAGTGACAGGCTATGCTCCGTATTGAATAACCTAAAGGTTATCAAATTATCCTGGTGGTCCTCTGGCCATCCCTCCGCATATGAGACATTAGCATTAACGGATGAGAGGAATTCCAGAGTAATTCTTGCATAAGTAAAACTTTTCAACCCCACAAACTTTGTCCAACCCACATTATCAAATAGGTACTGGACATCATCTAGCAGGCCTAGAATTAACAGTGCAGATTCATCCATATAACGGGTGGGGACAAGATTTCTTGTAACCAGAGAGTTATACCTTGCTTCTTGGACATCGTCACGAAATTGGATGCCATGAGGATTTTCAGTGACTTTTTTCTTGCCCTTTCCCTTGCCCTTGGCCAATGCTGGCTCTTTTGTGCCTGAGGCGTCACCCCTTTGCCTTTTTGATGCCATTATACCCTGTAATCAGACCACACAGCAAGCACAACACACAGGTAATGTGAAAATAAAATAAAAAAAAATGGGTTTGGGTTGGAGGTGAAGAAGATGGCCGGAAGGGAGAGATGGCGTGGCTGAGGGTGTGGTGGAAGAGTGGTGGTGGCGGCGTGAATGGGGAGGATGGAGAAGTGAAAAGAGGATGTTGTAGGGTGTTGGTATGTGGTGAGGAAGAGGTGGAGAGGACGGAGGAGAATGGAGGTAGGAGATGATGGGGGAAGATGAGATTGATGGAAGAGGGAAGAGAGGATGGTGATGGTGGATGAGGGCTGCGGCTGGAATGAAAAACTAGGTTTAGGAGAATGAAAGTGAAGAAGGGGTGGGGGTAACACGGGCGTGTTCTGCAAAAGAGAGGGGGGGTTAATTTGGGTTTTTCTGTGGTGTGGCTTGGTGTATGGTAGGTATGGTGGGTCTGCATCAGGACCACAGATAAAAAATAAAAAGGAATGGATGGTTGTGATTGGCTAGGGGGAGGATTGGGTAAAGGCACGCGCATTGAGGCACGCTAAACTCCTGGCTGCAGGACACCTGAACACGGCCGTGGCATAAGACACGGCCAGGCCGTGTTCTTCACTGTCTCTTCCACACAAAAAATTTTTCTCGAACACGGGCGTGCCAAATGGCACGGCTGGCCCGTGTTATTCACTGTGTCTCCCCAAAAAAAAACTTTGAACCCACACTATTGCATAGGACACGCCAGCCGTGTGTCACCAGACCGCCTCTTTTTTTTTTTTTTTTTTACAATATATATGGATGCACTCTTCTACACCTTGGGTTGCCTCCCAAGAAGCGCTTCTTTAACGTCACTAGCTTGACGCGTGATGGTATGCTCAAGGCTCTCGCAAGACTAGAGCAACCTTTGCCCTGTCAAGCTCTCCTCCCAAATAATGCTTGATCGTTGACCATTCACCTTGAGCGATCTTTGAGATGAAGGCTCCTCCACCTCATCGCTCCATGTGGCATCACTTCTTTTACCACAAAGGGTCCCACCACTTGGACTTGAGTTTGCCCGAATAACTTCAAGCGGGAGTTGAAAAGTAACACTTCACGCCCAGAGAGAAAGTTCTTCAGTACAATGTGCTTATCATGATAAGCTTTCACCTTCTGTTTATAGATGGAAGCATTCTCATAAGCCTGCAAACGCATTTCATCCAACTCGTGCAGCTGCAAAATTCTTTTCTCTCCTGCCAGAGTTGAATCAAAGTTTAAGAACTTAAGGGCCCAAAACGCCTTATGTTCAAGCTTAACTGGCAAATGACAAGCTTTGCCATAGACCAGCTGGTAAGGAGACAACCCCATAGGGGATTTATAAGCTGTCCTGTATGCCCACAAAGCATCATCCAGCTTATGGGCCCAGTCTTTCCTTGAGGCACTCACTGTCTTCTCAAGTATCTTCTTAATCTCCCTGTTTGACACTTCAGCTTGCCCATTACTTTGAGGGTGGTAAGGAGTGGTAACTTTGTGCTTCACATCATACTTTTTCAGCACAGCCTCCAACTTTGAGTTACAAAAATGCGAACCACCATCACTGATTAAAACTCTAGGGACCCCAAACCGAGAAAAGATGTTCCTCTTTATGAATTTCACAACAGTCTGAGAATCACTTACTTGAGTTGCCACTGCTTCTACCCACTTTGAGACATAATCCACAGCTACCAAAATATACTGGTTAGAGAATGAGGAGGGAAATGGTCCCATGAAATCAATGCCCCAACAATCAAAAAGCTCAACCTCCAAAATGGAGTTTAAGGGCATTTCATTCCTCTTGGAAATGCTTCCCGTCCTCTGGCACTTGTCACAACTTTTTGCATGAGCATAAGCATCCTTGAAAATTGAAGGCCAGTAGAATCCAGATTGAAGCACTTTTGCAGCTGTGCGTTCACCATTGAAATGGCCTCCGTATGGTGAATTGTGACAATGCCATAAAATTTTCTGCGCCTCATCATGCGCAACACACCTTCTAAGAATTCCATCTGGGCCTTGCCTGAAGAGATAGGGGTCATCCCAAATGAAGTAATTGGCATCTTTGAAAAACTTCTTCTTTTGTTGCCAAGTTAATTCCTCGGGTATAACACCAGCAGCTTTAAAATTTGCCATATCTGCAAACCAAGGCCTCTCGATCCACAAACAACGCTTTTTCATCCGGGAACTCCTCTAGAATGTCTAACTCCCTAATCAGAACCTCGGTGTTCTCCAACCTGGACAAATGATCGACCACCACATTTTCACTCCCTTTTTGTCTTTGTTCCCAATGTCGCATTCTTGCAACAACAAAATCCACCGAATGAGTCTTGGCTTGGATTCAACCTTCGTCATCAGATATTTTATTGCCGCATGATCAGTAAACACCACAACCTTGGAACCAATCAAGTAGGAACGAAATTTTTCGAGAGCAAACACTATCGCAGCGCTTCTTTTCTCGTGGTCGCATAGTTAACTTGGTTCTCATTTAACACCTTGCTAGCATAATAAATGGCATGAAAGAACTTCTCTCTTCTTTGCCCCAAAACAGCCCCCACCGCATAATCACTAGCATCACACATTAACTCAAACGGTGAATCCCAATCGGGTGCAACTATCATAGGAGCTGAGATAAGTTTCTCTTTCAATAACTCAAATGCCTTCCAGCAATCTGGGTCAAATTTAAATGAGACATCCTTGATGAGGAGACTGCAAAGTGGCTTAGCAATCTTGGAGAAGTCCTTGATGAACCGTCTATAAAATCCAGCATGCCCAAGGAAACTCCTCACTCCTTTCACATTCAACGGAGGAGGCAACTTCTCTATCACTTCAATTTTTGCCTTATCCACTTCTATCCCCTTAGATGAGATTTTATGCCCCAGAACAATGCCTTCTTTTACCATGAAGTGGCATTTTTCCCAATTCAATACCAAATTGGTCTCCTTACACCTTTTGAGAACATTTTCCAAGTTACCCAGACAATCATCATAAGAAATTCCAAAAACAGAGAAGTCATCCATAAATACCTCAATAGATTTTTCAATCATATCAGCAAAAATAGAAAGCATGCACCTTTGAAAAGTTGCGGGCGCATTGCAAAGACCGAAGGGCATTCGTCTGTATGCAAAGACTCCAAATGGGCAGGTGAATCTTTGTCTTCTCTTGATCTTACGGGTTGTGGATATCTTATTGTACCCTGAGTACCCATCCAGAAAACACTGGTAGGCTTGTCCAGCTAACCTTTCCAGCATTTGGTCCATAAACGGGAGAGGGAAATGATCCTTCCGAGTGGCTTGGTTCAGTTTCCTATAGTCAATGCACATTCGCCACCCTGTGACAGTTCTAGTAGGGATCAACTCATTTTTTTTCATTTTTTACAACTGTCATCCCCCCTTTCTTTGGAACCACATGTACTGGACTCACCCACGCACTGTCAGAAATAGGATAGATCATCCCTGCCTCTAAAAGCTTCAATACCTCCTTCCTCACCACTTCTTTCATAATCGGATTAAGCCTTCTCTGTGGTTGAACAACTGGCTTAAACTCTTGATCTAACTTGATCTTATGCATGCAAAAGGCTGGACTTATCCCCTTTAAATCTGAGATGGTCCATCCAATTGCCTCTTTATGGGCTCTAAGTACTCTCACTAGCTTCTCCTCCTCCAGCTTTGACAAAGAGCTACTAATGATCACCGGATTAAAAGCATCATCCCCAAGAAAAACATACTTCAAGTGTGGGGGTAATTGCTTTAATTCCGGGCTAACTTTCTTTTCTAACTCACCACCTTGCAAATCCTCCTTCATTTTCATAACAGCTTCTTCAACTTGTAGAGCTTCAAGTTGTGCAAGACATCTTTCAATTTCATCTTCCATCTCCTCATCCACCTTCTCAATGGAATTCACTAACACATTCTCTAGTGGGTGTGAAGGTTGGTCTTGCTTGATGATTTCCAAAACGGAGTCGTCAATTACATCAACTCTAGAGCACCTCTCAATATCATCCGGATGCCGCATAGCTTCAAAGACATTAAATGTCACCTTCTCATCTTGGAACCTCAATATCAATTTACCTTGTTGCACATCAATCAAGGCTCTCTCTGTAGCTAGGAAAGGTGCGCCCAAGAAGAGCGACCTCCTTGTCCTCTTCCATATCAAGGATAACAAAATCCACTGGGAACAAGAACTTGTCAACTCTAACCAAAGACATCCTCCAGTATTCCATAGGGGTATTTCACCGATCTATCTGCCAGTTACAAAGACATCTTGGTAGGCTTGACTTCACCTCCTCCCAACCGTTTCAACATAGAGAGTGGCATCAGATTAATGCTAGCTCCCAAATCACAGAGAGCCTTTCCAATGTGCAAATTCCCAATAGTGCAAGGAATTGTAAAGCTTCCCGGATCCTTCATCTTTGGAGGAAGCTTCCTTTGGATAATGGCACTACACTCTTCAGTCAAGGCTACCGTCTCATCCTCCTTGAACCTTCTCTTTTTGGTCAACAACTCCTTCATAAATTTTGCATATGTGGGCATTTGCTCAAGAGCTTCTGCAAAAGGAATGTTGATTTGGAGACGCTTGAAAATGTCCATGAACTTAGCAAACTGTTCATCCTTCTGGTTCTTCTTGCTCAGATGAGGATAAGGAAGCTTCATATGTGGCTGAATAATTTTTGGTTTCTCTTGTACCTGCAAATTGTCAGTAGCAACATTGTCTTCCTCACCCTCTTTTTTCTCTCCTTTCTCAATATTTTCTTTTCTCTCATTTTCAACTTCTCCCTTTTCTTTTTCAACCTCTTCTTCTATTTCCACTCTTTCTTTTTCTATCACTTTTTCTTTTTCACTCTTTTTCTTTTTCTCTACTTCAGACAAAGGTTTTCCACTTCTCAAAGTAACTACACTACAATTTTCAGTTTTGGGGTTATCTACTGTGCTAGCAGAAAACTTACCTTTTGATTGTTCTGCAAGTTGCTTTGAGAGTTGCCCGATCTGATTTTCCAGATTCTTGATAGAAGCCTCCTGATTTTTGAAATGTGACTCATGGTTCTGGAAATTTGACTGAGTCATCTTCATGAATTGGGTCAGAGCTTCCTCCAGTTGATTTGGCTTCTCTTGCTTGGGAGGTTGTGGAGGGTTGCTCGATGATGAATTATCATGTTGCTTCCAAGAGAAGTTGGGATGATTCTTCCACCCTGGATTATAGGTGTTAGAATATGGATTCCCTCCTTGCCTTTGGAAGTTACCCATGTAATTAGCTTGCTCCTTGGAGTCTCCCAAAGTATCATACCCTCCATTCTCATGAGGCCCTTGGCAGAAGTCACATCTCAAACTTTGATTTACTTGGTTCACCTGAGCAGAGGAAGAGGTTCCCACTTTTAGTGCTTTCAACTCTTTTGTGATAGCCTCCAATTGTTGAGAGACTAATTTATTTTGAGCCAAGAGCGCATCTTGTGTTTCCAATTCTAGGACTCCTCTTTTACCCAGTGTCCCTCTATTATTCTGACATAACTGCTCATTGGAAGCCATTTGCTCCACCAAGGTCCTTGCTTCTGCAGCTGTCTTGTTGTTGATTGTACCTCCAGCTGAGGCATCCAACATCATCCTGGTGTTCGGCCTCAAACCATTACAGAACATTTGCATCTGGTTGAAGTCATCATATCCATGTCCTGGACACCTCTTTAGAAGGAGCTTGAATCTCTCCCATGCCTCATACAAGTTCTCACTTTGGTTCTGTTGGAAGCCATGAATCTCACCTCTTCTTTTGATGAATTTGGAGGGTGGAAAAAATTTTGTCATGAATTTCTCCTCCAAATCGTCCCATGTTGCAATGCTTCCTGTAGGCAAGGTGTCAAGCCAATCTCTTGCTCTTTCCCACAGGGTCCAAGGAAAAAGCCTCAATTTCTTGCTTTCCTCAGTCACTCCAGCTAACCCAAAAGTATCACAGATTTCATAGAAGCTCACCAGGTGTTGATTTGGGTCATCAATCTCATTTCCCGCGAATTGGCTTTGCTTGAGAGTGTTTAACAAAGCCGGCTTGATTTCAAAATTGGCATTTGCCTCACCTTGTTGGTAGGCATTGACAGTCCTGGCATGGTTGTTCCGTCTCCCAAAATCACCCAAAGTATGTGGTTGGTCCCCCATGACTTCTTGAGTGGTGACTTGAGAAGTAGATGCGGAGGATTGTTTTTGTTGTTGTTTTGCCTCCTTTGCCTTCTTCCTTAAAGCCTTCGTTGTCTTTTCAATTTCTGGGTCAAACAACAGTTCACCTGTTTGGTTACCTCGCATGCACAAAACTAAGGCAAAAGGTAAGTAGCAAAGCAACAACTAATATTTTTTTTTAACAGAAAATAAATAAAAAAAATAGTTCAAAAAGGTACTTGTTTGCCTTGTTAAAAATTAATTCAACAATCCCCGGCAACGGCGCCAAAAACTTGTTGGGCAAAATCGCAAGTGTACGATTTCGTCGTTAAGTAATAAAAGATCGAATCCACAGGGATTGTGACCAATTATTAACTAAACAAAAGTTGTAACTAATTGAACTATTGACGAATACGAATTTGTTTGAAAAAGTTGTTTAGCAACAAAAACAGTACTAACGAGACAATGTATTTGGATATTAAGGAGAATGAAATGACTAGGGTTCGAATCCCTTTGTCTCACCCTTTACGCTCTTGAATCCTATTCCAATGCAAACAATGATCATGTATTTGAAGTTCAAATCCTCTAAATTAGATTAACGAAAATTCCTTTTCTCTTAATCCCTTTAATTCAACTAATAAGCCCTAATCCCTTAGGTTCCAATTAATTAAATCAAGCATAAAGGATATGGATTCATACAAACTCATACCAAAGAGAATTATATCCCTATAACCCTATAGATATGTCAAAATATCCCAAAGCAAGTTTAAAACCTCAACTTTCCAATTGATGTCAAACCCTAGTTCAACCCCATGGTGATCAAGCATAGAATCGCATTAAGAAAAGAGATAATTGATCAAATGACATACATCAAACTTGCATTGAAAATCTGAATTCAATTACATAAAGGGATCCACAAAGTTCATCTTACCCTAGTACAAAGGAATTAGTTCCTCATGGAAGAGAAAGAACCAAGCAATTGAGATGTAGAAACAGCAAAAGACTCCATTGATCCCTCAACTTTGCCTAGAATCCTTGTTCTTGATTCAAACTCACAAGATGCTAACCAGCAGTCCTAGGTCAATGTTTCCTCTATCTATATATAGTTCTGGACCAAAAGGGTTGAAAAACATCTCAAAATTAAGTCAAAGCGCCAGAATCAAAGTTTGGACCGAGTCGCGACGCACGGCCAGGAGGCACAGCGCGGCTTTGGCCGTGCTCTTTAAAATACAAAACAGCTGAAAGGGAGCCCGACACGAGCGTGGGGACGGACACGGCCAGGCCGTGTTGCTCTGGAAACACACAGGCACGGCCGTGGTATTCACTGTTTGCTCAATCTTGAATTTCTTCCTGTCTCCCAAGGCACGGCCGTGGCATAAACACGGGCAGGCCGTGTTTTCCTCTGATCTTGCCATATTTTGTGATTTTGGCCTCCGAGTTGGTTGTAACATCCGTCTAAGTGATCTAGCTCCGCTTTCCTAGGCCAATAACCTTCTTTTCTGCACAATTGAACTCAAACCAAGTGCATTATCTGAACCAAGCAAAATGCATGCAAACGATGGGTAAAAAAACACTAAAATGACTATTATGCAATGCAAAACTAACAATGAACCATATGCTATAATGAACGCATCAATGTAGTCTTGTAGCACATTGCTGCAAGGTGAACCACGTTAAACATTTTGGTGTTCTTTTACTTTTCTTGCTAGCATTGCAGCATCCGCTACAACATTGTTTCATTTATGCATTCAAAGCTTGTGTTACAAGCAATTGGTTCTGCTTGTTAAATCCATTCTTGGCTTTGTAGATTCTTGTTTGTGATCATTCTTTCTTAACAGAAATGAAATGAAATGCAGGTTTATTGAATTCACTTCTCTGCCTTGCATATCTCGTAATTACCACACCACCTTTTTTTTATTAATCATATTCCTAAGTTGTAAGTGTTCTAAGATGTTTTTGTATTGAAAATAGTTTCAGGACAAGAGAAAGAGAATTAGACTGTCATAAGGGGTGGCACAAGGAAATTTATTTTCAGCTTCTTTAACTTCACTTTGAATGGCAAAGTTATATTGATCTAGAAGCACATTTATTTTGCATACTTGTTCGGTTTGCAATGTTTTAAAGTTATTTAACTTTATATATTGTGTGTCTGTGTGTGTGTGTGTGTGTTTTTTTTTTGACAAAAGAACTTCAATTCATTTCATTGCTAATAAACTGGTCAATACATGTAGGAATATCATAATAGAATGAGGATTGGCATTTGATAAGGCCGCCCTACTAAAGTATGAGCAACCATATGGCCCGTCCTCCTAGAGAACTCCACATGAGAGATTTGACAATAGGCCGAGAGGTTTATATAAAAATCTCCAACCATGCCTCCAAATCCTGTTGCATCCCTGTTAGCATGATTGAAAGTATCAATTACTAATTTAGAGTCCAGTTCAAAGATAACATCCTTAATCCCCATCTCTCTAACTGAATCAATATCAGCTTGTAAACCAAGAGCCTCACCTATTTTAACATCCACAATAGGTTGAAACCATTGTGTTTTGGCACCAACAAATAGACCAAATTCATCTCTTAGGCACATTCCAATTCTAACACAATTCTGCTGCTGAGAAAAACACGTATCCACATTACATTTAAGGAACCCAGTGGCTAGATTTTTCCATTTGTCTATGGCATTCACCCTCTGCAGGGGTGAGGGAGCTTCTTCTGTTTTTTGGGATCTGGCCTAAGACCATTCATCTAGCAACACCTTTCCCCCATGAATTATAGTTGCTAAATTCGCATCAATCTGCTCCCAAATTTTTTGGTTCCAAATCTTCCATAAGCTCCACATAGACATAACCCACATCTTCTTCTCCTCAGCCGATAACAGGGCAAACACTTGGAAGAATGTTTGGCCAAAACTGATTCTACCATCCATTCGTGATTCAATTTTATGCCACAACCCTATCTCCTCAACACCCCCATCGCTTTCGGACAAACCAGAAGCACATGATAGGTGGATTCGGTTTCAGTTTTGCACCAAGGGCAACAATTATGGAGTTCAATACCTCTCACCTATAAATTAGATCTAGTTGGAAGACAATCCCTACAAGCCCTCCACATAAAGTTTCGGACCTTTAGTGGTACTTTGAGTTTCCAAATCTCCTTCCAATCTCCAGAAACTGTAAGGTGCTCTGTATCTAAGACTGTCTCCATAATGAACCTATAAGCCGATCTGACTGAATATACACCTTGCTTATCCGGCCACCAGAACCGAACGTCACGATTGACCGCTTCAGACAACGGAGTTCTGAGGATCTCTTCAACTGAGTTCGGGTCGCACCATTTACGGGCTTCATCTTCGTTCCACCTCTTTCCACTCATTTGCAGCAAATGGCTGACCCTTAATTCGCTTCGCACAGGGTATTGTTGGGCTGTGAGAGAAGGCCTAACCATTTTGCTGTCCTTGGTCACACAAAGCTGGAATTAGATCCCTTTTTAGCATCCAGAAAATCACAGTTTGGAAAATACTTGGCTTTAAACAATCTCGCAACAAGAGTATCTGGTTGAGTTAGTAATTTCCATCCTTGTTTTCCCAGAAGAGCTATGTTAAACACATATAAGTTACGGAATCCCATACCTCCTTTTGTCTTTCTCATCGCCAACTTGTCCCAAGACATCTATCTAATCCCTTTACTTCTCTCTGCAGCACTTCCCCACCAAAATGAATTCATAATTTTCTGTGTCTCCTTACCAAGCGAAGATGGAATTAGGAAGATACTCATAAAATAAGTAGGGATCGCCTGTAGAACTGATTTTATCATGATTTCCTTCCCTGCCCTTGAAAGAGAACGTCCACCCGATGAATGTATCTTTCGCCACACACGATGCTTAATAAATTTGAATAGATCTTTTTTGCTTCTACTAATCCTGGAAGGGAGTCCAAGGTACTTTTCGGTTCCCAAAGCAATTCTAACCTGAAGGAGGTTTGCTACGTCTTCCTTATCCACGGCCCCAACATTTTTACTGTAAAAAATCTCCGACTTCTGGAAGTTGATTTGTTGGCCTGAAGCTGACTCATAGATAGAGAGTATATTCTTCATGGTTCCCGCTTCTCTTGTATTAGCCCTAAAAATAAAAAACAATCATCTACAAATAAAAGGTGAGTAATATTAGAAGCCCTTCTACAAATTTCACTTGATGGAGATCCCCCTCCTTTCTGCTTGATTAATTAATGAGAGCTGTCAATCCTTCTGAGCAAATGATAAAGAGATATGGTGACAAAGGGTCTCCTTGCCTTATTCCTCTTCCTGGGTTAATAGAACCTTTTTACTCATTATTAATAAGGATAGAGTAATTAACAGACTCTACACACATCATTATCCAGCCCACCCATTTTACTTCAAAACCCATCCTTAACATCATAGCCTTCAAATGATCCCAATCTACTCTATAATACGCCTTACTCATATCTATTTTAAGTGCACCTCTCCTTTAACACCTCTAGTTTTGCTTTTTAAATAATGGATGACCTCAAAGGCAATCATCGCATTATCCAAAATAGATCTACCTAGCACAAAGGCTGATTGTGCATTAGAAACACATTTACGAAGGACCACTCTCATACGGTTAGTCAACACCTTGGAGACTAATTTATAAATCACATTACACAGAGATATAGGCCTCCAGTCTTTCATATTAAGGGGATTATCATTTTTAGGGACTAAAGAAATAATTGTTTCATTAATAGAACTGGGGAAATAATCCTATCTAGCCAAGTACAACATGTAACAAAAATTTCCTCACCATAAATGTCCCAAAAATGCTTATAGAATGTTGGGTTGAAGCGATCTGATCCTAGTGCTTTATCTAAGTCCATCTAAAAGAAAGCAGTATGAAATTCCTCCTAAGTAAAAGGTCTCAACAAAAACTCATTATCTTCTAGGGAGATCCTAGCATCCAATAAACTCAAAACCGGGTCATAGTGGCTTGCTTGGCTGGCAAAAAGGTCTTGGAAGTAGCGACATGCCACATTTGAAATTTGCACTTGATCTTCAATAATTAACCCATTCTCCTCTTGTATCTTTATCAGTCTGTTCTTCTTTGCTCTAAACGTAGCAGATGCATGAAAGAATCTCGTATTTAAATCACCATCTTTAAGCAAAAACGCTTTTGCCTGTTGCTTCTAAAAAATTTCTTCCTGAGTAATCAGTTGGAGCATTTGGTCCTTAACCCTTTTAAACATTGAAACTCCTGCTTCATCCTTTGTATCTCGAAGGCTATCAAGATGTCTTCTACACATATCTATGTCATATTTAAATTTCATCCTTATTCTTCGACCCTATTTCTGGAGCTTAGAAGCACACCCTTCTAGTCTGGAGGGTATGTCTCCTTCGATTCCCACTAACCAACCTTCTTTCACTACTTCACCCACATCTGGCTCTCTCAACCACAAATTTTCAAAACGAAATCTGCCTCGTCTAATTTCATGTTCCACTGGATAACGAACCAATAAAATGGGAGAGTGATCTGACCTTGGTGCAATAAGATTCAAAAGTATCACTTGAGGAAATAAAATAAGCCATACTTTTGTTGCCATTGCTCACTCTAACTTTTGTTCAATGGCATGGTTTGTTCCCATAGCAAATCTCCAGGTAAAAGGATACCCTTCCAAAGGGATATCAATCAATCTTGCATCAAGAGTTGCCTCCCTGAAGCCCCTCATCAAATAATTGGGATGGTCACACCACCCTATTTTATCATCTGGAGAAAGTAAATCATTAAAATCTCCCAAAGATACACCAAGGGAGTGAAGACATACCAGCTAGTCTTCTCAACAAATCCCAAGATTCCCTACATGTACTTCTTTGAGGGAAACTATAGAACCCTGTTATTCTCCATCTGCATATTGTTGATGTCATTGACCTCCAAGTTTATGTGATTAGAAGAATAATTTATAATTTGACAATCAATATTATTCCTCCATAACCAAATTTGTGTGTGTTTTTATTCATGCATGGTTTGACTATAAAATATTGTTTTACCTTTTAACACAACCATCCTTAAAAGGAAAATGAACTTGTGTATTCTTTGTTCAAGTGATTGTCTTATGCGAGTTTTTCCATCGTGATTATGAGATTTCTTCTTGTCATAGCCTTACCTTGAATGGTAACTCCAATATCTGTCGTTCTTTAATTCACTTGTCCTTAATTTACTTGTCCGTAGTGATAGTGATTACTACTAAAAAAAAGTCATTTTTGGATAACGCTTTTCAGACAGATTTTGAACAATATTCCACGTTTTCAGACGAAAAATTTATTTCAAACAGATGTCTGATAAAATATCATTTGCTAGAAAAAGCCTTGCTGCAAATTTAAAAATTCGTCCCGGTTTCATCAGATGGATTTCAAACATATTTTAGACAAACATACAAATCTAAACTTGTGTTATACCACTCAAATCTAAACTTGTGTTATACCACTTAACTTCAAACATATTTCAGACGAGTTCAATTTGGATATAAATACATTTGAAATGAATTTTACATGGATTTGATGATATTAATTTAACTGATTTTCTTACAAAATGTGTTTGTTTGCCACCACGAAAAGTAAAGCTAAGAGTAGAGCAGAGTATCACGAGGAGAGCTGCATGATCCGTTCATATAAGGATAAATTGGCCGAGATCCCCTCACGATCTTCAAGGACATGAATTTCTTGGACCAAAGGCGGTGAACGACGCGAATGCTGGTTATAGGGCGAATGAGGCTAATGTGTCACTGGCCGTGGAGAGACAAGTGGTGTATGAGGCGACGACAATCTCTCTGGTGTCAAGCATCTTTGGATCTTGCTTGGAGAAGTGATGAAAGGAGAGGATATGGAACAGTCAATATGCCGTTCCCACAAACAGTGCCACTATTCAGAGGTGAACTCACGTATTGGAATCTAGCAAGAGCCTTCAGATGGATGAGAAGAATGAGGAATTGAACACACTGAAATCACAGTGGATGATGGTAGAATTGTCAAGTCTAGAATGAAGGTGATGACCACTCTAAAAAGTGTTTAAAAAAAATCATTATTTCTTTCTAATTCATTATCTTTTCACCTATTGAAACTAAGAAATTAAATATACTAATTGTCTTTAACTGACAAATTAGTGTGAAGGCAACACGTAATAATTTTTCGCTGACATTTATTGCTTGATAGGATAATACCTAGAGTGGTAATTAATAAGTGTTTTATGGGAGATTGACACTTGCAGAAGTGATTAATGAGATTATTTGTAAATGTATATAGTATAGATAAATAGATTTGCATTTTCTTTATATATATATATATATATATATATATATATATATATATATATATATATATATATATATATATAAGTTAAAAATTATAAAAATAACATAAAATACAGATTAAATATTTTATATTAAAACTTATAAGGGAATATTACGGTTAACACAAAAGATGAACATTTTATGTAAAACTACGTTAACTTTTGAATTACTAAAGAAAAATCATCTTTTTTTTTAATTACAATTTTAGTACTTTTTTTAATTCGTTATTATATTAAGTTAATATATTGAGGAAAGAAGAGTTTTTATTTTAATAATTTATAGGCAAATCATTATTTCTTTTTTATTTATTATCTGCTCACTTAATTAATTAACTATTTTTATTAGAGATTTCCTAAAAAAATTGTATACGTACCCCCAATGGCCTTTCTATGAGTCATCTAGACAAGATTCTGGTTTCTGAGTTGTGGTTGGATTCTTGGGGGTGATTCGTCCCAATGGGTTCTTACGCGTGACGTTTCAGATCATGATATGATCATGGATGACCACCCTTGACAAAAGACCTATCTAGCTCGTTTTGGTGATATCTCGAGTTCCAGAAGTCAAAATAACGTGTTCTTTAATGCGTTGAAAAGCTAACAAGATTTTCTACAACTTGTATTTCACGCTGTTTGACCAAATTCGGCATCTATCATGGATAAAAACGGACTAGAAATTGAAGACGAAATTCTGGGCTTTTCATTCTGTTTTGTTTATACTGTATGGGCTAAATTAAGTGTTTGTTAAGCAAGGCCCATCTAATTACAGTCAAGCACATTTTCCTAGGCTGAGAAGGAGGGCAACCTTTGGCTTGCATGCCTAGGTGACTCTTTAGTAGCTTGGGTGCTCTTTGAATGATCCACTTAGTAGAGAATTAAGTCTAGCACTAGTAGATAGTTAAGTCTAGCACTAGGAATTAAGTCACTTAATAGTGACCTTTGATTTGTATCTGTCCAGCAGCCCAAGGGCTATATATACTCCTTTTCTATGAATGAAATAAAATAACTTGGATGTTCAATTGTGGTGTTTATACACTTTGAGAATATTGCTTCTCTTTGGTTCTGGATTGAACCACCCTTTTGATCTTATCAAGAATCAATTCTTGTGGCGATCCTCATTCTTGGCTTATCAATTCCTTAGGAATTGTGGCGCCTTCATTTCTTACTCATCCACCTTTTTATTTTATTTCTCCTAATTTTCTTGATCATAAAATCTGAAAACTGAATTGTTTTCTAGAAATTCAACTTAAGATCGTTTTTAAAGGCTACTATGGAGGATGGTAGTCATCAGAGAGGCCATGGTTTTTCCCCCGGATTTGTTTACTTTGTTCTCTATGTTTTGCGAGTTTCAGAGGGGTTGCAGTCTACGGAAGGGGTTGGCTTTGATTTGGCATACAGTAGTGTGGGCCCTGTTGGATCTTAGGAATGGGTGTATTTTTTTAGGTAGAACACCGGTGTTTCAGGATATATTTGATCGTATTATTGTCCTTTCTTGGAAATGGTTTTTGGCAAAATCGAAGGTGCACACAAGTCTGTATTATGAGTGGTTCACTGATCCTATTTATTGCATAGGCAGGTACAGTTCTTAGGGTGTTTTTTTTTTTTTTTTGGTGTTGTTGGGGGAGGCTTGTCTTTTCCTCTCTCTTTGTATTAGGTTGGAGTACCCCTAATACTTCTCTTTTATTACATCTTTTTTGCCGTTAAAAAAAAAAATAACATGATGAGAATCCCTATGTGTAACCCGTTATGTCACATGCCGGCGACACTAGTATGTATGTAAATAAAAGTTTTAGTTTGAAAAAGAAATTAAATTTGTAATTAATAATAAACAAAGAATTAAATTGATTTATAGCTTCTGTCCAAAAAAATTTGATTAATAGTTTAACATAAACCATTTTGCATGTACTTCGTGATTAGTTACCACTACTCACCTCAATGACCCTTTCTCAACCATGTTATTCTCTTTTCCCCCTAAAAATATGGTATCTTTTGCATACCCTTCTAGCCTTCTACACCTGTACCAGTACCGTTTTTCTCCTTAATGCAAACCAACAGCAAGCAAAGTGAATAGGTTTTGAGCACTCTTGATGGTAGAAAGAACTAGAAGAAGATGGGCAACAAGTTTTGCATCCCTATAAAAACTAAAAGAAATGCTATTGCTACCCCTATTCGAACTTGCAAAATTTGCTTTGAATCAAAGCCTCTTAACCACTTCTTCAAAGTGGAAGGTTGCACCCACTTCTTCTGCACCCAATGCACTATCAAATACATAGTGTCCAAGCTCAAAAACAACAATGCGAGCAACATTGTTTGCCCTGAGCCACAATGTTTAAGGGTCTTGAATCTTCGTTACTACGAGCCAATTCTACCTAGCAAAGTGTTTGATTTGTGGAAAAAGGCTTTGAGTGAATCTGCGATTCCTGAGAAGGACGAGTTCTATTGTCCTTACAATGATTGTTCTGTCCTTTTACACAGCCAAACAAATCGTGTGTTAAAAACTTGTGATTGCTGCCAGAGAAAAATTTGTCTTCGGTGTAAAGCTCCTTGGCATCAAAGAAGGAGCTGTGAAATGTTTCAGTCGACGGAGATGAACAACGATGAGTTGTTTTTGGATCTCGCCAAGAGAAGAAAATGGAGACAGTGTCCAAACTGCAAGCATTATATTGAAAAGGTTGATGGTTGCAATCAAGTGCAGTGCAGGTTGGTTAATTTCCTTAATTAATATTTAATTCCCTGCCTTATCCCCTACACATTAATGTTTTTCAATCATTGAAAGGTCAATGTAAAAGAAAATTTTACTAAAGAAAAAAAAATTATTGAACTTACTTTTTCTGTCCAATGGTGTGTTGAGTTGGGGGGTTTTGGAGGGGAAGAGAGGGGAGGGGAAGGGTTATTTTAAATTATGTTTGTTTGGTTCAATTTTTTTAAAGGGAGGGGAGCAAAATCTCTCCTAAACCAGTTTTGGCTCCCCTCCCAAAGTGGGGGGTTTTGGAGGGAAGGAGAGGGGAGATTAAATTATTTAAAATAAAATTACTTAAATATCCTTATATATAATATAATATAAAAGACTATAAGGATATACTAGTAAATTAATCTCTCTCCTTCATTAAAATCCCTCTTCTCCCCTCCTGAACCAAACAAGCAAAGGCTTCCCTCCCCTCCTCTCAACCAAACACAAAATCAAATTAAATCCCTCCCCTCCCTTCCCCTTCCCTCCCCTCCCCTCGTTTAAACCAAACAGACCCTAAAGGATACAGGATCTGGATTTGTGTATTTTATAGTTAACTAAGTTAATAGAGTATATAATAAAAATATGCATGGGTTGATGATTAGGTGTTGGAGTTTTTATTAATAAGAAAATAATATGTATACCAATAACTAATTAAATATTAGAGTTTCATAAATTGGTGAGTTATAAAGTTGACCACCGTGACATGTGGTCCATGTGGATTGGTACTTGAGAAATTGTGTATGGACTGGTACCTGAGAAATTGTCTGAAACTCTGACGAAGATCGATACCACTCTCTAGAAGCAGAAGTTCGCGGAATTCCTCGTTCTCACAGTTGAGACAGTGACCTAATCGGTGTCGGTTGAAAAAAAAGAGAGAAAACCAATATACGTTGAGTTTTTAGATACTCATAATTGTTTCTACTTGTTTTTTGTCGAAACGATACTGACTAAGTAACCGTCTCAGCCGTGAGGACATGGAGAACCGCAAGTCCATGGCATCAATCTTCGTCGGAGTTTAGACAAGCTTCCAAGTAGTGGTCCACGTGGATCACATATCAAAGTGATCCACCCTAGAATTTACCAAATAAATGAACTATGAAACTTTAGTGACATGTATACAAATGCTAAGCTAGACAATCAATCTCCTAGGAATATAACAATATTAAAAATTAACAACCGATCCAAGAATATCGACAAGGCAGAAGAAGTCCCTAAAAAGCCTAACAACAGACCCATTACAAGAAAGATCATTGATCTCATCCTTCTTTATACAGGAAGAAACACATATAATTAGCATCATCTTCTAACTATAGTGGACTTATATACCAAATAGCAATTCCCGAGCTAACTAAGGATGAAAATCTCACAATTTACCACATAATAAAAAAAAAAATTATGACTTATTAACACATATACATATCCCCATCCTTTAATTGGTGGGAGACAGAGACACACTATTTTTTGGGACAACAGATATTTGTTCGCTAAGTAGAGTCCTTCTTTTTAACACCTACCTCTATCATCGAGTCATTTATGATAAAACATAAGAGAGAGTTTTCTCTTCTATTTTTCACCACATGTGAATGGGTATAGTTGTAGGTGTAAAAAAAAGAGGGCAAAAGAAAAGGTACTCTATCCAAAATTCACCTTGTTGCGTATATTAATTGAAATTAATTAATTAGTATGTGAAAACTCCTAATTTTTTATTATTCTTAATTAATGACTCAAAGAAAATGTTTAAACACAATTTGATCATTAATTAGCTCCTATTGTAGCTCCCTAGCTTGATTAGAAAGAAAGCATGCTCTTTTCTTTAACAGTTGATTGTTAATTAGATAGTTTATTAATGATATTCTTAAATTGCAGGTGTTCTTACAGGTTTCGTTACGACTTGGTTAAAGAATAAATATTATCGCGTTGAAAAGTATAGTTTCAGGAAATCTATGAATCAAAGAAGCACTGCTTAGAGATGATAAACATATGCTCTTCAATAGTCCTCCCAGCGGCATTAGCAATTTTCTATTAGCAGATAGATATGGAGTAGCCTATTTGAGACCTTAGTTCTGTTTTCCTTTTTTTGAGTTTTTGTTTATTTCTCTTTGTTTGCTCCGAACATTAGAAGAAAAAAGTAGTTTTAGCATAGGAGAAGCAGAATATTGTAGGGTAAAAAAAGGAAGCAGAAAGAAATTTATTTTCAGCTTCTTAAACTTCATTTCGATATTTTGGTGAAGAAGCAGATTTATTTTGCTTAATAATTCGGTTTTGCAATGTTTTAAGTTATGCGAGTCTTTCCTTTGTGATAGATTATTCCTTATGTGATTTCTTCTTCTCATCAACAATTTTGGTTTGATCTGCCGGTCAATATGGTAATATTTTTTTTGGTATGTGGTATGCTCCATCCCAATAAAAGAGAAAAAACTCCAACCACGCAAAGTTACGCGTCATCTACTTTAAGGGATTTTGTTTTAGACTCAAGCTAACTTGGGTGTCGAAGTGTTCACATGTACTCCACCCCATCCGACTTATTCGAAAAGGATTTGACGTGCATTCTTCATGAGTCTATGAGTATTCCAGAGTGTTCCAGCTTCTTCTAGAATCCAAAGTTCCATTGGACTATCTCAAAACATTGACACCATATGTGGGAAGCAAATACATTGTTCTACTTAATAACTTGATTCTGGAAGCTCGGCAAAATGGTGGACACTTCGGAAACATGATCAAATAATCTCCCCAGTACCAACATCCCCTTCTCCGAAGGCATTATGATTTTTCCTATTTCTAAATAGATAGAACTACTACATGTCGTGGATCTATGTAATGGAACAATACATCTTTACGAACGCTTTCGAGTCTTTGTAGGGTGTTTTCCTTGTCGCTGAAGAAAAATTCGTTTAAAATTTTTTCAACCCCTTCCTTGTAATTTCACCAACTCATGGACAGAATTGAGAGCTCGTTTCACAACACATTTCTCCACAAGTAGAGAACAACCTAACTCAGAGGCAAGCCTCATGCAAACTCGTCAGAAGAAGGGGAATCACTTTGAGGGTGCAACTTAAGATTCACTAGGGAAGCCATGCAAGTCCATGACATAGTGCTTGGAGAGGAGCTACATCTGATTAAGGATGACCTTTTACTAGGAACACCCTTCCACACGTCATTGGCCAAATAGTAGCCCAAACTATACAGTATTACTAGAAAGGTGCTTCCAGGTCACTTAAGCCCTAGGTCTAGGGTTCGAACCTTGCATAAGGCAAAAATTCCACATGAAGGGTGGAAAAGACCGTGAGTACAGCTGGAGGGTGAATAAAACCTCGGCTGTGACATGTAACAACCCTCATTTTTCCTTCTTGTGATAATTATTTTAATTATGCGTAGCGTATGTGAATGATTAAATTATTTCTTTTATTGTAATTATTAGTGTAATTACCTTGAATTTTATTTAGTATAATTATGACGTGCTACGGGACTTAAAAAAAAAAAGGGGGCGCCCTGGAAGGGGTAGGTGGCGCCTAGAGTTTTTAAGCCCAAGGTAGTTGTGCAGAATTTTTTTGAAGTGCCGGGCTTAGTGTTATGAGTTTTCTCCAACCCAACCCATTTAGCAACTTGATTAACCCAACACTATTACCTTAGGCACTCAAAACCCTACTCCTCTAATTAGAATTTTATTCTCTCCTTCCTCCCTTCTCTCTCTAATACCACGCCTCCCTAAGGAAAAAGAGGCACCCCATTTCACCTCTGATCATCCTTCCGTCACACCAAAGTAAGGACAGCCACGTATTCCCGTCATATTAGAGTGTTCGTTGTCCCCTAAAGGTTGGGTAAGCCTTGTAATCCTTTTCTTCCTAATTTTATGTGTTAGGAATTTAGAGTTTTGGGAATATCTAACAATTCTTTTAAATTCCTTGTTTTTCATAGTGAACATTTCTCCGTAGGATCGAATCGAACTTCGTCATCATCCGTTTTCCATTGAAGGTTGCGCAAGTCACCAAGGTAAGGGGGAGATTATTGTAGTTGGGGATATTTGAGGAAATAGGTGAAAGGGTTGTCCTTAGACCCCGTTGTATGATAAATTATTGAAGCTTAGGCAAAACCAATAAATTATATATATTATGCTTGCTGTTTTTGAATGATTAAATGGTTGTTAAAGTTGTTTGATGGTTGTACGTATAAAGAAAAAATTGTGTTTCGATGTTTGAGATGCGGTTGTGTTGTCGTGACACTAAATTGACATGTTTGTTAATTTTTGTGATGGTTGGTAGTGTCGAAATTGATGCATTACGCTTTGAGGTGCAATGAATAATTAAAAGAGGTGTTGTTTTTATGCTTGCTTGAGTAATTTATCTTGTCCCGTTTATAATTCAAGTCGCAACATTTTATTGAAAATGGGCTGTCGTAACACTATTGGAAAATTAGAGAACCGGGCTAGAGCCTCAAGAACTACTTTTAATTATTAATAAAGATTTTTACTTGCCTGTTAATGTTATTTATGGTGTCTCTAAATGTTTAGAACCATATAAAATTAGGTGAAAGAATACGAAAACGTTTTTAAACGAAAATGCAGCGTTGCTGCCTAGTTTTCTGTTTTTCTGCAGATTTTGTGCAGCTGCTGTTTCTGTTTCTGTTATGCAGAATTCTGTTGTGCAGATTTCTGTTTTCTACAGAATTTCTGTATTTGCTGTTTCTGTTTCTGTGTGCTGTTTATTGCTGCGAAAATTGTTGTCTTTTCTGCAGAATTTGTGTAGTTGCTGTTTTGTTTCTGTGTAAATATTGCTGTTGCAAAATTTTGCTGCTTTTCTGCAGAAAATGTGTATTTGCTGTACTGTTTCTGTATAATTTTATCTGTGTGTGCTGACTCTGAGACTGGTGAATTTTATCTGTGTGTGCTTATAATTTTAAATGTGAGTGTCGTATTTTGTGTATATAACGTATTGTATGTTTATGAGTTTGTATTGTTATATATATATATATATACAACTCAACTACAACGTACTCACTCCTCTTTGTTTGTATGTCTCTTTGTACATTTCATGTTAAATTGCAGATATTTCTAATCCTGGAGTTAGTGACTAAACTGAAGAACATGAGTGCCTGCTGAATTTTGTTTTATGTTGTTACTTTTGTTTTAGTCGTGAACTACGGAATTCCTTTTGTTTAACTTGGGTTATGTAATAGCTCTGAGATAATGTGACAAAAATATTTTCAGGGGTTTATTTAGTTTATTTAGCTTTATCGGATTTATTTCCGACTAAATACCTGTTTTATTTATTTGGAAAAATTGACTTAAAGTTCTATCGATATGTGATACTCTTGTACCACAGGAAGTTTACGTGAATGAAGTTTTGTTACGTTAACTTTATTTGTTTAAATTTTTACGCTATTTTCACACGATGCTTTTAAACACAAAATTATAAATCAAAGATTTATTATTTTTTATTTAAACAATTTTATTTTATTCAAAGCGGGGTTAAGGGTGTCACAATATGTATGTATATTCTTATTTCCCCCCTCAAAAGTTGAGTTGTGGCCCAATCCATACACTATAGTGGCTCACCCTTATGTTTCTCAGGCCTACCATTACACCAGATTTTGTAAAATATGGCGCCACTTTAAACAGTGCTTATCACTAAAGCGCTAGCTAAAATACGTGGAAAAATTTTCACTAGCGTTTACCTAAGAAAGCGCTACTGAAGGTCAAATTAATAGCTAGTGCTTCCTACATTAAGCGCTACTAATTGTGTATTTTAACAATCGCTAGCGCTTTTTATAATAAGCGTTATCTTTTATCAGCCTTTGCTAGCGCTTCCCCAGAAAAGCACTATCATTGACCCATATTCGCTAGCGCTTTTTATTCCCTAAAAAAAATATAAACACAATAAGAACAACAATGCAAATCCAAATGAAAGCGATACCAACTTCGACCTAACTTCCCCACACGAAGATTTTCTCAATCACCCTTCCTTCTTCTTCCTCCTGGACCATCGACCCTAACTCCTCCCACATTTTCCTTCACCTTTTCTGATCCTTTCCCCTCCCCTCCTCTCTCTTCAACAATCAGATCTGGATCTTTCCTTCCACTGTGCGAGGACCCATGGCCAACACTGTCGCCATCAAACGTCCCTTTCTCTTCCACTGGATTTGGATCTTTCCCTCTCTTTTCCACTGGATCAGGATCTGTACCTACCGCAGATCTGGCTAGGTGGGAGGGCGCCGCCGTTGAGGATTCGACAGAGAAGAAGGAGAGCAAGAAGGGTTCGACAGAGAAGAAGGAGAGCAAGAAGAGGGTTCTGCAGAGAAGAAGGAGATCTGGCCTGGCACCGTCGTTGAGGGTTCACACTTTGTCTTCGAACCCACTCTCTAACTCAACTGGGAAAGGGTCTGTGGCCCCAAAATCTTCTGAAATCGGTGCCCATGGCGCGAGTGGTGCGGAGTGAGGAGAAGCCATTTGGAAGGAGACGAGTGCGGTGACATTGGGTGAGGATGATGGGGTGCACCACAGGGAATAATACAACAAGGTTCGCTATTGCCATCTATAACAAAATATAGTTGTATATTACACCTCTGTTTGCTTGCTTGCTTGGTGTTCTTTGTTGGGTTGGATTGGGTGGAAATTTAAAGTGGATTAAGGTTCAATGGGGTGTGAAGTCAACTCATGTGGATTGGTTTTTGTTTGGTAGTCAGCAGCTAGTTGTCTCTAATTGAGTGGTAAGGAAATTCTTCTTTTATTTCATTTCCTCTTTTTCTCTTTCTCTTCCTTTTTTCTTCTTCCTCAATTCCCCTTTCCTCTCCCGCAATTCTCCTTCCTCACTTCATTCCATTTTGCCAGAGAAACAGCCGTCAGAAACCCGAAGACTCACTCCGCGAACCACTGTCAGTCCTCACACTGCAATTTTGCGTTTCCGTCGCTATAATTATTTATATTTATTTATTTGTAGCTTTCAATTTTGTGAACCACCATTTATTTTATTTTGCTGAGTGTGGAATGAATATTTTCTGAATTGTGTTTTTTCTGTTTTTATAGTTCACAAGGAATTTCTTTGGGCTTGTAATGTGTTTTTGATTTTTTGCTTTTTTCAGCTTCTTACTTATCTTGTTCTAGATGTTGGAAATTATAATATCAGGAACAAAACGTAAAAAAGAGCTTGTGTTTGAGGAGCCTGTTGTCAACCTGAAGCATACTGATTAATCAATAATAACAAAACAGCAAAAAAAGGGAATAGCTAGCGCGTCTTTAAAGAAACGCCAGCTATTCTCAACTTTCAGTAGCGCTTTTTTTGGATAAACGCTATCTAATTCTGAAAATAGATAGTGCTTCTTTGAAGAAGCGCTAGCTATTCTCAACAATAGATAGCGTTTTTTCAAAGAAGCGCTAGTTATTCTCAGTTTTACTAGCGCTTCCAAAACGCTGTATATTCGATACATAATCACTAGTGGGTGATATTGTAGAGTTTTTAAGCACTAGTGAAGGCAAAAATAAGCGCTATTGATTTGCAAATCTGTTGTAGTATACCCTAAGAAGGGTACCTCCTAACATGGTTAGGAAGGTCACTGACACTGCCAACTTATGAAAGACCACTGTGATGATAGCTACGTACAAGTACAAATGTTCAACAATGAAAACCCAAATGGCTTTGCTCCATCATGTAATTCACTAATATTAATGCGTGCATTTCATTACACATTTTTTTAAAAAAAGGGATAGGGAGGGGATTTTTTATTAATAAGGGAGGGGAGGCATTTAGGCAAACAAACTGTCCCCAAGGGGATTTGAAAACACTCCCTTGGGATTACAATGCTAGATAATCATCACTACATTACAATGCGAAAATTTGGTGGGTGTCGAAACCAACAAATTAATCCTACTCATAAATAAAACAAATTGTGTGAAAGGATGAGCCGGGTTGAATCCACATGGACTGGTAAAGCTTACCTCTTTTATGAAATTAAAAAAAAAGCAAATTAGAAGTGGGTTTTGAGTAAAGATTGAAACAAGTATTGAATAGCAAGCAAAATACAAAGTGGTTAAATTCAGTAATAAGAATGATGTATTCAGATGGAAGGGGTACGACCTGGTACTACCTCGGGACTTTTGCCAACTTTACCTACTCCTCGGTTCCTTAGGTCGCACCTCCCGTTGTAAAGATGGCTTAGCCTTGATCTGGCATGCAGTTTTATGGAATATTTGGGAGGCTCACAATAACGCCATATTCTTAAATCAGTTGCCAGTTAGGGTTGAGCTTTTGGAGAGAATTCAGGTGGTGTCTTGGCGCTGGTTCCTAGCTAGGGGTAAATCTGGTACGTGTCTATATTGCGAGTGGTATACGGATCCTATCGGGTTTTTAGGTAGGTAGGTAGGTGGCTGTGCTTTGGTCTTACTGTATTGGGTTGTGCTAGGTGTGGGGTGTTTGCAACCATTCATTGGTGTTCTTTGTGTGGCTCTTTTGCTACTTGTATTGGGTTGGAGTACCCCTTTAATTTGCCATTCAAAAAAAAAACAAAAGAAAGCTCTAGCCCAACGAATAATTTCGATATTGGTTCGCAGAATTGATCATCAACTCAAAATTGTATTCTTTTACCCATTGATAAATTGGTTATTTAAACTCCAAGTATCCTTGAGCCAGAAAAAGGGGTATAGTTGCACATGGCTTCCATGGAAAACATAGGGAAAAAGAAGAAGAAGAATTTAAAATGCTGAAAATCTTTATTGGGCGTGGGCGCACCTTAGTTTCACCACTACATTCCATTACACATTAATATGTGTGTGGGTGTATATATATATCAACAATTGGGGGCAATGGTTTTGTGGTTTCGCGTAAGTTATATGATAAAAAATGGTGATTTCATATCCTTCACGGTATAGACATTTTGACGAGAAATAAAAGATGAAAGAGTGTGTGGTATGTAACGGGTGCGTAATTAAAAAAAATAGAGATAGAGAGACGTGTTAGAGGAGTGTAAAATTTAATGTGTGAGAAAATTCATGTTATAATAAGAATAATAATAATAATAATAATAATAATAATAATAATAATAATAATAATATTTGTTTTATTTACTCAATGCTAGAGAATTCAAGGACCTCGGGATAAGGCCTCCAAAACCCCTAAAGGAAAGACCTCAAACTAACTATTGTCAATTCGACGGGGGGTTTGGACATACCACGAATGAATGCGTCCAATTGAAGGATGCTATAAAAGACCTCATCTATCAAGGGAGATATGTTAAAAACCTAACTAAAAAGGGGTGGAGAATCATCACATGACACAAATGACCAAGAGTCGACGAAGATCTCGAAGCCAAATAAGAATCATGTTAATAATGGCTTAGGGACTTTATGGTCTTTTGGGGAGTTAGTTAGGAGGTAGTTATTCTGTTATCTTCTTATAACAGAAATGTAACCAAGTTAGTTAGTAGTTAGTGATGTGTATATAGCCTATATAAGGCTTGTAATCGATGCAGTCATTAATGGAATAAACAGATGCTAATGCATTCCCAAACATATCTCAACTTACTCTCGTTTCTTCTCTCAACTCATTCTTGTTTTTTCCCTCAATAGTTTCGCAGTATCTGTTTTTCATAACAGATTGGTATCAGAGCAAGTTAGAATTCATGGAGGTGTTCTTTGTGGATCAAAGAATGGGGATGAGTTCTGCGAAATTTGATATCGAGAAATTCACAAGCAAGAATGATTTCAGCCTTTGGAGAATGAAGATGAGGGCGTTCTTGGTCCATCAAGGGATCGAAGAAGCGCTTGCTGGTGAAGCGAAAATGTCAGCCACGCTATCTGACTAGGAGAAGAAGGAGATGCTTGATAAAGCTCACAGTGCCTTGATTCTTTCTTTGGGGGACAAGGTTCTTAGAGAAGTATCAAAGGAGAAGACTGCTGCTACAATTTGGCTCAAATTAGAGAACCTGTATATGACCAAATCTCTAGCCAACAGGCTGTATTTGAAGCAAAGATTGTATACATTCAAGATGCCAGCGGGAAAAGGGTTAGAAGATCACTTAGATGATTTCAATAAGATCATTCTTGATTTGCAGAATATTGAAATCAAGATTGAAGATGAAGATCAAGCCCTGTTGTTGCTGAGATCGTTACCTAGTGAGTTTGATACTCTCTCAGACACGCTCATTTATGGCAGAGACACGCTGTCATTGGAGGAGGTTCAGTCTGCTTTGTTCTCAAAGAAATTGAAGAGGAAGGCTGAGGCAGGAGGAGATCAAGATGCTGAAAGTTTGTATACAAAAGGCAGGTCAGGAAAAAAAAGATTCTAAGAACAAGAAGGGTCCAAGATCCAAGTCAAAAGAGGGAAAGAGGAGGAAGTGCTTTATCTGTGGGAATGAGGAGCATTTGAAGAAGGAGTGCCCAAAAAACAAAAAGAAAAAGAAGCACGGAGATCAAAAGAGTAACAAGGGCGATGTTGATGTTGTTTCAGAGGGATATGAAAGTGCTGAAGTCGTGTACATTACAAAAGAAATGGGCAAATCAGAGTGTGTTCTTGATTCGGGATGCACATTCCATATGTGTCCCAATAAGGACTGGTTCGTTTCCTATGAAGACAGCCATGGAGGAAGGGTTTTATTGGGCAATAACAAGGCCTGTAAGGTGATTGGGATTGGTGCCATTAAACTGAAATTTGCTGATGGAGCCATACAGATCTTGCAAGGGGTGAGGCATGTACCAGAACTAAAGAGAAATTTGATTTCTCTTGGATTGCTTGATACACAAGGCTATGTGTGCATGGTTGAAGGTGGAGTTCTGAAGATTACCAAGGGTTCTATGGTGTTGATGAAGGGAAAGTTAGATCATGATTTGTATTTTCTTCAAGGGAGTACTCTTGTAGGAACTGCTGCCACTGCAGTTTCTGAGAAAATTCAGTCTCAGGCAAGTCTTTGGCATAAAAGGCTTGGTCATGTCAGTGAAGATGGATTGAGGGAGTTGAGCAAGCAGAAACTGTTGGGCAAAGACAGCATTGATGCATTGGAGTTCTGTGAACATTGCATTTTTGGGAAGGCAAAGAGATTGAAGTTTGCCACTGCTGCTTGTCACTCAAAAGGTACTCTTGACTACATTTATAGTGATGTATGGGGGCCATCAAGAGTTCCTTGTCACAAGGGAGCAAGGTACTTTTTGTCCATCATTGATGACTTCTCAAGGAAGGTATGGGTTTACATTCTCAAGAATAAGAATGAATCTTTTGCAAAATTTAAAGAATGTCCATCTACTGCTATTGGCATGAAGACACCAGAGGAGTTGTGGTCTGGTCATCCTCCAAATCTTAGAAACTTGAGAGTGTTCGGGTGTATGGCTTATGCTCATATCAACCAAGGCAAGTTGGATCCAAGGGCTCTGAAATGCATGTTGCTGGGATACCCTCAAGGTGTTAAAGGGTTCAGATTGTGGTGAATGGAGAAGAGGCAGCCAAGAGTGTTGATTTGCAGAGATGTTGTGTTCAGAGAATCTGAAATGTATCACTCTGAGAATGTTTCAAGTCAGAAACAACAAAAGGGTGATGAGAGAGTTCAGCTGACGGGGCAACCTGCCCCTGATGCTCAAGAACATTCTCCAGAACCTACTCAGGAAGGGATCACAGAAGATGAAGTTGAGACAGATACTGAAGTACAGAATGATGATTACTTACAGAACTATCTTTTGGCCAGAGATAGAGAAAAAAGGCTTATTAGGGAACTAGTCAGGTTTGGCCATGCTGATATAGTTGCTTTTGCACTCACCACAGCAGAGGAAATTGAAGGAGATGAGCCTAGGAGTTATAGTGAAGCTGTGAATGGCAAGCAATCTCAAGAGTGGGTTGCTGCCATGAATGAAGAATTGAGCTCTTTGCATAAGAATGGTACTTAGGTGCTGGTAGACAAGCCAAAAAGGAAGAAACTTGTCAGTTACAAGTGGATTTTCAAGCTAAAAGAAGGGATTCCAGGAGTGGTGAAGGCTAGACTCAAAGCAAGATTGGTGGCTAGAGGGTTTACACAAAGAGAGGGCATTGACTCCAATGAGGTGTTCTCTGCTGTGGTGAAACACTCTTCAATCAGAATTGTCCTAGCCTTGGTAGCACAGGAAGATATGGAATTGGAGCAGCTTGATGTGAGAACAACTTTCTTGCATGGAGAGCTTGAGGAGCAGATTCACATGACTCAACCAGAAGGTTTCATCAAGAAGGGCGAAGAAGAGAGGTTTGCTTGTTGAAAAGGTCACTATATGGCCTTAAGCAATCTCCTCGGCAGTGGTACAAAAGATTTGATACATTCATTGTGAAGAATGGTTTTAAAAGGTATGAGTATGATGGATGCGCTACTTGAAGAACATTGAGATTGGAGCTGTCATCTACCTTCTCCTCTATGTAGTTGACACGATGATTGCTTGTAAATGCAAGGCAGAAATTGAGAAGGTGAAGGTGATGCTTGAGAGTGAGTTTGAAATGAAGAAAATGGGGGCTGCTAGTAAGATTCTGGGCATGCAGATCACAAGGGATAGATCCGAGGGTACCTTGTTCATCAACCAAAAGGGCTACATAGCTAAGGTTTTGAAGAAGTTCAATATGGATCAATCTAAGGCAGTGATGACTCCTATGGCTTAGCATTTAAAACTTTCTCAGCAGAATTCACCCAAGACAAAGGAGGAAATAGCCTATATAAAGAAGGTTCCATATGCAAGTGTCATGTATGCAATGATTTGCACTAGGCCAGATTTGGTTTATGTCATGAGTTTGGTGAGTAGGTACATGGGGAAGCCAGGAAAACTGTATTGGGAGGCTATAAAATGGATCTTTAGATATTTGAAAGGAACATCTGAAGTTGGTTTACTGTATTCAAGGCATGATGGCAGTGCTGCAAATGTTACTGGTTTTGTTGATTCGGATTATGCTGGCCGCTTGGATTCTAGAAGGTCTTTAACAGGCTATGTTTTCAAGTTCTATGGTAACACGGCTAGTTGGAAATGCAATCTTCAACATGTAGTCTCTTTATCCGCAACTGAAGCTGAATTTATTGCGGTTACTGAAGCAATAAAGGAAGCAATTTGGATGAAGGGGATGGCTACAAGTTTGAAGGCAGATAAAGTAGTTCCTAAGGTGTTTTGTGATAGCCAAAGTGGGATACACTTGGCTAAAAATCAGGTCTACCATGAGAGAACGAAGCATATTGATGTCAAGCTCCATTTTGTGAGGGAAGTTGTTGCAAAAGGGGAGGTGATTCTGGAGAAAGTTAGCACAGATGAAAATCCAGCAGATGCATTTACAAAGGCACTGCTAGGGCCTAAGTTCAAACATTGTTTGAAGATTTTACAGGTTGTATAGCATAAAGTCAAGCCAAGGTGGAGAATTATTAATAATGGCTTGGGGACTTTATGGTCTTTTGGCGAGTTAGTTAGGAGGTAGTTATTCTGTTATCTTCTTATAACAGAAATGTAACCAAGTTAGTTAGTAGCTAGTGATGTGTGTATAGCCTATATAAGGCTTGTAATCGATGCAGTCATTAATGGAATAAACAGATGCTAATGCATTCCCAAACATATCTCTATCTCGTTTCTTCTCTCAACCCACTCTCATTTTTTTCACTTCATAGTTTCGCAGTATCTGTTTTTCATAACAAATCCCTATGATCGATAGATGTCGAAGAGGGACTAGTCCTCCCTGACATGAGAAGAAGTAAAAAGAAAGGCAATCAGACATACAACAAGCAGATCATAGAAAAGTTGAAGAATGAAATTAAGCAAGCTTCATGGGGGAGAGGAATATTGTGTATGTCACTGTTGTATGCTTTGTTGGCGAGGTAGCTAGCATCAATTCGTGGAAAAGGGTCATTCGGGATGTAATGGCCCTAGCAAAACAAAAAGCTAAGTATGATCATCCTCAACCTAGGAAGCCTCCAATCTATTCTACTAACGGGGGCTTCAGACCCATCCTCGCCGGACACGATCTTTTAATTGTCACAGCCTATATGGCCAACTTCGAGGTAAGAAGTGTATTTATATATCAAGGTAGTTCGGCATATATTGTGACACCCACTACCCTCATATGATAAAATGATAAGGAACATACATCTCATTTTAAAGAAAATGAATAATCATCATACAATATGAGAAATAATGTGCAGGCTACAACGTTTCTGTGTTCTAGGCATGGAAAAATCCTTGAGGTTTAAAAATCGGTTCAAGAAAGAAAGAAATGAGGGAAAATTGCTCCCACAGACGGCGCAAATGAATCGGTGTGAACCTTGGGTAGCAATCAGAATCAAGGAGAATAGTGGTTTGAGTGAATGATGGTGCAACAGAGTGACGACAATGACAGTATATGGTGTACATGCAAAGACTTTGTTGCCTAAGTTAGTGGTGAACAAAGAAAAGTCAAGCAGGGAATGAGATCACACTTGGACCACTCAGTGAGGTGGCCTTTTATATGAGATCGCATGTAGAGGCTCGGCGGGAAATTCGTTGGCTCGTAAGCGATCTTACGTATATCACAGAGTCAATCACGGCACGATCACGATCCATGTGAGGTCGTGATCCGTATAATAATATTGCATAGCGAACGATTATGATTGAGACGAACATCTGAATGGATAGTGATGACGTCGATCCACGTGGTGCAATTCGTGTGATACGATCTACGTGATATCGTGTTTCCTGTGTTTCATTCATTTGGCTTGCGACGCTCTCTTCCAATGTGGGCTTCGTCATGGGCCTTCGAGTTTTGACCAATCCTGAACAACAATATTTACATCGATTAATTACTTCTTAATCTATGTGTAATAACCTTAAACGTCAATGGATATGAGCAAGAAGACGTAGATCTTTTGAATTGGCCATAACTAATTTCATATTTATAGAAATTACTTGTAATAAAAAAGAGCTATTTCAGTCGGTATATAAATTAGGTGACCGGTCCCTTTAATTCGCAAAATTAATTGATTTCGTAATCGATGGAAATTAATGAAAAAGCAATCAAATACTCAACAACACATTTTTAGGTTCATTGAATAACTCATGTATTTGGTCTATATTATAAACCAAATACATGAGTTATTCAATGAACCTAAAAATGTGTTTTTGCTTATGAATGAGTCTGGAGGGAGTAAGTTCAAAATTAATGAAACAACTGAAATTCGAATCTGTCAATTTCTTTTTTCTTTTTTTTTTAGGGTACAATGAATCAGCCAATTTCTATTGTTCAAACTTTATGTAATTTTTTATTAAACTAAAATTATTTTTTTACCAAAAATGGTCCAGTGTCAACTGTCAAGTCCCAAAGATCTGTATATATTATCATTCTTTTATTATTGTAGTACTCAATATATATTACACACTACAAGGAACAAGACCAGCGGCGGCGGTTTGTTAGCGGCGGTTTCAACCTGAACCGCCGGCAGGTGAACAGCGGCGGCGGTTCACACGGCGGTTCTTAAAACCGCCCTTGAATACTTGACGTTTGCGGCGGTTTAAGGACACCGGCGGCGGTTGGTTTAAAAATATTAAAACCCTTGCGTTTAGCGGCGGTTGAACGGCGTTTAGCGGCGGTTGAAGTAAAAAAATTATACTTGCCCTGGTTTGTAACCCCCAATTCGCGTTTCTCCGTCTTCACTGCCTTTTCCCAGCTCGCCGCTCGCCACTCCCAGTTCGCCACTCTCACTGCCTCTTCATGCTTCAACTCGTTGGATCTCCACCGAGTTGACTTAGCTCCCTAAGGTACCCCCTCTCTCTCTCCCCCTCCCTCTCTACTTGTTCTCGATTACGCCTCTTTGTGTTTCGCGGTTTTGATTTCGACGATGAATTGCACTCAAATGTTTGGTCGAGAAACACACGAATTTCAATTTCATGAACTTGAGTCGTTTCTAGGGCACGCATTTCCTCAGTAATTGTTTATTTATTAATTAATTTTTTTCATCGTATTTGAATATCTGGCTCTCGATTTTGAATGGAATCATGTGTATCTTCATGTGAGAATTTGTTATTGTTCTATGCTTCGCTTGATTTCTCTATTTTGAATCGCTTATGAACTTGAGTGGTTTCTAGGGCACGCATTTCCTCAATAATTGTTTATTTATTAATTAATTTTTTTCATCGTATTTGAATATCTGGCTCTTGATTTTGAATGGAATCATGTGTATCTTCATGTGAGAATTTGTTATTGTTCTATGCTTCGCTTGATTTCTCTATTTTGAATCGATTATTAGTCACCTTGTCTCAGCATTATTGCAATATGTCAACTGTTATTTACACCATCTGTCAAATATGTAACATTCTAATGTAATTGTGCCTTCCCAATTGGAAATGCTACTTTTGTTTAAGGACTTTTTCAGCTGAATGATAATCCAAACCCTTCTTTAGCTAATTTATTTTAAGTGTTAGAAAACCTACTTCACTAACTGAGTTTTGACTGCCCAACTGTTCAATTCAGAGGACACTCCCAGTTTGATTTCCTCATGCCTTTTGTTTCATGCTTCACTGCCTCTCCCAGTTCGATTGTCACTGACATTTTTGTTTCGTGTTCATTTAGGTTCGTAAACGGAAACAAGGATTTCAAAGGCTGCTCGTAATCATCACTCGGTCTTTCTCTGTGAGCCACGTCTTTGAACCGGGTTTCACTCATTCTTCCAAGTTCATCACCCCATCTTCCATTTAAGGTTCGGCTAGCGAGCTTCATAATCATCTGCTTGGTACATAATGTCTTTGTTATTTCTTTTTCTTTTTTGGCACACTTCATTATTAGTTTGTGTGGTTGGAATTCTGTGTTTTTTTTTTTAGATCTAAAATGCAGAAAAAAGTTATTTGATTTCACTCTGTAGTGAACATTTTTGTTGATCTAGGTAGTGTTGGAAATGCTATGTTTCAGTTTCTGGCCAAGAGTAGACTATTCTGTTTTCTGGGCTAGTTTATTGAACGAGTTGAGCTTTTTGGCACCAAATAGATGAAGTAGTTCTCAAGATTGACATGTGGATTCTTAATTTTTTTTTAAATTGGGACAAAATTCTGAAAATCTTTCATTGCACCAACACAGTAACATTACATAAACAAAAATTAAATTGTAAGTAAAAAGGAGAAAAATAAGAAAAGTAGTTTAGACATGATGAGCATTAGGCCTATGAATGGAGCAGCAACAATAACTAAGCACACAAATTATTCATCCACACTTAGTAAGACAACCATTGAAGGGACGAATTAAATCCACAACTCTTAATTAAGAGGAGGGACGAATTGCCTAAAATAATGCAACAAAGTTGTACTTATATAGTGTCTGATAAATACATAAGAGGAGGGCGTATGCAAGAGTCATGCTGTTTGTTCTTCTTCAAGTCCAATATGGTTGAGCCTAGCTCTTTATTTGATGGTACATGGACGTCCAATCTAGTAGAATACAACTTCCCACAAACTGTTCTAGCAATAGAAATGTCTCCCTTCATGGCTAATGACACCATTTGTTGTGGTGTTTTATATGCAGATTTTAAATCTCCCAGCCTTATACATGACCAAATGAATTTACGCAGAGAAATAATACTCATACTATAGTGTTTAATATACTCCTGCCAAATTAGATGGACTGCAGGCAAGTTTTTCTGCAAAACTGCAACCTGAGAAACAGGATAAGACAAATGATACTTGTCATAACAAAAAGAAAAGACAACACATTCAAACATAGCAACACATGTTCCATGACATAGTTAAAGCAATAAAATAATCACATTGTATTGTAACTTGATTCCAGACCATTTATGATGTCATAACTGTTGGCAATACATAGGCCCGTTTTCTTTTGTCTTGTTTTAAATCCACTGTCATTAGACAAATAGATTGTTGGCATAAAGACAAAAACGAGAGGGTAATCATATTATGAGGCAAAAGAACTGATGGACAGTCCAATCAAAGAAAATAACACATTGATGGTTAGTGTTTGAATTGTTGCTTGTAATTTGTGAATGTAAATCAAAGATAGGAAAACATTATTGTTCAACTTTGGTTTGCGTATATTACATAAATTACATGAGTAATTACTATCTTTTATTTCAATAAATATAATTCATTGTTATACTTAACGTGGTATGTAATATGGCTTGCGGCTGATTGGCATCTTTTACTGAAATGTTAAAATTTGTTAATAGTTAATTTGATTATGAAGTATGGAGTACATTGCTAACTAGATTTATTATAACAAATTAATTATAACTCACCCTTATTGGCTTCTACTTTTTGCTCGCCTTTGTTGGTGCCACAAGTCAGTTTTCTTTCTCATTTTAGATTTATTTATTTATTTTGTGCTAAAGTTCTCTTACAAGTTGATTCTCTCTTGCTTTGCTTTAACTCCTCTCTTGACAGCAAAGTTATGTTTTTAGTACTTGTCATGTGAATCACTCCAATTAGCTTATTTAGTTACTTGCTTATTTAGTTACTTGCTTATTTAGTTGTTGGTTTTGATTTAAAGCTTGGATTGAGAAGTTTTTCGTGAAACCTTGTATTTTTGAAAGAGGCTTGAGTTAGTGTGGTCTTGATCAGGCTTGGATTTGTGAAATTATCATTGTTTGGATGAAAGAAATAACTGATTGAATGATGTTGATTGAATTATCATTGTGAAATGTTAGATCTTTTATTCCATTTGCTTGCTTACTCAAACTCAGTTCCTTAAATCCAATTGATAGTGGTATTGTGCTTGAAGAAAATCAATGGATAAGTCATGGATTACGATGCCACAAAATTCATCCGAGTATGACCAGGGGATTAAAGATTTTATTGAGTTTGCTTTTCGACGTCCTTCTACAGTGAAAATATTATGCCTTTGTCCATTGTGTGGTTTTAAATATCGGCTAACTAGGGCTGAGGTGTATGACCACCTTTGTTGGAACAAATTTCCCGAAGGATACACCCTTTGGTTCTTTCACGGGGAGTCAAGCATAGGGGAAACTACCGAAGTGGATGAGTTCAATGTTTCAAATGCAACACAAGACACTGTGATTGATGAAGATCCAATTCGTAACATGATTAATGAAGCTTTTGGAGTTGATAGGCACTGTGTAGATGAAGACAGTGGCGAAGACGTAAGAGGGACACCAAATATAACTCAAGAAGGGGATGATGCTAAAGAGTTTTATGAATTGGCAAGAGATGGAGAAGAACCGTTGTATGAAGGGTGCACAAAATATTCCAAACTTGCTTTTATAGTAAAGTTGTATCATATCAAATGCTTATGTGGGATGACTGATAAGGCTATGACAATGATCTTAGAACTACTACAAGATGCATTTGAATATGCAAAGATTCCAAGTTCATTTTATGAGGCAAAGAAAACTATAACCAAGCTTGGTTTGGACTGTGAAAAGATACATGCATGTCCAAAGCATTGTATGTTGTATTGGGGTGAAGATGAAAATAGGGAAACATGCAAAGTATGTAACACTTCCAGATGGAAATCAAGGACAAAAGTTGGTGAGGTTGAGGCATCCAATGATGGGCGTAGCAAGAAAAAGGTGCCTGCAAAAGTTCTTCGTTACTTTCCATTAAAACCGCGTTTGCAGAGATTGTTTTTGTCTTCAAAGACTGCTGAGGATATGAGATGGCATTCTGTGGATAGTAATAGTGATGGCATGATGAGGCATCCTAGAGATTCTGAAGCTTGGAAGGCGTTTGACTCAACAAACATCTCATTTGCATCAGATCCGCGAAATGTTCGCCTTGCATTAGCTACTGATGGTTTTAATCCATTTGGTAATTTAAGCACAAGTTACAGTATTTGGCCAATTATTCTCATTCCTTACAACACCCCTCCATGGGTGTGTATGAAGCCAACATCTTTTATCCTTTCAACACTAATTCCAGGCAAAAAAATGCCGGGAAATAATATAGATGTTTATATGCAGCCGTTGATCAAAGAGCTGAAGGATTTATGGCATGACGGTGTAGATGCTTATGATGCGTCAACTCGAGAGATGTTTAAATTGCATGCAGCAGTGGTGTGGACGATTAGTGACTTTCCGGTTGGGATCTCTCTGGATGGAACACGATACAGGATCGCTTGTCCGACTTGTAACTTTGATCATATTCCTTGTCGTCTGCCCCATAGTAAGAAATGGTGTTTTATGGGTCACCGTCGATTTCTTGATCAAAGACACAGATTTAGATTGAACAGGGTTCGGTTTAATGGAGAACAAGATCGACGCAGTCCACCCAAAATGTTATCTAGTTCTGAAATCCTTGAACAAGTTAAGAATATTGATGTCACCTTTGGTCAAAGAGCTGAAATAGGTGGAAGGGGGAAACGATCACGTGGTGGTGGGCGTACCTCGCAAGATGGAACCCAACAATGGAAAAAGAAAAGCATATTTTTTGAGCTTCCGTATTGGGAGCATAATTTATTGCGCCATAATCTTGACGTTATGCATATTGAGAAGAATGTGTGCGACAATGTCATCTATACCTTATTAAATGACGCAAAATCAAAGGACCATATCTTTGCTCGGAGAGACCTTGAATCAATGGGTTGTAGGCATGACCTTTGGCCTGATGAAAGTGGAAAGTTTCCTTTAGCCATTTATACAATGACTAAACAAGGAAAGAAGTCCTTTTTAACAACTTTGAAGAATATCACTGTGCCAGATGGTTATTCAAGCGACTTTTCTAGGTGCATCGATGTGGACAGTCTTCGAATAAATGGGATGCTAAAGAGTCATGATTGTCATGTACTGATGGAACAATTTCTGCCATTGGCCATGCGAGTAGGATTGCCTAAGGAGGTATCGGCAATTTTAATTGAGTTATGTTCATTCTTTAGGAAGTTATGTGGTAAAGTGATATGTGTTCCAGATTTAGACAAAATGCAGCATGATATTGTGCTCACTCTATGCCACATGGAAATGTTATTTCCGCCCTCATTCTTTACGGTCATGGTTCACTTAATTGTTCACCTTGTTGAAGAAGCTAAGCTTGGAGGTCCCGTGCATTATCGATGGATGTATCCTATAGAGAAGTAAATTATGTGTGGTGATACTTCTTTTTGATCGAATAATGTCTAGAATAATTATTACTAAAAATGTTTGTTATCATTTGATAGGTATCTAGGGTCATTGAAATCCTATGTACGCAATAAGGCACGACCAGAAGGATCTATAGCGGAAGGTTACCTAATGCAAGAGATCCTAACATTTTGTTCAAGATATCTGGATAATATTGAGACAAGATGGAATCGACCTAGTCGTGTAGACGACGAACCCAATGATGTGCAACCTAAAACACTAATGGATGAATTGTTCCCGCAAGTAGGAAAACCAATTGGCAGCTCTTCATACTTCACTCTTACATCCAAAGAAAAGCTACAAGCTCATCGTCATGTACTAACCAACTGCCCTGCGGTTGATCGCTATCTGCAGTAAGTACTTCTCAAAACGGTGTACTCCCAGTCTATGCTTTTGTATATTTCCTAACTCAAATCTATATAGGGAACTTAGAGAAATTGTGCGGAGACAACTAAGGAATCGTTCAAGGAATCCTGCCAAGATAGATAAGAAGGTTCATAGAGAATTTGTTAATTGGTTCTCTAGTCGCGTAAGTGTATTCCACAAGAAGTGAGACGTGTATATTTGTAACATGCATGTCACTAACACTGCACATTTTTGTTTTTAGATTGACAAAGATTTGAACAATCTTAGTGAATCAGATAAAGAAGTCCTTCTTTGTCTTGCTAGAGGTCCTATTGACAAGGCTAGGAGATTCACTGCATATAACGTCAGCGGATATAAATTTCGAACGTTGGCACGAGACGAAGGACTAAAAACTCAAAATAGTGGGGGTTTTTTGTACATTTGGCACTAGAAGTTACTCAAGTAATAAAGATACCCAAATGAGATTTGGAGGCGTGTCTTACTATGGGAAACTGATAGACATCATTGAGCTTAACTACAATGGTGCATTCTTAGTTCCTTTATTTAAATGTAAGTGGGCCAATACCACTAACACCAGAGGCATGAAAAAAGATAATTTGGGTTTTACCTCAATTAATTTCACAAGACTAAGACATACAGGTGATCATGAAGATGATGAACCATTTATTAAAGCTTCTGAAGCGCACATGGTTTTTTATGTGGATGATGAGAAAGAAAAGGGTTGGATCATACCTATCCATTTAAAGCCAAGAGACTTATATGAAATGGGTGAAGAAGATGAAGGGATCATGGTTTCCAATGAGGTCTATCCGTCACAAAACTTGGAACAAACTTTTACGATGATATCACATATATCTGATTAGCAAGAGCCACTGTAGATGATGATATTCCATCTGAAACAATTAATGAAAATAATATTGATGATTACAATCATAATATGATTGAGTGATAGGTATGGGTAAAATTTTTAGTCTTTGTTTTCACTCTTTTATTCCTTTGCTGTTATATTATATTTGGTACATGTTATATTTTATAAAGATTATTAACATTGTGGTTTTGTAGGATGCCTAAAAAGAAAAGGTACGCTCCCATGACACGGTCCATGCCACCAGTTCAGGCTAATACTTCGACTACAAGTCAAAATGCATCACATAGTGTGCCTCCATCTCATACTAGCTCATCCATTAACAATGAAATCCCAAATCCGCAACCTACTCAGTCGGATGATCCTCAACCTACTCAACCTGAAGACCAACATCATCAACGCATTTATGGGAGAAAGTCCAATAAATATTGGACAGTTGATGTGATCGGTATGTAAGTTGCATCCTAGTAACTTTGGTCATTTAATTAGTAGTTTTAATGAATTATATGTTTAGTGATACTAATATTTTCTTTTAATATTGATTTAGATGAGGCTGGGGTACGTACAGAAAAACGCTTAAAAGTCCATGATTGGTTTGTGCTTCCAAGAGGGAAGAAAGTGGTCCTTGAATGGAATGAAAATGGTCAACCAATTGGAGAAGCCGGTGGCTTTTTGGGTGGAGGTTTAGGAGCAATTGCAGCTAATTTTGAAGATTTCCCTATCAGCTATAGGAGGTGGCCAAAGGTTCCTGGAGATTACAAGAACAAGGTTTGGGAATACCCTATAAAGGTATGAGATATAATTGAACACATTTCATTTTCTATTTATCTTTGTTTACTAAGGGTTCTTTTGTTTTATGCAGGCAAAATTTGATGTAAATGATGAGCAACATAAACAGTACATCTTTGAAAATATTGGAAAAAAGTGAAGGGACAATAGAGTGCGCATTTGTTTGCAGAATATTATGATGAGACTCGAAGTCTGGAAGAAAACCTTGAGTCCAGACCAGATGGCATGTCTAGGGAGCAATGGGACGGTTTTCTGAACTATCGACTAAGTGAAGACATTATGGTAAGAAGTGATGTGCTAAAAATATTCTAATATCATTTACTAACTTAGTTTTTTCCCTTAATATTATAGGAGATGGCTGAAAAAAATGCAGAAAATCGACAAAAGCAAACTATTCCCCATACCCTTGGGTCGAAAACAATTGCAAGGAAAAAACATGAACTGGTATCACTTATATATGCTTTTAGTATTTTTCTATTGTAAAATGTAAATTGATTATTTTATGATGTTATTAATTTGATTCACAATGTCAGGAAGTGGAAACTGTGAGAAGTTATACTAGAGGAGAAATGTATTCTATTGCGCACACAAAACACGATGGAAGTTTTGTTAACGATGAAGCGAGACAAAAGAGTGTGAGTTCTTTATTTATAGTTAAAATGCATTCTGCTGGCATATTTGGGTTTCAATCACACATGACATGATACAACACAAGGATATGATCCTGGATTGAATTCTTGATTGTATTTTGGCTGGTATTGTTGTGTTGTGATTATACAGGTGTATATGTCATTTTGGGTTGTCGATATTTCAGGGGAGGTTCTGCCGAAATTTCGGTAGAAATACATTAAAATATAGGCAATTAGAAGTTAATATCATGGTTGTTCTTTATGTCTTATGTTCCTTGTGATACGTCATAATGTTTGTCAATTTATATATAGGCGGAACTAGATGAGAAAATGGATGACCCATCTGTAGAAAAGGATGCCTATGTTAGGTGTTTGGAAAAGAGCACCCGGGACGTGTGCGGGGCATGGGGTTTGGCATCACCCCCACTCAAGTCTTTGGACCCACTTATCGATATGGGAGCTCGAGTTCCTCATCATCTGCAGCTCCTTCGTCATCTGAATTTGAAAAGATGAAATTAGAACTGCAAGCAAGTAGGGAAAGCGTTGCAGCCTTGAAGCAACAGGTAGCAATAGTTCCCACTTTAGAAGCACAAGTGGCTTATCTTATGCAACACTTTGGCAGCCAATTTCCACCTACACTTAACCAGGTAAGAGTATTAAAATACCACAAAGTGTTTAATATTATTAATCACCTCCTGAGGTGAAGCACAAGTGGCTTTTCTTGTCATTCTATTATAACACGCATAACTACTTGTCATAAATCCATACTGTTTAATATTTATTTTATTTTTTCAGGCTTCAGATTCAGGCTCACCTGCTGACGTGAGACTTTCTTCAAATGCAAGCCACGATTTAGGCTCACCTACTGATGGACATCGACCTTCTCCTTAGTTTTTTAGGATTTATTAATCAACTGATACTTTTAAGGAATGTATTAATCGTATAACTGCACTTTTAAGGAACTTGTGTTATGTATTTTACATTTGACTACCGTTTTATATAATAGTTTTTTTGATAAATATGATGAGTGGTTAGATATTCAATTAATAGAGGAAATTATAATTAAATAGTTTATTAATAAAAGTAATTCATTTTATTGAGCAATTTTTATAAAAAAAATTTTGTAATAATTAAAAATTTTAAATCAAACGTACTGGGAAATAAAAAAATTGGTAATCAAGCACTTGGCGGCGGTTTCAACCGCCGCAGTTCACAAGATAAAAAATAAAAAGGAACTTGGCGGCGGTTTCAACCGCCGTAGTTCACAAAATAAAAAACAAAAAAGAAACTTGGCGGCGGTTTCAACCGCCGCAGTTCACAAAATAAAAAAAACAAAAAAAACACTTGGCGGCGGTTACAAACCGCCTCTGTTTGACTCGAGTACTTCCCGGCGGTTGTAACCGCCGCAGGTTCCCACAACGAAATTCAACCTTCTGACTCTGTTACCGTCGGTTCAAAACCGCCGCGTCAACCGCCGCGAACAAAACCGCCCGAGCGCGCGAGTAACTCTGCGGCGGTTATACGGCGATTGATCGAACCGCCGCAAAGTAGGCGTCCGACGCGATAATCTGCGACGGTATTGAACCGCCGGCAGGTGCATTTAGCGGCGGTTGAAACCGCCGCAGATTGCCATTTGAACCGCCGCAGATAGCCCGTATTCTTGTAGTGACATAGGCAGTACTTCCTCCATCTCATTTTAGTAGTCTCTTTTGTTTTTTTACGATTCTGAAAGAAATGATTAGATTTATTAATTTTATAATAAAATGACACCGTTGAACTAAAATACCCCTATTTAAATTGGACAGTTGCAATTACTCACCATAATAGAGGTTGGTTGAGATAAATGATATATTTAAAAAAAGTAATTAATACTCGTTGATTTTCTAAAAGAATAAGTAATTTAAGACAATAAAATATTCCAGACATGATAAGTAAAATAAGATGGAGGAGTATTAAAAACACATATTCGATTGTAATCTATTTGAATTGAATTTGAATACCATTTTAATCACGATTAAACCTATATATGCTTCAAAGATTCAACGACCAATTAAGTGCCTGTTTGGTTACCAAACCAAATGACGTTTGAGGCCCTTTTCTCCGTTTGCGTTTGGCAAACGGAGTTTGCTTTTTTATTTTGGTGTTTGATAAATTTCATGTTTGTCTTTTCCGTTTGCGAAACGTCGTTTTGTTGTAGGAGGTCTGATGTTGCTTTTCCGTTTTCAAAACTCCGTTTGAGTATTTTAACACTTCAAAAGTGATTCTATTTTGTCAACCAAACACAAATCAATTCTTCTAAACTCAATTTTAAAATATTTTTACCAAGCACAAATCATTTTTTTAAACTCCATTTTTTAAAACTCAATTTTCTAAACAAGATTCTACACAATCTATTCTACCACAATCTAAACCAAACGGACCCTAAATTTTCAAAATAGGAAAAGCTTCAATCAACTTTTCAATTTGTTGGACCGTACTATTGGTCAGTCCAATTCTCAAATCAGGTAACACAGTATTCGGATAAATTGACGTGCTCCAAAAGCAAGCAAGCAAAGTGGCAGTGTGAGAGTGTACCAATCAGCGAATCTGCAACCCTAACTCTCTTTCAAGCACAAAATCAAAAGTGCTGAAGGGTTGAAATTCCAATGACTCTCGATACAAGAAGAAGGCGCACTCCCCCGTCAATGGAAGAGGTGATCGACGTGGAATCCTTTTTCCCGCGCACCAGCGTATCATCCAAACCCCTCATCATTGACCTTTCCGATACCGAAGACGACGACGACGTTAGAATCCTCAATTTCATACCCCAAAACACACCTTTCATGAAACGAAAAAGAAACAGCACCGACGACAACTACAACAATAACCGCCGCGGCTGCTTTGAAAAAGGAGAGTCTTCAAAATCAAACGACACGCCGTTCGTTTGCGAAATCTGCACGGACACCAAAACGACAAAAGACGCTTTCTCCATCAGCGGTTGTTCTCACGCCTATTGCGTTGATTGCGTGGCGATGTACGTTGGTTCCAAGCTTCAAGAAAACGTGATCAACATCCGGTGTCCTGTTCCCGGGTGCATGGGTTTGTTAGAGGCGGAGGATTGCCGTTCGATTCTTCCACCAGAGGTGTTCGATCGGTGGGGGAAAGCATCGTGCGAGGTTTTGATAGATGCTTCACAGAAGTTCTATTGTCCCTTTGGTGACTGTTCTGCAATGTTGATCGACGATGGGACGGAGGTGGTGAGGGAATCGGAGTGTCCGAATTGTAGGAGGATGTTCTGTGTGCAATGTAAGGTTCCATGGCATGAGGGGATAGAGTGTGCGGAGTTTCAGAAGCTGAACGAGGATGAGAGGGAGAGGGAAGGCGTGATGTTGATGCGGCTTGCTAAGGAGATGAAGTGGATGCGATGCCCTAATTGTAGGATTTATGTTGCCAAATCTGTGGGATGCGCGTCCATGAGATGCAGGTTGCCTTTCTATTCTTCTCTTGCATTTCTAGTGCTAGCTAGCGTTCTTGTTTTGTTTGGTGCATTTCTAGTGGTAACTAAAATGTTGGATTTGATTTTGTTTACATACATGTGCTTGATATTAAGAACCATGGCTACGGCTTTAATAATTACTTCTCCACATGTCATGACAAATTTCACGTATCATTCGTTAATTACTCAGGAATTCTTTGCCAAAATTGGATTATTGTTTTCCTTAGTTCATTCATAGTCACTACTACTAATTGTTTTCTGGCCTTTTCAATTTTCACCACTTTTACATCTTTGGGCTTGTCAATCATTAAACTAAACTTGTCACCTTGTAAAGGGTTCATAGTCGTCATCATCTACATACTACAAAATTCTCTCAAGCATGAAATTTCAACATATAACTCGAGTCTATTTATCTAGTTTCTATGAGAAGGACGGGCAATTCGTGATTAATTAATGTTTCAATTTTCTTCTATTTTGTGTTGCAGATGTGGACAAGCCTTCTGTTACGTGACGGGCAAATCGTTCTTACACTAGTGTAGATTACGGATTTTACACCGGTTATTGTACTGGCGTAGATAGTCTCGATGTTGTATGTTGGGATTTTTTACACTAGATATTCAACCGAAGTAAAAAATGACTTTTTTACACCGGTTAAATATCCAGTGTAAAACGTCAATCCCCATTTTTTTAGAGAAGACATTTTACACCGGTTATTCCTAACAACCGGTGTAAAAAGTGTGAAATTTTATCCCGGTTATTCCTAAAATGGGTGTAAAAAGATCTTTTAAAAGAAGACTTTTTACACTGATTTTATGAACAACAGATGTAAAAAGTACAAATTATTTTTAAATATATATTTGTTTTTTTTTCCTTTCCTGCCTAGATTTGGCACCAAATTTGCCAAGAATTGGCACCGGAATTCACATCATTTATGCTATCAAAGTTAAGCTATATATAATCATATCAATTGATCCAATATGAATACTACCCATAAACCAAAGTTAAGCTATATATAAACAATGTACATTCAAGTGATATATATACGAAGTTATTGTGATGCTTTTCTTAGTCATTTTAGTTTTGTTCCTTTTCCTTCTTCTTCTTTTTCTTCATTCTCCTGCAGCTGCATATCTTCTTTTGTTTTTCCTCATTTAGTTGCAAAAAGATTTTTGCCCAAGTTTGTCGGACATTGTCAATTTCATCTTTCTCATATTCTGATAGGTCATTGAATATCTGCAAGTTCAAACACACACACACATATATATATATAGGAGAGATATATTTACTCCAGAAATAACTCTTGTCAGAGTTACTCCACTTAATAACTCTCTATAGACATTGAATTTCATCAATCAAACCGCTGAATAACATCATGTTATACTAAAGATCATGCACACCAAATTTTAGATAAATTGGATATTCGTAGTTATGCGATCAGATGATCAACATTTGACTTGTATTTTAAAAAGTATAGCATACGTTGAATTGGAGTTATTCGATGATGTATCAAATAATTTTAAAATTTCATGAAATTTTATGGAGTTGATCTACTCAATAAGAACTTATAATTCAACGGTTCGATTGATTAAATTCAATGTTTATAGAGAGTTATTAAGCGGAGTAACTCTAACAAGAGTTACTACTGGAGTAACTATATCCCTCCTCATATATATATATATATTAAACAGACCCAGAAGTAACATGTTTCTCATCAAACAGGTACAATAACAAATGGTTAAAAATTCTATGACCTTCTCCCATCCTTCCACAATATCCGTCGAGACAATGGTCAATATATTTTTCATTACAAAGTACTCACAGGCCCAACTGTTCTTTTGTCAAATGAATACCACAGTAGCATATAATGAGTGAATATTATACACACTAACTAATACTATTAAATGTAAATGAATTTCAGGAAGACAAAGTACTTACCTTGGGCTTCACCCATTTAGCTAGGCTTCTTATTTTTATAACCTTTCAACAAATGATATCCTTCCGCAGCCCTGATAAAAGAATATTCATCAAAAGTAAGTTATATTTTTAAAGACAAATTAAGTCAATGTATATATTATAAATAAAAGCTTACCTATCAACATGCCCTTAATTTCTTTGTTTGGATCATTGTGCAGCGAATACAACCTGTAACACCCCAATTTTTTTTGGAAAGAGATTTTAGCGTTAAAATCCCGATTACTTGAAAATAAGTCAGAGAGATTGATCACCTCGATGATTTACTGAGAGTACGGGAAATTATTTGAGTTATTTTGAAATAATTTATTTATTATAAATAATTATTATTCATGATGTAAATTCAAATTAATGGACAAAGATAGACGTATGTCACGTTAATGTGAATTCATCAATTTAAACTTATATAAGTTTTCGCTTTGTGTGATGACGCGTAATTTTGTTGACTAAGAAAGTGATTGAATTAAATCAAGATAAAATTATATTTGGGACTCAATATATTTTATTAAGTCACAGTAAAATTTTCAGTTTAAAATTCCACCGTTTTTCGGTCGAGTTTTGGACTACCCGGGTAAGATTTTACCCGACAGAAGACTTTAATTCCACCCAAATATTTTTATATTTGGAATATGAGTGTTTTATATTATTTTAGATTTATTGAGAGTGGTTTGGTAATTTTCGGACGAAATTTTATAATACCGTATTTTCTACTCGGTTAAGACGCGAGACGCGTAAAACCGAACGCGCGACGAAACGGGAACGAATACCCCATTGATTCGTGAGATGAAATCTGATGTGGTCAGGGGGTGATTTATTCTATTGGGCATAAATGAGGTGGGAAGGATTTAGTTCCATAATGATTAGATTTTGGATGCATTTTTGGCTAAAATGTGTAGTCTTTTGCTAGGCTATAGTCATGGGACCCATGTGAGATCTTCTCCCTTCCATAACCTGACCTTGGCAGCCCCATTCTACCAATGGAATGGCTTGCTTAATTCAGAAAAATTGTGTGCAAGAATGGGTTAAGTAATGGTCAAGATTAGTAGCTAAGTTTAGGGCTTTTGGGGTTTGTGTGACCAATGGTTGTGCAAGCTTCTTTTCCTTTCCTTTAATGCATGGGCTGTTCGAAATTCCTAAGGGGAGGAAGTGTCTCATTCAGCTCATTCTTTCATTGGGTGTGGTGTGGAGTAGTGGAGAGAAAACTAAAGAGAAGTTGAGAGAAAAATAGAGAGAGAAGTAGTGAGAAAACTAGCACATCTTGCAAACTAAAGAACAAGGCTTTGCACTTTCCTTTCCCCTTGCTAATCTCGCCACTGAACAGTCCCATGGTGAGGGTAATATGCTTATCTCTTCTTAGTTCTTGTCATGGTTATGCATGTTACATGGTTTTCCTTTGAAACAAGTTAAATCTTCTATGTTTTCTTAACTTGTCTTCCTATAGTTCTTCCTCTTCATCTTCCTTTTTGGTAAGTGTTTTGAGCCATCCAAAAGGTGGGGGAAAAACCTCCATACTTCATTCTTCCTTGTTGAAGAGGTGATGGACTCAAGAACCACAAAAAGTAAGGATTTATTTTACCACCTAAGTGTTAATGGCATGACATAGTTTGTTTCAAAAAAAAAATAGTGATATTCTTTCTTCTATAAAACATAAAGATTTCTCCTTTTCCTTCAAAAAAATATTTTAGGCTATGAACAATATGTGAGCCTTGTTTGTTGGTGTGGATCTACTTGATGAAAAGATCATAAGCCAAGCTCTAAGTGATTTTGTTGCAAAGGAAAAATATGTGGCCTTGCATGTGGGTTTTTGATGTTGAACTTTTGATTTTCTTGCTTATTCCTTCATGGATGTTCTTGATGATGATCAAGGAGACAAAATGACAAATTTTTTTCCCTTCCTTAAAGAGCTCTAGGCCGTGACCTAAGAAGGGAAAGGAATGGATTGTTTTCCAAGTGAATCTTATCTTGCATGTGGGTATTTTGTTGTTATCTTAATGTTTTAGTGATTGCATGTCATGATTTCTCCTCCATGAGCTTGATTCATGTCATGATTTGAAGAAGATTTTTCCTAGAAAATGTTGTTTAAAACCCCTTGACAATGAGAATCTTCAACTTGAGAAAACCTAAGTGTTTCCAAGAAAAGATTGAGTCAAGGAAAGGGTGTTGATTTTAATCTTGTTGAAAAACAAAAACAGCACTGACATATGTTTAGTATTTTGGTCATAAAGTTTTCCTCAAATACCCTTTTTCGTTGATTCTTGATGTTCTGGAAACTAGACTCATTTCTCCATATTTTGCACACAAACTTTACTGAATTTGGTTGAGTATTGATAATTTAAAATACGTTACAATTTGACAAACAGAAGTTGTCCTTTTCTGTACACCCAAAAATCTTTTTATTAAACTGTATCAAATGGCTAATGGAATGTTAAATTAAAATTCATTTCCAAAAACTAGACACTCCAAGCTTTCCAGGGAGTGGTCATTTGCTCAAATCCGACGCCGTTTGCTATATCAATAAAATCGACGAAGTTAGGGGACAGATTTGGCGTTTGCATGTATTTGAGTTTATGCTAAGGTTTTTGATAAAATTGTTTTCATTTTGGATCTTAATGATAAGGAACAAGTATAAGGCTTGAATCCTTAGAAAGATAGATGAAGTTTCTTTCATAAACATTTGGTGTTTAAATATTTAAAGTTTTCTAAAAAGTGTTTGGTACCTTCAAACCTTGTTCTACCTTGTTGAGTGTGGGTAATGATCGGACTTGAAGTATTTTGCTTAGGGGTAGGATGTGGAAACCATGGCTGTTTCTAGGGGTTTAAGGTTTTTGTTTGTTTACTAAGCCCTAAGTAAATTGTTTGGTTAGGATCGTGGATGTGAGATCGTGATCGGATTCGCGGTAGAGTTCGAGTATGCGATTTCGACGTGGAAGGAAAGCCTTTAGGTAAGGGCATCTTCTAGATATTGTTTAGGTGATGTATAATTGTCATTGTATGCTTATGAAAGTGCTTCTTCTTGATATCTTGTTTGATTAGTACATTTGATTTGTGTTATGATTTGTATAACCCTTAGTAAGGAAATTCCCTCCAATGAGTGTAAGCATCTTGAGTTATGTGTTGTTGTATTGGATGGATTTGGCTAATTGTATTGTTGTGATTAAGTTGTATGTATGCATGTAGTGATGATGCACAATTTGAACGATGTAATTGATGTACAGATGACATGCTACTCCGATGCATTTTCTTGAAAACGAATACGATTTGCGAAACTAGAGAATGTAGGTTTTGAATGCGATAATTAAAAAAAAAGGGGCTCTCCAACGGAGCCTAGTAGCAAGGATGGGATTTGCAGTTAAAAAGGAATTATGTTTTCAACTCAAAGAATTTTCAAGAAAGAAAAAGGGACTTCAAACTCTTCTAAAGAATAAAAAAAGGGGTTTTCGAAATAAATAACTAAATGAATGAATAGCTAAGTTCCAATAAAATCAACAAAATAAAAAGATGACACTAGATTCTTAGCATGGGTGGTTTCTAGTAAAAAGAAAAAGAAAGGGGGGGTGTTTCAAGTAATCACGCGGAGAGTTTTAAAGAAAATGAGATTAGGGAGGAAGTGGTTGTCAATACATCAATTACGATCATATAAATTGTGGCATTAAATCACGGACACTTCTTGCAAGTGCATCCGAGGATAGTTGGATTTTGTGTAAGCATACGATCATAAGATATCGTTTACCCTAAACTAGATGGTTGTTTCCTAGTGTCACTAGATGGTTGTTTCCTAGTGTCAGGGTATTCGCACGTTGGCCCTAGCCTAAAGGACGATTACGAACTTAAGGTCTGTTGTGGAGGGGAGTGTATACTGGGAGGCGTTGGTCGGCCCGGTGTCACATATCCCATTAGTATGGGTATACAAAAGTTGTTGTGGCAGGTTGCCTTTTATCCTATTGGTATAGGAATTAAGCCGTAAAAATTCACGCTGACTACATCCACATACTGACTAGATGCATTTATGATGTTGTTGAACTACATGTTGAAGTGTTATGTTTCTTATGCTATGCTATACTGTGTTCATGTATAATTCATTGGTATGATGTGATTAGTATACATGTTGTTAGCGTTATATGTTTTGTTAAGAAGATGACCCTTGCCCGTGGTTCTTTCAATCAATGAATGTAACCCAGATGATGAAGACTGCAGATTGTTCGGGACTGCCAATGAGCGTAGCCGAGGATGTCCTACATGGCTATTTGCTCACAGAGTCAGTATGGTAAACTTACTAGGGGGTCTAGTAAGTGTAGTAGTGCTCCGACCAGCTATAGGGTGTCAAATGCTTTAATCACAATTGTTGTAATAGATGCTTTATGTTTCAAGACTTGAATCATTTTATGTGAATGTCTTAATTAAATTCCTTCGCATGGTTTTGTGAGTTAAACTCGATAATGTACTTTCCACCGCTTTCAAAATGTCAGTAATACTGTTGCGAATTACTTAAGGGAGTTTGAACAGAAAAAAAAAATAGACTCACATTTTTAGAAACCATGCAACAGCGTATTCCATTTTCGGAAGTACTTTGGACTGTCGAGATTAATATGTAGTTTAGTAGCGCTCCGGAAGTGGGGTATTACACAACCAAACAACAAGATTAGCATCAGGACAAATGACAAATAACTGTTAGTGATTGCTGCAATATTGAACAACAATAATGGTGTATCAGAAACACAAACAGACAAAAGCAAACTAGGCTAGTGATTTGACAGAAAGTATTATCTATTTGAATACGACGATTGAACCTATATTCTCTCCGTTTCAAATTAACTATTACTTTCAAAAAGACAAACTTTCAAATTAAATGTCATTTTATGTTTTCAATTCATCATTAATTAATTTTTTTTAATTTTGACCACAAATAAATAGTGTGTATATCACTTTTAAGTCAATATACTTCACTATACATTTATGACAATAATTAATACTTCAATAGTTAATAAGAATAATTTAGTAAAATTATTTTACTTATTAAAATATTTATTATTTTTTTAATCTTTATAAAGAAATTTTAAACATCACTCGATATGAAAATAATTTTAAACATCACTCGATATGAAAATTACTGAGTATATGCTTAAAGATTCAACGACCAAACAAATCAATTGTAAAAAATAGGAATAGCTCCGGTAAACTTTCGAATGAGCAGTACGGTTTTCCAATCATGTGCCTAATGTATAGTATAATATAATATTGGGTGAATTGACGTGCATCGTAAGCAAGCAAGCAAGCAAAGTGGCCGTCCGATGATGTGAGTGGAAGCGTGAGTGTGAGAGTGTACCTACCCAGTCACTCAGTTTCCCAAACAAAAACCATCAATCAGCGAATCCGCATCCCTACTCCTCTTTCAATCAAAATTGCTGAGTTCCGATGACTCTCGATCCAACAAGAAGAAGAACTCCCGTTCTCCCCTCGATGGCGGACGTGATCGACGTGGAATCCTTTTTCTCGCGCAAGAACAGGCGCACCGTTGATCACTACGACGACGTATCATCAAAACCCCTCATCATCGACCTTTCCGATACCGAAGACGACGACGAAGTTAGAATCCTCGATTTCATACCCCCAAACACTCCTTTCGGAAAACGGAAAAGAAACGACGACGACGACAAGAACTTACGCGGCGTTGAAAAAGGAGAGTCTTCAAAATCAAACGATACGCCGTTCGTTTGCGAAATCTGCACGGAGACCAAAACGACAAAGGATGCTTTCTTCATCAGCGGGTGTTCCCACGCCTATTGCGTTGATTGCGTGGCGATGTACGTTGGTTCCAAGCTTCAAGAAAACGTGATCAACATCCGGTGTCCTGTTTCCGGGTGCAGGGGTTTGTTAGAGGCGGAGGATTGTCGTTCGATTCTTCCACCGGAGGTGTTTGATCGGTGGGGGAAAGCGGCGTGCGAAGCGGTTATCGATGCTTCGCAGAAATTCTATTGTCCCTATGGAGACTGTTCTGCGATGTTGATTGATGATGGGACGGAGGCCGTGAGGGAATCGCAGTGTCCGAATTGTAGGAGGATGTTCTGTGCGCAGTGTAAGGTTCCGTGGCATGAGGGGATAGATTGTGGGGAGTTTCAGAAGCTGAACGAGGATGAGAGGGAGAAGGAAGGTGTGATGTTGATGCGGCTTGCTAAGGAGATGAAGTGGATGCGATGCCCTAATTGCAGGTTTTATGTCGCCAAATCTGAGGGATGCTTGTACATGAAATGCAGGTGCGTACTGTGGAATGGATTTCATTTTTTTAAAATAAAATTGAATGTGACGTGTTTGTTTGGTTACCTGTATTAACTTGTTGGATGTCTCTCTCTGCATCTGCTGCATGATGTTGGTTCCTTTCACTGGAACTCTTGTAGTTTTAGATTGTATTATCCTAAGTGTGCATCTTTCTGATGCAAACCTTGACTTTGATTTGTCTTTGTTATTTTTATTCTTTGCCTTTTTCCAATTGGAGGCTCATTAGTCGGTTTGGTTATGATTATTTCCACAGGAGAATCACAAATAACGATTCCCAATGCTATTTTTTCATTGTTTTTAGAAGCTTCCACTTTGATATTTTTATCTACCGGGATTTTCATACTTGATTTTGGAAGGATAGAATCTGAAACAAATAGACTTAGCATGCTAGTATTATTGTAACAGATATGGATCCCCTGCTGTCAATAAAACACACAGTCACATAGTTGATAAATTTACACCCTTCAAATTGATGCAGTTGTTAATTTCGAGAGATAGATGGAAAAGGGCCTTGTGTCTCCTCTGTTTTCGGTTTATCAATTTTGAACAAGCCATCGAAAAGGGCCATGTATCAATATGACATTCTCTAATCAGTTTGGGCTCTCAAATAACCTGGCTCTATTTAGGTGTCATACTTTTTAGCTTTGTGGTTGGCAGAACCTGCACTATTAAGAATGAGGGCTGCATCTAGCATGTGGTACACCATGCTGTTTCTGTAATTTTAATAAGTTTTTAAGTTTTAAAAATCACAAAATTTGTTCTTGTTTTAGTGTTTCTGTCCTATCTAATCACCTCTGTCCCCAACCATCGAAGTGGAATCAGGGTTCTATGATTTATACACTAAGAAAGAAGATTCTTTCACTTATTGCTCTTTCTGAGCTCAGGCAAATGTGCTCTTGGAGGTGAAGCGTTTTCTTCGGTACTAGAAGAGGAAGAGATCAGGATCACAATCACGGGGCACAGTCTCAGTGCTGCGTTGGACATACTCAGTTCTTACGACATAGCAGAGTTGAAGCCTAACGTTGAGAAAGACGGTGGGGTCACCGCTAAGATCCTCATCACTGTTGTAAACCTTTGCGATACCTAGAGTTGGGAACTTGAAGTTTAAGGATCGGTGTGAGGAGCTTGCGGTAAAGGTGTTGAGGGTGATAAATGTGTATGATATGGTGCCAACCGTGCCTGGGAATATGGGATAATAACCAATGAGAAGTTTCAGTTCAAAAGTATATAGAAGATGCATTATCTTTTTTGTGGAGCTATGTGCATGTAGGATCCGAAATTGCTTTGGACCACAGGGATAGTTTGTTTTTGAAAGCAAATGGTGATATGAATTGTGAGCATAACTTGGAGGATCATTTGCATTTTGCACTTGATGGATGGATACCATGGGAAGGAGGAAAAGTTTAGATTGGCATTGAAATTACAAAAAATAGCATGTTGCACCGTGCACCATGCGAGACAGCCATGAGATGCTTCTTTCTTTGTTATATTTAACAAATTCATTTTTCGAAGCTTCGACACTAGCATGCTGGCTTTGTTTACATTTGCTTCATATAAAATGCATCATGGCTGGTTTAATCTGTTTCGCTGTCTTCATTTTTCCCATTTACTTCCTTCACAGGTCATGATTCATGACAAATTTCACATATCATTCATTACTCAGAATTCTCTGGCAAAGCTGGATTATTATTTTCGTAGTTCATGATCATGCATAGCTGTTTTCTGGTTTTTGCACCACTTTTATGTATTTAGGCTTGTCAATCATTACACCAAACTTATCACCTTGTAAAGGGTTCATAGTAATCATCCACATACTGCAAAATTCTCTCAAGCATGAAATTCCTGCATATGATCCGAGTCTATTTATCTGATTTCGATGAGAGTGGCGGGCAATTCGTGAATTAATGTTTGAATTTTCTTCTATTTTGTGTTGCAGGTGTGGACATGCATTCTGTTACAACTGTGGAGCTCGTTCCACAAGTAACGGTCATTTTTGCCTAAGCTGTAGACGCTAACGACTCTTGAGTATGTTATGTTTTATAAATTAAAACATGATTTGATGATGCTAATTATCTAAACTCTTCCCTACTAGCTCACACCTAGTGACCTTATGTAGTTCATTATAAAGGTTATAACTGTTTAGACCTTTTTGTAAATATTAAAATAATTTTTCAATCATTTCGGTACGAGTTTAGGAGTGCGTGATTCCTATATATCTTTGGCACCAATAAAGTTTCCGTCCGTCTATCTATCTATCTATCTTCTATCTATTACTGATAATAATAATAATAGAGGCTTAAATACTATTTTAGTCTCTTAACTTATTTTTGAGGTTCAATTTGGTCCTTTAACTATTTTTTGGACCAAATAAGTCTTTTAAGTTTTTAAAGTGGGTCAAATAGGTCATTTTCGACCAAAAAGTGTTTAAGTTGGCCAAATAGGTCTTTTAAGTTTTTAAGTTGGGCCAAATAGATCCTTTAATTTTTTAAGTTGGCCCAAATAGGTCCTACGTGGTAATGACTCATTTGGCCTAACATAAAACTTAAAAGACCTATTTAGGTCAACTTAAAAACTTAAAAGACTTATTTGGCCGAAAAAATAGTTAAAAGATTTATTTGGCCTAACTTAAAACTTAAAGGACTTACTTGGCCTAAAAAATAGTTAAAGGACCAAATTGAACCTCAAAAATAAGTTAAGGAACCAAAATGGTATTTAAGCATAATAATAAAGCAAGGATTTTGAGGGACACATGTCAGTCCCTCAAAGACCATAGTATTTTATTTTATTTTTTATTTTTTATTTTTTATTTTTTAATTTTTAATTAATTTTAATTTTTATCTTTTTATCTTTTTTTATTTCCTTTTTTATTTTTCTTACTTTTTTATTTTTTTTATTTTTTACTCTTATTTTTTATGTACTTTTTCCTAATGTTGAATTTTATTTTTAATATTTTTCTTTTTAAATTTTCTTTATTTGCTTCGTTTTTTATTATTTTAAAATACTTTTGATTTTTAATTTATTTTTTATATCAGCAAAAATATCTTAATTATTTATAAATGATTATTTTTCTTTTTAGCCTTTACGAGAAACATTATATGTTGTCGTTGTAATTTTATCGTCTTTTAACACATTAAATTTATAAATGTCTGTATTATGTATAAATGATTATTTTGCTTTTTAGTCCCTACGGGAAAAAATTACATGTTTTAATTTTATCGTTTTTTATCACATTAAATTTATAAATGTGTATATTATTTATAAATGGTGATTTTGCTTATTAATTCTTACGAGAAAACATTACATGTTGTCGTCGTACTTTTATCGTCTTTTAACACATCAAATTTATAAATGTTTTTATATCTTTATTATTATAAATACTTATTTTGTTTTTTAGTCTCTATGAGAAAATATTACATGTTGTGAGTATAATTTTATTGTCTTTTAACACATCAAATTTATAAATATATTTATTATTTATAAATGATGATTTTGCTTATTAGTCCCTACGGGAAAATATTACATGTTGTCGTAATTTATCGTTTTTTAACACATCAAATTTATAAATGTCTTTAGCTCGTACGGGAAAATATTACAAGTTATGGGTGTAATTTTATCGTCTTTGAACATATATCAAATTTATAAATGTCTTTATAATTTCTAAATAATTATTCACCTTTTTAGTCTCGTAGATGTTGTCAGTGTAATTTTATCGCCTTTCAACATATATCAATTTTATAAATATGTTTATCATTTATAAATAAATGATTATTTTGTTTTTAGTTCCTACGGGTAAACATTACAAGTTGTGGGTGTAATTTTATTGTCTTTGAATATATATCAAGTTTATAAATGTCTTTATAATTTATAAATAATTATTTTCCTTTTTAGTCTCGTACATGTCATCATTGTAATTTTATAAATATGTTTATTGTTTATAAAAGATAATTTTGCTTTTTAATCCCTACGGAGAAATATTACATGTTGGTATAATTTTATCGTCTTCGAACACATATCAATTTTATTAATATATTTATTATTTTTTAAAAGATAATTTTGCTTTTTAGTCCCTACGAGGAAACATTACATGTTGTCGTCGTAATTTTATCGTCTTTTAACACATCAAATTTATAAATGTCTTAATCTTTTATAAATGATTATTTTGTTTTTTAGTCCCTCCGGGAAAATAGTTGTTGGTTTAATTTTATTGTCTTTAAACTTGTATCAAAATTATAAATATCTTTATAATTTATAAATAATTATTTTCCTTTTTAGTCTCGTACATGTTGTCATTGTACTTCTATAAATATGTTTATAATTTATAAAAGATAGTTTTGCTTTTTAGTCCCTTTGGGGAAACGTTACATATTGTCGGTATAATATTATCGTCTTTGAAAACATATCAATTTTATGAATATCTTTATTATTTATAAAAGATAAATTTGCGTTTTAATTCCTACGGAGAGACATTGCATGTTGTCAGTATGTTTATGAATATCTTTATTATTTATAAAATATAATTTTGTTTTTCAGTCCTTACGAAGAAATATTACATGTCTATGTAATTTTATCGTCTTTAAACATATATCAATTTTATGTATCTATTTATTATGCTCAAGCTTATTTGAATTTAACAGAGCATGAATATAGTATAAACAAGTTTTTAAATATATAGTAAACCGTTTATGAATAATGTGTTTTTACACATGCATAACAACGAATAAGATCGGTGCACAAGTAGAGATAACTTGCTAGTTTTTTATTAAACGAAGGTTTGAAGAGCTGAGGGTTTGTTAGATTTTAGTTCGATGGACACGGCATGCGGTAGTACTTATAAATCGCCTAAGGAAAGATTTTTAATAGCTGAAATCAACCTTGTGCCTTTTAAGCAGAGCAAACTTTGATCATTGTCAGTTGAATCAGCCTTTGTTTGTCTCCGTCAAGTTTTAACCCATAAGCTATGCTGCAGCCTGCAACAATATCGTTTTATTTCGTAGTATGTCATTTACGTTTTAGTTTATTTTTAAGGCTGCCGTAAGAAAAGAAAGGATACGATGTACTCGAATTTAAAATAAAAAAAATCCGGCAACCACGTCGTATATGGTTATTTGGTGGTTCATCTCCAGTTCATTTGCGTTCGAGTCTCGTCGGTCCGATCTAAGTAACATACGAAAAAGAACTAAGACCAACAGAAAATATTTTATCTTTGTATATTAAATTACACGAGTAACCAATTTTACATCTTTCAATTTATTTATTTTTAATTTTTCGAGCCTGTAATAGTAATAGTGCAGTGATTTCAATGACTCCATAATGAAGTTTGACAAGTGATAATACCCTAAGTAAGGTAAATGTTACAGGAAACCTAATATTTACATATTGACTCTGCACAAAACTACACTAAGCCCAAAATTCCTCCCGACCACTATGATGCACCGATTAAAAATGGCAAAAGTACAATCCACCTGCCCATTTAAGTGGCCTGGTATCCCATTGGCCAAGATTGAATACCTATCAAAGGTTAAAATGGTAAATTTTAAAGGAGAGAGAGGTCGAGCCACCCCTCTTCTCTAGTGGCCCAACCTCCCCCCTTCCTCTGCACAACTCTTTTCCCATCTCGTGTTGCTCCCCTCCCTATTCCCTCTGCCACCCACCGCCCCACACTCACTCCCGTATCGTCTAGTGAAGTCTGTCTAACTTTCAGTTCCCTCAACAACAAAGACTCCTTCAACATGCTCTACAACAAAACCAACGCCAATCAATACAATCTTGTCTTCGCCAATTGCCACCCGTAACAACTCAAAGGCACTGCTGGTTTGGGTTGCGACACGACCACAAAGAGTGTGTCGACTCCAAAAGGGTTTGTGGAAGTGAGTGGAGGGGTGGGGTTGGCGATTTCATCATTGCATGGCCGGATAGGCCACTGGGTGTGGTCAAGAAGCCACCTCTTCTCTCTTTTCACAAGATCTCGTGTGGGCAGACAGGGAGAGGGTGGAGAAAAGTGGGTCGAGGGGGGGCTGTGGAGGGGGCTAGGGAAGGAGTGGGAGAGATGAGGGAGGATTTTTCAAATTTTCCCTTTGATGTTGTGCATGAAATAACTCACCCCATTTAAACATACGTTTACTAATCACGAATCGACGGATACCTCTATCATGAACCCTTTTTTAGTATTTTTTTTCAAGTTTATCCTTTTTTGTTTTAAACTTTTATATCAATGCAAATGAAAATAACACAATTAAATAAATCATAATGCTTTAATATGTCTAAATTAAACTGACTAATACAGTAATACTAACTTTTAAAATACTAATTCTCTACTTCAATTTTAAAATTTGTATTTTTCATAATAATTTATACTAATTCTATGTACCATATCATAATTGCTTTGTCTTATAATTTTTATGTCATATCTTCGTATCCATGTCGGTATTGTATCCATGTCTCGCATTGGCAATTTCTAGGTACAAATGTAATTAACACATGCAAAAGTACTCAATCAAAAGTATACACGGATCATTTTAGAAACAAAGATGCTGATAACTGATGAGTATACATTACCAGCAGCAGAATTGAATATATTGCAATCTCCCCATCTTGAGAAATAAACTAATTGAGTGTGAAGAAAGTCATTCAATATACAAATCCTTACCTGCACTTCTTGCTCTAGAGGATATATATATTAGCAATTTAAAAAAAAAAAAAAAAATTGATGGCCTTTTTCTGTGACCATGGTGTGTCAAAACTCCAAAGCATTAACATGACTGAAACAATTGCACTCCTAAAAACCTACCTTTACCAACCGAGAGACATTGGGATCAAGCACAAAGACAGAATTAAATTTGTCAACACTTGCCATGTACATTAGATCTCGCAAAGAGACAGCATTGGTTAACCTGTTAATAACCGTTTGTGGTTTTCTGAGATTTTTTACTGAAATTTGATATGCTGCAGTGAGGACAAACGTACTCCAACCCATCAGTTTTAGCATAGTCCTGCCATTCATCATATAGACATTAAAAAACAACAAAGATAAAGTTTTCATACCTCATTCTCTTCTAGTCTCATTTAATTACAACTAGTTGAGAGAACCGTTGCTTAGCACCGATAGCAAAGAAAAATGGAATCTAGTGTAGTTAAGTTTTTTGTGGAAAAATAGGTTTTTGCGGAAAAAACAGATAAGTGAGCTTTTACCATGTGTCTTTAGTGTAGTTAGGTTTTATAAATAAATAATAATAGATAGATTTGTAGCTATGTGAAAAATATCATTAGGAAATTAAAAGACACAATTCTGTATATGTTGACACTGGATATCAATCTAGGACATGGATTCTAATTTGTTTGTTTAATTGTTTCAATTTCTCAGATGTGATATCTGTTTTTATAAGTTTTATCTAAAAGAAAGAGAAGCAATTGCTGACATTAATCCATCAAACATAAAGTCAGAAGCAAGATCCAAAATGCTAAGATTTGCTGCAACTTAACCTGATAGTGTAAAGTAATACCTTAAATGCTCCGAGTCCCTGCCGCCTATCGCAGCCAAAATGAGCCCACTCACCACATATACCGCAGTTCACCCAGTCACCGGCTGCACTACTGTTGCCCCAACATAAAAGGTAAATAATAGTCAAATTTGGCCACCTCCACAAGATGCACACACACAGAGAGAGAGAGAGAGAGAGAGAGAGAGAGAGAGAGAGACCTGTGACACAACAAGCAGCACTCTCCATCTACATCGTCATGAGATAATTCATATTCTAAAAGATAAGTTTCATAATGTCTTTTGAGTGTATTGCCAACACCCTACAGCAAAAAGATGTGTGATTATCTAGCTAGAGGGGAATGATGTGTGCTTTCTAAAGTAGAATTCAAGGCCAATTTCATGAAAATGATTTCAGTTTATTAATGCGCATATAATGCAAGGAAATGTTTCATTAAGGAAAACAAAACTAAGATCCGGATACATACTGTCATTCTATGTGTCAGAGTGTGATTACGCATCTTTGAGAAAACTTGTCCTTTCCAATTGATACCATTCCCAACATGAAAGCCTCCTCTTGAAACCACCTAAAATGATCAAGTTTCTTAGATGCAGTTTCTACAATACTATGCAGTATGCAGTTAACTTCACACGTTCAAATGTCTTACCTCTCTATACAAGTTGAAAAGGTCAAGACGTTTAGCATTCAGAATGGCATCAGGGAACTCGGCAAGCCCACCTTGTGGAATGAGACGAGTATGCCCTCGAAGGACCAAAAATTGCATTACATCCTTCAGGAATTCCTCCTGTCAGAAAATATATCAGGGAGGGGAAAAAAAAAAAGAGAAACTTAGATTTAGGCATGACAATAATGAAGGTAGCAAAGGTCAACAAAAGCATATGCGGAAACCACCTCTGAGCAAACTCGTATTGGAGCTCTGTCACAACCATGTTTCTTCATGGGTAATGGATTCAAAGAAATAATCTGGTGAGCTTGAAATGAACTTGAGACAGATTTCCTATTTGTAACTGAATTAGGGCCTACAACATTATGCTTGATTGGAACAAGTAGCTGATTTGATTTTCCATGGTCTCCATCATATCTTTCACCCTCAGAAAATCCAGAAAAAGGGAGAATCTTTTGGCGATGAGATTGAGGGATTGGCCTCATTGCAGCAGAATTTAATGTCTGTCTATCAATGCCAATATCTTCATCTTTTATGCCACTGCCGTTAATAGATTTTATCCTTGAGCATGGTTCAGATCTTTTTCGACAAGGTGCTGGAGGCATCAGCCAACTAGGATGCCCAGAGAAAACAATATCTTTGGGGCAGTTATCTTTCTCCTGCCTAGTACAAAAGAAAAGGAGACGTTCCGCATCATCTTTAGTAAAGGATGCAACTGGTAATCCTTGAATGCTAGCAACTCCCAACATAACTAGGCTGCGGTATGACACATTTGGTGCAAGTTGTCTCAGAACCTGTGAACAAATGCCAAAAAGCCATTAATAAAAAAAGGTCTCATTTTAAAAATAAAACAAAGCAAAAACCAAAACAACCAACAAATCTCATGCCATTACAACTTACAATTGACTGAAAGATCAAGCCAATTCAATGTGGTTATTTTCATACGTTTCCACACAAAACAGAACAGTCAGTCTAGAGTACATTACATATATACAGCAGTCAACTATAATATATACAAGAAGCAGAAGTCAGAAAAATTTTTGGGTGCTTATAAACAGTCTCAATCACAATTCACTCTTTATTTAAGATTAAGATTGGCACATAGGTTTCATGCATAGAAAGTATGGATATGACGTGAAATATGGGCATGATACAAATTTAAATGAGGATATGGTAAATTTTAAAATATATAGGACATGACATGGTCATAATACAACACATAAAGTGTTAGGAAACCAGAACACTCACACAAGGAATTAAACAGTAACAGAGAGAAATAGAGAGAATTGGGATGACTATTATTGGAATAATAAAGCAAATACAGTAAGGATAGGTTCCCTAACTGCCACAGAGCATAATGCTCCTTCAGAGTGGTTGCACTCTGCCCATAACTGAAATTACAATTTCCCTAGATACCTCTCCCTTACCCTACTACACGAAATATAACCCCTATGGCAAAGCAGTTACACTTCTAACAGTTACACATACACAGTTACACATAGTTACACATACAGCAGTTATATTCAATTTCCTAACTCCCCTTTCCCACTCACTTGTCTATTCCTTCTAACATAAACTTTCCAAACCTTAGGATCCCCATTTCTATCAATACTCCTCTCTTGAAGAAATGACTTGCCGTCAAGTCTTGTGATAGAAAATGGACTTTTTATGCTGAACTGCTCTTCCCAAAGAGCTTCTTCAACTCCCTTCCCTTTCCACTGCACAAGTATCTGCTTGACGGACTCTCCTGCTTGAGCAACCACACGGCTGGCCAAAACTGCAGCAGGCTCCAAGGGTTGAATATTGTCAGTTGCCAACTCAGTTGGCAGCTCCTTTTCGACCTGATAATTTCCCACAGCCTTCTTCAATAAAGAAACATGGAAAACAGGGTGAATTCTAGCTGTTTCGGGTAATTGCAACTTGTAAGCCACTCTACCCAACTTCTCTAAAATTTTGAAAGGCCCATAGTAACGGGGAGATAGCTTTGGATTGATTCTTGCTCCAACAGTAACTTGCCCATGAGGCCTTAGTTTCAAGAAAACCCAGTCTCCCACTTCAAACTGGATGTCATTCCTTCTAAGGTCAGCCTGTGCCTTCATCCGATTCTGAGCTCTCTGCAGTTGGTACTTCAGTTGCTTGAGTGCCTCATCCCTATCCTGCAATTCTCGCTGGACCGCTTCTACTTTTATTTCTCCAGGCAGAAATCTGTGCAACACGGGAGGAGGTCTGCCATAGATAGTCTCAAAAGGAGTGGTCCCGGTTGAAGAATGAAAATTGGTGTTATACCAATATTCAGCCCAAGATAACCAATTGACCCAAAGTTTGGGCTGATCAGCCACGAAGCACCTTAAATAGGTCTCCAAACAACGATTTACCACTTCGGTTTGTCCATCCGTTTGAGGATGATAGGCCGTACTCATCTTGAGTTTGGTACCTTGAAGTTTGAACATCTCCTTCCAAAAAGAACTGATGAATATAGGATCCCGGTCACTAAGGATTGAATCTGGTATACCATGTAAACGCACCACCTCTTTGATGAAAATTTCAGCCAAGACTCTTGCGGAATAAGGATGTTTCAAGGGAATAAAGTGACTGTATTTGGACAGCCTGTCTACAACCACTAGGATGGCTTCATACCCTTTTGACTTAGGCAAACCGGTGATGAAATCCATAGATATATCTTCCCACACCCTCTCCGGAATATTCAAGGGTTGAAGTAGCCCTCCTGGAGCAGCAGCTTGATATTTTTGTCTTTGGCAAATATCACACTCCTTCACAAACTCTTGGATATTCTTCTTCATACCAAACCAAAAAAGGTTGGCGGCCACCCTCCTATATGTCCTATAGAAACCAGAATGGCCTCCTTGTGGTGTTTCATGAAATTCTTGAAGCATCTTAGGAATCCAGGCTGAACTATCAGAAATTACCAAGCAGCCATCATATAAAAGGACCCCTTGCTTGTAACTAAATCGCTTCTTGGTATCTTGTCCTTGCTGCAAGGCTGTTATAATAGGCTTCAACTTGTCATCTTGATGCACTTCTTGCATAAGGTCTCTGCTGTCTTCCCAACTAGGAACATGAACCATGGTTGCCAATTCTACCTCACCATACATACGTGACAAAGCATCTGCTCCTCTGTTTTCCAAACCTGGCTTGTACACAATATCAAACTGATATCCCAACAGTTTGGCAGTCCAATTTTGTTGATCTGTAGTAGTCACCCTTTGCTGTAATAACTGTCTCAAACTTTTCTGATCAGTACAAACTTTGAACCTCCTGCCTAACAGGTATGGCCTCCAGTGTTGTATGGCTAACGCGACAGCCATCAATTCTTTTTCATATGCTGATTTTGCCAAATTCCTGTCACCTAAAGCCTTGCTATAAAAAGCAATAGGTCTGCCATTTTGAATTAACATTGCTCCTAAGCCCAAACCTGATGCATCAGTTTCAATAATGAATTCTTGATTGAAATTTGGGAGAGCTAATACTGGAACAGTAGTCAATTTATGTTTCAAACTATCAAAAGCTTCTTGAGTCTGAGCATTCCAAGAGAATCCATCCTTCTTTGTGAGATCAGTCAGAGGCCTTGCCACCTTGCCATAATCCTTAATAAATTTCCTATAATAACCAGTCAAACCAAGGAAACCTCTCACTCCTTTTACATTTTTTGGCATGGGCCAATCTAACACACATTTCACCTTGTTAGGGTCTACCGCTACCCCACCGCTTGAAATTATATGGCCCAAGTATTCTACTTGGTTTTGGGCAAAAGAACACTTCTTTCTATTGGCCACCAATTGATGCTTCAGCAATACCTTCAAGACCTCTTCCAAATGCCTCATGTGTGTTTTCCAATTGGGACTATAAACCAGTATGTCATCAAAAAACACTAACACAAATTTCCTCATCATTGGTTTAAATACCTCATTCATCAAGGATTGAAAGGTAGAGGGAGCGTTCATTAGACCAAATGGCATTACCAGATATTCGTAGTGTCCCTCATGTGTTCTGAATGCAGTTTTGTGGATATCCTCCTCTTTTACCCGCACCTGATGATACCCAGATTTCAGATCCAGCTTTGAGAAATAGTGGGCGCCATGTAACTCATCAAGCAGTTCGTCAATAACTGGTATTGGAAATTTGTCAGGAACTGTCACTTTGTTGAGAGCTCTATAGTCTATACACATCCTCCAAGTGTTATCCTTCTTTTTAACAAGAATAACTGGGCTGGAAAACGCACTTTGGCTGGGTCTAATTATTCCAGAATGGAGCATCTCCTTCACTTGTTTCTCAATCTCATTTTTGTGATGGTGAGGGTAACGGTAAGGCCTTACATTCACTGGACCTTGTCCCTCATTCAAGGTGATAACATGCTCTTTTTTCCTTCTGGGTGGCAGTCCTTGAGGCTCCTTGAACACTTCTTCAAATCTGATCAACAGGTCTTTCAACTCTGCTGCATGCAGTCCCAAAATTGTGGCATGCTCTTCTTCCTTCTGCCGCTGTTGTTTGCTTAACTCCATTTCTGTTGACATGTACAAACCCTCAACCAGGCTTTTGCATTTTCCCAACAAGGTTTGAAGGGCCTCCTGTTTGTTTCCATCGCCTCCTACTCCATTTATCTCCACCCATTCACCCTTCAGCCTAAACTCCATTATTTGCTCCTTCCAATCTACCCACATTTTCCCCAAAGATGCCAACCATTTGATGCCAAGCACCACATCCACACCTTCTAAATCAAATAAGACTGTGTCAATGGCAAATTTGATGTCTCCCACCTCCAAAGGAACCTTGGAACACCTCCCTTGGGCTCGTGTTTGATACCCATCACCCATCCTAATACTCATGGGTTTAGTCTCCTCTACTGGCCACCCCAAGGCTTGCACTAATTTCTTAGAAATGAAATTGTGCGTGGCTCCACTGTCAACCAACAACAACACAGGCACTCCTTGAATTCTAGCCTGAATTTTCATGGTTTGAGGCTTCCATTTCCGTTGCTCACCATCATTACTCATATACATCATACTGAACTCACCTTCAGTTTCTGCTTCCTTCTCCTCCTCGGCAGCAATCACCTGGACTTCCATCTCTTCGTCATCTTCTTCTTCCGAAATCATCACCCTGAGTTGCCTATCAGGGCATTGATGGCGTGGATGAAAATTTCCCCCACACTTATAGCAAAGTCCCTTCCTTTTTCGCTCCAAGAGCTCCTGGTACGATAAATGTCGCACCCCCCGGTCCCGAAATCCTTCTCGCCGGCGTTCCTGTGAAGAATCGCCCTTGGAATCGGGCTTGTTTTCATTTTTCGCCACTGACCCATTTCCTCCTTCTCGGGCCGATTTTCCTTGCAGTCCTTCAATACCCGGCCCACGACCCAAGCCTTGATAACCATGGTTTGGGTTCGACCCGCTGCGAACAAACAAACCGGGTTTTGACCCCCCTGTTTGGCCCGCTATACGATTTCCGCCCCAACTATTCTTCTTCTCCTGCAATTCCAATTCCACCGCCCTCGCCAAATTCAGCAAACGCGATCGACTCAGTGGTCCCAACATCTGCATGCTTCGCACCTTCCCCTTGATTCCTTCCTTCAACCCATGAACGAAATACCCCAAATATTGACTATCAGGCAGTCGTGGAACTTGAGCAGTTAATTTCTCAAAATCCCGAATGTAATCATCCACACTTCCCTCCTGTTGTAATGATGCCAACTGTTCGAAAATATTCCCCTCACCAATTCCACCATACCTTTCGATCAGTTCTTTCTTGAATGATTCCCATGTCAGATCCAGTTGTTCATCGCTCAGAGATTTGAAGAAATGGATTGTTGATCCCTCCATACATAATTGTGCCAAACGCACCTTAATTTCTTTACTCGTTCCTCGTACTTGAAAATACACTTCTGCCCGTGCAATCCACCCCGCTGGGTCCTCTCCATCGAACATTGGCAATTCCACCTTTTTAACAGACCGGTGAAATTCATCAAGTGAATCATTCTGCAATTTTGAGTGACCCACGCCCTCGTCCACCATGCTCTTAGTCAGCATAGAAATCAAGCGTTCCTGATTCTCATCGGCCTTCTGTTGCATGGTTTCAAGTGTCAACTTTAGCCCAGCAACTTCTTCCTCCAAAGCCGACACCTTCTCATCCATCTTCTTTGGTGGCATTTGTTACGTCTCTCCTCACAAAGTATGGCAGGTCGGACCAATGTTAGGAAACCAGAACTCTCACACAAGGAATTAAACAGTAACAGAGAGAAATAGAGAGAATTGGGATGACTATTATTGGAATAATAAAGCAAATACAGTAAGGATAGGTTCCCTAACTGCCATAGAGCATAATGCTCCTTCAGAGTGGTTGCACTCTGCCCATAACTGAAATTACAATTTCCCTAGATACCTCTCCCTTACCCTACTACACGAAATATAACCCCTATGGCAAAGCAGTTACACTTCTAACAGTTACACATACACAGTTACACATAGTTACACATACAGCAGTTATATTCAATTTCCTAACTCCCCTTTCCCACTCACTTGTCTATTCCTTCTAACATAAACTTTCCAAACCTTAGGATCCCCATTTCTATCATAAAGTCATTGCAAAATTAATATAAGAACACAAATCTTAAATCAATATAGAGAATTAATGTTTTAAAAGTTAGCATGATTCATTGTAGGTATAACTAAATGCTATACCTTATCTAATTACAGAAGTATTCCTATCTGTATTGGTATGAAAGTTAGAAGGAAAAACTTGTAAAATGAAGCTAGGAGTATCCAAAAAATATCCATGAAGTGTCCAACACTAATACATGTCTAGTATGAGTGTAGCTACTATTTTGAAGTGTCTGTACTTCCTTGTTGTGCACCCTCTAGAACTTGCTATTATAAAGAAAAATTTATTCTTTCTAACTTGCTACTTTTAATTTTAAGTGCACACCGGAAATAAGTATAAGAGACCATTCAAACGATTTCTTCTCTTCAATAGTTTCCACTTTCCAGACTGAAATTATATCTGTATTGAAGAATTTACTCGACCACCGTGTGAGGCTCTCAGTTTGAAGGAGTCAGTGGTGGCACTATAATCTTGTGAGGCTGAATATATTGCAGCCTCAATGGGAACTTGTGAAGCCTTGTGGCTTGAGACCTTGATGTCAAAAATGAAGATTAGAAGAGAAGAGCCTATGAAGATGTTAATAGACAATAAGTCAGCTATAAGCTTGGCTAAACACCCTGTTGCTCATGGAAGGAGCAAGCACATTGAGACAAGATTCCACTTTCTCAGTGATCAAGTCAGTAAAGGGAAGCTAGAGTAGAAATATTGCAGTAGTGATGAGGTAGTGGCTGATATTTTGACAAAGCCTCTTAAGGCTGATATTTTGACAAAGCCTCTTGAGGCCGACTGATTATTAGAGACATGATAGGGGTGCAGTCTATAGCTAATCTGAATTAAGGGGAAGTGTTGCAGATAATTCAGTTAGTTAGTTAGTGGTTATATGTTAGTTAGTTAGCGGTTGTTAACTAACTACTTGTAATTGTGTACTATAAATAGTAGTGTTGTATATGTGATAATCAGATGTGAGAAATAATTCTATTCAGTACCCATCTCTCTAATTCTGTTCTCTCTCTCCCTCCCTCCCCCCCCCCCTATCTTCTTTGTTCTTGTGTGAGTGATATTATTCATTGTGTGAGTGTTCTAACAATGTTAAGTTCAAGAAAACATTTCATGTGTATATGCTGGAAATGAAGGATCACTAATCACGCTGAGTTGATAAAAACAAAGCACAATTATCAGCATAAACATGCAGTAAAGAAGTCCTGTCATCAATTTGCAGAATCTTCTTCTAGCATTATTTAATCTTCCCAACAATCAATGACATAGAATTATTTACTTATGCAGCATACTACCTACCTACTCTATTCACTAAATACCAGTAATAGCATCTTGCAAATTCATACATCATTTTCTCCTACATATACCAAGTTCATTCAAGTAAGCCATTATATTAACAAACAGAAGCAAGATCTTCATCCAAACCATTTGATTGGTCAAAATCAATTTTTAGCAAACGTTAAATTCAATTTTAGAAAGATATAACTGACAGAACCTTGAGAAAAAACATTTAACCTGTGAAGCCCATGTAGGAACACGCATACAAACTTCGAACACACTAGATCCACAGGCTACCGAGGCTGATCTTCGAGGCTCATAGGAAGGTAAGTTGTTCTGTTCATGATTAGGAATTGCCTGGACAAGTTGACTCTTCTCGATGAGCTCTTTTTTAATATGATTCTCCAAAAGCTGAGGATATACTCAAAAAGAAAGGAGGAGAAAAAAGGGTACTCAGTAAAAAGTTAAAAGAGCACACATGTGAAAAGTCTAACACCAACAATACAATTTACCGTGCCTGATCATTAAAACAAGTGTCCGCACTACCGGACACCAAAAGCGATATATGAGCAGAACTACATGTGGATATATCACAACGCATGGTCACCACACCACGTGAGAATGTTCCTGCCTGGAGAGGTGGTGGTGAAGCACTATAAAATTTACAACAGTAACAGAAATTAACAAACAAAAGAAGATTCTAACCACACAAAAAAACTCCATAACAGATCTGAACTAAAAGATTAAAACTCCTAACAATAAGGGTACGCGTGGATGGGTTTGACCCGGTCAACCAAAAATCAATCATCCATGATCCATTGAATACTAAAATGCTGTGGGAAAACACATGTATCAAGTCTCAACCATCAAATACCTTGTCCGGTTTTGAAGTTTACATCCACGTATCTGCAGAAAAGCCAGAGTGAAAAAAGATAAATATACATGAGTAATTTAAAAAGATTCAATGAAAGACTAAAATACAGTCATTAAAATACGAGGGAAGAGACCAGTTTTTTATTATTCCTGTGATTTAAAGAAATTCCAATTGCATCTTTCAGCACATAAACTTGGCAACCTTGATTTTGTATGATAGTTACTTTGGGTTTGTTAATGGTGAAACAAACTTGATCCCAATTAAGACAAGAATGGTGGTGGAACTTGTTCTGAACGGATCCATGCATATGCCTCAAGTAATATGTTGATTACATGGTCTCAGCATGGTGAAAAATGTAATAAGACATCGCTTTACATTTCGGACAAAACTATCTTCGCAAATGAATTCAATTTGACACTTTTGATTAAGGAAAAGCATGCAGAAATTCACGACAAACTAGCCTAGAACAATTACTACAAATTGTTTAAAGTGCTACATACAACAAGTTATCTGGGAAATTGCAATTTTGTACGGAAAAGAAAGGGATGATCTAGCACCCAAAGAGCAATAACAGATAAACCAAGAACTGTAAACAAACATATGCAACAAACTTACTTCTGTCCATAAGAGAGCACCGAGTCCATCCTCTAATGACCCTAATAAACAAGCATCCTATTTAAGAGGAAAGAGAGATGAAATGGAATCAGTTTATGACAGATAGGTCTCAATGTAAGAACTATTAGCAGTAACAAACTTATTGAAAACTAATTAACTGAGCTATACAGGCCTACCAATGTGCAGGGAACTCCACAAACAAGAAATCTCATGTTCACATCATCATCATATATCTTTACAGCAGGAACAGTCTCGGGTGAACCTTCTTCTTCCTGCATGTCTGCTTCACCTGGACTAACTTCAATGTTAGGAGGTTCACCAAGAATTTGTGGTCCGAGCTTACCACCACCCTTCCTACTGTTATGAGGTAAGACATTGTTTTGTACGCAATATAGTCTAAAAGATGCCAGAGCAAGTTGGAAAGCATCCCATGTATGACTGGACGTACTGCAATGCATAATATCGATTATCAAAAACCAAAAAATATTTGAGAAACAGGCATGTTATAGGCTTATAGCGATTAATTTTAACCAATCCTTACATAAATACAAGAAACCTATAAAACTGCATCCAATTGCCCACACCTGTCACATGCAATACATAGACCAAAATACTGAAATTCTGAAACATTTTTGGCTGATTCTAGCGTGTTCCCCCTTAAAAGAGGTACACCGGTGTTCCCTTACAGATAACCTTCAAATTATAATAAAAAATCACGGATGGTTGTGATTAAGAATTAGTAAGATAAATCTATACCACTCATATTTTTAAATAATAAATCAACGGTTACCCTTTTTAATGGGGTACACCTTAGATTGGGCTAACATTTTCTTGTCACTAGACCTCTCATGCCATGGCTTCATTGGTAGGAGCTGAAGTTAATTAAAGGGAAGTGTGGTGACAGTCATGCATCCAATTGCTATCCACAAAATAGGAGAAAGCGCAACTAGAAACGGTTGGTATTTAAAAAGCATAACAACCAAGATGGTAGATGAGTATACCTCTGTGCCACTGAGAAAAAAGCTTGATGAAAATGTGAAGCTGCGTGCTTAGAAAAATCATTTTTCCAGTAGATAGTGTAAGGAACTCCCTGCCAAACAAAACACCTCAGTTTAATTACTTGTCATTAGTTAAGGAACCTAAAAATCCATATCATGCAGTGACACATCTTTTATGTCCTCATTAAGTACCCTAGTTTACCATCATATCATTGGTTACTCTAAAGTAAGCAGCACATCTTAGATTTCATATCTAATTTTAAAACAAAAACAAATTATAGATTGCCTGTGATCAATGTGACCTTAGAACGGAGTGCCTCTGCCAATTTTTCTCCCTTAGGAGTTTCCAAATAAACCTGCAAAAACATCATAAAGTAGGTTGGATGGACATCAAACATCATATTATCCATGTCAAACAATCAAGGAAGAAAATTAACCAGAAAACACTCACAGTATCAGGTAATTTGGAAGAAAATAATCCACATAAGGCTTCTGGGGTAGACAGGTCAAAATCTTCCCATACAAGAGACCCAATTTCTCCCCTATCTTCTAGCTGCTGGCCTTGCAGGTAAACAAAATCCGGCTGCAGTTGTTCTAGAACTCGACCGAGTTCATCAGCACTAGGTTTGGTCAATACTTTCACCTGAAAAAGGTTAAAATTGCACTTCAGATGGAAACTTCTCTTAAAGCCAATAAAAAACAGAACAAAAATTTACACAAATAGAAACTCAATAGTGTTAACCTCAAGGCGCCCAGAGGAAGAAAGCTCTGGAAAGGGGTATGAGGATTGTTCCTCAGAAGCAGCAGCAGCATCCTGCTTCTGCTTTTGTTTACCGTCACGTGATTTACCACTCAGGACAGCAAGGAGACTACAATGCCTTGAAGGACCCTGAAAATGGAACATCATGTATGCATGACAGACCCAAACTTCTCCAAATATATGTATCAGAAAAAAAGACAGTAACACTACCACCACTTCTCACAACTAAAATAACACTAATACGATAGCTCTTCTTCTCCCCATCCCAATGCCCTCTTACGACACTGCTGTTATCAAAATCCAAACTCAGAGAACACCAAAACAACTCCCCCAATATTACAAATCCACCCAGAAAGAGCCCAATAATCAAAGTTTTGCCCTTTGTCCCTCAGAAAACACAGAAATTGGGAAAAACAACAGAAACAACGAGATTGAAGAAAAGGGTGCGACCCAGATCAAAGTGAAGGGAGAATCAGCGACCCAATTGGTCAAAACAAGGTAAAATCCACCGCTTGTGAAAGAAATCAGAAGGAAAAATCAAAGCCCCAAATCGAAGCAGTGCCGAAAAAGCCTAGAAACAAAGCAAATTGAAGAAACCCTAAGGTATGACCAAACATTAGAACAAACAAATAAACCTCCTAAATCGTTCTATCATCCACCAAACCAAAAACCCATTTATTATAATTTAAAAAAAAATAATAGTATCAAATAATAATAAACGTATATTAAATTAAACGGAGAAAAGAAAATCCCGGAGACCCTTTTTGGCACAGTCCCAAACACATTCTAAGTCTTGAAACCACAACCGATTGGGCCAGTCAAAGTAAACCAATAACCGAACAAATACACACAATGTTACAATTACATTACAATATACAAACAATAAAAAACCCCTCCCCAAGATGTTGTTATTGTGATTGTGATAGACCGTACGTACGATTGTGATTTCAATTGACCTTTTAACGAGGATGAAAAATGATAAAGTTTTTTGTTGTTATAATTATTATAAAATAAAAGGAATAATAGGATTAGGAAATCTCTTTCACACATGATTCGATAACTTTTGAAAACAAAGGATAGAGATGATGATGGCCACGACATTCGGATATTATAATTACTTGAACCAAAAACCGAACAACTCCAACATCAACGTGCTTTTATTTTACCCTTTGTTTCTATATATCTCTTTTTCTCAGTGCCTTTTCTTGCTCTGCTCTGCTCTGCTCGTGTAGCCCACTACTCTAACTAGGTTAGGTACTGAGTTTGCTCTTTATTGTTTTTTTTTTTTTGTTAATTCTTGCACTGTTGGGTTGGGTTGGGTGGGTGCCATAAGAATCACTCAGACACGACAAAATAATACTAGTTGAGAACGTAATGGGATGGGAAGGTGATTTGGTTAGATTGCAGTGTGGAGGCTTGATTAAACTATAAACTAAATGGTTGAACGATTTGCAGTTAAATGGTTGGTTGAACCAAGTTGGGTTGGGTAGTTGTAGTATTAGCGTATTACAGTCCCGTGATAACGACCTATATATATATATATATATATATATATATATATATTCTTTTATCTTCACTGACAATTCTGAATTAAGAAGTCGGAACGCATGACATGACCACGAGGTAGTCACCTAACGACGTTGTTATTGTTGGATTTGACTCTTGTAGGTGGATGTTTCTATCTGGCGTGTGACAGGGAATCATGTAATCTACGATGGATCGATATTTGAAAATAGTTCAAAATTCTAACGATGATCGACATTGTCCTTCGTAAGTAGAAGTTTACAGTTCTCTACGTTCACACAATTGAGACGGTGACCTAATTGGTGTCGGTTCGGCAAAAAGACAAGGAAAAACAAATATAAGTGCCTCAAAACTCAGCATATTTGTTTTTCGTTGTTTTTTGTAAAACCGGCACCAATTAAATCATCATCTCAAATGCGTGGACATAGAGGACCGTAAGTTTCTATGTACGTGAGGTAGTGTCATTCGTCGTTAGAGTTATGAGTTATTTTCAATCATCGGTCCACGGTAGACCACATGATTCACTATCCCACACTAGAAGCTGATGTTTTCACATTATGTTGTTTTGGTTTCACTTTTCAATTTTTTATCTCACTCTTTCCTTAAAATTATGTGAGATCAGTCGTCGTTGGAGTTATGAGCTATTTTTAATCATCAGTCCATTATAGACCATATGATTCACTATCCCACACTAGAAGTCGCTGTTTTTTGCATGATTCCTTAAAATTATTAGGACCCGTTTCTCACTTTTTCCGTTAATTAATTTGTATTAGGACTTATCAACCCATCTCTTTCCTCAATTCTCACAAGTGAGAGATGATGAAGTAATTAAGGGTATATTGATAACAAAATAATTAATGTAATAGAAAATTTGGAAAGGATCTTATAAAATAGGACACACAAATTTCTCAAAAGGTTCTTATATTAAGGGAGAGAGGGAGTACGTAACCTCAAGGGGTTGGTCTAGCGAAGCTGACAGGGTCTCATATCTGACAGGTTGCAGGTTCGAATTCCTACAAGTCCTCTTGGGTTGAGGTAAATGTAAATTCCTATGAAAGTGCTCTCAGAATCCGGGGGTATTCCCTGCCATGGACTGGGGCACCATCATCTCACCCTAAATTTTTTTGAATAAAAAATGGACCATCTTAAAGACGATCCAAAGGTGAACCCCACTATGTTAACCGGTCATCGTAGGTATTCCCATTTTTTGTCTTCCATTGTCGATCTTCGTTAAGATCTTTACCGAAAAGACCATCACTCTTGAGGTCGACAGTTCTGACCCATTAACAATGTCAAGGTCAAGATCCAGGACATAATAGAGATTCCCTCGAACCAGCAACATCTCATCTTTGTTGAAAACAACTTGAGGATGGTCGCATCCTCACCGACTACAACATCCAGAAGGAATCAACCCTTCACCTCGTCCTTCCTCTTCACGACTGCATGCAGATTTTCACCCAAACCATCACCGGTTCAGCGGGTCTTTCGTTCCCACTTCATTTACAAATCCATCTCTAAACCCTTTATACATATGTTCTTTCACTTCTTTCGTGAACCCTTGCAAGAAAAATTGTACGGGGGCGTGAGACAAAGTAACTCGGGAAAAGGGTCGTCAAGATTAGACTCCCTCATAACAGGATGAGAGTTTGGCTTGGCACTTACTACACCACTGATGGCGCTAAATATGCTTAAGATCGTGTCGCTGACATGTTTCATGGAGAATATGTGCATTTGAATATCCCAGATCTGAAAGACCCAGTGAGTTGTGTTTTAGACGGATCTAAAACAACACATAAGGGGAAGGCTGCTTATGTTGAAACTAGCACCTGTGTGGCTGCATCTAATAGAGCAATTTTTTTTAAAATTTATTACTTTTTAAAGAGATGCTTGTTGTAGCCGGTTGGCTTACCTAGTCCAACCTTGGACCAAGTTCATATTAGGAGCACCTGTTTTGTTTTGTTTTGTTTTATTTTGTTTTTATTTGTTTATCAAACGCTATTGTAAAGTGAATGTCGGGTGCACTAAGAGTATAGTTGTGTTCACGCTACAAAGAGAAACTCTAAGCTCAAAAGCTTAATGCACATTCAAACCTTTGTATTACTCGTGATTTTGGATAAAATAGTACACATGTCTTGCAACATTAACCGAACCCCTTATATAGCCCTTTTAAGGCCCTCCCTTAACTACTTAAACATGTCTGAGTCCACATTCTCCCCTCTACGTCGTGCCTTCATGGCCCCATATGCTTTAGCTCATGGTTTCATGCTTGCCGCGCCTTTGCGTTGTGGGTGGTTGGTTCTGGTTAGCAGTTACCTGGTGGAAAGAAAAATAATGTGTTTCTCAGCACCTCCAACGAGAGGTTCATAGAGCGTTCTTCTTACACTACAAGAAAAAGCGGGCAAATCGACAGCCTATTACTGACAGTCAGCATCTATCGCCAAAAAACTGCTTTTTCCGACGGCTTTAGCTGTCGATAATTGTAACCCATCGTATAGCATACGATGGGTTACAATTACTGACGGCTAAAGCCGTCAGAAAAAGCGGCTTTTTGGCGACGGATGCTGACCGTCGATAATATGTCGTCCGTATGCCCAAGACAACGTTTTAGGTTCCCGCTGGTTTTTCAAATACCGACGGGCAAGGCCGTCGATATTTGAAATGTGGACGTCGGTAACGTCGTGTAGTGTGTCGATGGGCTTGAGTCGTCGGTAAGTAAAGAGGTGGTCATCATTATGTTTCGCTATGAAGCAGAATGCAACCTTTTCCCCCTTCACTGTTTACAAACCTCTGTACTCTCTCATCTCTTTCTCTCTCTGTGGAACGCGTTTCCGGCCACCACACCACCGCCACCGTCCCTGTCCTTGTCTCTCTCTGACCGTCTCGCCCACCGTCCCTGTCTATCTCTCTCTGTCTATCGCGACAGCGACCACTACCATCCCTTCTCCTTCTCCTTTTGTCCGTCACGGCCACCATCACCCCAACTCCCTTTTGTCCGACGTGACTCACCAATCGGCATCGCCGACGCAGTGATCGCACCACACAAGTGCTCCGCCGCACACACAGCTCTGTCGCGCACAGCTCCGCCTCTGCCTCACCTTCCTCCAGTTCGCTGCACCACATAGCTTCGCCTCTTCCTTCCTCCAATTCGCCGCACGCCACAGTCTTCTCTTCTGCAAGTATGGATTAATTTTTTTTTGTTGCTCTGCAACACCTATCCTTTGTTTGTGGGTATTGACTTTGGGGTTGTTGTTTCCCCAAGTTTTATTATTTTTTGGCATTGCTTTGCTTAGAAAGTTGTAATAGATACTAGTTGAAAGTAAAAGGTGACAAACTAGTGTTGCTTGAGTGCAAGAGTGCATGAATAATTTTGTTTTACTGCATAATTTGTCATCTTGCGGCTTTGAGTCAAAATTGTGAGCTCAAAATTGAACTTAAGAAGAGGTCTTTGTAGTGAAGCAATGATTTGGCTAATTGGAGCCTAAGTAATTGGCTAAAGGGGTTGAATATTGGCACATCAAGTATCTATATGCTGTTTTTGGGGTACGTGTACTTTCTGCAAAACTACTATAATATCTCGATGTTAAAATGTTTTCAAATGCTAAACTCAAGATCAAAGTTATTAAAAATTGGCCATGGTGGTGCCATGGCAGAAGGCGCTGGCGGATTCTGAGCAAACCGCAAGAAATGAGGCACTGGCGTGGCGGATTCTGCATGGTGACTCATGGCGTTCGCCTCGTGTGTGGCGGCCATGGTAGATGGCACCCGCAATGCGGAAATCCGGTCCAAAATGGTAAACCCGTGCGTGTTTGGCTTGATACCCGACTCATGACCCGGCCCGGTTCGCTTAAATTAAAACAAAACCCTAAATTTGAAACTACCTAATTCTCTCTCACGCGTCGCTTCAGTCTTCTTCTCTTTCGAGTTTCGCCTTCAGTCTTCTTCTCTTTCGCATTGCAGCTTCAGTCTTCTTCTCTCTCGTATCGCAGCTTCAGTCTTCCCAAGTCCCGATCCTGTGCTCGTTGCGCCGTCCAACCTCGCCTCGCCGCGCCAATCTCTGGCGAACGGTGAACACTGGCTCTCAGTTTTTCTTGTTTTTACTTTCTCTGTTTGTTTCTTTCTCTTTCTCTGTTTGTTCTTTTTTTTTCTTTCTCCACGATTTTTTATTCTTTTTAGTTTTAATTTTTTTTCATTTTAAATTTTTTTCATTCTGTTTTAATTTCTTTTAGCTCTCTGTTTTTTATTTCTCTGTTCGTTTTTTTTCTTTTCTGTCTCTGTTTTTTTAAAATGATATTGAAAATAGATGACATTGAAAATGATTATGTTGGGGTTGAGGAAGAGGACTAGGCAGTTACTTGATGTTTGATGTCTTGAACTTATGTTTCATTTTGTTGTTATTTTGATATTTGATGTCTTGAACTTAATGTTTATGGTCTTGGATTTGGTATTTTTGGTTATGAACTTATGATATTTACTATCAATTTAGTTCAATTGAAGCCTTATATTTTAGTTATGTGGCATTTTTTCTGCACTATATCTGTTATTCTGTAATTTTTTATTTATATTTACATATTTATTTATATATATATATATATATATATATATATATTGTATTTTATTGGCATCCGCCATTTCCCGCAACGCCATCCGCCATTTTACATGGCGGATTTTTGGCTGTCTACCATGGACTGCCATCCGCTATTGATAACATTGCTCAAGATTAAATTGCTAGGGCATGAGTTAGACACATTGAACATAAGATAAGAGCAAGTGATTCTTGAATTTCGGCTCAACAAGTTTTAAATACATAACTGAACCTTGTTACAAAATTTGGAGAGAAACCAATATAGTTTGCTAGTTTTGGATAGCCTAGACCCTAACTGTTAACTAGGTGAGGGTGTGTGAGCATAGTTTGCAATTTAACCAAGTGTTGCACTATAACTAGTTGTTAACTGCATAACTGAGTTCATAAGCCAGTATTAGACTTATCAAAATTTGCAGACTTCTTGATAAATCATCGCTTGAGTGCAGCCTTTGCAAATTGAATCAATAATAGAGATATATGATAGATTGGAGCCTAGGGAAGAGTTTTCTGCATAACAGAATTTTACTGCTGCATAATGACACTTTAACACCTTATTTAGGATGATTTAATATGTAGGGTAACATGCCTAAGTAGTGTTATCAAGGGCTTATCACATACTAGTACATTTTGGCCACTATAGGCTACTAATTCTAAGTGAAAAGAAAAATAGCTTAGTGATTTTTGTGCATGTGATACCTTATGAGTTTCAGTGTTTTAAATTATATGAAACATACTTGGTTTCATTGTGACACAATGACATGGAATTTTTTTTATTTCTTTATTTCTTTCGTTAGCTTCTGGTGGCTTTTGCAAAATTTATTGTGTGTTTTTATATATATTTGGGTCTAATATTCTTACTTGACATGGTTATATCTATTAGTCATCTTTTTCTACACTTGGTTTATTGGTTTATAGGTCTGATACACTACTAGAAAAATGAGATTACTATTCTTTGTATAAGTTAGTTGTTGAAAAATGAGATTATTGTTGATTGGGCATTTTTATGAATTTGACTTGTTAGTTGTTGGCATCACACTTCACCGCGCCACCACAGCTGCCACCACCGCCCGTGCCTCTACCACTACTCTGCGATCGAGGTTGGTTCGTTATAAGTTTTTTTTGTCTGAGTAATTTTGTATGATTAGGAACCGTAGTTTAATTGAAATTTTGTATGATTAAATACCGTATTAGATACCGTAGTTTAGTTGAAATTTTGTATGATTAGGGATTGTAATTATGATTAGAGACTGTATGATTTGTGACTATTATGTAATTTTGTATATTTGTGAATGTAATTGTAATTAGAGACTGTATGATTAGGGATTGTAATTATAATTAGAGACTGTATGACCGTGATTGTTGTTGAATTGAAAAATCAATGTTGAAATTGACTGATGAAGGGTATGTGAATAATGTTATGACTATATGAGATACCTTGTCTGGTTGAGCTTTGGATAAATGTGAATTACTTTTGTTTTGCAAAATTGAGGAATGATATAAATTGTCGTAGCCGTAATATTTCCGTGCTGAAATCTTGGGGAAGATGAGTACCCAAGTTATATAGTTTTCTAGGAACCTTGATTTTGTCAAAACTTGATCATAACGTGTATAACGAACTAAAAGAAACTTAGGATTAGTTATGAATGTGTTTATAGCGTGGTATCGGAGGGTACAATCCCCTAGACATCAGCATGCCATGAAAAGGGCAAGGAGTACCGGAGGACGATTTGCAAAGAAAAGTGATGTTGAAGCCTTAAACAACTTAGGCCTGGCAGAGAAAAACTAATATTAAATTTTATTAAACATATTTTAATTAGTTTATTGTTTTATTTCTATGCTTATTATTAGTATCGGAGATAAGCCTTAGCTTCTCGTTTGAGGTTCAATATATTATTGAGTCCTTTAGGGTACCACGTGTTCATTGTATATTGAACCTTGAATTGTCCAAATGGGACAATTTAGGAAAAAACTTTTTCTTTACTCGTATAATAGTTATTGCTTAATTCTCGTATCTTTATATTTGATGAAATTTCGGTTCGATTCATTTCCTTTTGTTCTCTGGGTGCATACTTGATCGCGGTATTCATAACTGCGATCATTTAGTGTACTCAGAGACTAATGGGAAATGCTGCCGAAATTTTGTCAAGTATAAGAGATGAGAATTATGAGAATTAAGGAAAGACTATTATACGAGTTCTGAAAAAGTTTTTTCTTGAATGGGATAGGGTCATACCATTTAATAAAAGAGAGCGGTTCTAAGAACATCATGCTGCTGAAATTGTCATTTTTTTAACATGCAGAAGATGGAATTTTTTCCTTCGAGTCGTAGTTGGGTACGATAGGTTGTATCTGGGGAGAAGGGGTTTGAAACAATTATTTTGCGATGGGGTTGATCACTTTGTCCAAGCCGCAACAGCACATGAAGATTTCATAACTAATGGAGGGATTAGATATCTATGCCTTAATTGCGATTGCAAAAGGATTAAGAGCCTAGGTGAGGTCATGCATGTCATGCATCACCAGTATTCAGTTGGATTTAGGCCTAATTACTGGATTTGGACTAGACATGGTGAAGAGTTGCCTCGGGTTGATTTAGGGGTTGGTGATAATTACACAGGTGCTTCAAGCAATTGCGTAGATACATGATATGGTGAGCAGATTGAATTGATGCAAGATATGGTTTGTGATGCCTTGGGGGTCAACGTATCATTCGAGGAGCAACAATATGATGACACAGATGAACTTTCAAATGAGACAGCACAAAAATTTTATAATCTCTAGTTAGAAACAAATAAGCCGTTGTTTGAAGAGTCTGCAGACTCTAAATTATCAATGTGTGTGAGGCTTTTAGCTCTTAAGTCCAACTGTGGTGCTACCGATATGTGCTTGGATCTCGTAACGAAAATGATGTTGGACTCGTCACCTATCAGAGATGGTTTGCCAAAAAGTTATTACGAGGCAAAAAGCTTAGTGTCTAAGTTGGGGTTGGAATCTAAAAGGATTGATTGTCGTGTAAAAGGGTGTATGTTATATTACGACAATGAATTCGGTAAAAACGATGGTGCGTTGGTTGAATGCAGATTTTGTAGTGAGCCAAGGTATATTTCACACACTGATAATGGGAAGGGTAGACAAAAACCAATTCCAGTGAAGGCAATGTTTTATTTGCCAATTATTCCAAGGCTGTAGAGAATGTTTGCATCAACACAGACTGCAGGCAAAATGATGTGGCACTATAAGAATAGAAGCACTTCAGGTATGTTGCGCCACCCATATGATGGTGAAGCTTGGAAGCACTTTGATCGTGTGCATCCCGATTTTGCAGCAGATCCATGTAATGTACGACTTGGCTTATGCTCTAATGGTTTTACCACGTATGTTCAATCCACGGCGAAACCTTATTCTTGCTGGCCAGTTATTGTTACCCCATACAATCTTCCTCCCGAAATGTGCATATCTAAGCCTTATATGTTCTTGACCTGTATTATACCAGGTCCAAATAATCTAAAAAATGGTATTGACATCTATTTACAGCCTCTCATTGACGATCTCCAAAGGTTGTGGAATGGTATTTTGACCTATGATATTGCACGAAAGAAGAATTTTACAATGATGTTAGCTCTGATGTTGACCATTAATGACTTCCCTACATATGGCATGTTGTCAGGTTAGAGTACTCATGGTAAAATGGCATATCCGCATTCCATGGAGCATACAAAAGCCTTTACCTTGAAATTCGGGGGGAAGAGTTCTTGGTTTGACTCACATCGCAAGTTTTTATCAGGTGATCATCCATTTAGACGGATTAAGAATGTCTTCAAGAAAGGGAAAGTTGAATTAGATGGCCCGCCCCAAGATTGACATCAGAACAGATTTGGAGCAGAGTTATGGAACTGCCAAAAATCATAAATTATGGTGAATTGGATCGATTTGAAAGACATGGATAATGGCATAATTGGATAAAAAGAAGTATTTTTTGGGATTTGCAATATTGGAAAGATAATTTATTAAGACACAACCTTGATATTATGCATATTGAGAAGAATTTTTTTGACAATATTTTTCTCACAATGATGAATGTCAGAGGAAAAACGAAAGACAATGATAAGGCCAGACTAGACTTACCACTTTACTGCAGGCGAAAGAACTTGCATTTGACGACTCGGTCGGATGGGAAAACCATGAAACCTAAAGCTTGTTACTCTTTAACTGTTGAGGAGGTTAAGTCAGTTTGTCGGTGGATAAAAGAACTTCGGATGCCAGACGGTTATTCTTCTAATTTGGCAAGATGTGTCGATGTGAACAAAGAAACCATGATTGGGATGAAAAGCCATGATTGTCATGTATTCATGGAGTGTTTACTTCCTATTGCATTTAGTTCCTTGCCGTCAAATGTTTTAAATCCACTTACTGAACTCAGCCAATTTTTTAAAGATTTGTGCTCTGCAACATTGAGAGATGATGATCTTATAAAAATGGAGCAGAACATACCAGTCATTCTTTGTAAGTTGGAGAGAATATTTCCCCTGCTTTCTTTGATTCTATGAAGCATCTCCCAGTGCATCTTACACATGAAACTAGGCTTGGGGAACCGGTTCAATACAGATGAATGTATTCATTCGAAAGGTAATATAATAAAATATTCTTTAATATAAATATTCATTTGAAGGGTTAAATGTATCAATTTTGAGCAACCTTGTTATTTTATAGATTTATGGGTGACTCAAAACGATCGATGAAAAATAAGGCCAGGGTTGAAGATCTATTTGTGCAAGTTACTTACACCATGAAACAATCCATTTATGTTCCCATTATTTTACGAACTTCATGTTGACACCAACAAATAATAGGGATGAAATAGAAATTGAAAGTGAAAGACACCCGCTAGCCTTATCAGTATTTGGCCTTCCTAGTTGTCATGCTGGAAAGGAGTTGACTCATTGGTTAACGGGAGAAAAGTACAAGTCAACCCACGTTACGTGTTGATCAACTGCACCGAAGTATCACGGTATCTTACGTATGTATCATTTTGACCACTTTAATTTTTTTTTATCCACAACTACTCATGATCATTTGTTTGATAATGACTTGATCAAGTGTATTATGCCCCTTACCCGTGAACTCGAAGGGACAAACAAGGTTGGTGTGTCGCAATAAATCACGTGATTTTTTTTATCCTAAATCATGTGATCTTGTTAACTAAGCCCACAAGCCTAGTTTCATGTGTATTATGGCACAAAATGTAAGACAAGTGTATTATGCCCCTTACCCATGAACTCGAAGGGACAAACAAGGTTGGTGTGTCGCAATAAAAACAAAACTAAGGGGTCGCATTGAAGCAGATGATCCACAGGAAGAAGTGGCTTATCAAGTGGATGAGATGTCTCATGTCAAAGTAGTAAATGAAGTGGAACCCATTTCTCGACTACGTGACAATCCAATCACATATGAAGAGGTAGATAGAGGTGAGGAATTAAATGAAGAAGTGGCATAACCATCAAGATCTGAAGACGATACCGAAGTAGAGTGGGCAGAATGTGCTGAATGAAATTATTTAACTTTTTACAATTAGAGAAATTAATGTCTAACAATATATTTTAATTTGTCAGTTATTTTCAGAACCTATGGTTTATTTTTATGGAATTCATTTTTAATATTGTTATGTTTAAATATAATATTTCATGACTGTTATTATTGAATTGCTCTATAGACATATATGGTGTTAGGATCAGGATCTGACCCCCCAGACCACCCACTGGTGGTAAAGGGAAAGGGAAGGCCATCGCCATCGACCCCTTCGGTCGTCTAAGGCCGAACATTATTAGGCATGACCCTACTGGGTTTTTAACGTTGTCATCTACACAACGTCCGTGTACATCTATGCCTACACAGCCTCCAGCACGTTCGACACCTATGCAGCCTCCGGCATGTTCGGCACCTACACAGCCTCCAACACCTTCTGCACTGATACCCCCTTTGTCTGCCATTTACATGATCCCCAACCTGGGATTCCAGCAGACACATGGCAATTGTAGTTCCCATATTGTGCTTGAGACGGTGCCCGATGCTCATCAGTTTGAGCATGAGTATAGTACGGGCCATACACCTGATCAGACCGAGGTTGAGCAGGACGAGGATGAGCAGCTGAAGGTTGAGAAGCAGTTGGTTGAGCAAGAGGTTGAGGATCTTGATATACCGCATGATAGTTGAGTTATTATTAGCCCGGCTGGTAAAGGGTAAGTATTTATATTTTTTGTCGAGTTATTAATAATTTACATGTATATATATATATATATATATATATATATTGTTTTACATGTTTTTATTGTTCAAGTTTCTTCCCTCAAAGCTAACTGCGAAGGTTATCACAGCAACAATTGAGGAGAACACCTGGGGGACGATGAAGGAGAAGGAGCGGGAGCATATGTTCAAATCTTTCGGAGTAAGTTGCAATTTTTATTTTATTGCATATTATTTTTTTATTTCATAAATCTCAATTATGTTTAATAATGTCTTATATTGATACAGGAGAGATGTGCTTGGAGGGAAGAGGAAGAGGAGCGGATTGAGAAGAACTTTCATATGAAGGCCTCCCACCGCCTCTCTGATATTCTTAGAGATGCCCGCCTCATGAGACAGCCCCATTGGATAGGGGATCATATTTGGCAGAGGCTGACAGAGCACTGGAGCTTCCCCTGAGTACAAATGATCCGCGAGAAGGCCAAGAAAAACAGAGCCTCTAAGAAAGGTGGGAGCTTGCACACCGGTGGTTCCATTAGTCAGGTGCAACACGCAGCTCGACTTGTACGTGTTATATTATTATTATTATTATTATTATTATTATTATTATTATTATTATTATTATTATTATTTATTAATTAATTACATTCGAAGAGGTTGGGTAGAGAGGTACAGTTGCACGAGCTCCATCGTGCAACTCATAGTAGGAGGAGTACTAGTGATTTCGTTGATGATCGATCGAGGCGAACCCAGATAATTATAAAATAGAATGAATATTTTATAAATAATGTTTATATTGTTTTCTTACAAAAAAATTTTTTGACTTATTTATTTATGCATGATAGGAGGAGTTTAAGGCGAGGATGTCTCAGATTAGATCTCAGACATCATCATGTTCCCCATCTCAAAGCCCTGAGGATCCATCTGCATCGCTCAGGATTTGGGCAAATGTTGTTGGCGGTAAGAAGAAGGGTCGCCTATATGGTGCTAAAGACCTTGCCAGCAACTACAGGAAAGGGACCAGCCGCCTCCACATCGGAGAATCATCGAGTAGTGGTGCCAATCGTCACTCTACCGCGGATGATCAGGAGTTGGCCGAGGTGAGGCGGAGACTGGCCGCTTCCGAGGAAGAGACTCGTCAGACGAACGCAATTTTGGCTCAGCTACTGGAGCGACAAAAACAGATGTACTAGATGCTCGCTCGCCAGTAGCCTCAGCCTCATCATCAGCCGCTTCCTCTGCCACCACCACCTCTACCTCTGCCTCCTGGTACTAATGATGTCGATGACGTGGATAGTTTAGAGCATCTCGTGCATGATCAGGACTACTAGGATTATTAGTGATGTTTTGACTTTTTTTTTTGTATTTTGATATTATTCTTCGGATATTTTTTTAATTTATATTATGTTTCTTTTTTACTTTGCTTTTTGTTTACGTTATCATATTTCTTAATATGGAATAAATAAATAAATAAATAACTAAATAATAAATAAAAACATAATTTCAATCATTAAATAACTAAATTATTAATTAATTAATTAATTAAAAAATAAAAAAAACATAACAATACCGATAGCCTAACCCGTCGCTAGCGACCGTCCCCTGATATCAATGGTTTTGTCCGTCAAAAATTACCGACGGTCTTGTCCGTCGAAACTTACCGACGACCTTTGACTGACGGCTTATGCCCGTCGGTAATACCGACGACTACAGTAAAACTCGTTGGTAATTGTTTCCGACGACCGTTAGCCGTTGATTGGCCGTCGATAAATCCACTGTTCCGACGACTTTTTGCCGTTCTGGTTGTCGGTAAGGCCACGTTTTCTTATAGTGTTAATCTTATGAACCTGTTCTTCTCTTATTCACTATTGGAGTGCTCCAGGTGGCTGGCAACTTGGAAAACCAGTTCGTTCACAAGCAACGTGTCCTTATATATAAAATACAATTTTTAATAACAAAAGGCGTCAAAATGAACCGAGAAAATAACCACCAATCGCACAAAAAACAGAATCATCAACCCACCAAAAAAGGGAAGAAGAGGAATAGCCAAAACAGGCAACAAAAAATTCACAAAAATCTAACACAACTAGATTTGTAAATTATTTTTAATATATGTGAAGATCTGAAAATGACTCCACTACTAAATAACAAGATCTGTAAAAATTGACCCCCTTGTCAGCAGCTACCTCGTTGCCTTATCCCTGTTGCAACCAATCGCGCCACCTAGTGAGCATGGTTGAGGTGGGCAACTGCCTCGGGGGTCATTTTTAGATGGAACAAGAAAAATTTTATTTAGTATGTACAAATATTAAAATAAAAAAATAAAACAATTGCCTGTAATTAAACTAATAGGCGATGCTTCCACTTCTCAACAAAAAACTACCCACAATTTTGAAAAAAATGAACCAATGATAGTATGATTTATGCACATTATTGAACGTTAAATGTAAACAGGAGAGGGTGGTATATTATTTTCTTCCATTTATCTCAGCCTGAACCCTTCTCTCAGCGTAACGTAAGCATGAACCTTCCTCTCTTTCTTTATAATCTCTCCATCTCTGATCTCTCTCTAATCTCCTTTTTATCCCATTTGTTGGACTGCCAACACAGAACATGCGTGTTGCACCACTACCATACCCAGACCAAGTTTATTTGTTTTCCTCAATCTTAATCTTTCTTCGTCACACTCTTTTTTTCTAATCTCTCTGTGTCTCACTGTCGCAGTAGAGGCATTGTTGTTTTAAGGCAGTGAGAACTAAGACACAGACCAGTGGTGGAAGGTAGCGACTAGGTGCTTCTTAGTAATCCACCGTTGTGAATCGTGAACCCCCCGCTCTGCTGGAATCTCAAAATCGTACCACGAACATCCACCCATCATCCAACGCGAGCTTCTCTATGATGTGCCACCATCAATGGTGGCTCCTTCCATCGCGTAATGGCCTCCAAGGATTGCTCGTATGTTTAGTCGTTTACACCTCCAGGTTGCATTTCATATTTCATAACTTAAAGAATTTGGACTGTAAGTAGAATGATACAATGTAGCAATGCTAATGTGGACCTAAGCGGTTTAGTTGGGTTGCAAAATATAAAGGGGATGAGCTGGGAACATAACAAAAAATAATAAAAAGCAATGCCAATGCCAATCCATTACAATATACTATGTCACAAGGTAGATTCAATAGTCTTACTTTGATTTCTATTGAAAATAATTTTTTAAAGAACCTTAATTATGAACGAATTACTAAATGATTTTGCATAAAAAAAGGATAAAACTTATATACAGTAACCGACATCCTGTTGGTACTGTTTCCTAACCAAAATCTGACAAGTGTATTATTTAAGCCAAGTCGGATCCAATCAAGCCGTTAGACTTGACGTCGTTAATTAAAAAATTCTACAACACACCTTCGTTCTCAGAGGGTGCAACCGAGCATGGGTGTTTGTTGAAAGGGGGAGGGGTTCCACGGGTTGACGTTGATAGAATACTCCAATTAATTAATAGAAGATGATTCATACTCAGATTCGATCCCAAATGTCTCCATCATGTTCCCAATCAATATGCACCACCAATCACAACTCAAAATCAAATCCACTCCCCCAATAATATCAATAATAGCCCCACCTCTTGGACGAAATCAATGCCAACAATGGAGTGAGTACGAACGCCGAAAGAAACACAACGCCGCTGTCAGCGTGAATGTTTCCCATCCTTCCACCCTCCCGGATTGTCGTAGATAATTTGGTGAATGCGTCATCGACAACGTCCCTAGCAGAGATCCCCAATATCAACACCATTCAGGTCACAAATACGCCGACACCGTCTGCACCATGCTCATCGCCCGTCCACTCTCTTATCCCCGTCGAAGGACTTGATGAAAATTGGCACTGATGACGTTCGTGACGATGTTAAGTTTACAAAAATCTGACTTGGAATAAGCAACTGACGTGTTAAATTTTGATTCGATAACAGCAGGAACATGATGTATGTTACAGTATGTAAGTTTTGTCCTAAAAAAATATAAGAAGGACAATATTCAAATGATTATTGGGACACCCACTATCCCTCATATATAATTAACAGTTAGCATGCGAAAGAAAACACTTAAAAGAAAACATTTAAGAAACCAAATAAAAATAACTGAATATCCTCATATATAAAAGATAGTGTGTGTCACATGATCAAAAATCTGAGAAAAACCGTGAGGAAAAATACATCCTGAAGTAACAAAACGCGTGGAAGAAAATCCATAAAAAACGTGAATAACAAAATCCCGATGTCATATCTAATCAGAGCATGAACCCTAACTAAGACATTGATAAATAACAGCAGCATCATGAAAGCAGCTAGAGGATCCAAGTCATCACTCCTCAGCTACGGACTCATCCATCGTAGTCTCACTGTCTATCATCTCCTCCTCTGCTCGAAACCACGTGAAAGAGTATGGATGAGTACAAGACCAATAATATATGAAATAAAGGGAATAATAGCAAACATAAAACATGTAAGCAATCTAATCAACAATATAAATACAACTCAAGTATTAAGTCACGAATGAATGTATGAATATGCCAATGTAACACTAACTCTATACTACATCGTATGCAATGTGGATCCATAACTCAACTACTACTCAGGAAAGACGAATGAGAGTACATATCAGACTTGCCCTGGAAGTACACCACGTAGGTTACCTCCACCATAATACTATCACCACTCATGAGAACACGAAGTGGCTCTTCGGGATGACCTTGTCGATGATTCCCCAACAGTGAGTAGCTAGCTCCTGCCTTTGTATAAGGCCCCCGTCACCCGATCATGATCCCTTAGGCTGAATCCGAGCCCATCATGGCCCCCACTACGATGTTTCAACGTTGCTTTCCCCCATCTGCTAGATCAACCTGTTAATGCATGATCACTGCTTCCAACCGCATCCAATCGCCTTCATCCGAGCGAATCGCATAACACACAACACATGAACATATATAGCATAGTCTAGATTCGTTTACGGGTTCTAATCGATTAAACCATTCTCTAATCGGTTAACTTAAGATATTAATCGGTTAACATACTAGTGATAATCGGTTAAGTCATAAAGCTTTCTCTAATCTGTTAACCACTACCTCTTAATCGATTAACAGTCCTGGAATGGGGTTCTAAGTTCAATGTAGTCGTTTATCTCTTATTTCTAATCGGTTATGCAGAGGGTCTAATCGATTATACCTCATCTTTAATCGGTTAAACTCCTATCTGATTTCCTAACCGGTTAACAGTTGGCTTTCTAATCGATTAACTCTACTTACAAGATTTTCCACAGAGTTGATCCAGGTCATCTAGGCCTTCCTGACTTATGATTTAGTCCTGTTTCTAACAATTACGTGACTAGTATTTCATGGTAAGGTTTGGATTAGATCCTACTTAGTCCAATCGAGAGTTTCCGTTGACACTATCCTACTGTCCAAGTCACATCCTCGTTTCTTTTGGTTCTATTTTATTCCACTTAATTGATTAACCCCTATGGGTTAATTGATTAGGTCATTCTTCAACTTCTAATCGGTTAAATTACCGAGCTTAATTAGTTACAGTACTAATCATAATCGGTTAATGTCATTATCTGTCTCTAATCGATTACAAGTCTTAACCTAGCTGGTTAACCTTCGAGAGTTTTGGCAGAAATGACAAAAAAAGGGGTATATGGTTACAGGTTCTACTACTGAACCCTCAAACAATTCGTCCAAGTAAACAAACATACATTCTTCACATACAGAGGCATATAACATCTCAGAGGGTAAACATTAACACAATCTATCATAAAAAATCGGTCATTTTTCATCAACAAGCATGCAAACATGATCATGGCTACCCTTTCTCCCATTAACTCATACAAGACTAGTCTAATAGCCCCACATCTCAGAGGGTAAACATTAACACAATCTATCATAAAAAATCGGTCATTTTTCATCAACAAGCTTGTAAACATGATCATGGCTGCCCTTTCTCCCATTAACTCATACAAGACCAGTCTAATAGCCCCACATACCTGGAAATTCGTGTGATTCTTGCTAACAGTAAGGATAATTGCTCCTAACCAAGCCCTCCAAGTTCTTGAGCAAAGGTTGGCCAAAGCTCCCTCCACCCACAAAGAATGAAAGAATTTGACAAAGGGATCGAAACAGACAAATTTAGGGTCTTGCTCTGAATGTTTTCTACGGCTAGGGTTCCAACAAGTCATCCAAAAGCTGAATTTATAACCATCAAAGGTCATGGAACGGTTATGGAAAGTTTTTTATGATTCTGTAGGCATCACGCAGTTAATCGATTAACTCAACGGTCAGTTAACCGATTAACATTCGAAAATTTGAGGAATGGCGATCTGTCGTGACTTAATCGATTAACATCTATGATTTTAATCGATTAGATTAGTCTGAATTTTGGAAATATTAAGTTTGGTGACTCCTAATCGATTAAAGGCTTGGTTTAATCGATTATTTTGCAAAAAAAAAAAGCTAAGAATGGTCATTTCTAAGGTCCTTTTATGGTCCTAAAGCCTTTCAAACATGCATGACACACACACACACAAATTAAATGCAAGAAAAATGGGGTGTTACAATTATGAGAACAACGTTTTCCCGGTTCACTTAGAACACCAAAATCTCAAGATCGACCTGGCGCAACCAAACGAACGTCGTGACGGAGACGGCGCAACATTAAAGCGACGCCGGCGAGGAGAAAACGAGCGAAGTGATGGGTGCTACTGAGAAGGAAAGACACGAGATTGAGAGGGAGAGAACGCTGTGAGATGAGTGAGGGTGAGGGTGTGACTTGTGACTTGTGAGAAACTTCCAGATTTTTAAAAATTGAGTAATTGAAATTGAAAAAAGAATGGGTAATTAAAATTGAAAAAAAGGTTGAAATGGGTCGCAACGGTAACGTTGGGCTGCAACAGTCATAAAAAAAATATCAACCAAGTTATCATTTAACTAGGTATTATTTATAATAAATAAATAAATAAATAAATGATTTAATAATTTAGGTATTATATTTAAAATAAATGAATTAATAATTTATGTTGAAAGAAAATTAAATGAAAATAAAAAAAAGTATAAAAGTGAGATAAGTTGTAAGACCTTTAGGTTTTGAGAATTCACGATTGGAACAAAAAAGAAACGAATTGCTTAAAAATGATGTGGCATGATAGAGCCCACTTAGGTTTTATATTTAAAATAAGAGAACCTCCAATGATGAACCAAAGATGGGTTGCTTAAGTGGGCTCTACTACGCCACATCATTTTTAAGCAACCCAGATATTTTTTGCTCCAATGGTGAACTCTCGAACCCAAAATGGGTCCTACGATTTATCCCACTTTTATACTTTTTTATTTGTATTTGATTTTTTTCAAGTTAAATTATCAATTCATTTATTTTAAATATAATACCTAATTCATTAATTCATTTATTTTAAATAATACCTAACTTCATTTATTAATTCATTTATTTTAATTAATAGATAAAAATAAGATATATTAAAAATATAGAAAATTTATTTTAATTTTTATCACAATAAGGTCTAAACAATGCGAAATAAATATTATTTAATTTAAAACGACGAGGAATACATGAATTAATTTTAAACGATAGGAATACATAACATTATATAATTAAAACAAAGAAAAACACACAACGTTACATAAATAAAACAAATAATTTTAAACTTTGTTGTTCTGATGTCCAAAACGTTCCCAGATATGCTCCACCAAGTCTACTTAAAATTTACGATTAGTTCGCTTTTCACGAAGACGTCCTATGTTGTGCAGGAGTTTTGCAAGATCGTGATGAGTGTGAACACCCAATTTTGACCGGATATTTTATTTTATTTTTTTAAGAAAAATCACAACAATATTTTCTTTACACATATTGAATTTTCAGCCTTTATTTTGTCTCACTTTTGGTCTTATTTGACCCATTGTCTAAACTCATTGTTGAGCCCATTTTTGTGCTAGTTCTTTTGGGTCAATTCCAGCCCAAGTTGAAAAGAAAAAAACAAATGTTACAAATTACCATCACCAAGCAAGCCCAAAATACAAACAAAGTCCATTACAGTCCATAGCAGTCCATCAACAGTCCATTATAGGTCCAAATTTACAAATCATAAAACAAAACAAAACAAAAAAAGGACAACAAAACAGGAAAAAAATTGGGTAGGAATGCGCATGGCATCCTGCCAAACAGCAGCAACAGCAACAAAGGCATTTGGAGGGTCAAGTCAGTAGGCCTTTCTTCTTTTTCCTTGGTTTCTTTCCATTTTTTCCCAAACTAGGCAGCTTTGCAGTCACCTCCCTGCATCCTCTGTAACCACCACCCATCCCTGCAACAAATGGCCAATACAAGGGTCAGTAACCATTGTCCTATTAGAAATACCATAACAACAACAGAGAAGAGGGGGGGACAAAAAAATTCTGGGCATTTTCTATCACCAACCAAAGAATTAGAGGCTCTACATTGAAGCCCTAATTCACCAAACTGAAACAAACACAGAGACGAATAACAAAAGAAAAGGAAAAGAGAAGAAACAGAGAAGAAAAGAGGAGAAGAGAAGAAGAAGGTTTGGGTCACCCCTTTTTTCTTTTCCTGCGCCCTCTCCCTCCCCCTCTCGCGACCTCTCACTCCCCTTCTCCCTCTCCTTCGTGCCCCCCTTTCCTCTCTATGTCTCTCTCCCTCTCACACCCTCATCCCTTCCCCCCTTTCCTTGCTCGCGGCCGCGCGTGGCCAGGGGCTGGGGCGCGCCGGCTGCACGCCTCTTCCCTCTCTCCCTTTGTGTGTCGCGTCCTCCCCCAACCTCTTCTCCCACGCCTCCCTCTTTTTCCCCTTTCCCTTCGCGATCAGCATCCCCCTTTCCTTGCTCACGACCGCGCGGGGTCAAGGACGGCCCGCGCCGGCCACACCCCCCTTTCATCCTCTTTTTCTCTCTCGCTGCCACTATACCTCTCTCTCCCCCCATAGCTGCTCTATGCAGCTTTCTTCTTTTCTTAGGGTTTCAAAATGAAACCTGAATGGACTATCCCCTTCGCTTTTTGTTTCAATCCGTTCTGCTTCTTTTTTTTTATCAATTCTGTTTTTTTTATTTGGTTGGGCTTAGCCCATTTATTTTTTTTTTGTTTTGTTTATTTCTTGTTATATTTGATTTTGGGCTTCAGCCCGACTGCCCTTCCCTTTTTTTTCTTTTTTTTTTATTTCGTTTAGGTTTTGTTTGTAAGTATTGGGCTTCTACCCATTTGTTTCTTTGCTAAATGAATGTTGACATTTCGTTTTTACTAGTTAAACTAGTATAATTTTACTCAATTAAATTTTAATTCATCATACATTGTATTTAATTTACTATTTTGTTTAATGCTATTAAATCAAAAAAAGGAAAAGTTATTTTTTTAGAACAAAATGGGATTAGCTGAGATGTGACATCTTGTTGATCATTGGTTTAGGACGCCTGAGTTGTAACAACTTGGTGACATTAAACCCTTAAAAATTAAAATCAAATCAACACACAAATATTTTCTAGAAGAACTACGTGACTTTTGAGTTCCTCATTGCACCAAAAGAAACGTAGGAGCGGGTCAACCCCGTCAAGTCAAATTTAAATTTTTCTAATTTAGTTTCCCTTTTTTATTCATTTTTGCACTTAGTATTAATTTTATTTAATTTTGGGGTGAAACAAATATTTATATTAGTTTGCACAATTAATTTTGGGTAACTGTCATAGGACAAGCGTGTTGGGGGTGTTGTGGGGTTTAGTCTCAGTATAGTTTTTAAAGATCACTGTTTTTTTAGGTTTTCCAATTTTTCCCAAATTTAATAAAATTGGTGGCGGCTCCCAAACCTTTGGATCGTTACAGATGGCGACTCCAATGGGGACTTTGAGAATCAAGCCCATTTTGATTGATTGTGCATATCTAGTTTGTTTCACTCTTTTTCTTATTTTTTTATTTTTTACTATTTTTATTTTCTTCATATTTTTAGGTGATTCTTTTATTTGATTGATTTGTTTTTTTTATTATTTGATTAATTTGTTTATACATTTAAATGCTAAATTAATATGCTTCTTTGATTTATAAATATTTATTGTTTCCTTTTATTAGTATTATTTGTTTCCTTATTTGTTATATTTCACATGTTTGTATATATGTTTGTTTTTACTTAATTATTTTTGTGAATATTGAACTCTAGGTCAGGAGACATTTTATATTTTTGTGCTTTTGTTTCATGGATTACATTGCAGGTTTGAGCTGATTTTTATTTTTGTTTATAGGGTTCGAGGTTTGTATGCTCCCTTCACACACCACACTTACACTTTGAACACACACTTTGAGTGGGGCCATATACTCGGGCCTGAATGAAGCCTAAGTTAGTAAGAGCTTGTGTAGTGGAAGCCATTTCGGATGCACTTCCTGTGTGGCTACCATGAATTCCTCATCTAGAGTGCGACTCTTTTGTGGGTGCCCACATTTTGGATGTACATCCTGGTGTAGTCAACATCTCGAAAAGGTATTTGGCCCTATAGACCTAAATGCCTGTAGGTTACAACAACCACCTATTATGAGTATACACTGTAGAAAAAGCTTAAATCCATTAGACTCAGGCCCGTTAGTATGGGTGAACCGATGTAGGTCACAAAGGGAGCTACTCTACCTCTTACCCCCATTTCATTTTTTTTACATGCGTCATTTTTCTTATGATCTCACCTCCCTACAATTATCCCTTCTTTTTCAGGTAAATTTGTTGCAGAATCAAAGTTCTGAATCTAGTAGCGAGTATCTTTGAGGAAAAAAAAAAGAAAAAAAATGGAATCCACGACTGAGAAAGGAGTGCCAACAACAAGGAGGACTTTTAAGTTCAAGGTTCAAAACCCAAAAGTAGACGGGTTGAAAGCTTTGGCCCAGGTATTGCCTAACGAGATGGGGTCCAAATTTAAGGAAAGATATGGGAAGATTTTGGGCTTGCTAAGTGTGAATGTTCAGGTAGAAGCGGTTTCTGCATTAGCCCAATATTATGATTTCCCGCTAAGGTGTTTCACTTTCTCTAACTTCCAGCTGGCCCCTACTCTTGAAGAATTTTCTCGAATCATGGGGCAATCTTTGAATAAAGGGAAGCCATACCATTTCCAACAAAATTACCCCCTCAGTGAGACTATTGCTAAGGCATTGGGAGTTGACCCAAATTAGTTGAACAATAAGAAACCAAACAAGAAAACTCCTGAGGGGATCCCGAGGGTACGCTTGGAAGAACTGATAAACAATTTGGTTGCGAATGAAGACTGGGACACCCTCACAAATGTGTTAGCTCTATCAATTTATGACTTGGTTCTGTTCCCGAGTGGTGGTGACCTAGTAGGCCCTGCTGCGATGGACGTGTTTATGGCTCGTAAGTGTAGAGGAGAGAACTCAACATTTGCAATCCTTAAAGATGTATACTACACTATGAACTTCTACCATGAGAAGAAGGGAAAAAGGATTTTGTGTTGCATACCAGTATTGTATATGTGGTTGATAGCTCATGTTTTCCGAAGAGGTTATGAAGCCTATTGTCCCATTGTCGATCTGAGGAGGCTAGGTTTAAAGACTCGTGACGCTAAGGAATGGGTGCAAGTTTTTGTGACGCTTAAGGAGGAATTGGTGCACTGGTATCCACAGTGGATGGAAACAGAAGAGGTGATCTGCCAATGTGGTAAATTCCCGAATGTACCATTAGTAGGGACCTTGGGATGCATCAATTACAACCCAAGTCTAGCATTATGCCAATTGTGTTATCCGGTGATGGGCCCACCTACTGAAGGTTCGATAATTCTTTTTATGACCGACTTAAAAGATAAAAGGGTGCTCGATAGAATTTATCAAGCCTGGGGGAAAGTCACCCGTAAGGGAAAGGATTTAGGGCGCAGAAGTTGCGGAGCTAAAGACAGTTATAAGCAGTGGGTGCGAGATAGAGTGGAACAAATCAAACTGCCATTTCACAAGCCGGATCCTAGCAACCAACCAGAAACAGACACAGTCCTGGAGGAAAGCGAAGAGATGAAAGAACTGAAGGGGAAGTTGGCAAAGGTAGAAGCCGAGAAGAGCACGCTGGAAGTCGAATTAAGAGAGGTTCATTCAGGCTTTGAAGCCTTGAAGCTGGAGCATAAAAAAAAAGCCCAATCATTGGAACAAACAAACAAAAGAGCTAGAATTGAGAGAGATTCCAAGGATAGAACCAAGGATTGTCTAAGGTCTGCAAATGAGGAGTTAAGGCTTCGAAATGCAGAACGAGATAGGGTCATACAAGAAAATGAGCAGTTGAGAAGGGCCCATGTGGAGGTAAGGCAGAAATTGAAGGCCCTCAAGAGCCATCTAGAGGAGCAAGCTACCCTATTTGAAATAACTAGAAGGACTGATGACCAAGTTTTTGAAGAAGCGATAAGAGGGTATCAGGGGCATCTTGAGAAGAAGCATGGGGAGATAGACAAGCTCTTGAAAGAAAGGGAAGACTTGCTAGAAGAAAACTGGCAACTTAAGGGAGAAATCATGAACCTTAAGGAAAATCAAGCGAAAACCTAGCAGCATCTGAACGCCCTCGACATGATTGCTGAATATGAAGCAAGAATCAAGAATGACAAGCATGAGGTCAGGGAGGTGATCAAAATGTATCGGGCAACCATCGCAGAGAAAAATGAAGAGATTAGAGAGTGGGCAATGGAAAAAAAATCATTATATGGGGCTAATAAGGAACGCTGAGGAGAACCATTCACATGTCAGGAAGGAGTTCAGCCATTAGGCTCAAAGGTTGAGGGAAATTGAAAGGATCCCCAGACTTGTCCGCCGTGCAGATGCAGCATTTAACCCTCTCACTACTCCGCGAGAGGCAATTGATCTGATTGATGTTTGTAAAGAGTTAGTTGATGAGGTTGAAAAGCTGATCAAAAGCATTAGGGAAAATTGATGTATCTGAGTTGTACTTGAACTATGTTCTACTTATGCATGAAATGAAAGTCTACTTTGCTTTTCTCCTTCATGATTCCATTCATAAACCTTGTCACTTAATTTTTGAAAATTGAACCAAAGATACTCGCTCCAGATTTCAAGAACAATCCTTCACGATTCTTCAACAAATCCATAATAAGGGGTAATCTAATTTTGATTAAATAAATAAATAAACAAATTTTGTTTTTATGGCATCCAGGGATTTAGCAACCATTGCGCGTTCTAGAAAAGTAAACGTCAATCAAACTTGAGTGCACTTTACTAGGAGCTGAGCAAGAATGTCGGGTGATGATGAGTTACAGGGAAGGAACTTGACTCAAGAAGTGGACACAGTGAAAGAGAGAATAGATGAGATGGCCGCTGCTCAAACTCGTATTGAAGAAGCGTTGTTGGCCATGAAAGAAGCGTTCACTATGTTGATAGCAAATAGGACCACCATGGGAACCCCGAATGTCAATACCTTCGAAATGCCCACTTCTATGGGAGTAGGAGCCCATAACCATGTCAACACAGAAAACGTGCACAACCAGGCATTAGGGTCGTTCACCATCCCAATAGGAATGGGATATGAAACTGTCGGCCACCATGGGGTTGAAAACCAGCATAACGAAGGTGGAGGTGGTGGAATGCCACATACAGAGTACGATAAGAGGAAGGGCATGCATTAGTGCGGAAAGACAAGGCTAGGGAGTAGTGGATGGAAATGATGGAGGAAAAGATTAAGGCGATGCAAGGGCCTAGTAATTTTGGATCTTTGGGATTACAGGAACTTTGCCCAACCTCAGAGGTAATAATTCCTTGTGATTTCAAAGTCCCAGACTTCACAAAATACGATGGAAGCACTAACCCCCTACTGCACCTAAGGACCTATTGCACCAAAATGTCGATATGGTCCAAGGATGAAAAGTTCCTTGTCAACTTTTTCCATGAAAGCTTGACTGGACCGGCTTTAGAATGGTACATCCAGTTAGACCATTAGAAAATTGATGGTTGGAAAGATCTTGCTGATGCCTTCATAAGCCAATACAGGTTTAACCTGGATACGGCTCTGACTCGTGAGCAGTTGGGAATACTGCAAAAGAAGAGCGAAAAGACCTTTAAGCAGTACGCTCAGAGGTGGAGAGCCCTTCTTTGCCTGAAGTCCATTGCTCACCATGACTGAAACATGCTCTTATTTCTTGGGGACCTTGGGGACTCCTTATGTTGCAGCAATGGTTGGAGCTACATACAGAGACTTTGCTGACCTTATAGCCACTGGAGAGAGAATTGAGATGTTGGCAAGAGCCGAAAAGTTGCCAGCAGAACAGACAGAGACCGGACAGTCAAAGAAGAATTTCCCACAAAAGAAAAAAGATCCAGAAGTAAGCCTTGTTCGAGCCACACCAAATTACTCCCACCAACATCCACAATATAACCATCCCCGTCCCAGAATGCCTTATCCATCATACCAAATCACCCCAAACACAAACCCATCACCCACACCATCATTTCCCGTGAATAACATTCTTGCTACCTATCCTCAACCACGTCCAAACTACTAATATAATCGCCCAACCTATCACCAAGCCCGACCCCCATACCAAAACTCAGGCCAAAATAGAATATCCAACCTACCCCTATTTCCCAGGATATCCATCACCAATGCAGAACTATTCCGGCCTTTGTATGACACCCATCTGATTGCGGGAATTTCGATGAAGCCGATGGAACCTCCATTTTCGGCTTGGTATAACCTAAATTCGACTTGTGAATTTTATATGGGAGTCGCAGGCCACTCCATCGAGGATTGTGAAGCTTTTAAGACTGCTATTAGAAAGTTGATTGCTCATGGGAAATTGGATATCCAGGAAGAAAAAGGGTCAAACGTTGTCAACAACCCGCTCCCAAATCACAACGGGGGTAACTCAGTGAGTGTAGTAGGAGAAAATGAAAGGCCTATTAAGAGTATTTTGCAACTTCGAACACCCATGATAGAGATATGGGAGGGGTTACGAAAGGTCGGGTACGAGACACTAACACCGGCAAAAGGAATGGTGAGATACGAAAAGTATGATGAAGAGGACAAATGTGTATACCACCATGGTTGTGTAGGTCATGACATCGAAGATTGTTGGGATTTCAAGGCTCGAGTTCAAGGTTTAATGTCACTAGGGGTAGTGCAAGCCAAGAGGCCAATGCCTCATGAGGATATCGATGTTATAGAACCCTTTGTGCTTAGACTTCCACCAATCAACCAGCCACTTACGTTGTGGTGACTGTAAAAAAACCCACACCCCTTGCTTGCAAAGATACTCATGAAATTCCCTGGAATTATGAGTCAAGAGTTAAAGTGGTAATAGGTGCTTCAACATGCGAGACAAGCAAGCAAAGCAAGATTGACGAGTCAGTTACTAATATAGTAAGTGTTGGTGGAATAACCCGGAGTGACCGATACTTTGGCCCGGAAGAGGTTGAAAAGAAAAAGAAAGAGAAAGGAAATGAGGTTGATGAAAAAGAGCAGCCCGAAGAAGAATTCTTGAAGATAATGAAGCAGAGTGAGTATGATGTGATGGAACAACTAAAGAAAACTCCAGCCCGAATATCTTTATTTTCTCTCATTCTAACTTCTGAGGCACATAGAAAAGCTTTGTTGAAGACATTAGAGGAAGCTTTTGTCAAGCCTGACGTCACTCCTGAAAATAGGGTAAACATGGTCGATCCTGTGCAGCGAGTTAACCTCATCACGTTCTCCAATGCCGAAATAGTATCTCAGGCAAAAAGGGACAATCGATCCCTACATATCACCTTGAAATGTCGGGGATTTATAGTGGCTAAAGTGTTAATCGATGGTGGTTCAGCTTTCAATATCATGCCAGTGTCCACGTTGACTGCGTTAGCAATGGGAGAACAAGATTTAATGCCTCAGTTGATGACAGTTCGTGCTTTTGATGGGTCTAATAGGGGCATCCTCGGTGAAATAGTACTACCATTGGAAATTGGCCCAAGTGTGTTCCGCATATTGTTCCAAGTCATGGCAATTAAGTCAACATATACTATGCTATTAGGACGACCATGGATCCACGAAGTTGGGGTAGTACCTTCCACTCTACACGAGAGGGTTAAATATGTAGAAAACGGGTCTGTTATCACGATTCGCGGTGAAGAATAGATTATGGTCTCAAAACCTATGCCCCTGCCATATGTGGATAACATCAATGAAGAAAGAACAAATCTATGCCATAGTTTTGAGGCGGATAAGCCGGGAGGTGATGAAAATGATTCGCCAGTGCGTAATGTGAATCAGGTGGCGACACGAATCATGGCAAAAAGTGGCTACGAAGAAGGGAAAGGCTTGGGTCGACACCTACGAGGAATTTGTGATCCTATATCCTTGCAAAAGAAATCAGATATGTCTGGGATCGATTATAAAGATAACCTTGAAGCAAAGTTCAAAGCTTTGACAATTGGCAAAGGGGAGACACAACTAATCCCTCACTTGAAGGATACGTTTCCTGCTCCCGCCGAAGTGATTTCGCCTGAGAATGATGCTTGTGCACCGAACCGGCCAGCAATCAACACGTTGGATGATGGAAGCTCAAGGGCATATGGCGTCATCCACCCCACCACCAATCAAGAATCGCTGAGCAATTGGCTGGCAGAGCCAGTTGTTGATATTGTTGCTTTCATGTAATCGCCTTCTTGTACTGTATTAGCCGACTGAGGCTATAAGACTTATGTTATTTTGTTTGAGACATGAATTTAATGAATCTGCATGCATTCCTATCCATTTGTTCTATTTTGTCTTATTTCTTCAAAATCCTTACACTCTAATTGTGCTTTTGTTTCCCTTTTTCTTTCTGTTATTCTCTTTCCGATTTCCATAAATTGTTTTCCAGGGATTCACATTTCAATAAAACTTTGCCTCATTATGGGAATGTTGAGAACCTATTATTTGATTCCTTTGCGACTTCCGATGAGGATTGTTCTGAGTTAGATGAAGATGACGAGGTCGTCAAACAGTTCGCTGAATTTCTAGCCTCAACCGAAAAAGATTTTGGGTTGAACGATGAGACAGAGGAAGTAATCAATCTGGGGACTGAGGAGGATAAGAAAGAGTTAAAATTGGTAGACAATCCAGAGCGTGAAGAAATGATTGCTTTGTTCAGAGAATATCTTGATGTCTTTGCATGATATTATAAAGATATGCCCGGCCTGGACCTAGATATAGTAGCACATAAGATTCCACTCTATCCAGATGCAAAACCCAAGAAGCAGAAATTGAGAAGGATGCGCCCGGATATGTCGTTGAAGATCAAAGAAAAGGTGGTCAAGATGTGGGAGGCCGGATTTTTGGAGGTTTCAGTACACCCGGAATGGGTAGCTAACATCATCCTGGTACCCAAGAAGAATGGAAAAGTTAGAGTGTGCGTGGATTACCGAGACCTGAATCAAGCTAGTCCGAAGGATGATTTTCCTCTTCCACACATTGACGTGCTTGTTGACAACACTGCTAAGAACCACATGTTTTCGTTTACGGATGGGTACTCTGGATATAACCAAATCCTTATGGATGTTGAAGATAAAGCAAAGACCACGTTCATCACCCCATTGGGGACATTATGCTATAAAGTAATGCCTTTTGGATTAAAGAATGTTGGGGCTACTTACCAACGTGCCATGGTTGCCCTTTTTCATGACATGATGCATAAGAAGATTGAAGTATATGTGGATGATATGGTTGCAAAATCAAAGAAAGAGGAAAGTCATGTAGAAGTATTACGAAAGCTATTTGAAAGGCTCAGAAAACATAAGTTGCGGTTGAATCCTAATAAATGCACTTTTGGGGGATCGTCAGGAAGGTTACTCGGTTTTATTGTGAGTAGAGAAGGGATAAGGGTGGATCCTGACAAAGTTAAGGCTATCCAGGAAATGCCCACTCCCAAGATTGAACAAGAAGTAAGGAGTTTCCTGGGGAGACTCAATTACATTGCTAGATTCATTGCCAATTTGACTAGCACGTGTGAGCCTATATTCAAGTTACTAAGGAAGAACCAACCAGGGGAATGGGATGAAGAATGTTAAGAAGCATTCGATAAGATAAGAGCTTATTTGTCGAATTCTCCTATTTTAGTACCCCCAACACCAGGACGCCCTTTGATTCTGTATTTGACAGTGTTGCCGTCATCCCTAGGGGCAATGCTTGGACAACACGATGCATCAAGGAAGAAAGAGCAAGCGATCTATTATTTGAGCAAGAAGTTCAACGATTATGAGACTCATTATGCGACAATTGAGAAGACGTGTTGTGCTCTAGTCTGGACTTCAAGAAGACTCCGCCAATACATGTTTGCACTGCACTACATGGTTGATTTCGCGATTTGACCCACTAAAGTACATATTTGAAAGCCCTCATGTTTCTCTAAGGGTGTCGAAATGTTAAGTGATCTTGTCGGAATTTGATATCAAGTATGTGATGCGAAAATCGATTAAAGGGAGCACTATTGTTGATCATTTGACCGAAAATCTTCTGGAAGAAGGGCAATCGTCAAACCAGGAAAATGTAGATGAAGAAATCATGGATGTTGAAAAGGAAGATGAAGGATGGAAGATGTACTTCGATGGAGCAGTCAATATGTATGGAAATGGCATAGGGGCAGTCGCGGTATCACCAGGTGGAAAGCAATATCCGGTGGCTATCAAGTTGAATTTCGAATGCACAAACAATATCGTAGAATATGAGGCATGTGCAAGTGGGCTATTGGTTGCAATTGACCTTGGTGTGAAAAGATTGGAGGTTTTTGGAGATTCAGCCCTTATTATTTATCAAGTGAAGGCTGAGTGGCAAACTAAGGACTCAAAATTGGTGCCTTATCAAAAGCATCTAACTCAGCTAATAACAAGGTTTGAAGAGGTAACATTCTCCCATTTAACTCGGGATAAGAATAAGTTTGTCGATACCCTGGCTCTTTGGCGGCAATGTTTAAACTGAACATCAATGTCGAAGTTCAACCCATCCACATAAAGGTGAAAGATGAGACGGCCTACTGTGCTAATGTAGAAGGAGAGCCAGACGGCGAACCATGGTATTATGATATAAAATGGTATATTCAGCACGGAGAATACCCAGCTGGTGCAAGTGAAGTGAACAAGAAAACCATCAGAAAATTGGCAATAACATTTTTCTTAAGTGGAGAAATCCTCTACAAACAAAGTCAAGATGGAACACTACTGAGATGCAAAGATGCTCGGGAAGCTAAGTGAATCATGATTGATGTTCATGAGGGGATCTGTGGGACACATGCGAATGGCCACATGATGGCCCGTAAGATAATGAGAAGTGGATTCTATTAGTCCACTATGGAGACAGACTGCATAGCGTATGTACGAAAATGCCTCAAATACCAGTTGTATGCAGATTGGATCAATGCACCTCCTTTTCCTTTGCACAATCTAACAAGTCCTTGGCCATTCTCAATGTGGGGAGTAGATGTGATTGGGCTAATTAATCCAAACGCTTCAAATGGGCGTCGATTCATATTGGTCGCAATCGATTATTTCACTAAATGGATAGAGACGTCTTCCTATGCCAGTATTTCCCAAAAGGTGTTTGTTAAGTTCCTCAAAAGGGATATCATATGCCGCTATGGGATTCCTGAAAGGATTATTACAGATAATGCACCCAATCTTAATGGCTGAGAAGTACAAAGATTGTGTGAAAACTTCAAGATCAAGCACCACAATTCAACTCCCTATAGACCACAAATGAATGGTGCAGTGGAAGCAGTTAACAAGAACATCAAAAAGATCATCACCAAGATGGTGGTTAATTACAAAATTGGCATGAAATGTTACCCTATGCCCTACACGCTTATCGTACTAACATACGATCGAGCACTGGGGCAACACCATTCTCTTTGGTGTATGGGATGGAAGCAGTATCTCCCATTGAAGTAGAAATCTCGTCCCTAAGGGTATTGATGGAGGCAGAACTATAGGAATCAGAATGGGTAAAGGCCCGATATGAACAGTTAAACATGACTGAAGAAAAGAAACTTGCAGCGATTTGTTATGGGCAGTTGTACAAAAGTAGCATGGCCAGAGCCTTCAATAAGAAAGTCTGCCCAAGAGAATTTCAGCCAGGAGATTTGGTGTTGAAGAAAATATTACCTCATCAGGAGGATGCTCGGGGAAAATGGGCACCTAGCTATGATGGTCATTATATGGTCAAACATGCAGTTTTGGGAGGAGCCCTGATTCTCCTAGACATGGAAGGACATGAATTGTCAAAGCCGATAAATTCAGATGCTGTTAAGAAGTTTTATGCCAAAAAAAAAGTAGATGAAAGCCTGCTAGATTGAAAACCCGAAAGGGCGGTCTAGGCAAAAGTTAAGGCAAAGAAAGAAAAGAAAGGGCATAGTGGTTAAATTGGCTTAAGAATCTCGGGGCAAGCCTACAATGGGGCAGTATAATGATGGTTAGCTACAATGTCAACTTCGGCAGGATCAATCACCTCCGGGGTCAAAAGGGATCTCGATAGGGAATCAAGGGACCTATATTGAGGCAAATTTAATGTGAAATTTTTTATTGTGATCATCTTTCCCTTTCCTACTGTTTTAGTGCTTCTCTTTCCTTAAAAATTTGTATCAAAATTCCACATCAATTCAATTCACAAATTATTCCTTCTAATTGCATCCATTCTTGCATTCATGCTTCATTTGTTAAATTATGTCTCAAGTAAAATAACTCAAGTCTAACAATACTTTGGGACAATTGTGTTAGCAACTCCTCAATGGATAAATAAATAAAAATCCCTGGCCGTTTCGAATAAAGGTGAAATTGATTCAGACATCTTCATAATAAACTGGGACAAGAAAAGTCCAAATCCCAAATCTTGAAATAGTGTCATCCAAATGTGCCCAAGAGTGAAGTTGTAGAGATCGATAAGGAGATAAGAAATGTGTACAACCGATGTTGCTGCGAGGAATTAGTGAAAACAAGAGGACAAGAGTTTGATTGATCGAAGCTTCCTAGTTCGCCACAATGGCTCAGATCCTGTAAAACACACCCAGGTAGGTCAAAACATGACACTAAATGCATATTTAACTATATGTTAGGCAAGTCGGTCCAGTCCACTACCCGCTTTCTTTTTGCCAAAGAGGTTTCGGCAATCGTACAATTAATTGTCCATTGGGCAAGGTAGTTCAGTCCACTTCCCATTTTATTTTTGCCGAGGAGGTTCCGACATTTGCATGTTTAATTTTCTTCTGGGCAAGGAGGTTCAGTCCACTTCCCATTTTATTTCTTGTTTGTCTGAGTGAGGCGGTTCAGTCCACTTCCCATTTTATTTTTGCCGAGGAAGTTCCGGCATTTGCATGTTTAATTTTCTTCTGGGCAAGGTAGTTCAATCCACTTCCCGTTTTATTTCTTGTTTGTCTGGGTGAGGCGGTTCAGTCCACTACCCAATTTCATTTCTTGTTTGTCGAGGAAGTTCCAGCATTTGCATGTTAATTTCCTTCTAGGCAAGTCAGTTCAGTCCACTTCCCGTTTTATTTCTTGTCTGCCGAGGAGGTTCCGGCAATTACACATTTAATTTGCTTTCGAGGGAGGCGATTCGGTCCACTACCCAATTTATTTCTTGTTTGCTGAGGGAGGCGGTTCAGTCCACTACCCATTTTATTTCTTATTTGTCTGGGTGAGGCAGTTCAGTCCCCTGCCTATTTTATTTCTTATTTCGCCAAGAAGGTTCCGACAATTGCATATTTTATTCTCTTCAAGGTAGGGCGGTTCTGTCCCCTGCCTATCTTATTTCTCTCGACATTTTCATAGTGTGTCGTTTCATGTATTACCGGCCAATACTTATTTCTCACTATGATGCCAACCATGGTTTATCATATCACATAGTGATAAAGTAAGTATAGAGGGGCAACTGTGAACACCCAATTTTGACCGGATATTTTATTTTATTTTTTTAAGAAAAATCACAAAAATATTTTTTTTACACATATTGAATTTTCAGCCTTTATTTTGTCTCACTTTTTGTCTTATTTGACCCATTCTCTAAACTCATTGTTGAGCCCATTTTTGTGTTAGTTCTTTTGAGTCAATTCCAGCCCAAGTTGAAAAGAAAAAAACAAATGTTACAAATTACCATCACCAAGCAAGCCCAAAATACAAACAAAGTCCATAACAGACCATCAACAGTCCATTATAGGTCCAAATTTACAAAATCACAAAACCAAAAAAAGGACAACAAAACAGGAAAAAAAATAGGGCAGGGATGTGCATGGCATCTTGCCAAACAGCAGCAACAGCAAAAAAGGCATTTGGAGGGTGAAGTCAGTAGGCCTTTCTTCTCCTTGGTTTCTTTCCATTTTTTCCCCAACCAGACAGCGTTGCAGGCACCTGCCTGCATCCTCTGCAACCACCACCCATCCCTGCAACAAATGGCCAATACAAGGGTCAATAACCATTGTCCTACTAAAGCCCTCCTCACCCTATAAATACCACAACAACAGAGAAGAGAGGGGACAAAAAAATTTTGGGCATTTTCTATCACTAACCAAAGAATTAGAGACTCCACATTGAAGCCCTAATTCACCAAAATGAAACAAACACAGAGACGAATAACAAAAAAAAAAAGGAAAAGAGAAGAAACAGAGAAGAAAAGAGGAGAAGAGAAGAAGAAGGTTTGGGTCACCCTTTTTTTTCTTTTTCTACCCCCTCTCCCTCCCCATCTCGCGACCTCCCTCTCCCTTTCTCCCTCTTCTTTGCGCCCCCTTTCCTCCCTGTGTCTCTATCCCTCTCGCATCCTCATCCCTTCCCCCCTTTCATTGCTCGCGGCTGCGAGCGGCCAGGGGCTGGCGCGCGTCGGCCGCACGCCTCTTCCCCCTCTTCCTTTGTGCGCCGCGTCCTCCCCCAACCTCTTCTCCCATGCCTCCCTCCTTTTCCCCTTCCACTTCGCGATCAGCATCCCCCCTTTCCTTGCTTGCGGCCGCGTGCCGGCCGTACCCCCTTTCATCCTCTTTCTCTCTCTCACCGCCAATATACCTCTCTCTCTTTCCCCATAGCTGCTCTACGCAGCTTTCTTCTTTTCTTAGGGTTTCAAAATGAAACCTGAATGGACTCTCCCCTTCCCTTTTTGTTTCAATCTATTCTGCTTCTTTTATTTTTTTTTACCAATTCTTTTTGTTTATTTGGTTGGGCTTCAGCTCATTTCTTTTTTTTTTATTTCTTGTTATATTTGATTTTGGGCTTTAGCCCAACTGCCTTTCCCTTTTTTTTAATTTCGTTTGGGTTTTGTTTGTAAGTATTGGGCTTCTACCCATTTGTTTCTTTGCTAAATGAATGTTGACATCTCGTTTTCACTAGTTAAACTAGTATAATTTTACTCAATTAAATTTTAATTCATCATACATTGTATTTAATTTACTATTCTGTTTAATGCTATTAAATCAAAAAAAGGAAAAGTTATTTTTTTAGAACAAAATGAGATTAGCTAAGATGTGACATTTTGTTGACCCTTGGTTTAGGACGCCTGAGTTGCAACAACTTGGTGATCTTAAACCCTTAAAAATTAAAATCAAATCAAACACACAATTATTTTCTAGAAGAACTACGTGACTTTTGAGTTTCTCATTGCACCAAAGGATACGTAGGAGCGGGTCAACCCCGTCAAGTCAAATTTAAATTTTTCTAATTTAGTTTCCCTTTTTTATTCATTTTTACACTTAGTATTAATTTTATACTTAGTATTAATTTTATTTAATTTTGGGGTGAAACAAATATTTATATTAGTTTGCACAATTAATTTTGGGTAACTGTCATAGGATAGGTGTGTTGAGGGTGTTGTGGGGCTTAGTCTCCACCCTTCTCCACGCTCAATCGATTCCTGAACTCAGTATGGTTTTTAAAGATCACTGTTTTTTTAGGTTTTCCAATTTTTTCCAAATTTAATAAAATTGGTGGCGGCTCCTAAACCTTTAGATCGTTACAATGAGGACCATTAGATAATTCAGTTGTTGAGTTGTCATTGTCAAGACGATATATCATAAGAATAATCAAAATCACTACGATATGCGTCGTTCATCTTCGATGATCATGTTATGCAATATGATGCATGCTTGCAATGTATACTTGAGTGTATCCACGTGCCAAGCATGCGCTATGAGACACCCCATGTCCCATTTATAATAATACCATTTAAATACACATATAAAATCGAATAATAATACATCAAAGTATAGCGGAAGAAGAACACACACACACACACACACACACACACACACACACACACATATATATATATATATATTATACAAAGCATTTATACACAAGCATAATTCCTTCATAGGAATCACCAAAAGAATAATGTACAAAGATACATGAACCCATAAGGGTATACAAAAAAATCATCATCTATCAAAAGTACATAAAACTCCTAACGAGAGTCCTCCTACAACTGGCCCTGCCTATGAGATCTAACGCGCGTCGTGGCGATAGGCAAGAATCCCCAACAAAAGGGCATCCTTGGAGCTTGGATGGGTAGACCCTCAGAGGCTCTACCAAAGGTGCCATAGGAGATGAAGGGACAGACGTCTCAGACCTACAATACACCTCCCATCGTCCTACATTATCTCTACCCATACTATATGAAGCAGAAAAAGAAGGGGCATCAGAATAGCGATATCTTGTCGTAGGCTCCCACTACATACGATTAAAGGGTAACCACTGCACTATCCTAAAATCTCCTATAAAGGAGGCCCTCGGTGATCCTAATAAACGGAAGAAAACACTAACTAAGTCGGTATAAATCACGACATGAAGCCCATAATCATTCTCCGAGCAGTCTCCGTCCATGTCGTGGTAGTAGACCTCAAAGTCACCCCAAATTGGGATGCTCGGCTCCTCCAGCATCGATTGGTGGAAGTAATGTGTCATCTTCTCTATCTTAGGACTACTTAGAATCTAATCACATGAATGATGGAAAAGAGAAGAAAAGAAAGACAAGGGAGATAAGGACACACTATACACCATGTAAACGGGAAAGCAGGATAATAAAATGTGTGAAGAAATAGGTACACGCATCTCTGAGCAACGGTCGGGATCATCACCTAGCACCATGTTTATGCAACCTAAAACTATATGCCTATATGGCCACACAGCTAAGTACAGCAAAAGTGGCCCCACCATAGCCTTTGTAGTTATAGCTACCTCCCACCAGACAGTGATGGGCAGGTTAAGTCAGTTGTCCATCCACATATCCCGTTCATCGTACCCCTAAGAGTGCATCTCTGCTCCCCAACTTCAGCGATGAGAACAGGTGTCTGGGCGACACTCGAGATCGTCACTATGGATAGTGATACAACAGTACCCCGTCAGGATGACCAGGCACTCCGACGTCCTGATGCAATGGCGGCCAAACCATTGGTCACCTGCGAACTTTGTCGGACCCAGACTATCCCCAGGAACCTACGTGTCCTGTACTAATTGTATCGTACCCACATTCTGATACATGACCTCGTACGACAGCTTATGCGTATGGCGGTGGATTACAGCTCTACTTGGGTATTTTGTTATTTTATTTAGACTTATCAGCTTATTATTTATCGTCTCAGCCATCATTAATAACTTATTTATTTTTCCCTCCCACATCATAATTACAACATAAATAGATAATAAATTATCATAGTTGCAGCATAAGCAGATAATAAATCGAACAACAATTAAATAGTCAGATAGTCAATATCAACCACTCACATATAATCATCCTTCCTATTGGTTTATAGATTAACGACGACTATCCTTAGTAGTCGTAGTCTCAACTCCCCTCCTAGGGTGTTGGGGTATCAACCCCTAATAGGGCTAGGGCCACCCTCCTTCCCTATTCTACACCTATCATATTCTACTATCCCTAGTATATAGGGTTCAGATCTCCCCTTACCTGACTAGAAGATCACTATCGCCCGCGCCCCCGCCTTACCTCCAGAGCTACTCCCCACGTCCCCCGAATGAAGGTGGAGAGAAAGGTGGTTTGAGGAGAGAGGGAGGGCGCTATTTATAGGTAAATTTTGGAGCCATCGCGTCGCGATGGGCACCACTCACTGGTACCATCGCGTCGCGATTATCCCTTCTCCTTTACACGTGTTAGTGAACCAACGGTGACATTGGCAGAGGGATTTCGCGTCGGGATGCTCCTCTCTCTAAGGTTCATCGCGTCGCGATGATCGTTTTTCTAAAAATATCTAGATTTTTATTTTCTAGCACTTTTTAGGGTTTTCTCATCTTCCCTAGGGGCATTTTTGTCCTTTTTAGCCTATTTTCATTATTTAAAATTTTCTAAATATTTCTTTGCCTATTTTTATTTCCCGGGCTGTCACATTACCACTCCCTCTTAAAATAATTTTCGTCCTAAAAAATTGTCGATTACGTACCTATAAAGAGATGTGGGTATTACTTTCTGATATCAGCTTCCCGTTCCCAGGTAGTGTCTCCAGTTCTCTCATCCATACAACCTATACTAGAGGCATCTGTTTGCCTCAAAGTTCTTTTATTCTTCGATCCACAATCTTTGATGATAATGCTTCGTATTCTAGGTTATCTCTAAGCTATACTGACTCAGGTTCGATAATATGGGACGAATCAGGATAGTATTTCCAGAGTTAGGAGACATGAAACACATCATGAAGATTTGATAGGTTTGGGGGTAAGGCAATATGATAGGTAACAGGTCTAACTTTTCGAAGAATTTGAAAATGTCCTATGAACCGAGGAGTTAATTTCTTAGATTTAATGGCTTTACTAACGCCGGTTCTAGGAGAAACTTTTATGAATACGTGATCTCCTGCTTCAAATTCCAGAGGTCGGTTCTTTTGTCATGATAAATTTTCTGTCGATCTTGAGCTGCTTTCATCTTTTCCTTAATCATTTTGATTTGTTCTGAGGTCTGTTGTATTAGTTCCGACCCTAGGATTAGATTTTCTCCTTTCTCGAACCAACAAAAAGGTGTTCGACACTTTCGACCATATAAGGCTTCATAAGGAGCCATCCCAATACTGGAATGGTAACTATTGTTATAAGTGAGTTCTACTAAAGGTAACAATTCGTCCCAATTTCCCATTTTCTCGAGAGTACATGCTCTCAAAAGATCTTCATGTGATTTGATAGTTCGTTCTGACTGACCATCGGTTTGAGGGTGGTAAGCTGAACTCATACTAAAATTAGTACCCATAGCCTGATGTACCTTTTTCCATAGTCTTGATGCAAATCTAGGGTCTCTATCGGATATAATAGTAGTAGGAACACCATGTAGTCTTATTATTTCCTTAATATACAGTTGTGTTAATTTTTATAATGAATAGCTTTCGTTAATAGGTAGAAAGTGGGCACTCTTTGTAAGTCTATCTATGGTAAACCAAATGGTATCATATCTCCTCTGGGTTCTGGGTAATCCTACTACAAAATCCATGGCTATAATATCCCATTTCGATTATGGTATTGATAAGGATTGAAGAGTTTCTGTAGGTTTTTGGTGTTCATCTGTTTCCTGTTTCCTTTTGATAGGCTCAAGGAAATCATTGGTGATGGTAACCTTTCCCAGGTATATCTTTTCCTTCTGTACTTCTACTCCTAAACTTAGATCCCTAAATTGTTCAATTAAACTAATTTCATTTATCATCATGGCAGACACATGTAAAGATTTCCTACTGAGTGCATCTGCTACTACATTGGCTTTTCCTGGGTGATAGTGTAGATCAAATTCATAATCTTTTATAAATTTCATCCATCTCCTTTGTCGCAAGTTTAATTCCTTTCAGCCAAACAAATATTTTAAGCTTTTATTATTTTTAGGGCAAACACTGTGGCTGCTAGTTCTAAATCATGGGTGGGGTAATTTCTTTCATGAATTCTTAATTGTCTAAAAGCATAGGCTACTACCTTTCCCTCTTGCATTAATACGCATCCTAATCCTTGATGGGAGGCGTCAGAATAGACCTCAAATTCCTTAAAGGGATCGGGTAAGATTAATACTGGAGAAGTAGTTAATCGGTTCTTTAGCTCCTGAAAACTTCTCTCACATTTATCTGACCATTCAAAAGAGGATCTTTTCCTAGTTAACTGAGTTAGAGGTAGGGTAATCTTAGAATACCCTTCTATAAATCTTCGATAATACCCTGCTAAACCTAAGAAACTTCTGGCTTCACTAACTATAGTAGGTCTCTGCCATCTTAGTACAGCTTCTACTTTTGCAGGATCTACTACTATCCCTTCTTTATTTATAATGTGTCCTAGAAGTTGAACTTCCTCTAACCAAAACTCACACTTTGATAATTTAGCATAAAGTTGTCTATCCTTAAGGATCTGTAATACTTCTTGTAAATGTTTCACGTGTTCTTCTTTGGTTTGTGAATAAATCAATATGTCGTCGATAAAGACGACTACAAATTTATCTAGGTATAGATGAAATATCCTATTCATGTAATCCATAAATACAGTTGGGGCATTGGTTACTCCAAATGGCATGACTATGTATTCATAATGTCTATATCGCGTTCGAAAAGCAGTTTTAGGGATATCTTAGAAAAGATAGAAGCCCTTTTTGATTGATCCATCAAATCATCTATCCTAGGTAACATATATCGATTCTTAATGGTGACCTTATTTAATTGTCGATAATCCACACATAACCTAGATGCCCTATCCTTTTTCTTTATGAACAAAACCGGTGCACCCCATGGTGAAACACTAGGACGAATGAATCCTTTTCCTAATATCTCATCTAACTGTTTCTTAAATTCCACTAATTCTAAGGGTGACATCCTATAAGGAGCTATCGAGATGGGTCATGTCCCTGAAATAAGGTCAATGGAAAATTCTATTTCCCTTTCAGGTGGTAGTCCTAGTATATCATTAATGAAAACTTCAGGAAACTCATTTACTATAGGGATATTTTCTAGGTTTGGAGAATCTTTCCCTTCTAATGAGCACAACATCATGCATACCTAAGAATTTCCTTTATCTTTTCTAGATTCGGCATTGGCAAACTCTTCTGAAAAGGTTAATGTTTTTCGAGCACAATCTAGAATTACATGATTAGTTGAGAGCTAATCCATTCCTAAGATTATATCCAACTATTATAAAGGTAGGCAGACTAGATTTATTAGAAAGTTACGGTTTTTTATTTTAACGGGACATTGGCGACACACGATGGTAGTAGGAAAGGAATCATTTTTAGGGGTCGAAATAATCAAAGTTCGTGATAAGGATGACACAAAAAGTTTTAACTATTCTATGCAATCATTTGAAATAAAGGAATGAGTAGCACCTGAGCCAAAAAGTATAGACAGAAGATGTCCAGACACGGAGCACATACCTTGAATCATATCAGGTGATTGGGAGGATTCTACTCCACGTCCAATAAACACCAGACCAGTAATCGTAGGCTTATCATATTGTCCTTTTGATGATCTAACCCCTCATGTCCTGTTATTTCCGGTTTCGTATCCCTTACCTGTCACAGGCCTCTCCTGATTTTGAACCGTTCCCTTTTCATTCATCATTCCTATGGGTGTTGAGAAGGGGTTCTTCCTGCATTCCCTAATGACATGTCCCAGCTTCCCACATCTATAACAGACTCGTTGATCAGCCTATGGGCACACATACCAGAAACAGGGCGAATCCCGTCAGGGCGCCGGGAAGCATATCCTTTGAATTCGGTTTGATCCTTCCCAGGTCGTGCATATGGGTTTCCCCGATTTCCTAGTCCTTTTTGTGATGGTATTCCTAAATGGTCACCCACTTTTGGATTGCTCCCGTCTTGGTTCCACATTCTCCAACTCCATACACTGCTCAACTATATCTGGAAAATTTGTCAATCTTAAGGGCAAGATTGACCTTCGAAGATCAACTCTAAGTCCATTGATAAATCGACAGCACATCCATTCTTCACTGGGGTTAAGTCGGTAGTAATTGGAATACTTGACAAGGGCCTCAAATCTCATAACATATTCTTCTGTCGTCATACTTCCTTGGATCAATGAACTGAATTCCCGTTCCTTTTGTTGTCGTACTGTACTTGGAAAATATTTCTCTAGAAAACATTCCCGAAACACTTCCCAAGTAATAGCTCTTCCTTCTGCTTCTAGTACCCTTTTTTTCCCCATCACTAGCTTTCTGTTTCTCCTACTAGCAGAAATGCAACATAATCCTCTTCCGATCTTCTCTGCACTGCATTGCTGCAAAGATATTTTCCATCTCTTGTATCCATTTCTCAGCACCTTTCGGATCATATTCTCCTTTGAACTGTAGCGAATTTCCTTTGAGAAAAGTTACCAGACCCTGATCTCCGGTTTCATTTTTTCGTTATGGCCATGATGCGATTTGAATTAACTCGGCGTTTTGTTGGGTTTGTTGTAACACATCCACAGCCAGGTCCCGAAGAATCCTGGTCTCAGGGTGTCTTTGATTTTGTCTTACATTCCGAGTTCCTGATGCCTCAGGTCCAGAGTTATTCCTATCTCCATTTGATTCAACAGTTTCTCCGTTCTGGTTTCTGTTCAGCACCATGGTTCTTCCTGAAAGTCTGAAATTCACCATTCATAAGACAAATCTTATGAATAGTTAGTAGCAACCATCTGTATCCACTCCCTTAGACAAGATAATTGCCAATCGACCTCTCACTACCCCTTAATAGTCGGTGTTCGGTGGGAGCTCCAACGAGAGTATGGGCCAGATTTTTATCACCCCAATGACTCACAGTCCGGTTAGGACCAGGCTGCTCTGATACCACCAAAATAAGACACCCCATGTCCCATTTATAATAATGCCATTTAAATACGCATATAAAATCGAATAATAATACATCAGAGTAAAACGAAAGAAGAACATATAATATATATATATATATATATATATATATATATATATATATATTATTCAAAGCGTTTATACACAAGTACACAAGTAGGATTCCTTCATAGGAACCACCAAAAGAATAATGTACAAAGATACATGAACCCATGAGGGTATACAAAAAGCTCATCATCTATCAAAAGTACATAAAACTCCTAATGAGAGTCCTCCTACAACTGGCCCTGCCTATGAGATCTAACGCGCGGTCGTGGTGGTAGGTAGGAACCCCCAACAGAAGGGGTTCCCTGGAGCCTAGAAGGGTAAACCCTCATAGGCTCTACTAAAGGTGCCACAGAAGATAAGGGGACAAACTTGTCAGACCTACAACGCACCTCCTATCATCCTACGCTATCTCTACCTACACTATATGAAGTAGAAGAAGAAGGGGCATCAGAATAGCGATATCTCATCCTAGGCTACCGCCACATATGATTAAAGGGTAACCGCTACGCTATCCTAAAATCTCCTATGAAGGAGGCCCTCGGTGATCCTAATAAACTGAAGAAAACACTAACTAAGCCGGTATAAATCACGACATGAAGCCTATAATCAATCTCCCAGTAGTCTCCGTCTATGTCGTGGTAGTAGACCTCGATGTCACCCCAAACTGGGATGCTCGACTCCACCAGCATCGACAGGTGGAAGTAATGTGTCATCTTCTCTATCTCAGGACTCCTTAGAATCTAATCACATGAAGGATGGCAAAGAGCAGGAAAGAAAGACAAGGGAGATAAGAACACACTATACACCATATAAACAGGAAAGCAGGATAATAGAATGTGTGAAGAAATAGGTACACGCATCTCCGAGCAATGATTGGGATCATCACCTAGCTACCCTGTTTATGCAACCTAAAACTATATGCCTATGTGGCCACACAACTAAGTACGACAGAAGCGGCCTCACCTTAGCCTTTGTAGTTACAACTACCTCTCACCAGCCTGTGATGGGCAGGTTAAGTCAGTTGTCCATCCACATATCTCACTCATCGTACCCCTAAGAATGCATCCCTACTCCCCACGATGAGAACAGATGTCGTGACGGCACTCGGGATCGTCACTATGGACAGTGATACAACAGTACCTCGTCAGGGTGACCAGGCACTCCGACGTCCCGACACAATGGCGGCCAAACCATTGGTCACCTTTGAACTTTGTCGGACCCAGACTATCGGCAAGGACCTGCGTGTCCTATACTGACTGTATCGTACCTGCACTCTGGTACCTAACCTCATTCGACAGCCTATGCGTATGGCGGTGGATTATAGCTCTACTTGGGTATTTCATTATTTTATTTAGCAGTTATCAGCTTATTTTTTATCGTCTCAGCCAACATTAAAAATTTATTTATTTTTTCCTCCCCAAATCATACTTATAACATAAATAGATAATAAATTATCATAATTGCAGCATAAACAGATAATAAATCAAACAACAATTAAATAGTCAATATCAATCACTCACATATAATCATATTTCCTATTGGTTGATAGACTAACGGCGACTATCCTTAGTAGTTGTAGTCTCAACACCCCTCCTAGGGTGTTGGAGTATCAACCCCTAATAGGGCTAGGGCCACCTACTTTTCTATTATACACCTATCATATTCCAACTATCTCTAGTGCATAGGGTTCAGATCTCCCCTTGCCTAACTAGAAGACCGCTGTCGCCCGTGCCCTCTCCTTGCCTCCGAAGCTACTCCCCGCGTCCCCCGAATAAAGGTATAGAAAATTTGTTTGAGGGGAGAAGAAGGGCCCTATTTATAGGCAAATTTAAGGGCCATCGGTCGCGATGGGCACCATTCATAGGTATCATCGTGTCGCGATTGTCCCTTCTCCTTTACAAGTGTTGGTGAACCAACGGTGACATTGGCAGAGGGTTTTTGCGTCACGATGCTTCTCTCTCTAAGGTTCATCGTGTCGCGATGATTGTTTTTCTAAACATATCTAGATTTTTATTTTCTAGCACTTTCTAGAGTTTTCTCATCTTTCTTAGGGGCATTTTTGTCCTTTTTAGCGTATTTTCATTATTTAAAATTTTCTAAATATTTCTTTGCCTATTTTTATTCCCTGGACTATCACATGCTAGGCCACGTATAATCGTGAGTCGAGATCGGAGCACTCCAAATGCCCGCTCCACATCCTTTCTTGCTGATTCTTGTCGTTGGACGAATAATTTTCTCTTTTCTCCGTGCGGTAAATGCAGCCCACTCAAAATAAATATCATCTGCTAAATAGTACCCAATATTATATTGGGTTCTATTCACCGTATATTGCACAGTGGGAGCTTATCCTTCCAAAACATCATTAAACACATTGGATTGGTTTAACATATTAATATCATTATTTGAACCTACAATGCTAAAAAATGCATGTCGAATCCACAAATCTTATGATGCCACTGCTTCAAGCATGATCGTGGGTTTGGCATGACGACCTCGACAAAATTGACTTATCCACACTACTAGGCAATTTTTCCATTCCCAGTGCATACAATCAATGGAACCTAACATACCTAAAAAGGCGCGTGCCTTCCCCATTCGTAATAGGTGTTCAATGTCATCGTTGGTTGGCCTTCTCAGGTACTCATCCCCAAATACCGCATACTCACCGCTGACAAATCTCTCTAAGCACTCTAATGCAGTGCTTTCGCCAATTCAAACATAATCATCTACAATGTCAGCAGGTTGTGCATTTCTGCGGCGGCCAAAGACCCATTTTACTAGTTGCATCAACCCTCATTCAAAAATACTCATCATGAGTACCAAGGGCTTCTACAACTCGAAGAAACACATGCCTATGCATTTAGAATCTTCGTTGAAATTGAGCATCCGTGTATACCAGATTTTTAGGGAAGTAGTCACTAAACAATCAGTTATGTCCTTCTTCATGGCTCCGATCTATCACTGGTATCCTTGGTCTGCACCTAGTAGAGCTATCAGATTATCGTTGCCTCTCAAGTATTGACATCAACAATTCTTCATCAGTGTCGTCCACAAGTTCTTCTTCTATTAACTCCCAGAAGAGTCTATTGTGGTCGTCTGAATTATTTGGATCCATTAGATGGATGAGAGAATGATAGTAGATAGCACAACTTGATAAGAATATGAGAGTGAGAGTAGATTGCACAATTTGATAATAAGGAGAGAATGAGAGTATATATAAGGTACTTTGAATAACAGCAAGTTTGACTACCAACTAATTTGAAAAACAACTAATTTGAATAAGAACTAGTTTGAATAAATAACTAATCTGACTAATGTTATAACATTATCTTTACTAATACTATAACTAATTTGACTAATCTTACATATTATCTTTACTAATATTACAACTAATTTGACTAATATTACAACATTAACTTTACTAATATTATAACTAATTTGAATTAACAACTAATATTAAACTAATTTGACTACTAAAATCCATGCTTTTCTCTAAACTCCAAGTCTACTAAAATTCATGCTTTTCTCTAAGCTTGTTACAAAAGATTTCATGACTTCGGAGTTGACTCTCACTCATCCTAGATGTGTCTGCCATGATGACCTCCAACGCCTTGAACTCCATCTCGTCCTTTATTAACTTGACTTGCTCCTCCTTACGTTGTGCCAAATTTTCCAAGGCTGCTACTTTTTTGTCGATCGTATCATGCACGACATTGTTGATATTGTTAGAAGACGTTTTAGTTGCCTTTTCCTTGCCTTTCCTTTTTTTCGCCTTTTGTCCCATTGGGCGCGCCATTGGTTCTACTGGGTTGTATTCGTAACTTGCTGGTGTCTCTGGATTAGAAGATATGAGTACGCCCCAGTAGCAGAAGTCTTTGTTCTTTTTGAAGAACATTCATTTAGTGCTCCTAACCATTTAGGTTCACCTCTCAGCAAATGCCATGCATGCTCAAATTTGAAATGCTCTTCGTCTTCACCTTGAGAATAAATAGCATATGCTTCAACTATGATATTCTTTTCTAACCACCCGGTTTTCCTTCTCTGAACAGCTAGTTTGTAACACCCAACAAATTTTTGAACAACATCATTTATCCAATACCATCGAGATTTTATTTGAGCTATTGGCCTCACTCGTAATTGCCCACGATAACTGTTATAATTATCTCTAATTCTTAACCAAAAACTATATGCCTTTTGGTCAACTCCCACAGTTGCATCCTTTGAAATGTTGAGTCATGATTGAATAATTAGTTTATCCTCATTTGTTGTATATCTGGCTCATGGTTTTATCTGACTAGGATTTCCTCCTCCTTCATATACTGTAATACTTTCTAGACTGATTTGAGTGGAAAATTGAGGAACTTGAGACTCAGGCATAGACCCAACTGGTGTTTTAGGTTCATCATTAGTGGGCTCTACACCATAATAACCCATTGGAAGTTGGTTGGTAGGGTTGATTGGTGGTGATGGAAACATAGGAACAAATTGGGAGGGAGTCATAAGGTGGTTGGCTTGGTTTGGAGGAAATGGTGTAGGAGTTGGGAGACATAAGGTGTGTGGGTTCAAACCCATCTCAAGCCACTAATCTAACAATTACTAACATTTGTCTATAAAAAAAAATAGGAACAAATTGGGGATTTTGAGAATTATCACCCATATGGGGTTGATAATTTTGCATATAAGTAACGAAAGATTGAACATACTAATTGGGATCTATTTGGCAAAGACAAATAAAATTGAGAGTTGAAAGCAAACGAGATGAAATTGTGAGATGAAAAAATAGATTGGTAGATGAAAAATAGAGTGTAACATTTTTTTACATGCTCGCAATTTATAGACCATGTAAGTATGTAGTGAACGGTCATATTTTGATCACTCCAAACGGTAATAAATGGTCATAGGACCATGTTATCGTTGCTCCATTTTCAATTTTGCTCAAATTTTGGTCCATTTTCATTTTATTGCCATTGCAACATTTTTCACAATTTTTTATTCATGTTTCTAGAGTTTTCTACAACCATCAGAAACACGATACACATTTATGACTTTCATTTCAGCTTCCTCTCAACTCTCTCGTCTCCCTCATTTTCATGTCCAGCTCCCTCACCTCTCGTCTCCCTTATCTCTCTAGCTAACTCGTCTCCCTTATCTCTCTACCTCGTCAGTTGTCTCCCTCTCAACTTGTTCAACCCCTCATCAGCGCCAAGTACCATTCTCGGTTCAACATCTACATGCCTTTTTCACGTCGCTCAGACACAGTGGAGGTCCGACAGTGCGCGACTCGCTCTCATCTCGCTCTTCTCTTGTCAGATCTCACTCGCGGTGGCTCGGATCTCACTCGTCTCTCTCAAATCTGGCTATTTTCCATGAAAGGGATGAAGGTGTTTCTTTGTATTTTTATTTACATGAATGAAAGGGGTTGATTCTGTTTGTATGAACTGGCTCTCTAGATTTTCCATGAAAGGAACTGGTTCTCTAGTTTGATTCTCTTCTACTTGATTTTCCTGTGTCTCAGTTGTTTTCTATTTGTGATGGAAGTTGAGATTTCTAGTTTTTTTTTAGTTGTTTTTGTACCTTTTCCATCCACAAAGTAAATATTTTTATTTTAAATAATATTACGAACTGAGTTCTTCTCTGCGAACTGGTTCACCACACTGGCAGCCAGCTGGAGCACTCCAGTCATGAACAGTTGAAAAATGGGTTCTTAATGTGTAACACGCTGGCAAACGTAAGTTACGAACCTTCAATGGAGGTGCTCTAAGTAGGTACTACCTATGCTAGTGTCGGAAGAGGTACTCATCGCCCTCGATATTTCAATCTTTCGCCCATTCTTTTCTCTCCCTGTTGTTCACTCACGGGTTTCTTGTAAACTGTCAAAAGATAAATGAAATTTCCTTTCCATTTGTCTTCTCATCAGTTAGGATAAATTTGTTTTTTAAAGTTTATTATGTTAAAATTAAGGAAAAGTTTATTATGTTAAAATTAAGGATTAATTACGCTAGAAGTCCGTGAACTATTTGGGAAAATATTTTTTTTTTCAATTGGGTTGTGAAACTATTTTTTATTTTTAATTAGGTTCTTCTGTTAAGATGTAATTAGTGGGACGTTAATGTATTTTTAATTAAGTTTTTGAACTATTAGTTTTTTTTTAAATAGTTCTGTGAGACAAAAAAGAAAAAAAAAAGAAAAAGAAATGAATATAAATTGGAGCCATTTCTTTAGCTCAAAACCATCTCACTCCAATTTCTTCTGCTATGATTCACCCATCCCATTGCATTGCGAGAAAATCTGAGTCATGAGATAACACTACAAAAGAACAATGAAACATTTAGTCCTGATGTTCCCCGGGCAAACGAGGGTCATTCTCAAGTCCAATATGATGATTCATTGGATCATGGATATGATATTAGATGACTCATTTCGTTTTTTTTTTGGTTGTCTCAGGAGCTATTTAAAAAAAATCAATAGTTCAGCGATCTAATTAAAAATAAATTTATGCCTCACAATAAAGGAATGACCTAATTAAAAATGCAAAAATAGTTTAGGAACTCAATTGAAAAAAAAAAAGTTCATTATTTCAAAATCTCTAAATAGTTTAGTGATTTTTAGAGTAATTAAACCTAAAGTTAGCAGTGAAATGTCATTAAGGGGAAATTTCAATAACTAATGTTAAATAAAAGGTAAAATGTTTAATTTAAAGTATAAGGGTGAAAAGTGCAAAATCAGGGGGTTAAGCTGTGGCGGATCCAGTTAGATAGGATTGAGGCAATTGCCCTCATAAAATAAAATATTTTTATTTGTATATACTAAATAATTTTTTATTTGTCCCTATAAAAAAAATTAGGTGTTGCCTCCCACCATCTCTAGTTCTCTCTCACCTCTTATCTTACTCAATTTCTCACAGTTACATGAATAAAAAATGTATATAAATAATTATTTGGTTACATACATAAAGAAAAACATTTTTGATAGTATTCACAATGAAAAAAATCATACAACATCTTCAAAATATTAAAAATGTATAGATGGCAATTGTAATTTATGGAAACTTTATTTTGAGTTTTTTTTTGTTATAAGATTATGTATTTTGTAATGTGATCCTTAATATGGATCTTATTTTAAGAATCCAAAGGTGGTTCAGTGTTGAATATATAATATTATTTTAACTTTTTAAAATTTTCTTTGTGTAAACTGTTAAAAATCAAATGTTGAGGTATTTAAAATTTAACAAATTAACATTAAAAATTCAATAAAATAGAGAGATATACTATTGAAACGGGTCCATATATAGGAACCACCAATCTATAAAAATATTATAGACTTGCACCCACTTTTTGAATCCGCTGAGGGATTTAATGCTTTTCACCCTTTAAAATTTATTGAAATTAAGGAGATCTCAAGGTCCAAAGAAAACTATATTGATGTGACCAGGCGAGGGAGACAAACTCCAACCTGCCTGTCTCAATTGGGAGAGGCAACAAGTCTGGGATATTTACAAATATGTGCATGCCAAACCCTAGCGGGTGGCCAAAATTTGCTAAACTAGTGCAAATGAATCATGTAACACTTGATGACGAGATCGACCTCGTGTCGAGACCTCGTACCAAGACCTCGTGTCGAGATCCCGTGCCAAGATCGCGTGCCGAGGTCATATGTCGAGCTGATGAGGTCGCGGACCGAGCTGAGGAGGTCGCATGTCGAACTGAGGAGGCCGCGTGCACGAACTCGTATTTTTACGAACGTTATTTAGCGTTAATGATTATATTGTTTGTAATATTTATATTATCGGTTTGCAGTTCTCGACGCCGTGTTTTTAGATCTTTAACCTATAGATTAGAGGGTAATCATGAGAGAGGAGAGATTAGATGGGTAGAATGATTGATGGGATTAGCATCTCATAACAGTAGTTACACGTCACTTATTGTGTTTTTTTTTAAAAAAAAGAAAAATTCATTTAAATGGTTTATCTACCAGCTGTATATCACGATCAGCCTCACAACCCTCACTTTCTCTTTTCTTCTTTCTTCTTCCTTCTTCTCTAAGTTTCCTCTTCCTCTCCAAACCTCCATCGAAGAACCTTGAGTTTCATTGAGCTTCTGCATAAACTTTCTTCATCAACCTTGTTTCTTATCATCTTCTCGACATATATCACCATCTCGACCATCATTTGAGGTATGAAAAACAGAATTTTCTCTTCCTTCATGCTATTGTTTAGCGCCACTTCTTCCCTCCATTTTAGCTAGTTTATATGCTTCCAAATCAGGTCATATTGATAGGTTTTCTTTTTCATGACATGACCTACCTTTCTAACCAATTATTTGAGCTTGTAAAACAAATTGCTTTCTCGGTTTTCTGCAGTAGGCAGTGCCCAAAACCCTCCCTATTTGGTTTGTTTTGATTTCTTGTTTTAGTTTGTTGTACGTTGCTTCTGGTTGTTGTTTGTTGTTGATTTATCTGTTGTAGCATCATATAACCTTTTTCATGAACTTTTGATCGAAAACCCTAACCTTGTGTTAGAGGAAAATGGTTTTGTCTGGTGATGTATGAAAGAAGTTTTTAATAAAATTTTAGAGAAAATGAGTTATTTTGTAATGTTTGAATTCTGGTTGTATTTGTTTAAGTTCTTGAGTTTTAATATTTACTTGGGTTGTGGTTAAGATTGGGATAATGAGAGCTAAGTGTTACTAGAACCCATAGATAGAACTAAGTTGTGCTCGTATTAGGCAGTGTGATTTAGAGATCGTCTTTGCAAGGAGATCAGGGTGTACGAGAACACGAAACCGAGATTGACTGAGAGCCGTACGTGTCGAGATCGAGTGAGAGAAGTCGTTGTCGAGCTCGTTTGAAGACAGCCGTGTTGAGGTCGTTGTCAAGCAGCGTTAGCTTGGAGTTCGGTAAGGGCACTTTTAGACATTCTAGGATTTTTATTGTTATATTCCTATGTATGGATTCCTTGATTTGTGTCGAGCTTGAAGTGTTGTGATATGATTGAATATATGCTGCGAATTGCGTGTTGCTGATGAATTGCGTTTCTTCATGCAGAATGTTTTTATTGCTTAAATGTCGAATTGCGTTTTCTTCATGTTAAGCATGCTCTCTTTATTTGATATGCGGTCAAGTAATTTTATGCGTAACTCTTTGAATATCATATGCGGCGAATTGTTCATTGAGTGAGAGAGCTTAGCGAGTCGTTGGCGTTTGAAGTTGCGACCCGGATAGCAGAGAGGGTGCTAGGTCCCCTCTTCCCGTTTATGGGGACTTCTAAGCGTTGCCACGCTATGGGACTGAGTTAGTGTCCTAGGGAGAGCGAAGATCCCAAGGCTACGACTGGACTTTCCAGCATACGGTACGGCGTGTGCATTCCGGAATAATTGTCGAGTCGAGAGAAAATGGATAGCGAGTTGAGTCGAGTCTAGAGTGAGATGGTTGAGTTACGTTTTGTGATTGATAAACATTGTTGTGTTGCTTATTTCTTTATGTCGTGTTTATCTTGAATTGTTGAGAAGTTGACCCTTTCCCGTGGTGCCTTCAATCCATGATGGTTACCCAGGCGAGGTCGAGGGCGCAGGGAACTCGATAGCAGATGATGGCGAGGAGGATCTCGACGAGGATCCGGGCGACGACCTCTACTTGTCGTGATTTGCTTTGTCTATGTTTTTGTGTATAGTGGTTGTGACCAGTTGGGCCGGTTATGTTTTGTTATTACAGGGTAGACTGGCGGTTTACTTTTGGAGTAGCCCCCTGCGTGGGTGTCTGCCGGAAGTACCCCCAGGGTATGATTGCTCTCTTGAAGTCGTCATACCTTAGGTGTATTTTCTTTGTACATTATTACTCTGTCTTTTTGTATGCACTTTTTATATCTTGTATATATATAAGTATGTACTTGTTATACCTGCGTGTTGTTATTTAGGACTTAAGTCTTGTGTCTTAGTTGCATCATGTTTCGAAAAGCTGTAATTACTCTGATGTGCACGAGCTGGTCTTATAAAAAAAAAATAATAATCGACCGTACTTTTCTAAAGGGCACAAGAGTATCGTTTTAAAACACATCGCATACAGGGTAACTTGAGCTCGGTATGTTGAGCTCGGTAGCGGTCCGAAAACGGGTCGTTACAATGTTGGTATCAGAGCAGTTCGGTTCTGACCGGGCTGTGTATAGGAATTTTGGACTGGTCACTGTGTCGGGATATGTGTGTCGGGTGCATGATTGTACTATGTTGATTGCTGTTTGATTAAGTGAAGCACTTATTGCTTGAAAAATTGTTTGAACTGTTTCTTGATTGAAGCAGTGTGTTTTAACACATCCTTGTTGTGAGATTCTGACAGGGTTTTGAACTTTGTGGAATCTAATGCCACCTCGTAGGGATACGACAGCTGTACCCGAGAACGTCGACATGGAACGAGCAATTCAAGCTATGACCGAGATGGCGGCAGCCATGGCTCGAATCACCGCAACTCAACAGGCTAACGCGATGGCTCAACAGACGGCAGCGTTAACCCAGCAAAACTTGCAGCAACAACAGAGAGCAGAGCGGAATGCTGAGGCGAGAGGATTAGCAGACTTTAGAAAGCATGACCCACCGAAGTTCTACGGTGAGCCAAATCCAAATAAAGCTGATCTTTGGATGCAAGAGATCGAGAAGATCTTCGAGGCACTCCATTGCCCAAACAACGTGAAGGTAGACTACGCCACCTACTTGCTGCTAGGAGACGCAGAGTATTGGTGGAAGGGAGTGAAGCAAGCACTGATAGCGGAACGTCGCGAGATAACTTGGGAGCTGTTTCGTGGAAGGTTCTTGGATAAATACTTCCCAGATACTGCACGAGCTGAGAAGGAGCAAGAGTTTCTTCAACTACAACAAGGCGGTATGACAGTGCCCGAGTATGCAGCCAAGTTTGAGTCACTGGCGAGGTATTTCAGTCCATTTCGTGATCGAGCTGACCAAGGATGGTTAAGTGAGAGGTTCCAACGGGGATTAAGATTTGACATTCAGAAGTCAGTGGTATCATTGAGGATTCGAAACCTCCAAGAGCTGATAGATCGTTGTGTCGAGGTAGAAGGAGTAAGAAGCCACAAGAAGAAGACTGGCCCAGGTGGACCAATGAGACCTCAGGGCATGGGGCAGAGGTTTACACAGAAAGGGAAACAACTGTAGAAGAAGCCTTACAACCGACCTCAGGGGAACAACAACAGGGGACAATATCGTCCGATGACCCAGGGAGCGAGAAGCGGAGGTCAGACCGGTGCCGAGGTGACTTGCTATCGTTGTGGAAGGCCAGGACATTATGCGAATGACTGCACTCAGAAGGAGGAGGTATGTTTCAACTGTAAGAAGCCAGGGCATTTTGCCAAGGATTGTCCCACACCTAAAGCTGAACCGGCAATGCTTGCGGCAAAGGCCAAAGGGAAGCGCCAAGCGAGCAAAGGCGTAGTCTTACGCATGAGCGCGAGGAAGCGAGCAAGTGATGATCTTATTCAAGGCGAATGTGAGATTGAGGGTAAATCCTTATCCGTTCTCTTTGATTCGTGCAACCCATTCCTTTATTTCCTCGATTGTGTGAACCATTTGAACTTGATTGGATCGCTTTACTGCTCAAATTGGTAGTTACAACCCAAATGCTAAAACCTTAGTCACAAACACCGCATGTCTTAATTGTGTAGTGGTTATTGAGTAGAAAGTTTGTGGTCAATTTGGTTTGTTTGCCTCTTAAGGGCTTAGATGTCATCCTCGGGATGGATTGGTTGTCACACCACCATGTCCTCTTGGTGTCTTGAAAGCTGTAATTTTCCTGCACCTTGGAGTCTCCAATTATCTTTCTTTGAACATATTGGAGTTTCTTTGCAGAAGGAACTAGAGAATACATGTATCGGCTAGTTGAAGTTTTCAGCGGTCGAAGTGAAGATTGTACCGATGGTGAGTGACTTTGTGGGCGTTTTCCCGAAGGCGTGCCAGGGTTACCACCGGTCACGAAGGTCGAGTTCTCCATCGAGTTGATTCGAGAGCAGGGCCGATTTCCAAAGCGCCATACGGGATGTCTCTGCCGAGATGAAAGAAGCGAAGTCCCGGATCGAACACTTGGAGTCAAAGCAATTCATACGACCGAGTGTGTCACCGTGGGGAGCTCCGGTGTTGTTGGTTAAGAAGAAGGATGGACGATCAAGGCGTGCGTGGACTACCGCGAGCTCAACAAGGTTCTTGTGAAGAACCGATATCCGATTACCGTATTGATGACTTGATGGATCAACTTCGTGGAGCGGCGATCTTTTCCAAGATAGATTTGAAGTCTGGTTATCATCAGATTCGCGTGAAGGAGGAAGATGTCCCCAAAACAGCTTTCAGGACTAGGTATGGTCACTACGAGTATTTGGTGATGCCGTTTGGAGTGACAAATGCGCCAGCTGTGTTTATGGACTATATGAACAGGATTTTCCATTCGTTCTTGGATCAGTTTGTAGTAGTGTTCATCGACGACATCCTGATCTACTCGAGGAACCGAGAAGAGCACGAAGAACACTTACGTCGAGTACTACAGATATTACGAGAGAAGCAACTCTATGCCAACCTGTCGAAGTGTGAATTTTGGCTCGAAGAGGTGAATTTTCTTGGTCATGTGATTTCCAAAGAAGGAATAGCTGTGGATCCAACTAAGATTGAGGCTGTGTTAGCGTGGGAACAGCCGAAGACGATTACCGAGATCAGGAGTTTTGTTGGCTTAGCAGGCTATTATCGAAGATTCATTGAAGGTTTCTCGAAGATTGTCGCGCCTCTTACACGACTTACGAGGAAGGATCAACCTTTTGCCTGGACCGAGGAGTGTGAATCCAGTTTTCAAAGACTGAATGAGCTTTTGACAACAGCGCTTGTGTTGATTTTGCCTCAACCAGAAGAACCTTACGAGGTTTATTGCGATGCGTCACACCAGGGATTGGGATGCGTGCTGATGCAACATCGGAAAGTGGTAGCGTATGCTTCAAGACAGCTTAAGATTCACGAGAGAAACTACCCTACTCACGATTTAGAGTTGGCAGCGGTGGTTTTTGCGCTGAAGATATGGAGACACTACCTTTATGGGAGCACTCTTACTGTTTTCAGCGATCACAAGAGCTTGAAGTACCTGTTCGATCAGAAGGAGCTCAACATGCGTCGGCCAGATGGGCGAGAATTTCTCAAGGACTACGACTTTATGTTGGAATACCATCCCGTAAGGCTAACGTAGTAGCGGATGCATTGAGCGAAAGAGCGTTTTAGCCTCGGCAATGATGATCAAGGAGTTGGAGATGCTCGAGAAGTTCGAGACTTGAAGTTGAGTGTGGAAGTTTCACCGGAAGGCGAGATTTGGTATGCTTACCATTTCTAACATTATTGGGCGAGATCCGAGACCAGCGAGGTTCATGACGAGCTCCTGCAAGAGAAGATCTGATTGATAAGCGCAAGGGAAGGCGACAGAATTCCAAGTCGGGACGGACAACATTTTAAGGTGCAATGGCCGAGTGTGTGTACCTAACGTAGCGGAGCTGAGAAATTTAATACTTGACGAAGCGCATAAGAGCAACTTTAGTATTCACCCAGGAGTTACGAAGATGTATCAAGACTTGAAGAAGCATTTTTGGTGGTCCGGAATGAAGAAGCAAGTGGCTGATCCGTAACCGTGTTTAACGTGTCGGCGAAGGTGGAGCACCAGCGACCAGCGGGAATGCTACAATAAACGGCGTACCAGTATGGAAATGGGATAGTATTTCCATGGATTTCGTTGTAGGTTTGCCGAAGACGCAGAAGAAGAATGATTCGATTTGGGTGATCGTCGACCGATTGACCAAATCTGCTCATTTCTTACCAGTGAGGTCGACGTACAACGTGGAAAAGCTGACCGAGATCTACATCGCGGAGATAATGCGACTTCATGGTATACCCTCTTCAATCGTGTCGGACCGAGATCCGAAGTTCACGTCTCATTTTTGGAGGGAATTGCAAGAAGCGATGGGAACCAAGCTCAGGCTTAGCTCGGCATATCATCCCCAAACTGACGGTCAGACTGAGAGAACAATACAATCGCTTGAAGATTTGTTGCGAGCGTGTACCTTAGATCACCGAGGAAGTTGGGACGACGTCTTACCATTGGTGGAGTTCACCTACAATAACAGTTTCCATGCGAGTATTGGAATGGCACCTTTTGAAGCAATCGTATGGGCGTAAATGTCGACGCCTCTTTGTTGGTACCAGGATGGCGGCGTTACGTTGTGGGACCAGATATGATCCAGCGGACTCATCGAGAAGATCCGTTTGATCGAGATAGGATGCGAACGTCTCAAAGTCGGCCGGAAGAGTTATGCAGACCAAAGACGTCGACCACTCGAGTTCGAGGAAGGAGAACATGTATTTCTTAGAGTCACCCCCACTACTGGAGTTGTCGAGCGATCAAATCCAAGAAACTTACCCCTAAACTTATTGGACCTTACCAGATTCTTCGTCAGATCGGTCGATGGCATATCAGTTGCCCGCCACCCTTCTTGTCAAACATTCATGACGTCTTCCACGTCTCACGATTCGCGGAGATATATTTCCGACCCTCTCATGTCATCGAACCAGATGTGATTCAACTGAGGACGACTTATCCTTCAAGCATCACCAAAGGATCGTTGACCTGGAAAGCCAAGCGATTCTTGAACAAAGAGATTCAACTTGTCAAAGTTGTGTGGGATCCGAAGACTGGAGATGCGACTTGGGAGCTGGAGGAGAAGATGAAGACTCAGTACCCTGAACTCTTTCATGGTAAGTAACTTATTTGCAATTTCGAGGACGAAATTTTTTAGAGGGAGAGATTGTAACACTTGATGACGAGATCGACCTCGTGTCGAGACCTCGTACCAAGACCTCGTGTCGAGATCCCGTGCCAAGATCGCGTGCCGAGGTCATATGTCGAGCTGATGAGGTCGCGGACCGAGCTGAGGAGGTCGCATGTCGAACTGAGGAGGCCGCGTGCACGAACTCGTATTTTTACGAACGTTATTTAGCGTTAATGATTATATTGTTTGTAATATTTATATTATCGGTTTGCAGTTCTCGACGCCGTGTTTTTAGATCTTTAACCTATAGATTAGAGGGTAATCATGAGAGATGAGAGATTAGATGGGTAGAATGATTGATGGGATTAGCATCTCATAACAGTAGTTACACGTCACTTATTGTGTTTTTTTTTAAAAAAAAGAAAAATTCATTTAAATGGTTTATCTACCAGCTGTATATCACGATCAGCCTCACAACCCTCACTTTCTCTTTTCTTCTTTCTTCTTCCTTCTTCTCTAAGTTTCCTCTTCCTCTCCAAACCTCCATCGAAGAACCTTGAGTTTCATTGAGCTTCTGCATAAACTTTCTTCATCAACCTTGTTTCTTATCATCTTCTCGACATATATCACCATCTCGACCATCATTTGAGGTATGAAAAACAGAATTTTCTCTTCCTTCATGCTATTGTTTAGCGCCACTTCTTCCCTCCATTTTAGCTAGTTTATATGCTTCCAAATCAGGTCACATTGATAGGTTTTCTTCTTCATGACATGACCTACCTTTCTAACCAATTATTTGAGCTTGTAAAACAAATTGCTTTCTCGGTTTTCTGCAGTAGGCAGTGCCCAAAACCCTCCCTATTTGGTTTGTTTTGATTTCTTGTTTTAGTTTGTTGTACGTTGCTTCTGGTTGTTGTTTGTTGTTGATTTATCTGTTGTAGCATCATATAACCTTTTTCATGAACTTTTGATCGAAAACCCTAACCTTGTGTTAGAGGAAAAATGGTTTTGTCTGGTGATGTATGAAAGAAGTTTTTAATAAAATTTTAGAGAAAATGAGTTATTTTGTAATGTTTGAATTCTGGTTGTATTTGTTTAAGTTCTTGAGTTTTAATATTTACTTGGGTTGTGGTTAAGATTGGGATAATGAGAGCTAAGTGTTATTAGAACCCATAGATAGAACTAAGTTGTGCTCGTATTAGGCAGTGTGATTTCCGAGATCGTGCTGCAAGGAGATCAGGGTGTACGAGAACACGAAACCGGGGTTGACTGAGAGCCGTACGTGTCGAGATCGAGTGAGAGAAGTCGTTGTCGAGCTCGTTTGAAGACAGTCGTGTTGAGGTCGTTGTCGAGCTCGTTTGAAGACAGCCGTGTTAAGGTCGTTGTCAAGCAGCGTTAGCTTGGAGTTCGGTAAGGGCACTTCTAGACATTCTAGGATTTTTATTGTTATATTCCTATGTATGGATTCCTTGATTTGTGTCGAGCTTGAAGTGTTGTGATATGATTGAATATATGCTGCGAATTGCGTGTTGCTGATGAATTGCGTTTCTTCATGCAGAATGTTTTTATTGCTTAAATGTCGAATTGCGTTTTCTTCATGTTAAGCATGCTCTCTTTATTTGATATGCGGTCAAGTAATTTTATGCGTAACTCTTTGAATATCGTATGCGGCGAATTGTTCATTGAGTGAGAGAGCTTAGCGAGTCGTTGGCGTTTGAAGTTGCGACCCGGATAGCGGAGAGGGTGCTAGGTCCCCTCTTCCCGTTTATGGGGACTTCTAAGCGTTGCCACGCTATGGGACCTGAGTTGACTGTCCTAGGGAGAGCGAAGATCCCAAGGCTACGACTGGATTTTCCAGCATACGGTACGGCGTGTGCATTCCAGAATAATTGTCGAGTCGAGAGAAAATGGATAGCGAGTTGAGTCGAGTCTAGAGTGAGATGGTTGAGTTACGTTTTGTGATTGATAAACATTGTTGTGTTGCTTATTTCTTTATGTCGTGTTTATCTTGAATTGTTGAGAAGTTGACCCTTTCCCGTGGTGCCTTCAATCCATGATGGTTACCCAGGCGAGGTCGAGGGCGCAGGGAACTCGACAGCAGATGATGGCGAGGAGGATCTCGACGAGGATCCGGGCGACGACCTCTACTTGTCGTGATTTGCTTTGTCTATGTTTTTGTGTATAGTGGTTGTGACGGTTAGTAGGTTATGTTTTGTTATTACAGGTAGATCGGTTTACTTTTGGAGTAGCCCCCTGCGTGGGTGTCTGCCGAAAGTACCCCCAGGGTATGATTGCTCTCTTGAAGTCGTCATACCTTAGGTGTATTTTCTTTGTACATTATTACTCTGTCTTTTTGTATGCACTTTTTATATCTTGTATATATATAAGTATGTACTTGTTATACCTGCGTGTTGTTATTTAGGACTTAAGTCTTGTGTCTTAGTTGCATCATGTTTCGAAAAGCTGTAATTACTCTGATGTGCACGAGCTGGTCTTATAAAAAAAATAATAATAATCGACCGTACTTTTCTAAAGGGCACAAGAGTATCGTTTTAAAACACATCGCATACAGGGTAACTTGAGCTCGGTATGTTGAGCTCGGTAGCGGTCCGGAAACGGGTCGTTACAAATCACACTTGATTAACAAAAAAGTGCGATGCTATACATCGCCAAAACACTATTCGTGAAATTTCACGAGGTTTGATGTGGTTTTTTTAAAAGCCTAGAACCGCTATACTTCCGTGTTTAGTGGAATACACATGATGGTCAATGTTTGACTAAGCAATAAAAAATGGTCGTGATTTATCCACGATGAAAACTCTCGCGAAATTCATCATTTCCAAAAAAAAAATTATCTATATGTGACATTTACGATCATGTATTGTGGTGTAAAGATAGGTTTTTCAAATACAATTTTCAGTTAATGCTTATGAAAACTAATCAAAACTAAAAATCATAAAAAGTATTTTCTTTGAAAAAAGACCTCAGAAATCAACGCATAAAGTACAGCCCAAAAACTAAAACATCAGCGACATGTCAAATGTGATCATTTTTTTCACTCCTTAAAGTGTGATCGTTAATAGAATAATGTCAGTTGCCGTAAAATTTGTCAAGAACAACCCTTTTTACAATTTTTATTTTTTTTTCACCGTTTTCTCTTTTTATAATTTTTTCCTTTTTCTCACACATTTGTATAAATTTATTTAATGCAAAATAACACAGCTCTCACTTATTTGCCTACCCACATGGGTACTTTGAATGAATAGAAAGAACTCGAATTTCTTTTCTTTTTTTTTTTGACAGATTAGAGCTCGAATTTCTTAAAAATGCGTGTGCATACAACACTATTACTAAAAGCGAATGAAATGCATTGAATTCATAATTTCAGAAAAACACTATTAATATTGTAAAAAAAAAAACGCTATTAAAAGTAATGCACATCTTTAACGCCCCGTAGAATACTTATAAATAAATTTTGTTTGGTTGTCATTTATCAACACTAATAATCGGATTAATAAATAACATTACGTGTTGCTGCAGAAGTCGGGTATTTTTGGTTGAACCTGAAGTGGTTGGTAACCCATCATACAAATGAGCTACACACTTGATTAATTAATTCTATTTTTATCACAAACCGTGAGAGAACTTTCCAAAAAGCAGTAAATATCACACCACTTTGGATGTAAGATTGTTTCCCTTCGTGTTTTCCTCCGTGCTTAAATAGACCTCACAGAATACATAGCAAATCAATCAAACATAGTATATGTTCATAATTCTTGATATAGAACTTCTGAGATTATTATTATTTTTCTATATAAAATTTTTATTTTTATATATAAAATTAAACCGGAAGCTTTCCAAATAAATATGCTTACCGAATTCACATTAACAAATAGATAATTTAGTTAAATAATTTTTAAAATTTTAAATTAACATTTTTTCCGTAAAATATTTGAAATATTTTGTGAAATATTTACCAAATGAAAAATACTAAATTCTATTAATTGAGTTTCATAAGATAATTCGGGAATGGAAAATTAAAAGAAAAAATCATGTCACGATTCTAATGGGACAAAAAGATAAAGAACGATGTCGTTTCGTACTCGGGAAGTGGAAGTTTCGGTAGCTCTCAACTCTCGTCTCTCATGGGCTTGATATGTAAATAAACAAAATACTTATGCCAGATATCAAATTTTCTGAAACCATTTCATTCATGTCTGTGTGACTGTATCAACTATCAACTACCACTATTAGCCTTTTGTCTTTTGAACAAACAAGCATGTTCCTTTCGATGTTTACAAATTGAAAAAAATTCAGAAAATTTGAAACCTCACTAACTATTTTGTTTATTTACATATCAAACCCCTGAGAGCCATCGAAACACTTCGCTAATTTCTTCCCCAAAACGGTTGGCTTCAAAATCGTAATCTCCTACTCCAACGACGTCGTTTCGTCTACTACTCCCAGTGAAGAACCTACCAGAACTTCGAAACGACATCAAAGTGGAGAGACCATCAACGTAATCCTTCAACCAGCTACTTTCACGGCCTACCTCACCGGCCAAGCTCGCCTGAGAAACCACCGGAAGCTCCACCGCCGGTGCATCATCTTTCTCGCCGGAAATGATTCTCCGTTGAGTGTGGCCGAACGGAATCTCAGCCTCCTCATCGACAAAATAATCAAACGCGCCCACGGAGTACGACCTCCGGTGAGTTCCTCCGCCGGCACCGTCAGATTCGGCTCCGCGGCGGCCGCTGCTGCTGATGTTCCCTATTTCCAACCGCAAACTGTTGCTGCCACTGACGGAGGACGATCGGAAAACCTTCATAAGTTCCGATTCCGAGGCAAAGACAGCAGAACGGCAGAGCGGACAAGTGCGGTTCGATAGGAGCCAGGTATCGATGCATTCGGCATGGAAGGCATGGCAGCAGAGAGGAAGGAGGCGGAGGAGGTCGCGCTGCTCGAACTTTGACAAGCAAACCGCACAATCTCCGCCGGAAGCGGCGGAGGAGGATCGGCGGGTGACGGAAGAGAAGGTGAAGAGCGGGAGGGAGTCGACGGCGGAAGACGAAGTGGTCTCCGGCGATATCCGATGACCGGAGGAGAAAACTGTTGAGGATGACGGAGAGAAACGGCGGAGGCAAGTGCAGCGGTAACGGAGGATGAAGTAGAGAGCGAGGAGGACGGTAACGGTGACGCAAAAAACGGTTAAGGTTATGAGAATGCTGTGGGAGAGAGAGGAAGAGTGCTTTGGTGGAGAAGTTGTGTATCCCACCACGTTGAGAGAAGGAAAGGAATCAGAGACCATGTTTGTTACACTGAAATCTGTTTCTCGTGGAAACGAAGCGAATAGAGTAATGATGGCATGTAATGAAAGCTTATTCAAGGTCGCGCGTAGAGAGAGAGAAAGGAGGTTTTTTTTTTTTTTTTCTCCCTGTAAAATAGAGGAGGTGTTGAGTTGTGGTTGTTATGGTAAAGTTGGTGGACGCATTGGTGTGGTTTTGGAATATTGGTATTGAACAAGTGAAGTAAATGTGTGATCAGGTTGCTTGGGAGGTCTGTCCTTGTCCTTGTCCTTTTCCCAAAATACGTCCATGTTCTATTGTTCTATTTTTCTTTTGTTGATTTACTTCTTTCATATGTTTCATCCTATTTTCATACAATTTTTTTTTTATAATAACTAATAAGATTTATAAAAAAAATGCAAGAGAAACCCATCAGCAAATTTTTCTTTTTTCTTAAACTTAATTATAACTTAATTAAGCTCATTTATAACTTAATTATTTTTATATTTATGTCCAGCAAGAGCAAAACTCAGATTGTTTCAGACTTCTAGCAAGCTTGATTTCTCACACTTATTTCAAAATAGCATCACACTTGTCTAAGGAATGAAAATGAAGACGACTTACGAATTCTGTGGGAGAGAGTGGAACACTGAGGAACAAATAGATTAATTAGGTGAGAGATTTAAGAATTGAGGGGAAAGATTTAATGAAAACCCATTCCCAATTAGCACATATATAATTAACAAAATTCAAAATTTATTTGAGCCATGGTGTCGACAAGGATTCCAAAACGTTGTACATTATCTATTGGCAAAAGTTGAAACATGCCTCTTCACACGGTGCCCAAAAAATGTTTGAACTAAATACAGCAACTAACTATATCATCTTTTCCAAATTCAATGAATTACATAATAAAAATAATTTAAAAAATAAAATATAAATAAAAAACAATTATACACTAAAACGAACTATTCACGAGCCGTTAGTGTCGAGTCTATAAGGCTTGAGATTGACTCATTTAAATAATCAAGCTCAATCTCAAACTTGGATTTGTTTATTTAATTAAATAAATGAGCTTGACTAAACATTTAACGAGCTGAACTCGAATAGTTCGCGAGTAACTCGACTTATTTACACCCCTAAATACAAGTATATAATGGGTTATTTTCGCAAGTTAATATTGAAGTATGGAAAAAGTTTGAGCTAAAATGAAAAGTAGGAGTTGACACCGTGTGAAAGATTTGAAAACTATTGTAAAGCAAACACGAATATTCATTCTACAGGTTTTGGAAAGATAGTTGGATTCATGGTATTGGTAAATTTGATGCACTGATTCCGAATTCAATTCCTCAAAGCATCAGCAGTGGTGAACGGTAGGGCTGGACAAACGTGTCGGACCCGACCGGAAACCGACCAACCCGGTTGTTGCGGACATTGACGGGTGGGTTCTGGCGGCGGGCGCGGGTTCGCGGGTGAGGCAACCAGGTTGGGCCGGCTCAGCGTGAGCGGCAACGGATTTCGGAATCCAGGCCCGACCGAAACACTCGATTAAACAAAAAAATTATATACTACGACGTCGTTTCGCGCTAGGGATAGGATAATACTCTCAGATCATTACCTCAACCCTAAATAATTCTCTCTCTCGATCACCTCAGCCTCAAACTGCTCGCCCTCTCTCGCCGCTCGCCCTCTCTTGCTCGCCCTCGTTCATTCTGATTGTTGAACCCTAGTTCATTCTTCCCCCATTATATGCTTCAGATTTTAGGTGTCACCAGAGATAGAGCTCGAACCATTTCGCGCTTCACCACCGTTGGCAACGACCTTTCTTCTCCGTCGCATCTCGGGCCGCAGCACTATTGTGTGCTCTCCTTCCAAGCCACGTCAGCACCTTCCTCCACCTCATCTCTCTCTCGTCGTTTTTCTCTTTCTAGCCACCGTGACAGTGCCTCTACACGAAGGCCATGAACAAAGCTATGGCAATGATGTCCATTTGGGGGTGGAGATTGGCTCCCGTGGGGATCTGCTTCTGTTGTATTTTGTTGATCTCACTGTTTTGAGTTTATTTTGTTGGTCTATTCTCATCTTGTTTCTCTTTTTTTTTTTTTCTGCTTTGTATAGTAGTGTCACCGAATCAAACCACCCGACGAAACCCATGCCCGACAAAACCGACACCCGATGAAACTAAAGGCTTGTGCGGACGGAAATGGGCCACAAAATATGTATCATGGTTTGGGCCGGATGGGTGGTTTTGGGCCCGAACCCACCTGTCCGACACTAGTGAACGGCGCATGAGTTGCTTAAATCATTTATGGTGGGCCCTTGAATGCCATGTCATTTTTAAGGACATTGTGTGGTTTTTGCTCCAGCCGTGAACGATGTCTATTGAGTTGCTTTATGTACTGTGCAGCTGACAAGTGACAATTACACACCTCACCCAACACTTCCTCTCATAATTGTATGGGTCCCTTTTCTTTATGACGCGTTGCTTATATGGAAACGCTGAATCCACCGTGGCAAACCCCAATGGTGGACAGGATGAAAAATTTTGTTCTTAAAATTACGAACTACTAGTACCGAGGTGCTCTGCAGGAGATTAATCATCCAGTTTCATTTTATGCTTCTAATAATAATTGGAACTGAAATTTAATTGAAAGAATTGTTCCTACTGAAATTTGTGATGCTGTTGCAAATGTTATGCCCCCCTGCACATGTATAAATTTCATTATTTATATAGCATTTGTTATTTAAATTTTTATACTCTCTTCGTCTCTTAATATAAGACTCCCTTGTAAATTTCACGTCTCTTAACAAAGTAGTTATCAATATTAAATTTATACAAATTGTATAGTATTTTGTCCAAATTACCATTACAATTAATGATTAGGAGAGAAAGATGAATTGTGTCTTTTAATTTCCTTTATTAATTGAGGGATAATTTTGTTAAAAAAAAATTAATGCACCTTGATATGTGCAAAGGGTCTTATATTATGAGACTAATTTTTTTTTACAAGAAGTCATATATTAAGGGACGGAGAAAGTAATACATATAAGGAGAAAATTGAATTAAGGGGTTGCTAATGACATTTACGGAATGAGATTTCATGTATATCGAGTAAATATATTACGTATTCATCGTTTAGTCGTCCTTTGAAAAAAACCATGGTGGGAAAAACCATGGAGAGAAATCTGATACAAGATGTGCTTATATAGCAGTACAATAATACAATTAACAACAATATATCCACATATCTAAACTTGTAACTAACTAACTATCTAACAAACTACTTTTACTCTCCTAGTATCGTTTGATATCATGGACATGTCATAAGATTTGACAGAGAGAATGATGGACCAAGCATCACAGCATGCTGAGTGGGGGCCTTTTATCGCGGAGCTCCCCAATTTAATTTTCCCACCTCCTTTTTTCATGAAAAAATCTAAAATATCCTTTTACTTATCCTATACAGGATGCTTTATCTCCTTTTTTTTTTGTTAGATTTAAATTTTTCAGATTCTTGTTTCTAGGACATTTCGGAAACAAGAATTCGGAAGTGTTTTTGAAAAACATAACATTGTTTCACCTCTCTTTTTGCTGGTTCTGAAAAATTAACACTTCCAAATTCTTGTTCCCAGAATGTCCTGGAAACAAGAATCCGGAAGTGTTTTTGAAGAACACGTTGTTTCACCTCCTTTTTACTAGATCTGAAAAATTAACACTTCCAGATTCTTGTTTATGTGGATTCTTGTTTCTGGGACATTTCGGAAACAAGAATTCGGAAGTGTTTTTGAACAATGTTTCACCTCTTTTTTGCTATATCTGAAAAAAAATTAACACCTCCGCATTATTGTTTTCGGAATGTCCCGGAAACAAGAATTCGGAAGTAGTTTTTTTATATTCACCCGAAAACTTGATTCCGGGAGCTTCTGGAAACAAGAATTTGGAAGCGTTATTTTTCAATCACTGCTGCTTCTTCACTCCAAAATGTTGCTGCTTTCCAGATTCTTGTTTTTTCAGTTCTAAAATATGAAATCAAGATGGGGCAAAAAGTTGACAATTAGCTTGTTGTATTTCATATTTCAGAACGTATGACTCCCTTTTTTCTTTCTTTCCCCCAATCTTTCGGATTCTTCCCCCCCCCCCAATCTTTCTTTCTTTGCGATGGTTTACCATGGTGATTCAGTTGGGGAAGAAAAATGGACAGAGGGAGTGAAGATTGTGAGAGAGAGAGAGAGAGACAGAGAGAGAGAGAGAGGGAGAGGGAGATTGAGAGAGTGACAGAGAGGGAGGTGAGACAGAGATAGAGAGCTGAAATCAAGGAGAGAGAGAGATAGGAGAGAGGAAGAAGAAGAGGGAGGTGAACGGGTGAGAGGAGGAAGAAGATGGAAGAGGTTGAAGATTGGTTAGGGGTATTTTGGTCTTTTAACTGTAAGGGGAGGTGTTAAAATTAATGAGGGGAGGGAGGAAAATCATGAGCCTGAGCGGGGGAGAAGCAAAAAGATCAAAAAACTGTGAGTTGGTCAAATACGGCAACACAAAACAATCGGGCCTATTCTAAAAACCATAACAAAGTGGAGAGCCTATTCACAGAAAAGATCCATTCCACGCACTAAGCCTTTAACTCACCGTCTCGCATCATGCTGCGCGTTTCTGTCTTTCTGATTGCTAAACCTGCTAAAGTAAAACAAGACAACTACTTCAAATCATAAAGACCAAGTGAATCGGTATTATACTCAAACTCCAGCTTCATAATGGAAAACAAGAAATGCAATAAATATGCTACAGACCTCGCCCTTGATATCATGAGAGACAAGATTAAACATTTCTATGAAAATATTCATCAAGATATGGTATAAGTATAATCATGTCAACTTGTTACAAAGGAAGATAAATCAGCCCAATTAAGCATACTACAATAAGTTTCAGACAGCAATGCTGAATCTCAAGTAAACAGAGTTTCAATGGCAGCGCTGTGAAGCTAAATATAGGAAGTTGCAATGGCAAGAATAAGTTGCAAGTTGATGCTTACATTTTGGAGATGCTTACATTTTGGAGTTGCAATGTCTTTCTGATTGCTAAACCTGCTGAAGTAAAACAAGACAACTACTTCAAATCATAAAGACCAAGTGAATCGGTATTATACTCAAACTCCAGCTGCATAATGGAAAACAAGAAATGCAATAAATATGCTCCAGACCTCGCCCTTGATATCATGAGAGACAAGATTAAACATTTCTATGAAAATATTCATCAAGATATGGTATAAGTATAATCATGTCAACTTGTTACAAAGGAAGATAAATCAGCCCAATTAAGCATACTACAATAAGTTTCAGACAGCAATGCTGAATCTCAAGTAAACAGAGTTTCAATGGCAGCGCTGTGAAGCTAAAGATAGGAAGTTGCAATGGCAAGAATAAGTTGCAAGTTGATGCTTACATTTTGGAGATGGGTGGGACTGATGTAGTTCCTGGAGTGGAGGGGTTTAAGACTTTGGGAGAAACAAAATCAGATTGGAAAAAGAATACTATGATGGTCATATTGTGACCCTTAAATAAGGGGTACAAATGAAGTGATCAATACCAAACCACAGCTTTGCAAAGTGTTACAAGAGGCCAAAGGAGAGCAAAGGCACCTTTCAAGCAGTCATGCCGATTGATCCATTAACAGCAGTAAGAAAATAATTAGAGGGCTGCCAAATGCAGGAGCTGGAGCAGATTTTGCAGGTCCATTTTTTCAAGAGCCAAGTTCCATGACTCCTAAGAGGAGTCATGATCATGCTATGACGTTGAAGGCAGATTCAGGACCACTCGGTGTAAGACCATAGTGATATGCCTTCCACCTCAAAGATGAAATGAAATCGAGAAGCAAGTAAAGGAAATGTTGAATAATCGGATCATCAAACACAGCATTAGTCCTTTCTCCAGCTTGTCATCTTGGTTAAAAAGAAAGATGGATCTTGGCATGTGTGTAGATTACAGGGCTCTCAACAAGGCAACCATACCAGACAAATATCCCATCCCCACCATCAATGATGAATCGCATGGAGCCCAAAGTATTTCTCTAAGATTGTTCTTAAGCATTTTTGGAAAGAGATGTTCCATTTATAGGGACTGTGTTGAAGATGAGTACCTCTTACCACCCGCAAACATATGGACAAACTAAGGTGATCAACCGTTGCTTAGAGACTTGCTTGAGATGCTTTGCCTTGGAATATGAATTGGGTTTTGTGGATATCATGTGCTGAATTTTGGTCTAATGCGTCTTTCCATACTACCACTGGTACAGCCCTTTGAACTCGTGTATGGTTGCACACCACCAACAATTACACACTATTTGGCTAGAGAAACCTTCATAGAATCTGTGGCTAAGGTTTTGGTTGATAGGGATGAGGTTCTAAGACAATTAAAGTTTTCTCTTCACAGAGCACAACAAGCTATGATTGAGTATACGTTAAGCTAAGGACACATAGACATGTTTCAGTTGCAAGAAAAATTAATCCAAAGCTGCCAGCTTGCTACTATGGCTGTTTTCTGATCCAAGCCTGTATAGGAGAGGTAGCTTGCAAGTTGTTGCTATGTGAAATTTCTAGGATCCATCCGGTCTTCCATGTCTCACAGCTTAAAAAGACCCTTGGCAACCATACAACATAGGTTATTATTCCTCAAGGGGTATAGTAGAGGTAGATGAGCAAGTACAAGTTGAAGCAGAGGTGATCTTGGCTACATGCGAGAAGCATAAACAAGGACAACAAGTGACACAATGGTTAATTCTGTGGAAGTCTAAACAAACTGAGGAGGCGATGTGAGAAGAAGAGAGCAACATAAGAGGCCAGTTTCCTACCTTCTGCCTTGAGGACAAGACAGCAATTAAGAAGGGAGGTATTGATAGACTTGTGCAACCAAGGAAGGTCTTAAAAGAATATTCTCGTAGGCCTAAATATTAGGCCCAATTGCAATTGTATGAAGTGGGTGAGTGGGTTAGTTACGGAGAGAGAAGGAAATCTGATATAGTTAGGGAAAGTTTCACGTAGGGGGATATGGTATCTTTTTTGTCTTTCCGCTAGTAGATTGGGGCCCAAGGGTTTTCTCCCGTTGCTAGGAGCACTTTTGCTCCTGTTTCTGTATTTTCTTTCTGTTTTTGATCAAATACAGTCTCCCCATCAATGAATAGAAATTATTTCTATCAACATCCTACAAATATCATGAGCTACAACATAATAGCAATGTATACAGGTTAGGCAAATGATAGGAACTAAAGATCAGTGTGTTATTTATCTAACCAAGGGAGCTCAGCTCCATACAACAGGGGAGAATCCTCTGGAGACAAAAATAAAGCACAAAAGATAGATAAGAACAAACAAAACTGAACAGCAAGGATCTGTAATGGAGCAGTCATTCCTACACCAAAGGCCACCCACAACCTACTCCAATTTTCTGAAATCCCCCTACTACCATCTCCATGATTCCCAAATCCCCTGCCCCATTAATCATTTACCAACCATCTGTTCTGCTGTACTCTTCCCTCTCTCCTCTAGTTGATTCCTGCCCATTCTCTCTTCACTAATTATAATTTCTTCATAGCCCCCAGTACAATCCTTTTTCCTCCTCTCATAAACATGCAGGCCGGTAACATGGCTAGCCCTATCCTTCTTCAAAACCTCTGTTAGGTGTTTGTTAGTGAGGGAGTTAGTTAGGTTAGTTGGGTTGAGATAGTTAGAAGAAATAACAATATGTCATTACACAGTGAAAGTTCTAAATTAATATAACTGGAAAATGTTTCTCAACAATGAAATATGTACCGGCCCAATGATGCTGGAGAACCTCTACAAGATGATGCCAAAGATGCGCCTTCCTGAATTTCTGTAATCTCATGGTCCTGGATGATAACATTTAAAAAGAAACAGTTAAAAAATTATAGATAGTAATTCTTCACCCTTTATGTTATCCCAACTCAAGAGAGAAAACCAATCCTATATATACATTTCCTACAAAAAGGAGACATGTTCAGTGTACATGAGATATGATGTGTGCAGGATGTCTACCAATGGCAACCGAGAAACATATGCACGATCACACAAAGATATCACATACCGCATTATAGATAGGTATTTGATTGCGCCAAAACTCTAAGGGAGGTAGAAGTAACCTACCTGCAACATACCACAAACATAAAGAATTAGTCTGAAGTAAAAGGCTTTTCACGTTACTATATCAGAAAAAAGGCTAACAATAGCACTGGGTGAGGAGTGTTGGATAACATGAATGAGAGTGCGCAAAAAGCACATAAAGGGCATATATTATCTGTTAGCAAATAAGATGTGTTACAGTGTTAGTCAATGAATTAACAATGATGGAAAACTTACCAGATCGGGATTTTTTTAGGCTCAATGACTCTGGAGAAACTAAGGATATTTTCTGTTTACTTCCTTTCTTCAAGTGATTTACATCCCTTTCCTGTGGAGATTTCACAGAAGATGCAGGTTTACTCATTTTTCTCTTAGGGGTGGCCGTTTCTGTTTCAACTATCATCTTTTTTTTCTTATGACTTCCTTCAGTTTTTGCTGATGAAGTTCTAGAAATTCTGAATGCAGATTTTTTAACGAGCTGCTCAGATAACGTGTTTGGTAGTCCCTTTGGTTGTGACTGAATGGGTGTGGATGGACTTTCCAGTCCTCCGTCACAGTTTTCCAAAGCTGCTGAGGTAGAGCTCTGGTCTTTATCTGGATGCTTTGGAGGACTTCCAGTAGCAGGCTGCTTCTTCTGCTGGCAGACTTTAATATTATGCAACCTGGCACTACGTCTATTTCCGCCACTACCATAAGCAACATTAACCCCACTCATCTCCTTCGAGACATCGCATTCATCTTCAGGGAGTGGTTTTTCGCAATTTCCTTGGCCCTCGTCGGGCAATACCAAAGAAGCAGGAATAGAATTTTCCACATCTGCAACAACAATTAAAACAACTTGTTGGATATAGAGACTGAAGAGATAGGAAATGATAAAACATAAAACAACTATAAGACATGGTCACATATCATTTACAACCGTCATCCAAATATTTACCCTCAGATAAGATTTCAGGACAAATTGTGGATTCATCATCTGATGAGGGCATGGCCTCATCATTATCCGTAACAGCATTGCCTTGATCATTGCCAACTTTTGATTCCTCTCCAAAGCAACCTAGTGCATAGCTTTCCCAGTTTGGAGGAAAGCCAAATAAAAAACTATTGAAAACCTAGCCATAAAGTAAAAAGAAAAAAAGAGCAAAAAATCAATTAAGGATAACACTCGAACTTAAAATAATCAAATGAGGAACAATTAACATTATAAACAACATCTTGCAAGACTTGACAAATTTCAAACACACACCATATGATAAACCAAATTTCAAACAAGACTTGACAGAAAGCGAAAATAACAAACCTCAGGAGCAAAACCATTTTCGAGCGTGCGCTGTTCGTTGATGAAACCGTTGATGATAACGTGTATACCATCTGATGTCTCCAGGGAAAAAACATCATGTCTTTTGATAATGGGAGCGGAAACAAACACACGAATCGCTTCTGTCCTAAATCACAGTATTAAATTGTTAAAAAAAAAAAATCACATAATGTTATGATGACAATTCTCCATCCAATGCAGCACTCGGAATTGAAGGGCGAAACGACAAAGGTATGAAAACCCTAATAGGAAGATGAAGGTGAAGGGGATTGAGAGGTCTTACTTTCTGGAAGAGACGCCAGCGACGGCTAAACGCTTTCCTTGGAAGTCGTTTTGGGATTTAATCAGCCACCAGTCGTATAACGAAACCTTTGCAATTGCAAGTAAGAAAAGTACGAAGTCAGAGCCAGTAAAGAAGAAGAAGGTAAAAAGAGAAACGATGAGCAGAATATTGAGCAGAGTAAGAGTAACCGTTGGTTGGAAAGAAGAGGATTCGGAGAGGAGGGGGGTGTCATTAGAAGGAGCGGAGTCCGCCATTGAGGTTGTAGACTTGTAGTGTTGTTGTCTTTGTGATTCCCGCGTCCGCTTTCAAATTTGTATGTGCTTCTGTAGTTTGAATGATTTCGCAAACTCCCTTGGGTGGAGGAGAGTGGAGACTAGGAGACCGCTGCCACCATCCGCAGCGCGAACTGCAGCACAGCAAATTAATTGATTATTAATTAATTTTTATTTTTATCTTTATCAATAACATTATATAAAGAGAAGAGGTGTTAGTAACTATTTTTTTGATATACTACTTTTTTTCCTATTTTACCCTTTTAACTACTGGTACATTATTATTACATGGTTAATTAAATGGTTATTACACGGTTAAGTAAAGAATAACCCCCACTATCCACAAAAACCAAAAATCTCTTGCTTTGAAACCCAACCAGCCCATTGCAATAATATTATGTCATTTATTAAAAGATGTAAACAAAATAAATAAAATATGGAAGAAAATTAAATTTAAAATAACGTTATACAACAAATTATAACATTAAACATTAAAACGCGATAAAATAATACATACTGTAACGCAGTAGAAATGCGGAAAGACGGGGTTGCCGCTAGTCTTTATAACTATAACTAGTTATGGTACCGTGTCTTGCACAGGGACGGGGCTCATGTGTGTGTATATATTAATTAGTAGTATGCATATTTTATATTTTTAATTTAAATATTTTTATTTGAATTTTAAATATAATATTTTTTTATATGTTAAATTGAGCAACATAAAATTTAATCAACAAATTAGTCAATTGAAAGAATAAATTTTGACATTTGAAACCATGTATTAACCACATTGCTCTATATTTTTTTTTACGATTGTATATTAACCACATTGCTATATCTTCAACGTTTTGTTTCTCTTTCATTAAGAAAAATTGTCACTGCTAGACATGCAAACAAATTAATTAAAAAAAAATAAAAATATAACTTCAAGGGACATGAAACAAAATAACACGAAGAAATAAAAGTTTTGTATTTTAATAATTCAGTAAATAGAGAACAAAATAATGAGAAAAGAAGAAAAGATGGAGAAAAGTCGATCAGAGAATGAAGAGTAGAGTGGGAGAAAAGGAGCACGAGAATGAAAGAACCAAGAGATTACAAAGTTGAGGAGGGAAGATGGAACAAACAAAAAAAACATTTCATGCGAGAGGAAAACTTCAAAAGTTGGAAGAAATATTAGAAAATAAATTTGCAGAATATGATGTAAATAGTTGAATAAATAAATTAACCCAATCTTGAATTTTGTTTGAGTGAGTTATTTGATATATTTAAGAAATGATTTTATTTAATTTAAATATTTTTATATTTAAGTCAACTAATTATTAATAATATTGTGATTTGATTCAATTAATACTTGATTTGATATATTCAAATCTAAATATGTATTATAATAAAAGATGATTGACTTTTTTTAACCAAAATAAATGATGATATATATATATATATATATATAAATGGGTATGTCATTTAAGAAAATATATTTTTGATTTTGTTAATGATATTTGATTGAGATAATGTAATAATGTGTTAATTCAAAAAATAGAAAATAATAGGAAATTATTTAAATATTTATTGAATTAATATAGAAATACTACCTTTAATTTATTGTTGAATTGGTGGATCAAATCAAATAATAGAAATATGAATCTGATTTATGAATGAATTCAAATTAGTAATTAATGAATATTGGAAAATATAAATAAAATAAATAAAATCAAATAGAAGTTGTATTTTGGCGGGAATTGGAATGACCAAGTATTGACACGTGGCATGGTTCCACGTGGTAAACTCTATTTTATATAATATAGTTGATTGATTAGATTAAATTACTTTTTTGGTCGCTTAACTTATTTTACAGAAAATGTATTTTGACAACTTGAGAGTTGTCCCACACCGTCTATCACTACGTTTTTGCCTTTTTTATTAATTTTTTCTCTTTCTCCAATCAAATCAAAAAACTGGTGTGTGTGTGTGTACGGTGTCAACATTGTGGGTGTTAAAATATCACTACTCTTATTTTAAAGGTTCACTTTGATCCTTTAATTTTTAAAAAGTTCATTTTAGTCCCTTAAGTTGTCTCTGTTAACCAAAGTTAGTCCTTCCGTCAGTTTGACACACTAACAATATTAACTTTGGCAGACGTGGCACTGACATGGATAAATATATAATATTTTAATGGAACATGGCAATTATCAATATTAATTAATTTGTTTATTATTTATAATTATTATTTATTATTGTCTGCAACCCAGATCTAAAATTTCCCAGAAACTTCGTTGAGGCCCAACTGCAGCATCTTTGACATGATACCACCGCCACCACCACCACCTCCTGGTGATGATGATCAAAAAGGTTCCTCCTTTGGTGGCTACATCGATTTGCTGGGTGCCCAGGATAATTTCACTTCTTCCTCTTTATTCGATTGGTACCCCACCACCAACACCAGCCCCAACACCACCCTTCTTACAACTGACTTATCAGCACCACCAACCACCCAAATTGACCATCCTCTTCCATCCCCCGCCGCCTCTGAGGTCTTGAACACTCCCGCCACCCCTATCTCCTCTTCGATTTCGTCCTCGTCTAATGGAGCCAACAAGGCAGCAGTAGGGAATGAACATGAACATGAAGCAAATGAAAAGCTTCATCTTTTCTTTTCATCTCACTTGGTCCAAATGAGGATAGAGGAGAGATGAAAGGGATTAGGAAATTTTCATAATTAGGGTTTCTGATTTTGATTTGGGACCACAAACGCCCTCCGTCCGCCGCCGATTCGTCGGCATCGGAGCCTGCATTACTCGCGAGAAGGCCTCGCCTCTTCACCCTCCTTATCTCCTCAATGGCCCCTTGACCAAGGCTTGTAAAACAACCACCTGGTTTTGAACATGTTGCTTTTCCAGAGCAAGTCTTCAAACTTAAAAAGGCTTTATATGGTCTTAAACAAGTTCCAAGAGCTTGCTATGATAGACTTTGTTCCTTTTTAATGTCAAATGGTTTTGAAAGAGGACAGGTTGATACTGCACTCTTTAGAAAATCATCTAAGAAGCATTTCATATTAGTTCAAATATATGTAGATGACATTATCTTTGGTTCTAATAATGAATCTCTTTACAATGAATTCTCTAAGCTTATGCAGAACGAGTTAGAGATGAGTATGATGGGAGAATTGAAGTTCTTCCTTGATATTCAAATCAAACAATGTCAAGATGGAAATTATATCCATCAGACAAAATATGTGAAAGAACTCCTGAAGAAGTTCAAGCTAGAGGAAACCAAACCAATGAGCACACCAATGCATTCTACCTGTGCTTTATGCAAAGATGAATCAAGTAAAAAGGTGGACCAAAAGGTATACAGAGGTATGATATGTTCACTCTTTTATCTTATTGCCTCAAGACCTGATATAATGTTTAGTATGTACTTATGTGCAAGATTCCAATCTAATCCTGGAGAATCTCATTTATCTGTTGTTAAGGGAATCTTTAGGTATCTTAAAGGAACTACTAACCTTGGTTTGCTATATAAGAAATCAGATGATTACATGTTAGTAGGTTTCTGTGATGCTGACTTTGCTGGAGATAGAATTGAAAGAAAAAGCACAAGTGGTAGCCGTCAATTTCTTGGAGCCAACCTTATCTCATGGTCCAGCAAAAGACAGAGCACAATAGCACTGTCAACTGCAGAAGCAGAGTATATATATGCAGCAAGCTGTAGCTCACAACTTCTATGGATGAAGTATCAGCTTGAGGATTATCAGATAAAAGAGAGTAACGTTCCTATCTTCTGTGATAATACCTCTGCTATATGTTTGGCTAAAAATCCTTTTTTACATTCTAGAGCTAAACATGTTGAAATTAAACATCATTTTATTAGAGACTATGTTTAAAAAGGGATTCTTGAAATTAAATTTATAGATACTGACTATTAATGGGCAGATATCTTTGCAAAACCCCTTGCTGAAGATAGATTCAACTCTATAAGGAAAAACATGAATTTTCATCTTGTAAAAGAATGATTGTTTAAATTGAATATATTTGCCTCTGGTATGTGTGCTTCTGATGAGCTTGCATCTGATAGCATATTTGCCTCTGTTATCATATGTTGCGTCTGGTGATCACTTGCCTCTGTTCACATATGTGCGTCTGGTGATTGCATATGCCTTTGATACCGTGCTGTCTCTCTCTCTCTCTCTATATATATATATATATATATATATATATATATATATATATATATATTGCACATGCATCTGGTACACTGTTCATATTTGCATACGTATGGTGCATTCATCACCTGTTCCCTCTGGGAATATTGGTGTACACATGTCTCTCTGAGACTGGTTGATACATTAGTGGTTGAGAATTGCTCTTTGCTGAGTCATTATTATTTTTACTGCCGAGGACAGTTTTACTACGCCTCTTTGATAGTGTGTTTGACAAGTTTCTTTTTGAAACGACAGTTTTAATATTATCTTTAATTTTATTTTGAAAACTGATGAAGGTGGTTTACCTTCTTTACACGATTATACCCACTCACCATACTCACTCACCCACTATCCACTCTATCTCTCTGAGAAGTCCTTCACTTTGAACTATAGCTCCCTTCTTTGGCATTCTCATTCCTTCTTCTCTCTGTAACTCTCTGTAAATGGCTTAACAACAACAACAATAAGTGATTACTCCCTAGAATGCTTCTATACCTACTGTGGATATTGACCCGAAGGATCTCATTGTCATGGCCAAAGCACGAGTTAATCTCAATGAGCTAGTTGATAATGATTATGACTTTAGAACTCACTTCATTGATATGGGCTGGATAGAGTTCTTCTACGTTGAGTCGAGGGACATCTACCCAGAGTTAGTCAAGGAATTCTGGAGATTTGCAAGGATTGCTAATGGAGTCATCGTCAGTCATGTTCAAGAAAGGGAGATTGTAGTGACTCAAAGTTTAATTGCTCAAGTTATCAATTTCCCTAATGAAGGAATTGAGATAACTGAGAACTGGGAACTAGATTATGGTGGACCTTCTGTGATTTCTGATCACATTTATGAGAAGCCTAGTGCTACAAAGGTCGTGGACATGAAGAACTACTTCAGGGTGCTCTTCAAGATCATCAAGAGCAACGTAATACCGAAAGCTGTCTCAGTACAGTATATCTGATTACAAGTTTGTGATGTGGATTACGACCTAAGAACTACTCTTAATTTACCCAACATCATCTTCAACTTTCTGAGAAGTGCCATTACCTTCTCTAGAGGTGGAAAAAATAAGAATATACCTTATGGAAGGGTTATTTCAGTTATACTGGAAGGGTATGGTGTCATCAGGGATCTTCAAGCCCAAGACTCTAAAGAAGCTAGATTTATGCTTCGTAAGTGTACTGCCCCCATTTTTGGCAATAAAAACTGGAAGAAGATGAAGCTCTTATCATCAGAGTTGATTGCTTAAGTTGCTAAGGAGGAAGAACAAGCAACTAAGGCTGCTGAGAAAAATAAAGGAAAAAGAGTCAAGGTATCTGGTGAAGGTCCTTCTCAACCTTCAAAAAGAATTACCAGAAGCTTTGCTGGGATTTCTATTTCATCACAAGCACCTCCTCTAATTCTCCCAACTCGTCTTGCTTGCATGCCTTTTTTGCTGACTCAAGAATAAGAAGAAAAAAAGAAGACATAGCAGAATTTTTGGCAAAGACTCCGGAGGAATGTGCTAAATTTCATTAAGACCTGAGAGCAAAAAGGCTTCAAGGGGAAGCCTCTGCAAGGGCACCTCAACATGCTACCTCTGGTGCTGCTGTTACCTCTGTTGCAAGGAAGAGGAAGCTTATCAAGACCAGTGAGCTGCCTGCAAAGAAAACCAAGGTACTTGACAATGCTGTCAAATTATTTGAGTATGTTTATGCTGATTCTGCTAATGCCTCTAAGGTAACCCAAACCCCTCAACCAACCACTGCAGCTCTACCTACATTACCCTTTGACTCATCATCTAATGAATCAAAAGATGATATGCCCTTAAGACAGAGAATAAGAATCACTTCCTCAATTCCTGTATTTAAACAACCTACTTTTGTTTACCCTCCACCATAACCCAAACCTACTTCTCCACCTCAACCTGAAACTCAACTTGATCTCAACCCCCCCATTTAACCCGAATCCACTTCCCCACCACAATCAAACTTATCACCCAGGAAACCCAAACATTTGAACCTGGCTCTGATACTATATTTGATATACAATCTTTAGCTTTAATTAGACCTTTTTCACCATCCTCAACACAACTAACTTTATCACTACCACCATCACCACAACACCACACTGAACCTGAAACTATAACAGAACCAATCCTAGAAGATGAAATAATCATCACTTCTAAGATTGACCCTGAGGTAGTTGTAAATCTTGAATCTGAACCCACTTCACCAGATTCACACTCTACCACACTGTTCCTTCAAGCCCCATCATTTTCCTTCAAGCCCCATCATTTTCTTACCCTCTGATAACCAAAACCTACAAACCACCCTAAATCAGACCCAACCAAACACTGTGAACTAAACCCAACAAATTCCTGTAAACCAAACCCAAATCATCCCTATGTATCGAGGTCTAAACTGCTCTTTACCTCTGCCAAACCATCATATTTTTCCTACCTTTGAGAGGTTTATGAACCAACAACATGAACAGCTTGAATAGAGCAATAGATTGAAAGGGATCATGTCCTATCTGTTCACTCCTTGCTGGCTATGGAAGATTACTTTACTAAATGGTACAATGTGACTGAATGGTTTGAAAGTCACAAGCAGCAACAGCTTCAGCTACAAGGAGACTCTTGGCTGCTCCAGCTTGGAGAAGGACTCTTCCTCCACCTCCATCTTTTTAGGAACCTGAACCTGAACCTGTTGTCCCAGAAACACCTCCTCTTACATCTTCATCTTCTTTGGTTGCACACGCATCTGTCTCTACTCAATCAAGTCATTATGATCGCATTGAGGCTCCAAGGGATGTATTGGACAGGCTGGTTAAAGACAACAGAGAGTTCAAGCAGTTCATGGTCACCTCAAGCAAGAAGCAGGAAGAACGACTTGTTGAAGCTGCTCGTTGAGAAAATCACTAAGCCTAGACTGCCTTAGGATTTTCTCCTTTTACTTTAGCCTTTTTTTTTTCTTTGTTCGGTTTTTAGTTGTTTACACCTTTTGTAACTTGGTACAATCTTTTTGAGTTAATGATAAAATTATCTTTTGGTACTTAGTATGTTTTAACCTTTACCTTTCTATATTTTTCAATACTTTGTTTTGACAATGATGTTCTTTATATCTTTAACCTTTTTGTCTGATGACAAAAGGGGGTAAAGAAAATAGAGAAGTTTAGGGAGAGTAATTGATGAACTCAATGTATCAACAAGTGTTAAAAAGAAATACAATGCATCTGCACTCTGATATGTCATTTGAATGATTGAACATAAACATGCATCTGATGTGACATTGCACTTAGAAAATATTTATATGTGCTTAATTCAGGGGGGCCTTTGAAAATCTTTTAAATTAATATTTTTTTAATGGAAAATTGTTCATCAATCTATGTGTTTATCATCATCAAAAAGGGAGAGATTGTTGGAGTCAAGTGGATTCAGAAACAATGACCCTTAATTGTTTTGATGATAACAAATAATGATAAGAACAATTTATCCTCTGATGTGTTTGATAGTGTGCATAAATTAGTAAGTAACTCACTATTTATCAGATGGAACTATCTCAGAAAGCTGTGGCTCTGTGCGCATTTCACCCTATGGTACATTCCTTTAAGTCTGGCATTGATCATCTGGTAAGAGCTGACGACGTCAGCATCTTATAACTATGCTCTATTGACAAAGCTCTGGTAGTCAACCCTCTGGTGAGATGGTCTGGTAGACCATGCTCTGGTAAGACCAAGCTCTGGTAGGACTACACTCTGTTGGATTCCTGCGTCTGGTACTATAAGGCTCTGGTAAATAAAAGCCCAAGTGAAAATACGCTATGAAGAACTTGCCTCTGGTACAAGCTTACTCTGGTAAGCAGAGTATCTCAGTAACAAGTGTTATCTGGTAGAAGATGCCTCTGGCAGACAACCAAACTGAGTGAAGCATTAAAGACTTATCAAGAATTAAAGAATCCTCTTTGATGACTTCTTTAATGTATGAGGAATCAAAGGCCAAATGGAATGTCAATGGATATAATCATCAACCTGTCTTGCTCTGAAAGTATCTCAAATTCAAAAAGGTTCACAAAAGGATATATATTGTTTTAGACAGATGTGTCAGTGTAAAGAAGCAAAGTTGAAAATGACATGACTCACTAAAAGCCACAAAAAGCGGATCTCAAGTTTTGTCCATTGGTGAAAGACCTGCCTAGGTCACAACGACACTATTTGGACCCCTAGCTATATATACCTTATTCAAGTCACTGAAGAAAGTTCATTTTTACAAGACAGTGAGCAATCAATAAATTTTCCAAGTCTCAGAGACCAAGTCAACAACACTCAAAAGTTTTATTCTTTCCTTTATAAAGTCATCTTTGTGCTTAAAGTTTTCATTCTAAATCTTCTCTTGCTGAGAGTTGTTTATATTATTTCAAAGTATTTTTGTACACTTGTATTTAGCCCAGTAGTGGCTGTATTTCTTAGAGGCTTGACTGTACTAAGTCGTTCTAAGAAGTTGAGAGTATAGCAAGTTTGGCAGTAGTATACTCTTGAGTTGTAATCACTTTATTATAGTGGAGAAATCCTTCAGTGTGGTGAAGGGACTAGACGTAGCTACTAGGTGGTAGTGAGCTAGTATAAATCACCGTGTCCTGCTCTTTCTTTTCTCTTTACTACTTTTTATTATTATCTTTGTTTAAAGAGTTGTTTTGAAAAAAGTTTTCAAAAACATAAGTATTGCAAAAAGATTTCTAAAACCCAATTCAAACCCCCTTGCTTGTGTTTTTGTCATGTTCAATAGTTCCTGAGAATTTCAAATGAGGGACACATTAGTCCCTTAGTCTATATTCATCTAAAATATCTATTAAAGTTACGATGTATATTATTCTGCTAATGTGTACTGTTAAGTAATGCCACCGTATAATATGATGAACACATGTAATTATTTTGGGCCAAATTAGTCCCTAATTGCATTCGACCCTAGTTTAGTCTCTGTGTCATTCAACTCAACTTAGTCCCTCCTCCCTCTTTATTTTTAAGTGTTCATCAACCTCCAAACCCTAACCCTCTATTAGAAGACCTTGCTGCCATTTGCCGCTTGAGTCCCATTCTTGTCGTACTACAAGCTATAAAGAGGTCAATTTAGTTCCTAACAAATATTTAAACACCCAAATTAATCCCAACAACGTACTACAAAGACACAATTATAAGTTAGTTGGATGCATCTGAATCATAGTAATTTTAATATTGGGTTAAGACCACTTTGTGGTGACAGTGACATTAATCGTATGTGCGAAGCAATAATTAGAGCAAATGGCTTAAATGAATGTAAGATGCATCTATATTTTGAGCATCTGGTGTTAGGGGTAAAGGTTGTAGACCCTAATGAGGATGAGAATGTTGAGGTTGTAGACACTAATCTGGTGTTAGGGATCGAGGAAATTAAGGTTTCACTAATTCGGTGGTAGCTTGTGCGAAGGATGATTATGTGGAGCCACTATTGTTCTCTGATGACTATGACAATGCAGAGGATTCCATCTACAAGTCTTCCAAATTAACTGACAGTGACAATTATGACAATGATTTTGAGGAAGTACATCGTAAGAATAAAAAAATTGAGCAAGCAAGAAATATGCTAGAAAGAAGAATGTGTTGAATGAATCGTGCAGTGAGGATAATGTCCATATGTTCTTTGAGGCTAATGGGTATGCTTCCTATTCGGAGCGTTGAAGGACTCTGTAATCTACAGATGATGAGGATAATTCAAGGCTTACATTTCTCGTGTTTAGGGAATCTGCTAGTTTTGGCCAAATTAACCTAGAACTTAGGATGAAGTTTGATAACTTGGAGCTTTTTAAGAATGTTGTTAAGGACTTCAACATTGCCCTTGGAAGACCAATTAAGTGGAAGAAGAATGATAAGTTACATGCTAGACTGGCAGTGGAAGGTTCAGAAAAGGACCAATATGGGAGGACCTGAGACTACTTAGGTGAGTTATTGAGAAGCAATCCCAGATCAACGACAAAGATGGATGTGTCACCACGTTTAAGGATACTGCCTTTATTTCAATGACTTTATATTTGTCTAGATGCCAGCAAAAAAAAGATTTAAGGCTGGGTGTAGGCCTTTGATAGGCCTTGATGGGTGCTTCTTGAAAGGATATTATGGGGGACAATAACTTCATTGATTGCTTAAGATGCCAATAACCAGTTTTACATCATTGCCTATGTTGTGGCCGACGTGGAGACCAAAGAGAATTGGAAGTTGTTTCTGATACTTCTAGTAGGGGACATAGGAGACCATGTCACATATGGTTGGTACTTTATATCGAACCATGAGAAGGTACTTTTTTCTATTATATGTTGTGCATGTGATGTAATTAAAATCTGTCTCTTTGTAGGACGTTGTAGGTATTAATTTAGGTGTTTAAATATTTGTTAGGGACTAAATTGGTCTCTTTGTAGCTTTATTAGAGGCTAAATTGACCTATTTATAACTTGTAGTACGAGTTGGAGGTTGAAGAAGACTTAACCATAAAGATGGAAGAGACTAAATTGGGTCGAATGACACATGACTAAATTAGGTCGAATAAAATGAGGGACTAATTTGGCCCAAAATAATATGTGTTCATCATATTACATGTAACATGCGTATTTTTACGATGCGTTAATTAGCGCTATTTAGTGTATTTTTTCGTATTTACGCTATAATAAAGCAATTTCTTGTTATCTAAGAAAGTGTATTAATTAAATCAAGATCACATTAAATTTGAGAGTTAATATTTTATATTAACCCATGGTTCGAATATCGTCAAAAAATTCTAACGAAGTTTCATCGCGTTTCGAATCGCCGGGCAGTGTCGCCGCAGATAAAATTTTAAATGAACCCCGATTTCGATGAAAATCGAAACGTAACTTGTCATGATTATTTGTGAGTGTTTGACATGATTTTTATTATTTATAATTAAATATTATCACGCGATGAATTAATTTCTCGTTAAATTAATTTTCGCGAATTTAGCGGTAACGCGGGTTTTTCGACGCCGTGTTTTAAAAACCCTTAGACTCTAGGATTAGTGGGTAATCATGAGTGATGTGATATTAGATGGGTAGGATTAGATGATGTGTTTAGCATCTCAAAAAGTGGATTAAGTGTCACTTTTTGTGTGATTAAAATTTTGTTACTTTACTAGAACCATTCTTAACCATGTATTTGTTTTTTTTAGTAAAAGAAAATGGTCCCTCCCTCTTAATTAGAAGCTGCAGCGTGACCCCTTTTTTTTATCACCTCACTCTCAATTTCTCACTCATTATTTGGTTATTTATTTACCTTCTACAAAAACTATTTCTATTAACCTTGTATTATTTTTTTTAAGAGGAAAAGAAATAAAACCCCACAAATCAGCCCCATCTCACGCCCCCTCCCACTCTCTAAACCCCATCATCTTCATCTTCTTCATGCCTAGAGAGAGAAGCTCCCATGTCCTCCATAGTTCCAAGCTTCATTAAGGTTTCTAGCTTCATTTCATCTCCAAATTGCAACACTTCTTGCTCTTAGTTCTTCTTCTACTTCATCATCTTCATCCAACCATCTAAGTAAGTTGGCAAAATCAATTTCTTCTTCCTTGAAACAGCCCCAACACCGTGGCCCTCCCCATAGTTTCTAGAGATGTTTCCTTGCTTTGTGTCTTGTTTTATGCTTGACTTAAGTGTTTGATCATGATCAAATGGAAGAGATGAACACATAAACCCCCAATCTTGAAACCCTAAGTGAAAACTAAAGGGGAAAAGAGGGGTAGTGGGATCTTGTGGTTCAATCTTGCTATTAGTTGTTTGTTTGAGTTGCATTTGTGTTGTTGTTATTATTTTGAGCAATAGTTTTGGAACTAGCATGTTTAATTAATTGTTTAGGGTTTGAACTCATTCTTAAAGTGGTGAAAATGTTGGTTTTGGCGGTCAAGATATGTAATCAATTGTTGTTTCTAATTTACTAAGTGATATTCCTTATGTTGTAGTTGATAGTTTAGTGATTGAAGTATGATTAGGTAATTTTTATGAAGAACACCTATTCTTGAAGTGATAAAAATGTGAGTTTTAATTATTGGATCATGTTCCTAGTTGTTGAATAACATGTTTGGGTTAATTTAATTGCTATTGGAAGTTGTATGATGCCTACTAGAGTTATAGTTTTAATGAGCATGTGTAACTTGTGATTTTTGGAATTTTTCCTATTCTTGAACTATAAGAAACATGAGGTTTTGATGTTATATTATGTGTTTAAGTATTAGATAATATGTTTAGATTAATTTTAAAGTTGTTAAATAGATATGCATGAAGTAGCATAGGCATAGTTTATGTTTATGCAAAAATTTGATTCTTGGAGGATAGAATGGTGTGTAGGAATGGATCAATTGGTTCTTTAAATTCTTGGCATGATGATGGCAATGTTGTAAGTGTCTTAGGATTCTTGAAATTGGGATTGGTTGGATTGAAATAAATTTTGGGGAAAAACTTACTCTTGAAAGGTTTAGAATTTTGGGTGATTAGATAGATATCTTCCATGAAAACAACCTGTTACTCTTTGAATTACTGGGAATTAATGAATTATGATTTTGACATGGGACCACTTGGAGATGATTCATATGTGTGTTGGGATCTCCCATATTAAATTTTGTAATTTTTGGATAAGTTTTGAGACCTCTAGGACATTATGAACCCAAAACAGTTTTATTGAAGAATTTGTGTCCTAAATCCGAAAATCAAATGATTTTTCTGCACTTATTGGTAATGATTCTTACCCAAATAAAAATATGTTGATGAGCATATGTATGTCAAGGACTTGCATAAAAAGTTTCATAAGAAACGGAGTTCGTTTGATGTAGTAGGAAAATTGCTATTTTAAATAGCGTAAAAATTACCAAATTCTGCACCTTTTGAGTAAGTTGAATAGGAAATAGTTTAATGCTTGATTTAAGTATATGCATGGCAATTGGAGTTTGGGATTTGTTTTAGAATGTGTCTTGAAATATGTTTGATAATTTGATGTCTTGGAGTAAGTAAATGACTAGAAATGGTTATTGACTTTGGTGAAATGATTTTTAATTTGATGAAATTAATTAGTGGTGATTCTTTTAAATTTTGGAAAAGAATGTTGGCAAAGAATTTTAGAAACCTTTGTTTTGATTGGCTTTTATTTTATGACTTAATTATGTAAGATTTTGGGTGATTGCCTAGTTGTCTTGAAGATGCTTTGAAAACTAATTATGAAAACTTAGTTAATTTGGAGTTGTGAGTTGTGATTGGTGGGTTGTAGTAGAAATGCTAGGTGTATGAATGTTTGTAACATGATTAAAATGGTTTTGGATTTGTTTAGTTGTAGAAAGAAGATTTTACCAAACATTTTGGAAAAATAGAGGAGATGGCCGCAAGGCCTAGAGGATTTTGGGTAGGAAGATGCTTTTGTTAACATGTATAAATGCTTGTGTGATTATGTATTAGGTTTTGAAAATTTATGCAAGTGGTTTATTGATACGTGTTAAACTTAAGGTTTCAAGAAAAAAAAAGATTTATTTAAAAGTTAGCATCTTCTTAAGTTAAGTGTTAGGTGTTAGTTAATTTTCAAGAAAGGCTTTTAGTTCAAAAACTTTATTTCTTTCAAGTAAGTTAATGTTTATAAGTTGTTATGTGATAAGTTATCTTTCAAGAAGTATTTTGATTTTAAAAACCATATTTATTTTCAAGTAGCTAATTATTTAAAATCCTTGAATGAATTTGGCTAGAATAAGGGCTAAGTTGAGAGCTTAAGTTTAGTTAGAATTATAGATTTTGCTAAGTTCGTTGCAATGTTAGGCTCGAGTGACCCGAGATCGTGCGGTGCGGAAATCGAGGAATATGAGCGACGCAGACTTAAGGACGTTGGAGCGACGTTAGTGACGACAAGTGGTAAGGGCAACTTTAGATATTTTTAGGCTTCCGTTATTTAATTGCTTTATTAAATGCGAAGAAGTCTGAGAACTCTCCGAGTTCAAGGTTAGGGTCTTCGAACCCCTTCGTTTATTTGATTGTTGTGCGGTCGAACATTTTCCGAGTCATCGTGGGTGAACCCTTTCGGTTGGTCTCTGAACCCAACCCCCACACTTGTTTGTATTCTCCTGGCAACTCCATCGAGTTGCGAGAGGATGGATTCCTTGATTTACGTGTCGAGCTTGAGATATCTGTTGTTATGTTTGAGTTATGCAATTATTTAATACGCGGTTGAATAATTCTGTGAATTGCTTATGCTGCTTGTATTGTTGAAATGCGTTACAATATGCGAATTGCTGATGTTGCTTATAATGTTGAGTTGCATTTCACTATTTTAAACTTACTCTAAATTATTTGATATGCGGTCGGATAATGTTGTGTAGTACTCTTTGAATATCGTATGCGGTGAATTGTTCATCGAGTGTGAGAGCTAGTCGTGTCGTTTTTGAACTTCGACTTGAATATCCTAGAGTAGTGGAAGAGCTCAAGGCTTCGGCCGGATGTTCAAGGGCGTCGTTCCTTGTCGAGTAGTGGGTGACTTCGACCCGAATATCCTAGAGTAGTGGAAGAGCTCAAAGCTTCGGCTGGATGTTCAGGGGCGTGGTCCATTGTCGTGGCGTTGGGTAACTTCGACTTGAATCTCCTAGAGTAGTGGAAGAGCTCAAGGCTAAGGCCGGAATTCAAGGGCGTTGTTCGTTGTTCCGGAAGTTGTCGAAGTGTCGAGAGAGAATGAGTCGTGAGATGAGTCGTGAGGTGAGTCATGAGAGAGTCGGGAGTTGCGCCTTGATAAATGCGTATGCTGTTGTTTGTTTATTCGCTTTATGATTTGCTATATCTTGTTGCGATGAGAAGTTGACCATTGCCAGTGGTTCCTTCAATTAATGATGGTAACCCAGGCGATGACAGACGTGGTGGAGATCCCGGCGACGGCGGCATCACCGAAGATGGCTTCTGACTACCCGAGCATGGAGATTCCCTCGGCTTGGAGTTAAACCCCCACTCTCAGCCGATATGTTTGTATAGAAAGCGTGTTGGAAACCTTCGCGTGGAGGAACTAACGAGGATGCGAATGACCAGACGGAGGAGGACTGCCAGGATATCGGTGTAGTTGTGTAGATAAGAATGTTTAACTATTTTATTTATGGTTTTGGGTTGGTGACCAGACTGTCATTTTGTTGACTTTGTGACAGTTGTTGTTTAGGTGTCAAGGTTTTACTTTTGGAGCAGCCCCCTGCGTGGGTAACTGCCGAGAGTACCTCAGATAGTAATATTGTAGGGCTTTCATACTTCGGGTATATTTTGCTTATGCATATTCATTTACTACTTCCGGCGTGTAAAACTCTTCAACTGATTATCTTTCGGATGCATGTGCGTATGTCTGTCTTTAGTTGTAATAGTCTATTGCATTTAGAATTCCATCATGTTTCGAAAATGTTGCTCGTACTCTGATTGTGTGTTACAAAAGACGCTCGTCTATAAAAAGAAATTTTTTTTACCGCATTTTCCAAAAGACACGAAGAGTACTATTTCGAAAACCTACTTGCATTTAGAGTTGTTCTAGCTTAATAGCGGTCCGGAAACAGGTCGTTACAATAGTGGTATCAGAGCAGTTCGGTTCTAACCGGACTGTGAGTTGGGTATTTTAGCTGGTCACCGTGTCGAGTTTTGTTTTGTCGGGTTCTGTAGAGGTAGAGGTCTAACTGTGTCTAGTTGGGAGTCAAACCATGCTTGCTTGATTGCTCCTCAAGTAGGGTAACTCTACTTGCAATTGTTCGAATTGTTTTCTTAATTAAAGCAATGTGTGATAACACAACATAGAGTGTGAGATTCTGACAGGTTTTGAACCTTGTAGGAATCTAATGCCACCTTGTAGAGACCGCACGTTTGGACCTAATAACTCCACCATGGAGAGAGCAATTCAAGCAATGACTGAGATGGCGGCGGCAATGGCTCAACAATCTGCTGCTGCGACCCAACAATCTGCTGCTATGGCTCAACAAACTGCGGTTATGAACCAACATAATCTACAGCAACAACAGAGGGCCGAGAGGAATACGGAGGCTAGAGGATTAGCTGATTTCTGCAAGCATGATCCACCAAAGTTCTATGGAGAACCGAATCCGGACAAGGCAGATCTGTGGCTACAGGAGATAGAGAAGATTTTTGAAGTACTCCACTGTCCAGAGAATGTCAAGGTGAATTATGCATCCTGTTTGCTGTTGGGAGATGCCGAGTACTGGTGGAAAGGAGTCAAACAGATGTTGACGGCTGAGCGTCAGGAGATTAGCTGGGAGATTTTCCACAGGAGGTTTTTGGAGAAGTACTTTCCAGAGACTGCACGGATGGATAAGGAGCAGGAGTTCCTCCGTTTACACCAAGGTAACATGACGATATCAGAATATGCTGCCAAGTTCAAATCGCTTTCAAGGTACTTCAGTCCATTTCGTGATCGGGCAGATCAGAATTGGTTGAGCGACAGATTTCAGCGGGGACTAAGATTCGACATCCAGAAGTCTGTGGTGTCTTTGAGAATTCGAAACTTCCAAGTGTTAGTCGATAGGTGCGTTGAGGTGGAAGGTGTAAGGAATCGCAAGACAAAGAATGGTGCAGGTGGGCCTATCAGATCGCAGAATCAGGGTCAGGGGAATGGCCAGAAAGGGAAACAGCAGGGGAAACCCTACCACAAACCTCAAGAGAACAATCAGCGGCAGTATCGCCCTATGACTCAGAACTCAAGTGGTGGGATACAGATTAGAGATGGACAAGTTTGCTATCGCTGCGGCAAACCGGGGCATTTTGCGGACAAATGCGCGGAGAAGAGCGATCTGTGCTACAACTGTGAGAAACCGGGACACGTTGCCAAGAACTGCAAGGCTCCAAAGGTAGTATCGAGTATGGGCGCAGCAAAAGCAAGGGGAAAGCGTCAGATGGTCAAGGGTAGAATCTTCTGCATGGGCGGCAAAGAAGCAGAGCGATCAGAAGATCTAACACAGAAGGATTACGAAATTGAGGGTAACTCTCTATCCATAATCTTCGATTCTAATGCCGCACACTATTTTATTTCCTTGGATTGTGTGAGCTGATTTAAAATTACTTGTGACTGTTTTGTCATTGGCTCAGTAGTGAATTATTTCAACTGCTAAGACTCTAGTTCCAATTCATGTCGCGTATCTTTAAAAGTCTTACCATTATTCTAAGGTCGGATTGGTCTTTGAATTACCATATCCTTCGGGATTGTGCCCAAAAATCGCAGTTTTTCCTAATTTTGGAGTCCTCACATACCTTTCTGTTAATTCTATCAAAGATATTTGTAATAGAGAGCTCAGGATTTCATATTCCCTTGCTAGTTTAGAGGTTACCAAGCGACCGAGTTGAAGAATGTACCAGTTTGTGACGGTATCTACGGACGACATCTTGGTTTATTCAAGGAGCAGAGGAGAGCACGAAGAGCATTCGCGCCAAGTACTGCAGATACTACGAGACAAGCAACTTTATGTTAACCGGTCTAAGTGTGAATTTTGGCTTGAAGAGGTGAATTTTCTTGGGCAAGTGATAACCAGAGATGGAATAGCTGTGGATCTAGCTAAGATTGAAGCTGTTTTAGCATGGGAACAGCCGAAGACGGTCACTGATGTCAGAAGTTTTGTTGGCTTAGCAGGCTACTACCGGGGATTTACCGAAGGTTTTCGAAGATTGTCGTGCCGCTTACGCGACTCACGAGGAAGGATCAACCTTTTGGCGTGGACTGAAGAGTGTGAGTCCAGTTTTCAGAGACTGAAGGAGCTTCTAACGACAACACCTGTGCTGATTTCGCCTCAACCGGAAGGACCTTACGAGGTTTACTGCGATGCGTCACACCAAGGATTAGGATGCGTGCTGATGTAACGTCAGAAAGTTGTGGCTGATACTTCGAGACAGCTTAAGAATCCGCGAGAGGAATCATTCCGCGCATGATTTGGAACTTGCTGCGGTGATTTTTGCATTGGAGATTTGTAAGCATTACCTGTATGGACGTAAGCGTCAGATACCTTTAGGTTGGCATCGGGACAATGAGGACTCTGTGGCGAATCAAATGTGATTCAGTGAAGGGATGACTTGTTATTGAAGTATTTCCTGCGAAGGTTGTCGATAGAGATGATCAAGCAATTGAGGAACAAGGAGATACAGCTTGTCAAAGTTGTATGGGATCAGAAGACCAGAGATGCAACATGAGAGTTGGAAGAGAAGGTGAAGACTCAGTATCCAGAACTTTCACGGTACGTAACTCACCTGTAGTTTCGAGGACGAAACTATTTTTAGAGGGGGAGTATTGTAACACGCGTATTTTTACGATGCGTTAATTAGCGCTATTTAGTGTATTTTTTCGTATTTACGCTATAATAAAGCAATTTCTTGTTATCTAATAAAGTGTATTAATTAAATCAAGATCACATTAAATTTGAGAGTTAATATTTTATATTAACCCATGGTTCGAATATCGTCGAAAAATTCTAACGAAGTTTCGTCGCGTTTCGAATCGCCGGGCAGTGTCGCCACAGATAAAATTTTAAATGAACCCCGATTTCGATGAAAATCGAAACGTAACTTGTCATGATTATTTGTGAGTGTTTGACATGATTTTTATTATTTATAATTAAATATTATCACGCGATGAATTAATTTCTCGTTAAATTAATTTTCGCGAATTTAGCGGTAATGCGGGTTTTTCGACGCCGTGTTTTAACAACCCTTAGACTCTAGGATTAGTGGGTAATCATGAGTGATGTGATATTAGATGGGTAGAATTAGGTGATGTGTTTAGCATCTCATAAAGTGGATTATGTGTCACTTTTTGTGTGATTAAAATTTTGTTACTTTACTAGAACCATTCTTAACCATGTATTTGTTTTTTTAAGTAAAAGAAAATGGTCCCTCCCTCTTAATTAGAAGCTGCAGCGTGACCCCTTTTTTTATCACCTCACTCTCAATTTGTCACTCATTATTTGGTTATTTATTTACCTTCTACAAAAACTATTTCTATTAACCTTGTATTATTTTTTTTAAGAGGAAAATAAATAAAACCCCACAAATCAGCCCCATCTCACGCCCCCTCCCACTCTCTAAACCCCATCATCTTCATCTTCTTCATGCCTAGAGAGAGAAGCTCCCATGTCCTCCATAGTTCCAAGCTTCATTAAGGTTTCTAGCTTCATTTCATCTCCAAATTGCAACACTTCTTGCTCCTAGTTCTTCTTCTACTTCATCGTCTTCATCTAACCATCTAAGTAAGTTGGAAAAATCAATTTCTTCTTCCTTGAAACAGCCCCAACACCGTGGCCCTCCCCATAGTTTCTAGAGATGTTTCCTTGCTTTGTGTCTTGTTTTATGCTTGACTTAAGTGTTTGATCATGATCAAATGGAAGAGATGAACACATAAACCCCCAATCTTGAAACCCTAAGTGAAAACTAAAGGGGAAAAGAGGGGTAGTGGGATCTTGTGGTTCAATCTTGCTATTAGTTGTTTGTTTGAGTTGCATTTGTGTTGTTGTTGTTATTTTGAGCAATAGTTTTGGAACTAGCATGTTTAATTAATTGTTTAGGGTTTGAACTCATTCTTAAAGTGGTGAAAATGTTGGTTTTGGTGGTCAAGACATGTAATCAATTGTTGTTTCTAATTTGCTAAGTGATATTCCTTATGTTGTAGTTGATAGTTTAGTGATTGAAGTATGATTAGGTAATTTTTATGAAGAACACCTATTCTTGAAGTGATAAAAATGTGAGTTTTAATTATTGGATCATGTTCCTAGTTGTTGAATAACATTTTGGGTTAATTTAATTGCTATTGGAAGTTGTATGATGCCCACTAGAGTTATAGTTTTAATGAGCATGTGTAACTTGTGATTTTTGGAATTTTTCCCATTCTTGAACTATAAGAAACATGAGGTTTTGATGTTATATTATGTGTTTAAGTATTAGATAATATGTTTAGATTAATTTTAAAGTTGTTAAATAGATATGCATGAAGTAGCATAGGCATAGTTTATGTTTATGCAAAAATTTGATTCTTGGAGGATAGAATGGTGTGTAGGAATGGATCAATTGGTTCTTTAAATTCTTGGCATGATGATGGCAATGTTGTAAATGTCTTAGGATTCTTGAAACTGGGATTGGTTGGATTGAAATAAATTTTGGGGAAAAACTTACTCTTGAAAGGTTTAGAATTTTGGGTGATTAGATAGATATCTTCCATGAAAACAACATGTTACTCTTTGAATTACTGGGAATTAATGAATTATGATTTTGACATGGGACCACTTGGAGATGATTCATATGTGTGTTGGGATCTCCCATATTAAATTTTGTAATTTTTGGATAAGTTTTGAGACCTCTAGGACATTATGAACCCAAAACAGTTTTATTGAAGAATTTGTGTCCTAAATCCGAAAATCAAATGATTTTTCTGCACTTATTGTTAATGATTTTTACCCAAATAAAAATATGTTGATGAGCATATGTATGTCAAGGACTTGCATAAAAATTTTCATAAGAAACGGAGTTCGTTTGATGTAGTAGGAAAATTGCTATTTTAAATAGCGTAAAAATTGCCAAATTCTGCACCTTTTGAGTAAGTTGAATAGGAAATAGTTTAATGCTTGATTGAAGTATATGCATGGCAATTGGAGTTTGGGATTTTTTTTAGAATGTGTCTTGAAATGTGTTTAATAATTTGATGTCTTGGAGTAAGTAAATGACTAGAAATGGTTATTGACTTTGGTGAAATGATTTTTAATTTGATGAAATTAATTAGTGGTGATTCTTTTAAATTTTGGAAAAGAATGTTGGCAAAGAATTTTAGAAACCTTTGTTTTGATTGGCTTTTATTTTATGACTTAATTATGTAAGATTTTGGGTGATTGCCTAGTTGTCTTGAAGATGCTTTGAAAACTAATTATGAAAACTTAGTTAATTTGGAGTTGTGAGTTGTGATTGGTGGGTTGTAGTAGAAATGCTAGGTGTATGAATGTTTGTAACATGATTAAAATGGTTTTGGATTTGTTTAGTTGTAGAAAGAAGATTTTACCAAACATTTTGGAAAAATAGAGGAGATGGCCGCAAGGCCTAGAGGATTTTGGGTAGGAAGATGCTTTTGTTAACATGTATAAATGCTTGTGTGATTATGTATTAGGTTTTGAAAATTTATGCAAGTGGTTTATTGATACGTGTTAAACTTAAGGTTTCAAGAAGAAAAAAAAGATTTATTTAAAAGTTAGCATCTTCTTAAGTTAAGTGTTAGGTGTTAGTTAATTTTCAAGAAAGGCTTTTAGTTCAAAAACTTTATTTCTTTCAAGTAAGTTAAGGTTTATAAGTTGTTATGTGATAAGTTATCTTTCAAGAAGTATTTTGATTTTAAAAACCATATTTATTTTCAAGTAGCTAATTATTTAAAATCCTTGAATGAATTTGGCTAGAATAAGGGTTAAGTTGAGAGCTTAAGTTTAGTTAGAATTATTGATTTTGCTAAGTTCGTTGCAATGTTAGGCTCGAGTGACCCGAGATCGTGCGGTGCGGAAACCGAGGAATATGAGCGACGCAGACTTAAGGACGTTGGAGCGACGTTAGTGACGACAAGTGGTAAGGGCAACTAGATATTTTTAGGCTTCCGTTATTTAATTGCTTTATTAAATGCGAAGAAGTCTGAGAACTCTCCGAGTTCAAGGTTAGGGTCTTCGAACCCCTTCGTTTATTTGATTGTTGTGCGGTCGAACATTTTCCGAGTCATCGTGGGTGAACCCTTTGCGGTTGGTCTCCTGAACCCAACCCCCACACTTGTTTGTACCTCTCTGGCAACTCCATCGAGTTGCAGAGGGATGGATTCCTTGATTTACGTGTCGAGCTTGAGATATCTGTTGTTATGTTTGAGTTATGCAATTATTTAATACGCGGTTGAATAATTCTGTGAATTGCTTATGCTGCTTGTATTGTTGAAATGCGTTACAATATGCGAATTGCTGATGTTGCTTATAATGTTGAGTTGCATTTCACTATTTTAAACTTACTCTAAATTATTTGATATGCGGTCGGATAATGTTGTGTAGTACTCTTTGAATATCGTATGCGGTGAATTGTTCATCGAGTGTGAGAGCTAGTCGTGTCGTTTTTGAACTTTGACTTGAATATCCTAGAGTAGTGGAAGAGCTCAAGGCTTCGGCCGGATGTTCAAGGGCGTCGTTCCTTGTCGAGTAGTGGGTGACTTCGACCCAAATATCCTAGAGTAGTGGAAGAGCTCAAAGCTTCGGCTGGATGTTCAGGGGCGTGGTCCATTGTCGTGGCGTTGGGTAACTTCGACTTGAATCTCCTAGAGTAGTGAAAGAGCTCAAGGCTAAGGCCGGAATTCAAGGGCGTTGTTCGTTGTTCCGGAAGTTGTCGAAGTGTCGAGAGAGAATGAGTCGTGAGGTGAGTCATGAGAGAGTCAGGAGTTGCGCCTTGATAAATGCGTATGCTGTTGTTTGTTTATTCGCTTTGTGATTTGCTATATCTTGTTGCGATGAGAAGTTGACCCTTGCCAGTGGTTCCTTCAATTAATGATGGTAACCCAGGCGATGACGGACGTGGTGGAGATCCCGGCGACGACATCACCGAAGATGGCTTCTGACTACCCGAGCATGGAGATTCCCTCGGCTTGGAGTTAAACCCCCACTCTCAGCCGATATGTTTGTATAGAAAGCGTGTTGGAAACCTTCGCGTGGAGGAACTAACGAGGATGCGAATGACCAGACGGAGGAGGACTGCCAGGATATCGGTGTAGTTGTGTAGATAAGAATGTTTAACTATTTTATTTATGGTTTTGGGTTGGTGACCAGACTGTCATTTTGTTGACTTTGTGACAGTTGTTGTTTAGGTGTCAAGGTTTTACTTTTGGAGCAGCCCCCTGCGTGGGTAACTGCCGAGAGTACCTCAGATAGTAATATTGTAGGGCTTTCATACTTCGGGTATATTTTGCTTATGCATATTCATTTACTACTTCCGGCATGTAAAACTCTTCAACTGATTATCTTTCGGATGCATGTGCGTATGTCTGTCTTTAGTTGTAATAGTCTATTGCATTTAGAATTCCATTATGTTTCAAAAATGTTGCTCGTACTCTGATTGTGTGTTACAAAAGACGCTCGTCTATAAAAAGAAATTTTTTTTTACCGCATTTTCCAAAAGACACGAAGAGTACTATTTCGAAAACTTACTTGCATTTAGAGTTGTTCTAGCTTAATAGCGGTCTGGAAACGGGTCGTTATATTACATGATGACATTACTTAACGGTACACGTTAGCAGTTAACGGTACACGTCTGCAGTTAACTATACACATTGTCACTTTAACAAACGTTTTTAGATGGAGATAGACGGAGGGACTAACATGTCCCTCATTTGAAATTCTCAATGACTATTTCAAGACTTATTTTTTTTGAGGGACTAAATTAGGTCACACGTTTTTTGTTAGGGACCAATTTGAGTATTTACACGACAAATGTGTATAAAAAATACCATCCTTAAAAATTAACATGTTAAATTTTCGGTATCATTATTTAAAATATAATTATTTAATATCACTTTATAAATATCATTACTAAATATAATTCGATTTTTCATTATTATTGAATAACGATAATATTCTTAGGACATATCATTATCAAAAAATAAAACATTTTTTAATATATAAATTAAAATGTTATTTTTAATATATAAAAAAATATTTTCCACATATATATATATAAAATAATATGTTATTTTTTATATGTCATTTTTAAAAACTTGAATTATATTTTAAAAATGATATTAAAAATGATTTTTTTAATAATGATTTTTTACTTATGAATCATTATTGAATAATGATAGAAAGTTGAATTATATTTAATAGTGATAACTAAAAAATTAATATATTAAAATTTTAATAGAGACCAACTTATTTAACAAGGAAAAATATTTTCTATAAAAGCTGGTAAACAATGGGGAGATTTTCCCTCCTAATCTGTCAGTCAAAATTGAGGGTATAATAGTCTATTAGACACTTTAAACTTTGATGAGAAAAGTAAGTCCCGCCTAAATGTCTGCATTTAATGTACTTCTTATTGTTATTATATCAGTCATTATTATCCACTTCAATTAAAAATAATAAACAAATCATAAATATATTTTCTTTCAATAACTTGCTTATTTTATATGTGTATAAATTTCAGAATTCTATAAATATCACATCAAATTTTAACATTTATCAAATCATTACTATCTCAGTCTAAAAAAATCAATTCATTATTATCGATCATAATATTCGTATATGTTCTCTATCCACTCAGTCATTTACGTCTCATCTTTTTTTTTCACACACTTTCTTCTTCTTCTTCTTATTCTTCTTCTTCCATTTCTCTTATATCTCGACTCTACAAATTTTTTTCTCTAGCATGTTTTCATTGTTTTTGTTCCCTCTCTTTAACTCTTCTTCTCTCATTATTCTAACTCATTCTTCTTATTTTTTGTTTCAAGTATTTTTTTTTCTTTTGACAATATAGGTGACTTGTTCAAATCATTCTTTCTACCTATTTGTTGTAAACCTATTGCTCTAAAAATTGGAAGTATTTGCCTTTGTATGCCTTCTTCACGCCTCTTCCTATGTAGTTATCTCTCATGCATATAATGGACAATGTTGCAACCATTTAAATTTTCTCTTTCTTTTTCTCTTTTTATAAATTGCATCTCTAATTTGTTTAAATTTTTTCAAGTCAATGAGGGTTTAGTTGCGTTAGATATCTGTAACACCCCAATTCTTATAAGCTTGGTAGATTAAAGAGCCCTAATCTCTAAGGATTAACGGGGTTATTAACCATAATAAGGACTATTAGATGGTTTATGGAAAGGAAATAGAACTAGTGACCAAAGATTAGCTTTCAACTAGTGATTAAACCAAAGTTATGCTTAAGGGGGTAAAATAGTCCTTTTACACAAGGATTAAGTTAGATTAATATTAATTAATATGATGTTGAGAGGGTTGATATTAGTAATATAGGGAATTGCAATTAGTATTGGCATAAGAGCATGGGTAGTAAATCCTTTTAATATAAGGGATATAATGGTCATCTAACACTCCAAGTAAGGGTTAGAATGATCAATTTCTAAAAAAGCACCATACCCCTTCCCCTTTGGTTGGTCGACTTCCCCTCCCCCTTCATTCTTTCTTTACTTCCTTGCATGCAAGAGTAGGAGAAATGGAGAAAAAGGAAAGAACTCCATGGAAATGTAGGGAGAGAATGAGAAGATGAGTGGGTTTTCCTTAGAACTTGATTAAGGTGGAAGGCTAGTGCTGCCCTGGAGATTAAGAAGAGAAAAAGAAGAAGAGGATGAAGAGAGAGATAGAGAGAAAGAGAGGTCGTATGAGAGAAGAAGAAGAAGAAGGGAGAAGAGGAATCTCATCATCAAGCCCAAGCATGCATATGGAAATTTGTAATGGAGAAGGATGGACAAAGACCAAATCCAATGAAAGATTGAAGAAATCGAAAGGGGGAAGCTAAAATTGAAGCTGGAAGCAAGTTTCCATGGAGGTATAGTACATTGGGTCCAAGCCAAAGCGTGCGAACCAAGTGCCAAATTTGAAGGTTCTTGCCTAAACCCATTTGGGAAGTTAAGGTAACATAGAATACCCCTTCAAAACCTCTCTATTAGGGTGTGCTTAGGTTTCTATTATGTATGTTTGATGTGATTTATTGAGATATTGTGATTGTTTGATATTGGGTGGAATGTTTGTTCCCTAGAGAAAGGTCTAAACATAATGCAGGACTATATTACTGTAGAAAATTCGCTTAGCGCAACAAAATTTGCTAAGCTAATTTCCTGCAGAAATCGTCCCCTTTTCTAGATCAAATTCGTTCAGCTAAAATCTCTAAGCTAAGCGAATTTGAGGCAGAATAAAAGTTTGAGTTTTGATATAAAATGCTTGTGAAGCTAGATTTAGTTGAGAGTAAAGTTGTGTTTTACCATGAATGTCTAAATAATTACATGTATCGTTGCATTGTTAACAAATTAGCTTGATAATTTTGATGGTGATGTTGTTGGGAGGAGTTTTTCATACGCAACACACCACGTATGGCTGAAAACAACGGTAAAGTGTTTTAATGTAAAATCTATGTTACTGAGTTTATAGCTCACATGTTGGGGCATTATTTTCAGGCATTAGCATGGTGAAGGAGCTGAAAGCGTGGCTTAACGCTCAATCTTGCCTCTATGCGAGACTTCCATATATGTCGGAGCCAAATCACGAGTTGAGTCATAGTCATTATGAATCTTGTTGTAATTTGAGCATTATTATATTGATCTTGTAGAGGAACCTTTATGCGAACTTGTATTTAAACCTTTTTATGTATCCAAACCTTTCTTTACACAAAATTATTGTATTTCATAAGTTTTATCTTCTACTGTTTAGTATTCAAATCAAAAATTTTACTACGCTTAATCTAATTTCTCGCTAATTTAGTAAGTAATACTCTGGTTTGAGTCAGGGTGTTACAAGATCGATGTTAATGGTTTTATTATCTTTTTTTTATATATACTAATGGTTTTATTATTAGTTCATATTTTTAGTTATTGGAGGATAAAATTTTAAATGAAGGCTATAACATTGGGGATTTTATCCCCTTAATCTGTCCGTCAAAATTGAGGGTATAATAGTCTATTAGACATTTTAAACTTTGAAGAGAACATCAAATTCTGCCTAAATATTTGCATTTAATGTACTTTTTATTATTATTATGTTAGCCATTATTATACCACCTCAATTAAAAATAATAAACAAATCATAAATGTTGGAACCTAAACGATTGAGAAGTTTAGACCCTCCTTAATTTTGATGATAACAAAGTATTTACAAGAGAACACTTTAACTTCTAATAAGTCTTGAAGTGTGGAGGAATTGAAATCATTTGTACTTTATAAACTCATTCAAGCAAGAAGAAGTATTTCACAAGAAATTGAATACATTCCATGTGTGTCTGTATCTGTTCACTCTAGCATCTTGTTTGTAGCGAGCGTCCGGTAGTGTTATCTTATGACACATGGTTATTCAATTGCAGTGAGCGTCCGTTGTATTTTCTGAGCGAGCATCTGGTCTATTAATAAAGCACGTGATGGTCACGTTTATGCTCTTTTACCTTAGCTATTATGGAATGGAATTCGAATTTGATTTTATGCGCTCATTTCTATGTACGAGGTATCAAATGTGACACATTTAGAATAAGACAAATTCATACAAGGCAATTGTGAAAAGCATATAGTATCATAACGAAAATATGTACTATTCTGTTATTCTCTGGAAAGGAACAAAATGACAAAATTTCAAATTACCTCACCCAATGATTTGGAGTTGAAATATCTGCAACGGTAATATCCTCAAGGTATTCTATAAATACCTCAAGCCTCTCATTGAAGAAGGTTGCTAGAAACTACATTCTGAAAGAGATATTCTCAAGTGAGCAATCAAGTTTTGTGCCAAGTTTCTGGAAACCAAGAACTGAACTTCAGCGTCTTATATTCTTTCTTTTAGAAAGTTATTGTTTTGAGCTTAATTTTTTGTCATCCTCTCTGTGAGAGTTATTTGATTGTATTCAAAAGAAAATACTTTGTGAAAATTGTATTGCCTAGTTACAGGTTTAGTTTCTCAAAGGCTCAAACGTACTGAGTCATTTTGAGAAGTTAATAGTATTGTCAAGTTTGTGACAGAATAATACTCTTAAGAAAATTTGTAATCAGTTGATTATAGTGGAAAATCCTTTAGGAATGAAGGGACTAGATGTAGCTACCAGTTTGGTGGTGTACTAGTATAAATCTCTGTGTCTCTTGCTTTACTGCTTTACATTTACTTTTATCTTGCAAAGAAAAACAAATTTTCATAAACTTATTTCCAGCATCCGGTCTTACTTCAGCTTCCAATACCAAACAGTTTTCACTACAAAAAAACGCGGCATTACCGACGGCTACCGATGGCCACGGAGCTGTCGGTAAATCGTTCATCGCTAAATTTACCGACGGCCAAAATAAAGCCGTTTTCCATCGGAAAATCGCCTCATGACCGTCTGTAAAAATCACGAAAACAGAAATTTTTGTATTGTCCTGTACCAACGGCTAAGCCCACTGTAAACTACAAAATAAAAGAAAAAACACGGAATTACCGACGGCTTAAACTACAAATTAAAACAAAAAAACACTGATCAGAAATTACCGACGGCTAAGCCCACGGTAATCTAGAAATTAAAACAAAAAAAATCTCACAGTTTCTTCTCCACCACTAACCAAGGCAAATAGTAATTGAAACAAAGCAAAAATAGCTCCATACTTACACTTTCAACAAATCTTTCCAAATACCAAAAAGCTATAATCGAGAGAAAAGGTAGTCACTTGCAAAATTATACAGAATTTAAAATTTCCATGCTAGAGCATCACATAGGAATATGGTTATTGAGGAATCATAGAATAGAGCTAAGATAAACATCAATGATTGAATGATATAACCAAAGCTATGCGGAAAATATATCATCAACACTCAGCAACCCAACAAAAAACAATAACAAAAACAACGCAATATTGCTAGAATTGGTCATACTCAATAGACTCCCAATTTAGAAACATCCAACACCAATTGCAACACATCACATCATGCCCTTAACTAGGAAATAAGATTACAAATATGGAATACCATTATAATGATCAGATTCCATTACAAATGCATTATATTTTTTGTTCTAACATATCCACACATTTGCATAGAAAAGGAGAACTACTGGAATCTCACCAATGAAATCAATATAGTAATGAAACAGTTAGAACAACTACCTATAATATTCAATAAAGATAACTGTCATGTTAGTAAGCCCAAGGAAAAGCTAATTTCATGCTCTCCTAATTTTTAATGTTAAATAATATCAAAAGCAAACTGATAATCAAAGTCTCTCAATAAAATGATCATAGTGACATTTCCACTCTCTCCTTATCAGTAAAATACTGCCTTTCACTACTGTAAAACAAAATAATTAGCATTAGATAAATACCTTAACAGTTTCATCATTAGAATAAGCCTCTGCCATATCATATAACTTCCTAGTGATATAGGAAGCGGAATGCTTTCCATCAGCTGTGCCATATTCCCCAAGAACCCAACAGATGACCTGTAATCAGTACTAAACATTATGCTACAAACCAGATCTAATTTCTTGAAAAGTAAAGCAAGTGGGTAAATATAAAACTTAAGTGGGATAGAAAGCACTTGAAGAAACACTGATGGAAGCTTTGGCTCTCCAATTATGCACAAATATGACTCAACCTACATCTCAGAGAACAGGTTCCACTCATTAATATGCATATGACTAATTCTGTAGAGACATACCAAATAAACAAGTGATGTTATTAAAATAACATACAACAGACGATCTCAACTGACTATATGCAGCGTCATCGTCCTCTCCAAATCCTTCAGCAATCAACCGCATTAAATTATGTGCCACCTTAATATTCACAAGATCTCCAACATGCTCAATATAAATTAGATTTTATCTGTACTGCAAAGCCTGGGATGAGCTAAAATAATTGAAATATTCATCTAAAAGCTGGCAAATTTATGTGATTCTAAAGGCCAATTGAGATTAATTACTATTTCTCAAAAATCAGGTACAATTGCAAACTTTCATAAACCAGAGAAAACAAAAACTAGTTGAGTTCACAAACAGGTAATGAGTAATAGAACCATTTAATAGATTAAAATATGATAGAATTGATAAGCAAATAATAATAGACAGACATAAAATTAATGATTAAACACAAGGTGTGTACATTTATCAGGTGACTGATGAACACAATGTTACCAAAGAAATTTGTCAAACACCTGAAATGCAAAAAAAAAAAAAGAGAGAGAGAGAGAGAAAATAAGCACTAACAGAACCACTGAGTGGTTGAGAGAGGGAGCACTCACAGATCCACTAAGTGGTGATAGTGATCATAACCTCTGATGCAAAAACTGATTCTCATGCAAAATTATGGCATTGAGACAACTAGCGGAATCAAACAAATATTAGAACAAGCAAGTGAACATCGCAGAATCAAACAAGTGAACAAATCATGATAAACAAGGGGAACACACAGTAACAACTCAGAGTTGAAGCATAATTGATAACCCAATGACAATCGCAAAAACACCTATGTGCAGGAAGTGTGCAAGATAGATAAATCAGAAATTCAAACATTCACATTCAGACTGTGCCAAAATCCATTTGTTCCTGAACCCTAACATTGGAATAGAACTCAAAACTGCATGACACAAGAGTTTTAGAGGATGCAGCGATTAACACATGCAATTGTGGTGGGCGAATATGCAGCTGCGGTTGATTCTGAATGTCAATGCAGAGCAAGGATGAGCCAGAACTACCGTAAAATCATAGATCCGGACACGAAAATGTGGAGAGAACTCTGATTAGCACTCGTTTCAGAGATGTGGTTTCAAAGAGGAAGAACTCTGATTAGGGCTTCGCGTTTCAGAGAGAAGGGGAGAAACACGAATGGAGTTTGGAGCGAATTCACTACGATCTGCTCGAGGAAGAAGAAGAGAAAGCAGTGCAGGAGGAAAAAGAGAAAGCAGTGCAACAAACAGAGGTATGTCGCTTTGAAGTTGGTGGGAGCGATTTGAGAGAGAATAGGGGAAGGGTTTGAGAATCAGAGGAAAAGGGAAGTCGAAAAAATTTAATTATTTTTTGCTCATAGGTGAGAATTCTTGGAGTGACATTACCGACGGCCAAAGCCGTCGGAAAACGCATGTTTTTTGCGACGGACGAAGGCCGTCGGTAAAAGGCCGTCGGTATCCGCGTGTTTTCTTGTAGTGTTTCAAAGAAAAGAGTTTTTAACTTAAAGTTTGCAAAATGTTTTGAATCCAATTCAACCCCCCTTCTTGTGTTCACGTTTAGTTGGTACCACGTCCTCCTCTATTTACTGGAAAAAATTTGATTACTGGATAGATAGGATAAAAGTTTTCTTTGAGACACAACAACTTGAGTTGTGGGATATAGTTGAAAGTGGATACCTTATTCCCACTAATGCTGCTGGAGTTGCCATAGCTAGAGAAAATTGGAATGATGAGCAGAAAAAAAGATATTAGCTCAATCAAAAAGCTAGATTCATTTTTATTTGTGCTATGTCAAAAAACGAATATGATAAATGTGGCAAATTTGATACTGCCAAAGAAATTTGGGACTCTCTTGTTTTGTCTTATGAGGGCCCTGCCCAAGTAAGAGAAACTAAAGCCAGCATGTAGGTTTAACAATATGAGTTATTTAAATGGAAGATGGTGAAAACATTAAATCTATGTTTGGAAGATTCCAAATACTTGTTCATGGGTTACAAGCCCTTGGAAAAAGCTGAACGTGAACACAAAAAGGGGGGTTGAGTTGTGTTCAAAAACTTTTCGCAAACTTTAAGTTAAAAGCACTAAGAACACAGATTTTTCAAAATTGTTTGTTTATCGGACGCTGAGAAACTAAACGGATGATGAGAGACTAACCGGATGTAGGAAATAAAACCGTTTATGAAAACTTGTTTTACTGAGCAAGGTAAAGATAAATGTAAAGCAGTAAAGTAAGAGACACAGAGATTTATACTAGTTCACCACCAACTGGTAGCTACGTCTAGTCCCTTCGATCCTGAAGGATTTTTCACTATAATCAACTGATTACAATTTTCCTCAAGAGTATTCTACTGTCACAAACTTGACAATACTCTCAACTTCTCAAAACGACTCAGTACAATCGAGCCTTTGAGGAACAAAGCCTTAACTAGGCCAAATACTGTTTACAAAAGAGAATATTATTTTGAATACAATCAAAATAACTATCACAGAGATGATGAAAAGATTAAGCTCAAAACAGAATAGCTTTCTAAAAGAAAGTATAAGACGCTGAGTTCAGTTCTTTGTAGACCAGAGACTTGACACGAAATTTGATTGCTCACTCAGAGTGATGATGCTTCCAAAATAAAGTTTCTTTCTTTCTCAGAATTTGTTCTAGCAATTTCAGTCTTAGTTCTGGCCACCTTCTTCAATGAATACCTTGGGGGTATTTATAGGAGACTTCAGGGATATTACCGTTTGCAGTAAAAAGATAGCTCCTTTTCATTGAGTTAGGTAATTTGAAATGTAGTCATTTTCTTCCTTTCCAGAGAATATCAGAATAGTACATATTACCGCTGCACTATCTCGCTTTCACAATTGCCTTGTACGATTTTTGTCTTATGCTAAAGGTGTCACCTTTGCTTCCTCGTACATCAAAATGAGCACACAAAATCAAATTCGAATTCCGTTCCAGAATATTCTGAGGTTAAGAGCAAAAACGTGATCATCACGTGCTTCATTAAAAGACATCAGACGCTCACTGTATCGAGAGGATGATGCTCGCATCAATTGAGTATTCCACGTGTCAAAGAGTAACACTACCGGACGCCCGCTGTTAGCAAGACGCTGGAGTGAGTTCGGATGCTGACATCAGTGGAGTGTATTCAATTCTCTTGTAAATTTCTTCTTCTTTCTTGAGTGTTTTGTACAAATATATGAAGCTTTGATACCTGTACACTCAAAGATATGTTAGAAGATAAATTGTTCTCTTGAAAATACTTTGTTATCATCAAAATTAATGAGGGTCTAAACTTCTCAATCGTTTAGGTTCCAACAATCTCCCCCTTTTTGATGATGACAAATTTCCAAAGTTGATGAACAATTTAATTTCAAAATAATATCAAGGGTCTCCCCCTGAATTCAACAATTTAGATATATATGAACAATTCAGGTATTAGAGCGATTATTGATAAACAAAATCATTTGTGTGATCGCAAAAATACGTAGATGTATCAGAGCATATATTCAGTTAACAAAGTGAGATCGGATGCTGATTTCATTTTATCAAAAAGATTTTCATTGTACCAAAGTTATTGATCATTATCAGTCTTTGGATCAATGAATATCAAAGCATTATAGGTATTAGAGCAATAAATAACCAACACAAATGCTATGTATGAAATGCTAAGCGTGATACTTGATTTAGTATCCATCGGACTTTGAACATTGGACGGTGAATTAGTCAATCAGACTTTCACGTGTTCATCAAACCTTTCTTTTACTACTCCTTTTGTCATCAGACAAAAAGAGTGTAAAGCACATCATAGTCAAAATAAGACTTAGAAAAATTTGAATATAAGTCAGATAGAGATATATAAACAGATAATCAGAGCAAAAGTGTGTGTATATATATATATATATATATATATATATATATATATGAGAGTACCAAAAAAAAATACTTTATATCACACACAAAAAAAATTCAAGGATTTGGTGGTGGTGGTGGAGGAATGTTAAGACGTTCATAGAGTAATTTCAAAGCATTCTCCAACTGAGCAACCTTCAGGTTTGTGGCCTTCATTTCTTCAAACTTTTCTTTAGGAATAGTGACCATCTCAACTGCAGGAGTAGAAGTAGAAGTGGAAGGTTCAGCTTCTGATACTGGTGCAGGTTTCATCTTCTGATGCTCTGCTAGCACCAAATTAGACAGCTTTAGTCTCAGTTCCTTCTTCTGTTGAGCTCTTTGAAAGAATGCATCATTTGGTATATACCATTTGATGAGATTTCCAAGTTTTCTCTGCTCAGATTCTACCTGAATTTCCCTTCTTTTCTTCACATCTTCTGGATACAGCAAATCCATAAAGATAATGTCTCTGTGCAGAAACACATCAGCAGTAAAAGAGTCAAACTTGTTTCCAGCATGTTCTCCCCATACTCTTCTGATAAAGACGCTCAATGCTCCAAAAGCGAAAGAGAGTCCTTAATTTTCTGCCAGGTATACTCCTCGCAGATTTTCCCTATCATTTTCATCAAGCACCAAGGGGACAAGGCATGGCAACAGAGCTTTGTCTTTCCAAGACTCAGACCATTGATTCCAGATAAATCCAATGTCAAAGTACTTAGTCACTGCAGCCCATTGGACATATATCTTCATGCAGTCTAGAGGCTTGATCACTGAATACATAAACGTGTCATCAAAATATGATGTTCCAAGATTTATGTCAGGAACTTTTCTGACAGTGCCAATTGTGTGAATTGTTGCTTTCTCAGCATTGCAACAATTTGAGGAGCCAGTTCTCCATTCGTCTTCCTTCAGAGAACTGAGGTAAAACCTTCTGGCATGGTCCTCAGTAATCTTGTTAATCGGAAGCTCAGAGAATTCTTTAAGATTAAACTTCTGAGGAGCCTTCTCATATTCTTTGAGTCCGATCTTGCTGTATGGCAACTTGCCAGGTGCAGGTTCTTTCCTCTTCCCAGGAATAGACCAAGGTAGCCACCTTTGTCTATCTGGAACAATCTTTACGGATACAGAAGAAGGATCTCTGAACTGTCTAATAACTTCAAGCCTTTTCATTTCAAGACAGTATGCCATGAAGGCAACTTCTTCATCCGTAATCCACCTTCCACACTCTTCCAATGTGAGAGGTTCAATCTGAGGCAGGAACTTAGGAAGGTCAACAGAGAAAGGAATTGCTCTGCTACCAGGTTTCGGTCTTAATCTTCCTTTGAAAGTCATCTCAAAATAGTCTTCTCCATCTTTGAAAGCAGTATTCATTGGAGAGGCAATCTCCAGTCTGGAAACTCCAGAGGTGAAGGTTTTCAAATGCCAAGTAGAAGGACGATTGTAGATGCTGTGGTATGACTCATACTTAACAAACCGAGGTTTGTTAATGCGTGAGACATTCTTCCTTCCACTGAAATCTGTAGGTTTGTAGGTGAGGGTGAATGGGGTGAGAGTGGTTTTAGTGATTGTATAGTTTCTAGGTGTGTAGGGTTTGAATGGATTGATGGGAGGTACTTTGAATAACAGGTTGAAGGGATGAGAGTGAAGTTTGGAAATGTATGTAATAAGTGCAGAATCGAGGAGATTTGTGGTAGGTCTAAGTTGAGTGTATTGGATTGTGTTTGGGTCGGTTTTGTGGGGATAAGGGTAGAGGTTTGTTGTAGGCTCATTCTGGTTTTCTTGGTTTGTGTTTGGGTTTGTGTTTGGGTTTGTGGTTGTGAAACAGACAATGGAGGTGCAGGAATAACATCATGAGAATAAAAAATAGATACTGACTCATCAACAGTAAAGTTAAGTACCTTTGGGATAAGCTCAGAAGACTTAACCAACCTTCTCTTTGTTCCTTTAGAGGCAACAACGGTAGGAGGTGGAGGAGGAACTTGCTTTCTTTGATCAGATGCTGAAACATCTTTTTCAGCTGTTGACTTTTTCTTCTTCTCCAAGATCTTCCTGATGGGGATTCTGTCCTCATCTTCTGGTTCATCAACAGTAGGTGCAGGAGCCACCTTCAGTTTCATTCTTCTTGTCTCCCTTACAGGAGATTCAGCAGGTCTCTTTACACCAGCAATTGAGCTTCTGGTGGTTTTCTTTTCAGCTTCACCAACATTTGCAACAGTTTCTCCTTCTTGTTGCTCTAGTTTTACCTTCTTGATCATAGTACCAGTTATCAATTGCATTCTTACCAGGCTGTTGACTCCAAAAACCTCAGGACGAACAACAGCACCAACACCAAAGTATTTATCTCTTTCTTCTTTGTTTGTTAGATCACCAAGCTTTCTCACAATACCATCTTTTATCATCATTATGGAAAGAAGAACTCCATAAAGGATAACCTTGACAATATTCTTTTTATCAACACTTTTCCTTGAAAAGACAAGAGCATTAACAAGATTATTGATCATCAACCTTGGCAGGTTGATTTTCTTTCCATCCATATAGTTTCTCATAATGAACTTTTGCTCATAGTTCACTATGTCGCTTGAACCGGCCTTTAGAATCACGCTCTTAGCGATGATTTTGTGCAATACTCTGTAGTGGCTTTTTAAATCTTTGGCAGTGGGAGTTATGTTCTTATTCTTCAACTCACGATAATTTTCAAACAGAGCTTCATTGACGTTTTCCAAACCTCTGTAAGCGTCAAACCAGTTAGCATATTGACTGATTCCTTCACAAGGGCACTTGATGGTCTGAGCGATAGAGTTTATAGTGAAACGTAACTTGAAACTTCTGATATGTCATTCAATAATTTCACCCGGAAGTAGATAAATGTTCCCCCAGAATTCCTTTATAGCATAGCTGAACACATCAACTGGATCCCAGATAAAATAATTTTTCCAACCCAGTTTCTTCAAACCTTCTTCAAAATCAAAACCATAGAGCTTGAAATTCTCAAAATCAATTATGTTTTCATTCATAAGTTTTGCTTTCGAGAAGACATCGTAGGCAGCAGTATATTGTCCAACCTTTTTATTGGCCATGGTAGCAGTTGCAGAGTGGATAATGGAGGTGTTAGGGTTTGAAATCAAAGAGAGAGAGAGAGAGAAAATAATTTTTGCAAGTAGAAACATAGTGAAGTGATGGAGCGAAAAATGTGGAGTAGTGGAAAAGTTGATAGAAAATGGTACAGTCCTTTTTCAAAAACCGCTTCGTATTTCCAAAAAAAATTAAATCAAAAAGAAAAGAAAATGAAAATTCCCCTTTTCATTAAATGAAGACGCCAAAACAAAAGTAAAATCAAGTAAAAAGATTTTACTGAAAAACATAAATAATCATGGCTCAGTGAGATGTGATGAGACACTTAAGTCCTTTACACGTGTGACACGTGTGTGTGCGCTCGGATGCACGCAACCGATTCACCAGATGCTGAGTTATGATGCACATGACAAATAAAATGCTTACACGTATACATGCTTATGTCATACCAGATGCTACGATGATGCATATCATCTGACGCTGAGATTAATCATTCTTCTATAAGAAGAAAATTTAAATTTCTTCTTATAAAATTGAATCTATCTTCAGCAAGGGGTTTTGTAAATATGTCAGCCCACTGATGTTCAGTGTCTACAAATTTTATTTCGAGAATACCCTTCTGAACATAGTCTCTTATAAAATGATATTTAATCTCAATGTGCTTGGCTCGTGAATGCAATATGGAATTTTTAGTAAGACAGATTGCAGAAGTATTATCACAAAAGATAGGAATGTTACTCTCTTTCATCAGATAATCTTCAAGTTGATATTTCATCCACAGAAGTTGAGAGCTGCAACTTGCTGCTGAGATATATTCAGCTTCTGCTGTTAAGAGTGCAATCGTGCTTTGCCTTTTGCTTGACCAAGACACAAGATTTGCTCTAAGAAATTGACAGCCTTCACTTGTGCTTTTTCTTTCAATTCGGTCTCCAGCAAAGTCAGCATCACAGAAACCTACTAACTTGTAATCTTTTGATTTCTTATAAAGCAAACCAAGATTAGTAGATCCTTGCAAATATCTAAAAATTCTTTTAACAGCACTCAAGTGTGATTCTCTAGGATCTGATTGAAATCTAGCACACAGACAGACGCTGAACATAATATCAGGTCTTGAAGCTGTAAGATAAAGTAGAGACCCAATTATACCTCTGTACATTTTCTGATCTACCTTTTTATTAGTTTCATCTTTACCAAGAATGCACGTGGGATGCATAGGAGTGCACATAGGTTTGCCATCCACCATCTTGAATTTCTTTAGCAATTCCTTGATATATTTGCTTTGATGTATATAGATACCATCATTGCATTATTTGATTTAAATTCCAAGGATGAACTTTAGTTCACCCATCATGCTCATCTCAAATTCAACCTGCATTAGCTTAGAAAATTCTTTGCAAAGACTTTCATTAGTAGCTCCAAAAATAATGTCATCAACATATATTTGAACAATTATAAAATGCTTGTTTGATGTTTTTCTAAATAGAATAGTGTCTACTTGACCTCTGGTAAAACCACTTTTCATCAAAAATGCACTCAGTCTTTCATACCAAGCTCTGGGAGCTTGCTTAAGACCGTACATGGTCTTTTTAAGCTTGAAGACATGTTCTGGAAATTCAATGTCTTCGAATCCAGGAGGTTGTTTTACAAAGACTTCCTCAATTATAAAACCATTCAAGAAAGCACTTTTCACATCCATTTGATAAAGAATTATATCATGGTGTGCAGTAAATGAAAGTAAAATGCGTATAGCTTCTAACCTTGCAACATGTGCAAATGTTTCAGTAAAATCAATACCTTTTTCATGTGAGTAACCTTGAGCAACCAATCTTGCCTTGTTTCTCACAACCTTTCCATCTTCATCAAGCTTATTTCTAAATACCCATTTAGTACCAATGGCTTGCTTATCTTCTGGTAGAGTAACTAGCTTCCATACATCATTTCTTTGGAACTGATTCAACTCTTCTTGCATGGCCAGAATCCAACCTTCATCTTCCAATGCTTGATCAATCGTTTTAGGTTCCATTTCTGAGAGTAGTGCCATAACCGCATGCTCTTTAAAAGAGGATCTGGTTCTTACTCTATCTCCAGGTTCTCCGATGATTTGATCTTTAGGATGATTGGTTTTGTACTTTCAGCTCTTTCTGGCTTCAGCTTCCGAAGATTCTTGCGTCTGATCACCATCGGACGATGAAGATGTAGGTTCACTATTTGTAATATCACCTATATTTAATTATGAAAATAATTCATCTAGCTCTGACATGGCTGTGTCAGGCTTCTTGTCATCAAATTTGACATGAATGGATTTTTCCACTGTCATAGTTTCTTTATTGTATATTCTAAAAGCTTTAGATCTTTTAGAATATCCCAAAAAGATTCCTTTGTCAGCTTTTGAATCAAACTTACCAAGCTGATCCTTAGTAATCAAAATATAACAAGTACAACCAAATGAATGAAAATATGATATGTTTGGTTTTCTACCTTTCCACAGTTCATATGGAGTCTTCTTCAAAATAGGTCTAATAAGAATTCTATTTTGAATGTAACAAGCTGTGTTTACTGATTCTGTCCAAAAATGTTTTGCAATATTAGCTTCATTGATCATGGTCCTGGCCATTTCTTGGAGGGACCTATTTTTCCTTTCTACAACACCATTTTGTTAAGGTGTTCTTGGAGAGGAGAAATTGTGGGAGATGCCATTATCATCACAAAATTTTTGAAAGCTTTCATTTTCAAATTCTCCCCCATGATCACTTCTAATAGATGAAATACAAATTCCTTTTTTCATTTTGAACTGTTTTGCAAAATATAGTAAATACCTTGTATGACTCATCTTTGTGAGCAAGGAATCTAACACATGTCCATCTAGTAAAATCATCAACAATGACTAACCCATATTTCTTTCCAGTTAAAGAGGTTGTCCTTGTTGGACTAAAAAGATCAAGACGCAAAAGCTCAAGTGGTCTAGAGGTTGAAACAACATTTTTTGAATGAAAAGAAGTTTTAACTTTTTTTTCTCTTTGACATGCCTCACAGGGAGCATCAGATTGATACTTTAGATTTGGTAAGCCTCTGACAAGACTGTGCTTGTTTAATTTTGAGATTAATCTTAAATTGGCATGGCCCAATCTCTTGTGTCAAATCCATTGTTCTTCGTCAACAGACATGAGACACTTGACATCTTGTTTTGCAAGTTCAGAGAGATCAATTTTGTAAATATTTTGTTTCCTCTTAGCAGTGAAGAAAATAGAGCCATCTTTCTTGCTTTTTACTAGACATCCAGTTTCTGTAAAGATGACTTCATAACCATTGTCACATAATTGACTTATGCTCAATAAGTTATGTTTAAGTCCTTCAACATAAAGTACATTATCAATAGAGGGAAGAGGGCCTTTACCCATGCGACCAATTCCAATTATTTTACCTTTCTGGTTTCCTCCGAAACCAACGAATCCAGCTTCTTTAGGTCTTAGTTCTTGGAACATATGCTTTTCTCCCGTCATGTGACATGAGCATCCACTGTCTAAGTACCAAGATAGGTGTGTTGACTTTGTTGCTAAGCATGTCTGCAACATAGACTACTTTATCTTTAGGTACCCATATCTTTTTGGGTCCTTTCTTGTTAGTTCTTGAAGGAAGCTTACCTTTCACAGTTTTAAAAACAGTACATGCACTTTTCAAATGACCAGGTTTATTGCAGTAAGTACAATGCAAGCATTTACTATGATTATTGGATTTATCAGATGCTGAATCATTTTCTAAAGGAGGTTCATCTAATATATAACCAAGACCATGAGTTGTCGTTTTACTGACACCCCAAATCATTGAAGCTTGCTTGCTTCGAGTTACACTCTCTACAAGAAACATTTGAAATGCATATTTATAATCATATGATTTGCATTTAAGGTTGCCTGTAACTTTAGAGCTTTCAGCTTGAGAGCTCTCAGCTTCTGGTTGCTTGTTAGCGGCCAGACGCTAGTTATCCATCAAATGCTGATTTTCAGTTTTCAGCTTCTAGTTCTCTTTATTGAGTACAGATTTTTCTTTGTTTAAAGCTTGAAAGTCTTGTGATAATTTTGAAAATTTCTTTTTCAAATTCTTATACTCAACAGAGAGAGTGGCAGAGTCCTTAAGAAGATTGCAAGTTGAAGTTCAGAGTAGGAATCATATACTATTACCTCTTCAACTTCTTCTTCTGAGTCAAGATCAGTGTCTGCCATGAGAGCAAGATTATCTTCCTCAGACGAGGATAAGTCTAGATCTTCCCATGTAGCCATGAGGCTCTTCTTCTTTTTCTTGAAAGAACTTTTTGTGGGCTTCTCCTTAAGATTAGGACATTCGGACTTGAAATGTCCTGGCTTCTTACATTCATAGCAAATGACTTAGGCTTTGTCCTTGTCTTTGCTTTCCTTCTTGTCCTTAGTATCTTTCTTCTGATACTTCCTCCTGAAGTTTCTCTTCTTCCACATTCTTTGTATCTTCCTGGATATAAACGCAAGCTCATCTTCTGATGTGTCAACATCTCTTTCTGAAGCTTCATCTTCTGATTCTTCTTCTTCAGCCTGAAGAGCTTTGGAAGAACTGGCTTTATGTTGATCGACTTTCAAAGCAATAGACTTGCTTTTTTTGACAGGTTCTTCTTCGTTTAGCTCAAGTTCATAAGCTTTCAACGAACTCATAAGATCTTCAAGTCGTAGGACATTTAGATATTTTGCTTCTTAAATAGCAGTGACCTTAGGTCTCCACTGCTTAGTCAAGCTTCTCAAGATCTTTCTAACATGTCAGGTGTAGTGTAACTTTTTCCAAGGGCCTGTAACCCATGAACAAGTGTTTGGAATCTTCCAAACATAGTTTCAATGTTTTCACCATCTTCCATTTTGAACAACTCATATTGGCGAACCATCATGCTAGCTTTGGTTTCTCTTACTTGGGCAGAGCCTTCGTAAGATAAAACAAGTGAGTCCCAGATTTCTTTGGCAGTATCAAATTTGCCACATTTATCATATTCTTTTTCTGTCATAGCACAACTAAGAATGAATCTAGCTTTTTGATTGGTTTGATATCTCTTTTTCTGCTCATCATTCCAATCTTCTCTGGCTATAACAACACCACGAGCATTAGTGGGAGGAATGTAACCACTTTGAACTATATCCCAGAACTCAAGTTGTTGTGTCTCAAAGAAAGCTTTTATCTTATCTTTCCAGTAATCAAATTTTTCTCCATTGAATAGAGGAGGACGGTTCATATGACCACCTTCAGTAGACATGTTCAGAATATAAGATCTTTTCTCTTAACACTGTTAAGTGCTCAACCAAGAGGCCGAGCTCTGGTACCAACTGAACGTGAACACAAGAAGGGGGGGTTGAATTGTGTTCAAAAACATTTCACAAACTTTAAATTAAAAACACTAAGAACACAAATTTTTCAAAACTGTTTGTTTATCGGACGCTGAGAAACTAACCGGATGATGAGAGACTAACCGGATGCAAGAAATAAAGCCGTTTATGAAAACTTGTTTTACTGAGCAAGGTAAAGATAAATGTAAAGCAGTAAAGTAAGAGACACAGAGATTTATACTAGTTCACCACCAACTGGTAGCTACGTCTAGTCCCTTCGATCCTGAAGGATTTTTCACTATAATCAACTGATTACAATTTTCCTCAAGAGTATTCTACTGTCACAAACTTGACAATACTCTCAACTTCTCAAAACGACTCAGTACGATCGAGCCTTTGAGGAACAAAGCCTTAACTAGGCCAAATACTGTTTACAAAAGAGAATATTCTTTTGAATACAATCAAAATAACTATCACAGAGATGATGAAAAGATTAAGCTCAAAACAGAATAGCTTTCTAAAAGAAAGTATAAGACGCTGAGTTCAGTTCTTTGTAGACCAGAGACTTGACACGAAATTTGATTGCTCACTCAGAGTGATGATGCTTCCAAAATAAAGTTTCTTTCTTTCTCAGAATTTGTTCTAGCAATTTCAGTCTTAGTTCTGGCCACCTTCTTCAATGAATACCTTGGGGGTATTTATAGGAGACTTTAGGGATATTACCGTTTGCAGTAAAAAGATAGCTCCTTTTCATTAAGTTAGGTAATTTGAAATGTAGTCATTTTCTTCCTTTCCAGAGAATATCAGAATAGTACATATTACCGTTTTCGTACTATCTGCTTTTCACAATTGCCTTGTACGATTTTTGTCTTATGCTAAAGGTGTCACCTTTGCTTCCTCGTACATCAAAATGAGCACACAAAATCAAATTCGAATTCCGTTCCAGAATATTCTGAGGTTAAGAGCAAAAACATGATCATCACGTGCTTCATTAAAAGACATCAGACGCTCACTCAGAACAGAGGACGGATGCTCGCATCAATTGAGTATTCCACGTGTCAAAGAGTAACACTACCGGACGCCCGCTGTTAGCAAGACGCTGGAGTGAGTTCGGATGCTGACATCAGTGGAGTGTATTCAATTCTCTTGTAAATTTCTTCTTCTTTCTTGAGTGTTTTGTACAAATATATGAAGCTTTGATACCTGTACACTCAAAGATATGTTAGAAGATAAATTATTCTCTTGAAAATACTTCGTTATCATCAAAATTAATGAGGGTCTAAACTTCTCAATCGTTTAGGTTCCAACAAAAGCTACACCACTCCTGACCATGTGAGAAAGATCTTGAGAAGTTTGACCAAACAGTGGAGACCCAAAGTCACTGTGATAGAAGAAGCAAAAGATTTAAATGTCTTACAGCTAGAAGATCTTTTGAGTTCTCTAAAAGCTCATAAACTTGAGCTGAATGAGGAAGAACCTATGAAGAAAAGCAAGTCTATCGCTTTGAAAGTCAACAAGCATAAAGCTAGTTCTTCTAAAGCCCTTCAGGCTGAAGAAGAATCAGATGATGAAGCTTCAGAAGGAGATGATGATGGAATAGATAATGAGCTCGCGTTCATATCTAGGAAGATCCAAAGAATGTGGAAGAAAAGAAACTTCAAAAGAAAATTCCAGAAGAAAGATGTCAAGGATAAAAAGGAAAGCAAAGACAAGAGTCAAGTCATTTGCTATGAATGTAAAAAGCCAGGACACTTTAAGTTAGAATGTCCCAATCTTAAAGAAAAATCTACAAAGAGTTCTTTCAAGGGAAAGAAGAAAAGTCTCATGGCTATATGGGAAGACCTGGGCCTATCATCCTCTGAGGATAATAATGAAGAAGAAGCCAATGTTGCCCTTATGGCAACACTGACTCAAACTCTGAAGAAGAAGTTGAAGAGGTAATAATATGTGATTCTTACTCTGAGCTTCAAATGGCCTTTGATGATCTACTTAAGGATTCTGCCACTCTCTCCATTGAGTATAAAGCTTTGAAAAAGAAATTTTCAAAATTATCAGAAGAATTTCACGTTTTGAATACTGAAAACTCATAGCTCAATGAAGAGAACCAGAAGCTGAAAATTAAAAATCAGCGTTAGGTGGATAGTCAGTGTCTGGTGGCAAGTCAGCAACCAGAAGCTGAGAGCTCTCAAACAGAAAGCTCTGAAGCTAAAGGCAATCCTAAGTATAAATCAAATGATTATGAATATGTCTTTCAAAAGTTTTTTGTATAGAGTGTAACTCGAAGCAAGCAAGCTTCAATGATTTGGGGTGTCAGTAAAACGACAACTCAAGGTCTTGGTTACATATCAGATGAACCCTCATTACAAAATGAAAATTCAACATCTGATAAACCCAATGATCACAGTGAATGCTTGCATTGTACTTACTGCAATAAAACTGGTCACTTAAAAAGTGCCTGTACTGCTTTGAAGATTAAGAAGGACAAGTATCCTTCAAGAACTAACAAGAAAGGACCCAAAAAGATATGGGTACCTAAAGATAAAATAGTCTATATTGCAGACATGCTTAGCAACAAGGTCAACACACCTATCTTGGTACTTAGACAGTGAATGCTCGCGTCACATGACGGGAGAAAAGCATATGTTCCAAGAGCTATGACCTAGAGAAGAAGAATTTATTGGTTTCGAAGGAAACCAGAAAGGTAAAATAGTTGGAATTGGTCACATTGGTAAAGGCTCTCTTATCTCTGTTGATAATGTACTTTATATTGAAGGACTAAAGCATAACTTATTAAGCATAAGTCAATTATGTGACAATGGTTATGATATCATATTTATAGAAACTGGATGTTCAGTAAAAAGCAAAAAAGATGGCTCTATTTTCTTTACTGCAAAGAGGAAACAAAACATTTACAAAATTGATCTTTCTGAACTTGCAAAACAAGATGTCAAGTGTCTCATGTCTGTTGAAGATGAGCAATGGACTTGGCATAAAAGATTAGGTCATGTCAGTTTGAGATTGATCTCAAAATTAAACAAGCACAGTCTTGTTAGAGGCTTGCCAAATCTTAGATTCCAATCTAATACTCTCTGTGAGGTATGTCAAAAAGGAAAACAAGTTAAAACTTCTTTTTATTCTAAAAATGTTGTTTCAACCTCTAGACCACCCGAGCTTTTGCATCTTGATCTTTTTGGTCCAACAAGGACAACCTCTTTAACTGGAAAGAAATATGGGTTAGTCATTGTTGATGATTTTACTATCTGGACATGGGTTAGATTCCTTGCCCACAAGGATGAGTCGTTCAAGGTTTTCACTGTTTTCTACAAATCAGATCAAAATGAAAGAGGAATTTGTATCTCTTCAATTAGAAGTGATCATAGGGTAGAATTTGAAAATGAAAGCTTTTAAAAATTTTGTGAAGAAAATGGCATCTCCCACAATTTCTCCTCTCCTAGAACACCACAAAAAAATGGTGTTGTAGAAAGGAAAAATAGGTCCCTCTAAGAAACGGCCTGGACCATGATCAATGAAGCTGATATTGCAAAATATTTTTGGGCAGAAGTAGTAAATATAGCTTGTTATATTCAAAACAGAGTCTTTATTAGACCTATTTTGAAGAAGACTCCATATGAACTGTGGAAGGGTAGAAAACCCAACATTTCTTATTTTCATCCCTTTGGTTGCATATGTTATATTCTAAATACTAAGGATCAACTTGGTAAGTTTGATTCCAAAGCCGACAAAGGTATCTTTTTGGGATACTCAGAAACATCTAAAGCTTTTAGAATATACAACAAAGAAACTTTGATAGTGGAAGAATCCATTCATGTCAAGTTTGATGATAAGAAGCCTGACACTACCATGTCAGAGCTAGATGAGTTGTTTTCAGGTTTAGATATTGGTGCCAAACAATGAACCTGCATCTTCAGCGTCTGGGGGTGATAACCAGACACATGATTCTACTCAGGCAGAAGCTGAAGCCAGAAAGAGTTGGAAATACAAGAATAATCATCCCAAGGAACAAATCATAGGAGAACCTGGAGACAGAGTGAGAACAAGATCCTCTTTCAAAAAGCATGCAGATCTTGCACTTCTCTCTGAAGTGGAACCAAAGACGATTGATCAAGCATTAAAAGATGAAGGTTGGATTCTGGCAATGTAAGAAGAGTTGAATCAGTTCCAAAGAAATGATGTTTGGAAGTTAGTCACTTTACCAGAAGATAAACAAGTTATTGGTACTAAATGGGTATTTAGAAACAAGCTTGATGAAGATGGTAAGGTAGTGAGAAACAAAGCAAGATTAGTTGCTCAAGGTTACTCACAGGAAGAAGGTATAGATTTTACTAAAACTTTTGCATCTGTTGCAAGGTTAGAAGCTATTCGCATTTTACTTTCATTTGCTGCACACCATGAGATAATTCTTTATCAAATGGATGTGAAAAGTGCTTTCTTGAATGGTTTTATAACTGAGGGAGTCTATGTGATACAACCTCCTGGATTTGAAGACATTGAATTTCTTGAACATGTCTTTAAGCTTAAAAAGGCTCTATATGGTCTTAAGAAAGCTCCTAGAGCTTGGTATGATAGACTTAGTTCCTTTTTAATGAAAAATGGTTTTACCATAGTTCAAGTAGACACTATTCTATTTAGAAAAACATCAAACAAGCATTTTATACTTGTTCAAATTTATGTTGATGATATCATTTTTTGTGCTATAAATGAAAGCCTTTGCAAAGAATTCTCTAAGTTAATGCAGGCTGAATTTGAAATGAGCATGATGGGAGAATTGAACTTCTTCCTTGGAATTCAAATCAAGTAATGCAATGATGGTATTTACATACATCAAAGCAAAATACATCAAGGAATTGCTCAAGAAATTCAAGATGGTTGATTGCAAGCCAATGTGCACACCTATGTATCCCACTTGTATTCTTAGTAAAGATGAAACTGGTAAGAAGGTAGATCAGAAAATATATAGAGGTATGATTGGATCTCTACTTTATCTTACTGCTTCAAGACCTGATATTATGTTCAGCGTCTGCCTGTGTGCTAGATTTCAATCTGATCCTAGAGAATCACACTTGAGTGCTGTTAAAAGAATTTTTAGATATTCACAAGGATCTACTAATCTTGGTTTGCTTTATAAGAAATCAAAAGATTACAAGTTAGTAGGATTCTGTGATGCTGACTTTGTTGGAGATCGAATTGAAAGAAAAAGCACAAGCGGAGGCTGCCAATTTCTTGGAGCAAATCTTGTGTCTTGGTCAAGCAAAAGACAAAACACCATTGTACTCTTAACAGCAGAAGCTGAATACATCTCAGCAACAAGTTTCAGTTCTCAACTTGTGTGGATGAAATATCAACTTGAAGATTACTTGATAAAAGAGAGTAACATTCCTATCTTTTGTGATAATACATCTGCAATTTGTCTTACTAAAAATCCAATATTATATTCTAGAGCAAAGCACATTGAGATTAAACATCACTTCATAAGAGACTATGTTCAGAAGGGTATACTTGAAATTAAATTTGTAGACACTAATCATCAGTGGGCTGACATTTTCACAAAAGCCCTTGCCGAAGATAGATTCAATTTTATAAGAAGAAATTTAAATTTCCATCTTATAGAAGAATGATTAATCTCAGCGTCTTGTGAAATGTATCATTCAGCATCTGGTATGACATAAGCATTAACACGTGTAAACATATGATATGTCATTTACATTGCATAACTCAGCATCCGATGAATTCGTTGCGTGCATCCAAGCACACACGTGTCACACGCGTGTGGAACTTAAGCGTCTCATCACATCTACTGAGTCATGATTATATTTGCGTTTTCAATAAAATCTTTTTCTTGATTTTACTTTGTTTAGGCAACTGTATTTAATGCAAAAAGAATCTTTATTTTCTTTTCTTTTTGATTTATTTTTATTAAAAGAAATGTGAAGAGTTTTTGAAAAAGATAACTGTACCATTCCTTAAAACTTTCTCACTACTCCACCTCTTTCGCACCACTCTGTACTCTCTGTTTTCCCTGAAAAACTCTCTCTCTCTCTCTCTCTCAGTTTGCTCTTTCTGAAACCCTAAACCTCCATCATCTACTCCTCTACTACAACCATGGCAAATCTTAAGGTCGGACAAAACTATGCTATCTACGACACCATGATGGAAGGAAAACTCCTGAATGAGAATAGGATTGACTTGGAGAAATTTAAGCTTTACAGTTTTGACTTCGACGAGGGATTTAAGGCTATGGGCTGGACTAATTACTTCTTTTGGGATTCTGGTGTTGAAGTTATGGTTACTGCTGTTAAGGAACTCTGGGGAAGTATTACTCTGCTCAAAGATGGTATAATCGAAGGCTATGTTAAAGGTTTCAAACTGGTGATTGCAGTTAACACTATTAATGCGGTTACTGATTGTCCTGTTGAAGGAATCAGTTTCTACAATGGTTGGGAAAATGCCTTCGATGGAATGGAGAAGGTAAATGAAGCTTTGTTTGAGAACTACAGACAGTTGAAGGAATCTAGAGAAACTCCTGCTGCCAAGCATCTGATGAGTCACTTCAGGGTGCTTCATAAGATTATAGCCAAGAGTGTTCTTCTGAAGGCTGGGTCGGTTTACATCATGAACTATGAACAGAAGTTCATTATGAGGACTTACATGGCAGGGCAGAAGGTGAACTTGCCTATATTGATCTACAACAATCTGGTCCATGCTATTTTAAGTTCAAGGAAGGGCTCTGCTGACAGGAAAAACATCTACAAGAAGATTCCTTACGGTGTACTTCTTACTGTGATGATGATTAAGGATGGAATCGCAAGAAAGCTTGGAGCTTTGAAAGGAGAAAAAAGGGACAAATACTTTGGAGTAGGCGCCATTATTCGTCCTGATGTTTTTGGTGTATACAGTTTAGTTAGAATGCAGTTGGTCACTGGTGAAAGGATGAAACATGTGAAACAGGAGCAACAAGAAGAAGAAGCTGGTGCTACTATTGGTGAAACTGTGAAGAAACCCACTAGAAGCTCAGTGTCTGGTGTAAAGAGAACTGGCGAGTCTCCTACCAGGGAGACAAGAAGCAAGAAGCAAGAAGCAGAAGGTGCCTCCTGCACCTGAAAGGAGAGATGAACCAGAAGATGATGAGGATTGAGTCCCCATCAGAAGCATAAAGGAGAAGAAGAGAAAGGCAGAAGCTGAAAAGCCCATTTCAGCATCTGGCCCAAGGAAGCAAGTTCCTCTACCTCCTCCTCCTGCTATTGCCCCTCAAGGCAAGAAAAAGAAACTGGTTAGGCTCTCTGAGAAGCTTGAACCAAAGGTACTGGATTTTACTGTTGATGATTCAGTTACTGCTTTTGATTCTGATGATGTTATTCCTGCACCACCACTTTTTATTTCATCACTACAAACACAATCCACACAACCTCCATTCACTAAACCACAAACCTCCCAGAAAACCTCAAAAACCAAAACACTTACATTCTCATCACCACAAACCTCTACCTCCTCAATCATCTCACTCACATCATACATTTCCTCACTCCACTCTCACCCCTTCAATCAACTTTTCAAAATCACTCCCATTAAACCCAAAACCTATAAAGTCAAAGTGACTTCAACCCTTGCTCTCACCTCCTCATCCACAACCATCTCCTTTCCTCCCACTTCTAATACCTCACATGTCGATGCTCCTAAGTATGTGTCATCTGTAAACAAACCAAGGTTTGTAAGATAAGAAAAATATCATTTTGTATATGATCACCCTTCTCTCTGGCACTTGAAGACTTTCACTTCTGGGGTTGCAAGACTAGAAATTGCCCCAGTATCTGCTGTGAATGAAAAACTAGAGACTACCTTTGGTGGAAGGTTGAGACCTCCTCCAAACAGAGGAATTATTCCATTCTCGGTTGATCTTCCTCATAATCTGCCATAGAATGAACCTCTCACTCTGAAAGAGTACGGACGGTGGATATCTGATGAAGAAAGGGCATTCGTGACTCACTGCCTGGAAATGAAGCGGCATGAGTTGGTTTTGATGAACAAAGATCCCTCCTCAGCATTTGTCAAAATTGTGCCTAATAGGCAAAGGTGGCTTCCCTGGTTAGTTTCTGAGAAGAGGAAGCATAAAGCACCTGGAAGACTTCCCAAGATAATGACTCTCAAAGAGTTCAAGGAAGTTCCCAGAAAATTCAACACAAAAGCCTTCTCTAGGAAAAAGGTTAGAAAGTTATCTGAAGACCAAGCTATGCAAGTCTACCTGACCTTGCTCAAGAGAGATTCTAGAGACACTGGCTCTTCTGACTGTTGTGATGCAGAGAAAGCCACTATTCCTACTGTTGGCTCTGTCAGCAGGATTTCTGACTCAAACCTTGCTATTCTTCATTTTGATGGTATGCTGATGTGTACTGTTGTTAGGCCTCCTAGTTTTACTAAACTGCAAGATCATTGGGTTGTTATTAGCAAACATCTGGATATTGGTTTTAATTGGAGTCGAATGGGAACAAATTGGAAAGACAAGGCTATGTTACCTCGTTTTAAGCTTCTCACTGACAATGAAGATGATTGAGAAAATCTGAGAAGGATTTACTTGGCTGAGAATGATGTTCTTAGTACCTGTCTTGCTGAGACAGAAGAAGGTATAAGAAAAAGCTTATCAGAACCTGAGCTGGTCAGATTTGATAATTATGTTGATGAATTGTTCAAGCACATGGAAACTTTATTTCTGAATATGGCTTACCCAGAAGAGATTGTGCTTAGATGGGAACAAGACATGGAGTTTGAAAGACAGAAGCTAGGAAGGTTCATCAAATGGTCTTTACCAAATGATGATTTCTTTCAGAAGGCTAAGGAAAGAAAGGAAATGAGATTGAGATTGTCACAGGAAGTGCTTGCATAACATCAGAAGCTGGAATCACAAAGGGCTGTTATTGCACAAGCTGAACAAATTCCAGAAGCTGCTCCTGCTCCTGCTACTGCAGATGATGAAACTGTCATCATGTGAAGAGCTGAATATGAGGCTATCATGGCTACAAATCAGAAAGTGAATCAGTTGGAAAGCACTGTGAATCTCCTCATGGAACGCCTCAACCAAATCCTTCCTCCTCCACCTTAATTTTTTTTTATGTTTTGTATTAATTGTTAATTTGGTACAATTGCTCTTTTGATAATATTATCCTTTGAATGATCTAACCTTTACTCTCAAATTTTTCTCATGTTATTTATTATTGTTTTGACTATGATGTGTTTTACACTCTTGTTGTCTGTTGACAAAAGGGGGAGTAAAAGTAAGGTCTGATGAACGTGCTTAAGTATCACATAACATGCATCATTCATCATACATAACATATTTGTATTGCTCTAATACTCATTGATATTCATTAACACTATTTTATTCTAATATTGATACAATGATCTCAGCATCTGATCTTCAATGATTATTTGAAATATGCTCTGATACATGTATGCATTATGCAATCATAAAAATGCTCTGATAATTGAAAATGCTCTGATACTTGAAAAATATTTGATTATATCTGAGTATGTTGAACTCAGGAGGAGACCCTTGAAATTATTTTTTGAAACTAAATTGTTCATCAACCTTGGATATTTGTCATCATTAAAAAGGGGGAGATTGTTGGAACCTAAACGATTGAGAAATTTAGACCCTCATTAATTTTGATGATAACAAAGTATTTACAAGAGAACAATTTAACTTCTAATAAGTCTTGAAGTGTGCAGGAATTGAAATCATTTGTACTTTATAAACTCACTCAAGCAAGAAGAAGTATTTCACAAGAAATTGAATACATTCCATGTGTGTCCGCATCCGTTCATTCCAGCGTCTTGTTTGTAGCGAGCGACCGACAGTGTTATCTTATGACACGTGGTTACTCAATTGCAGCGAGCGTCCGTTGTATTTTCTGAATGAGCATTTGGTCTATTAATGAAGCACATAATGGTCACATTTATGCTCTTTTACCTCAGCTATTCTGGAACGGAATTCAAATTTGACTTTGTGCACTCATTTCTATGTAAGAGGTATCAAAGGTGACACCTTTAGAATAAGACAAATTCTTACAAGGCAATTGTGAAAAGCAGATAGTACCATAACGAAAATATGTACTATTCTGTTATTCTCTGGAAAGGAAGAAAATGACAGAATTTCAAATTACCTCACCCAATGATTTGGAGCTGAAATATCTGCAACGGTAATATCCTCAAGGTATTCTATAAATACCTCAAGCCTCTCATTGAAGAAGGTTGCTAGAAACTACATTCTGAAAGAGATATTCTCAAGTGAGCAATCAAGTTTCGTGCCAAGTTTCTGGAAACCAAGAACTGAACTTCAGCGTCTTATATTCTTTCTTTTAGAAAGTTATTGTTTTGAGCTTAATTTTTTTTCATTCTCTCTGTGAGAGTTATTTGGTTGTATTCAAAAGAAAATACTTTGTGAAAGTTGTATTGCGTAGTTACAGGTTTAGTTCCTCAAAGGCTCGAACGTACTGAGTCGTTTTGAAAAGTTAAGAATATTGTCAAGTTTGTGACAGAAGAATACTCATAAGGAAATTTGTAATAAGTTGATTGTAGTGGAAAATCTTTCAGGAACGAAGGGACTAGACGTAGCTACCAGTTTGGTGGTGAACTAGTATAAATCTCTGTGTCTTTTGCTTTACTGCTTTACATTTACTTTTATCTTGCAAAGAAAAACAAGTTTTCATAAACTTATTTTCAGTGTCCGGTCTTACTTCAGCTTCCGTACCAAACAGTTTTCAAATAAAAGAGTTTTTAACTTAAAGTTTGCAAAAAGTTTTGAACACAATTCAACCCCGCTTCTTGTGTTCATGTTCAATAAACATATTTTCTTTCAATAATTTACCTATTTTATATGTGTATAAATTTCAACATTCTATAAATATCACATCAAATTTTGACATTTATCAAATTATTACTGTCTCATTTTAAAAAAAAAAAATCATTATTATCAATTATAATATTCATAATAAATTCAATTTTTTAATTTCAAATTTTATATATGGTTAATTTATTTATGGAGCATATTCACATATATTTTCAATCCACTCAGTCATTTACGTCTCATCTTTTTTTTTCACACGCTTTATTCTTCTTCTTCTTCGTCTTCTCTTCTATCTCGACTCTTCATTTGGGGAGTTTATTTTTCAAATAAATTTTCTTTGAAGAGGCATGCTTTTCTTTAGTCTTTCATTTGGGGGATTTATTTTTCAATAAATTTTCATGTCTAAATAAACTTTCTCATGTTTTTTCTTAATCAATTTTGAATTTCATATTTGAAAAATACATGGAGTAATTCAATTTCCAGCTCAAAATTATTTAACTATTTTACTTTATTATTTATATTATTATTTTGTGGAAGTTATAATTAGAGTATTTCACTTAATACAATTAGTCTATCAATCATCATTACTAATAATAATAATCAGTAATAAAATATTTTTCATTTCATATCTTTTTTTTGAAGGGTTATTTCATATCAATTATGTTATAATCATGTTGACATATCACATGATTCATTCCCTTAAACATGCATATTTGATGGACATCTATCATATTGCCCACCTAATCAACATCAAATACAACAAATGTTAATTACTAACCATAAATCCATAACAAATGTCAATTAGTGTAACGATCCGTTTCCGGACCGCTACTAAAACTAAAACCAACCCTATATGCCACGCACTTTTTAAATTAGTACTCTTGTGCCCTTTGGAAAATGTGGTCTATTTTTTTTTAAACAATTACATCCGCAAGCATACACAAAGTTGTCACAGCTTTTAGAAACATGATGTAATCTAAGACACAAGACGCATGCTCTGGAAATACATACATATATATATATAAGCAAGTAGCCATAGGCAGTGCGTACCAAATAGAAAATGCATAAACATGTACAAGATAATATACCTATGGTATGAAGACCCTCGTGAGAGCAATCATACCCCGGAGGTACTCCCTGCAGACACCCACGCAGGGGGCTGCTCCAAAAGTATGTCACCAGTCTACACTGCAGTATAAAAAGACATCCACCAAACCCGACTGGTCACCCAAAACAAACTGTACTCTATAAACAAAATACTACAGTCATTCAAAATACAAAACAAGCAGTCAAACAATCACAGCAACTACAGATAGCTATCTGAATACTCAGACGGATCCTCCTCGTCATCATCTTCCATCAGGTCCGCCACATCCTCTCCAGTCAAGTCTATGAAAGGAACCGTAGCAGGTATATCCTCTGACGCGTCCTCCTCTACCAGCACCTCCTCAATGAATCCTGTGCCACTACATCCTGCCTCACCACACTCTCGACATACCGGTGAAAGATGTCCCGGTGGAGTAGGTGTCCTGACAATCATGGGGGAAGCCGGCTCTGTCTCAGGCTCAGGCTCTGCCAAATAACTCGGGGTAGCTGCCGCTCAAGATGTAGAAGCTCCAGCAGTCCCACGCCTGATCACGCTCTTTCAAGCGATCATCCAGAATCTCGCTCCCCTAGGCAGAGGTGCATAACGAGTAGTAGTACGCCTCAGAATCTCAAGAGATCCTTCTGGCGAAGAAGATGATATTGGCATCGCCTGCTCTCTCTGAATGCTGCGCCAAGCATCCACCACCTGCATCGTCCTGATCGGAAAGCTAACTGTACGCCGAGATGTCTCTTGTCTCATCACTAGTCCATCAACTCGAAAGGTCTGTACAACGTCCCCGATATATACAACACGACGGGAGATGGGGTCAAACTCCATCTCCGCGGGCATCTCGATATCTGAAAAATCAAACACGATCTCCGGCGATGTCGTCATCGCTGGTATCACCAGGGTCTTCGTCATCGCCTGGGTTACCATCATTGGTTGAAGGAACCACGGGAAAGGGTCAGCTTCCTGAATAAACATAGAAACAACAAACATAAAGCAAGTGACAACAAGATGCACAGATGCCCATAATGCAACTCTCAGCACACTCTCTCAAGACACTTTCGACAATTTTCGGAAGTAACGCCGAACAAGCTGCTGAAATCCAGCCATAGGCTTTGGGCTCTACGACCACCCTAGGATATTCAGGACGAGTTCCTTGACGTTAAGACGTCTAACTAAGCTAGCAAAAAACAAAGGGGTCCTAGCATCCTAATTTTATTCGGGATATAGTTCAAAAACACCACGACGACACTTTCTCCACCCCAATGAATAAATCGACGCATACGATGATTCAAACAAGCATGATGATTAAATCAACTCATATGATAATTCAAGAAAGCAACTCGAATAATTATTCAATCGCATATTAAATAAATATTCACACAAAGCTCAATACAAGACAACCCAATTCAACAGTACCAAGCACTCAAGTCATATCACAACAGTCGGAATACCATTCATCCCTCTGCAGCTCAGTGGAGTTGACAGAGAGGAAATCAAACAAGTGTGGGGGGTTGGGGACAGCTGCCAACCACTTGCGAACAAGCCCACTAAATAATCATAATTAAAGTTTTAAGAACTAAAAATTGAAGGGGTACGAGACCCTCACTTCGAACCCTGAGGTTCTCAGACTTCTTCGCTTTATAATAGAAATTTAAAATCTATCCATATCTACAAGTTGCCCTTACCACAGTCGTCCGCTAGCGTGATATCGCTCGCCTCGATCCCACGTCGCACGAACTCAGAATCCACAAATCCTATCACCACAAGGCAAGCTTAGCACAATTCTAAGACTTAACTTAAAACCTTAGGCTCTCATCCTAACCCTTTATCCTAGCCAAACACCATCACATAGAACTTAATTTAAATACTAAGTCACATACTTGAAATATTTGTGCAAAGAATTATCTCTTGAGAACTAAAACATAATACAACATTATTTTTCTTGAAATGCACATAAGTTGGAAAAATAAGATTCTACTAACTAAGTTCAAGTCCTTCAAAATTTTGAAACACAAATCAATACCAAAATCAACTTCATTTTATCTAAAACCTTAAATTAAGGCTCTACTAGGTACCTTGGGTCTCATGGAACCCAAATCACCTCATGTGCTTCATAGCCTTAAAATTCCAAAACAAATCCAATTTCAATCAAACCTCTTCCAAAATTTTCCAAAACTTAATCATACATCAACACAACAATTATAAACTAGAATGCAAAACAATTTCTCTCCCAAAACTCCTAAGGAGCTCGCGGCCAACACCAAGAAAATAGGAAACAATTTTCAAAACTTCTAATTACTTAAATAACATCCTTTCATAGTCCAATTCTTTCACAAAACAACAATCCAATTCACAAATTAAAGATCAATCAAAACCAATCCCTTTCCAAATCTATTTCAAGAAGAAGGTTTTCAATAAAATTTTACTAACTCTTTGGATTCAAACCATTTCAACAATCACAACCACAATTGTATTGACCAAGAAACAAGAACCATCAATTAATAACATGATTTACAAAATAAATACCCCTAATCCCCTTCTTCAAGAATGGTCTCCATCTACAAAACAACCTAAACAACATGCTAGTTCCAACACTATCACTCAAAACAATAACAACAACAACATTAAAGAAGCTAATTTAACCAATCAATTACTTGATTCACCAAGGATCACACAAAGCCCTCTTCTTCTCCCTTAGGTCACGCCTAGGGTTCCAATAAATAGAGGTTGAAGTGTTCATCTCCTCTTATGATCACAATCAAGCAAAAATCAACACAACATAAGATATGAAAACAAGAAAGAAAAGTGGAAGAATCACTACGTACTCCCTCCTCTAGCTCGCGGCCTAGGGGCTGTTTTTGGGAGAGAAAATGTGCTCTCAACCTTGCTTGAATGGAGAGGTAGAGGATGATGAAGAGTAGAAGAAATTAGTAGTTGGAAGTATGGAGGCTTGGAGGTAAAAGGAAAGTGGCCATAGAAGAGCTTTGGCGCTTCTCTCTCAAGAAAGTGAAGAAGATGAAATTGTGAGGGCTAGAGAGAGAGGGGGCATGGTTTGGGGTGGTTAAGGGAGTGGGGTTATATTTTTTTTTCACTTAAAAATAACACTTGGTTAATAAACCATCTAATAAAGTGTTAAATGGATTAATCACACAAAGGTTAACACCTAATCATAAAGCAAGATGTTAATCACATCAACTAATCTATCCTATCTAATCTCACATCTTTCATGATTACCCTCTAATTCTAGAGTCTAAGGGTTGCTAAAACACGGCGTCGAGTAATTGCGTTTCCGATTAATTTTCTGCCGATAAATTCGCGAAAATTAATTCAACGAGAAATTAATTCACCGCGTGAAAATAAATTATCATAAATAATAAAAACAATCTAAAACACTCGAAAATAATCACAATAAGTCACGATTCGATTTTCATCGAAATCGGGATTTATTTAAAATTTTATCTGCAGCAAAATGGCCCGACGATTCAAAACGCGACGAACTTTGTTAGAATTTTTCGACGATATTTGAACCATGAATTAATATGAAATATTAATTCTCAAATTTAATTTGATCTTGATTTATATAAATAATTTATTTAGAGAACAAGAAATTGCTTATTATAGCATAATTACGATAAAAATTACACTACAATAACGCTAAATAACGTATCGTAAAAATACGGGTGTTACAATTAGCATTGCACAATGACTGAATTTAGTTTTATTCTATTATTTATTCTAAAAAAATTTATTTGCACGGTGATTTTAATGGATATCGGTCAAAATATAATTTTCCTCCTATCAAGTATGAGACTACTTGGGAAATACTCCTATATGATATTAATAGGAAACAATATAAACAAATTATGGAGAGTAACTCATATATTTTTTATGGGACAAAAAGTAAATCAGATTTTTTTTTTAAATGAAGGAAATGAGCCTCGTTAAAACCTTCTGATGCAAAACCCTCCTTAGGGAAAAAAGCATCTAGAAGGAAAAAGAGTGCTCCTCCCTGTTATTATAGAAAAAATGGCAAACAGAATACAGAACGAACATGGGGGGGACTACACCAAAACCCCATGCAAAGAAAAAGATAGCAACAGAAACAACCCCAAATACAAGGGAGAAAGAACCAAACAAATAACTAAGCAAATCTATAGGCAGAAAAGTCAAACCTATTATTAAAAAACTCAACAGCAATAAAAGAAGGGATGTTATTCCACCAAATAAAGTCCGTCTGAGAGGCCCCGAAATTGGCCGACTTATCGCACAAGCATTCCCTCCTGTAGATATGCGAGAAAACGAATCGCATGGAAGAGGTGAGGGCCATACAATTATGCCATCTGTTACGAAGGAACCAGGGATGTGATGGAGAATTGTTGAAGGCTTTAAGAACAATTAAGGAGTCACATTCAAGCCATAACCTATGCCAACCCTTGGAATAAGCAATCTCAATAGCTACCATAGCACCGATGAATTCACCGTAGAGCATCGAGGGATCCAAGAGGCTTAGCGAAGCAACCCAACACACCAAGGCTTACTATCACGAAAGATGCCCCATAGGCAGATAAGCCAGAAGAGCCAAAAGCAGAGCCATCAGTATTACACTTTACCCAACCACCTAGAGGAGGAGACCATGAAACAGTCTTGATGACTGGAGCACAAGGCAGGCGATGCTGCACACCAAAGTAGCTGAGGATTTTCAAATCAGAATCAAAAGCGATTCTTACTATTGTGTCCCACCAAAGCAACGTGGTTGATAACGGTGCGGATGGCAACCCGAGCGGGAGTGAAAGAATTCTCAAATCTGGCCATGTTGCGGCTCTGCCAAATACCCCAGATGATAGTGGTGATACAAGCAACAACTAAATCCAAAACTTGAGAACTCCAGCTGCAATTGCAATAGTCAAGAATGGAGGTGACCGAGATGGTGTTGATGTTGTGGCCAAAAACATCAGACATCCAAGACCAGAGGCACTGGGCATAGGAGCAACTCAGAAACAGATGGGAAGAAGTTTCTGCCGCCTGGTTACAAAGTGAGCACATAGAGGGGTGAACGGAGCCAACCCCGATTAGGTGTTCGTCAGTGGGAAGCCTGTTATGAAGCAACCGCCAAGTACAAAAAGACTTAGAGGGAGGAATGCAACGCCTCCAAATAAGCTTGTACCAAGAGATGGGCAAAGCATCCGGTTTATAGAACTTATAAGCGTCCTTGAAGGTAAGAAAACCAGAGTTAGAAGCACACCAGACCAGCCTGTCAGGAAGACCCCCAGAAGGAATGATAATCCGCTCAATAGCCGAATGAAGGCCCTAACATTAGCCAAAATAGAATGTGGGATGCACCAATCTCCATCATGGATAAAATCGCACACTGAGCGGTGAGCTTACAATGAAGCGTGGGAGGAATGCCAAGCCGTTTAGCAATAGAGAAGGGTAGCCAATTGTCTAACCGTAATCTCACCGCCGAGCCATTGCCAATCACAAGAAGAATTATCGAGGATAACAGGGACAACATTTTTAATCTGGGACCAAATAGAGGAGCTGATATGGTAAGAGATGACCTGGTTTTTGCGGTGAGCTCTAGCCTTCATGGTGACACCACTCAAGGGAAGAGGAGATGAAATCCCACCAAGCTTAAGAATACCAGCTTTATTTATAGAAATAAGAGAGCGGATGCCTAAACCACCTTCCTTGAGAGGCCTGCAAACCTTCGACCAGGCAACCGTGACAGGGTTGCTAGAGTGGATATCACCAGACCACGGAAATCATGAGCCAACCGGTCCACCTTTTTGAGAAGAGAGGTGCCAAGTGTAGAAGTGGAAGCTATACATAAGGCTGCTTTGAAAGACCGATTTGATGAGCTGGGCCCGCCCCATGAAAGAAAGCATAGATCCTTTCCAAAGGCTAAACTTGCACTTGAGACGATCGGCGATAGGCTGTAAATGGGTCTTCTTGGGATGGCCTTTGAAGATCGGCACACCAAGGTACCTGAAAGGAATGGTGCCAGCACGGAAACCAAGAATGTCAGTAATAACATGCTGACGACAAACAGGAATAGATCCAACATAGTACTTGGACTTGTCTAGGCTAATAGATTGGCCAGAATAAGAAGCATAAGTGTTGAAAAAATCCACCAAGTTCTTCAAGCCCCTACAAGAAGCCCTGCAAAAAACAAAGATCTCATCAGCATAAAGAATGTGGCTTGGCATGGTGTAACCTCTGGGGCCAGTCATTAATTGAAGCTTCCCATCATGAACCAGCTTAGTAATCCCCCTACTAAGAACCTCTTCAGCAATGCAAAATAGTAAAGGAGAAAGAGGATCCCCTTGACGAACACCTCTATTACAAGAAAAATAGCCCACCGAATGTCCATTGATAGAAAGGGAGAGTCTGGCAGAGCGAAGGATGCAATTGATCCACCTGCAAAATTGAGAGCTGAAACCAAAAGCATTGAGAACATTGTAAAGGAATTCCCAATCCAGGGTGTCAAAGGCTTTCTTAATATCAATCTTCATGGCCAGATGACCCCCAAAAGATCTTTTATCAAGCAAATTAACCACCTCAGAAGCTAAACAGACACAGTCAGAGATGTTTCTATCCTTGACAAAACCACGTTGATTGTGAGAGACAATTTTGGGGACCACCCTGGCAAGCCTATCAGCCAGCACTTTGGAGATGATTTTGAATTGGAAGTTGGCAAGAGCAATGGGCCGAAACTGATCAATGCTGTCTGCACTGTTGACTTTAGGCAGTAAAACCACCAGATTAGAATTGAGATTAGGCAACAACCACCCCTGCTTGAAAAACTGTAAAACCGAATTGTAGACCTCTTCGTGGATAATATCCCAGTAGCGATGGAAGAAAAAGCCCCCAAAACCATCGGGGGCACTGGGGCGCTTTATGCGCCATTTAGGAGAAAACCGCAAGCTTAACCTCCTCCCTGTAGGCAAAGAGGCGAGCATGTTGTTGTCCTCCTCGGACACCAAATGAGGGATAATATGGGAAATAAAATCGAGTTACGAGAGCAAGGAGTGGAGTTAAACAAACCTCGTAGTATTGTAAAATATGATCTTCAATAGCATCAGAATCATATAACATATCATCACCATTCCTCATGACGGAGATTTGGTTTGAGACGGGTCTAAGTTTGGGAACTTTGTGAAAGGAGGCAGGGCTGCGGTCTCCCCGAGTAAACCATTTAATTCTCGCCTTATCCCGCCAAAAGGTTTCTTGATGGACAAGGCTTTCTGCGAGCTGAATCGCTAACTTTTTCTTGGGCAAATAAATCGTCGGTACCTCCCAAACTATCAATTTGCTGCTGGACAGAGTGAACCGCAGAGAAAGCTTCTTGAACCTGCACTTGAACATTGCCAAAGACTGAGTGATTCCAATCCTTGAGCTTCATTTTCAAATTCTTAAGCTTTTGAGAGAGAATATACATAGGGCAGCCAACAATAGGCTCTTGCCAAACCTCCTGAATGAGCCTAATGCAATCCTCATGTTCTGCCCACATACTGAGGAATTTAAAAGAGGAACCCGCAGACTGTTTATCATTCTTGGAAACAAGCAAAATAGGGAAGTGGTCAGACTGGCTCCTAGTAAGGGTACAGGCAGCAACACTAGACCAAGTATTAATCCATTCATCATTACAAATCACCCGATCCAATCTCTTCTCCGTTAAAAATCTGCCTTTCCGACCATTCGACCAAGTGAATTGGGCCCCACGAGTGTCCAAATGATTGAGAGTGCATTGATTGGTCCAATCTAGAAAGTCCCTGCAGGAGAGATTGTTAGGGGAACCCCTTCCTCTTTGCTCATGGTTGCCAAGCACAGCATTGAAGTCACCTAAAAAACACCAAGGGCCAGGGTTGCCTTGCTGCAACTGAGACAGCTGCTGCCAAAGGTTTCTCCTGTGAATATAACTAGAGGAAGCATAAATAGCAGCAAAGAAAAAATCCTGATTGTTAACATTTAACTTAAAAGCCACGTGTTGGTCAGAGATGGATAAGGTAGTAGGAAAAAGATTGACGGAACAACCACACCAGAGATTAGGTAGAAGATCACCTCGGTTATTTACAGCAACCAGCTTCATGTTCAAGGATCCCCAAAACCCATTTGGAAATTGAGTTTGAGGAATCCAAGGCTCCGAGATAAACAAAAACTCAAGCTTATTAAATGAGCAAAGCTTATGCAAAACAGACCTGGTATTCTGGTTGCCCACACCACGAGCATTCCAAAAAAGAAGCTTCATTTGGAAGAGTACTGATTACCAGCCCGTGAACGGGTTAGATAGCCAGCCGCTGTAGTCGCAATTTGTCGTTGTCTCTTAAGCTTTTTCTTCTGAGACTTGGTTAGAGCCTTAGTGAAGGGCTCATCGTCTTCCTCAGGGGAGGAATTAGTCTCATTAACATTCTCAGCATCATCAGCTTGCGCCCAGAACTTAGAAGCGATAACCATGTCTTTCCTAACATGTTCGGGTAAATCATTAAAAACAGGCTTACAAATAGCCTTACCTGAAACGACATCAGCCAAGTAGGTATCCTTGGGTTGTATGGTCTCCGAAACATGGTCTGTGGAGTGTGAGGAACTGAAGGAATCGTCAACCACCTGATGAATAGAAGGTTCAGCTGGTGGAACAAAGGTTGGCGAAGGCGAACCACCGTGTGATGTCGTGGGAGATTTAGCAGCCACCATCTCGTCATAAACAACCTCCACCGAGTCATCATCCTCGTGGAGATCATCAACCTGCTATTGTCGATTATCAATACCATGGTTATTATCAACCAATTGATGATTACCATCCGCAACATTAAGCATGGCATGCAAATCAGTATCACCATGAGTCGGCACCAGTGGCACTGGATTGACGACCTCAGTAGCATCACCAATCATAGGGGGGACCAGAGTACCTGCATTCGCAGGATCTACGATCGCAGCGTGCAACGCAACAGAAGGGGTGCTAGCCTGATGGTTGTTATGTTTGGTATTACCACCTTGCCGGCCATGACCAGCACCTGGGACATGCTTGCGAGCAACGGGCACCGAGAGGAGCGGCCGGTGTCTCTTGCAGTTGGCGGCAGTGTGTCCAATGATGTTGCAAACATTGCAGAAGATGGGAAGCCTCTCATAAACAATTTGGACATTGAAAGCGTGGCCTAGCCTTTCAACAAGCAAACGATCCCGCAACTCATCCTTAAGATCCAAATCCACTAAAACCCGAGCAAAATGGCCATATGTTTTATTCAGAGTAGCCTCATCCAAAGTGATGGGAATTCGACTCCACTGCTATGGAGAACAAGATTCTTGGCCGCCAATATTCTTGTGGTAAGCCAATTATACGAATCCAAAGATTATGCGGCGATCGCCTTGCAGGAAGGATGGAAATCCGGTTGCCATCTCGATAGGTGAAGGATACCAGGCTTCAACGACCAAGAGCCGTAAGACCAGGCGCATCGTAAGTCTTGATGGAGGAGAAGGAGAACTCGTAGAAACCTTGCTGCGAGACCATGTGCCAGGGTCCAAGAGGTTTCCACAATGAGGCAAGCTTAATGCGCAAATCTGCGTTTTTGATAGGAACGCCGCCTTTGCCAGGATTAACCGACCGTGGAGGTTATTTTTACACGCCTCGAGGCCAGCCGATACTCCTCTGGTATTTGGACGGTGAGTGCATCACCTTTGAGCACGGGCGCAGGTAGGAGGTCGAGAGGAATGGCGCAGGATTTGGAGAGAGCAGCAGCAAAGCTCTTTTTTTGAGCAGCGGCGATGGGGGTCAGCCGGGGCGAAGAGGAAGCATCGCGGCGTGGGGATGGAGGGTTCTGAGAGGGAGGAACCGAGGGAGGGGGAGAAGAGACGCCGAGGCATGGCCACAAGCAGATCGGCGCTGGTGGAGCCATGGCCGAAGCCATGAAAGCCGACGGCAGAATTAGAAACCCTAGCAGAGAAAGGCTAGGTCACGCCCAATGCCAATAAGCCAAACCAAAAAAAAATCCTATTTTCAAATTACCCAAAAAGTAAATCAGATTGATGACAAATATATAAGAAATATTGTATTTTATAAATCAATATTGCAAGTCCAAATCAACCTCTGTAGCAGCTTTTATTTGAACCACAATGGATAACTTTTTTAACGGTAGTCTTTATTTCTACTTCATAAGATGCTCTTTGATATTTCTTAACTAATTTGCCTAATTTCTTCAACAGCAAAAAAACTAAGTTGCCTAATGGGGTGTTGCATAGAAGAATTCCTTTGATTTTGTTATTGTTTTGTGAAGGGTTACTATTTTTTTTCTTTATTTCTTTTTAGTGTGTATAGTATCTATCTAGCATTACTATCACCCACTGTTTAAAATAGATAATATTTGCTTTAATAATTATGACTTTGACACTGTTTTAATATTTATAACTGATATTCTTTAATGATGTCTAATTATTTTTTTAGACGTATCATGTAACTATTAACATATTTATAGTTTAAGTTAATATTTATACTAAAAGTAACTAAAATTCAAACAAAAATTAATGTAATTTAATAAGAAATGACAAAAACTTATTTAAAATAAAAACTTTTTATAAATAAATCTTAATGGTGAAACTAACCATTTCTGAAGCATCAAGCGTCCCTTCATCTAATTCCCTTCTTTAGGCAAAATCACTTTTATACCTACCTTCTTTTTACCCAGATAAAAACATCTCTTTTACTTTGTAACTTTGCTACAACATATTTATATTGTAAGCCTATAAACTTTCAGATCCCTTTTACTTCTCTTTGGCTCTTCAAGCAGTAGCAAAAAGGTATTAAATTGTTAATATGCAAGCAGAGTCTCACTTACAGCTAGCAGCTATAATGTTTGATCAACACAACATATTCTCCTATGGATTGCTCAATGAACACATCAAGCATTTTGATATCTCCCACATTTTCTCTCTGCTATTCCCGGATTTCTAGTCCACTTCTATCAAATTAGTTCACTATCCTTGGTTTCTCTCTGCATTATGTCATGTCACTCATTCTTTTCTATCCAAATGACAAATTTTACATTTAGTGTGACACTATGTTCTTCACAATCAATCCAATAAATAAATAGACCATATACATCACTTCAGAATCAAAAGATTGTGTTAATAATCTCCATCAATGAGTGATGCATGTATATTTTGTGGTAATAATCTCCATCAATAACTCACATAACACTTTTAATATTCCTTTTTAGTCAATTCCTTATTCCAGCATTAACATCTACAGGGAAAAAAAGAGAATGTAAAGGAAGCTATAAGTAAAAATCCTAGGAAGCCATAAGTAGCAGCCATTGAATCAATGAAATAACTTTTATCATGACTTTCAAATAACAGCCGTTGAATCAATGAAAATCCGGGGAAGCCATAAGTAGCAGCCATAATTTTTGCATATAGAGGCATCGATTCTTGTCTCATTAGACATATGGGTTTCTAGTACATATTTCAATAACCAAAACTAAAAGAAAACCATTTAAGCAGTGAAAATGTGCATTGAAAAAATGAATATGCAACAAAGCATTGAATACTAAGTTTATATATCCAATTGTAAACCAAAATACCTGATGAAGCACATGCAATTTGAGAGTACATCTCGGTTTTTTAAGGCATAAGCCATAAATAAATATGATATGAATAAGCGCATCAAATATTATTATGAATACAAAACTCTTTGCTTTCCCTATCTTGGTTAAACACGATTCACAATGATTTCCAGATGGTATACCTTCTGATTTATAGCCATGATAGCTTCAAATTCAACTCTAGGCAAGATGACAACATCATCATCTGCAGCAGGAGGAGCAGAAGAAGGTTCAATTTCTGAAGCAGGTGCGGGCTCAGCTTCTGGAACAGGTTCGACAGTTTCTGGTTTCAGCTTCTGATGCTCTGCTAGCACCCAGTTGGACAACTTCAATCTTAGCTCTTTCTTTTCCTTTTGAAAGAAGTTATCATTTGGTAAGAACCATTTGATAAAACTTCCCAGCTTTCGTTTCTCAACTTCCATAGCCACTTCCTATTTCTACACATTCTCTTCGGGATATAATAGACTCATGAAGATAATTTTCCTGTGCTTGATCAGATCTTCAACAAAAGCATCAAATTTCATAGCAGCAACTTCTCCAAAAATTCTTCTAACAAAGATTCTCATTGCTTCAAAAATGAAGTTGAGTCCTTCATTTTCAGCAAGATACAATCTTTGCAGATTCTCCCTATCATCATCTTCAATATCAAGAGGCACAAAATGAGGTAAAATGGCTTTGTCTTTCCAAGATGCAGTCATTTGACTTCAAGTGAAACCAATATCAAAATGTTTGCAAACAGCAGCCCATTGGTCATAAATCTTTATAGCATTCAGAAGCCAGATCACAGAACACATAAACATATCATCGAAATACAGTGTTTCAAGATTAGTGTCAGGTACCCTGGTGATAGAGCCGACTGTAGGAATGGTTGATTTTTCTGCATCACAGCAGCAAGAGGAGCCAGTTTTCCATTCATCTATCTTTAGAGAATTCAGGTGGAATCTCCTAGCATGGTCTTTACACAACTCCTTAAGCTCAGAGAATTCTTTGAGATCATATCTCCGAGGAGCCTTCTCATATTCCTTCAGTCCAATTTTACTGAACGACATTTTTCCAGGAGCTGGTTCCTTCCTTTTTCCAGGAATAGACCAAGGCAACCACCTTTGCCTATCAGGTACAATCTTGACAGACGCTGAAACAGAGTTTTGTGACACCCTCTACCCCGCATGTTATCGTTACGAAAATAAATTAAGAAAAAATGTAACTGTTGAAAAATACAGTCAAATAAAATTTTCATAAATAAAGATAGAGTCGTCACACTCTCATAAACTTGCGGAAATAATCAATTGATAGTCACGAATAAAATTCAAATGATACAAACACCCCGATGTCACAACGTCTCAGAGCTGACCCTAAACATATACTTCGAAAATAACAACATCGATAATAACCAAAACATCGAAAATCCTAATCTACGATGACCGCGCCCATAGATCACTCCTCAGCCACGTCGTCATCTTCACCTGCAGTCTCATCGTCTAAACACACACAATGGTGTATGAGTAGCCACAGCAAAAAGGGGTTAGACATCATATACAATCATAGCACAAAATGGCAAAGGACATAGCTTAAGCAATGCGCATACAACACGTTAACTTAATCAACACATAACATGAATGCTTGACTCAACGAGTACTTATGCAATCCTAGACAACGTCTACTTCACCGAACATGTGGATCCAAACCAACTCAGATGAGCGAGTGAGAAAACATCATCACTCTTGAGTACGAACAAAGTGTCTAGTCGTGGTAACCGTATATTTATTGGTCACGCCCCACCGTGGTAGCTATCTACCGCCTTTATATAAGACGCCCTACCCGATTGACCACCAAGGTCGGTACCTTGCCCATCATGGCCGATACTATATCGCATCATCGTTGCTCACCCCCAATAACGTTAACTTAACAAGACACATATGATGCATGAACACAAACCAAGCAAGTGTCTAACAACAACAACAACAACAACTCACCAACCATCTCATCAAGCGGCCGGCTATAACAACGATAACAAGGTACTACTCGTCAGTAAACTGACAAATTTCCCATAATCTTGGAACAAGTCCAAGTTATCAACCTACCTCACCACACTAAGTCTAGGCTAACTTAACTAAATTTCCAACTCTTAACTCGTGTTTCAACTTACTTATTTGACCAGACGTACCGTACTACTCCCCTAAAATCATAGGACACTATCCAAGAGAGTTTGGGTCAATACTTATTTTAAAAATTCAATTAGTGAGACTTTGCTAAAATAATTCTAGACTTAGTCATCTTTCTGCATAATTTTTATGTATAACTATTACTCTAAGTTGTCAACTAGGCTGAAATACTCATAACACCAAATCTTGCTTCTAAAGCATTTAAACCACCGACACCACAATATGACCATCATATCCTAGTCCTAAGACTTGCTTGTACCATAACTTAAACGCTAAAAATATCATTATACCTTAGTTAACTCCTAACAATTACACCCATCATCCATACTTTATCCTTTCACATAACCATGATATACCACCTAGAGAATCTAAGTGTAACAAACCACACTCTATGATAATCTAGCTCTCACTCAACACAACAAATCCAGAACATCAAATAGCAACAAACAATCTCATTTAAACACATTTACATACATTTATCAATAACAAGCCAAGAAAACCAAATCATCATATGATCCATACATGGCATTTCATCGTAACACATCAATTGAAACAACACCTTATAAGACAATTTCAATTAACATTAACATCATGACATAATTTAATATCAAATTTTCCTATCACAATGGCAATGGTACATATTTTGCACAACCGCGCCAAGTCTAGGGACCATGGGACGTCCCTATTACCTAATTATATCCATAAGCCCACTAATCTTGTATCCATCTATCCCCTTACCTCAATAAAAAGTTTGAAGTATTCCAAGGCGAAGAAAATTGCCTACGACGACAATTTGAGCACCAACCAAGCACAGGATAAAATTCACGGAAGAGCGAAACGTGGCTGAAAAAAATAACGATTAGTATAATATATTTTTTCAGAATTTTTAAGGCTGAAACGAAATTAAAAAGAAGCAAAAAGAGTGACCGGAGAACGTCATACTGAGACAAAGGGGTTACGAAGGGTCCGACATCAACTTCACCAAATTGAGCAAAGGGGTAGTGTTTTCTGAAGGTTTCGACGCGAGAAATCCGAAAATGACATCCGTTTTTCGAACCGAAAACTGTGGTGTCCGAAAAGTGAAATTACAGCTCGCCCCACAAAATATACGCAACAAACGGAGCCGCAGTTCAACGAACAGAGGCCAAAAACGAATTCTATGGTTGATTTTGAGTGGGGAGGTGAAGTTTGGCAACTTTTCGTGGCTTGAGGAATGAGAACGAGAAGAGAGAAGAATGGAGCAAGGGTTTCCTATTTCCTCCACCTCTGTCGAGTGCGTAAGATAGGGGACGATGAACAGTTTGCTTTATAAGTGGACGGGGGTGTATGCGTGAAAAGAAGGGGTGCAGGAAGCAAAAATGTTTAAAAACAAGCATCAGCGTGGATCACTGCACTCTTATATATATATATATATATATATATATATATATATATATATATATATATATATATATATATATATATATATATGTACTTCTTTTTTAAAAAATTTCACTTAAAAACAAAACATCATTTTTATACTACTTCTAAAATAAAATATTATTCTAAAATATTTATAATAGATTCCAGACTAATATTTTACAAAATAAGGTAAAATAATATAATTAAAATATACTAATTATTAAGGTAAACACATACAAGTTGTCACAAAATTACCACATAAGCACACAATTTATATATCCTAAAATTTCAAATTTGTGGGTGTTACAATTCTCTCTTAACAATAGTACTAAGAATAATAATAAAATATCATTCCAATACTCCTTAAATTTAAATAATTATTAACAAGATAATATTAATATTTCAAACTAATGTTTTACAAAAATAAAGATAATAATAAAACAATAAAGCATTACTAAAAGTGCTAATTTCCAAAGTAACTTACATAAAAATTATCACAAAAATTATTAATATATTCAGACATATATATATATATATGTATTAATACGAAAATTGGGGTGTTACAATTCCACCCCCCTTAAAAAATTTCCGTCCTCGGAATTTCTCTGGGTGCTATTAAACGATACAGTTCATGTCCCTAAAACATCATGCAACCTTCTTCACTATTGTTATATATATTCCACACAATTCTTTCTTAAGAGGGTCAACTAAGGTCACTAGCTGGAGAACTTAGTCCTTCTAAAGGTCTAGAATTTTAAAAGTTCTAACTTAAATGTCTGGTGTACTAACCAATCATGCTCAAGTGACTTTCATGGCTCTCTCTAGGATTAACTCTTTAAACTAAGGAATACTAAAACATTACTATCTTAAGGCTTCAAAATTGCAACAACCACAACGAATTAACAAGGCTAACATCTAAATCCTTAAGAACCACTTCATGATTTAAGATTCAGTTCTTAAGCTAAGAATTAGTTTTCTCTTACTCAAACAAAATAGTCTTCCTAATCATGATAATTGAAATAAGCAATGATTTTTTTCTTAGGCATTAATCACTACGTCTGATCTTTCTTATAACATGCTACAACTTAAAAGCACTATTTCATTCTATTCTCATATGTCTATACTGTAAGACACCTAGTTTCATATCGCTACGCATTCTATATCAGGTTCCATAAAGGAAATGTTTTCTCAACCTTCCAAACCAAAAGCTATGAGTTCCAACTCTTTCCACGAATCCCAACTTAAAGGTGTTGATTACCGATCCTTATTTCGTACAACCACGTTCTTTAAACCTTAATACAACACATCGTACAAAGTCTACTAAGGTCAGGTGGAACTAAAATGAGATTGAGGTTAACTATCTTATGGTAAAATCATGCGAAGCTAGACACACAACCTTTATAAAACCAAATCATAATTAAAGCTATATATATACATTTAGTAACATATCATAAACAACAATTCAGCAATCAACATTCACTTAAACATAATATACAAAAGTTAACGACCAAAGTACGACAGGCTAAAGCGTCAAGTAAAATAAATAAACGTATATGTAACATCTTTAATATAATTTTTTTTTGAAAGAAATAATATGTTTGTATGCTGTATTTAACAGAGAACCAAATGAAGCATACAATATAGAAAGATCAATTAACCGTATGTCAATGAATATAACAAAATAATTTTTTTTTAATATCATATCATAAATAATTCAGCAATCATGACTTCGTTAAGCATAATGCACACACAAAAATTAATGGCTAAAGTATGTTAGACTAAAACGTTAAAATAAAATGAATAAACAATTATTCATCATTTTTAATCCATTTATTCCATAAAAAAAATAGAAACTTATTTATCCTAAAAGAAATAACATGTTTGCATGCAATATTTCATAGTCATTAAAATTAAGCACACAATATAGCAAAAGTAATTTATCTCAAATTAAGGCATGACTAACTACAAGTATTTATCTTAAGGTACCCTACTAAGTTCACTAACCAGAAACTTGCTTCATGCAAAACCTTTATTATTTCTATTGCTCAACTTACTCGCGGAAACATTCTTTAGGATGTTACCCAATGATAGACTCGGTTTCTGTTAAAACATCTAAAATCGGTTTTGTGGTCTTATCAGAAGGCAAAACAATATATTTCCCAAAGATTATCTAATGTCCCACACTAATTTCTACTTCTATCCTCACTCTATGGTTGGTCTCTATGCCTAAGGAAAATTACTTTCCACCATTAGAATCTACGGTTTCAAAGCCTTATGCCTATCCGAGACCCCTAAGAATTTAACTGCAATGTAGATAATCTGTGCTCGCAGCTAATTCTAGTAGCTAAGGTAATTCAAACAACTAATACTATCCACCTAATCGATTACCATTACTTTTCTCACCGGCGGTAAGTGATTGAGCTGCAGTCCCTCCTACTCACTCAGCCAAGTAATCCAAGCAATAATAACCATGTGCAATAATCGCCTATTCTTCTATAAGGTTCTTTGATAGGGGTTAAGTGTAAAGATGTCGACGCCACATGATTACCCTGAAGCTCTATTAAAGATCCTTCCTATAGCATAACCACGATTCCACAAGGCTTACTCGATAACATATTTCCCATTAACAATGTCAGAATCTAAAATAAGGTCAGCTTATCCTCTCTAGTTAAGCTACTAGCCCATTGTACTTACTAGAATTCCTTTAAGGTAATGGATAAAAGTCTTGTACCTTAAGTGCAACAACTAAGGGTTAACTGCATCTCTCGATTACTGGTTGATCCTTCTCAATTCACTAAGCGTAATTTTAAACAAGATACTAAGAAATTAACAACTTAGGAAATTGCTAACCCAAGATTCATAGCTAATGGTTCAGTACCTACTATCTTAGCTCTATCTATCATATGCTCCCGTGAACTTAGCCCATCGAGAATTGTTAGTGTACTAGAACAAACAAAATTAAACAAGTAATGCATGTAACTCAACTCGAGTTCACGCCTTTGAAACACAATAGACCACACACAAAGTCCTGTTAGAACCAAATTGCTCGATACCACTAAATGTGACACCTCTACCCCGCATGTTATCGTTATTTAAAATAAATTAAGAAAAATGTAATCATGAAAAATACAACAAATAAAATTTTCATAAATAAGGATAGAGTCGCCACACTCTCATAAACTTGCGGAAATAATCAATTGACAAATCACGAATAAAATTCAAATGATACAAACACCCGATGTCACAACGTCTCGTAGCTGACCCTAAACATATACTTCGAAAATAACAACATCGATAATAACCAAAACATCGAAAATCCTAATCTACGATGACCGCGCCCATAGATCACTCCTCAGCCACGTCGTCATCGTCACCTGCAGTCTCATCGTCTAAACACACACAATGGTGTATGAGTAGCCACAGCAAAAAGGGGTTAGACATCATATACATTCATAGCACAAAACGGCAAAGGACATAGCTTAAGCAATGCGCATACAACACGTTAACTTAATCAACACATAACATGAATGCTTGACTCAACGAGTACTTATGCAATCCTAGACAACGTCTACTTCACCGAACATGTGGATCCAAACCAACCCAGATGAGCGAGTGAGAAAACATCATCACTCTTGAGTACGAACAGTGTCTAGTCAGGGTAACCGATATATTTATTGGTCACGCCCCAGCTGTGGTAGCTATCCACCGCCTTTATATAAGACGCTCCTACCCGATTGACCACCAAGGCTGGGTACCTTGCCCATCATGGCCGATACTATATCGCATCATCGTTGCTCACCCCCAATAACGTTAACTTAACAAGACACATATGATGCATGAACACAAACCAAGCAAGTGTCTAACAACAACAACAACAACAACTCACCAACCATCTCATCAAGCGGCCGGCTATAACAACGATAACAAGGTACTACTCGTCAGTAAACTGACAAATTTCCCACAATCTTGGAACAAGTCCAAGTTATCAACCTACCTCACCACACTAAGTCTAGGCTAACTTAACTAAATTTTCAACTCTTAACTCGTGTTTCAACTTACTTATTTGACCGGACGTACCGTACTACTCCCCTAAAATCATAGGACACTATCCAAGAGAGTTTGGGTCAATACTTATTTTAAAAATTCAATTAGTGAGACTTTGCTAAAATAATTCTAGACTTAGTCATCTTTCTGCATAATTTTTCTGTATAACTATTACTCTAAGTTGTCAACTAGGCTGAAATACTCATAACACCAAATCTTGCTTCTAAAGCATTTAAACCACCGACACCACAATATGACCATCATATCCTAGTCCTAAGACTTGCTTGTACCATAACTTAAACGCTAAAAATATCATTATACCTTAGTTAACTCCTAACAATTACACCCATCATCCATACTTTATCCTTTCACATAACCATGATATACCACCTAGAGAATCTAAGTGTAACAAACTACACTCTATGATAATCTAGCTCTCACTCAACACAACAAATCCAGAACATCAAATAGCAACAAGCAATCTCATTTAAACACATTTACATACATTTATCAATAACAAGCCAAGAAAACCAAATCATCATATGATCCATACATGGCATTTCATTGTAACACATCAATTGAAACAACACCTTATAAGACAATTTCAATTAACATTAACATCATGACATAATTTAATATCAAATTTTCCTATCACAATGGCAATGGTACTTATTTTGCACAACCGCGCCAAGTCTAGGGACCATGGGACGTCCCTATTGCCTAATTATATCCATAAGCCCACTAATCTTGTATCCATCTATCCCCTTACCTCAATAAAAAGTTTGAAGTATTCCAAGGCGAAGAAAATTGCCTACGACGACAATTTGAGCACCAACCAAGCACAGGATAAAATTCACGGAAGAGCGAAACGTGGCTGAAAAAAATAACGATTAGTATAATATATTTTTTCAGAATTTTTAAGGCTGAAACGAAATTAAAAAGAAGCAAAAAGAGTGACCGGAGAACGTCATACCGAGACAAAGGGGTTACGAAGGGTCTGACATCAACTTCACCGAATCGAGCAAAGGGGTAGTGTTTTCTGAAGGTTTCGACGCGAGGAATCCGAAAATGACATCCGTTTTTCGAACCGAAAACTGTGGTGTCCAAAAAGTGAAATTACAGCTCGCCCCACAAAATATACGCAACAAACGGAGCCGCGGTTCAACGAACAGAGGCCAAAAACGAATTCTATGGTTGATTTTGAGTGGGGAGGTGAAGTTTGGCAATTTTTCGTGGCTTGAGGAATGAGAACGAGAAGAGAGAAGAATGGAGCAAGGGTTTCCTATTTCCTCCACCTCTGTCGAGTGCGTAAGATAGGGGACGATGAACAGTTTGCTTTATAAGTGGACGGGGGTGTATGCGTGAAAAGAAGGGGTGCAGGAAGCAAAAATGTTTAAAAACAAGCATCAGCGTGGATCACTGCACTCTTATATATATATATATATATATATATATATATATGTACTTCTTTTTTAAAAAAATTTCACTTAAAAACAAAACATCATTTTTATACTACTTCTAAAATAAAATATTATTCTAAAATATTTATAATAGATTCCAGACTAATATTTTACAAAATAAGGTAAAATAATATAATTAAAATATACTAATTATTAAGGTAAACACATACAAGTTGTCACAAAATTACCACATAAGCACACAATTTATAGATCCTAAAAATTCAAATTTGAGGGTGTTACAATCCACCATCTTGAATTTCTTGAGCAATTCCTTGATGTATTTTGCTTTGACGTATGTAAATACCATCATTGCATTGCTTGATTTGAATTCCAAGGAAGAACTTCAATTCTCCCATCATGCTCATTTCAAATTCAGCCTGCATTAACTTAGAGAATTCTTTGCAAAGGCTTTCATTGGTAGTACTAAAAATGATATCATCAACATAAATTTGAACAAGTATAAAATATTTGTTTGATGTTTTTCTAAATAGGGTAGTGTCTACTATACCTCTGGTAAAGCCATTTCCCATTAAAAAGGAACTTAATCTATCATACCAAGCTCTAGGAGCTTGCTTAAGACCATACAAAGCCTTTTTAAGTTTAAAAACATGTTCTAGAAATTTAATATCTTCAAAACCGGGAGGTTGTTTCACATAGACTTCCTCAGTTATAAAATCATTCAAGAAAGCACTTTTTACAACCATTTGATAAAGAATTATCTCATGGTGTGCAGCAAATGAAAGTAAAATACGTATAGCTTCTAACCTTGCAACAAGTGCAAAAGTTTTTGTAAAATCTATACCTTCTTCCTGTGAGTAACCTTGAGCAACCAATCTTGCTTTGTTTCTCAGAATCTTACCATCTTCATCAAGTTTGTTTCTAAGTACCCATTTAGTACCAATAGCTTGCTTATCTTTTGGTAGAGTGACTAATTTCCACACATCATTTCTTTGAAACTGATTCAACTCTTCTTGTATAGCCAGAATCCAACCTTCATCTTCCAATGCTTGATCAATCATTTTAGGTTCCATTTCAGAGAGAAGTGCAATATCTGCATGCTCTTTGAAAGAGGATCTTGTTCTAACTCTATCTCCAGGTTCTCCTATGATTTGATCCTTAGGATGATTGGTTTTGTATCTCCAACATTTAAATCTGAAAATAATTCATCTAGCTCTGACATGGCAGTGTCAGGCTTCTTGTCATCAAACTTGACATGAATGGAATCTTCCACTATCAAAGTTTCTTTATTGTATATTCTAAAAGCTTTAGATCTTTCAGAGTATCCCAAAAAGATACATTTGTCAGCTTTGGAATCAAACTTACCAAGTTGATCCTTAGTATTCAGAATATAACATATGCAACCAAAAGGATGAAAATAACATATGTTTGGTTTTCTGCCTTTCCACAGTTCATATGGAGTCTTCTTCAAAATAGGTCTAATAAGAATTCTATTTTGAATATAACAAGCTGTGTTTACTGCTTCTGCCCAAAAATGTTTTGCAATATCAGCTTCATTGATCATGGTCTTGGCCATTTCTTGGAGGGACCTATTTTTCTTTTCTACAACACCATTTTGTTATGGTGTTCTAGGAGAGGAGAAATTATGGGAGATGTCATTTTCTTCACAAATTTTTTTAAAGGTTTCATTTTCAAATTCTCCCCCGTGATCACTTCTAATTGAAGAAATACAAATTCCTTTTTCATTTTGAACTGATTTGTAGAAAACAGTAAATACTTTGAATGACTCATCCTTGTGGGCAAGGAATTTAACCCATGTCCACCTAGTAAAATCATCAACAATGACTAGCCCCATATTTTTTTCTAGTTAAAGAGGTTGTCCTTGTTGGACCAAAAAGATCAAGATGCAAAAGCTCAAGTGGTCTATAGGTTGAAACAACATTTTTGGAATGAAAAGAAGTTTTAACTTGTTTTCCTCTTTGACATGCCTCACAGAGAGCATCAAATTGGAATTTAAGATTTGGTAAGCCTTTAATAAGACTGTGTTTGTTTAGTTTTGAGATTAATCTCAAACTGGCATGACCCAATCTTTTATGCCAAATCCATTGCTCAACTTCAACAGACATGAGACACTTGACACATTGTTTTTCAAGTTCAAAAATATCAATTTTATAAATGTTTTGTTTCCTCTTTGCTGTAAAGAAAATAGAGCCATCTTTCTTGCTTTTTCCTTAACACCCAGTTTCTGTAAAAATGACATCATAACCTTTGTCACATAATTGACTTATGCTCAATAAATTATGCTTTAGTCCTTCAACGTAGAGTATGTTATCAATAGAGGGAAGACAACTTTTACCAATGCGACTAATTCCAACTATTTTACCTTTCTAGTTTCCTCCAAAACCAACAAATCCTTCTTCTCTAGGCCTTAGCTCTTGGAACATATGCTTTTCTCCCATCATGTGACACGAGCATCCACTGTCTAAGTACCAAGATAGGTGTGTTGACTTTGTTGCTAAGCATGTCTACAACATAGACTATTTTATCTTTACGTACCCATATCTTTTTGGGTCTTTTCTTATTAGTTCTTGAAGGATACTTGTCCTTCTTAGTCTTAAAAGCAGTACATGTACTTTTCAAATGACTAGGTTTGTTGCAGTAAGTATAATGCAAGCATTCACTATGATCATTGGATTTCTCAGATGCAAGATTTTCATTTTCTAAAGAGGTTCATATGATATGTAACCAAGACCTTGAGTTGTCATTTTACTGACACCCCAAATCATTGAAGCTTGCTTGCTTCGAGTCACACTTTCTACAAGAAACTTTTGAAATGCATATTCATAATCATTTGATTTACACTTAGGATTGCCTTTAGCTTCAGAGCTTTCAGGTTGAGAGCTCTCAGCTTCTGGTTGCTGACATGTCACCAGACGCTGACTATCCTCCGAATCTGATTTTAGGTTTTATTGGTTCTCTTCACTGAGCTTTGAGTTTTCATTTTTCAAAACTTGAAATTCTTGTGATAATTTTGAAAATTTCTTTTTTCAAAGCTTTATACTCAGTGGAGAGAGTGACAGAGTCCTTAAGAAGATCATCAAATGCAAGTTGAAGTTCAGAATAGGAATCATATATTATTACCTCTTCAACTTCTTCTTCAAAGTCTAAGTCAGTATTTGCCATGAGGGCAAGATTGGCTTCTTCATCATTATCTTCCTCAGGAGATGATGAATCCAGATCTTCCCATGTATCCATGAGACTCTTCTTCTTTTCCTTGAAGGAACTTCTTGTGGGCTTCTTCTTAAGATTAGGACATTCAGATTTGAAGTGTCCAGGCTTTTTACATTCATAGCAGACAACTTGGCTTTTGTCTTTGCTTTTCTTCTTGTCCTAGACATCTTTCTTGTGAAATTTTTTCTTGAAGTTTCTTTTCTTCCACATCCTTTGGATCTTCATGGATATGAACGCGAGCTCATCATCCGACCCATTAATGTCTCCTTCTGAAGCTTCATCTTCTGATTCTTCTTCAGCCTGAAGGGCTTTAGAAGTACTGGCTTTATATTTGTTGACTTTCAAAGCAATAGACTTGCTTTTCTTTACAGGTTCTTCCTCATTCAACTCAAGTTCATGAGCTTTCAGAGAACTCAAAAGATCTTCAAGTCTTAAGACATTTAAATCTTTTGCTTTTTGAATAGCAGTGACTTTGGGTCTCCGCTACTTGGTCAAACTTCTCAGGATCTTTCTCACATGGTCAGGTGTGGTATAACTTTTTCCAAGGGCCTGTAACCTATGAACGAGTGTTTGGAATCTTCCAAACATAGATTCAATGTTTTCACCATCTTCCATCTTAAATAATTCATATTGGCGAACCAACATGCTAGCTTTTAATTCTCTTACTTGGGCAGAGCCCTCATAAGACAAAACAAGAGAATCTCATGTCTCTTTGGCATTATCGAATTTGCCACATTTATCATATTCTTTTTCTGACATAGCATAGATAAGAATGAATCTAGCTTTTTGATTGATTTGATATCTCTTTTTCTGCTCATCATTCCAGTTTTCTCTGGCAATAGCAACACCAGCAGCATTAGTGGGAATAAGGTAACCACTTTCAACAATATCCCACATCTCAAGTTGTTGTGTCTCAAAAAAACTTTTATCTTATCTTTCCAGTAGTCAAATTTTTCTCCAGTAAATAGAGGAGGACGGTTCATGTGACCACCTTCTGCAGACATGTTCACAGTATATGATCTTTTCTCTTAACACTGTTAAGTGCTCAACCAAGAGGCCAAGCTCTGATACCAACTGAACGTGAACACAAGAAGGGGGTTGAATTGTGTTGAAAACTTTTCGCAAACTTCAAGTTAAAAACACTTTAGAACACTGGATTTTGAATCTGTTTGAAATCGAATGCTGGAGTAAGACTAGATGCTGGAAATAAAGTTTATGAAAACTTGTTTTTATACGCAAGATAAACGAAAGTATAAAGCAGTAAAGCAAGAGACACAGAGATTTATACTAGTTCACCACCAACTTGGTAGCTACGTCTAGTCCCTTCGTTCCTGAAGGATTTTCCACTATAATCAACTGATTACAAATTTTCTTAAGAGTATTCTACTGTCACAAACTTGACAATACTCTTAACTTCTCAAAACGACTCAGTACGTTCGAACTTTTGAAGAACAAAGCCTTAACTAGGCAATACAACTTTCACAAAGATAGTTTTGAATACAATCAAAATAACTCTCACAGAGAGGATGAAAAGATTAAGCTAAAAAACAAATAGCTTTCTAAAACGAAAGTATGAGACATTGATGTTCAGTTCCTGTTGTCCAGAAACTTGGCACGAAACTTGATTGCTCACTTGAGTAATAGCTCTTTCAGAATGTAGTTTCTAGCAGTTTTTGGCAACATTCTTCAATGAATACCTTGGGGTATTTATAGGAGTCTCTGAAGGGTATTACCGTTACAGTAAGTTTCAGCTCCATATTATTGAGTGAGGTAATTTGAAAAGCTATCGTTTTTTCCTTTCCAGAGAATATCAGAATAGTACATATTACCATTTTTGTACTATCTGCTTTTCACAATTGCCTTGTACGAATTCTGTCTTATACCAAATGTGTCACCTTTGATACCTCGTACATCAAAATGAGCGCACAAAATCAAATTCGAATTCCGTTCTAAATAGCTGAGGTAGAAGAGCACAAACGTGACCATCACGTGATTCATTAAAAGACCAGATGCTCGCTCAGAACAAGAGACAGACGCTCGTAGCAATTGAGTAATCCACGTGTCAAAGAATAACACTACCGGACGCTCGCTATACACAAGACGCTGGAGTGAATCGGATGCTGATATACATGGAATGTATTCAATACTTGTGAGTTTCTTCTTCTTGCTTGAGTGAGATAAAACATAAGAGATTTTAATACCTGCACACTCAAAGACTTATCAGAAGATACTTTGTTATCATTAAAATTAATGGGGTCTAAATTTCTTAATCATTTAGGTTCCAACAATATATGTCCAAAATAAAATAAAAAATGGTTATTCCTTTTTCTTCATTGGTAGATTTTATTTGGTTTCAGTTCCCATTTTTGATATTGAATCTTTATGTTTTAACAATCACCTATAATGGATTTATGCATGTAATTAATTAAGTATATGAAGGAATTTATTTATGTTAAGTTGTTGTAAAATAAAATAAAGTAAGTAGTTGTTAATTAAATACAAAAATCTGATAATTATATTTTGTAGGTTTTAAATTAAAGTTTTTACTTTTCAAAAATTATTCGTACACCAATATAAAATAAAATTTTCCACGAATATATTTTTAGTCTCTATAATTATCTCAAATTTTATTTTTAGTCCCTGTACCCACTTTGTAGTACCTATAAATTACAAAACTGCATGCTTTTAGTCCCTATGGACTAAACTGGGGACTAAAAACATGCAATCTTGTAATTTGTAAGGATTAAAAAGTGGGTACAGGGATTAAAAACAAAAAATATAAAATTTATAGGGACTAAAAACATATTTAACTTTAAATTTTTCATGCGATGCACAGGGCAAAGCAATAAAGTATATAAATAGACTATTACATAACAATTTATTTATATAAATGATCATATAAATACATATTATTTTCAATACTTTTTACTTCAATGATAAAAAAATAACGAATTGTTAATAATTTTTTTTGTCATCATTTTTATATTTTAAATATAAATTATTTTTTAAAATAATAAAAAATATTACTTCACAAATATAATTTGTACCGTGCGTCGCACGGGTATACACACTAGTGTGTATAAAAGATACCATCCTAAAAAATTAACATGTTAAATTTTCCGTATCATTATTAAAAATATAATTATTTGACATAATTTTTTAAATATCTTTATTAAATATAAACTAATTTTATTATTATTTAATAATGATAAATATTCTTAGAAAATATCATTATAGAAAAATAACATGTTGTTTTTTTTAAATATAAATTAAAGTATTATTTTATAAAATAATATGTTATTTTGTGATATGTCATTATTAAAAACTTGAATTATATTTAAAAAATTATATTAAAAAATTATATTTTTGATAATGATGTTTTTACTTATTTATCATTATTGAATATGAATAACGATAGAAAGTTGAATTATATTTAATGCTGATAATTAATAAATTTATATATTAAAATTGTAATAATGGTATTTTTTACAAATTTAATTCTATTAAATAATTATAACTGTTGAGTTATATTTAACAATGATATTTAAAAATAATGTTAAATAATTTTTTAATAATGATATTTAAATAATGATGCTAAGCAATGATATTTATAAAATAACATGTTATTTTTAAATAACAATAATTTTATATGTATTTATTATTTTAAATAATAATGAAATTATGAATTATATTTAATAATGTTATTTTAAAAATATTGTGAAATAATTGTATTTTTGATAATGATATTAAAAATTAACATATTAGTATTTTAATAATGATTTTTAAACATATTTAATATTATTAGTTTTCACAGTACATATTTATCATTATTTATTAAATAATGTTGATATTCAATGTGATATTTTCGACATATTTTAAATTAAACCATGAGTTTAGGTTTGCTACAAATGATTGATAGGAGCTATGATACCAACATAGTTGGGATTATTATTTCTAGAATGATGCTTTTACATACTATTTTGCCTTAAAAAAATTTATATGCATTGTGAGTGTAAAGTTTTTTTTTTTTACACTGACAACCAATCAGAAATTATGATATGGGTAACTTTAAGGTGATTTTAGTATAAGAGTCAAATACGTTTAATGATGTGTCAAATTTTTGATTGAATGACAATGTAAAAAATCTTTACACTGACACTCTATATCAATCAAATCCTTAGGGCTCGTTTAACGATCAGCATAAAAAAATTGTGTTAAAATAAACTATCATATTCTCTCTTAATTCATTTTTTGATGAGACATTGGGATAAGATCATAAAGCAATCCTATCACCTATCATATCGTGTCCTGTCTATCTAGTTAAAATTATATGATATGGAGAGGGCTGAGCTAGAAACTAACACGATAGGATTAAAAATATTTTTCCTAATTCACCCCGACGAAAAATAATTTAAAATCCAATAAAATATTCAAGTATTTAAAAAAACTAAAAATGTTAAAAATTAATATTGAAAATTATATAATGCAAAATAAATAAATTAATAAAGTATTTACAAATATTAAAGAGTAATTTTTGAAAATTATATGTAATTTCGAAAAAAAGTAATTTTATCATTTTATATAATTAATAGAAATTAAAATCGTAAAAGAAGCAAAAATATTAAAAATAATTTAAAATATACTAAAGTAAAAAAAAATATAAAATAAATTTTTTTTTGATGATCTATAAAATAAAAACTTGGACTAAGAAACTATTAATAAAATTATAAAATATAAAATGACTGAAATTAGAAAAAATATTAAAAACAATATATTTTCTTATAATTAATAATAAAGAAATATTATTTTTCATTTGATATTATTTAACCAAAACTAAAAAGTTCAAAATAATTTAAAATATGCTAACGTTTTAAAATATTCAAATTAAAAACTAGAAATTAGTAATAAAATTTATAAAAATAAATTTAAATTAAATAATATTTAAAATATCATTAAGAAATTATAAAAATATATGTAGTTTTTATTGGATAGAAAATTATATGTATTTTTGTCACAATGGTAATTTTATCATTTTATATGATTTAAATAATAAAAAATAAAAAATATAAAGTCTAAAAACATATTAAACAACAAAAATTTAAAATTCTTATTCAAAATAATTCAAATTAAAACTTATAAAAATTAATTTATGTTGATAAAAAATACTAAAAATAAATTTTAAAAAATTTATATATAATTTTATAATATGAGTAATTTTTTTGACAAAATAATTTTGTTATTTTATATCGTTTCAATTTTATCGGATGTTCCCGAAGGGATATTTTATTATTTTATATGATTTATATTTTATTATACTTTTATTCGGTTAAATCTCAAACATATTATAACATAATATAACGTAATATAATACTATTTGTTTTTTTTTTTTGAAAGGAAAATATAATGCTATTTGTATTCAGCTCTCTTATCTAACTCATCCATTATCTAATTCCTAGCCAGGTTGGTGTGGGTTTTTGACAAAGAAAGGGTTTAAGGGCCCGAAACACACTCACTGCATACACGCACAGGTGAGGTAGGGGTTTGCTAAGGCACCCTACATTTTCTAAGGGTATCCTGTATTTAGGGGTTTTGAACAAAATATCCTACCTAAAAATATCAAAATATTTTTTTTTTCATTCGTCTCACTCGCAAATAACATATTTGCGATTTTTTGTACACTCACAAATAGCATATTTTCGAGTATTTTTTTTACTCGCAAATTTGCTATTTGCAAGTAAAAAAAATATGCAATTTGCAAGTAAAAAAAATACGCGCAAATATGCTATTTGCGATTGCACAAAAAAATTGTACACTAGCAAATAGCATATTTGCGATTAAAAAAAATACTCGCAAATATGCTATTTGCGCGTGTACTTTTTCCCTTTATGTTAAAAAATATCAACGGGCGAGATGCGACACTTTTAACAGTTCAAATCGCATCAAGTGTTCTATAAATAGAACTGTTTTCACACACCTAATTTCACATAAACCCTAAATTAATTTCATCATCCCTTAGCCCACTCGGGAGCCATGTCACTCACTCAGTCAAGCCAGTTCTCGATGGATTCGAGTCTTGCCGTTGTCTATCACGGTGGCAGAATCACAACAAGTGCTGATGGCGTGGTTTTTGAATGCGATGTCCAAAAAATATTTAGGATCAAGACATCTATCACCATTGAAGAAATGAAGCAAAAGATACGGCGAAAGCTTGGAGCTGGATCACGTATCGTGACCGATCTCTACTATCGATACCCTATTTCGGTAGGTAGTGGGCGTGTTCAGTATATGAATATAACACTTTTATATGTTCACAAATTAAAAAAAAATAAAAAAATAAAACACCCTCGCAAATATGGTATTTGCGAGTGAAAAAATTTCTGAAATTTCTTCACTCGCAAATACCATATTTGCGAAATCCTCCGGCCACTCGCAAATATGGTATTTGCGAGTGAAGAAAATTTTCCTTCACTCGGCAATACCATTTTCCTTCACTTCGCAAATACCATATTTGCGAGTAGCTGGATGATTTCACAAATATGGTATTTACGAGTTTTAATGGGACTCGCAATTACCTTAATTGCGAGTGTGACTGATATTTATAAAAATTTCTTCCAAATTTGCGAGTGGACAGAGAAAAAATCCACTCTCTAAAATTAGAAAACTACAAGAGAAAGAATGAAGGGACAAAAAATTGTCATTTTTAATATTTTTACACGGGGTGTTTTGGTCAAAATCTCATTTTGCATGGTGCCCCTAGCAAAACGTAGGGTGCCATTAGCAAACCCCGGGAGGTAACGTAAACACAACACGCACAGTAACGCAACGCGTGAGGGTGAAGTGAGGTAACCAAATCAACAAAAAAAAAAAAAAAACAGAATTTCTTTTTTAATTTAATCTCTTTCTGTGCCGCGATCTCATATCACTCTTTCGCTTCTGAATTCAGAGAGGTTCCATCTCCTTCAATTTCCCTCTCTTCCATCGAAGTTTGACCTTTATTGGAATCCCACAGGTCTCTATCTCCCATTTTTCAATCTCACTCTTATTGCATGCCTCTATCATCTCGATCTCCTTGATTTCACTGAGTTTTCGATTTCCTCGTTGAGTTTTCATCTTTACTAGTCACTTTGCTTTGATTTCAATCGGATTTGCCCTTTAATTTTGTGCACGGGATTTCCCAATTTTTTGACCCTAGTTTTCTTTGCTGTAATTCTGAATCTATGAACTTGTGCCGCTGTTGACTCTCTGAACTGTGTAGTCTATTATTTTTAACTGTAACTGATATGCTGTTTTGTCTGTGCGAATTCGTTCCGCGTTAGGTGTTTTTGATTCAAATTTGATGATTGGGTTTTTCATGCTTTTCAGAGGTTTTGTGTAGAAACTTAGATTGGGTTCTTCACTTGGGATACAAATTGAATTTTCTCAAATTCGGAAATCCCTTTTCCTGTCTTTCTGTTGATTGTTTCTTAATGGCTGATTTTTCTGATAAAAGGTTATGATCCGAGACTGAATCAGTAGTAGTAACAACTGATAAGAGTTGCCTTTGCAGGTTTATTAACTTTGTACAAGGTTGTTGGGTACAGAAGGTAAACGATGGGTGCTTCAGAGGAGAATAGTGCACTGTTCCCAATATTCATATTGACAATAATGGCCATTCCTATAGTGCCTTATACAATAACAAAGTTATGTCGTGCTGCCTCTAAGAAATCAAAGAGCATCCACTGTCAGTGTTCTGAATGCTCACGGTCAGGGAAGTACCGCAAATCCATATTTAAGAGGGTGAGATCATTTTCCCCTATGTGTATTTTTTTAATTATTTCATTGTTGTTTACTTTCACTTGTGAGATCATTCTATTCTAATTCTGATATTGCCCTCATTTCTCTTTCTGTGTTTTGTTTTCTTTCCCCTTTAATTTTGCAGATTTCGAATGTCTCGACATGGAGTAACTTTACATTATTACTGCTTTGGGTGATTATGATTATTCTGGTTTATTACATAAAGACTATGAGTCGTGAGGTAAACAATTACAAGTTAAAATGGATTCATCCATTCCATTGTATGAGATATGAATTAGTATTGAGGGGTCTTGTATTTGTTGTATAACAATTTCAGTTTATTTATTGGCTGAGTGTTAAACTGGTGAGTGAATGTTCTCCAATTTCTCTCGTAAATTTTATGCAGATTGAAATTTTCGATCCATTTAGCATTCTTGGATTAGAGCCTGGAGCTGCAGAGTCTGAAATAAAGAAAAAATATAGGAGACTTTCGATTCAATACCATCCAGATAAAAATCCAGATCCAGGTTGACGGTGTTTCTGTTGTTTGATATATGGTTTTTTTTTTTTTTTTAATATTTGCAAACTTTGATGCTTGCAGAAACGTGGGCTTTCTGCAATTACCATTTAACTTATAGTTTTTTTTATTCTTTTATTTCAGAGGCGCACAAGTACTTTGTTGAGCATATTGCCAAGGCGTATCAAGCTCTGACTGATCCAATAGCTCGTGAAAATTATGAAAAATATGGCCATCCTGATGGGAGGCAGGTAGTAAAACTGAAATGCTATGATGATCAGTGGCCTGTTGTCTTTTTGTTTACATGCTGGTGAAATACACATGATATTTTGTTGCAGGGATTTCAAATGGGTATAGCTCTCCCTCAATTCCTGCTAAATATTGATGGGGCATCTGGTGGGATACTTTTGATTTGGATCGTTGGTGTGTGCATTCTCTTGCCTTTGGTTGTCGCTGTTGTCTATCTCTCCAGATCGTCAAAGTACACCGGCAACTATGTGATGCATCAAACACTGTCCACTTACTATTACTTCATGAAGCCTTCTTTGGCCCCAAGGTATATTCATTGATTATCTTTGTCTTGGTTTATTAGTGTTGGTAGTAGTTTAGTTTGCTGTTAACAACTGTACTGTATGTGCAGTTTGCTATATAATTTACTGTCACCTGGAAGTGTCGGTAACAATTTGATTCAGTTAGGCTCTTAATTGGATATATACACCCTCACATTCGGTTCACAAGTTCACTCCTGGTATCATCTGATCTTGTCCCATATATTAATATGCTATTAGGAGCTTGAACCAATCCTTTTTCCAAGGCTTCCTTGTATATTCCTTTCTGGCAAATTTGAAAATCCACTCAATTCCTGTGCACCGCCACCAGTGACTTTCAATTTGGTTGAGGACTTATTCAATATCCTCATCATAGCAAATTTGAGAATCCACTCAATGCCATGACTATCTACTTTTTGGTTTTCCCATTGGAGCCATCACTCTCCCCTGTCTCTGTTTTCTCATTTTCCCTTACTATCAGTTTTTCTTGGCTTCTTGATAACTAATATAGTTAAGAGATTGAACAAAATTACACGACAGTGTTGATCGAATATTGGGATTTAAAATAATCCTATATCAGGGATTGAAGAGAAAACAATAAAATTGTTGGTTGTTTTATTTAACACATTTTATGATACTACGAACAAAGATAATGGTATTTGGGAATTGTAATAGATTGAAAATTGAGTGCCCCCCTTCAATTTATACAACGGATATCTTGCGTACTTGTAATTTCTTTTTGATGTGGCTATTACTTTGTTCAGCAAAGTCATGGACGTCTTCACAAAGGCTGCTGAATATATGGAAATCCCAGTTCGTAGGACTGATGATGAACCTCTTCAGAAGCTTTTTATGCTGGTAAGGAGTGAGTTGAATCTTGACCTCAAGAACATTAAGCAGGAGCAGGCTAAGTTTTGGAAGCAGCATCCTGCACTGGTTAAGGTATCTTATTGTATGGCTGGTTATGTCAAATAAAGTATTATTTTTATTGGTACATAAGTTTTCTATTCTGATTTCCCATAGTCCTTTGTGTGCTCACATCTATGCTATTCTCTTTTAGACGGAGCTGTTAGTTCAAGCTCAGTTGACCCGTGGATTTGCAGCCTTGTCTCCATCTTTACAAAGTGATTTCAGACGGATTTTAGAAACGGCACCTCGCCTTCTTGAAGAATTAATGAAGGTGACTGACTGACTATTCAATCTTATGTTTCTCAGTAGACTCAATGCTCATGCTTTCTTAATCATGCTGTTCCCTTTAAGTCTGCACTGTCTTTTGCAAATTGCAATAATATTATAGAGAATTGCTTCAATAACAAAATTTTGAAACACTAAATTCTTAAAAATTACCCAATACAAACAAAATCATTTACTGCACGTGCTTTTGCCAGGGGTCCAGCTTAAAGAGTTATACCTTTGTTGAGATTTGGTCACTTGTCAAGCTTGAATTTTTTGCGTAAGATGCAGAATATGAGAGGACCTGCCAACGGAGACAACAATACAAATGAACTTCTAATACAATTTTCGGACAACAATATGAATGAAATGCTAATAAACTTTTCTATGTGCGAGTAACTTGAAGAGAAAGTAGTAATGCAGTGATAGAAGGAAGTTAATTGCTGAAGTGGATTTCATTTAAACTCCATTTTAGAGGAATAGAAATTGCTTTTTGGTAGAAGCAAGATAAGTTTTATGTAAACACCTTAAGTAAACATGTGTAAATTATCATGTTTTCCCTTGTACAAATGTAGTTATAATTATATCATGAAAGAACTAAGTAGTGGTGATAACTAATTTTAGATGTGTTGTTTATGTTCTTGATGGATTTATGCAAAGAATAATGGTATATGTGATGATATTCACAAACTTAATTACGAAAGACTTGGCAAAATTATTACTTTCACTTCTCTGACAAATTTTTTAAAAACTAAATAAATTAAAACAGACCAAACAGCACTTGTGTTAAGCAATTCCTGTGTGTTTTGATGAAATGTTTTGGTAGCTGTTAGTATTTTCCATATGCAAATACAAAGAAGTTAGAGGCATACATAGGATGACGGGACTACCAAGGCTCAGTACCAAGACTAAGATCACACCTACATTTAAAATGAAGCATTTTTGTGCCTCATGGTCGTCATGTTTTGCTTGTCAATTGTCATCATTCTCTTATATGTTGGATATGATATTTCTGTTTCTGGATTTTTAGTCATGAATCTGTTGTATTTGCATTTTGGTATATTCATTAATGCTCTACTTTCTGTAAAAGATGGCAGTTATACCACGGAATGCCCAGGGACATGGGTGGCTGAGACCTGCTATTGGTGTTGTTGAGCTTTCTCAATGTATCATCCAGGTAATGAATCTAAGTCAGATGCTAAGTATTTCAATTCAGTCATTTTTATTTCCTCTAATTGCATCTTTATATATGTTTAATAAGCAACTAGTTTTCTGTGTTAAATTTACGTATAGATTAGTCTCAATGCCAAATACTGTGGGGCATTATCTGCTTTATTCCTTATTGTCATTTATTTGTCAGTTTTAATCATTATATGTATCCCGTGCTCATTTATGCATGCTAATAACCTGCTTAATTCTGTTGAAGGTTTTTTTTGTGTGTGTGTGTGTGTGTGTAAATCTCCTATTGGGGATTTTTGTTAAATTTACGTATAGAAATAGATTAGTCTCAACACCAAATGCTGTGGGACGTTATTTGCTTAATTCCTTTTTGTCATTTATTTGTAAGTTGTAATCATTATATGTATCCCGTGCTCATTTATGCACACAGATAACCTGCTTAATTTTGTTGAAGTTTTATTTTTTGTAAATCTCCTATTGGGGATTTTTGTTTTGTTTTCCTTCAGCTTTGTGGTTTCTTTTGGAGTATAACCTATTTTCTCTTATATTTTCCCCTTTTCTAATAATATTTATTTTTTATACCCAAATAAAAAACCCCTACTTTCATCAGTTAAAACACTAGCATCATTATATCATTCGACCTATTTGCAGGGGCAGAGCATATGTACGGCAATGAAAGAATAACATTTAACCGATACATACTCTGAAAGTATGGTTGTAAGCCTTTGCTTAGGGTTGTGGTGATACCCTGACCTAGGAATGGGGCAATGTCCCCTCCACCTATACTTTTTTATTTTTCATCACAAGAGTAAAATTGGATAATACTTGATTATAAATAAAGATGCTATATGTAATGAATAATCTAATCGTAAATTCACTTCAACATTTTCCTTTGTATCTGGTATAATGATAGTATAGAATAGAAGGGAATACCCACACATGGGACCATTATTCAAGGATAGTCAATATTCAATCAAGTTCCTCCATACGTTCTGTTGAAATCCCTATTATTCCATCCACATTTGTCCACGTTCCAAATTTGTAGTCCTGGTTCTAAGGGGGTGTGTTGAGCAGCGCTGGCCCAACATAGCTAGAGGCCTAAAGCAAATGTTAAGGGCTTACAAGGTAAGAAAGAAGAAAAACACTCAAAATGAGCATTACTAGCCCGTGGGAATTGAACCCTCAACTCTTCACTAGATTTAGAGGCCTCATCCACTAGAGCAGAGGCCTCATCAATAATATACATATATTTTAACTTATAATACTAGTGGGCCTAAAGCAAGGGCTTTAGTTGCCTTATGCTTGGGTCGGCTCTAGTGTTGAGATCCCATATTGACTAGACATGTGGCCAAAGTAGTCCTTATCAGACTGGGGCAATCCTCACCTCTTGAGATAGCTTTTGGGGTTGAGTTAGACCAAACCCACAAATTCTAAGATGGTATGTTGAGATCCCAATCGACTAGAGATATGGCCAAAATAGTCCTTATCAGGCTTGGGCAATCCTCACCTCTTGAAATAGCTTGTAGGGTTAAGTTAGGCCTAAGCCCAAATTCTAAAATGGTATTGAAACCTATCCTAGATATGTTATTGGGTCAAGATCTCTATTATTCCACCCACATTTGTATACACTCTAGATGTCTAGACTTGGGCGTGAGTAGGGTGTTGAGATCCCACTTCGACTAGAGATATGGCCAAAGCAGTCTCTATAAGCTTGGGAAATTCTCACCTCTTGAGCTAGTCTTTGAGGTTGAGTTAGGCCTAAAGCCCAAATTCTAATACATTTCATAGTATGCTATTATAGGAGAAATTTATGTCATAGGATGAGGTGTGCTATTTGACTTAATTATTTAATATGATATTATAAAAGCAGTTTAAAAGTGCTTGTGCTTGTTGACATAGTTGATCCTACAAGTAAAATGCTATCAAAAGTTCCCTTGGTTCTTATGCTGATTGTAACACCATACATTCAAAATACTTGCAAGTAAGATAGTTAATCATTAGGTACAGTCATCCCAAGAGAATTTAAACTTCAACCATACATCAAGTTTAAATTGTACATGGTCACCATCTAAATTACATAACCTTTAAAGGATTTAATACAAATACATAGTCTTTTGCATCAAATTCCTAGAATGTTACATAATAAAAACTACAAAACATAAGCATAACTTCGGCCTCATAGCCTCCTCAGTCTTCCTTCTCAACTTGCGGATCTGAAGTAAATAGATAAAGGACGAGGTGAGATAAAAATCTCAGTGAGCTCTCCCCTCGACTCCTCACCATCACTCCGCTTGTTATACAATTCAAAATAAGAATAGATAAAACATGACTATGCAATGCATCTTCTTAACTAAGGATATTAATTCCTTCTTTGCTTTGTGTTATTGGGTTGTGTCATATGCTTTGGTCCATAGACCCTAATTACACGCTTTCGGTAAGGTGGTTAGACGTCTTAACCGTCCAAGTGGCGTCCCACGAGGCTAACCAAACCTATCTTCTCCTTTAAATAGAGGAGTCTTGCCATGGACTTTAAGTGACTTTTATGACATCTTTAATTCTTTAATGCATGTTTAAAAAAAGCGCAACATGATTAACTAGGATTATCAACCCTCTTCATTACTTAGCTATTCAATGAACTTTCTACAATAATCCAATGAATCAAACTTAATAAGAGTTCAAAACCTCAACATTTAATTATCATGCTTCTTTAATAATTTCTACAACCAAGATACTTCAAGATTTTAAAGAAATCATTAACAATACATAAGCCTAACCAATAATAGACCAAACTCTTCTCTTTGAAGTTCCATGGAACTATCAAAGAGGCAAACATAACATAAACATACATTTGTGGGGGGTTGGGGGCAGCAATCCAACCTCTTTCAGTCAAACCCACTACATAATCATAACATTAATCATAAATAAAAGCTTTAAATCAAAGGGGTTTACAAAACCCTAACTTTGAACCCATAGGTTCAAAGACTTCTTTGAGAGAAATCCTAATGTGGGACTTATGGGTGTCCATCACCTAAGAGAAGGAAGAACTCACAAACAACACCAAGGATTCGAGCTCCAAAGGCTGAGGTTCAGCTCCTTCTCCTTCCTTCTTCACGTTCTTCTTCTTCTTCTTCCTCTAGCTAGGGTTCAAGCCAAAACTTCAAGAACACCCAAAATCTCACTCTCACAATTTGATTCAAGCTAGGATTTGGTAGAATCTAGCAAGAATCCATAGATTTCTCATAGGATTTGAGAAACCCTAGTGTTTCCCTCTCCTCTCTTCTCTCAATCGCCCTTCTCTTTAACCTTTCGCCAAATTCGCGTTCTGTGAGATTTCTGCTGCGTTTTCTGCTTTTAAATAGTAGTGAATCGATTCACCTTAGCTGTGTGAATCGATTCACACAGTCATAAAACGCCAGATTCAAATTTTAAGTGAATGAATCGATTCTTGCAACTCCCAATTCGACTCCCAGTGGCTTGCTTTCGTGTGAATCGATTCACAAGGTGTGTGAATCGATTCACAACTGAACAAATTCGATTCCCAGAGGGTTTTAAATGATTGAATCGATTCAGGAGGTGTGAGAATCGATTCCCACTGTGTAAAAATCAAAGAAACTTGATTCTAATACCCTTTCTTGAATCCTTCTTACCATTCCTTCTTAAACTAATTCATAATTCATCCTTAACATCACTTAAGGCTAATTAAAACTCATCTAATCATTTAGGATCATCAAAGACACAATATCCTAATTTCTCAATTATGAATATCAACTTGAATTTGCTTGAAATTCTCCATTAAACTATACTAAGTTTATGCACATAATTCTAAATTAAAATTGAGGGATTTTGGGGTGTTACACTGATGCCTATTAATTTAATGTCATTTCTTCAAACACAAGGCAGCCGGTTTATGCTGCACAAATGTTGCACATATTGATATGCTGTTAGTTGGTTGAAAGGATGTCTTGTTGATTTAATTTTATGATATGGAGTTAAATTGTGCAATTTTCATTTTGTTTTTGTTTGTTTCCTTGTTTAGGAAAGCATTCTAGCCGAATATATCACCAATTAATATTTTTGCCTTTCCATTATTATAAGACAATTTAATATGATTTTCTTTGTCATGATTTATGACCTCCTATGCAGGCTGTTCCTCTCAGTGCTAGAAAGACTACTGGTGGAGCACCTGAAGGCATTGCACCATTTCTGCAGCTGCCACATATTAGTGAGACTGTTATTAAGAAGGTGGCCCGCAAGGTATGTCAAAACATTATACATGACCTCTTATCATCCAAATGTAAATGATTAAATAAATATCCCTACTCTAAATGTTCATGTCTATGCTATTACTTGTTACATGGTCTAAAGGTCTCGAGGCTTGATCAGAGTTGACATACTGACAGACCATTTATGCACATTTTTCCAGGGGATCCAACTGTAGCTTCTTAGCTAACCTTTGGATCCACTTCAATATAAGTTTGATTTCTGAGTGTTCTCTAGCGTCGAGACCAATAAAAGGATATTATTTGTATGGGTTTCATGTTAATTTTGGATAGGATCTAGTGGCTGAATTGCCAGTTCTGTGAAATTGCTGTCTATCTTATTTCATTCTTAAAGAAACTGCAAATGCAAAGCTATCTCTGTCTGCACAATTAGCCCACAGTTACGTATACTGTACTGTGACTAGTGTTGGCTGTTTGAAATTCGAATGTTAGATTTCCGACTTGATCCCATACTTGTGAGTGTTGGGCCTAAGCATTTTCCTTCTTGATATGCAGAAGGTAAGAACATTTCAGGAGCTTTATGACATGGACTCCCAGGAGCGAGCTGAGCTGCTTATTCAAACAGGAGGTTTATCTTCTGCTCAAGTGCAAGACATTGAGACGGTACTGGATATGATGCCTTCCTTGACACTTGAGGTAACATGTGAGACTGAAGGTGAAGAGGGTATACAAGAGGGTGATATTGTTACTATCCATGCTTGGATAAATATTAAAAGGGGTAATGGCCTGATCGGTGCCCTTCCGCATGCCCCCTACTACCCATTTCACAAGGAAGAAAATTTCTGGTTTTTGCTTGGGGATTCTGTTTCGAACAATGTGTGGTTTTTTCAAAAGGTTAGTTTCATGGATGAAGCTGCTGCTGTAACTGCTGCATCTAAGGCAATTGAGGAATCTAAGGAGGGTTCAGGGGCAACTGTGAAGGAGACCAGCAGGGCAGTTGCAGAAGCAGTTGAGAAGGTGAAGGGGGGCTCTAGATTGGTACTGGGCAAGTTCCAGGCCCCGTCAGAGGGTAACTACAATTTGACTTGCTATTGTTTGTGTGACTCTTGGTTGGGCTGTGACAGGAAGACAAATTTAAAGCTCAAAGTTTTGAAACGGACTCGGGCTGGCACTAGGGGGGCTGTTTTAGCTGATGAGGGACCTATCATGGAGGATGGGGTTGAGGAGGACGAGGACAATGAGGATGAAGAGTATGATGACGACTATGAGAGTGAGTATAGTGAAGATGAAGAAGATGATCAAAACTCAAAAAATAAGCATCAAGCTGCTAATGGAACCATGAATAAACATGGTCAAGGTGCAGAAAGTTCAGGCTCTGACGAAGAATGAGATAATTTTTGTTTAATTTAAAAAAAAACATTTTAGGACCATAATCTCATCTTTGTTCCTCATGGGTGGTAGAAGATGAATTGTAGCAGTAGTCATCTTTACTGTCCCATTTTAGCTTATCAGTTGGACTGCAATGATACTTGGACTTTTGTTCTTCTCTTACATCAGCTGATATCATTTGTCATCTTATCTGATAAAATTTAAAATATGGAAGTTGAGTTTAAGGATATAATTTTGATTCGGTGCCAGTGTGCTGCTTTTTGAAGGTTTTTTTTTTTTTTTTTTTTGAACTGAAAATTTTAGTTTCGAGGGAGTCGTAGCGTTGATTAATCATGTAAACAATTTGTCATCTGCTATCCACCTGGTTGTAGTTCTGTTAATGGTTTTTAGAATGATAAAATTGGAAAAGGGTTTTTAGTTGGATGATAAAAGCAATAAATATCATACTACCTTTTATTTTAATAAATATCATTGCTCACCTACCTGTCATGAAAACAAGAATATGGAAATCATTTAATTTACTTTGATAACATGAAATTGTGAGAGGATACCTTATGGAGAAGTGTTACCGACACAATATCTAAATGAATTTCAATCAAAATAGAGATTGTTGAAAAAAGTGTGTTGTTAGCACTCCTCATATCGTATTTGTTTGTAGGCGACGTCTAGGGTGCATAATTCTATAGTGGTGCACCGTACTGCATTACATTATTGATTTATTTACAAAACCAACTTCCAAGTTATCCAATATTCACAAAGTCCCCTCCACGTCAACTTCCTTTTAGGCGACACCCAAGGCCATGTAGAGAATTCTTAGGGCCTAAAGCAAATTTTTTAAGAGATTTCACAAGACTAAATTTTTTACCAAGTAGAAGACTTTTTTTAGCATTTTTAACTCTGCTATGCAAGCAGAAGACTTTATTGCGACCAAACTGGTGTGGTCCAAGTGGTAAGTAGCTCGAGACCTTTTAAGCATGTGGTTGGAAGTTCGAATCTTGACTCATGTGTAACTACATAGAGGGTCTCTACAAGTCTATATATTCTTTTTTATTTTATTTCCCCGTAAGATCACCAATAAGGTCCGCAAGTTTCACATCTAAGAAATACCCGATCCTATAGTTTACGATATATATTTAACAACAACATTCTAAGCTAAGAAAGGATATTTTAAATATCGGTAGTTTTCCTGAGGAAAATGCACCTAAGATGAAATATTTCGAGCCGATGGAAATTCACCATTTGAGAGAGGCAACCCTTAAATGTGCTTCAGATTTTTGAAGGGATTAGTTTCCGTTGTTATGCGCGAAAGATACCTTGAGAAAAAAAAAAAAGTAGACTTTATTACAATTTATCAAAATTGATATACCTAAATCAGGCCCCAAAAGGCAAAAAATTGAAGAGGAAAGCATGATGAACTCATAATACTCCCCCAACAAACTGTATCATTTTAACATGATACACATGTGAAGGTCCCATATTAATATAATTTAGAAGAAAAACTGATAAGGAAAAAGAAAAAATTTGGTGGTGAACTGAATGCAGCTACTAAGCTTACATAAAAATCGACCATTTTTTTTGAAAAAAGTATACAATAAGAATACAAAAATTTTTAAAAATACACTTCTTATTTTATGAGTATTTTTTTTAATTGTCCGACAAAATATTACAAATGTGAGTTAAGAGCTTCCAAAATATACAAAAAAGCTATTTATATCATTTTTTTTTCAAAAAACAGTTAGATGTAATTTTTCAAATATAAAAGAAAAGTCAGTGCCATGCAATCAAAATTGAAGAAATACAAAGGTAGTATGATGAAATGATTTACACAAATAAAAAAGTATAAGGAAATGATAAATTGATAATATTAGTACTGCTTTTGTAATATTTGTAATTCCTTTTTTTTTTTTTTTTTCCTCAGCCCTTCAATATACGTAGTAAGAAGGCATCATAGGAAACCGAGTTGCTTGCACTTGCAAGTTGCAACCTTTACAAAGTTAACTAAGGAGAAGAGTATAGTTTCATTCTATGTTCGCTGATCTCTTTTGTCGTGTTACAAACTCAGCCATGAAAAACAATGGGGGTGGAGAGGAGGGGGGAAGGAATCCCAGGCAGAGGGCAGTCAGAGGAGTTGAGGACAGAGCATGCTTGCACGCGGCGACGGAGTGCTGTCGGCGAGACTGCGATATGACGCCCCCTCCCCTCTCGTCTCTCACACTCTCTCTTCAGTGTCCTCTTGCTTATACCTAACATTGTTATCAGATCTATTTCATTCTCTTTTCTTCTCCTATTACTGTAATTATTTTCATTTTTGTTGTGTGATGCTACCATTTTGGGGTTAATGTTTTGTTTGCAGGTGGCTGTCTACCCATTATTACCACTGGTTGTTTTTTCTGTTGTTGGCCGTAGAGACTTACGATAGTTGCTTGATTTATTGTAGGCACGAGGAAAAAGCATTAAACAGGGAAGGTTGCTAAGAGGGGTTTCAGGAGATTGGATTCGACACGTGAAGAAGAAGACGACAAAGAAGGTGTGAGAAAGAAACAAGAGCGATGAAGGTGTGGTTGGTTTCAGAGTCAACTCGCCCCACCGCTTGAAAAGTAGGGGTGACAAAACGACTTGCCCATTAAGTCGCCCCCGCCTATCTAGCCTGTCAATCCTGCAGGCCACAAGCGAGTCGGATTGGGCCAACCCATCGGGCTAGTATATATATAATTTTTTATTTATTTTTCTTATTTTTAAATAATTTTTCTTTCTTTTTTTTTACATTTTTGATCTGGCCACCCACTATTGTGCGCTTTGGGAGGACTCTTGAGGCGCCACAGTTTCTTAGGTTTTGCTCGTTTTAGTCTAAATTTTAGATTTTTATTTATTTTTTATTTTATTTTTGTTATTTTTATTTTTTGACCCGCCCAACCCGTCATAGATCGAGCCGGGCTCAGCATCTCAACCCATAATTCCTTGGCGGGCCGAGTTGAGCCTGCCTGTTTTTATGCGGGCTAACCCGACCGGGCCCATTTGCCCTCCTTATTGAAAAGGGTGCTGTTCAGGAGTGATTTTGTAATTAAATTTGCAATGGAGCACGGTGCACCACCTGTAAAGTGGTGCACATTAGACGTCGCCTTTGCTTGCATTTAATTGTCCGGAACTCGTAGACATCTACTACTGTATATTACTAATTTTAAAATTGAATCTCATTTAATTATTATTAAATCATACTATTTGCAGTAACATAGCTACTCCCTATTTGATTTAACGCTTACATGTTGCTTTTCATCCGAACTAATTTGTCGAGTTAGGGAATCCTTAATTGGAGGATACACATACAATTAATATTGTGACCTATAGAAAGGCATTGAGGTGTGACATGAAATTTTACCGACCTTTATTCTGAACACTTCCTTCCTTTCCATTATCTCTTTTTATTTATCTTCTCTCATCCAGAGACATGTGAGAGAATATTTTTGTTAGATACTACTCTTTCCGTCTCATATTATTTATCGTTTAATGCTACACATCTTAAGAATTATTTCCAAGGTTAAATGGTTGATTTGGACTAATATTGAAGTGGAAGTTAGGTAGAATGGTAAATTAATATGAGATAGTTAAGATATAAATAAAATAAATAAGAGTATTGTTGGAAAAATATAATTAACACTCTCTGGATATTATAAAGTGACAAATAATTTGAGACAAACAAATATTTCAAACAGGACAAACAACCTGAGATTGAGGGAGTACCTCGGAGACGGTTCCAACTTCCAAGTATTTCTTTGGTGTGGGAGTAGAGAAGCTAAGCAAAATCAGCCCATTTATCGATGTCTTAAAAAAAATCTTTTCATTAATTTTAATTCTTATTTACTTAATATTTAAATGGTTAGTGATTATTTGTAATGGTAAATATTTATATCTCATACAAATAAAAACTATATAAAAGAACTTATTGATATATAAATCACTAGTGCTAAATATATCTTACATGAAATGCTAAATTGAAAATGTATTAAGACTTAGTGATAAAGAGAAATATGATAAACTAAGAGTAAAAGGATACTACATAGAGATGGTAATTTAAAATAAAATTTTATTACTATTTATGTGAAAATTGAATAATATTTAAAAGTTTATTACTTGTATAGGTCCACGGGTAGTGCATAGTTGTCATGAACGTCTCTATGACCATTGCATTTTCACGTTGCTCTGAAAGGAGGAAATCGTCTTGAATGGCCATTTCCTTTTATTGTGGTCTCCTGTTTTGTTGTCTATTAGTATTTTAATTCTAAACATTTAGCTCTAGCTAGTTGTTGATTTAGGAGATGATTTTACTGGAGGAGGTAGGTGTCAGAAAATTCCTATGCATGTTGTTATGGGCCGGCCTCCGAGTTGAGCTCCTAACTGAATCACCGAGCTGAGCCGAACTAATCCGAGCCCTACATTTACGAAACTGGATGTAGATCTAGCGGTTCAGGCCGCATCAGATGATCGACGGCGGGAAGAGGAACGGTTGAGCAGACGTCCCATCTGAGTCCCATCACGTGGCAGAACGCCGAGTAAAGGTGCAACACGTGGAGTGTGACCCCCCGGACAAACAAGCTTCTGGTATACGCCCCCGACCTCAACAACTCGACTCAGATACCGACCCAAGAACAATAGGTAGACCCTCCGCCCTTTCGTGCAAAGAGTCTAGGGGGCTTGTGTTACGGGCCGGTCTCGAGGCGAGTTCTAGTGTGCTCACCGAATCGGGGCGGATCAGCTCGGTTCCTGCTTATCCGAGCTCGACGGATTGCCACCGACCTGAGGCGAGCTGCACCGACCTCCAGACGATCGCCTGATGATAACACCGAGCAGTATGGCGAGTCACCATGACCCTCGAACCTTCTAGAAAGGGATACACCTAGAAACGATGCTTGGGGCCGTTGCCACTCCGTAGATTGAGGATCACGCAGCCGGTACGTGACGGATTTGGCAGGTGCGAAATATCAGGAAGAGGAGCGGATCCTTGGAGCGTGAGGAGGGTCATCACACAAGCAGATTCCTGGATCGGTGGTCACCCTCCTTCTCGCAACTCCACTATATAAAGGGGGCCGACCCCCAGGTTGAGGGACTCTCTCCTCTCTCTAAACCCTAAACTCATCTCTATGATGCGAGCTCTACGCTCACCCTAAAAAGCCCTATCTAACTTAGGCATCGAGTGCCTTTGCAGTACCCCACCCGCCGGCCTCAAGGAGGAAGGACATCACGCCGGAGGAGGAATACTCACCGCGAGCTCATCGCCCAACTACCAGGCAGAGGATCAAAGGTACGACCTTGCACCATTTCGCATTAACATTGGCGCCACCGTGGGCCCAGAAATTGGCCTGGGCCTCAAGGAAACCACCGAGCAAGATGGTGAACACTAAAAGCACAGCGAATCCTAAGTCGCCGCCACCAAGCCAGAACACAGTCAGCCAGAGCCAACAACCATCTAAAGATCCGGTCGTGGAGCACCTCAAGCCCCGGTAAAACTTTTCCCGGGCCTAAAGTTTCATTATGCATCTCATCATGAGGCGTAGCATACGCACACGATGAAATCCTCAAAAAGCGATCATAAGCAGATCGGTCGTTATTGAGCGACTTGGGAAAATAGGAATACATCAAACGTGGGGGCTCCCCATGACGACACATTCATCAGGTGGAGACCCCATACCATCCTTAAAGAGAGTAGATTTACAGCAAATCAAAAGACATCGACGGGAATAAAATCGGACCGATTACGGCTTATCACCTGGATGTTCATCCACGGTGCTACTCATAAATCAGGTTGACCACACAAACCAAGGGAGAGGTCAAGATATGCTTGGCAAAGCCCAACCACTCAGCTTGGTCAACCTCATCTCAGCTACCGAGCTGACCTCAACTATTCAGATATTCGACCGACCTCAACTCAGATAGTCGTATGACCTCAGTTATTTGGAGGAGCTCAAGTCAACCACATTGCTGACCTCAACAACTCGGACGACCACAGATACGTCCCTTGAAACCAGGTGCTATTTTTCCATGTTTCTTTCAGTATCTCATCCTTAACTATGAACCATCAACGATTCGTGTCACTTTATTCTTTATTATCTGGGGCATTGTATAAGGTCTTCTCGCTTTATTCATGTCTGCCCAAACTTTCGAGCAAGGTATAATTTGTCATTTGAATGGATGATGTACTTTCACATTGTTCATGGCTAACCTCAACAGATCAATATATAGACAACCAACAGGTAGATACCCAGTCCAGTACTCGGGCGGCCTACCAGGCCCACCTCAACAATTTCAATATTCAGACGGCTTTAAACTCGGCTACGTCACTGACCTTGACTACTTGATGACCTCAACCTTACCGTTTGGACAGCCAAATCAACTACTCTCACAGGGAAGTATAAAACTCGACTACGAGCACTTTACTCAGCATAAAAATTAATGCTAACTTTATTACATCAAGTTGTTGCAAGTTGTCTATACTTTGACAGAACAAAGGCCCCAAAACCAAAGGTCGAGCCCGCCACTGAGCTCGGCACCCAAAGTCGGAAGAACCTCGACCTCGACACGACCCCTGTGTTCAAAGACCCCAAGTCAAAGATAAAAGCTCAGGGCTCACTCGCACTTCGACCTCGTGGTCCTAAACCCAAGTCAAAGATAAAGGCTTGGTGGGCTCACTCGCAGCTCGCCCCCCGTGGTCCCGAAGCCCCCAAGTCAGCATAAAGGCTTGGTAAGCTCGCTCGCAACTCGACCCCTGAGGTTTCCAAGACACCAGGTCAGCATAGAGGCCTGGCAAGCTCAAAAGCACCTCGGAAGGTCGCCACTACTTAAACAACCCTCGTGGTTTCAAGACACCAGGTCAAAGATAGAGGCCTACAAGTTTCTAAAGCTCGGCTAAGGTCGCCTGTCGAGCTAAACAAGACCATTGTGGTTTCAAAGACACCCTGTCAGCATAAAGACGTGTCGAGCTTAAACACAGCGCGACAAAGACTAACCCCTGCGGTTCCAAAGATTTCAGGTCAGCATAGAGGCCTGGCGAGCTCTAAAGCAGCTCGGAAGGTGATAACTCGACCTAAAGAAAAGCCTAACCAGCTCCAATCATCATAGAGACCTGACAACTCAAAACGATGCTCGGATTAGACAAGCACTCAACTAATGTAGTTACGAGGGACTAATGTTCCAAACTTTCAATTTGAAACAAATCTTTCGGGGGGAAGCCACCCGAGGACTACACTACCTTACACTACCCAAGGACTACAGGAAAGCGTGGAAAGAAAGTAAAGTAAGTCATCATCACTTAGTCAAATTTCATTCATAGGAAAAGGAATTACAAGAGGTTGTTATCGGATGAGCAATTACAAGATTGGACTACAGAAAAACAAAAAGCAAAAAGGCACAAGTTACGCAAGGGCATTCTGGCACAAGTTACGCAAGGGCATCCTCTTGGCTTTCAATAACAAGATCGGGAGCGATCACCTTTGCTGGGGCCAGGGCATCATCGAAACCCTCCTAAAATTGGGGAGCACTGAGGCCCTTTTTCTCCTAGAGATGAAGCCCAACAAAGATTAACTCGCCACGAGTTTACGGAGGTAAAGCTCTCCGTGAGCCCACCGACGAAGACCAGTTCTCCACAAGCTCAAAAAAGTGACGCTCCTTGTGAGCTCACCTGCAAATGGAACCTTGCCATAAAGAAGGTCGAAACTTGGTTCCCCTAATTATTCCAGGTCAGACCAAGACCTGGCGAGCTCTAAAGCAAGCCCGGTTTCAGTCACAACTCGACCTCAGAAACACCTCTATGCATGGTCTAAATCACCAAGTCAGCTCGAAGACCTGTCGAGCTCTACTGCTGCTCCACTTAAGCTACCTCACACAAAGCATAAAAGAAAGAAAATACAAACTACTCAAGGGTATCCCCTTGGACTCCTGTTGGGCCACCATCGGCAATAATTCTCTACGTTCGCAGCAACCGGCTTCTCCCTTGCTTCATCCGGATCACCCTGGTTGGTCTTTTCGGCTTCATCCTCCTCCTCCACAATCTTGCCATCCTTCGCAGTCTTGGTGAAGTCAAGCTCTGAGATATCCAAATCGGGGGCAACCACCCTGATTTGGGCAAAGGCATTATCAAAGCCCTCCTTGAACTGTAGAGCACAAAAACTCTTATACTCCTCCGCCCCAACAGCCTTCTGGCCGAGGATTTCTCCTTCTCAATCGCAAGGTCGAAAGCCAAGAGATCTCTCTCATTTTGCAACTCTTTTGGTCCTCCAAGTGCCTCATGTAGCTCTCACAAGTTCAGTTACAACTTGCTCTGGCCACAATGAGCCCAGATCGAATAAGCTCGACCATGACCGACCATCCCGGAAACAACGAGGATGCTTTGGAATAAGTGCACGCGACGCAGCTTAAACAATTGGGGGCTCACGCCCCTTGTAAAGACAGAAATAAGGTTAATGCCTGACACATGTAGCACATGAACCAAGGAAGACTACGTGATCGACCGAGGTCCAAAGACCTCTCACCACTCGGACCTCGGAGATCGGACCTCATAGGTCATCTCGGACATTTAGACATCATGCCTCGCAGATCGGATCATCCGACCACCATTATATTATTGACAGTTGAAACCCATGTAATCGATCGTGGCACTTAGATGGGTCCAACCCGACCTACTACTCTCTAGAAATGCTCAGCTGATCGGCAAGCAAGTCTCGGGGACTTATGGTTCAAAATCAACAACGGATCACTCCCCATTCAATAGCCCTCATTCATAGGGTCGAAAAAGAACAAATAATATAGACTTCTTAACTTTTCAAGTTAACAAGTCTAGGGGGCTTGTGTTATGGGCCGGCCTCCGAGCTGGGCTCCTAACTGGATCACCGAGCTGAGCCGAACCAATCCGAGCCCTACATTTACGAAACTGGATGTAGATCTAGCGGTTCAGGCCGCATCAGATGATCGACGGCGGGAAGAGGAACGGTTGAGCAGACGTCCCATCTGAGTCCCATCACGTGGCAGAATGCCGAGTAAAGGTGCAACACGTGGAGTGTGACCCCCCAGACAAACAAGCTTCTGGTATACGCCCCCGACCTCAACAACTCGACTCGGATACCGACCCAAGAACAATAGGTAGACCCTCCGCCCTTTCGTGCAAAGAGTCTAGGGGGCTTGTGTTACGGGCCGGTCTCGAGGCGAGTTCTAGTGTGCTCACCGAACCGGGGCGGATCAGCTCGGTTCCTGCTTATCCGAGCTCGACGGATTGCCACCGACCTGAGGCGAGCTGCACCCGACCTCCATACGATCGCCTCGATGATAACACCGAGCAGGGCGGGGCGAGCCGGCCCATGACCCTCGAACCTTCTAGAAAGGGATACACCTGGAAACGATGCTTGGGGTCGTTGCCACTCCGTAGATTGAGGATCACGCAGCCGATACGTGACGGATTTGGCAGGTGCGAAATATCAGGAAGAGGAGCTGATCCTTGGAGCGTGAGGGAGGGGTCACTGTGCGCAGATTCCGGATCGGTGGTCACCCTCCTTCTGCGCAACTCCGCTATATAAAGGGGGCTGGACCCCCCAGGTTGAGGGACTCTCTACTCTCTCTAAACCCTAAACTCATATCTATGATGCGAGCTCTACGCTCACCCTAAAAAGCCCTATCTAACTTAGGCATCGGAGTGCCTTTTGCAGGTATCCCACCCACCGGTCTGAAGGAGGAAGGACATCACGCTCGGAGGAGGAATACTCACCGCGGAGCTCATCGCCCAACTACCAGGCAGAGGATCAAAGGTACGACCTTGCACCATTTCATGCATTAACACATGTTATTAGTAGTTAGCATATTCTTAATGGCTTAGCTATGCCATCATGCCATGTAAATTGAAAGCTTGGACCATTGTGAAATAATGGTGGCTATGCTGAACAATGTGGATGTGATTAACTTGGTATGTGACAATTACCAAATCCTTGTGGCTTAAGGGGCACAATTACACAATACGTCTTCCTCTTTGTTTCTGAATTTTGCAATGTAATTAAAACCGGACCGGGTATTGAATCGGAGAAAGTTAGAGTTCAGGGTTTTTAGGTCGGACTTGGGTCGAATCGGGTTCGAATAAATTTTTTTTTTTAATATATATATATATATATATATATCAAATATATAATATATATACATAATAATTCAATTTATATACAAAATAACATGTCCTGGAATTAATAAAATATTATTTTTTAAATATATATATAAAAAATATATAATATATATACATAACATTTCAATTTACATACAAAATAACATGTAGTCTAATGGTAAGATGGCTTATTGTAACTTTGAAGATAGGGGTTCATGTCTTGTTGAGACAAAAATCGATTATTTTTTAATATAAAGGCAATTAAAACTTTAAAAAAAAATCAGAACCGATTCGACCCTGGACCTGCCGGTTTTGGCCGGTTCATGCCGGTTCTTCCAGAACCGACCGGTTCTCTGCAGCACGGTTCAAGGGGGTCACTCGGACCGGATACATGCCCGATTTCCAGTCCAACCGGTCGGACTGGCCGGTCCGGTCCGGTTTTAATTACCATGGAATTTTGATTCTTGTTAATTATCTTATTATTTGTATAATTTGGATGTATAAATTGGACGTTTATCCCATTTTGAACTTGGATATACACACAAAGCAATACGCCTCGGATGTTTATCCCAAGTTGGGTTCAGATTCATGTTTATCACATTACTGAAAATTTAGATTGTGGTCTTAATATACTAAGCTGGATGTGGAAAGCAAAATTAAACTGATTAATAATTGATCTTTCACTCAATTGTTCTCGGTATACTTAAATTTCACATAGTAGCCCTCATATACTAATAAGAGAGAAGAGGATTCAAGAGAAGCAGAAAGAGGAGCCAAAGCAAGGAATAAAAAGTAAAATTGATCACGATGATTCCTCTCAAGAAAACATTAATGCCGTAGACTCCCAAACGGGGAATGGGCAAAAAATGCATGAAAGACACGTCAAAAAAGCAGATAATTACTACTAGTGATCGAGAGAGTTAATTGGTTTACAAAAATTTCCAGCTAATTGTTACTTATTTTTTTCACTTCTTGAATGCATATTAATATTACTTAAAGTTACGGATGTAAGTCAATACCACAGACAGCATAAATCACTTTCCTTTCCTTTGTTTACAATCGTATATGTATCACACTGACCTTTATGACTACTATCTCTGAAACCCTCTTACGTTCTCCTGCTCCCCCACAAGCAGCCCATGCTAGTGTTAGCCATGGTTCATTCCATAATATTTTGTCTCATCTCCTAATTTCCCATTACACCCTTAAATATGTTGCAAATGCCCCGAGTCCCGAGAGTCTTACATTCTAACTCGGTTTTTCTTATTTCCTTCTTTCTTGTCAAAACAAAATACTCCAGCGCCCACGACCACATTCTTCTTCTTCTTATTTATTTGTTGCTTCCACTAACTCAGTTTCTCTTCTTTTTTTTTTTCTTTTTTTTTTTGCGAAGGCAAAATAATTTTATTAAGATAATTGTGCTAAGGCTTAAGGGAAGCCCATTAAGAGTAAGCACCCAATTAATGAACTAAACGTACAAGCTCAGCAAAATTTGCACAGAACAAAAATATTGCAAATACACCATTCCTAAGACAATTAAGAAAAAAGCAGAAGCAGCAATTATATATCAGCATTTGCTCCGTAGTTTGATGTCTCTGTCATAGCATCACAGCTGCATATCACTTAGTGCATCCACATGCCGTGCGTCAAAAATAGCAAAGCAGCAGGCATCCCTTGTTCCTTAATCTCACCAAATCAGGATCGTTCTTAAAGAGCATCGCTGCACCATATTTATTTATTTATTTATTTTTTTAGCTGGGGAAAAGTTCCCAGTCATTTTTTATAAATAAAAATTGGAATATACTGCAATTTCTTTAACGTACCAACAACACCTCCAATTCATAACTAGAGAAACAAACTTATAGAAACGAGATACCAAGCCATCTCTTACTAATTAAGGGACTATTTTATTTGATGTATTGAGAAAGCCATTTGAAACCATCAACGTAACCCATTTTCTTCACAATACTGCACATGACTACCTCCATGGGACGGACATTTGAGTCTGACAAATTTACCTTACCCTTGCCATTGGTGAAGTTGGTCAGGCCCAAATGGTAACACAACTCTTCTTCTGAGGCAGCATATGGAATATCTATTTTGTTTCCAAGGATGAGGAAAGGTACATTTGCCAAAGATTCATCAGAGAGGAGAGCATCAAGCTCCTTTTTTGACTCAACAAATCTTTCCTTGTCATAGGCATCAACCAAGTAGACCACTGCATCTACCTGGACATGGTAATCTTTCCAGACTCTACGAGCAATCTGATGACCCCCCAGATCAAAAGCTTTAAACTTGATCTTCCCAATACTGAACTCCTCTGATGTTGGATACTGTGTCGGCTGATGCTGGACTAATCTTTCGTATATAGCGGCCCCTCACATATTCCCCAGTGTTAGAAGAATCTTCCAGCTGCCGCGACCTGCACTTGGCACCGTCCCACTGAGTTTCTCTTCTACTTTCCAAATAATAATGGAAACTCTTTTCTCAACAAAACTGCTCACTACAATGGCTACCATCTTCTTCTTTTTGTTGGTCTTGTGCACCCCTTTTGGTGCTTCTTCTGCTGTTCCCTCTAATCTCACTGGACTAGAGTGCCTGAAGGTTTCTCCTTCTGAATTTGTTGCCTCCTTGAAAGCAGTAAGTGGTGCTTTGCAAGATGTTACTTCCACTCTGCAGTTTGAGCTCAACAACGTCAGCGGCTTTGAAGACTCTCGTCTTTCTAACGCCATTTCTGCATGCCTTGATTTGCTAGACTTGTCAGCTGAAGAACTCAGCTGGTGTGTGTCCGCCATTGAGAGTCTCCAAGGTATAGTAGTAACATTATTCATTCATTATCTTTTTATGTTAATTCCCATTGTATTCTGTGAAACTGAAACCCATCTCAACCACAATTACATATATATTTCTAAATAATATACATTTTTTTTAATAGCCAAAATAATATACATTTACATTCTTTTTGTGGAAACAATACTGGGAACTACAAATGGGGCTTTCTGTTCTTCATAGTTGTTATACTTTGTGTAAAAGTCGGAACTACCCATTTTTGCTACCTGCTCACAGCTCACCTATCACTTTCATAATTAATCGATAACATTTTTTTTTTTTTTAAAAAGTTAAATTAAAAATGGGTATTGTTTGTTGCAGGGACACATGACAGTTCTGGGAATGGGAACCTTAGTTCTGATTTGAGGACATGGCTGAGTGCCACACTTGCGAATACAGATACATGCATGGACGAATTTAAAGGCCGCAGCATCAAGGCTCTAATGTCCTCCACCACCACCAAAATTGACAGAGTAAACTCATTGGTCTATAGACATTAGGCATGAGAAATTGAACCCAATATGTATATCCATGTCCAATTATATGGAATAATTTAATAGAATAATATTTTTCATGTATTTATATATTTCTTATTTACAATAGTCATACCAACTTTTAGACAAGTGAATAAAAGCTGCTAAGCAGTTGAAGGCCTGTTGCTTACTAAATTAGCATTTAAACCAGTTACGCTCATAAAATATCAGCACGGTGAAATTCAATGCAATTAATCCTTTTATGGAAGCACATGATACCAAAAAACCAAATGAACATGTGTTGTAATTATACTAATTCTCAATGTCTGAATTTCTTATTCTTATATATCCTCTTTAATTCCGAATCCTCTGACCCAATTCTGATTAATTCGTACTTGTTTTTGTGAAGGTGTCATTGGCAAAGGGTTCATAGCACAAGAAATTTCCTTCAGGAACACTGCAGGACCAGGAAATCAACAAGCGGTGGCACTATTGTCAGACTCTGACTGCTCTGTCTTCTACCGATGTGGGATCTTTGGTTACCAAGATAGTTTATATGCTCACTCGTCTCGCCAATTCTATAGGGAATGCAAAATTAGTGGCACTGTGGACTTCATCTTTGGGTATGCTGCAGTAGTGTTTCAGAACTGCCAAATATTAGTCAAGAAAGGGTTGCCAAAACAAAAGAACACCATCACAGCTCAAGGAGGAGGAATAGACACTAACCGACTATTTGGTTTCTCGTTCCAATTCTGCAACATCTCTGCCGATTCTGACCTTCTTCCCTTAGTTAGCTCCACCCAAACATTCCTTGGCAGACCATGGAAGCCATATTCAACAACAGTTTTCATGCAATCTTATATAAGTGATGTGTTGAGTCCAAAAGGGTGGTTAGAGTGGAATGAGTCCCAATATTTGGACACATTGTACTATGCTAAGTATAAGAATTATGGACCAGGATCTGAGCTACAAAACCGAGTGAAGTGGCCCAATTACCATGTCATGAATGACTCTAGTCAGGCTAGTAACTTCACAGTAGCCCAATTCATTTTGGGGAACCAGTGGTTACCTTCAACAGGTGTACCGTTCACTCCTGGATTTGGGGATCAAAACACTACTGGGGGGAAATAATTATTGTAACACCACGATATTTTCTTATATTGCGTATATTTAAATATATGTTCATTTTATTAATTATTATGATTTGTAGATTTAATGATTTTGATGCCTTATGTGTGTTTGAATTATTGGATATGTTGAATTGGTATTTATATATATTTTATTGATATATATTATTTTTATTTTTTATTTTTATGAAATATTAGTATGAAATATTATTTATTTGGAAAAAATTGTTTTAGTTAAAGAAGTGTGAAAATGGGTGTTTAAATTGAAATGAGCTTTAAAAATGCTTAAATATGAGTTTTTGGCTCTTTTACTGCATGCACCCCATTTTGTACTGATATATCCTCCACAATTATGCTATTTGCACCCCTGGAAACTTCTTTGCGCAGCCTCTTGAAATCCCTAATTTTATTCTTCCACCTCCTTCAGTTTCGGCGCTCCGTCTTTGCTTCTTTTTCTCTTCTGTTGCGTTTTTTGTTCTTCCCTCATAGAATACACCAAGCACTCCTCTCCTCTTCTTGATTTTCACACGTTCATGTTCTCAACCAAAATTCACCAACACCACATCTGCGTTTTGAATTGCTTAGAGCAATCTATCTGTAGTTCTCTCTTGTTGAACTTCCCTGTAATCGTCAGAGGTCATTATGTAACCCCCCCCGTTTTCGTTTCTTAGAACTTAAGATATGTTTCCATGTGTGGGTATGCTTCTATTTGCCATGATATTATGGATCTCACGAACCATGACGAAAAAGGGACTTGAAAAACACTTGCAGAGGGCAAAGAGCGCCCTAGGCTAAGGCGCATGGACTCTGTCTGCCGGAGCACAGTGCGCAAGGTTGGGCGCCCTAACATTTTATCTCTAATTTTCTCAAATAAGATCGTCTTGTGCATTATTTCACCAATCCAGCGAGAAAGCTCAAGAGTTAATCCTTTAGAGTATGCATGGTGTTGAGATCCCACCAATGAATTTCAGAAGCATCGTCAAAATTCTTTTTAGGGGCACAAGTTTTGCTCCAAGTTCATAAATTGTGAATTAGTAAGGAAGACAAGATCAAAAAGATGAAAAAGTACTGCATCATATTATAGATACTTCCTGAAGAGTAAAAGGATGTGTGCCCACATATATATATATAAGGAAAACACCAAATATATACATGGAGCTCTCTTCATATCCACCTTGATTGGTTCCACTCAATTCATCTTTCAGCTAGAATGCACCAGGTGATGAGAGAGTCAATATATTGCTCAAACCAAATAGCAAGATTATAACAAACCTTGGCGGAAGTAGTTTAATTACCTTTTGACATGCCCATCAGCAAATGACACATTTCTTGTTATTCCCATGTCAAAATATGAATTTCCTTGATATAATTCATCAAAGAGACCAAAATTTTGAAGTTGGGGTTGCAAGTCTTTTTTATTTTTATATACAATTACTTCAATTGTTACAATACATACAGCCTACAAAGAATGAAAAACATGAGAGATTTGGTACCCTTCTATTCTGTTCTGTGGTACCCAAATTTTGTCCTTTCACCTTGGATTTCTTGTCTTTTACTTTCATTTTTATTTCGGGCCATCTTGTGCCTTTGTTCTTTTGATTATTTATATTGGGCCATTTGAACCCATTTTTGTTGCAAGCCCAAATAAATAAAAAATGAAAACCCAATAAAAACAAAGGAAAATGGGCCAATCTAACCCAACCGTTTTTTCCTGCCCCTTCTTTCTTTTATTTTCATTTTTTTAATAATAAAAAGGGGAAGAAAAAAGTTTCTTCTATTCAAAGAAGCCTCTGCAGAGCCGCACTACTCTGCTCTATTTTCTTACCCTCTCTACTCTCCTACCCTACTACAGAAATCACATGTGCTTCCCAACTTGTAGGATCCAAATAAGTGATACATTTAAGAAACTGACCCATATGTTTTTTTTAATACAAATAAGGGTATTAAGTATACATTTTAATTTGTATATTATTACTTTTAATAACATTTGAAAATGGTTCAAAAAAACATTTGAAATGAAATGCTAAATTTGTATATGTTTTTTTAATATTATATAATATATTAAGTTTTAAATAACATAATATCATAAGAAATTAAATTAAATTAAATTAAATTTGAAGTTAATGTATAATAATCACATGTCTTGAAACTTATCAAGAAAAAATAATCACATGTCTTAAAAGATTAAAAATAGTACTTAAAACATATAGTAACACCAAATATTATCACTCTAAGACGATCACGAGAAGACATATAGTAACATGCCTTAAGAATAAGATTAGATCTTCCTGAGTTAGGTACTATTATTAAGGAGTGTACTAATCTTCTTAGATCTTCCCTAAACCCTAGTGTCAAGTTTATTAGAAGGCAAGCCAATGGGGTTGCTCATAGTTTAGCACGGGTAGCCCTTCCTATGCCTAGACCCCATGTTTTTCAGCAAATTCCATATTGTATTTCGTCTTTGATTGTAAATGAAATGAAGTGAGACCATTCCAGTAAAAAAAATAAAAATAGAATAAGATTCTCATGCTACGAGAGACTTGACAAACAAATAGAGATGTCACCTTGTGACTTCATCTTCTTTTCCACGATTACAAGATGATGAGTTGAACACTCTTATCAACAATTTCTCATTGGAAGAAGTTAAGAATGTGATGATGAATACGAGGTCGCTCAAAGCCCCTCAGAGTGTTGGTTTCCCTTTCCCAACTATTTTCTTTCAAAATAATTGGGAGGAGGTTGATCATGATCTCTGCGAGTATGCAAAAGCCGTGTGGTGCAACCATACGCTTATCAATGAAATAAATAACGCATTCTTGGTTCTGATCCCAAAAGTTGACAAGCTAGACTTTATCACATAATTTAGACTGATTTTGCTATGTAATGTATCATATAAGTGCACCATGAAGATGATTGTTAATAGGCTGAAGCCTTTCCTCTATCGTTTGATATCATCTTTCCAGTGTCTAACTCGCGTATGAATTAGTACTATATATTTTAAATATTAATTTTAATCTTTATCATTTTACATTAACTTAAATTTAATTAAATTCAACTTTTTATGATATTACGTTATTTAAAACTTAATATATTATATAATATATTTTTTTGACAAGATATATTATATAATATACTTTTATACTAGATGCGTTCATATTTACTCTAGTTTTGCAGCAAAATAGAGAAAGCCTCTCTTGGAGCAAAAGTACTCAACTTTGGGCAAAAATAGTCAAAATGAGCGAATTCTGAGCTCTTGGACAAGATGTACGGCCAAACACACCTTTAGTACGGTTGTACACCCCTGAGAAGGGCAGTAAGGGTGTATGAGCAGTTAGTGCGGGCCCACGCCAAAGTTTTCCAGGTGTACGGCCGCACATCCCTTCAGTATGGCCGTACATACACCTCTAAGCAAGGTAGTATGGGCGTTCAAGGCAGTCAGCACGGGTCAGCGCCGAAACTTTCCTGATGTACGGCCGAACATCCCTTTAGTACGGTTGTACATACCTGCACATTAAAGTCAGAATTCAAGAACATTACGAAGTACGGCTGGAAATAATGCTTCAGCATGACCGTACATAGGGCAAATCTTGATTTTGAACCTGTGGAGACGTCAAGAGGACTCTGGTGCGTAAGCTAGGATTCGTCTAGAGATTAGAAAGGGTTCCTTCCCGATTTTTCTTCCTTATTCATTATGTTTCCTGCTTGGATAGTTTTCCTGTTTATTGACATGAGCAGCTAAGCTCTCTTCTAGGGTCTTCGATGTAGCTTTTCCTATAGATTCCCTAGCTATATCTTAGTGACTATTTTATTCTACTTTTATTCAGATTTTATTTCCCACGTTAAATTGCCTTAGTATTATGTTTGCTTTTGATTTATTTACTTATGCATGAGATGCATGATTGTCAGAGGATCCGTGGTTGTATGATGGGGCTGTAAAGGGACCTTAGGTGAATTAAATAGTATGTTTTAGTTAATTAATCTGCGGAGGATCCGGAGTTAGTTAATAGATCTATAAGGGAATTGGGGACTTATAACGAAACCAAGAAGGGGAGTTATATGACCTTTTGATCAATACAAATTCCTAGACTATCATTGGACTTAATGCTTTCAGCCAAGGTTAGTTCAGAAAATTATTCTTAGGGAGAACAGGTTATCAACTGCTGAGCATCAGGGTTGGTAGATAGAAGGGGGATCAATAACGTGGAATAAAGGAAGAATAAGGTAGAATAGAATTAAGAAGGGAAACAAATGGAATAAGTGAAACCAAGACCCTAGGCTCTTACTTTATTGTTCTCTAAACCACTTTTCACGCTTTCTGTTTTTGTCGTTGCGCACTCAAACAACTACTCAAACGCTCAAATAATTTGGACGCCCAAAGTAAATGTTTACTTATCCTTATTCCATATGGTTTCGACAACCGGGACTTAAAAATCCCAATTTTATTACTACATGCGACCAGGTGCACTTGCCTGATATGCAACATCTTTTGATCTCATAAACTTTTGTTTAGTTTTGATCTTGTAAATGGGCTTGGGTTACATGCTCTATAATGTGACATCGGGGAATGATTTTTTTTTAGTTGTAATGGCATTTCAATAAACTCTTTCACATTATTGAAGTTAAGGCTTTTATTTCCGCAAGTTTGAAAGGAAATGAAGTAAAAATGTGATTCTCTTAACTTATGTGAAGTGACTTATGTAAAACCTAGACTTTTATTTCCACAAACAAGAGGCTTCATGATAACATTACTTGTATAATGCATGGCATATATGCCGATTTCGAAATGGGCGTCAACGGTGTCACACAGAGCTCCTCGTGGCCGTCTCCGAATTGTTCCCCATAAAGTTGTTTGCTTACCACCCAACGACACTCCATCTTTATTGCACGAAAATCGGCCTAAGTGTCTAATAGCCGTGCGTAACTCAACCTTGGAGTTACTACCAAATTAGTCGTGTGTAACTCAAACCTTGGAGTTACTATCAAATCGGTCGTGCATAAGCCAAACCTTGGAGTTACTATCTTAGAACAAACAATGAGGACAAGTCTTTTAAACAAGTTATTAAACAAACATCAGGGTTATGAATCGATTCAGGGTTAAAAACTCATTCTGTGAATCATAGCGTACAGTCATGAATCGATTCATGACTTCAATTCAACAGTTCTGTAAGCAACATGTGTAAATTGAATCATGCGGGTGTGAATCGATTCACTAAGCTTGCATAAGTGCAGTAAAGCTGTTTTTTGCATTTTCGCAAGTTGGGAACCTCTCATAAGTGGTCCCATGTGAAATTTAGTACTTAAGGCAATTACTAAATTATCCCTAAGGTCTTTAATCACTAGTTTTAACTCTAATCCTTAATTTAACTTTTGTTCTTTGATTCTTATCTTTAAACCATGATCATGCATCATTCTCTCTTTTTAACTCTATCAATGCTTAACTCATCCAATTAAACCAAGTTCGCTGCCTTCCACTTCCATCCCTTATTATCCTATCCTTATCTTTTATTTCATTAAAGATTCTTCATCCAATTCATTAGTTCTAATTATCCTATTTATTAAGACTTTTTACACATATTAATCTCTTAGATCATCCTAAGTCAAACAACCCATTACCAGTCATATTCCAAATCAATATCAACATTTCCACATCAAGTCTAAACATGAAATCATACAATAAGGCTCTAAGACAATGAATACAAACCATAGATAATGCACATATAATTTTGATTTACTCAAATATTATCAACACATCATAAATCATGCAACAAGCCAACAATTCATATTAAATATTATAAAGCCATCATTAATCATTCATCAAATTAACTAATCATATTAAATAACAACACTTAGGGATCCTTGCTCCTACGAGAGCCCTAGAAACCATCAAAACAAAAATTAAACTCAACCAAACCATTGCTCATGTAATGATTAAAAACAATTAACTTGCCCCGCAAGGCATAGGGGTCATAGGATACCCCTAACATGCTAATTGAAGACCTAAGCCTCTTTACATAGGATCATCAACCCCATATGTTATGAAATTCGCAGCCAACTATGACCATCTTAGAGAGCTCCGAATTCGATTCTCTTCCCGATTCCTAGCATAACAACAACTAGGAATTCCAATTCCTTAATTAGAATGAGAGTTTCAAAGGAATTAAAAAAAATAATTGAAAGAGTCAGAGATACCAACGAAAGTTCCTTTCTTAGAATCAGAAAGATTGAGAAGGAGAAAAAAAAGAAGCTTCTCTAGATGTAGCCTTGAAGACGACGTCCAATTCGGTGGAGAAACGGGAGGAAACGACTTGAAACAGCGAGAATGGAAAAGTGAAAGCTCTAGGAGTTCTAGGGTTCTTGAGAGCTCTTAAGGAATGTTTCAAACTGAGGGTTAGGGTCCTTTTAGGGTTAGAATTAGGTTTAGGTCGTGATCTGAGAATTTTATCACGTTTAGAAGCAAAATGGATCAAAACGGGACGACCCGCTAATTAAAAAAGATGCCAGTTGCTGTGAATCGATTCGTTCAAGGGTGTGAATCCATTCACACACTCAGAATTGCCTAAAAAGTGATATTTTTTCGCTATTCTAAGGCTATGTAGTCCCTCCTAAGGGTATCCTTTCTCAACTAAACCCTAAAAAACTTCATAAAACAAGCAATTAACACACAATAACCCTATAATTTCTAACACTTAAAGATCATTGAAATTCAGGATGTTACGCTCACCAACTTTACCACGATAGCCACACACTGTCCTCCCTCATCGTTCTGTGTTTCCCCCACATCCTAACGTGTTTCACCCTCTTCCTCACGAGTTTTCACCTTTTTGGTCGCTCAAAGTTTTGGATCCTCTTCCGACAGGTTGGAAACCTTAGCAGATACCATAACCAAAATTTGACTTTTTTTTTACTAGAAATTTGACTTTCTTTAACAAATAAGATTGTAATTATTCTTATGGTAAGGAAAGATATATTTATTAAGAATAATGTTTACATACTAATGGTTTTATGATTATTTTTCCATGTGCGTAGCGTAGCTTAGTTTTACTCTGGAACTTCTCGAGCTCACTTAAACGTTTGGTTAGGGTTGTCTAATCTATCTATTATTACTTTTTTGGTACAATATGCCAGTATTATATTCCCGCTATTTCCTTTTTATCTTTAGTTTTTTTGAACAAAAGAGCTAAAAGCCCCAATTTATCTATATTTTAGGCATAATATACTTTATAATCTATACTGTAATAACATCACATAGTGCAGGAAGTTGGATATCCGCCTAACATCTTCCCTTTTTCCTTCTATTTCAATCTCATTTCTTTTCCTTTTTCTTTATAATAATTTCCTATTTTTTTAATTTAATAACTTCCTACTCTTTACATATATATATATATATCGCTATTAAAAAAACTCAATATTAATTGTACATGTATCCTCTAATTAAGGATTCTCTATGGCAAATAAGTTCAAATGAAAAGCAACATTTTAGCGTTAAATTAAAAAGAGCTAGAATCTTTTTTTAGGCAAAATCGGCATGTAAAAAAAAATCACAATAGCTAAGGTGATTCCAACTATGTTGGCACCACAAATACTACCAATCATCTGCAGCACACTAACAGTATCTTTATATCATTGCATATGGTACATGATTTAGTAATTAGTAATAATGGGATGAGTTCAATTTGAAAATTACCAATATGGTGTATTAGCTGTCTACACATAAGGTGCCTACCATGTTGCAGTTTCGTACAATTACATGCAAACAAATAAGGTATTCTATCCCAAGGTGTTTTAAAAAAAAATTATATTGTACTTTATCTAACAATTTCATGCAATCAAAATAAACAAATTCACTTTTTTTTAATCCGTAACAAAAGGACCCGTGATTTATAAAAAAAATCTTTTATAATAAACTAGATATGATATGTTTTTATCTTATCCTCTACTTGATGCGTACGTGATAACAAACTAGATAGTATTATATAATCTTATCATATGTTTGAGATAGACCGAATAATAGTATAATAAGATATAAATCATATAAAATAACATAATCAACCATGTGACAAAATTATGTATAATTTTTATAAATTAATTTTTACTATTTTTGTATTAACAAGTCTTTTACAAGTTTTATTTTGAATTATTTTTAATAAGAATTTTAAATTTTAGTTGTTTAATATTTTATTAGACTTTTTTTATATTTTTAATTGTTTAAATCATATAAAATGATAAAATTACCATTGTGATAAAATCTTATCTATAAAAGTTGGTAAATTATGAGGAAGTTTTCCCTCCTAATTATCCCGCCTAAACATTATTATTCTACCACATAATAAAAAAATGTAATAAAATAATGTGAAGTAATAATATTCGGAAAATTAATTTAATATCCACGTGTCTGTTTCATTTATATTTTCTACAAATATATCTTTTAAAAAAAGCGCAATTATTACCTTAAAATATTAGACAAGATACATGTGTCCTAAAAAGTGGGAGAAGACGTATCTTTCAAAAAATATGTTAAAAAAATACATCGTTAGGAAGATCAAGACCAAAATTAGGAGAATAAAAAGTAAAAAATGTTTGTAAGTGAAATAAAAATCGTATTTTTTAGAAAATAAAGAAAGAGAGAAAAATTTTTCTCTATAAAAAAAGGATAAATTAGGTAAGAAAAAATATATTTTTAAGAAGATTTATAAGTGAAATAAAAAAACATATTTTTCAGAAACTTTTTTTTATAGAGAATAAAATTTTCTATAAAAAAATCGTAGGAGGGAAGAGTTGCCATCTTCTATTTATATTTCATGATATGATTTGTAAATCCCCAAATATTTCCCACTTTTTTAGGACACCTGTATCCCGTCTAATATTTTAAGGTAACAAAAAGTTGGGATAGGGGAGAATAAAATTTTCTCTCTTTCTTTATTTTCTGAAAAATATCTTTTTATTTATTTCACTTACATATCTTCTTAAAGATATATTTTTTCTTATCTTATTTGTCTTTTTTTATAGAGAAAATTTGTTCTCTCTTTCTTTATTTTATGAAAAATATGATTTTTCTTTCACTTACAAACCTTTTTTATTCTCTCTTTTAAAATTTTCTCTCTTTCTTTATTTTATGAAAAATACGATTTTTATTTCACTTACAAGCTTTTCTTACTTTTTATTCTCCTAATTCTGGTCTTGATATTCTTAAAGATATATTTTTTCTGAACATATTTTTTGAAAGATACGTCTTTTTTTTTATAGAGAATAAAATTTTCTATAAAAAAACTTAAGAGGGAAGAGTTGTCATATTCTATTTATATTTCGTGATATGATTTGTAAATCCCTAAAATTCTCCCACCTTTTTAGGACATCTGTATCCCGTATAATATTTTAAGGTAGTAATTGCACTTTTTTAAATATATATTTGTAAAAAATATAAATGAAACAGATAATTGGATATTAAATTAATTTTTTGAATATTATTGCTTGACATTTTGAATATTAAATTAATATGCCCCATCAAGAGCATACTTATGGATGAATATTATTACTTCACATTTGGATATTAAGTTAATTTTCTGAATATTATTACTTCACATTTGGATATTAAGTTAATTTGCCAAAGGATTCTCAAGTCATGCTAATCGGTTACAAGTTATCGTCATTTTATAGATTTGATGCCTTTGCGGATCATGAAATGATATATGTCATTTGTTGCTATCTTATAGTGATAAAAGTGAATGAGCAGCGACAATGTTAACTAAATCTTCTTTTTTAACATTAACTTTATTCAATTTTTACAAAAGGAGTTTGGGTTGTAAATCACAATATTTCCTTTGAATTAAAATTGATGAATTGTGACTGTCATAGACTATAATTTATGTGACGTGCATCGCATTGGTTTAATATCAAAATTATTACAAAATCACAATTACTAAGTGATATCAAAATCATAAATATGTTGTCTTAACTGACTTGCTGATTTTGAATTAGTGTAGTCAATTATTATTATTATTATTATTATTATTATTATTATTATTATTATTATTATTTTGTCATATAAATTTGACCATTTCTAATTAAACCAACTTGAAGTTAATTAAAGAATCATACTAAAAATATCACTTAATCTATAAACATATTCATGAAACAAAAATAAATACCTATGTCTCAATTGTTATTCTTCTGTCTTTATTTTCTCATTTTAAAATAGTCAATTTCTACCCTAATTTTAAACTAGTCAATTTCTACCCTCATTTTCTTTCATCTTTTCTTTTTTATTTAATTTTAACGTAGAAATAAATACAAGCAACATAAGTTCAGCCATTTTTATTTATTTTTCTTTGAGGTAAACTTCTATCTTTTTTTTGTTCTCTTTGAATATTTTTCATATTTTGTCTAATATTTAACAATAAAATTATTTACTGGCGCGAATTTAGTCATTTAGATTTTATTGTTAATTCCTACTATGTGAATTCACCTTAAAATCATATTATTATTTGTATTAGAAATTCATCCATGCTCTTGTTTCTACTTTCATTTAAAAATACTTTTGACTGCTTAATTTTTTTGTGTGACTTGATAATCCTTAAATCTCATCGTGCATCGCATGGGTTAATTTAAATTTTAGTTGTTTAATATTTTATTAGACTTTTTTTAAATATTTCTAAATGTTTAAATCATATAAAATGATAAAATTACCATTGTGATAAAATTACATTTAATTTTCTATCCAATAAAAACTACATATATTTTTACAAATTTCTATTGATATTTTAAATAGTCTTTGACTTAAATTTATTATTTATAGCTGTAATTACTAATTTCTAGATTTTATTTAAAATATTTTAAATTGTTAGTGTGACAGCCCACCTCTCCACCAAGCGCTAGGCCCAGTTACGAAAGGAGAGGGATACGAATGGGTGTCACTCACAGGACTTCTGGGACCCCTTATTTCCCAGTTTTTGCCTTCGTGGGGATTCGATACCGCGCCCAAAGGGATAAAGGCTAACGGAAAGCACCCACCACTACCAACTCGAATCGAGTTGGTAGTGGTGGGTGCTTTTGGTAGTGGTGGGTGCTTTCCGTTAGCCTTTATCCCTTTGGGCGCGGTATCGAATCCCCACGAGGGCAAAAACTGGGAAATAAGGGGTCCCAGAAGTCCTGTGAGTGACACCCATTCGTATTCCTCTCCTTTCGTAACTGGGCCTAGCGCTTGGTGGAGAGGTGGGCTGTCACAGTTAGTATATTTTAAATTATTTTTCATACTTCTTAGTTTTTGTTAAATAATATCAAATGATAAATAATATTTCTTTAATATTAATTGCAAGAGAATATATTATTTTTAATATTTTTACTGAGTTCAGTTATTTTTTATATTTTATAATTTTATTATTAATTTTTTATTGTCCTCCAAATATAGCTCAGATGGTTGTGTTGGAACACCTTAAGAAGTTGGAGTAGGAGGTCCAGGGTTCGAACCCCGACTACTAACATAAAACACGCTAACAACTAACATTTATTGTTAAAAAAAGTATTAATTTTTAGCCTAAATTTTAATTTTTATATTTTTAATTTTATTATATTTTAGTTTTTTATTTTTTTTGGTTCTTTTATGATTTTAATTTCTTTTTGTTGTATAAATTGATAAAATTAGCCTTTTTACGAAGTGAATTTCCAAAAATTAATTAATATTTGTGAAGATTTTATTATTAATTTAATTTCTTTTTCATTTTATGATTTTGAATATTAATTTTTAAAATTTTTAGTTTTCAAATTTAAATATTTAAATATTTTATTGGATTTAAATTATATTTTGTATGGGTGAATTGGGAACTAAATTTCTAATCATATCATGTTAGTTTCTAGCTCAACCCTCTCCACACGATACAATTTTAACTAGATGGATAGGAAAAAATATGATAGCTTATAGGATTGTTTTACAATCCTATCCTAGTGGCTCATCAAACAATGGACTAACAGAAGATATGATAGCTTATCCTATCACGTATCTTTTATCCTTACCATCAAACGAGCCCTAAAGATTTGATTGGTATACTATGTCAGTATAATGATTTTTTACACTGTCAACCAAATTAAAAATTAACACGTCATTCAAAATATTTGGCTCTTATTCTAAAATCACCTTAAAAAACACACACTCTATGAATTCTGATTGGTTGGCGGTGTAAAAACTTTACACACACAGTGCATATAAATTAAACTCATGGTTTAATTTAACATATATCTAAAATATCATATTGAATATCAACACTATTTAATAAATCATGATAAATATGTTCTGTAAAAAATAATCTCTATTATAAACATTTAGGAATAATCTCATTAATTATTCCACCATGTGTCAGTCTCACAGAAAAACTTTATTAATTAGTGTTCTAGGTGTCATCCTATCAAACAAAAATCTATGACGCGTCAATCAATGTCAGCAAAAATATCTGACGCGTCGCCTACACACTAATTTATCAATTAAAGATAATTAATATATTTAATTTCTTAATGAGATATCATTTGTATTTGCAATTAATGCATTTCAAATTAGTGTGTATGCAGAAAATTGTAATCAATTTATAACGTGTTAATTTTGTTAATAAATTATGTAAATAATTTTAACCTATAGATTATATGATATGATATATATGTTAATTGAAGATAAAAAAAATACAAGTATGTAACTATCAGACTATTATTTGAAACTTTTATTTGTATATATGAAAAATCATAAACATTTATTTATTTTTATCAAATTCAATTATATAATAAATAAAGTTTTTTCAGTAAAACTATAATTTAAAATGGAGATAATTCAACACCGTTCCAAAATATGGATTTAAAAAAGAGATAATCTTTTTTAAAAATGTGTTTTTTATGCTATTAATGACAATTGATACCATCAAATTAATAGTAATTCATTACATTTGAATTATTTGATTGAATTTAGAAATTATTAATAATAAAATATACAATCAGATATTTGCATCTGTCATTTTACAAAATAATACGCAACCTTTCATATTTGTTAAATCAAACAATATATTTGCAGTATATAAACGGTAAAAAAAAATAACAATCTAAAATTGCAAAGAAGACATCTGAACGTAAACTACCCAAAGAGTTCAAGGGAATGGGGCTGCGATGGAACCACCTAATAAAACATAATTCAAATGGCCCAAAATGTAAACAAAATAATTGTTTTTTATTGCTTATTCAAAGATGGAATTTCATATATATATAAACAAAAAGATTCAGATTAACTACTAATCAATTACTTGTGCTATCATTCCATATTCGATCAAAATATCAGCTAAAAAATGAAGAAAATTAATTGCGATATTCGTTGCAATTTATTATTTGAGATTTGTAATATATCATAATTTAATCAACATTAATTTAGCGTCTTCTATAGTCCACTATTCATACTAGATCCATCGTCTCCTTATTTTAGGAAATTCGATCTGAATTTATTATTTTAATGTATACTTTAATTGGGTATTAATTTCATATTGTTGTTATTTTTTTTTCAATTTTAATTTTAATTCAAAAAACTCTCATGTTAGAATTAGTATAAATTGCATACCTCCACCATCTTTCCACCACCTCACATTTTTTATTTTTTTTATTTTTCAATATTTCGGTTTTTGCAACCATTCCACACAATCATAAAACATGGTCATTAACAAATTGTAATATTTTCTATTTCTGAAAACATGACCATTTCAATGTGGTGGAACAAATAAGATTCTTCCGTCTCTGTAACCATTTCAATTTTTATTTTTCGATTGTTGGCAAAGAGAAATAACTTCCTTTGCATCTACAATCTTCTTCTGATGAGAAGTTTTTTTGTTCCCTTTTTCTAACTCTTCTCTCCCATTTTCTTCCATTCTTTTGTTCTTTTTTCTTCTACTCATTCCTTATTTTTTTGTTCCAGATATATGAAACGAGTTAACGTAATGGCCACTTAAATGCAATTCGAATATGAGGCACAATGAAATTATGCATGTTCATCGAAAATGGAAGGTGTATATGGGGTTTACAAATTTATGTTTTAGTTGCTATAAATTTTAGATTCTACCTATTTTATTTGTCCCCTTTGTTGCTATAAATCTTCATGATTTTCATACTGACTAACTCTACTTTTCACTCTTTGCTCTAACTCTACGACTCAACTTAGGTCACCTTTCAGGAGGTCAGCCCAACATCAATTGGATTAATGGTTTTTTAATATATTTTTCAGTTGCAAATCCTGAAATCCCTAATCTATTGATCTTGAGCGTATTACTAAACTTGGAATAAAACTGCAACCTGTGATTTTTTTTATTCTGCTTTGCTTTGAGTTATTGCACTTAATGAAGCTTTTGAGTACGGAATGGAACTTATTTTTGAATTACTATAATTGGTCTCAAACCAGTTATATATTACTCTGTCTTTCTCTCATATATTTTGTCAAACATAATTTCTAGACGATCCTTTAACGAATGTATCAAACCAGTATAATAGACATGTTTATCAAAGATTTCTCAAATCTATGCTTTTGTTATTAGTGGAATCTTTTCGTATGGTGAAGATATTTGTTGTTGATCAAATACAAGTTCCTATAGCTTAAGCCTCTATTGATGCTACTGCCCAAGGCATTGCATTAATGCTTTGTGCCCATGGTCCAGAAATTGACTGGAGATTGTCGACCATTTGGGAAGCTGATTATGGCCAGAACATTTATCTTTGACCAATATTTTTATACATTTGTTAATTGAGCTTATAGTATAAGTAATTAAAGGTCTTTTTATGGTGGGGGAGCTATTAGAGATTTATTGGATTTTGCAAAAAAAAAATGATTTATTGGATGCATTAGTTGGTGAGAGTATCAGTATCACTTTGATGTTGAGATACTTGCTGATTAGTGATTAATTTGTGTTGATGGTTTCCATCAACCCTTTCCACTAGCTGTGGTTCATGCGTTGGGGAACCTGTTGACCAACAGGAAAGGTGCAGGACTTTTTTAGGATAACATTTGTTTTTTGTTGAAGTAAATGTTACAAAATAAATCTTTGTTTTTATAACACGCACCTCTCTAAATAGAATGGTAACTCTTTATTGTGTTGTATATAATATGTTATTATTTTTTCTTTCTTTTTGTTAGACACACACAATGATAACTATATATATATATATATTCCTTTTTTGTACTAATGTAAATATGATATCTTTTATGCTGCCAAAGACACCAAATAGATTATCATGGCCTAAAAAATTATTACATGATGCTTGACACACTCAAGATATCATTTTGAAGTGTTGCTTGCTAGGTACCAGAGGCGTCATTTCTGAAGCCGACTTTGGTTAATTAGGTGGGGGTGAATCACCTAAAAAGTCTTGGATACCAGAAACTAAGCTTGAGGCTTACATGATGATTGAAACAATACATCAGAGGGAATAGTCTAAAAACGTTTAGACATATAGTCTAATGGAGTTACATTTTTTGTTTTTTTATTAATCTTATAGTATTTAGTGAATTAAGATGAGCGTTTGCCAATAAAAGTCCATATCTACAAAAAAGAGTGGGTTGTTTTTCGTTTCACTTTCTTTTTATTGAACTACTTCACGATAATTTGATAAAGGGAATAATTTCTCTCTTTTGTCTTTAAGTAGGATGACATGGCCAAGAAAGCTACCAAAGGTGGTTCTTCTTGAGCCTATAAGACACGAAAAGACCAAATGCATTTCTCCTTACTTAGATGATGATTTTTTAAATTGGGATGTGATATTCTGTGATAAATTAAGTATGATGATCGGAATGTAATATTTTTAAAAGTATGATAAACTAATAGTAAAAATATATCATATAAATGTACCAAAATATATATATATCATGCAAAGTTAAATATTTTCCATAAAAGCATATTATTATCTAAATGAAAAATTATTAAAATTTAAACTTCAAGATTAAAAAGTATTCTACAATAAAGATATTTACAAGAAAAATCATTTGTAAAGTTTAGTTTTTGATATAAATTGTGTGTTGGATCATATGTATGATTATTTTTTTAAGAAAACACATTAATATCTAATTGTTAAAAGTAATTTATAAAAATTGTGATAAACTAAGTAAAAATATATCATACATACCAATATTTTCTATGAAAGCATATTATTATCTAAATAAAATTTATTAAATTTAGATTTCAGACTCAAAATATACTATAAAGAGAATGAATACATTACAATGAAAAAATTGATAAACTAATGTATAACTCTGTAGCATAGATCTTAAAATATATATATAAACTAACGCAAATTTTTGAAATATTTACACGAAGATACACCAATATAATTCTTAAAAGTAATTATAAATAAAAGTATGATAAACTAATAAAAAATATATTGTACTAATATGGATATTTTTCGTGAAAGTATAATATTAGTTAAATAAAAGTATATTATTATTTAAATAAAACTATATTAATATTTAAATTTCAAAGTAAAAATATACTATAGTTTGTGCAAAAGCCATTAATATCATGGTGCAATCATTAATGTATACTATCAAGAGATTGAACAATTTTTTTAAAAAAAATTGGTGGAATTTATATTTTTAATATATACCATTCAGAGCACAGACCATATAGTAAAGGGGGTAAGCATGTGGCCAGCCATGTCATTGAGTAGTTCACATATGCTTTGATAAAATGTTCTCCTATTTCTGATTACATTTTAGCATGATTTTAGATTTTTCACTTGACATATATGTTTTTTTTTAACAAATAATTAGTATATTATGTTAGTGGGAAGATTTGAATCTATGTCCTCCTTACCACTCTAACCCCTTTTCCCCTTCCCCGAAACCAACATATCCACCTTATAACTCCTACTTGGCATCTAATTGAAGTAGGTTGAACTCCTACACGCATCTAATTTAAGTATGTTGTAGTGACGTCATTAAGCTGGAGCGCTCTATAGTATATCTACTTCTTAAAACGGGGGTTAAATAATATATGCTATGAGTTGAAAGAAACAATAAGCCAAGGTTGATGAGGGGGAAAAGTATTTTCTCCAACAACACTGAAGTTATCGATAATATTTGGGTTAATTTTTTTTTGATGAGAATATTTGGGATATTTGATATGAGAATGAGACATAGGATAAAATATTTGGTAGAGTATTTGGTCTGTTCCACTAATATTTGTTCTTTTTTTTTTCCTCCATGGATGTATCACATGGTTCCATGCTCTAAATCTATTCTCAAAGGGAGACTTAGACATTAAAGGTTTAAATGTATAGAGAATGTTGTTTCTTCTAAATTTTAAGTGTATGGCTATAATTTTGAAGTATATATCGTGCGTAGCACAGACTTACAAATATATTGTCAAAAAATTATGATTATATGATCTAAATCTATTCTCAAAGAAAGACTTAAATATTGAAGGTTTGAATGCATACAAAATGTTGCTTCTTCTAAACCATATGTGTATGATTATAATTTTTAAGTATATACCGTGCGTAGCACTGGCCTACAGATATATTGGAAAAAAATTTATCAAATATTTTTTATCTAAAAAACTTACAATTTTCTTTTAGTATATAAGACACCAGAATAGATATTATACAAGAAAACACAATATTTTACATGAAAAAACATTATTATCTATATTTAAATATTTTGTAAATATAGAAATCATAGATAATTTTATATGAAAGCGTTGTGGGGATCCACATTTAAAGATACATTTCAATTAGTTCATGAGGATGAGCATTTTTCGTGCTAAGTTTAAAATCTAAAGTCTTAATATTTTTTATACAAATTATTGTCCCTTTCTTTTTTATTAATAACATTTGTTAAATATAATAATATTTTTTTTTACATCAAATATCCTTATTCTACCAACCTTAATTACCCCATGCTTGGCACAAGTCAAAAGACTCGGCCTGTTTTATAAGTTATATAATTAGTAACTTTTAAGTGATTACTGTAACATCCCAAAACCCTTAAGTCTAATTATTAGAAAATCTAAGTGAAAAAGAGATTTAATCCCTGAGGATTAAATATAGTACACAGCCTTAATTTGGTAGTTTAAAACCAATTTGGAATCAAAGGGTAAAATGGTAATTTTACCCAATGATTTAGGATTTGTGGGACTGATTAATTAGGAGTAGTTTTAATTGATTAAAATTACTTAAGTTATTATTAGGAACCTAAGATTTAATCAAGAGGATTAATAAGGGTTTATTAGCAAGTTTTTAATTAACTTAACCCAAGTGACCACCATACACCATGTTTCATTTAAATCCACCCTAGAACTCTCTCCAAACCCTATTACTCCCTTCCTCCATCGATTTCCAGCAGCCACAAACAAAGGAAGAAGCAAAAATTAGAAATGTAGAGAGAAGGAAGAAGAGGAAAAAGGGGAAAAGAAGAAGAAAGCTAGGGTTTTGGGGCTAGAAGAGGGTGAAGCTTTGAAGACTCCATTCAATCCTTGTCAAAGGAGAAGTTTGGGCTGAACATCCTCCATTGTTGAAGCTTCAAGAGCTGGTTCAAGGAAGCAAGAAGGAGGAGCTCGAAATTATAAGAGGGAGAAGGAAGGAGAACTCAAGCTATTCAACTCCATTTCTTCTTTTTGAGGTGAGTTCTTCTCCTTTAGGTGGTGGGCAACCAATAAGACCCCCATTAGGGTTTTTATTTCCTTTTGCATGTGGTTTAGTTAGTCTAAGGTTCAGATTGTGGAGTGGGAATTTGATGTTGGACTTAGTAGAAGTTTGGGTTACCACCTAGTGAACATGCATGTTAAGACTTCCTCTTGTATTTCGAGTATAACTCTCTCTATGGACCTTGGATTGAAATGATTCTTGTTTCTGTGTAAACTAGACATGAGGGGCTTCATTTTAGGCCCAAGAATCACTTGAAAATGTTAAGAATTGAATTAGATATAGAATTTACAAGTTAAGGAATGAATGCTGTCCTGTTTTCTGACATCAGTTTCTTGTTTGTTAAAACTGCACTAATTGGGAGGACATCCTCTAAAATAAAAATTATATTCATAAACTAGACATCCTAAGCTTTCCAATGAGTGGTCGTTTTCCCAATTCCGACTCCGTTTGATATGTTAATAAAATCTGCGAAGTTGACGCTCGTCTGCAGAAATTCTGCAGAGGCCTGACACTGCTTTTGGTACAAAGACGGCCAGGCCGTGTTTCATGCTGTTTCTTCACTAATTTCTACCTTGTTTTGGTAGGTTTGGGTTATGGTTTTGGTCCTTAACCTATAGGGTTTCAATCCTAGTTAGATTGTAATGCAAATGAGCCTAGATTATTTATGAATGAATGTTTTTACTTGCATGTGGACTTAATTGGTGGAGAAGATCAATCTGAGCTCGAGCGATGGAAGAAGAGGAAAGGGGATTTTTGGAACTCAAATCCCTAATTTGGGATTATTAAGGTAACATAGACTTCCCCCAAAACCTTCCTTAGGGTGTGCTAGGCTTTAAGATTAAATTTATTAGTTCAATAATTAGCTTATTAATTATACTAAATAGTCTTGTATGGGGTTTGACTGAAATAGGGTTGGACGGCTGCCCCCAACCCCCCTAAAACAATGTGTGTTGTTTGTGACCATTGTGAGTTCCACTGAGCTCCAATCAAAATTACACAAATTGTTGTTATGTGTGAAAATATGCGTGATTTCAGATTTGAAGTGGCTCAGCATGGGAGCTAGCCCTTTTGCATGAGTTTGGGCTTTAAGTTACTTGAATATGAAATTGTATGCACCATGATGTATGTATGTGTTCACTTGGTGTGGTTGTGCTTCATGTATGCTAAGTTCCATGTTTGTCTTGGCTTTGGATATGTCTTGAATTCCTAGTAGTGTATGCATATAATTGCCTTGAAACCCTTGTTGAAATCATCTTGGTTTGAATTGGAATGTGAAAAGTGATTGAGCTGAGTCACATGCTTGAATGCTATTGGTTGATTCTAACTGTAACACCTGAGGACGAGATCGACATCGTATTAGGACGACGTATCGAGACCTCGACCAAGACCTTGTGTCGAGATCCCGTGCCAAGATCGTTTGCCGAGGTCATTTGCCGAGCTGAGGAGATCGCGTGTCGAGCTGATGAAGTCGCGTACCGAGCTGATGAAGTCGCATGTCGAGCTGAGGAGGCCGCGTGCACGAACTCGTGTTAGAGCCTTGTGCGCTTGCACGAGCACCCTTGTCGACATCGTGTCGAGATGATACCTCGTATTCTTTCGAACGTTATTCAGCATTATTATTATATTGTTTGTAATAATTACATTGTCGGCTTGCCGTTCTCGTCGCGTGTCTAGACCGTTGACCGACAGAGTAGAGGGTAATTATGAGAGAGGAACGATTAGACGGGTAGATGATTGATGGGATTGGCATCTTATAGCTGAAGTTACGATTATACCCCTTTTCTCACCAGCTGTATACCACGACCGATTCCCTCAGATACTCATTTCTCTTTTCTTCTTTCTTCTTCCTTCCTTCTGCTCTGAGTTTCGTTGTTTTCTCCAGAACTTCCATCGACGAAACCTTGAGTTCCATCGAGATTCTACATCAACTTTCTTCATCAATCTTGTTCATCATCATCTTCTCGACCTATATCTCACCATCTCGACCATCACCATTGAGGTATGAAGAACAGATTTTTCTCTTCCTCTGTGCTACTGTTTAGCGCTACTTTTCCTTCCATTTTTAGCCAGTTTTATGCTTCCAAATCATGTCAAACTGATGGGTTTTCTTCTTCACGATATTACCTATCTTTCTAACCGATTAATTGGGCTTGTAAAACAAATTTTCTTCCTCTATTTTTCTGCAACGGCGGCGCCCGTAACCCCCATTTTTGGTTTGTTTCGATTTCTTGTTTTTCGTTTGTTGCTTCTGGTTGTTGTTGTTGTCGATCTATCTGTTGAAGCATCAGATAGCCTTTTTCATGAACTTTTGATCGAAAACCCTAACTTTGTGTTAGAGGAAAAATATATTTCAGTTCTTGAGTTTTATATTTTTCTGGGTTGTGGTTAAGTTTGGGAAGAGAGCTAAGTGTATTAGAACCCATAGATCGAGCTGAGTTGTGTTTGTTTTAGGAAGTCTGATTCCCGAGATCGGGTGATTTCCGAATCGAGGTGTACGGGAAAGCGAATCCAAGGACGTGGAAGCAGTGGGATCCAGATCGAGAACTGTACGTGTCGAGGTCGACTGAGAAGCGTACGTGTCGAGGTCGATTGAGGACGGTACGTGTAGAAGTCGTTGTCGAACTCGTTGAAGACAGCCGTGTCGAGATCGAGTAAGAGAAGTCGTTGTCGAGCTCATTTGAAGACAGCTGTGTCGAGGTCGTTGTCGAGCAACTTTAGCTTGGAGTTCGGTAAGGGCAGCTTTTAGACATTATTAAGACTTTATTTTTATTGTTATATTTCTGTATGAATTTCCTTGATTGGTGTCGAGCTTGGAATGTTGTGATATGATTGGGTTTTTTGCATGTATTTGATATGTGATTGAATATATGTTGTGAATGGTGTATTCTTTGTCAGTGCGTTTCTTCATGCGAATGTTTTATTGCTTAAATGTCGAATTGCGTTTTCTTCATGTTAAGCATGCTCTCTTTATTTGATATGTGATCAAGTAAGTTGTGTTACTCTTTGACATGCGGCGAGCTAATCATCGAGTGAGAGAGCTAGGAGTCGTATGACGTTTTGAGCCGGACCCGGATAATCGAGGGTGCTAGGTCCCCTTTTTGTTTATGGTGGATTGGCTAGGCGTCGCATTATCGGGCCAGTCGACTCGGACCGATTAATGCATGGTATCGGTTTGGGGTTGGACTGCCGCTTACCTATTACGTCGGTTTGGGGATGGACCTGCTGACGATATTCCGGAATAAGAGTTGTGTCGAGTCTAGAGTGAGATGGTCGAGTCACGTGTGGTGATTGAGATATATTATTGATGTTTGCTTATATCCTTTATGTCGAGCTTATCTTGAATTGTTGAGAAGTTGACCCTTTCCCGGGGTGCCGTCAATCCATGACTGTTACCCAGGCGATGTCGAGGGCGCAGGAACTCGGCGATAGATGATGCCGAGGAGGAGCTCGACGAGGACCCGAGTGACGACCTCTATCCGCCGTGATTGTTTATGTTTGTTGGATGTTTGTTTTTCTCGAGGACTGCTTCTTCGTTTTCCTTTTGTGTTCGAGGTCGTGACCAGTTTAGGCGATGTTGTTTTGTTGTTTCAGGTAGACCGGTGGTCTTACTTTTGGAGCAGCCTGCGTGGGAGTCTCCGGAAGTACCCCAGGTATGATTGCTCTTTTGAAGTAAATGCGTACCTTAGGTGTATTTTCTTTGCACATTTGCTACTCTGTATTTTGTATACATTATTATTTCGAGTGATATATATATGTATTTTATGCATGTATGTTTTATTAGAATTTAACTCTTGTGTCTTAGTTGCACCATGTTTCAAAAGTCAGAATTACTCTGATGTGCACGAGTTGGTTTTATAAAAAAAAAAAAAAAATATATCGGATTTTTAAAAGGCACAAGAGTTTTGTTTTTAAAACACATCTCATACAGGTTTATGTTGAGCTTGGTGTGTTGAGCTCGGTAACTTTCGAGCTCGGTATATTGAGCTCGGTAGCGGTCAGGAAGCGGTCGTTACATTGTTGGTATCGAGGCTTGATTCGGTTCAGAAATTTGTGCATAGGAAATTTGGGTGGTCACCGTGTGGGATATGTGTGTTGGGTACCTAGTTGTATATGTTGATTGTTGTTTGATTAAGTGAAGCACTTATTGCTTGAAAAATTGTTTGAATCTGTTTCTTGATTGAAGCGGTGTGTTTTAACACATCCTTGTTGTGAGATTCGACAGGTTTTGAACTTTGTGGAATCTAATGCCACCTCGTAGGAATACGATACCGCAACCGAGAACGTCGACATGGAGCGAGCAATTCAAGCTATGGCCGAGATGGCGGCAGCCATGGCTCAACAATCACCGCCGCAACTCAACAGCTAACGCGATGGCTCAACAGACGGCATCGTTAACTCAACAGAACTTGCAAAGAACAAAGAACGAGCGTAACGAAATGTCAAGCTAGAGGATTGGCGGACTTCGAAGCATGATCCAATCAAGTTCTACGGTGAGCCAAATCCGGATAAAGCTGATCTTTGGATGCAAGAGATCGAGAAGATCTTTGAGGCACTTCATTGCGGGACAACGTGAAGGTCGACTATGCCACCTACTTACCGCTAGGAGACGCAGAGTATTGGTGGAGGGAGTGAAGCAAACGTTTATAAGCGAACGTCAGCGAGATGACCTGGGAGCTTTTTCGTGAAAGGTTCTTGGACAAGTACTTCCTAGATAACGCACGAGCCGAGAAGGAGCAAGAATTTCTTCAATTGCAAAGAAGGCAACTCGACAAAGGTCCAAGTATGCGCCAAGTTCGAGTCGTTGGCGAGGTATTTCACCATTCCGTGATCGAGTTGACCAAAGATGGTTAAGTGAGAGATTCCAACTGGATTGAGATTCGACATTCAGAAGTCAGTGGTGTCGTTGAGGATCCGAAATCTCCAAGAGTTGATAGATCGCTGTGTCGAGGTAGAAGGAGTGAGAAGCCACAAGAAGAAGATTATTGTAGGCGGACCGGTGAGACCCCAGAGTGCGGGCGTAGATTTGCACGTAAAAGAAACAAGCTGCGGAAGAAGCCGTCTGACCGACCTCGGGAACGACAACAGGGGACGATGTCGTCCGATGACCCAGTACCGAGAAGCGGAGGACGGACCGGTGTCGAGGTGACTTGTTTCCGTTGTGGAAAGACGGGACATTACGCCAATAAGCGTACTTTCGGAAGGAGGGTGTGCTACAATCAGAAGAAGCCAGGGCATTTTGCCAAGGATTGTCCTACACCTAAAGTCGAACCGACGATGCTTGCGGCAAAGGCCAAAGGAAAGCGTCAAGTGGCTAAAGGCGAGTTTTCGCATGAGTGGCGAGGAAGCGAGCAGTGAAGATCTTATCCAAGGTGAATGTGAGATCGAGGGTAAATCCTTATCCGTTCTTTTTGATTCGTGCAACCCATTCATTTATTTCTTCCGATTGTGTGAACCATTTGAACTTGGACCGTGATCGCTTTACCGATTTAAATTAGTAGTTACAACCCCACCGCTAAAACCTTAGTCACAAACACCGCATGTCTTAATTGTGTAGTGGTTATTCGAGTAGAAAGTTTGTGGTCAATTTGGTTTGTTTGCCTCTTAAGGGCTTAGATGTCATCCTCGGGATGGATTGGTTATCACACCACCATGTCCTTTGGACTGTGCCAGAAACCGTAATTTTTCCAGACCTTGGAGTCTCCAATTATCTTTCACGAGCGTATTGGAGTTTCTTTGAAAGAAGGAACTAGGGAATACATGTATCCGCTAGTTCTAAGTTTTCCAGCCAGATCGACGTGAAGAATGTTCCAGCTGTGTGACTTTGAGGGCGTTTTCCCAAGACGTGCCAGGGTTACCACCAAGACGAGAGGTCGAGTTCTCCATCGACCGATTCCAGGGACAGACCGATTTCCAAAGCGCCATACAGGATGTCTCCCGCCGAGATGAAAGAATCGAAGTCCCGGATCGAACACTTGGAGTCGAAGCAATTCATACGACCGAGCGTGTCACCGTGGGGAGCTCCAGTGTTGTTGGTTAAGAAGAAGGATGGACGATCAAGGCTGTGCGTGGACTACCGCGAGCTCAACAAGGTTACTGTGAAGAACCGTTACCCGTTACCACGTATTGACGACTTGATGGATCAACTTCGTGGAGCGGCGATCTTTTCCAAGATAGACTTGAAGTCGGGCTACCATCAGATTCGCGTGAAGGAGGAAGATGTCGCCAAAACAGCTTTCAGGACTAGATACGGTCACTAAGAGTACTTGGTGATGCCGTTTGGAGTGACGAATGCGCCAGCTGTGTTTATGGACTACATGAACAGGATTTTCCATTCGTTCTTGGATCAGTTTGTTGTAGTATTCATCGACGACATACTGATTTACTCGAGCAACCGAGAAGAGCACGGAGAACACTTATGTCGAGTACTGCAGATATTACGAGATAAGCAACTCTATGCCAACCTGTCGAAGTGTGAATTTTGGCTTGAAGAGGTGAATTTTCTTGGTCACGTGATTTCCAAAGAAGGGATAGCTGTGGATCCAACTAAGATTGAGGCGGTGCTAGCGTGGAAACAAGACAAGGCGATTCTGAGATCGGGGAGTTTTGTCGGCTTAGCGTGATATTACGAAGATTCATTGAAGGTTTCTCGAAGATTGTCGCGCCTCTTACACGGTCGACGAGGAAGGATCAACCTTTGCCTGGGCCGAGGAATGTGAAGCCGCCAACGATCGAAGGAGCTTTTGACGACGGCGCTGTGTTGATTTTGCCCCAACCGTAAGAGCCTTTCGAGGTGTATTGTGATGCGTCACACCAGGGATTGGGATGCGTCTTTGATGCAACATCGGAAGGTGGTCGCGTATGCTTCAAGACACCTTAAGATTCACGAGAGGAACTACCCTACTCACGACTTGAGTGGCGCGAATAGTTTTTGCGCTGAAGATATGGAGGCACTACCTTTATGGGAGCACTCTTACTGCTTTCAGCGATCACAAGAGCTTGAAGTAGCTGTTCGACCAGAAAGAGCTCAACATGCGTCAACGTAGATGGACAGAATTTCTCAAGGACTACGACTTTACGTTGGAATACCATCCCTAAGGCTAACGTAGTAGCGCATGCATTGAGCGGGAAGAGCGCTTAACCTCAGCAATGATGATCAAGGAGTTGGAGATGCTCGAGAAGTTCCGAGACTTGAAGTTGAGTGTCGGTTTCACCGGAAGCCGAGATTTGGTATGCTTACCATTTCTAACAGATTGTTGGGCGAGATCCGAGACCAGCAAGTTCATGACGAGCTTCGCAAGAGAAGATTCATTGATAAGCGCAAGGGAAGGCGATGTAATTTCACGTCGGAGCGGACGACATCTTGAGGTGCAATGGCCGAGTGTGCGTACCTAATGTATCCGAGCTGAGAAAGTTGATTCTCGACGAAGCGCATAAGAACAACTTTAGTATTCATCCAGGAGTTACGAAGATGTATCAAGACTTGAAGAAGCATTTTTGGTGGTCCGGAATGAAGAAGCAAGTGGCCGAGTACGTAGCTTCGTGTTTGGCGTGTCGAGCGAAGGTGGAGCACCAACGACTGCGGGAATGCTCTGATCGCTTGACGTGCGGTTTGGAAATGGGACAGTATTTCCATGGATTTCGTCGTAGGTTTGCCGAAGACGCAGAAGAATGATTCGATTTGGGTGATCGTCGACCGATTGACCAAATCTGCTCATTTCTTACCAGTGAGGTCGACATACAACGTGGAAAAGCTGACCGAGATCTACATCGCGGAGATAGTATGACTTCATGGAATACCCTCTTCGATCGTGTCGGACCAAGATCCGAAGTTCACGTCTCATTTTTGGAGGGAATTGCAAGGAGCGATGGGAACCGAGCTCAGGCTTAGCTCGGCATATCATCCTCGGCGACGGTCGACCGAGAGAACGATCCAATCACTTGAAGATTTGTTGCGAGCGTGTACCTTAGATCACCGAGGAAGTTGGGACGACGTCTTACCATTGGTGGAGTTCACCTACAATAACAGTTTCCATGCGAGTATTGGAATGGCACCTTTGAAGCGGCAGTATGGACGGAAATGTCGACGCCTCTTTGTTGGTACCAGATCGGCGAGCGTTACGTCAGAGACCAGATATGATCCAAATAGACTACCGAGAAGATCCGCTTGATCGTAGATCGGATGCGAACATCTCAAAGTCGATGAAGAGTTATGCCGACCAACGGCGTCGACCACTCGAGTTCGAGGAAGGAGAACATGTATTTCTTAGAGTCACCCCCACTACCGGAGTTGGTCGAGCGATCAAATCCAAGAAACTTACCCCTAAATTCATTGGACCTTACCAGATTCTTCGTCAGATCGGTCGGCTGGCATATCGATTGCCTTGCCACCATTCTTGTCGAACATCCACGACGTCTTCCACGCCTCACAATTGCGAAGTATGTTTCCGACCCTCTCATGTCATCGAACCGGATGTGATTCAAGCGAAGGGCGACCTATCTTTTGAAGCATCACCAGCGAGGATCGTTGATCGGAAAGCCAAACAATTCGCGGAACAAAGAGATTCAACTTGTCAAAGTTGTGTGGGATCGTAAGGCGGGAGATGCGACTTGGGAGCCGAGGAGAAGATGAAGACTCAGTACCCTGAACTTTTCCGAGGTAAGAATCTTATTTGCAATTTCGAGGACGAAATTTTTTTAGAGGGAGAGATTGTAACACCTGAGGACGAGATCGACATCGTATTAGGACGACGTATCGAGACCTCGACCAAGACCTTGTGTCGAGATCCCGTGCCAAGATCGTTTGCCGAGGTCATTTGCCGAGCTGAGGAGATCGCGTGTCGAGCTGATGAAGTCGCGTACCGAGCTGATGAAGTCGCATGTCGAGCTGAGGAGGCCGCGTGCACGAACTCGTGTTAGAGCCTTGTGCGCTTGCACGAGCACCCTTGTCGACATCGTGTCGAGATGATACCTCGTATTCTTTCGAACGTTATTCAGCGCTATTATTATATTGTTTGTAATAATTACATTGTCGGCTTGCCGTTCTCGTCGCGTGTCTAGACCGTTGACCGACAGAGTAGAGGGTAATTATGAGAGAAACGATTAGACGGGTAGATGATTGATGGGATTGGCATCTTATAGCTGGAGTTACGATTATACCCTTCTCTCACCAGCTGTATACCACGACCGATTCCCTCAGATACTCATTTCTCTTTTCTTCTTTCTTCTTCCTTCCTTCTGCTCTGAGTTTCGTTGTTTTCTCCAGAACTTCCATCGACGAAACCTTGAGTTCCATCGAGATTCCACATCAACTTTCTTCATCAATCTTGTTCATCATCATCTTCTCGACCTATATCTCACCATCTCGACCATCACCATTGAGGTATGAAGAACATATTTTTCTCTTCCTCTGTGCTACTGTTTAGCGCTACTTTTCCTTCCATTTTTAGCCAGTTTTATGCTTCCAAATCATGTCAAACTGATGGGTTTTCTTCTTCACGATATTACCTATCTTTCTAACCGATTAATTGGGCTTGTAAAACAAATTTTCTTCCTCTATTTTTCTGCAACCAGCGCCCGTAAACCCCCATTTTTGGTTTGTTTCGATTTCTTGTTTTTCGTTTGTTGCTTCGGTTGTTGTTGTTGTCGATCTATCTGTTGAAGCATCGATAGCCTTTTCATGAACTTTTGATCGAAAACCCTAACTTTGTGTTAGAGGAAAAATATATTTCAGCTTCTTGAGTTTTATATTTTTTCGGGTCAGGTTAAGTTTGGGAAGAGAGCTAAGTGTATTAGAACCCATAGATCGAATGAGTTGTGTTTGTTTTAGGAAGTCCGATTCCGAGATCGGGTGATTTCGAATCGAGGTGTACGGAAAGCGAATCCAAGGGCGTGGAAGCGGTGGGATCCGGATCGAGAATCATGCGTGTCGAGGTCGACCGAGAAGCGTGCGTGTCGAGGTCGATTGAGGGCGATGCGTGTAGAAGTCGTTGTCGAACTTCGTTGAAGACAGCCGTGTCGAGATCGAGTAAGAGAAGTCGTTGTCGAGCTCATTTGAAGACAACAGGTCGAGGTCGTTGTCGAGCAACTTTAGCTTGGAGTTCGGTAAGTGGCGACTTTTAGACATTATTAAGACTTTATTTTTATTGTTATATTTACGTATGAATTTCCTTGATTGGTGTCGAGCTTGGAATGTTGTGATATGATTGGGTTTTTGCATGTATTTGATATGTGATTGAATATATGTTGTGAATGGTGTATTCTTTGTCAGTGCGTTTCTTCATGCAGAATGTTTTATTGCTTAAATGTTGATTTGTGTTTTCTTTATGTTAAGCATGCTCTCTTTATTTGATATGTGATCGAGTAAGTTGTGTTAGTTTTTGTCATGGGGGGAGCGAATCATCGAGTGAGAGCTAGGAGTCGTATGACGTTTTGAGCCGACCCGGATAATCGAGGTGCTAGGTCCCCTTTTTGTTTATGGTGGATTGGCTAGGCGTCGCATTATCGGTTTGGGTTGGACTCGCTGATTAATGCATGGTATCGGTTTGGGGTTGGACCTGCCATTTACCTATTACGTCAGTTTGGGGATGGACCTGCTGACGATATTCCGGAATAAGAGTTGTGTCGAGTCTAGAGTGAGATGGTCGAGTCACGTGTGGTGATTGAGATATATTATTGATGTTTGCTTATATCCTTTATGTCGAGCTTATCTTGAATTATTGAGAAGTTGACCCTTTCCCGTGGTGCCTTCAATCCATGACGGTTACCCAGGCGATGTCGAGGGCGCAGGGAACTCGACAGTAGATGATGCCGAGGAGGAGCTCGACGAGGACCCGAGTGACGACCTCTATCTGTCGTGATTGTTTATGTTTGTTGGATGTTTGTTTTTCTGAGGACTGTTCTTCGTTTTCCTTTTGTGTTCTGAGGTCGTGACCAGTTTGGGCAGTGTTGTTTTGTTGTTTCAGGGTAGACTGGTGGTCTTACTTTTGGAGCAGCCCCTGCGTGGGAGTCTGCCGGAAGTACCCCCAGGGTATGATTGCTCTTTTGAAGTCGTCGTACCTTAGGTGTATTTTCTTTGCACATTTGCTACTCTGTATTTTGTATACATTATTATTTCGAGTGATATATATATGTATGTTATGCATGTATGTTTTATTAGAATTTAAGTCTTGTGTCTTAGTTGCACCATGTTTCGAAAAGCTGTAATTACTCTGATGTGCACGAGTTGGTTTTATAAAAAAATAATAAAATATATCGTATTTTTAAAAGGCACAAGAGTTTTGTTTTTAAAACACATCTCATACAGGTTTATGTTGAGCTTGGTGTGTTGAGCTCGGTAACTCGAGCTCGGTATATTGAGCTCGGTAGCGGTCCGGAAACGGGTCGTTACACTAACCATATGAATGTTGTTATTGGTAATGAGTTATTGATGTGTTGTTATTGAATTTAGAAGTGTTGAACTAAAACCTTGTGACTAAGCATGTTAAGAATTCTATTGTTTTGATTCTTAATGTGCCTTTGATTCTTAGTATGTATATGTGTCAATTTTCCTTGGATCTACTTCATTGTGATTAGGATTGGGTTGGAATGTGACAAGGAATTTGGAAGTGTATAAAAACACAATTATGCAGATTTTTTAGCATCAGATCGCTGGGCGAACCCCATGGGTCGCTAGGCGAAGCCAGAGTGCACCAACAGGTGCAAATCTCGGCCACTGTTCGCTGGGTGACCAATAGCACCATTTTAGTGTGTTTTTCGTTCCTTTCTAATGCTTTCCCCAAACTCTTAAGCCTTGTGTTAAGTCTCATTTTCCTATGCTTAAATGAATGGTGTGAGGCTAAAAGGAATGTGTTAGAGCCATACATTATTTGATAATGAATTGTGATGTGTTGTGTGTTAATGATTTATGATTGAGTTTGGTTAAGGTTAAGGATAATATGAGACTATGACAAATGTGAAATAGCAATGCATTAATTGAAAATGTTTTGTGAAAAAGTTTGATTGTGTTTGAGGGTGTTTGCGTAATAATGCAAACTCGTCTTTGGTTATTTGAGGGTTTTTCCAATTACGAGGATCCCTTGGTGGAGCGGTATATAAATGAATAGCTCTCACTCTTTTCTTGGGTTATTGAGTGACACCAAGTGGGTACATCCATTATGATTGTAATTATGATTTGTGATTTGTCTTGTAAACAATATCGATTAATTGGTTGTTTGCATAAGATGATTTGAGGTTTGAACTTGTGAATCACTTAGCAAAATGGTAATTGTCTAAGTGAATACGATTAGACTGTGTGTTTGATACATGCTCTATGTCTGAACATTCATTGGCACTGCTATGTTGAGGTTCGGTTAAGGTATATAGTTTGATTAAATATACTTATGTAATAAGCGGAAGATTTTCCCATACGTCGCACACCACGTATGGCTGAAACAACGGTAAAAATATTTTGATTTCAAGTCTATGTTATTGAGTTTTATAAACTCACCTTTGGGGCGTTGTTTTCAGGTACTATTGATGGAAGAGGTTCAGAGCACAAGCGTGCTCGGTCTTGCCATTCGGTGAGACTTCGAGTTACCGGATCACGAGTCGGAGTCGTAGCTATTAGGTTGTGTCCTAGTAGTATATGTGTATGAGGCGTAATCATAACTTGTTCTACTTATTATGATTCTTTTTTTTAAAGAGGTTGTAATAATTCGAGGTAACTTCAGCAATTACGAGACTCTGAATTATGTTAATGCTTTAGCCGCATATCTTTTATAATGCTTAAATATCCAGGGACTTTATTAATTAAAACATGGTTCATATCTTGTAAACAGGACTTGATCCTTAGTATCATTGGTATTCGAAACTTTTTATACGTCGTTTCCTAGTTAGTTCAGGTTTTATTCGTAAGTAATCCCCTAATATGGGTTAGGGTGTTACAATTACAATTTTTGATTCGTGATTGAAATAAATCAAATATTACATAAATTTAAGTATATGGGTTCTTTTACAAATTTTTAGGATAACAATTTATTATATTGATGATTTCATCTATACTATATACAAATGAGAATGAATCTCATTGAATGCACATCCAAATGTCATCCAACAACATTTAATTCGTTTCAAAGAATCATACACTCACACATCTCGCAATCAATGTTGTCACACATGTCATCCTATTCATGAAAATGGCTGCCATGTGTCATCTTACTTCAACATCCATTTTATTACATGTCGCTTAGTCATTATTTTGGTAATAAAACTAAATGAATTTTATTCATTTATTTTAAATTGTGTAAACATTTTAATGGTAATTATTCACAATTTTTTATTTAAATTGCGAAAACTTTTAATATATTTTTCATATAACTAGAAAAAAAAATACTTAAATACCATAGTTAATAACAATATTTTCTATTATATTTTAAATCTAAAATTATTAATTTATTTTACCATGTCGTTACATAAACACAACTTCATATATTATAGATACATCGACACCAATATAAACAATAAATGAATTCTAATTAAAATTGATAATTTTTACATAAATTCATAAAAATGGTAACTTCAATCAATTACATTTATTGGGGAATAGATGTCATATAAATGGTAATTCAATCAATTACCTGCTAATTATTTGAAATTTGAATTATAGTGAATCATATAGTAAAAATCAATGGGCATTTAAAACAAGTCAGATTTTTCTTTGATGATAAAAACAAATCAGATTTGGAATTAAATAAAATTGCAAATGTTAGTATTATATTACTATAAAAATATCAAAATTTTACAAGCTAAAGATGAGGTCTGTTGCGGAATTATATGGTCAACAATATATCTACGAATGTAAATGCTGGGGTGCTTTAAATTGTTAGCATGCATATTTCAAAATTTAAAATTTAAATTTTTATCACACAATCAAATAATCATTGCGGTGTATATTACTGCACAATCAAATATTAAGGACGCCTTTGTTGTAGATCAGTAGCTAAAATATTTGTGACTAGAGATTACAAATTTAAATTATTTTTGAAATATCTCTCTCTCTCTCTCTCTCTCTCTCTCTCTCTCTCTCTCTCTCTCTCTCTCTCTCTCTCTCTCTCTCTCTCTCTCTCTCTCTCTCTCTCTCTCTCTCTCTCTCTCTCTCTCTCTCTCTCTATATATATATATATATATATATATATATATATATATATATATATATATATATATATATATATATATATATATATATATATATATATCGACACTTTTTTTGACGCATAAATATGTCGACACCAATCAACATTTAAACAAAAAAGCATCATAATGGAAATTAACGCGTTACGGTCTGATCATGCATTTAATATTCGAATCAAATATTTAATTGTGCTCACAAAAAATAGATTATTTGTGCAGAAGCAATGCCATCATAGCTGCTTTTCGATGCCCAAAATGACACGGTTCAGTTGTGTAGCTCCCTTTCGAAGCAATGACAATTTTATAATAATTTACATTACATTTAATTTAGTTGTTATTTAGTGTGGTTTTCTTAGTAAATACAAAAATGACGTGACGTTGTGAAATTAGTAATTCCACTAGATTGGGTTAGTTTTTTAGGGTATCTAAGGAACATTATTTTATTCAATTCGTCTATATTAAAATCATGAACATTTTAAAAATATAAACTTAAAAGTATAAACTCTTTAAAATATTACTGTTAACACTATTTGATTAGAAAAACATAAATTACATTTATCTAACTCATTTATTTTACTTTACGTATAGATCAATGAATCTGGTATTATGGTATTCTTCCACTCAAATGTTAAGGGCATTATATAGGCTTATAAATTTTATTCTTTACAAATACATTAGATGCGTAGAATTGAATTGCCAAAAAATATTTTATTCATGCGTATTTGTAAAAAGTATAAACATAGGGTATGTTTTAGAAACTTCATCATAAATTGCTATAATTAGACTTATTTATGGTACATGTAAATTGTAATGTGTTTCAGATGAGTCAGAGGGTTTTAGTTTTAGCTTTATATGCAACAAGAATTTTTAAGATCTCCTGTATTTCTCATGGGTCCATATACCAGGTGAAACCATGGTATATTCTGCATGTAAATGCAGAGATTAATCTCTTAAAATACTAATATGTATTTAATAGGATTTCATATAAATGATTAGAAACATTTGTTAGATAAAATATATTAACAATTTTGAAATCTTTTAAAAAGTCAATGTATACTCGTGCAAGACAAGAGTTATATACGCTAGGATGAATATTTTACAAGAAAACACAGAGAAAATTATATTTAACACAACATTTTGCACAAAAATTTTGTTCACTATTTGCTCTATATAATTATGTTTAACTCTTATTATTCTAATTGTTTATATTTACAATTACCGTGCTCAATATAATAATTTATTTTTCCCGCACATAACAATAAAGCATAATTTTCTGTTTATATTTTGCCACAAAAAAAGTTATATAAAAACATGAAATCAAAAATTACATATTTTTTAATGAAATCCAAAAAATGAGCATATTCCTTATAAACATTTTAAAAGAAATTACAAATTAATATAAATTTTATACGAAAAACTTTTTATTGTTTTCAACTATATACGCACGAGTCATTACATTATAGATGTAAATTTTGTTAATAGTGAATATTCGTATTAGTTATTGTTCCGGACTGGGCTGAGGCCCAATCCGAAGATCCAACGCTTTCAGGCCCATTTCCGCATGCCTCTCCGCCTTCCCTCGATGCCACATCGACGCGGCCGACCCAACGGTTCTCAGCATTAAAGGAATTTACTTCCGACTCCCGGGTTCCACGGAACGGTTACTCATCGGTAACCGTCCTCAACTCATATTTAAAGAGACCGCGTCAAACGGTCGAGGTAATCATTATTATTCCACCTCTTCACTCACCTCTTACACACACTGACTTGAGCGTCGGAGTGTTTGCAGGTACACCACCCCAACACGCCGTCGTCATCCGTCGTGGACGCTGCCGTGTTGCTTCTCTCCAGTCATCCTCACGAAGTTACATTCGTAACATTGGCGCCGTCTGTGGGAATCGTTTCTGATTTCATTTTTCCTTGTCGAAGTTTTCCTTCTTCGCTCGACGATGACTGGATCGAAGCGTCAGATCGCGACTTGCAGTTCCACTCATGCGAACGCAGATCTTGAACCACCGAATCCGTCGATAGCTCGTGGAACCACCTCACCATGAACTGTTAATTTCATCGTTGAATGTGAGAGACGGAGGAATAACCTTCCGCCTCCGTACGTAATGACGCCGTTCCGATCGTTGCTGCTCAAACCGATACAGGAACAGAGACCGCCACCTTCCTCATCCGTGAGTTCCGTGAATTCATTCGAGGCCATGCGCCGGCGATGCAGGCTCAGAATCAACGCCTCGATCGAATGGAGAATCAGCAGAAGGAAATCTCCGCTCGCGTTGCCACACAGATCGAAAACAGAGAAGATCGTGCTTCTCGTTCTCCTCAGAGATCGAAGGAGTCTGAAAATCTCAGATCTGTTCATCGCCACCACCGTGGCACGACTCCACACCGCTCTGTGCATAGAGCACACCGCCGTAACCGTTCTGTGGATCGTACTCCGCCTCACCGCCATAGATCTGAGATCCGTTTGCCTCAAAGCGGAAGAAGAAATGAGAAAACACACCGCGGAAGAGTGTCTTCCAGACCTGTGATCGAGCCTCGTGCCGAGACCGCGTGCACGAGCTCGTTATAAAGCCTTGTGCCCTGCACAAGCACCTCTGCAACAGGTGGATACGCAATCCAGTACTCGGGCGACCTACCAGGCCCACCTCTGCAATTTCAATATTCAGACGACTTTAAACTCGGCTACGTCGTTGACCTTGATTATTTGATGACCTTAACCTTGCCGCTTGGACAGCCAGATCAACTACTCTCACAGGGAAGTATAAAACTCGACTACGAGCACTTTACTCAACATAAAAATTAATGCTAACTTTATTACATCAAGTTGTTGCAAATTGTCTATACTTTGACAGGAACAGTTGCAAATTCCAAGAACTTGGAACGCGGCAAAGATGAAGCCCTGAGATCGAGCCTCGTGCCGAGACCGCGTGCACGAGCTCGTGATAAAGCCTTGTGCGTTGGCACAAGCACCTGATGAAGAGATCGACCTCGTACCGAGACCGCGTGCACGAGCTCGTGATAAAGCCTTGTGCGTTGGCACAAGCACCTGATGAAGAGATCGACCTCGTGCCGAGACCGCGTGCACGAGCTCGTGATAAAGCCTTGTGCGTTGGCACAAGCACCTGATGAAGAGATCGACCTCGTGCCGAGACCGCATGCACGAGCTCGTGATAAAGCCTTGTGCGATTGCACAAGCACCTGATGAAGAGATCGACCTCGTGCCGAGACCGCGTGCACGAGCTCGTGATAAAGCCTTGTGCGTTGGCACAAGCACCTGATGAAGAGATCGACCTCGTGCCGAGACCGCGCGTGCACGAGCTCGTGATAAAGCCTTGTGCGTTTGCACAAGCACCTGTGATCGACCTCGTGCCGAGACCGCGTGCACGAGCTCGTGATAAAGCCTTGTGCGTTGGCACAAGCACCTGATGAAGAGATCGACCTCGTGCCGAGACCGCGTGCACGAGCTCGTGATAAAGCCTTGTGCGTTTGCACAAGCACCTGATGAAGAGATCGAGCCTCGTGCCGAGACCGCGTGCACGAGCTCGTGATAAAGCCTTGTGCGTTGGCACAAGCACCTGATGAAGAGATCGACCTCGTGCCGAGACCACGTGCACGAGCTCGTGATAAAGCCTTGTGCGTTTGCACAAGCACCTGTGATCGACCTCGTGCCGAGACCGCGTGCACGAGCTCGTGATAAAGCCTTGTGCGTTGGCACAAGCACCTGATGAAGAGATCGACCTCGTGCCGAGACCGCGTGCACGAGCTCGTGATAAAGCCTTGTGCGTTTGCACAAGCACCTGATGAAGAGATCGAGCCTCGTGCCGAGACCGCGTGCACGAGCTCGTGATAAAGCCTTGTACCTTGCACAAGCACGTCAAGCCTCGTGTCGAGAACTGCCTCAGCAGAGGTGGAACACGAAGGTCCCGAACGAACTAATAAACAAAGCACGACCCGACGATGCTTGCAGTTCCTTACGAACAAAGACGTCGAACGTCGACATCAATGAACTTCAACAACAAGTCACCACCTTGACATTCGAGCTAGCGACTTGGGGGCAACTGTTCCGGACTGGGCCGAAGCCCAATCCGAAGATCCAACGCTTTCAGGCCCATTTCCGCATGCCTCTCCGCCTTCCCTCGATGCCACATCGACGCGGCCGACCCAACGGTTCTCAGCATTAAAGGAATTTACTTCCGACTCCCGGGTTTCACGGAACGGTTACTCATCGGTAACCGTCCTCAACTCATATTTAAAGAGACCGCGTCAAACGGTCGAGGTAATCATTATTATTCCACCTCTTCACTCACCTCTTACACACACTGACTTGAGCGTCGGAGTGTTTACAGGTACACCACCCCAACACGCCGTCGTCATCCGTCGTGGACGCTGCCGTGTTGCTTCTCTCCAGTCATCCTCTGAAGTTCTGTTCAGAACAGTTATTATTTATATCTCATAGAGCATTGAATACTTTACATGAAGTAAAATTATTATTTTATCTACCAGGAATGAGCAATTTGCCAGAAATAATACAATGATATATTTTTTAGCATAAAGTTTATATTTTTCAATTATATACGCATGAACCATTGTACAATAGATATATTGTAAAAAATAGGGATGAAAATTTTATAAGAAAAGATAATTTTTTATTTAGATTTTGCCACAAAATATTTTAAACCGATAACATAAAATTAACAAGTACATACCTTTTTAATGAAATCCCATAAAACGAGCATGTTCCTCATGAACATTTTAATATAAGTTATAAACTAATATAATTTTATAAGATAAAGTTTTTATTGTTTTTAATTATAAGATAAATTAATATTTATTTATTATTTAATATAAAAAAACACTACATGTATTGTGCTGCTATTAACAAACAAATTATAAATTATTTTATAATTATTTTCAATAGCATATATATATACCCGTGCATGGCACGGGTCAAGTAATCTAGTTATTTTATAAAAATATTTATAAGACACGCATACCCATGCATGGCACGGGTTGCAATACTAGTAATGATTAATATGTTTTCATATTCATGTTTTTATGATAGGTAGGAAAGGTATGATATTTATTGCTGATTAAGTAGGATGATCACGGTGGGAATTATGTCATTCAAATTCAAAATTATGGAACATTTTTTTTAGAAAATAAAATTTTGCAATGACTTACTAATTATTTCCATAACGGTGTCAAATCAAATCAGCACCAAATCCGCTTAATTTGACCTATCACATATATATTAATTTAATTTAATATATGATTACTATATTTAAAAACGTATTTGCATATTGACCATACGTTAACTTTCTCTTTTTGTATACAAAGTATTCAGTTCAGTCAACAAAAATATTCCAATTTATTATCAAGATGCTTAATTAGCCGTTTTGGATTCGATTCAATCAAAGTAATTATTCAGTCAAAAAAAATCTTATACTCTTGTTTTCAATTGATTGAGAACTATATATAAAACCATTAATATGGAGTGAAACCAAAAGAAATCTTCAACATAAAGAGAAGACAATTGAGAAAAAGAAAATACAATGACTCATTTCACTTCCATTGTGGTGGTTTTTCTTTTATGTGCTACATCCTCCTATGCAATCAAAGTTGTGGATGTTGATACAATTTGCAAGAAAGTCACAAACCCTTCATTTTGTTCAACTCTTCTCAATTCAAAGCCTGGTGCTAGTGGAGATCTTGTTAGCCTTGCAAAATACACCATTGACGTGGTTCGTGCCAATGTGACCAACACCATCAGTCTAATCAACACACTAATTGCACAAAGTGGTAGTAATATTGTGGCAAGAGAACATTACAAAATGTGTCTACATCATTTCAATGGCGATGCTGGTGCCCTTACCAGGACTGAGGAAGCTCAACAATACTTGATGATGAGAACATACCAAGACGCAATTCAATGTGTGGATGCTATTGGAATTAACGTTAGTGATTGTATTTCAGGGGAATCACCAAGTGACCCTCCTTATCATGACACCTCTTTGCTCCCAAAGTATGCCAATGTTGTCAGCCAGGATGCTGAGATTATTGTTAGTATATTATATTATTTGATACAAGGCTAATTAATTACTGGCATATGCCTAATTTACTTATTGCAACAGATAAGTCAATGCGATTGGTAAGATATGAAGAATATAATTTTTTAAGAGAATTAAATAATAATTGTTTTGATTCTAAATGACTTTTCCTTCTCATATTGTTCTTACAGTAAAATCCACTTATTTAAGCTTACATTGTTTCGACATAAAAAACGAGAGAAACGAGAGAAAGTGGGTGGAGATTATTATTTTTTATTTGGATGATGAAAACAAAACAAAGGAAAAAAAAAGATGGCGCATCTTTTAATATATATACTTTTTGCAGAAATGTGAGAAGAAAATATAGAAAGAGAAAGAGAAATATTAGTCGCAGTTATAACTCGTGTACCTTGACACATTTTACATACTTGATACTATGGAATACTTGTCTTGTGAAGTTTAGAATCATATATGCCGACCTAAGTAGGCTTGAAAAGTCATATTAGGATATGAAGATTTATTTTTTCAAGAAACCAAGACAATTAATCTTAGGGTGCGTTTGTTTCCGGGGTTTCAAATTAGACTCCGGAGAAATAATAAAATTTGCTTTTTCATCCACCCCATTTGTTAGAATAATAATTTTTTTTTTGAAAGAGTTAGAATAAGAAAATTTAAATCAAAGTATTTGAAACATAAATAATAATTTTATAGTAGAATTATGGGATAGTACTTCACGCCTGTAAATTTAAAAAAACAAACCTAAAATAATAAAATTTATTTTAGTATGTATGAATTTATGATTTATGATGCATAAATTCTATTGGTAAAAAAATGATAAAAGAATAAAAATATTATAATATATATATATAGTTATTTATTTGAAAACTATAAAAATGGTTACAGAACTGCAGAAGAATTGGTCATGTCAAACAAACTAAACAAACCCATAAAAAACACAAGAATGTTATGCCCGCCACTCAGAACCCTTCACAGTGAATGTTTAGTTGGTCAAAATCAAGCTCAAGAACAAGCCCCCACGTTTCCAAAAAACATTCTAATCCTGAATCAAAACTCAAACACAACTTTTTCAGATAGATAATTTGTTGTTGGTCTTTGCTAATATTAAGTTACAACGTTTTAGCAAAGGACCTTTTTTAATTTCTTATCTTCTTTTATTTTTCAATTGGTTCCTTACAATTTTCATTTCAATTCAAAAGGTATTTGTTTCTCTTGGAAAATTTGTTGTTACATAACTCATTTTTCCGTTTTTATTTCCTATTCATTTGAATGTACATGAAGGATGGAATCTTGCATTAATTTTCAGCCACAATGTTATAATGATATATTTTTTCAACATGGTATGTTGTTCAGTTAAACACTTGATAATTGCAACAAATATTTTCATTGTTAAATGTTGTTAATGTTTGTTTGCTATTATTTGTTTTGTTTAAGGCAAGAGAATTGGGCAGGGAAGTCTCGGTGGATGAGGTCTTCGTAAACACTCACCAGAGGAAGATGAACAAATCCTAGATGGACGATAGAGCTAGGGAGACATATCTAAGTTATGTCATTGTATTTATTGTTTATTATTTGATTTTATTGTAAAAAAGTTGTAATGTATCAAAGTTTAACGCTGTTTTCTTTTGAGTAGGATCATTTCAGCAAGCATTGCAGCAGGCCTTTCAGCTAGGGGAGGCATCTGGTAGTGGCCCTCAGGAGGTTGACCCCTCGACTAGATTAGACTATTGGGTCAAATCTGCTGGGGGATGGCTCGGGGACGTCTCTACAGTGCCGGAGACATGTCCCTACGTTATAGGTCAGGTGTCTCCTCTCTGAATCAGGAGTCTCGTGCGCTACCTTGTAGTAGCCATGTCCCCACTCAGTACTCCGCCGAGATGGCCGCACAATTGGCAGCCGTTAAGGAGCGAGCAAGGGCGGCCAAGGAGGAGGCTCGTAAGGCAACTTAGGAGGCATTTCGGGTGGCAGAGGAGCATGCACATGAACAGGTATGACAGGCAGAGGCGCGTGCTACGGACTTTCAGAGACAATTGAGGGAGTTGGCAAACAAAATTGCCCACATCCAGTTTGCCCATCGCATCCAGACTATGAGGAGGATGGGGAGGAGGATTAGATTAGATTTTCATTTGTGTTATATGTTGACAAAACTTTACATTGACGTTTTTGTATTTGTCTTAACATTTATAACACTTTTGTATTTACATTTTTTTGTATATTTGATTTCACTTATTTATGATTGTGCTGATGGGCCATTTAGCCCTTTGTTGGTTTCAATTATGTTGCCTTTTGTGTTAATTTTGTTAAAATGCATGCTGGGCAGTTAAACAAACAAAAAAATAATAATAAAATTAATAAAATTATTAAATACATAAGCAACGGGATCAAGCCATCGTTAAGCCGTAAGTAAGTACCAATGGGATAAAGCCAGCGTTAAGCCGTTGGGCCGTGGGTAAATACAACCAAGACTTTGTTGGTTTTGTCAACTTACTGATGACCATAATAATTCTTAGCGACGGTTATGCCATCGGTAAGGCTAAGAAATGACCTTCGGTAATGTTATCGAGGAGAAAAAATCTCAGGGCCCCGTGGCCGTCGATAACAAGGAATTACCGACGGCTTTTGGCCGTCCGTATTGACGGATTTTCTTTTAGTGCCTCAGAGTGATGGTTTCCCAACTCTTTTCTTTTAGAATAATTGGGAGGAGGTTGGTCCTGATCTCTGCGAGTATACAAAAGCCGTGTGGTGCAATCATGCACTTATCAGTGAAATAAATAACACATTCCTGGTTCTGATCCCAAAAGTTGACAAGCTAGACTTTATCACACAATTTAGACTAATTTTGCTATGTAATGTATCATATAAGTGCAACATGAAGATGATTGTTAATAGGTTGAAGCCTTTCCTCGATCGTTTGAGTTTGTCTCTCCAGTGTCTAACTCGCGTATGAATTAGGGTTATATATTTTAAATATTAATTTTAATCTTTATCATTTTACATTAACTTAAATTCAATTAAATTCAACTTTTTATGATAGTATGTTATTTAAAACTTAATATATTATATAATATATTTTTTTGAAAAGATATATTATATAATATTTAAATCATATATGTTCAGTCCCCCACTGCTAGTTGCTTTGGCAATTTCAACGACATGGGGATGCCGGGACCGGGGTTCGAACCCGGGTGTTGCCGTTTGGACGTGTGTGTGTTTTTCGTTGTTTACCATTTGTTACATTTAAAAATGAAAAGAGAACGGATATGATTTTTTTTTGTCAGCTAGTAGAAATGAGGTGTTGTCGTTTGGACGTGTGTGTGTTTTTTGTTGTTTACTATTTCTACTAGCTGACAAAAAAAAATCATATCCGTTCTCTTTTCATTTTTAAATGTAACAAATATACAAAATAAAAAGTATAATTAATACCCTTATTTGTATAAAAATTATGCGTCAATTTCTTAAATGTATCACTTATTTCTTTAATATATTATATAATCTTTTTTTTTGACAAGAATATATTACATAATCTTATTAGTTGAGAAATAATATGTGAGTAAATGTATTTTAGTGGTTTTTGTGCGATGAATGGTGAGTATTAAGTAGACAGGGAGATGTAGGAAGTAAGTTGAATAATAGAAGGAAAAGAAAATAGAAACACCGCCTCACTCTCCCTCTTCCACTATACCCGTCGACACACACACGAAGTTCACCAGACTTGCATGTTTGTTTCCACCAAATAAAAAGTAAAGGAGAGAAAGAAGTCAAGGGTTCTCCCCCATCCATTGCATGCTGTTGGAACCTCAAAAATTTTAGGAGCCGCCACGTATGTTTATTTTAGGAAAACATTGGAAAAATATTTTTTGAATAAAAAAAAATTGTAAACCCCCATTTCCCGGAGCGATACAGATCAAGCATAACTCTTAATAGCTCAAAATGCTTTTGAAAATGAAATACTCTGCTTGCATGGTTTTCAAAAATATGGGTCTAATTTTTTTTCCTTTCTTTTCAACCTTCTTTTAAAATAGAAATCAGAGTATTGCAACATTTTCGAAAGGTGATGAAGGATTAAAGATACCCGAAATCCAACCACAACAATCATGCATAATAATTTAAATATCATTTAACACAAAACGATCCAAATCTTGGAAACATAGTATATGTAACGCCCCGACTATCATCAAGGCATTACTTAAGGAAATAAATGGGAAATTAAAGAAAGACACAGTAAAAAAAAAAATTCAAAAAAGAAACCATAAAGTCCTTATTAACACCAGAGTTCACAAAACTTAGCATGCATTGATCAGAGTTTTGAAAAACAGAAATTACTTTAAATAAACGTAACACTTTACAACAAGAAAATTAAAATAAAAGCAATTGAAATTTATACTTTCTTTCCTAACATCACTTTGACTCAACCTATGCATAAGACAACGACTCGTGATCCGGTGTCGACTTGAAAGATCTCGCAAAGCAAAGCAAGACCGAGCACAACTTCATTCTCTGAACTTTTCTAATAAGCTTGCACCTGAAAACAACGCCCCAAATAGGTGAGTTATGGAAACTCAGTAACATAGAATTGAAACTTAAATACTTTACCGTTGTTTTCAGCCATACTTGGTGTGCTAATTATGGAAAACCCTTCCAACACAACACAATCATCATTTAACACAAGCAATCTTCATACTTTTTAAATACATATGAGTGCCTAAATTTTAGGCATCCAAACCCTTATAATAAGGAGAATAATTTAGGGTTAGAACCCTTTAAGACAAGGACCAAGATCACATGCCAAACCTTAAATCTCTAGGGTTTAGAACACCAAAAGTCAAGTATTCTTAGCCCTAAAAGCATTTAGAAATGAAAAAAATCAGAATTTTGTGTAACAGGGCACGCTTAAGTACAGACAAGCGCCCGCTTGAGCGAGATGTAGAACATTTAATATGCGAGAAACAGAACAGAGCACGGTCTAGCCGTGTTGGACAGCACGGCCGTGCTCAGGATGATTTTCCTGAAATAGCAAGAAACATAAGAAAGCACGGCCTGGCCGTGTTGAACAGCACAGCCGTGCTCTGCTACTTTGCAGAATTTTTTCTGGTTTTTTCACTTTCCAATCTCCATTTCTACTCATTCCAAACCAATCCCAATGGAATTTAGACTCAAAATCAAGGACAACAATATGAAAATTGGAAGAAACAAATTATATAACATCAAACCACAACAATCATATGATTTAAATGTCATACCAAACCTATCCAACATATGAACACCTCACACAACTCATTTCCCTTATCATGTTTACCCATCCACCCCAACTAGAAGCCATGAAAACACATATCAAGAAGAGAAAGAAAACCCTAATGTGGGACTTATGGGTGCCCAACACCTAAAGAAGAAGAAGAACTCACAAAACCTTATCAACCATCAATTCTTCCTATTATCATACCAAACTCAACGTTGAGGACTAAAATCCAACCAAAACAAGGAGGAAATTAGAACCCTAGCACACCCTAATTGGAAGGTTTTCAAGGGGAAATCTATATTACCTTTGCTCCCAAATGCTTTGAGATGAAAACCCCCAATTTCTAGGGCTTGGATCTCACTTTCTCCAAGTTCAGCTCCCTCTTCCATCTTCTTTAATCATCACTTACTTGAGCTTAGATTCTTATACTCTAAGCAAAATATGGAGCCATAGCACAAACCTCATTCATTTTCTCTCCAAAACCCATGAATCCTAGGTTATTTCCTTCCTTCCTTTCTTGTTCAGCCGAAAAATGAAACAAGGGAGAGGGAGATAGTATACGATATTGAGGGAGAAAGGGAAAGAAAAGAGAAACGTCTTAAACCCTAAGTCCGCTCCTCTTCCTTCTCTTCTTCCTTTCTTTTTCTTCCTCTTCTTTCTTTCTTTTTCAGCAAAGAAACACGATAGGGAGGGGAAAAATGGGGTGGTTGGAGTGGGAGAGAAAGAAAAAGGAAAAGAGAAAGTGCTTCTCTCAACTTTAGACCATTCTACCCTTAATTCTTGATGCAAGTTTACCTATATACCCTTCCTTTCACTCAAGTCTCTTATGATGCCATTCTTTTCACACCCCTTTTCTTTATAATTACACCTCAATCTAATTAACTCAACTATTAATTTAGAACATACAAATGCCAAAATTAATAAAGCAAAATAATTAAATTAGGTGGGATGTTACAGTATGCTTAATACAACATTGAAATTAATAAAGTAAACACCCTATTGCTGGTCGGCACACTATAACACTTACTAGACCCTGTAGTAAGTTTACCAAATAGCCACACATAATAGACAACCAGAAAGGACTATCCTCAGCCACACTCGTCAGTAGTCTCGAACACTCTGTAGTTTTCATCATCTGGGTTACATTCATTAAATTGAAGAACTACGGGCAAGGGTCATATTTTCGAATAAAATATAAACACATAACATACAGCATATATCGAAAGCAAAACTAATCATATTCATAATATATAATATGAACACAACTTCAATAACAAGTAGCATTAATCATGTCACTAAGCATTGGAAAAAAAATCCACTCAATAAGGATGCACATAATTCCCTATTGATGCAACAACAATGTCAGTGCACATGATTCCGAAATATCGCAAAAATACCCATACCAATGGGCTTGTCGACTGGTCCTCCCAGAGGAACACAGTCCGGTATTGTCCCCGCATAGGACAAACGATGACACTCAACTCCCCGCATAGGATTTATCCATACTAATGGATTTTAATTCAGGTCGAAGTCTCTATGTATGCATGTCAATGCATCTTCACATTCTCATTTGAACATACTAACTCATAGGATATTTCAACATGCATTCTCAATATTGAACATACCATCTCATACGTTATTTCAACATGCATTCTCAATTGAGCATACCATCTCATATGATATTTCAACATGCATCATAATTAAATAAGCATTTAATTATTCAACACAGAACTTCATAGCATATATCTTAAACACAATTAAGCATATATAATCACAAAAATCATAACACCACGTCCACAATTCATCAGTCATTAAATACCGCTCACAGAACATAGACACATGTTATCAAATTATGCATTCACAACCAACATATCATATCTAGAAGAAACTCTTACACACAACTACATAAAACATAACTCAGTTAAAAGAATATTGCGAAGGATGCCCTTACAACCTCACAAAACTTAACACATATCAACATTTACACACACACACACACACACACATATATACACACATACATATATATATATATATATATATATATATATATATATATATATATATATATATATATATATATATATATATATCGATGAAGCCCTTACCAAAAGAGCACTCAAATCACGCTCACGACAAAGGTACGTCACGAACTCACCCACAATCGTACTCACGACCTCAACAACCCTAAGACAACAATACCAAGTCTTAGAAAATTTTCCAAATCACTTAAAAGTAACTCCTAGGTCTCGGTTTGAACCCAAACCCCTAGGATTCACAAACTCAAAATTCTTTTATTCATACTCACACTTAAAACTCTAAAACAAAGTTAAAAATAAGATTTTAAATACTTTACAATTTACTCAAAATCTTTCTAACTAAACTTTAAATTTCAAAAACACTAAAAATCATTTTCTTTTAAATCAAAACAAAGATTAAACTTATAAAATACCTAATTAACAACCACTAACATGTTAATCAAATAAAAATTTTAAAACAACACAAAAACAACAAAATACCCCTCGGTTTTTAACATATAAAAAATACCTAAATTTTTTTTACTCTTCCAAATCTTTTACAACCATAAAACCAACACTAAAATCAAAGATTTTAACACTAAAATTTCTAAGACTCCACCTTGTTTAAGAAATACAAAGATTTCTTTAACTTAGGTGTTTCATAGTTTTTAAATCACTAGAACAACTCTTGAAACAACTTCATCTCAAATCAAACCTTTCCAAAAACTCCTCAACTGCAACAAAGGCTTAACTATAAGAGGAAAAAAGTTTAAAACACAAAAATTGTCTCCTTTTTCCTTTCATGGTCACCGCTTTAGAGCTCAAAAGGAGAGGATAAATTTTCATTTTGCTTCCTAAATCATCATTAAAACCATACAAGTAAATAGAACCAAAAGATCAATGAAATGTCACCCAAAAATTCTACTAAGGCCACGGTTTTGGCCAAAAGAAAACAAAGGAAAAACTTGATCAAAGACTCTCCAATATTAGGCTTCTCTAATACAAAAGATTGGCAAGGAAAGTAATAAAATTTGATGCTAAAATATGGGGGTGCTCACGGCAAGGAGCAAGGAAAAGGAAGAGAAGATGTTTTGTTCTTCAAAACCACCCACACCTAGACAAAACAAGAAGGAAATAAAATGAAGAAATGAGTGAATGGGAGGGGGAGAGCTACGGCTCTTCATAAAGAAAAGGGAGAGGAAAAATAATTTTAGTCAAAGCCAATTGTGTGGTCCTCCCTAATTTAAGGGTTAATGCCATGCTTTTGTCATATATTTGGTAAGATATTTATTCCTAACCCAATCAAAATGAGACATCTACACATAAGCCCATGCCTCCCTTATCCACTCTAGTCCAACCTTTGACTCATTAGTTAAATGACTCTCGGCATCACATAAATTACGGCGTTGAGTAATCGCGTTAGCAATAGTTCGCTCACTGATTAATCGCGTAAATTAATTTACTGAAAAATTAATTCAACGTGTGACAAATAAATTATCTATAATTTATAAAACTTCACAACAAGTCACAATTCGATTTTCATCGAAATCGAAATTCGTTTCAAATTTTATTGCGGATAAAAATATACTCGGCGATTCAAAATAGGGCAAAAATTCGTTAGAATTATTCGACGAGTTTTAAATCATGAATTAATATTAGCTATTAATTCTCAAATTTAATTTTATCTTGATTTAATTCAATCACTTTCTTACTCAACAAAAATACGCGTCAACGCATCAAGAAATGAACTTACAAAAAATCTTTGTCGATGAATTCATACTAAAAGCAACATACGTCTACACTGTCTATTAATTTGAATTGACATCATAATTAATAATTATCCAAAACAAATCAATTATTTAAAATAAATCAAAACAATTCCTCGTACTCTCAGTAAATCATTGAGGTGATCAGTCTCTACGACTTACCTTCAAGTATTCTGGATTTTATTGCTAAAACAATTTTTCTTAAAAATTGGGATGTTATATTACCTCCCCCCTTAAAATAGTTTCGTACTCGAAACTAAGCTAATATTAAAATACGAAAATTTTATTTTAATCAAATCCATAAAAATAATTTGTAACTTATAGGCATTCACAATATATATATATATATATATATATATATATATATATATATATAACACAAGTAATACTATAATATTAATATTTAGGAAAGCATACTCAAAATTTACAATTACATCACAAAACCTAACTGTGATTTCATGCCTTGACATGATTTGTTTTGATGATTGACAAAAGGAGTTCCACGAATAGTCATGTGCAAAAAGTGGAAAATTACACCAAGACGCCTACCAAGGATCAAAGTTTTTTTTAAGTATTTATTTTATTTTTAGGACTATTTGTAAGTAGTAATAAAATGCTCTCAACTAATTAAATCACACACTCACAAAATGATTTTTATTCTAAAACTGATTTTATGATAATTTTTCCTAAATTATTGTTAGGCACAAAGTATTTCGAAAAATTCTTAAGTTGTGCTCAAAATATTTTTCTGAAAAATGTTTCAAGTTTTCTTTGGCTTGTTGCAAGAAACAGAATACCCTTAAACGATTATAAGGATATTCATAATCGTTTATGACGTGCTCCTCTTCTCCGTGTCGAGCAGTGATGTCTTGACATGCAAATCTCGTACCAGCGTCTTGAAATTTGTGTGGAGAGATCGTATGCCGAGCTGTGTGGAGAGGTCGTATGTCGAGCTGGTGGGGAGAGATCGTGCCGAGCTGTGGAGATGTCATATGCCGAGCTGTGAGGAGAGATCGTATGCCGAGCTGGGGAGAGGTCGCATGCCGAGCCGGGAGAGGTCGTATGGAAATCTGATGTCGGACACCAAGTGTGTCCGAGAATCATTTCCGTCTCCGTGTCTTTTGATCACTTTATAATCGATTACACCCTTTTTAAATGTCATCCGTGTATCATGTTTTCAACAAATTGCAGCTGTCATCTTATGACCAATTGACAGCAAATGTTTATCTGTCAAACGCGTTTTTTTTAATGCCAATTCTCTCTCCGCGTCTTTCCAACGGCTCTTTCTTTTTTTGCCTATATATAGGACAGCAGGCATTCCAAAATAACACTCACTTATTCTTTGTGCCAAAACTCTGTCAAATATTCACCATCACTCACACTTATTTTGAGCACAATTTCTTGAGAGCTTTTTATTCTACATAATTTAAGTTGTATTATTTGAGCTTCAATTTGTTATATCTGCACTATTGAGTGTATCTTTCTCATCTCATTTTATTTGTAAAAAACATTTCTTTTTGGGTAGGAATCCCAAGGTGTTCATAGAGAGGTGATATCTCTTGAACGTATTGCTCTGGTATAGAGTTGTAAAGGTTTCTAGCTGAACCTGATTTAAAAGCTAGTGATTTAGTGAAAATCCCACAGTGCTTTGCCTTGGGGACAGGACGTAGGCCACAGGGGTGTTTGGTGGCCGAACTTGTATAATCTGCTGCGTGCTCTTCTTTGCTCTCTGTCTCTTTATCATTTAAGCACTTTATTTATTTATTTTATTTATTTTTCGGTCATTTATTTATTGCAATTTAATTCCTGCAATTTATTCTTCAAGTTATTTATCTTTTAGCAATTTATTTCTTTCAAGTTTCTTTTAATTCAGTAATTTATCTGTAATTTTTTATATAAGCACCGCTATCACAATTCACCCCCCTCTTGTGTTTGAAGTCACTTGGTAACAAGTGGCATCAGAGCTAGACTCTTGTATAAAGGACTTAACCGTCTCAAGAGAATGACTTCAAACAATAACGAGGGAACTTCCATGAACAGACCCCCATTTTTCATTGGTGAGGGGTATGGTTATTGGAAGGATAGAATGCAAATCTTTCTTGAGGGTGTTGATCTTGATATTTGGGATCTTTGTGGAAAATGGTCCATTTGTCCCCACTCAATCAATTAATGATGCAGTGGTAGACAAACCAAGATCACTTTGGACCGAAGATGATAATAAAGGTCCAATACAATTTGAAAGCTAAGAACATCATCACTTACGCTTTAAGCTACGATGAGTTCTATAGGGTCTCAAATTGCAAGATCGCTAAAGAAATGTGGGACACCCTTCTATTGACCCATGAAGGTACTACAGAGGTCAAGAGGGCTCGAATGAACACATTAACCCATGAGTATGAGTTATTTAGGATGAAACCAAGTGAAAACATACAAGATATGCAAAAGGTTCATCCATATAATAAACCATCTCGTAGCTCTTGGGAAAGTCTTCAAGAATGAAGATTTAATTAATAAAGTTCTTAGATGTTTAAATAGAAATCGCAACCCAAGGTTATGCTATATCTGAATCTAAAGATTTATCTACTATATCATTGGCAACCTTGTTTGGAAAATTGCAGGAACATGAACTTGAACTAAATCGACTCACTGAGAGTGAAGAAAGTGATAAGAAAAAGAAAGGAATTGCTCTCAAAGCAATCGTAAATGAAAAAGAGGAATCTGACAACAATGATAGTCTAGATGAGAATGAGGAAGACATAAGTCTGATGGTTCGAAGGTTCAAAAGGTTCATGAGGCAAAAGGGGAGAACGGGCAAGGTACAAAATCCTCAAAAGAAAAATGAGGAAGGAACTTCTTTTAATCCAACTTGCTATAAGTGTGGTCAAAAGGGACATATAAAACCCGACTGCCCTCATGGTCAGAAGAAAAACGAAAAATTTGATAGAAGACCACAAAAGGAATCAAAAGGAAGAAGAGCCTACATTGCCTGGGATGACAATGATATGGACTCGTCTGATGAATCAGAAAATGAGGAGGCCAACTTATGTCTCATGGCAAAACACGAGGAGAATGAGGTAAATGCTCTTGAACTCGAATCTCCTTTAACTTATGATGAACTGCTTATTGCTTGTGAAGAATTAAATAATGAAACGACTAGACTTCGAAAAATTATTTCTTCTTCTAAGAAAACCATCTCTTCTCTTGAATCTAAAATTATTTTCTTAAACCAAGAGATGGAAGTTTTTAAGGAAAAACAAGTTGTTGTGACTGAAGTTTCTACTTGCACCTTTTGTGAAAACCAAAAGATTGATACTTTCAAGTGTGATGAATGCAATGTTTTGAAAAACAAGATTGAAGATTTGGAAAACACCCTTGCCAAATTTACCATGGGAAGGGATAACTTAAACATTCTATTGGGAAAACAAAAGGGTACCTTTGGAAAAGCCGGTTTGGGTTATAATCCACAAACGCATGAAAAATCCTTTAAACTTGTTAATCACAACAACACTTCAAGCAACTCTTTCATTAAATGCTTTCACTGTGGTAGAAATGGTCACACTGCCTCCATTTGCAATATTAGAAAGAACAAGAATGTGGTTGGCAAAAAGATATGGATTCCAAAGGGTACTTTGCCAAAAACTAACTCATCTGGACCCAACATGGTTTGGGTACCAAAGGTTAAAATATGATTTGATGATGTAGGTGTGCTTGAAAGCCAAGGACTTAAATTGGTATCTTGATAGCGGCTGTTCAAAGCACATGACAGGAGACAAAAGCAAGTTCTCCTCATTGGTACCTAAGAATAGTGGTTATGTCCAGTATGGTGACAACAACAAAGGTAAAATTCTTGGGATTGGTTCTATTGGTAAGAGTCCTAATCCCACTATTGAAAATGTTTTGTATGTGGATGGTTTGAAGCATAATTTGCTAAGCATTAGTCAACTTTGTGATAAAGGAAACAAAGTGGTTTTCGATTCTTCAAAATGCATGGTCATGGATTCTATAAATGAAGATGTTATTGTTATTGGACCTAGAATTGGAAATATCTATATGCTTGATTTAGACAAAATACCTTCAAATGATGCATGTTGTCTTATTAGTAAAGAGGATGAATCTTGGCTATGGCATAGGAGAATGGCTCATATTCATATGGATCATCTTAATAAGTTGGTTCAAAAGGACTTAGTAATTGGCTTACCAAAGCTTCGTTTTGAAAAAGATAAATTATGTGATGCCTGTCAAAAAGGAAAACAAGTAAAGGCCTCTTTCAAATCAAAAAATATTGTTTCCACAAACCGGCCTTTACAACTTTTACACATGGACTTATTTGGACCATCTAGAACTAAAAGCTTTGGTGGAAATTACTATGCCCTTGTTATTGTGGATGACTATTCTCGCTATACATGGACTTTATTTCTTTCTCATAAAAATGATGCTTTTGCTGCCTTTCGTAAACTTGCTAAAGTTATCCAAAATGAAAAAGGAATGAACATAGTATCCATCCGAAGTGATCACGGTGAGGAATTCCAAAATGAGGCATTTGAGGCCTTTTGTACTGAAAATGGAATTGAGCATAATTTTTCCGCACCTAGAACACCACAGCAGAATGGAGTGGTGGAAAGGAAAAATTGGTCTCTTGAAGAGCTTGCGAGGACGATGCTCATTGAGACCAACCTTCCTAAGTATTTCTGGGCAGACGCGGTAAGCACCGCATGTTATGTAATGAATAGAGTCCTCATAAGACCTATTTTAAAACAAACGCCCTATGAAATTTACAAGGGAAGGAAGCCCAACATTTCCCACCTTCACGTATTTGGATGTAAGTGCTTTGTTCTAAATAACGGTAAAGATAACCTTGGTAAATTTGATGCTAAAGCTGATGAAGGTTTATTTCTTGGATATTCCACTTCTAGTAAAGCCTTTCGAATTTTTAATAAACGTACTTTAACTGTTGAAGAATCTGTGCATGTTTCTTTTGATGAATCTAACCCCAAATCTTGATGAAGAAAGTGTTGATGATCTTGCGAAGTGTTTGGAGATACCTATTTAGAGGAACAAGAGAGATCAAAAGTTCAAAGGAGGATCAAGAGTCCTTGCCTCAACCCTCTCAAGAACTCTCTCACTCAAATCTTCCAAAGGAATGGAGAGTCTCAAAGAACCATCCTCTTGACAACATAATAGGTGATATCTCAAAAGGGGTAACGACTGAAACTCTCTTAATCATGCATGTCATCATATGACCTTTGTCTCTCAAATTGAACCAAATGACGTCAATGAAGCCATCTTTGATGAGCATTGGACCCTTGCTATGCAAGAGGAATTAAATCAATTTGAGAGAAATGATGTTTGGGAACTTGTCCTGAGGCCTAAGGATCACCTAGTCATTGGGACCAAATGGGTCTTTCGCAACAAGCTTGATGAAAACGGTATCATTGTTAGAAATAAAGCTAGACTTGTTGCAAAAGGCTATAACCAACAAGAGGGCATAGATTTCGATGAAACCTATGCACCCGTGGCTAGATTAGAAGCTATTCGCATGCTTCTCGCATTTGCATGCATCATGGATTTCAAACTTTTTCAAATGGATGTTAAAAGTGCATTTCTTAATGGCTTTATTCAAGAAGAAGTATATGTTGATCAACCTCCCGGTTTTGAAAATTTTGAATTTCCAAATCATGTCTTCAAATTGAAAAAGGCTTTATATGGTTTAAAACAAGCTTGAGAGCTTAGTACGAGAGGTTGAGCAAATATTTACTTGAAAAAGGTTTTGAAAGAGGAAAAGTTGATACCACTCTTTTCATTAAACACAAAAATCATGACATTTTACTTGTTCAAATTTATGTTGACGATATCATCTTTGGTGCTACTAATGAGTCCTTATGTGAAGATTTTTCCAAAATCATGCAAAGTGAGTTTGAAATGTCCATGATGGGAGAGCTCAACTACTTCCTTGGTCTTCAAATCAAACAAACAACAGAAGGAATTTTTATAAATCAATCCAAATATTGCAAGGAGTTGCTTAAAAGATTTGGAATGAGCAACGCCAAAGAAATCTCAACTCCAATGAGCACATCATGCTATCTTGACAAAGATGAAGGTGGTAAGTCGGTCGAAGTAAGTAAGTATCGAGGTATGATAGGATCTCTTCTCTATCTCACTGCTAGTCGTCCGGATATTATGTCTAGTGTTTGTATGTGTGCACGTTTTCAAGCAAATCCTAAGGAATCACATCTCTTAGCGGTAAAACGCATCATGAGATATCTCACTGGCACACAAACTATGGGTTTATGGTACCCCAAAGGTGCTGACTGCACACTTATTGGGTACTCGGATTCTGATTTTGCGGGTTGCAAAATGGACCGAAAAAGCACTAGTGGGACATGCCACTTACTTGGGAATGCCTTGGTCTCATGGCATAGTAAGAAACAAGCGGTGTGGCTTTGTCCCTTCTTGAAGCGAATACGTTACCTTGAGCGGTTGTTGTGCACATATTATTTGGATGAACCGACAGTTGAATGATTATGGGATTACTCTGAAAACTGTTCCAATTAAGTGCGACAATACTAGTGCCATAAACCTCACGAAAAACCCGGTCTATCACTCCCGGACTAAGCACATAGAAATTAGGCACCATTTTATTAGAGATCATGTTCAAAAAGGAGATTGTGTGATTGAGTTTGTGGAAACATCTAAGCAACTTGCAGACATTTTTACTAAACCTTTGCCTAAAGAAAATTTCTTTTTCATAAGAACTGAATTAGGAATTTTAGATCAATCGTGCATTGAATGATTGCGTGTGAGTGCATTTTATCTTTTACAAATTCTAACTTGGGCGTTGGAGTGTGCTAACAATTTTATGCAGGTCTCAAATTTCATACGCCTCAAGGACAAAAGAAGCGAGTAAAACAAAGAGCTCTTAAACGTTTATGATAATCGTTTACGAAGAGTTTAAACGGTTATCTAATCGATTACCATGTACTTCATAATCGTTTATGTAAACGACATTTAATCAATTACCTAAACGGTTACAGAGCGGAGCTCACCCGTCAGCAGCTATAATCGATTATGAGAATCCCATAATCGTTTATGGGTGGCATTCTCTGCCAATCAGATCACGCCACGGAACGCTGAGCAGGGAACTTCAAGAAAAATATTTCTCCTCTGCTGAACAAGTTGCTGAGTATGGAAAGTCCTTCTTCAACAGAGAAATTCAAAAGCCAAGAATTCTGGATGCTGCTTTCTTCTCTGAGAACAAATTCGAACTCACAGCACTCCTTCAGGCCGTTCTCCGTGAACAACAACATATTCTCTGTGAACAAAAGAGAACAACCGAGAGTGTCAGTGCACTGCATGTGAAAGTGGATAGGATGGAAACTACTTTGCGCAGTAAGCAAATCATTATTGACAGCCCTATTCGCCAACATCAGACACAGAGTTCGTCTTCTGCTTCTCCTAGTGCATCCGACGATGATGAGGATGCTCTTGATAATGATGCTGATCATGATGGGTCGGATGAGGATTAGTAAACCTCATTCTGTTTTTTCTCCTTTTTTTTATCATGAATCTGTGGTTTCTGTTTAGATTCTATAATTTGAACCAATGCCGCACTACATATATCACTTACCATAGCATCCTTGGCATATGCATATCTGATTTAGTACTTTGACATATGTGATAATTTTTTTGTTCAATGCTGGGATGTGCAACTTTAATGCATATACATATGACTTAGTACTTTGATGCTCTGTAGTGTGAAACCCTGTTGTATTATCCATGCCCTTCCCGCTTTTTGATGTTGCCAAAAGGGGGAGAGTTATATGATTCAGGGGGAGTGGTTTATTTCATGCATATGATTCAGGGGGAGTGGTTTATTTCATGCATATTGTGAGGGGGAGTTCTTCACCAAAATGCCAAAATGCACCTAAATTCTGATATCTCCTTTTGAAATAATTATGCGTATACATCATTGTCGAATTATCAATGTACTTTACTAACTTCCCTCTTTGAGATGTTTGTCATCATCAAAAAGGAGTCTGTGATTTCATGCCTTGACAGGATTTGTTTTGATGATTGACAAAAGGAGTTCCACGAATAGTCATGTGCAAAAAGCGGAAAATTACACCAAGACGCCTACCAAGGATCAAAGTTTTTTTTAAGTATTTATTTTATTTTTAGGACTATTTGTAAGTAGTAATAAAATGCTCTCAACTAATTAAATCACACACTCACAAAATGATTTTTATTCTAAAACTGATTTTATGATAATTTTTCCTAAATTATTGTTAGGCACAAAGTATTTCGAAAAATTCTTAAGTTGTGCTCAAAATATTTTTCTGAAAAATGTTTCAAGTTTTCTTTGGCTTGTTGCAAGAAACAGAATACCCTTAAACGATTATAAGGATATTCATAATCGTTTATGACGTGCTCCTCTTCTCCGTGTCGAGCAGTGATGTCTTGACATGCAAATCTCGTACCGCGTGCCGAGCTGTGTGGAGAGATCGTATGCCGAGCTGTGTGGAGAGGTCGTATGCCGAGCTGTGTGGAGAGATCGTATGCCGAGCTGTGGAGATGTCATATGCCGAGCTGTGAGGAGAGATCGTATGCCGAGCTGGGGAGAGGTCGCATGCCGAGCTGGGGAGAGGTCGTATGGAAATACGATGTCGGACACCAAGTGTGTCCGAGAATCATTTCCGTCTCCGTGTCTTTTGATCACTTTATAATCGATTACACCCTTTTTAAATGTCATCCGTGTATCATGTTTTCAACAAATTGCAGCTGTCATCTTATGACCAATTGACAGCAAATGTTTATCTGTCAAACGCGTTTTTTTTTAATGCCAATTCTCTCTCCGCGTCTTTCCAACTGGCTCTTTCTTTTTGCCTATATATAGGACAGCCATTGTGCATTCCAAAATAACACTCACTTATTCTTTGTGCCAAAACTCATCAAATATTCTCCATCACTCACACTTATTTTGAGCACAATTTCTTGAGAGCTTTTATTCTACATAATTTAAGTTGTATTATTTGAGCTTCAATTTGTTATATCTGCACTATTGAGTCTTTCTTTCTAATCTCATTTTATTTATAACAAACATTTCTTTTTGGCTAGGAATCCCAAGATGTTCATAGAGAGGTGATATCTCTTGAACGTATTGCTCTGGTATAGAGTTGTAAAGGTTTCTAGTGAACCTGATTTAAAAGCTAGTGATTTAGTGAAAATCCCACGTTGCTTTGCCTTGGGAGACAGGGCGTAGGCCACAGGGGGTGTTTGGTGGCCGAACACAGATAATCTGCTGCGTGCTCTTCTTTGCTCTCTGTCTCTTTATCATTTAAGCACTTTATTTATTTATTTTATTTATTTTTCGGTCATTTATTTTCTGTCATTTATTTATTGCAATTTAATTCCTGCAATTTATTCTTCAAGTTATTTATCTTTTAGCAATTTATTTCTTTCAAGTTTCTTTTAATTCAGTAATTTATCTGTAATTTTTTATATAAGCACCGCTATCACAATTCACCCCCCTCTTGTGTTTGAAGTCACTTGGTAACACTAACAATAATCTAACTCAACAAAACCCAGTGTGTGTGTGTTTGTGTGTGTGTGTGTGTGTATCACACAGTAATACATACATAATTTGATAGACGAAGAAGTCTTTACGATCCACTGACGCTTTATTCCAAAGCTACGATCTCTACTTATTCATGATCACGAACATCATTACAGCTACACGCTATCCCCAACAAAACATTGCTAACATAATCACACACAACCACGGTTACACATACTAAAAATACAAAAATCACTTAAAACTTCAAAAGATTAGAACCCTTTTCTCAAATCAATTACTTTTCCTAAAAACAACCCAAATCTCATAAGAAACACCAATAACAAAGAACTAAAAAACACAACTCTTTTTCTCAAGACTCAACCTTCTCAAGAGTGTAACGACCCGTTTCCGGACCGCTACCGAGCTCAATATACCGAGCTCGAGTTACCGAGCTCAATCACACCAAGCTCAACATAAACCTATATGAGATGTGTTTTAAAAACAAAACTCTTGTGCCTTTTTAAAAATACGATATGTTTTTTTTTTTTTTTTATAAAACCAACTCGTGCACATCAGAGTAATTACAGCTTTTCGAAACATGGTGCAACTAAGACACAAGACTTAAATTCTAATAAAACATACATGCATAACATACACATATATATATCACTCGAAATAATAATGTATACAAAATACAGAGTAGCAAATGTGTAAAGAAAATACACCTAAGGTACGACGACTTCAAAAGAGTAATCATACCCTGGGGGTACTTCCGGCAGACTCCCACGCAGGGGGCTGCTCCAAAAGTAAGACCACCAGTCTACCCTGAAACAACAAAACACACTGCCCAAACTGGTCACGACCTCGAACACAAAAGAAAAACGAAGTACAGTCCTCAGAAAAACAAACATCCAACAAATAAACAATCACGACAAGTACAGGTCGTCACTCGGGTCCTCGTCGAGCTCCTCCTCGGCATCATCTACTGTCGAGTTACCTGCGCCCTCGACATCGCCTGGGTAACCGTCATGGATTGAAGGCACCACGGGAAAGGGTCAACTTCTCAACAATTCAAGATAAGCTCGACATAAAAATATAAGCAAACAGCAAAGTATAACATTCACCGACGTGACTCGACCATCTCACTCTAAACTCGACACAACTCGCAAATCCATTTTCTCTCGACTCGACAATTTTCCTAATGCACACGCTGCATCAGTATGTCGGAAAGTCCACTGAAGCCTTGGGATCCTCGCTCTCCCTAGACAAATCAACTCAGGTCCCGTGAGCGTGGCGACGTCTAGTCAATCTCCGTAAACAAAAGGGGACCTAGCACCCTCGATTATCCGGTCACGGCTCAAAACGCCATACGACTCACCTAGCTCGCTCACTCGATGAACAATTAAGCCGTGATACGATATTCAAAGAGTTAAACACAAGATATTCAACCGCATGTCAAATAAAAGAGCAAGCTCGACATGAAGAAACGCAATTCAACATGCAATACACAATTCACGACATATATTCAATCACATATTAAATACATGCAAAAACTCAATCATATCACAACATTTCAGCTCGACACAAATCAGGAAGTCCATACACAATAACATAACCACTTAGAATATGAAATGCCCTTACTTAAGGACTTATAAAATAAAGCCTTAGAGATTTCTAGGAGTTGCCCTTACATACTATGAAAATATTAATGTGAAGCGCCCTTACTTAACTCCAAGTTAATGCTGCTCGACAACGACCTCGACACAGCTGTCTTCAAAGAGCTCGACACGTACGCTTCTCAGTCGACCTCGACACGTACAGTCCTCGATCTGGATTCACGCTCCGCCCTTGGATTCGCTTTCCCGTACACCTTGATTCGGAATCACTCGATCTCGAGAATCAGACTTCCTAAAACAAACACAACTCAGATCGATCTATGGGTTCCAATACATCTAACTCTCTCTTCCCCAAACTCAACCACAACCCAGAAAAATATAAAACTCAAGAACTGAAAGATATTTTTCCTCTAACACAAAGTTAGGGATTTCGATCAAAATTTCATGAAAAGTTATCTGATGCTTCAACAGATAGATCGACAACAACAATAACCAGAAGCAACGAATGAAAAACAAGAAATCGAAACGAACCAAAAATGGAGGTTTCTGGGCACTGCCGATTGCAGAAAAACAGAGAAAGAAATTTGTTTTACAAGCCCAATTAATCGGTTAAAAGATAGGTAATATTATGAAGAAGAAAACCCATCAATTTGACATGATTTGGAAGCATAAAACTGGTTAAAAATGGAAGAAGAATTAGCGCTAAACAGTAGCACGAAGAAGATAAAAATCTGTTCTTCATACCTCAACGGTGATGGTCGATCAGACGAGATATGGGTCGAGAAGTTGATGATGAACAAGATTGATGAAGAAAGCTTGTGCAGAATCTCGATGGAACTCACGGTTTCGTCGATGGAGATTTTTGAAGAAAACAACGAAACACAGAGCAGAAGGAAGGAAGAAGAAAGAAGAAAAGAGAAAGAATGAGTGTGAGGGAATCGGTCGTGGTATACAGCTGGCGAGATAGGGGTATAAACGTAACTCCAGCTATAAGATGCCAATCCCATCAATCATCTACCCGTTAACTCGTTCCTCTCATAATTACCCTCTACTGCTTGGCCAACGGCAAGCCGACAATGTAATAATTACAAACAATATAATAATAACACTGAATAACGTTCGAAAGAATACGAGGTATCATCTCGACACGATGTCGACAAGAGTGCTCGTGCAAGCGCATAAGGTTCTAACACGAGTTCGTGAACGCGCCTCTCACTCGACTTGCGTCCTCATCACTCGATGACGCGACTTCATCAACTCGACACACGACCTCCTCTCACCGCTAGTGCACGTGGTCTCATCACCGACAAATGATCTCGACAAACGATCTAGTCACGGGATCTCGACACAAGGTCTTGGTCGAGGTCTCGATCGTCGTCCTAATACGATGTCGATCTCGTCCTCAGGTGTTACAATCTCTCCTCTAAAAAATTTCGTCCTCAAAATTGCAAATAAGATTCTTACCTCGTAAAAGTTCAGTGGTAATCGAGTCTTCATCTTCTCCTCCAGCTCCCAAGTCGCATCTCCCGCCCTTCGATCCCACACAACTTTGACAAGTTGGATCTCTTTGTTCAAGAATCGCTTGGCTTTCCGATCAACGATCCTTCGCCGGTGACGCTTCAAAAGATAAGTCGCCCTTCAATTGAATCACATCCGCTCGATGACATGAGAAGGGTCGGAAACATACTTCCGCAATTGTGAGACGTGGAAGACGCCGTGGATGTTCGACAAGAATGGGGGTAAGGCAATCGATATGCCACCGACCAATACGACGAAGAATCTGTAAGGTCCAATGAATTTAGGGTAAGTTTCTTGGATTTGATCGCCGACCAACTCCAGAGTGGGGGTGACTCTAAGAAATACATGTTCTCCTTCCTCGAACTCGAGTGGTCGACGCCGTTGATCCGCATAACTCTTCGTCGACTTTGAGATGTTCGCATCCGATCTCGATCAAACGGATCTTCTCGGTAGTCCGCTGGATCATATCTGGTCCTCTGACGGTTCGCTCGCCGTCCTGGTACCAACAAAGAGGCGTCGACATTTCCGCCCATACGCCGCTTCAAAAGGTGCCATCCCAATACTCGCATGGAAATCGTTATTGTAGGTGAACTCCACCAATGGTAAGACGTCGTCCCAACTTCCTCGGTGATCTAACGCATAAGCTCGCAACAAATCTTCAAGCGATTGGATCGTTCTCTCGATCGGACCGTCGATGCTGTGGATGATATGCCGAGCTAAGCTCGAGCTCGGTTCCCATCGCTCCTTGCAATTCCTCCAAAATGAGACGTGAACTTCGGATCTCGGTCCGACATGATCGAAGAGGTATTCCATGAAGTCGTACTATCTCCGCGATGTAGATCTCGGCCGCCTTTTCCACGTTGTATGTCGACCTCACCGGCAAGAATGAGCGATTTGGTCAATCGGTCGACGATCACCCAAATCGAATCATTCTTCTTCTGCGTCTTCGGCAAACCTACAACGAAATCCATGGAAATATCGTCCCATTTCCATACCTACGCCAAACGATTGTAGCATTCCCGCAGTCGTTGGTGCTCCACCTTCGCTCGACACGTTAAACATGAAGCTACGCATCACCACTTGCTTCTTCATTCCTGACCACCAAAAATGCTTCTTCAAGTCTTGATACATCTTCGTAACTCTGGATGAATACTAAAGTTGCTCTTATGTGCTTCGCCGAGAATCAACTTCCTCACTCGGATACGTTAGGTACGCACACTCGGCCATTGCACCTCAAGATGTCGTCCGCTCCGACCAAATTCGCCGCCTTCCGCGCTTATCAATCAATCTTCTTGCGAAGCTCGTCATGAACTTGCTGGTCTCGGATCTCGCCCAACAATCTGTTAGAAATGGTAAGCATACCAAATCTCGGCTTCCGGTGAAACTTCGACACTAACTTCAAATCTCTGAACTTCTCGAGCATCTCCAACTCCTTGATCATCATTACCGAGGTTAAAACGCTCTTCCCGCTCAACGCATCTGCTACTACGTTAGCCTTACCGGATGGTATTCCAACGTAAAGTCGTAGTCCTCGAGAAATTTCGTCCATCTACGTTGACGCATGTTGAGTTCCTTCCGTCGAACAGTACTTCAAGCTCTTGTGATCGCTGAAAACAGAAGAGTGCTCCCGTAAAGGTAGTGCCTCCATATCTTCAAGAAAAACTATCAGCCGCTAGCTCCAAGTCGTGAGTAGGGTAGTTCCTCTCGTGAATCTTAAGTCGTCTTGAAGCATACGCGACCACCTTCCGATGTTGCATCAAAGACGCATCCCAATCCCCTGGTGTGACGCATCACAATACACCTCGAAAGGCTCTTCGGTTGAGGCAAAATCAAGACAGCGCCGCCGTCAAAAGCTCCTTCGGGCCGTTGAAAATCGGCTTCACACTCCTCGGTCCAAGCAAAGGTTGATCCTTCCTCGTCGCCGTAAAGAGGCGCGACAATCTTCGAGAAACCTTCAATGAATCTTCTGTAATATCCTCGCTAAGCCGACAAAACTCCCGATCTCAGAATCGCCTTCTTGGTGTTCCCACGCTAGCACAACTTCAATCTTAGTTGGATCCACGGTATCCCTTCTCTGGAAATCACGTGACCAAGAAAATTCACCTCTTCAAGCCAAAATTCACACTTCGACAGGTTGGCATAGAGTTGCTTATCTAGTAAGATCTGTAGTACTCGACATAGGTGTTCTGCGTGCTCTTCTCGGTTTTGCGAGTAAATCAATATGTCGCCGATGAACACTACAACGAATCGATCCAAAACGAATGGAAAATCCTGCTCATGTAGTCCATAAACACACCGGGCGATTCGTCACTCCAAACGGCATCACCAAGTACTCGTAGTGACCGGATCTAGTCCTGAAAGCTGTTTTGGCGACATCTTCCTCCTTCACCCGAACCTGACGGTAGCCCGACGTCAAGCCTATCTTGGAAGAGAGCGCCGCTCCACGAAGTTGGTCCATCAAGTCGCCAATACGTGGTAACGGATAACGGTTCTTCACGGTAACCTTGTTGAGCTCGCGATAATCCACGCACGCCTTGATCGCCCATCCTTCTTCTTAACCAACAACACCGGAGCTCCCCACGGTGACACGCTTCGGTCGTATGAATTGCTTCGACTCCAAGTGTTCGATCCGGGACTTCACTCTTTCATCTCGGCAGAGACATCCCAGTATGGCGCTTTGAAATCGGTCCCTGTTCCTGGAATCAGTCGATGGAGAACTCGACCTCGCATCGGGTGGTAATCCCGCACGCCTTCTTGAAAACGCCCTCAAAGTCACACACCACCGTACATTCTTCACGCCGATCTGCTGGAAAACTTCCGAACTAGCTAGATACATGTATTCCCTAGTTCCTTCTTTCAAAGAAACTCCAATACGCTCGGCAGAAAGATAATTGGAGACTCCAAGGTCCTGAAAAATTACGCTTTACGCACAGTCAAAAGGACATGGTGGTGTGACAACCAATCCATCCCGAGGATAACATCTAAGCCCTTAAGAGGCAAACAAACCAAATTGACCACAAACTTTCTACTCGATAATCACTACACAATTAAGACATGCAGTGTTTGTGACTAAGGTTTTAGCAATTGGGGTTGTAACTACTAATTTAAACGGTAAAGCGATCCACAATCAAGTTCAAATGGTTCACACAATCGTAAGAAATAAAGGAATGGGTTGCACCGAATCAAAAAGAACGGATAAGGATTTACCCTCGATCTCACATTCACCTTGGATAAGATCATCACCGCTCGCTTCCTCGCCACTCATGCAGAAAACTCGCCTTTAGCCACTTGACGCTTCCTTTGGCCTTTGCCGCAAGCATCGCTTGCTCACCTTTAGGTGTAGGACAATCCTTAGCAAAATGCCCTGGCTTCTTGCGGTTGAAACACACCTCCTCCTTCCGAGTACAATTACTCGCGTAATGTCCCGCTTTCCACATCGGTAGCAAATCACCTCGACACCGGCCCGACCTCCACTCCTCGGTACTTGGGTCATCTGACGACATCGTCCCCTGTTGTTGTTCCCCTGAGGTCGGTCGTAAGGCCTCTTCTGCGGTGGTTTCCCTTTCTGTGCAAATCTCTGCCCCGCACTCTGGGGTCTCACCGGTCCGCCCACAATAATCTTCTTCTTGTGGCTTCTCACTCCTTCTACCTCGACACATCGATCAATCAGTTCTTGGAGATTTCTGATCCTCAACGACACTACTGACTTCTGAATGTCGAATCTCAATCCTCGTTGGAATCTCTCACTCAACCATCTCTGGTCAACTCGGTCACGAAATGGACTGAAATACCTCGCCAACGATTCGAACTTGGCCGCATACTCGGACACCGCCGAAGTTGCTTTGCCGCAGCTTGAAGAAATTCCCGCTCCTTCTCGGCTCGTGCAAGATCCGGAAGTACTTGTCCAAGAACCTTTCACGAAAAAGCTCCCGTGTCATCTCGCGATGTTACGCTATAAACGCTTGCTTCACTCCTCTCCACCAATACTCTGCGTCTCCTAGCGATGTAAGTAGGTAGCATAGTCGACCTTCACGTTGTCCCGCAATGAAGTGCCTCAAAGATCTTCTCGATCTCTTGCATCCAAAGATCGCCTTTATCCGGATTTGGCTCACCGTAGAACTTCTGTGGATCATGCTTCCCGGTCGGCCAATCCTCTCGCTTCAAAGATTTCGCTCGCTTCGCTGTCGCTGGCCGCAAGTTCGGAGTTAACGCCGCTGCCTGTTGAGCCATCGCGTTAGCCTGTTGAGTTGCAGCGGTGATTGTTGAGCCATGGCTGCCGCCATCTCGGCCATAGCTTGAATAGCTCGTTCCATGTCGACGTTCTCGGTTGCGGATGTCGTATTCCTACGAGGTGGCATTAGATTCCACAAAGTTCAAAACCCCGTCGAATCTCACAACAAGGATGTGTTAAAACACACCGCTTCAATCAAGAAACAGCTCAAACAATTTCTCAAGCAATAAGTGCTTCACTTAATCAAACAAAGAATCAACACAATACAACTAGGTACCCAACACATAACCCGACATAGTGACCGGTCAAATTCCTATGCACAAATTTCTACGTAACCAAACTACTCGATACTAAAGTCAGAACGACCCGTTTCCGGACCGCTACCGAGCTCAATATACCGAGCTCGAGTTACCGAGCTCAATCACACCAAGCTCAACATAAACCTATATGAGATGTGTTTTAAAAACAAAACTCTTGTGCCTTTTTAAAAATACGATATGTTTTTTTTTTTTTTTATAAAACCAACTCGTGCACATCAGAGTAATTACAGCTTTTCGAAACATGGTGCAACTAAGACACAAAACTTAAATTCTAATAAAACATACATGCATAACATACACATATATATATCACTCGAAATAATAATGTATACAAAATACAGAGTAGCAAATGTGTAAAGAAAATACACCTAAGGTACGACGACTTCAAAAGAGTAATCATACCACTGGGGTACTTCCAGACTCCACGCAGGGGTCGCTCCAAAAGTAAGACCACCAGTCTACCCTCAAACAACAAAACACACTGCCCAAACTGGTCACGACCTCGAACACAAAAGAAAAACGAAGTACAGTCCTCAGAAAAACAAACATCCAACAAATAAACAATCACGACAAGTACAGGTCGTCACTCGGGTCCTCGGCGAGCTCCTCCTCGGCATCATCTACCGCCGAGTTACTGCGCGCTTCGACATCGCCTGGGTAACCGCCATGGATTGAAGGCACCACGGAAAGGGTCAACTTCTCAACAATTCAAGATAAGCTCGACATAAAAAATATAAGCAAACAAAGAAAGTATAACATTCACCGACGTGACTCGACCATCTCACTCTAAACTCGACACAACTCGCAAATCCATTTTCTCTCGACTCGACAATTTTCCTAATGCACACGCCGTACAGTATGTCGGAAAGTCCAGCCGAAGCCTTGGGATCCTCGCTCTCCCTAGGACGATACTAACTCAGTCCCGTAGCGTGGCGACGTCTAGTCAATCTCCCGTAAACAAAAAGGGGACCTAGCACCCTCAGTTATCCGGGTCACGGCTCAAAAACGTCATACGACTCACCTAGCTCGCTCACTCGATGAACAAGTCGCCGCATACGATATTCAAAGAGTTAAACACAAGATATTCAATCGCATGTCAAATAAAAGAGCAAGCTCGACATGAAGAAACGCAATTCAACATGCAATACACAATTCACGACATATATTCAATCACATATTAAATACATGCAAAAACTCAATCATATCACAACATTTCAGCTCGACACAAATCAGGAAGTCCATACACAATAACATAACCACTTAGAATATGAAATGCCCTTACTTAAGGACTTATAAAATAAAGCCTTAGAGATTTCTAGGAGTTGCCCTTACATACTATGAAAATATTAATGTGAAGCGCCCTTACTTAACTCCAAGTTAATCTTTGCCGACAACGACCTCGACACGGTGTCTTCAAAGAGCTCGACACGCACGCTTCTCGATCGACTTCGACACGCATGATCCTCGATCTGGATTCTTTGCTTAGCGTCCTTGGATTCGCTTTCCGTACACCTTGATTCTAATCACTGCGATCTCGAGAATCGACTTCCTAAAACAAACACAACTCAGATCGATCTATGGGTTCCAATACATCTAACTCTCTCTTCCCCAAACTCAACCACAACCCAGAAAAATATAAAACTCAAGAACTGAAAGATATTTTTCCTCTAACACAAAGTTAGGGATTTCGATCAAAATTTCATGAAAAGTTATCTGATGCTTCAACAGATAGATCGACAACAACAATAACCAGAAGCAACGAATGAAAAACAAGAAATCGAAACGAACCAAAAATGGAGGTTTCTGGGCACTGCCGATTGCAGAAAAACAGAAGAAGAAATTTGTTTTACAAGCCCAATTAATCGGTTAAAAAGATAGGTAATATTATGAAGAAGAAAACCCATCAATTTGACATGATTTGGAAGCATAAAACTGGTTAAAAATGGAAGAAGAATTAGCGCTAAACAGTAGCACGAAGAAGATAAAAATCTGTTCTTCATACCTCAACGGTGATGGTCGATCAGACGAGATATGGGTCGAGAAGTTGATGATGAACAAGATTGATGAAGAAAGCTTGTGCAGAATCTCGATGGAACTCACGGTTTCGTCGATGGAGATTTTTGAAGAAAACAACGAAACACAGAGCAGAAGGAAGGAAGAAGAAAGAAGAAAAGAGAAAGAATGAGTGTGAGGGAATCGGTCGTGGTATACAATTTGGCGAGAAAGGGGTATAAACGTAACTCCAGCTATAAGATGCCAATCCCATCAATCATCTACCCGTTAAATCGTTCCTCGCATAACTACCTGCTACTCTGTCGGTCAACGGCAAGCCGACAATGTAATAATTACAAACAATATAATAATAACGCTGAATAACGTTCGAAAGAATACGAGGTATCATCTCGACACGATGTCGACAAGAGTGCTCGTGCAAGCGTACAAGGTTCTAACACGAGTTCGTGAACGCGGTCTCCTCAGCTCGACTTGCGTCCTCATCAGCTCGGTACGCGACTTCATCAACTCGACCCGCGTCCTCCTCACCATTTCGGCCGCTAGTGCACGTGGTCTCATCAGCTCGACAAATGATCTCGACAAACGATCTAGTCACGGGATCTCGACACAAGGTCTTGGTCGAGGTCTCGATACGTCGTCCTAATACGATGTCGATCTCGTCCTCAGGTGTTACAAAGAGCACTATAGTTCCTTTGAGATTAGGTTCTCATTGTCTCAAAATCATCAAACACACTTCGATTAAAAAAAAATTAAAACTAAATCTACAATTTAAAGTCAAGAAAATCATTAACAACTAAGTGTTCAAACTAGAAAACCTTTTTCTTTTTTCTCAAAGGACCTTATGGCTTACACACCCACTCAAAGATTCATTTCTCAAAATCATTCTAACTCACACATAAGCTATTTAATAAAAGATTAATGCTAAAACTCTTATCTATAACTCCTAAATCACAACAAACACAAAACCATCAAAGACTTAAGTTAGAAAAACTTAAAATCTAGCCTCACACACACACACACACACACATATATATATATGGTCACAGGTCATGCTCCCAAGATTTTCCAACATCAATCCCCTTAACAACAACAACACTAACCAAAAGATCAATAAGAACACCTTGAAATCATATAATTTTTTTATACAACAAAAAGGAAGTAAAACCTTTCAAACTTTTACTACTAAATCATCCTTAATAAGAATATCTACACACCGTAAGAATTGAAAGCAATTACTAGAATACTCACCTAAAAATTCTCCAAGAGTACGCGGTTTTAAGAGATCAAAAGGAAAGAAGAATTCTCACAATCACCAACCACAATATCAATAACAACATCAACCACAAATACCCAGGATATAGAGGAAAATCCTCATCCAACATCATCTCAAAGCTTACGGCTTAGACTAAGGAAAGGGAAGAAATACAACTCTTAAAACTCTCCAAACTTCTCAAGGTCTCACACACACTCTAATCACCACACGGTTTAGCATAATCTAGGAGAAGGATTGAAGAAAAATGGGGATCTCTTGAGCGAAACTTGCTCACGGCGTACAAGAGGAGGAAAAAGAGAGGAAGGCTAGGTTTATGGAATATTTTCTTCTCCACCCTTTTATGAGTAAGTGGCCGGCCAAGTAAGAAAGGAAAAGGTGAAAAATGAGTCATCCAAAAATACTTGGCTCTCCTTTAAAGAAAATCTTTCCCAAATCTAACGAAATGAGGATAAGGTTTGGTATTTTTTTTTTTTTAAGGTACAACCCGATACTAGCTTGACACCTCATCACACACTATACCACCACAATACTCCCACCAACAACTCTCACTAACCCTCTAAATTCCATTTGACTGAGTCAATTGGGTCTCGATGTCGCAATAATTGCGGCATCGGGAAATTCGCGTTATCGATTGCTCAGTAGGCAATAAATCGTGTAAATTAAATTATCACAAGACATTTAATTAACGCGCTCTAGAAAAATAATTGTGTATAATATTTGTATTGAAAAATAGAAATACGCTCACAATAAATAAATAATCGCACAATAGACCACATATAATCACATAGTGCTAAATTAAACTACTGTGAAAACACAGATGTTAGTGGTATACATGTCACATTCTCAAAGTCATAAAATATTTTTGATTTTCAAATCTAGTACATATCAAAATACTTCAAACATCAAACACTTATGTGGTCTATATCTAGAACCACTAATACACCAAAGATCATACTAAACAATAATAGTAATAACATCTCCTATAGATTATCCCTCTTCCAAATCTCTATCCTTTCATAACCCCTTTGTGTCACGTTTCATGGAATAAAGTCTTCAGATGAGGAGCTCTCCTTTCCACTTAATGAATATACACTTCCTCTAGTGATTGGTTTCGCAGTCCCTACATTGTTGACAGCAGATTTGGCCTTGGGTACTTGGTAATCTTTATCAAAATGCCCAGGTTTCTTGCAATTGTAGCAAAGTATCTTCCTAGAAGAACACTGGTACGCCTTGTGTCCTTCTTCCCCAAAGTGGAAACAATGGTTTTCCTAACTCTGAGGTCGTTTGCCCACACCTCCACTTTCGGAAACTTGAGCCACAGGGCGGTACTGGTCTCGGTTGTTCTCCTGAGGACAGTGATAGAGGTTCTCTTGTTGTTTCCAATTTTTTTCTTGATTTGGACTGTTCTGTTTGATTAACCCTCCAGTGTTGTTGTTGCCACCATTAAGTCTCTGATTCTCCATGGTCTCAACCTCACTACACTTATCCTTCAGTGGTTGGAATTCCTGAATTTCCCCACAGATTCCTGAATCTCTTCTCTTATTTCCCGCAAGGATTTAAGAGGTTCATGGTGACAAAGGTCAGCCAATCCTTTGGTCTCTACAGTTTGCTCCTCTCCCTACTATCCTAGCAGGTCACATTGATTCTCCGTAGCGGTCTGTTGAGCAACAACAAATGCTATCCCTATATCTTGGGTTTTGTAACACCCTAATTCAATTTTTAAATCGAATCATTGCATTTAAAACATTACGAAATATCATAAACTGAATAAATTAAAACTTGACAGTTACAAGTCATAATTCATACAAGGTACTTATCTAACGATTTAAGTACATAACTTAAGTCTCAAAATATAACCCAAAGTCATGAGGATTACAAAATATAGGGTCCAACGACCCATATACAACACTTAGTTCAAACAACAAAGACTAGCTGCTAGGCAACTCCAGCTAGGGTCAATCCTCTCGCACCTGTTTATCTGAAACAATTAAACGAAAGGGGTGAGATTTAAGAAATCTCAGTGAGTCCTTTGCGGACCCCTCACCATCACCTACCTCAATCCGAATCAATATAGACGAATGTTCACTAACATTTACATGACAATTCATAAGTCACAAGTTCTTTCCACAACAATACATTTGAAATCATTAGAGATAAATACAAATGCAAACAAATGTCATAGAGACCACAATGAATGTTCCCCACTTGATCCAGCTCAAGCACAAAATGAGTAAAATCCTATTAAAAGGATAAAACCAAGGGGGCACCCAACGGCACAGGTGATAGCTAATCACTTACAATGAGGGTGCAATTGGAATTGCAAACATTCCAAACACAATCAATCAATCACAAAACATTAGAAAATAATGCATTGCTATATCACAATCATCATAGTCAAGAATCATTCCTTACTCAATTAGTTATATAAAAGATACATAAGAGTAATGTCTAAGCATACCAAACATATTAGCATGTTTAAGGGAAGCAAATATCCCAAAATCAAACATTTTCAGCCTAGGAAACAGCTTATTACACGGCCTGGTCGTGCTGCATATCACGGCCGTACCAGGCCTCTGCAGAATTTCTGCAGCAAAACATCAACTTCGGGGATTTTACTAACATACCAAACGAGGTCGGAATTGGGCAAACGACCACTTATTGGAAAGCTTAGGATGTCTAGTTTATGGATATAATTTTTATTTTGGAAGATATGCATCAGATTAGTGCAGTTTTAACAAACAATCCACTGATGTCAAAAAACAGGACAGCATTCATACCTGAACTTGTAAATTCTATATCTAATTCAATTCTTAACATTTTCAAGTGATTCATGTGCCTAAAATGAAGCCCCTCATGTCTAGTTTACTCAGAAATAAGAAGCATTTCAATCCAAGGTCTATAGAGAGAGTTATACTCGAAATACCAGAGGCAGTCTTAACATGCATGACCACAAGAATGGAACCCAACTTCTTCTAGCTTCAACATCAAACTATCACTCCACAATCTGAATCTTAGACCAACTAAACAACATGCAAAGGGAAGTAAAAACCCTAATGGGGGTCTTATTGGTTGCCCACCACCTAAAGGAGAAGAACTCACCAAAATCAAGAAAATGGAGGTAGAAGCTTGTGGAATTTTTCTGATTTCTCCTACCCAAATTCGAGCTCCTCCTTCTTGCTATCTTAGGGCAGCTCTCAAACCTTCAATAATGGCAAGGATCAGTGCAACCTTCTTCTATGGCAAGGGTTGAATGGATTATCCAAAGTTTCCCCTTCTTTCTCTCCAAACCCTAACACCATAGCCTTCCCCCTTTCTCCATTTCTCCTTCTTCTTGTTTCTTTTCAGGAATTTTCGATGGAGGGAGGAAACGGGGGGCTGATGGCGTGAGTGAGAGGGAATGGAGAGTGAGGGTACTGGTCTTTTACTATATTTCCCTTCCTTTGTTCTAATATTACACACTACCCTTACTTATTACACCACTATCTTATTTATTTACACCCCTTTATGTTTATAACAATAAGCAATTCAAAACACACATCCTAAATTTAAAAGGCTATATAATTAAATTAGGTGGGATGTTACATTACTCCCCACCTTTTTAAGATTTTTGCCCTCAAAAATTAACTACACATACCTATTGAAACTGATATGGATATGCTTCTCGCATCTCTTCTTCCATCTCCCAAGTAGCTTCCCCCGGAGTAGATCCTTCCCAAATAACCTTAACCAAGGGAATGCGTTTGTTCCTCAGCGCCTTTATGTCCCAATCTACGATTTGGACCGACATAAGTTTGTACGTTAGGTCCGATCTTAGTTGCACGAACTCATGAGCTAAGGGTTGAAAAGGATCGGGAATATACCTTCGGAGTAGCGACACATGAAACACATTGTGCAAGTTGGACAAAGAGGGGGGAAGTGCAAGTGCGTAAGCAACAGAACCGACTCGACTCAAGATTTGAAAAGGACCGATGTAGCGAGGATGTAACTTTTTGGCCTTTAGTGCCCTACCAACATCTATTGTAGGAGACACTTTCAAAAACACATGTTCGCCCTCTTCAAATTCAAGTGGTCTAGATTTTAAGTCCGCATAACTCTTTTGCCGACTTTGGGCGGTCTTAAGCTTATCCCTAATCATCCAAATCTTATCCGTTGTCTTCTGAACTAGGTCGGGACCTATCAATTTCCTTTCCCCAACTTCATACCAACACAAAGGGGTCCTACACTGCCGCCCATAAAGGGGTTCATAAGGAGCCATCCCTATGCTCGAATGGTAGCTATTGTTGTAAGTAAACTCCGCCAAAGGTAGGTAGTCAATCCAACTCCCTCCGTCCTCTAAGACACATGCTCTAAGCATGTCTTCTAGGGTCTGAATGGTCCTCTCAGTTTGACCATCGGTTTGGGGATGATATGCGGTACTGAGGTTCAATCTAGTACCCATGGCTAGCTGAAATACTTTCCAAAACCTGGAGGTAAATTTGGGATCCCTATCAGAGACTATGCTCATAGGAACTCCGTGAAGTTTGACTATCTCCTGGATGTAGACCTTTGCCAGCTTAGAAGTGGAGTATGTGGTCTAAACAGGTATGAAGTGAGCTAATTTAGTCAATCGGTCCACAATCACCCAAATGGAATCATGTCCGGACTGGGTACAGGGTAATCCCGCAACGAAGTCCATGGATATACCTTCCCACTTCCACTCAGGTATTTCTAGAGGTTGGAGCATGCTAGAAGGCTTCTAATGCTAAATCTTGGTTTTCTGGCATACTAGGCATTGGGCCACAAATTCAGCTACATTCGCTTTCATTCCCGACCATCAATATCGCTGCCTGAGATCGTGGTACATCTTGGTTGTACCGGGGTGGACTGTGAACCCGCTCCTATGGGCCTCCTCTAAAATTTGCCGTTTAAGCTCAGAATTCTTAGGAACACAGATTCTTTGTTGGAATAGGATGGTTTCTTCATTATCTATGGAGAAGTCAGGTTGGTTTTTCCTAGTTTGTAGTTCTTCATCCATGAACTGAGCTTGCCTAACCTGGGCCTTAAGGTCACAACTGATTTGCAAATGATGCACTAGAAGGCTATGACCAGTATAGAAGGATTCCAAGGCTAAGTCTCTAAAAGACTCCAACAACTCCATTTCCTTAACCATCATAGAAGATACTTGAAAGGACTTCCTACTCAAGGCGTCGGCGACTACATTCGCCTTGCTTGGGTGATATTTCAGCTCAAAATCATAATCCTTGAGGAGTTCTACCCACCTTCTTTGCCTCATGTTAAGTTATTTTTAATCAAAGAGATATTTTAAACTCTTATGGTCACTAAAGACCTCAAACCGAGCACCATATAAATAGTGCCTCCAAATCTTCAAGGCAAAGACAATTGCTGCAAGTTCCAAATCATGAGTTAGATAGTTCTCTTCATGGGGTTTCAATTGTCTTGACGCATAAGCTACCACCTGACCACCTTGCATAAGCACACAACCTAATCCCTTAATCGAAGCATCACTATACACTTCAAACCCTAAGGATGGATCCGGAATAATCAGAACTGGAGCAGTGGTCAATCTAATCTTAAGCTCTATGAAGCTACTCTCACAACTCTTGCTCCACACAAACGGCTGCCCCTTTCGAGTTAGCCTCGTTAGCGGAAGTGCTAACTGAGAAAATCCTTTGATGAATCTCCTATAATACCCAGCTAGGCCCAAGAAGCTTCGAATTTCAGTAATGGTGGTCGGTCTTTCCCAATCCAGTACTGCTTGTACTTTATCGGGGTCAACCGACACTCCTGCGTGAGAGATCACGTGTCCTAAGAATTTCACGTCTTCTAACCAAAATTCACACTTTGAGGGTTTTGTAAACAGTCTCTTTTGCCTAAGGGTACCTAGCACGATCCTAAGATGTTCCGCGTGCTCTTGAGAGCTCTTGGAATAAATTAGAATATCATCAATAAATACCACCACAAATTTATCAAGATAAGACTCTATAATTTGATTCGTGTAGCTCATGAACACGACTGGAGCATTGGTCAGCCCAAAAGGCATAACCAAATACTTGTAGTGACCGTACTGGGTTCTAAAAGCGGTCTTTGGAACATCTCTAGCCTTGACCCTAATCTGGTGATAACCCGACCTTAGGTCAATTTTGGAAAAGTATGAAGCCCCCCCTAAGCTGATCTATAAGATCGTCTATCCGAGGAAGCGGATACTTATTTTTTACGATAACCTTATTAATCTGCCTATAGTCCACACGCAGTCTCATGCTAGCATCCTTCTTCTTGACTAACAACACCGGTGCTCCCCAAGGAGAAGCACTAGGCCTAATAAACTGTTTGGAGATAAGGTCCTCCAATTGGCACTTGAGCTCCTTGAGTTCTGTTGGTGACATCCTATACGGAGCCATTGATATTGGTCCCGTCCCTGGAACTAAATCTATTGAAAATTCAACTTCCCTTTCGGGAGGTAGGGACATCACCTCTTCAGGAAACACATCTAAGTATTCGTTCACAACCGGGATAGCAGTCAAATCTAGTTCAACCTCTGAAGATGAAGAGAGTAACAGAATATAGCCGAAATATCCCTCTCCTAGGCATTGGTTTAATAGAGCAACACTGGCCAAAACATCAGGATGAATATTCTTTTGGGGAGGTTGTAAATTTGCAAATTCTATGGTTTTACAATAACAATTCAAAACGACTTGATTAGCCGCAAGCCAATCCATCCCCAAAATAATATCCATACCTTCCAAGGGTAAACAAACTAGATTGACCTGGAATACTCTTCCTTGTATCTCGAGAGGACAATTCTCGCATAGGAAGGAAGTAGAGATGCTGCCATCAGCAGGTGTCTGAACATTCAAAGGAACTGACAACAAAGTAAGTGGTAACTCTAACCTTGTTACACATTTGTAGGAGATGAAAGAATGAGTGGCACCAGAATCATAAAGAACAATAACAGGCTGATTACTCAAGAGACACGTACCTTTCATCATACCGTCCGCACCCTTTACCCTCTTGGCTTCTAAGGCAAAAACACGCCCTTGGTTAGGATCATTGGTTTTTGCTGCTTCCTTTCTATCATTCTTCCTCCTGAGTGCGGGGCAATTGTTTGTAAAGTGACCTTTCTCTTTATAGTAAAAACAAAAGTCTCTACCCATACACTCTCCTTGATGATACCTGCCACAAGTGGTACATGTCTTTGCTTTTCCGATGTCCGAAGGATGAGTTTGCTTTCCTTTTTTGGGGTTCCCCTTCGGCTTGGAGGGTTGATTAGGCTTGCGTTCTTCATTCCTTTTCTTCCACTTTTCTTGGCGATCCACTCTCAAGGCATTTTGTGCCTCTTCAGCAATAATACACTTCCCTACCAGCTTGGCATAGTCGGTCTCCTCAAATTCGCACACGACATTTCTCAATTCCGGTCGAAGTCCCTGCTCAAATTGATGATCCTTCCACTCATTATCTTCCCTACTTTGTAGATAAGTAGAGTACTTAGCCAATTCTTCAAATTTGGCGATGTACTCCGCTACCGTCATGCTCCCTTGAGTTAGGTGAGCAAACTCTTGCTCCTTTAGCCGTCTTAAGCTCTTAGGGAAATATTTCTCCAAGAACACTCTCTGAAAGTTCTCCCAGTTCAAAGGTGTTTCAAGAGTAACCATATGAGCTCTTGCTCCTCTCCACCAAACCTCAGCCTCTTCCTTCAGGTAGTGAGCGGCAAATGCCATTTTGCTCTTGATGCAGTTCACTACTTGAATATCTTATCCATTTCCTGCGCAACCAATACTTCAAGCAGATGGGTCACTCCACCCTTGAAAGAAGGAGGGTCATTCTTCCCGAAGTCGAGTACGCCCGATTAGGATTATCCGGTCGGGTTACATTGTTACCTGGGGCTACTCCTCCTCAAGGATCTGTTGGAGTAGTGCGTTAGTCGCCGACTTGAACATTTGCAGCCTCAGTTTGCACCCTCAGTGCTTCTGCTATTACATTCCAAGGTTCGGGTTCTTGCGGAGTCCCGAGGTTTCTGGTGGCATTCCTGGGGTTCCTTTCGCCGTGTATTGGTGGCCTACCACGTCGTCCTGAACCGGATGCCATGATTCTACATACAATGCATAAAGAATTGAGTTGATCAGGCTCAATGTCTCATAGCATAATAAGTAGAAAGATGTAAACAGTCCACAATGACACACTAAGCCAAAACTAACTACCTCACAGTCCGATAAGAATCGAACTGCTCTAATACCATAATGTAACACCCTAATTCAATTTTTAAATCGAATCATTGTATTTATAACATTACGAAATATCATAAACTGAATAAATTAAAACTTGACAGTTACAAGTCGTAATTCATACAAGGTACTTGTCTAACAGTTTAAGTACATAGCTTAAGTCTCAAAATATAACCCCAAAGTCATGAGGATTACAAAATATAGGGTCCAATGACCCATATACAACACTTAGTTCAAACAACAAAGACTAGCTGCTAGGCAACTCCAGCTAGGGTCAATCCTCTCGCACCTGTTTATCTGAAACAATTAAACGAAAGGGGTCAGATTTAAGAAATCTCAGTGAGTCCTTTGCGGACCCCTCACCATCACCTACCTCAATCCGAATCAATATAGACGAATGTTCACTAACATTTACATGACAATTCATAAGTCACAAGTTCTTTCCACAACAATACATTTGAAATCATCAGAGATAAATACAAATGCAAACAAATGTCATAGAGACCACAATGAATGTTCCCCACTTGATCCAGCTCAAGCGCAAAATGAGTAAAATCCGATTAAAATGATAAAACTAAGGGGGCCCCCAACGGCACAGGTGATAGTTAATCACTTACAATGAGGGTGCAATTTGAATTGCAAACATTCCAAACACAATCAATCAATCACAAAACATTAGAAAATAATGCGTTGCTATATTACAATCATCATAGTCAAGAATCATTTCTTACTCAATTAGTTATATAAAAGATACATAAGAGTAATGCCTAAGCATACCAAACATTTTAGCATGTTTAAGGGAAGGAAATATCCCAAAATCAAACATTTTCAGCCTAGGAAATAGCTTATTACACGGACTGGCCGTGCTGCATATTACGACCGTGCCAGGCCTCTGCAGAATTTCTGCAGCAAAACATCAACTTCGGGGATTTTACTAACATACCAAACGAAGTCGGAATTGGGCAAACGACCACTCATTGGAAAGCTTAAGATGTCTAGTTTATGGATATAATTTTTATTTTGGAAGATATGCATCAGATTAGTGCAGTTTTAACAAACAATCCACTGATGTCAAAAAATAGGACAGCATTCATACCTGAACTTGTAAATTCTATATCTAATTCAATTCTTAACATTTTCAAGTGATTCTTATGCCTAAAATGAAGCCCCTCATGTCTAGTTTACTCGGAAATAAGAAGCATTTCAATCCAAGGTCTATAGAGAGAGTTATACTCGAAATATCAGAGGCAGTCTTAACATGCATGACCACAAGAATGGAACACAACTTCTTCTAGCTTCAACATCAAACTATCACTCCACAATCTGAATCTTAGACCAACTAAACAACATGCAAAGGGAAATAAAAACCCTAATGGGGGTCTTATTGGTTGCCCACCACCTAAAGGAGAAGAACTCACCAAAATCAAGAAAATGGAGGTAGAAGCTTGTGGAATTTTTCTGATTTCTCCTACCCAAATTCGAGCTCCTCCTTCTTGCTATCTTAGGGCAGCTCTCAAACCTTCAATAATGGCAAGGATAAGCCCAACCTTCTTCTATGGCAAGGGTTGAATGGATTATCCAAGGTTTCCCCTTCTTTCTCTCCAAACCCTAACACCATAGCCTTCCCCCTTTCTCCATTTCTCCTTCTTCTTGTTTTTTTTCAGGAATTTTCGATGGAGGGAGGAAATGGGGGGCTGATGGCGTGAGTGAGAGAGGGTACTGGTCTTTTACTATATTGCCCTTCCTTGGTTCTAATATTACACACTACCCTTACTTATTACACCACTATCTTATTTATTTACACCCCTTTATGTTTATAACAATAAGCAATTCAAAACACACAAATCCTAAATTTAAAAGGCTATATAATTAAATTAGGTGGGATGTTACAGGTTTCTTGATTCATCTCTGGATTTCCAGCTCCAGTAGAAAGAATCGTTCGTCTCGGAGGTATTGGGTTCCCACAAGGTCTTATAACATAATCAGAACCCCATAACAATTTTGTGTGTTTGCACAGATTGTTTCAATTAAGAAACAATTCAAACAATTACAAGCAGAGCAACTCCACTCGAGAAACAAGCTAAACATATAAACACAATTTGACTCACAATAAGCACAAATACAACTTGACTCCCAACAATTTATTCTCTACAAACCCGACACTTGACTAGCTATAGTTGCACAACTCACAGTTCGGTTAGAACCGAACTGCTCTGATACCACAATTTTAACACCCCATTTCCCGGAGCAAAACGGATCTAACATAACTCTTAATAGCTCAAAATGCTTTTGAAAATGAAATAATCTACTTACATGGTTTTCAAAAATATGGGTCTAATTTTTTTTCTTTCTTATCAACCTTCTTTTAAAATAACAATCCGAGTATTACAGTATTTTTGAAAGGTGATGAAGGATTAAAGATACTCGAAATCCAACCACAACAATCATGCATAATAATTTAAATAGCCATTTAACACAAAACGATCTAAATCTTGGAAACATAGTATACTTAATACAACACTAAAATTAATAAAGTAAACACTCTATAGCTGGTAGGCACACTACAACACTTACTAGATCCTCTAGTAAGTTTACCAAATAGCCACACATAATAGACAACCAGAAAGGACTATCCTCAGCCACACTCGTCAGCAGTCTTGAACACTCTGCAGTCTTCATCATATGCGTTACATTCATTAAATTGAAGAACCACGACCAAGGGTCATCTTTCCGAACAAAACATATACACATAACATACATCATATATTGAATGCAAAACAGATCATATTCACAAGATATAATATGAACACAACTTCAATAACAAGTAGCATTAATCATGTCACTAAGCATTAAAAAAATCCACTCAATAAGGATGCACATAATTCCCTATTGATGCAACAACAATGTCAGTGCACATGATTCCGAAATATCGCAAAAATACCCGTACCAATGGGCTCGTCGGCTGGTCCTCCCAGAGGAACACAGTCCGGTATTGTCCCCGCATAGGACTAACGACGACACTGAACTCCCCGCATAGGATTTATCCATACCAATGGATTTTAATTCAGGTCAAAGTCTCTATGTATGCATGTCAATGCATCTTCATATTCTCATTTGAACATATCAACTCATATGATATTTCAACATGCATTCTCAATTGAACATACCATCTCATACGATATTTCAACATGCATCATAATTAAATAAATATTTAATTATTCAACACAGAACTTTGTAGCATATATCTTAAACACAATTAAGCATATATGATCACAAATATCATAACACCACGTCCACAATTCATCAATTATTACATACCGCTCACAGAACATGGACACATGTTATCAAATCATGCATTCACACACCAATATATCATATCTAGAAGAAACTCTTACACACAACTACACAAAACATAACTGAATTAAAAGAATATCGCGAAGGATGCCCTTACAACCTCACAAAACTTAACACATGTCAACATATTTACATATCAAAACTATATATATATATATATATATATATATATATATATATATATATATATATGAAGCCCTTATAAAAAGAGCTCCCAAATCACGCTCACGTCAAAGGTACGTCTCGAACTCACCCACAATCGTACTCACGACCTCAACAACCCTAAGACAACAATACTGAGTCTTAGAAAATTTTCTAAATCACTTAAAAGTAGCTCCTAGGTCACGGTTTGAACCCAAACCTCTAGGTTTCACAAACTCAAAATTCTTTTATTCATACCCACACTTAAAAACACTAAAACAAAGTTAAAAATAAGATTTTAAATACTTTGCAATTTACTCAAAATCTTTCTAACTAAACTTTAAATTTCAAAAACACTAAAAATCATTTTCTTTTAAATCAAAACAAAGATTAAACTTATAAAATACCTAATTAACAACCACTAACATGTTAATCAAATAAAAATTTTAAAACAACACCAAAACTACAAAATACCCCTCGGTTTTTATCATTAAAAAAATACCTAAATTTTTTTTATTCTTTCAAATCTTTTATAACCATAAAACCAACACTAAAATCAAAGATTTTAACACTAAAATTTCTAAGACTCCACCTTGTTTAACAAATACAAAGATTTCTTTAACTTAGGTGTTTCATAGTTTTTAAATCACTAGAACAACTCTTGAAACAACTTCATCTCAAATCAAACCTTTCAAAAAACTCCTAAACTACAACAAAAAGGCTTAACTATAAGAGAAAAAAAGTTTAAAACATAATAATTTTCTCGTTTTTCCTTTCATGGTCACGGCTTTAGAGCTCAAAAGGGAGAGGATAAATTTTCATTTTTGCTTCCTAAATCATCATCAAAACCATTAGAACCAAAAGATCAAAGAAATTTCACCCAAAAATTCTACTAAGGCCACGGTTTTTACCTAAAGAAAACAAAGGAAAAACATGATCAAAGGTTCTCCAATACTAAGCTTCTCTAGTACAAAAGATTGGCAAGGAAAGGAATAAAATTTGATGCTAAAATATGGGGATGCTCACGGCTAGGAGCAAGGAAAAGGAAGAGAAGATTTTTGTTCTTCAAAACCACCGACAGCTAGACAAAACAAGAAGGAAATAAAATGAAGAAATGAGTGAATAGGAGGGGAAGAGCTACGGCTCTTCATAAAGAAAAGGGAGAGGAAAAATAATTTTAGTCAAAGCCAATTGTGTGGTCCTCCCTAATTTAAGGGTTAATGCCATGTTTTTGTCATTTATTTGGTAAGATATTTATTCCTAACCCAATCAAAAGGTGATACCTACACATAAGCCCATACCTCCCTTACCCACTCTAATCCAACCTTTGACTCATTAGTCAAATGAGTCTCGGTGTCGCAGAAATTACGACGTCGAGTAATCGCGTTAGCGATAGTTCGCTCGCCGATTAATCGCGTAAATTAATTTACTAGAAAATTAATTCACCGCGTGACAAATAAATTATCTATAATTTATAAAAACACTATAAAACACTCAAACAATGTCACAACAAGTCACAATTCCATCTTATTCGAAATGGGAATTCGTTTCAAATTTTATTGCGGATAAAAGTTTACCCGACGATTCAAAATACGACAAAAATTCGTTAGAATTATTCGACGAGTTTTGAACCATAAATTAATATTAGCTATTAATTCTCAAATTTAATTTTATCTTGATTTAATTCAATCACTTTGTCGATGAATTCATATTAAAAGCAGCATACGTCTACGCTGTCTAATAATAATTATCCAAAATAAATTAATTATTTAAAATAAATCAAAACAATTCCTCGTACTCTCAGTAAATTATTGAGGTGATCAGTCTCTACGACTTACCTTTAAGTATTCGGGATTTTATTGCTAAAACAAATTTTCTTAAAAATTGGGATGTTATAAAAATCTTCGAACCAAATTTAGGGTCGACAGTTGGTTATGCGTAAGGAAGGGGTTTGCACCCTTACGACGCCCGTTCATAAAAACAGTACCCTTTTAATTGTTTATGAAAGGTGTTTGCCTGAAGAAATATTTTCCTTGATGAAATTTGCTTATTTTACTTTTAAGAAAGAGGAGATATCCCTAAATAACCGAATCGTGCGAGTGGGATTTTGTGGGCTTCTATGGATTTAATCTAATTGCAAAAAAGGTGCAAGTTTTTATGTTAATTTTAAATATCTATTTTGCCAAAATATTATTTATTTACTTAGGTTACTTAATTTAAATGATAGAGAAAATATTATTTTTTTTCATTTAGACTTGACAAGAAATGAACCTTGTTCTTACGTATCTCTAGGTGCATTAGGGAAATCAAAACTAACGTAGTTCTTGTTGAAAATGATTGTGTATCGGTGTTTTTTATTTTTATTTATGTAATTTATCCAAAAAGATTACCTTAGAATATAATAAAAATATTAATGGCAATAATAATAATAATAACGTAAATTGTTTTGTTTATTAGTAATGAGATAATTATTTGGTAAATAATAGGTAACTAATAACAACAATACTAGATATATTTCATAATAATTATGTTAACGTAGTATTTACGATGTTAGTTTTTATCATTGGTATAAAAAATAGAGATTGCGAGGGATATCACCTGAAAAGTTGTTATGTTGCAGATAAATAAACCAAGCGTGTTTGTTGGTATCTAACGCAATCCAACACCCGGAAGCCAAAGAGAATGAACATGGAGCCATCAGTCCATTTTTTATTAATACATCTTCTTTACTTATCAAAAAAAAAAAATGGAGCCATCAGGACTGCATGTAACTCCAATCCAAGTAAGTGCATATTGAGGTACTAGAGCTCCAATAGACCTTTTCACCATGATGAACTGCAGCAGCAAAATCAAGGAGTGCTTTCTTTTCTGAATTTAGATCAGCTTTAGTTTGAGAAAACACAAGCAGTAGTAGTAGTAGTAGGAAAATTGGTATAGTGGCTAAGTGAGACTGTTGTTCAACGGTGTTGCATTCCTTCTCTCTTTTTCTCTAGTGCGCTTCCGATATTGGTTTTTTGTGTTGTGAATTGGTACTCCAATGAAGAGTCCCAACTCTTTATTCGGTGATAAAGTATATTTTTTCCCTCCCTTTTCCAACTCTTAGTACCCTCTATTTATAGTTTAAAATAAGGGTTTTCTAAATAGGGAATTGAATTAATTGTTATTATGATAATCTCAATCAAATCATTAGAATAGGTAGTCAAATTATTGTGATTCCAAATAGAGCCGGCAAAATCGGGTCGGCCCAAAAAAGCCTGAAAAATCATAGAGCTTGGGTAGTTAAAATTGAGCCAACTTTGTAACAGGGCTTTTTGGCCCGGCCCTATAAAGTCTGAGCCCGAAGCCTGCATCAAATTGAAAAATGTTAGCCATTTCACTTGGCCCACCAGTAAGTAAGCTTTTTTTTATTTTTTTAAAAAAAAAAGACACACTCGGCCCAAGCCACTGACCCAGTTTTTTTTTTTTTTAAAAGATTCAACTCCAAAAAAAGACCCACGATGCAGGGTTTTTCTTTCCCAAAGTCACGGCCAAACCAAACCTAATTTCATAATCTTTCTTAGTCTCTCTGTAAGCAACGCAGCGGCAGTCTCTCTCAATTTTCTCAGCATCGTAGTTCCTTCTTAGTTCTCCTCACCGCATCGCAGTCATCATGTTGCCGTTCTCCGAGAGCAACATCGTTCTTCGAGAGCGTCGCAGTCCTTCTCTCCCTCACCATACACCATCGCAGTCTCCTTCTCTCCCTCCACCACCGGCCAGAACCACCATCGCAGCTGTAGCTTTCTGGTTCTTTTCTTCCCTCACTATGATTTCTGGTTCTTTTCTTCCCTCATTTTGGGTGGTTTTCTGTGGAGGCATATTCACTGCAAGGTGAAAGCAATTTGCATTATGCTCATAGTTTAGTGAAATTAACAAAGGAAATTGTCAACTGAGTGGGCCTTCTCTTTTATTTTATTTTTTTAGTAATTGAAATCTCAACTTTTGATAATTAGATTGATTAATATCTGATCCGGACCTATCTTAGGCCTAGGTGTCATCTAATGGGCTCCAACTACATTGGCCCAATGGACATGACTTCTCCTAAGAGCTAACCCTAACTTGAAGGCTATATAAGCCTAATGTTGTCACCTCTACAAGCATGCCTCTTCTAACCCTAGCACCCACCTCATTCATATACTGACTTGACCATCGGAGTGTTTGCAGGTGGCCACCACCCACATCTTCCACTGGAGTCCAGAGCGGCACTTCCACAAATTGTGGTCATTTCCACCATCCTACCACCGTGAGGTATCACATTCCTATAACTCTGAGATCCACTCCGGATCATTCCTATAACCATGTAGTCGTGGGTTTGATTCCCACATACAGTGCCAATGATCCGGAGTGGATCTTAGAGTTATAGGAATATGATACCTCACGGTGGTAGGATGGTGGAAATGACTACAATTTGTGGAAGTGCCGCTCTGGACTCCGGTGGAAGATGTGGGCGGTGGCCACCTGCAAACACTCCGATGCTCAAGTCAGTATATGAATGAGGTGGGTGCTAGGGTTAGAAGAGGCATACCTGTAGAGGTGACAACATTAGGCTTATATAGCCTTCGAGCTAGGCTTAGCTCTTAGGAGAAGTCATGTCCATTGGGTCAATGTAGTTGGAGCCCCTTAGATGGCACTTGAGCCTAGGATAGGTCCGGATCAATATCAAAACGCAATTAATAATACCAAGAGGAAGACTGAATTGAATTCTTCAAACTTGTATGGATCTTTTACTTATAGAGTCAGTATCCAAAGAAGTGATTTCTATCCTATCTCTATAAGTGTGTTTATCCTAATTCCTGCCATGTGTGACAATTAATTGTTTCCTTACTTGTTTCCCTCTGAAAGCAATCAGAAACTCTTGCAAGAGTAGATGATTTGACAACAATTTACTGACTTGAATTGAGGATGAAACTATAATTTCATTGATTGAAAAAAAGGTTAACAGATGGTGAATTATATTATTCAGTTCTAACTAGTCTGTTTGTAATAAAAAATAATTGTTTTTTATACTCCGGACCAGCTCGAAAAGCCCGCAGCCCGCATAGGGCTGGACTGGGCTATAAATTGTGAGCCCGAATTTCACCCAGGGCTTTTAGGCCCGGTCTTATGAAGCCCGGACCAGATGCGGGCCGGCTCGAGATACCCTGTTTTGCCAGCTCTAATTCCAAATCAAAGTGATATTCCAAATCAACCAATAATATTTCATTTAAAATTTACCTTAATTAGAGATAATCAAATCCAATTGTTTTGAGAATATATTTTAACAAAAAAAAATATAAATCAACCTATTTAAAAATAAATCAATCATCAAATCAATCTTCTTAATTAAAATATATTCTATTTTTTTTTAATTTAATTCTAATTAAAATTATCTCTAGACCTAATGGGCCTAATGGGATTAGGTCAGTGTCGTTGGGCCGAGCAGGAAAAAGGAAAATAGGGGGTGTGCAAAGCGAATGGAATGAGACAGTGAGACGGGGGCACAAATGAAAAAAGGGGGGGTTCTCGTTGTAGATTGGGTGAGAGCGTTGGGGGTGCCACAAAAAAGGGGTGTGTGGCCCGCAATTGGACTATTAGCCGATTTCTAGTTGCATCCTTCAATCTCTTATTTGCAACCATTTATTATTTTCTTTTTCTTCTTTTCTTCTTTTTCTTCTTTTCTTCTTTTTGCCTTCTTTTCTATTTTGAAACTAAAAATAAATATTATATTTTTCTTATTTTTTAATATTATTACTATTTAGAAAAGAGGCCGGACAAAATTAGGGTATGACAGCTATCCCTCCTTAATTACATTTTACTCGAAAGTCTTCGTGCATTCGTTGTAAAAGGTAATTAACGATAGATAACTCTAATTTTGTCCGAAACAAGTGGTTTGAGAATGCGGGATTGGTTCCCGACTTTGGTAAGCGATTCTAGGTCTGGTTCCTAGTAAATTATCAGAAAGGATATAGGTTTGATTCACTTTGGGTGGGAGATTCTAGGTTCGATCCCTAGTTAACTCCCGGTAAGGTATAGGTTTCACCCCTAACCCTTACAAAATTGGTGGGAGATTCTAGGTTTAATACTTAGTTAATTCCCGGTAAGGCATAGGTCTGATTATATTCCTAGCTCTTACCAAAGTAGTGGGAGATTCTAAGTTTGCTTCCTAGTTAATTCTCGGTAAGGCATAGGTCTGATTCCTACCTCTTATAGATTTGGTGGGAGATTCTAGGTTCGATTCCTAGTTAATTCCTAATAAGGTATAGGTCTAATTCCTAACCCTTACATCTTTGGTGTGGATTAGCTTCCTTACTTGAGGGAAGTCTAGGGTACGAGCTTTTTCGTCACTCGACACAGGTTCGGGTCAGATTCTGACAAGGTATAGGTCAGATTCTTAACTCTTGCCAAAGCATGGATTAGTTTTCCTAATTTAGGAAGATCTGAGATGCAGGTCAGGTTCTCGACTAAAAGCTTGGGTCATATTTCCAAGGTGGCAGCTCAAATTTCAACAGGGTATAGGACATGCTTCTAACTCTTGCTAATAAATAGACTGAGTAGGTTGAGTACTAGTTCTTACCAAGCAGACAACAGACAAACTGTGTGCAATATTGGAGAGAGTGGGTCGATGGACCCTAAAATTTTGATGATCATTGAAGATGCAATGAATGAAATGTCAAGCATGAATGTTGTTTTTGCTTTTAGAGAAGTGATGATTTTTTTGAAGGCGGGTTGTGGAACCAGCAGTACTGATGATCATGTAAAATGTAATGGACGATAGGTTATGCATGAGTATTATTTTGTTTTGAAAGAATGATTTTTTCTTTCTCCTTTTTTTCGCTTTCCCTGAATTCCTTCGAGGATGCTGCCCCTCGGCTCATGGACTAATACTTTTTGCTGGCTTGCTTGTCGAACCGGTTGACTTCGCAATTCATCAGGTTTACATATTTTTCACTTGATGGGTCATCTTGCATCTTGCCTACCTTTGGGATTCGTGAATTTTCCTTTCGTGCTTTGAATGCTCTTGAGAGGAAATGGATTGGCCAATTATGATCCTCAGAATTTTTAGAGTCCTTTTGGCTTTTACCCAGTCAGGTGAGAAATGACCTCTAACATTTTGATAGGCAATTAGAAAGTATACCATAGGCCCATAATGGATTATCATAATAGCAGAGACATCTATGTTAAGAGACAAGTTACTTTGTGTAGTTTTGAAACTGGAATGAAATCTCGGAGGCGTAGCTTATTAATGATGGGCACAGCTTTTGCCCCTAGCTTCTTGGTGAAGTATAATTCGGGTTGACCGTTTTTGAATTTGACCCTAACTTTTGCCTAGGCTGCTCTTTGCGAGTTTTCAACCAAGCGGGTTGCTCTAAATTTTGCCTAGATCGCCCATTTGGGTTTTCAGCCTAGCGAGCTTTTATTTTCTTTTATTCTTTTATTTTCTTTTATATTTTTTTCTTCTCTTATATTTTTTTTGGGTAAGGCAAATGCACTGAGGATATTTCCTCTTCTTTCAAAAATCAAGACCTGAGAAAATGTGAGTTGATTAGAATGGACTTTATTAGGGTTGTAATGTGGCCAGGGGTTGAAGGTTTATGAAAGAAAAGGTATTTTAGGCCCAAAAAGTATTTGAGTTTTTTTAACAAGGGTCTTTAGTGTAAAAATGCACTTCGTTAGTCGCTAACACAGTTTTATTTTTCCTTTGCATTTCCTTCGATTTTTGCAAGCGCCTTTGACTCGTCTTTGACATTTCTTTTTCTTGCTTGTTTTGCTTTTTCTTCTTTTTGAAACAGACAAAGTTGATTAAAATATTGTGCTAGCTCTCAATGTATGGGAGATCCTTGTTCGGGGTATTCGAAAGAATTTTTTTATATATTTTTTTAGGTTGAAAAGAGGTAGCAAGGGATATATATATATAAGAAGGGTCAAACTTCATCTCAAAACCTCATTGTTCAAACTTTCGCAAAAATCGATTTTTGATAAATTATGTGAATTTTCCTTACCATTTTTTTGGGGTCCTAGATTGACCATCATTCAAGAAGGTAAATTGAAAAAAATTCAAATCGTATTTTTATTGATAAATTGAAAAGATTGGAACGAAGTGGACCATTTACAAGAGATACCATAGAGCTTGGGGAAAAGCAACTAGGGTGAGCATTCAAATGAAGCATATGAAAACTGCCTAAAGAGTCTCAGACATATCGACAATTTTCCAGTCGTTCTTGAGAGCAAAAATAGATGCCCCCATTGTAGCGTCATTTTCAGGAGATTAAGATCACCGTAGGGCTCCAAGCTCTTCCCGCATGGCTTTCTAATTCTGCTCAATGAAGTCCATGAGTCTTGTTTGGGCCCAAGTTCGGTAAGGATGCAGGGAAGCTTGATTATAGCTATTTTCTGTTGAAGATAAAAACCATGGGTTATACTATAAATATGTTATGTTATGGTTAAGCATACCATGGATGCCCTTTTTTGTACATTTTATGCAAAAGCATATGATGGAAAAAGGAGAAATGTTTTTATTATTTTGAATTTATTATATTTTTTGTATTTTTACTAAAATGAAATGAATGTAGTGAGAAAGAGAAAATGTTTCTTTTGTTTTTTTTTTTTGAAAACTTATTTTTTTTTTTGTAAGAGGGAAAAAGAATGATGTGAGGAAGAGAATCCACCTTATCCGGCAGCCGAGCCAAATCCGCCATAACCTCGTCCTTGCTCTGTAAGACTAGTGCCTCCAATCTAGCCTGGTTATGTAGCAGCTGGGCCATCAGCTGATTTGCACCCGATCCTACATGGGGAGGAATACCTCCGGCCTGCTGCTACTACAAGAAAACACGGGATTACTGACGGCAAAAAAGTCGTTGGTAAGCCAAAAAAGCTGTCGGTAATGCTGAATTTCTGACGTGTTACAGACGGTTTTTAGGCCGTCGGTAAAATGGGCATCGCAAATGCCTACCGACGGCGCTTTTAAGGCCGTCGGTAATACCGATGGTTAATGCCGTCGGAAACATACCTTCAAAATTTTCTGACGGCTTTGGCTGTCGGTAAATGAGCAAAACATCTCCGACGGGCGTGGCTTTTTTTTAAATAAAAAATTAATTAACTTATGTAATTAATTTAATTTATTAATTTATTTATTAAATTAAAAAATATTAAATTAAATGACTAAATTAATTTATAATTGAATTTAATTTATTGAATTAATTAATTAACAAAAAGATAATTGAAATATTTATTTAATTTAATGAATTTAATTAATTGAAATATTGTAATTAATGAATTTAATTTATTAAATTATTTATTTATTTATTTATTTATTAAAAATAATTGATTCCAATATTAAAAATATTTATTTAATAAATTAATTACTAGTAATTTTATTTTATTTTATTTATTACTTTTAATTCTTAATTTATTCCTATATTTAAAAATGCGATAACGTAAATAAAAAAGATCAGTAATAATTAAAAAAAATGTAATAAATAAATTAAAAAACCGACGAACAAAGATCAACGTTAACTAAAAAGATATCGGGAAACATGAAAAAATATAAGTACAAACAGAACTAATAGTCCTGGTAGTCCTGATCATGATCATCGTTACTAGGAGGCGGAGGCGGAGGAGGCGGAGGCGGTGGAGGAGGTGCCTGGCGAGCTAGCAACTGGTACAACTCCTCCTGTCGCTTCAGCACCTCAGCCATCATGGCACTCATCCGACGGGCGTCCTCCCGTTGCTCGACCGCGATCCGCTACTGCTCGGCCATGGCCCGCTTCAGGTCCGCTATATCCTGCTCATCCGCGGTAGAGCGACCAGTGGCAACACCACTACTCGACGACTCTCCGATGTTGAGGCGGCTGGCACCTTTCTTATAGTTGCTGGCGAGGTCGCCAGCACCGTATAGGTGACCCTTCTTCTTGCCGCCAATAATATCAGTCCATACCCTGAGCGGTGCAGATGGATCCTTAGGGCTCTTAGTGGGGGAACATGATGATGTCTGAGACATCATCTGAGACGTCCGCGCCTCAAACTCCTCCTGTCAAACATATACAAATAAGTCAATTATTTTTGTCATAAAACAATATAAACATTATTAAAAAACTATTCATTATATTTTATAATTACCTGGGTCCGCCTCGACCACTCATCAACAAAATAACTGGTACTCCTCATAATATGAATTGCACGATAGAGCTCGTGCAACTGTACCTCTCTACCCAACCGCTTCGACTGTAACTATTTAATACAAAACCTTAACTAATTAATAATAATAATAATAATAATAATAACAACAACAACAACAACAACAAGAAGTAAATAATAATAATAATAATAATAATAATAATAACAACTAAATAATAATAATAACACTAAATAATAATAATAATAATAATAATAATAATAATAATAATAATAATAATATAAAACGTACAAGTCGAGCTGCGTGCTGCGCCTGACTGACCGAACCTCCAGTGTGCAAACTCCCATCCTTCTCAGAGGCTCTATTCCTCTTCGCCTTCTCGCTTACCTCCTTGAACTCAGGGGAGTTCCAGTACTCTTGCAGCTGCTGCCAGAGCTGATCCCCTATCCAGTGGGGCTGTCCACTGAGGCAGACATCTCTAAGCATGTTAAAGAGACGGTGGGAGGCCTTCATATGGAAGTTCATCTCGATCTGCTCCTCATCCTCTTCCTTCCATGAAACCCTTTCCTGTATGAATATAATACATTATTAAACATAATTGAAATTTATGAAATAAAAAAATATTATGCAACAAAATAAAAATTACAACTTACTCCAAAAGATTTGAACATATGATCCCCCGCATCCTCCTTCACTTTCTTCCAGGTGGGCCAAAACGTGTGATAATTATCCTCAATTACCGCTGTGATAGCCGTCGCAGCTGGCTTTGAGGGAAGGAACCTAAAAAATAACAAGATGTCAAACAAGAGAAAAAATTATATATATATATACACATATATACATATATATATATACATGTAAATTATTGATAACTAGGAAAAAAAACTAAATACTTACCCTTTACCAGCTGGCCTGATAGTAACTCGGCCATCATGCAGCATCTCAATATCATCAGCGACCCCCTGGTCAACCTCCTGCTCATCCCCGTCCTGCTCAACCTCAGTCTGATCAGGTGTATGATCCGTACTATAGTCATGATCGGACATATGAGTATCGGGCGCCGTCTCAGGCACAAAATGGGAGGAAAAATCGTCAGGTGTCTGGTGGAAACCCGGGTTGGGGATCATGTGAATGGGTGACAAATGGGGTGTCGAAACAAAAGGTCCTGCAGGCTGTGTAGGTGCCAAACGCACTGGAGGCTGTGTAGGTGTCGAACGCACTGGAGGCTGTGTAGGGCCGAATGCGCTAGGCGTAGATGTATGCGGACGTTGTGTGGATGACAACGTCGCATAGCCAGCATCGTCAATCCTAATAATGTTCAGCCGACGATGACGAGGGGTGTCAATGGCGATGCCCTTCCCCTTCCGTTGACCACCAGTGGGCGGTCGGGGGGGTCGGATCCTGCACCTCCTGATGCCATATATGTCTATAGAGCAATTCAACAATAACAGTCATGAAATAATATATTTAAGCATAACAATATTACAAATGAATTCCATAAAAATAAACAAGTTACATCCCTTTGTAGTATTTTTTTTTTTGTACCAAGGCAAATTTTTTTACACAAACATCCAATTATATTTAGCTATGATGTCGTGTCTCAGTAATATTTCTCAAAATATGTATAAATATCTACATAGTGAGATATGATTAGATATGTGCAGAACTTTTTACATTGTGAATGCATAATAATGAAATTCAAATTGTATATTTACGAATTATCCCATATAGTGTCACATCGTAGTACGTATTTTTTATTTTGATTTAGACTATCGGTATAATTTGAGTCGAGCTGTGTGAACCCATATTAAGGCAAAACTCTTCTAACGCCTATTTTACCATTCAAAGACTTGAACTCGAGACATTATTTAATTAAAAGAAACTAAACTCCTTACCACTTAGATTAACAGACGTCGGTTGTAATATTATATTCTAGTTAGAATACGTGAATAAATATCCATATGGCGAGAATAATTAAAAGAATTTTATACATCGGTTACAGTAAATAAAAATATATTGTTAGACATTAATTTCGCTAATTGTAAAAAGTTAAACAATTTCATTCTGCCCACTCTGCTTCGGCATCGTCTTCAGATCTTGATGGCTCTGCCACTTCTTCATTTAATTTCTCATCTCCATTTACATCTTCATATGTGAGTGGATCGTCACGTAGTCAAGAAATGGGCTCCACTTCATTTACTACGTTGACATCAGACATCTCATCCACTTGATAAGCCACTTCTTCCTGTGGATCATCTGTTTCAATGCAACCCCTTGGATTAGTCTTTATTGCAACACACCAACCTTGTTTGTCCCTTCGAGTTGATGGGTAAGGGACATAATACACTTGTCTTACATATTGTGCCATGATAAACGGAAGGTATCATTACCTTCGATTTCTGCCATGGGATCGTCTCGTCGACATCGGGATTGCATCAAGTCTTCCTTAGAGGTGCTTTGGAGCTTTGAGCTGGAGTTGAAGAAGACGCCGTTGAAAATTCCAGAAGCTTTCTTCAAAGATGCAGGAGAAGCAAAAGTGCTTTCACTTGGGCTTCGATGGTTATTTATAACCCAGCTAGGATGCAAGTGTGCGCACAGGATTGTAACCGCCTATTTTTTAATTAATAATGGTCCTATTTTTTAGGGAAGTGGGAAGCGCAGACCTATGATAGGACAAAACGGAGAGGTAACCGTCGCACGTGGAATAGATGAAATTCTGGTTCTCTTCATATGTTGGCGTCGAAAACTTAGAATTTGGGGGGCATCTGTTAGGTGCCAAATTCAGATTTGGGTTTATCGACGGGACTCCAAGAAATCGACAAGTGGAGACACAAAGAGTCAGAATGAGTGATCAAAAAGTGGCTAAGTTTAAAAGACCAAGTGACTTGATGGTTGTTCGACGGAGGGCAAGAAGCGTCGAAGATGTCAATATAGGCATGATCGAGTTAGGCTTAGGCGTTAGGCAACACATGTACATCTTGACGGGAAGTAGTACTGTCGAGATTAAGTAGTTTTAGTGAAATCAACTACCGATCTTGTGTCCGTACACGTGTCAGGTCGGATGATAGGTAGTTTTTTACATTTTTTGTCTATAAATAGTAGTTTTTACGATGTAATTTGGGTTGGATACATGATCTAAATTCCTAACATCTCGACAGCGAAACAGATTAAAGGAAAACGATTACTGTATGCCTTCCAAACCTTATCATTCTGCAATTTATCCAATTCAAGTTTATTTTCAATTATTGCTTTGTCCATTCATTTATTTTATCTGCAACTTTACATTTTGTATACGCATTTTACTTTAAAACTTATTGCATTCAAACTTTATTTCTTTTACAGCTTTTGAACTTATTTGTTCTTATTTTTTTGCATTTCTATTTCTTTTGAAAATCAGTTACTTTTTGTATTCATTTCAATTCCAGCATTTTACTTCGTGTCATTTACATTACAGTCATTTCCATTTCCATGCTTTGCATTTAAATTCCTTACTTTTCTGCCATTTAACTTTTCAGCAACTTTTCATTCATTGTCATTTACATGTTCTTTAAATGCTTTCATTTAAATTCATGTCTTTCAAAAGCATTCCTTAAATTCAGTCATTTAAGTGCTTTTATTTACATTTTTGTACTAGTTTTGAATTGTATGTTTAATCCTGCAAATACATTTTTATTACATTGCATCGTATGCATCTACTCGAACTTTTTATTTAAGTTACTTATCGATTAAGTTATTGGCTGCCAACGGCCAATTTTGTGTATTTACTTTGTTAATGCCATTTCGACAACAATTGATTTGTTAATTGAAATTATTAAGTACAAAACTGGCAAAAACGTCAATGATTAATGGCTTAACAACCAAGAAAATTGAGAACTGACAACACGTCGAGGAATTGACTGTTACATTCAAAAAACCGTTTTTTTAAAAAAAAAACGAGATTACCACATAACTCGTCGATCTCGTAATCGTTTGAAACTAATTATTTGTTGCTTTGACGATTTTGGTCTACAAACCAAATTTTCCAGTAAACAGTGTGTCGCTGGTGTGTCGCACGCTGTGTTCAATTAACAGCGTTGTATATATAAATTGAGAGTGACGGATGATTTCCCAAAAAAAAAAAAAGGTGACGTATGAGAACTAAAATTCTCGTGTGGATGTTTGGAGCCATAAAATTCTCCTACAAACATAATCTGATGAAAACATAACAAATTCTAAAAAAGAAGGACCCCAATATATATTTATTATCCCTCGACTATTACAAGCAAACTAGTTGGTGTAGTGGCTATTGCTCATTAGCTAGGCACTTAGATGTAAATCGATTCACCCCGAGAGCTTTTTGAGTATCTCTCTGCGCGCGATATTTGTCAACAAAGAATAAAAAGTAAAATTCATCACGTTGATCCCTCTGACGAAAATGTCCTAGACTCCCAAACGGGGAAGGCAAAAATGCATGAAAGACAATATATGTGATATTGACATACATCCCTAACTTAAGTATTATTAATATGCATTCAAAAAGTGAAAAAATAAGTAACAATTAGCTAAAAACTTTTGTACACTAATTAACTCTCTCGATCACTATTAGTTGATAAGAAGAAGAGAGGTAAAAAAACACTCCAACATTAAAATAAATACTCAAATTGATCCCGACAAAAAATTACGAAGACCAATTTAGTTCCTGAGAAATGAAAATATCAATTTGGTCCTTAAAAAAATCAAATGTGGGACAAATTAATCATCTTTAAGATAATTTTTATGGACACTTTAGTCCATATTAGGGACTAAATTGACAAACATTTGAGAACTTTAAGGACTAAAATGGTATTTTTTATTTCTTAGGGACTAAATTGGTCTCCGTAATTTTTGTTGGGTATCAATTTGGGTATTTACTCTACCACTTTCCTTTCCTTTGTTTACAACCGTATATGTATCTCATTGGCCCTTATGGCTAGTACTATATCTAAACCGGTGAACCCTCCCTCTTACATACATTCTCCTAGCCTGCTCCCCCACATGCAAATATATATGTTGCAAATGCCTTGAGAGTTCTGATCACTTTTTCTTATTTACTTTTTCTTTGTCAAAACAAAATTATGTAGTGCTGTTTACTGGGAAATTTGGTTTATAAGCGTATTTCTACCAAATTCAGCAAAGTAACAAATAATTAATTCAAACGATTGCAAGATCGACGAATTATGTGGTAATCTCGTTTTGTAAACAACGGTTTTTTGAAACTAACGGTCAATTGCTCGACACGTTATCAATTTTGTAACATTCTTGGCTTCAGAGCCATGAATTATTGTGTCTTATGCCAAATCTGTATATGAGAATTCCAACTAACAACAAGTTGTTGTCGAAATGGCGATATGGACTTAACTAAACAAGATTGGCTGTCAAAAGCCAATAACTTGGTTTACAAGCAAATTAGAGCAAAAATTTAAAACAAGAATGCACTACTGCAAAGTCATGGGCATGCATCACTGAATCCCAACATGCATTTGAAATTAACGCAGAAATATAAAAGGAGACAGGTAAATTGACAGACTTTAAGAAACACGGTTAAAAAGAGATGAATTTAAAAGAAAACATGTATATGCATGAACTTAAGTAACAGAAGCGTAAAGAGCATGAATTTAAAAAGAAAAGCATGTAAATGACTTTGAAAGTAAAGGTGCAGAAAACAGTAAATGACAGGGAATTAAAGGATGTAAATTCGAAGCAAGAAAATACAAATTGATTGGAATGTAAATGACATAACTGAAAATGCAAAGAACTGAAAATAGACTGAACTTGATTAAAAATGCAGAAAGATAGAGTTTGGAAGGCATACAATGATCGTTTTCCGTTAATCTTCTTTAGCCATCGAGATATTAGGAATTAGATCATGTATCCAACCTCAATTACATCGTACAAACTACTATTTATAGGCAAAAATATGAAAAAACCACCTAACATCCAACCTGACACGTGTATGGACACGGGTTGGTAGTTAAGTTTTCGCTAAAAACTGCCTAATCAACAGTAGCACATCCTGTCGAGCTGTACATTGATCTTTACTTAATAATTAAGCTTGTTTCGACCATGCTCATTTTGACATCTTCGACGCGTTATGTCTTCCGTCGAACAGCCGCCCCATTACTTGGTCTCTCAAACTTAGTCAATTTTCATCCCTTGTTCTGGTCTCTTACGCCTTTACTTGTCGAATTCAAACATTCTGTCGATCAACCCAAATTTGAAATTTGGCTCCCAACAGATGCCCCCCAAATTCTGAGTTCTCGACGCCAACACACGGAGAGACCCAGAATTTTGTTTAACTTCACGCACGACGGTTACCTTTCCGCAATGTCCCATCACAGGTCTGCGCTTCCCACTTCCCTAAAAAAATAGGACCATCATCACTTCAAATATAGGCGGTTACTCTTCCCGTTCGCTCACTTACCTCGCAAGTTTTTTGCTATAAGTAAACTGCAAAACCCATTCAAACACTTTTCTCCCCTTCTAAGTTTTTTTCTGAAAGCTTTAACAACTTCGTAATGGCGTCTTCTTCAACCCCAACTCAAAGTACTACAACGCCCCTTCGGAAAACATGGTGCAATCCTGATGTTGATGCATCAATTCCGTGGCAAAAATCTAAGGTAATAATACCCTACACGAATGACTCTTCTTTCATTTTGGAACCCCCCGCGGCTTATTTAGGACCAGTAATGACCCTTTCCAACTTCCCTGAAGATTTTAGGGATTCATTCCCGAATAAAGAAGGTCAAACTGACATTCTTGCTGCTTCCCCTGCCTTGCATATTCATTATTTCTTAAAAAGCTCTAGGCTTTTCAGAACTCCACCACTCAGTGTAACTGGTTATTCTGCTTGGCTCACTAGGGTCGAAGCTAAGAAAAGTAAGATCTGGAAGAAATTAGGTATTTACAACCTTATTCAACTTTCCAAACATACATTTAGGTTAGACCCAACAATGTTGGGAGCTGCTGTGTTCTTCTGGAACAAGACTACCAACAATTTTCATTTCCCTTGTGGAATGATGGGCCCAACCCTCTTTGATGTTACTGCGCTCACTAGCCTCCCACCGGATGGCCAAATGATTCATCCTCTTGCCTTGCCTGATAACGTCATTGACGTTTTCAGCAATGAACTACTTGCATTTTCGAAGTACGTTTCGAATCGAATGCAAAGTGATCCTGAGGTTTCCGACGATGAACATGTAGCCTTCCTGTTTCATTGGCTATCCGCTTTTGTTATGTGTAACAAGAATGTTCAAATGTTGAAAACCTTGCTTGATTTGGCAAACCTTCTCCACGAAGGTAAACGGTGGGCCCTTGGTTCGTTTCTTCTGTCTAACCTTTATTCTAGCATGTCGAACTTGTACGGCATGGTGAAAGAAGGCGGAAAGAAGAGTGGAATCGGAGGCCCAATGTGGCTCATGCAGTTATGGTTAAATTCTACCTTTCCAGGCCAAACTGTCAATAAGGCACCACCTAATCTTGACATTGACACCTATGGCACCCCAGCAATGTATCGCATTCCCAAGTCATTCGACAATGAACTTGACAGCTTCAAGTATTACTTTAGCCTTTTTCATTCCCTTTCTGCAAGCACCCCAGGTATCCGTTTCCAACCCTTCATTAGCAGAAAGTATGGGTCTGCTTGGTTCACAGCCCCTTTTGATCCAACTTCAAAAGATTGTGCAAGAGTCTGGACCCGCTTCCTCGCTCGTCAAGTATTCCCCGCAGGTTTACCGGGTTCGACAGACAACGCCGCTTTTGTCTGTTTGCCCAATGCCTCTACCAACAACATTGGCTTCATGCAATCCATTCCTGGCCCATTCTTCTACAAGAAAGAAGCAATACTCCTAGATTGCATCGACTTGAAGCAAGAAACCATCGATGGCATACAGAGAAGGAATGACTTGCGGATGTCTGGTGTCAACTTCACTCCTTTCACTCCTACCTTGGGTGTATCCCAAGATTTTATTACTTGGTGGAATGACTATTACAAGCACTTTCATCCATCTATTGAAGAATGTATGAACAGACTTGTTGATCCTGCATGCAGAACAGGACCCTTCGACTAAGACCAAAGGTGAGCACTTACAGGATATACGCAGCTTTGAAAAATTTTACAAAATAAAATGGGACCCTAGATACCCTTTTCATATTGTTCGACAGATAAAGGAAATGACTGCCAAATCAAAAGAAAGCCTGAACGTGGCAAAAACACAAGAAAGGGGGGGTTTGAATTGGGTTTTTAAAAAACTTTTTCGCAAATACAAATGTTTATGAAAAATAACTATTGAATGAACTGTGCAAGAAATAAAGAGTAGAGAGAAGAAAGAGACACAGAGATTTATACTAGTTCACTATCACCTGATAGCTACGTCTAGTCCCTTCACTCACTTGAAGGATTTCTCCACTATAATCAACTGATTACACTTGAGAGTATATTTCTGCCAACTGGCTATACTCACAACTTCTTAGAACGACTCGATGCAGATTGAGCCTCTAAGGTATACCTACTCTTTGGGCTAAGTACAGATTCAAATAAGAGTTTTGAAACAATATAGAGATAACTCTCTTGAGAGGATTTACAATGAAAATACTTTTAGCACAAAATAACTTTCTTAAAGAAAGAATAAAGCGAGAAGTGCCTTGTTCAACGATCTCAGAGACTTGGATGAATTCTTGATTGCTCACTGTCTCTTGATTGGGTAGTGTTTGAGAAGATAGATGTTGATGCTCTCACTACTCAGAAAAATATTCAAGTTGCTAGCTTGCGTACAACTGTGTTGAAAATCGTTTGTAAAAACTCAATTCTTGTCTTACTTCAGTGTATGAGGTAGGATATATAGCTAGGGTTGAAAAAGTGCCGTTGTAAGTGCCGATGTGACACAACGTCTCTTTTTATCCGAAGTCAAAGCGTCAGATCCTGGAACTTTGGCTTTGCGGTACGTCGCTTTCAAGACGAAAAGCATTCGAGTATTATACGCAATGTCGATAACTTTGTCCTTAGTGAGCTTTTCAAAATATAGACACTTCAAGCACAAGTTTCCTTGATGATTTTATCCTTTGACATTCTTCTTGTCCTCGTATAACAATGTACTTCAATTTCACTATCAGAGCTCTTCGTTCAAAGACTTCACTGTTCACCAGAATCAAGTATTCTTCAATACAGAGCTGAGAGGGCTATCACATAGCAGATTCTTGTTGAAGCACAATAAGTCTTCATAGAGTGCACTAAGTAGAATCTGTTGTATTGTTGACTTGCACCAGAGAGTTGACCAACCAGATTGTGACTATGCTCTAACAGAGCGTTGACCATCACAAGAGCGTTGACCAAACAGATTCGGAGTCTTCGAAAGAGCAGGTAACCAACAGATTTGACCGAGTCAAATCATGTCTTGCATCATATACCAGAGTGTTGACTAACATCAGAATGTTGACTAACTCCAGAGCGTTGACCAACCAGATTCTATGTGCCAAGAATCAGAGCCAGAGCCGGACTTTGATGAGTGAACTTCAAGATTTCACTAAGTCTTCTGAAGCAAATTTTTCTGAGTATAAATACTTTCTGCACACTTATAACCATGTTAGAGAATAAATTGTTCTCTTAATCTTTTGTTATCATCAAAACAATTAAGGGTTATTGTTTCTGAATCCACTTGATTCCAACAATCTCCCCCTTTTTGATGATGACAAATACATATATTGATGAACAATTTTTCTTTATAAAAAATATTTATTCAGATGATTTCAGAGGCTCCCCCTGAATTAAGCATATATAAATATTTCTAAGTGTAACAGAGCATAAGATATTACAGCATATAAGTTTCAGAGCATACAGGAATATATTAATCAAAACACATAATGTATGCATGATGACACTTGGTTGATACACTAGGTTCATCAATTGCTTTATACTCTCTATATTCTTCTCCCCCTTTTGTCATCAGACAAAAAGGTTAAGACAGAAATAAAGAACATCACAGTCAAAACAGTATAAAGAAAGATAAAGAGAAAACTTCAAGTGTCATAAATAAATTTTATTAGAAATAAAAACAGAGTGAACAAAAACAAACTCAAAGCAAATCTATCAAAGGGAGAAAACTAAAAGGTAAAAAGCCTAAGGTTTTCTAGGGCTTGTCCATCTTCTCCAAAACTTGCTGTAGTAAAGTAGTCAGCAAGTCAAGCCTACGATCAGTAGTCTCAGAGTGTTGTTGAGAGGCTTCCATAAACCTGTTGAATTTGATGCTATCATCCACAAGTTTGTCATACACTTCCTTTGGTATCACTACTGATTGGCTTGTAGAGGCAAAGCCAGATGAGGATGGTTGAACAACCATTGCAGTAGGATCTGGAGGAGGTGTTACAGGTTCTCTTGGAGGAGTAGGAGGACGAGGAGGAGGAGGAGGTTCAGGTTCCCAAACAACATTGACCTCTTCTCTTGGAGGAACTCTCCATTTCAAGGCAGCATGCCATCTCCTATTTCTTTCTTCTTGTTCTTGCCTGTGCTTGTCAAACCAAGTGTTCACAGACACCCAGTTCTCATACCGATCTTCTTCAGCAAGATCATTGACTACTTCATCAATTCTGTCTTCTCCAAGGAAACCCCAGAAACGAGATTCCCTGTATCTTGCAGCTTTGAAGTATTCAATGCTACCAATTAGATTTGGAAGAACGTTGGGCACAATTCTTGGTTCCCGAAGACCAGGCTCAGAGGGTCCAGGGGGTGCAGTGAGGAGAAGTGGCAGTGGCTCAATGATCTCTACCTCAAAGTCAGATTCAGAAGAAAGATTCTGAACTGGTTCGGCAACAGATTCTGGTTCTCCTTGGAGAGGAGAATTTGGAGGAGAGAACAGTTGAGACATGAAGGGTACCATTATGGGAAGTCTGAAAGAGGAGTCAGGGAGAGGTTGCAAAATGCGAAGAGGTTGAGCTTCACACACAACCATATTGCCAGATTCAAGAGATGAAGACTCTTGAACCCTGGACTCATTCAGGTTCCTCAAAATGGGCTCGATCTCACAAGGTATGTTGAGGTCCAGTCGTTGGTGAGGGGGTGAAGCAGTCTAGGTGGAGAAGCTGGTTTGGGTGGTGATTTAGGTGGTGAAGGTGTTTGGGTTTGTAGAGGAGATGATGGAGGTGTAGTTTCAGTTTGAGGTATAGTGGAGTTTGGGGGTGAAGAGGCTAAAGGTTCAATATAGGGAATTTGAACCTGTGGTTGAGGTCTTTGTCTAGTCCTCGAGGGAGCAACATCATCTTCATCGATGAAGAGGAGTCCGAGGGTAAAGTGGGCAAGGGCTTTTTGGTAGGTATAGGTGGTTGTTTTTGTTGTGGTGTGGGTTTTGAGTAGGTGTTGGTTTAGGTGCGTAAGCAGTTGGGGTGTTGGATTAATGGGTCGAGATGGAGGGAGTTCAACAACAGAAGCGGCGAGAGCAGAACCAGATTGATAAGTAGTATCATATAAATCAACTACCTTATCAAGTACCTTCATCCTTTTTGCAGCAGGGGCATCTCCAACCTTGTGTATCCTTTTCAAGGGTGGTTTCTGAGCAGGATCAACAGAGGCGGGCTCAGCAGGAATAGCCACTCGAGGGTCAGAGGTAGGAGCACGAACTGGGGGTGCAAAGGTCTCACGCTGGACAAGGCCTGCAGCCAAGCTTGCTTCATGATACAGTCGTGTTTCCTCCATCCTTTCCCTTATCATTTGATCAATCTCCATTTTCTTCTCTTCTTGTTCCTCTGTAAGCGTAGAGGGCATGCATGCAGGTCTTACTGGGAGAGTGAGCTGAGGGGGTTCTGAGGCAATGTGAATGCCTGTGCTTCGAGTGACCCTTCTAGTTGGTCCAGTAGAGACACCAGAGTCTGCCACGATCTTCTTCCCCTTCTTCACAACTTTCTTCCTTGCTCCTTCTTCACCTTGCTCAATTGCAGCAATAGCCTTCTTGGAAAGGAGTCCCATTCTCCTTAGATTGTCTGAAGAGAGAATAGGAATCACCATCGTTTTCAGGGCAAGCCCTGCTTCCAAGGTGTTGAGACTTTGAAGAAGATTTATAAGCCCTTGATTCTCCATGATTGCTGACAACAGCTTTCCATAAGGGATATTCATATATTTCCCTTTTCTGGAGTACATTAAGTCTCTTCGCAGATGTTCAAAAATTATCTGTGGAAGGTTGATCTTGGCTTTGAGTTCATAATTCCACATTATGAACTTGTGGGTACTGCTGACAGTATCCACAGAGCCAGATTTTGGCACCAAGCAATTCATGATGATTCTGAAAAGTGCTCGAAATCTGTTCTTCATTTCCACGGCCTTGGTCCCTCCAGGCTTCTCATAGATAGTCTCATTTACAACATCCCAGCCACCAGCATCCTTTTCCCAACCAGCGGTTTCAACCGCTCCATCATTAGGGCAATGGGTGATTTCAGCAATTAGGTCCTGAGTGACCACAATGCGCCTGCCTTGAACATGACTCAGAATGGTCTTATCTTTACTCCAAGCATAAGTCCAGAACTCCTTCACCAGATTCTCATAGACTGAGTTGGTCATGTAGAAGAAATCCATTATCCCCATGTCAATGAAGTCTGCTCTGAAGTCGTATCCTTCATTTGCCATATCCTCAAACCTTACTTCGTGTTCCACCAACACTTTGAGGTCAGAGGGTTGAAGATTTTCCAGCGTTACCCTACGCTCTTCTTTAGGAACTTGAACTTGCAGTGGTTGTTGTAGAGCAGCCATTGTTGAAATCGGAGAAACACAGAGTGCGAAGATGAAAGGGGTTTAGGGTTCAGAAAAGTGTAGACTTCTTTTTGAGAGATAGAGTGGGTAGTGGGTGATGTGAGTGAGTGAGTGAGTGGGTTATAAACGTGTTCGAGAAGTTTAAGCATTATGCGCCTGATTTCGAAATGAATTTTTGAAAAAAAAAAATTTGTCTTTTTCAAAACGTGTAACTGTCAAAATTAAAGAGGCGCAGTAAAATTGTCATTTCCCAGTAAAAGCAATTATGACTCAGTAAAAGCAAATGTCAATCACTAACGCATCAACCAGTCTCAGAGAGACACGTGTACTTAAGATTCCCAGAGACAGCTATGTAATGATCATACGAACAGTTAATGAAAAGAATATAACGAGATAAGATAATCAACAGATTTAACTACGACATAGCCAACACACTCAAGCAGAGTCAACAAGTCAAACAAATCAAACAGAGTCAATTAGTCAAACAGAGTCAACTTTATTCAAACAGAGTCAACATAGTCAAACAAAGTCAACTATATTCACACAGAGTCAATTTAGTCAAACAGAGTCAACTATATTCAAACAGAGTCAACTTAGTCAAACAGAGTCAACTATATTCAAACAGAGTCAACTTGTCAAACAGAGTCATCTATATTCAGATCAAACACCTATTCCTTTATAAGAAGGAAATTCAAGTTCTTTCTTATAAAGTTGAATCTATCTTCAGCAAGGGGTTTTGTAAAGATATCTGCCCATTGATGGTCAGTATCAATAAATTTAATTTCAAGAATCCTTTTCTGAACATAGTCTCTAATAAAATGATGTTTAATTTCAATATGTTTGGCTCGAGAATGCAAAATAGGGTTTTTAGTCAAGCATATAGCAGAAGTATTATCACAGTATATAGGGATTTTACTCTCTTTAATCTGATAGTCCTCAAGTTGATACTTCATCCAAAGTAGTTGTGAGCTACGACTGCGGCAGATATGTACTCGACCTGCTGTTGATAGTGCAATTGTGCTTTGTCTTTTCTTTGGACCAAGAGACAAGATTTGGTCCAAGAAATTGGCAACCACCACTTGTGCTTTTCCTTTCAATTGTCTCCGGCAAAGTCGAGATCACGTAAACCTACTAACTTGTAATCATCTGAGTTCTTATAAAGCAAAGCAAGATTAGTAGTTCCTTTAAGATACCTAAATATCCTTTTAACCTTGATTAAGTGAGATTCTCTAGGATCGGTGAAATCTTGCACATAAGCACACACTAAACATAATATCAGGCCTTGAGGTCAGTAAGATAGAGGAGTGAACCAATCATACCTCTATATACCTTTTGGTCTACCTTTTTACTTGATTCATCTTTGCCAAGAGCACATGTTGGATGCATTGGTGTGCTCATAGGTCTGGTTTCCTCTAGCTTGAACTTCTTCAAATAGCTTCTTTCACATACTTAGTCTGATGGATATAAGTTCCATCTTGACATTGTTTTATTTGAATGCCAAGGAAGAATTTTAGTTCTCCCATCATACTCATCTCAAATTCATTCTGCATAAGCTTAGAGAATTCTTTGCAAAGAGACTCATTAGTAGCACCAAAGATAATATCATCTACATAAATTTGAACTACAATGAAATGCTTTTTAGATGATTTTCTAAAGAGAGTTGTATCCACCAGTCCTCTTTCAAAACCATTTGACATTAAAAAGGAACTCAATCTGTCATACCAGGCTCTTGGAGCTTGTTTAAGACCATAAAGTGCCTTTTTAAGTTTGAAAACATGTTCAGGAAACTCAGTATCTTCAAAACCAGGTGGTTGTTTCACAAACACTTCCTCATTTATGAAACCATTTAAAAATGCACTTTTTACATCCATTTGGTACAAAGTAATGCCATGATGTGCAGCATAAGATAGTAATATTCTAATAGCTTCAAGTCTAGCTACAGGAGCAAAGGTTTCAGTATAATCAATACCTTCCTCTTGTGAGTAACCTTGTGCAACAAGTCTAGCCTTGTTCCTTACCACTTTGCCATCTTCATCAAGTTTGTTTCTGAAAACCCACTTGGTTCCAATGGCTAACTTGTCCTCTGGAGGAGGCACAAGCTTCCACACATCGTTCCTTTGAAATTGATTTAGCTCTTCTTGCATAGCAATGATCCAACCATCATCAGTAAAGGCTTCATCAATTGTTTTTGGCTCTATCTCAGAGAGTAAGGCCAGGTCAGAGTGTTTTCTCAGAGAGGATCTTGTTCTGACTTTATCACTAGGTTCACCAATGATTTGGTCCTTTGGATGATGTGGTTTGAACTTCCAGTCTGATATGATTATTTCCTTATCACCAGAATCAGCACCAGAGACTTCACCAGAGATCACACCAGAAACATCACCAGAGTCAGCACTTGTGATATCAACTCTTGTTTCCTTGTTTATCTGTAAATCTGCAAAAACTTCATCTAGCTCTGACGTATCATTGTCAGGCTTTTTATCATCAAATCTTACATGCATAGATTCATCAACAACTAATGTTTCTTTGTTGTATATTCTGTATGCTTTAGAGCGCGTTGAATATCCCAAAAGATAGCTCTATGTGATTTGGAGTCAAATTTTCCTAGACTCTCCTTTGTATTGAGAACAAAGCAGTCACACCAAATTGATGAAAATATGAAATGTTGGGTTTTCTTCCTTTCCACAATTCATAAGGAGTCTTATTCAAGATAGGTCTAATATAGATTCTATTTTGAATGTAACATGCAAATGTTCTGCTTACGCCCAAAAGTGCTTAGCAATATTTGTTTCGTGAATCATGGTTACGGCCATTTCTTGCAAAGATCTATTTTTCCTTTCTACAACACCATTTTGTTGTGGTGTTCTAGGGATGAAAAGTTATGAAAAATACCATTTTCTTCACGAAGTTTTGAAAGGATTCATTTTCAAATTCACCACCATGATCACTTCTAATAGTAGTAATACAAAAACCTTTTTCATTTTGCACTTGTTTGCGAATCACGTAAAACACCGTAAAGACTCATCCTTGTGGGTTAAGAATTTTACCCATGTCCATCTAGTATAGTCATCGACAATGACTAGACCATATTTCTTTCCGCAGAGAGGCAGTTCTGGTTGGTCCAAATAAATCTAAATGTAAAAGCTCAGGGGCCTTGAGGTGGAAACAATATTTTTGGAATTAAAAGAAGATTTCGTTTGTTTCCCTTTTTGACATGCTTCACAAAGAGCATCAGATTTGTACTTGAGATTTGGTAAGCCTTTAACAAGTCCTTTCTTGTTAAGCTTTGAGATTAACCTCAAGCTAGCATGACCAAGTCTCTTGTGCCAGATCCATTGCTCTTCATCAATTGACAAAAAGCATTTTACATTTTGATCTACCAACTCGTAAAGTTTGATTTTATAAATATTGTTCTTTCTCTTTGCTCTAAAGAAAATGGATCCGTCCTTTTGCTTTTGGCTATACATTCATTATTGTTAAAGGCAACATCATAACCACTATCGCATAATTGACTTATACTCGATGAAGTTATGGTTCTGGCCGCCAACCAATAAACCATTATCAATAGAGGGTAGAAATTTCTCACCAATTCTTCCACAACCAATGATTTTACCTTTTTGGTTTCCTCCAAAACCAACATTTCCACCTTCTTTAAGTTGAAGATCTTGGAACATACGCCTTTCTCTATGTGTCGTGAGCACCCACTGTCTAAGAACCAGGGTGGTGTCTTAACTCTGTTGCTAAGCAAATGCAACATAGACAATCTTGTCCTTAGGTACCCAAATCTTTTTGGGTCCTCTTTGTTAGTTCTAGAAGGAGACTTGTCCTTCTCATTTTTCAGTTCATAACATGCATTTCTAATGTGTCCCTTCTGATTGCGAAAGTACAAAGCAAGCAGTCACTATGATTATTAGTATCCTTGGTTTCCAAATGTATATTTTGAAAGGTGGGTTCTTACGGTTTGTAACCAAGACCCTTTTACCATTTTGGCTTACGCCCCAAATCATAGATGCTTGTTTACTACGTGTGACACATTCAGCAAGAAATTTTGAAATCCCTCTTCATATTTTGAAGAGTTGCATTCTCTTGATTCCTTCATCTTTGGGCTATTACTCACCAATCGGTGGTTTTCAGTTTTGAGTTTTTCATTCTCCTCAGTGAGTATTTGAAATTGTTTTTGAAGATTTGAAAATCTCTTTTTCAAGGATTTATACTCATTGTTGAGTTTGGAAGACTCGTCTAACAGTTCATCAAAGGCTAATTGAATATTAGAAGAAATGTTAGAATCTACCTCTTCTTGTTCTTCTTCTTCACTGTCTGACTCTATATTGGCCATAAGAGCCATGTTGGCCTGTTCTTCATCATCATCAGATGATGACTCAGAATTATCCCATGTAGCCATGAGACTCTTCTTCTTCTTACCCTTAAAGCCACCTTTCCTTGATTTCTCAAGTTGTGGACATTCTGACTTGTAGTGGCCAGGTTTCTTGCATTCATAGCAAGTAACTTGGCTTTTGTCCTTGAAGTCCTTCTTTTCTTTTGAGTCGTGTTTTTCTCTTGAGTCCTTCTTAGGGAACTTTCTTCTAAACCTTCCTTTGCTTTTCATCATGCGTTGAATCTTCCTTGATATTAAGGAAATTTCATCGTCGATATCTTCACTACTCTCTTGAGATGAATCTTTGTCGAGATCAAGTTCGGCTTGGAGAGCTTTAAATAGATGCTTTGTGTGAGGATTTTAAAGCAATGGTCTTAGTTTTCTTGGGAGGTTCTTCTTCATCAAGCTCAAGCTCGTGAGCTCTTAGTGAACTCAAAAGATCTTCAAGTCGTAATTCATTCAAGTCCTTAGCTTCTTGCATAGCCGTGACTTTGGGTCTCCATCTCTTTGGAGACTTCTCAAGATTTTCTTAACATGGTCAGCGATAGTATAGCTTTTCTTGAGAACATTCAAGCCATGAACTAATGTTTGAAATCTTCCAAACATAGTTTCGATGCTTTCATCCTCTTCCATCTTGAAGAGTTCATATTGTCTAACCAAGATATTAGCCTTGGTTTCTTGTACTTGGGAAGTACCCTCATAGGCTAAAGCAGTGAGTCCCAAATTTCTTTAGCGATCTTTGTTATTACCACATTTCTCAAACTCTTTTTCAGAGATAGCACATACAAGAAAGTATCTTGCTTTTTGGTGCAAGGTATATTCCTTTTTATGATCATCACCCAAGACTCCTAGGAATAGGATTTCTTTTGGAGTCAATCGTTCTGTGTCTTGTTTTGAACCATATCCCAAAGTTCAAACTGTTGAGATTCGAAAAAGTTTTTCACTTTATCTTTCCAGTAGTCATAGTTAGATCCAGTGAACAAAGGGGGACGGTTAACGTGACCACCGGGTTCGTTACTTGCCATAGGATAGTAGGATCTTTTCCTCTCACACTGTTAAGTGCTCAACCAAGAGGCCGAGCTGCAGTACCCAATTGAGCGTGGCAAAAACACAAGAAAGGGGGTTTGAATTGGGTTTTTAAAAACTTTTCGCAAATACAAATGTTTATGAAAAATAACTATTGAATGAACTGCAAGGAATAAAGAGTAGAGAGAAGAAAGAGACACAGAGATTTATACTAGTTCACTATCACCCGATAGCTACGTCTAGTCCCTTCACTCACTTGAAGGATTTCTCCACTATAATCAATCGATTACACTTGAGAGTATATTTACGCCAACTGGCTATACTCACAACTTCTTAGAAACGACTCGATGCAGTTGAGCCTCTAAGGTATACAGCCCTTCTTGGGCTAAGTGCTGATTCAAATAAGAGTTTTGAAACAATATAGAGATAACTCTCTTGAGAGGATTTACAATGAAAATACTTTTAGCACAAAATAACTTTCTTAAAGAAAGAATAAAGCGATAAGTGCCTTGTTCAACGATCTCGAGAGACTTGGATGAATTCTTGATTGCTCACCGCCTCTTGATTGGGTAGTGTTTGAGAAGATAGATGTTGATGCTCTCACTACTCAGAAAAATATTCAAGTTGCTAGCTTGCGTACAACTGTGTTGAAAATCGTTTGTAAAAACTCAATTCTTGTCTTACTTCAGTGTATGAGGTAGGATATATAGCTAGGGTTGAAAAAGTGCCGTTGTAAGTGCCGATGTGACACAACGTCTCTTTTTGTCCGAAGTCAAAGCTTCAGATCCTGGAACTTTGGCTTTTGCAGGTTACGTCGCTTTCAAGACGAAAAGCATTCTGAGTATTATACGCAATGTCAGTAACTTTGTCCTTAGTGAGCTTTTCAAAATATAGACACTTCAAGCACAAGTTTCCTTGATGATTTTATCCTTTGACATTCTTCTTGTCCTCGTATAACAATGTACTTCAATTTCACTATCAGAGCTCTTCGTTCAAAGACTTCACTGTTCACCAGAATCAAGTATTCTTCAATACAGAGCTGAGAGGGCTATCACATAGCAGATTCTTGTTGAAGCACAATAAGTCTTCATAGAGTGCACTAAGTAGAATCTGTTGTATTGTTGACTTGCACCAGAGAGTTGACCAGCAGATTGTGACTATGCTCTAACAGGCGTTGACCATCACAAGAGCGTTGACCAAACAGATTGAGTCTTGAAAGAGCGGTAACCAACAGATTTGACCGAGTCAAATCATGTCTTACATCATATACCAGTGTTGACTAACATCGAATGTTGACTAACTCCAGGCGTTGACCAACCAGATTCTATGTGCCAAGAATCGAGCGAGCGGACTTTGATGAGTGAACTTCAAGATTTCACTAAGTCTTCTGAAGCAAATTTTTCTGAGTATAAATACTTTCTGCACACTTATAACCATGTTAGAGAATAAATTGTTCTCTTAATCTTTTGTTATCATCAAAACAATTAAGGGTTATTGTTTCTGAATCCACTTGATTCCAACAAAGCCATGAGAACTATTGGGGCATTAAGGATCTGAAACATCGACAAGAAACAGGTCAATCACTTGTGAAACCCCCTTGTCTTGAACCAGTGTCCTTACCCTGTGCACATTTTGGTTTGGCTGATCCATTTCCAGGTGTAGCGACCGAAAAATCCGGAGGGATTTTATTCGAGTTTAATGGAGCCGCCACCAATGATTTATTTATTAGGGAAAAATATTGGAAAAACCTTTTTTGAAGAAAATGGTCCTTGAGACCGGATTTGGGTTCGGGAGTCGATTATGCGTAGGGAAGGTATTAGCACCCCACGACATCCTTTCGAAAAAGGTTACCTCTAACTAATTGTGCAAATTTTATTAACTTTTAAAAAAAATATTTATTTCCCTTTTATTTTAAAAAAAAAATTAACCAAGATAAAAAAAGGGGACTTAATAAAAGTCGTTTATTTTTGCGCTTGACAGAGTGGGCTCCTGCTCCTCACGTATCTCAGTGCGATGGAGAAATCAAAGGCTACGTAGTTCTTGGGTAGAAAATGGTTGTGTGTTAATTGATTTTAATTGTATATTTTTGATGGAAAAAGGTAGGTTTTGTAGGGACCAAACAAGAAGCAATCAAGAGTGGTCCTCACTAAACCTATTTTGTTTAGAAAATTAACGGTGTTCGTAATGATCAAGCGGGAAGCAATCTCGAGTGATCGTTACTAGTAAAAACTTAATTTTATTTTTTATGAAGAGGATAGGTTTTCATGGGGACCAAACAAGAAGCAATCAAGAGTGGTCCTCACTAATAACCCATTTTTATTTAGAAAATTAAGATATTTGTAATGACTAAACGGGAAGCAATCTCAAGTAATCATCACTAATAAATTAATTTTCATGACTTTTGTCACGTGATTTTCAAGAAAAATAGGGTCTCAAAACTGGTATGCAAAATTTAGTTGAATGAAATCGTATTAGTTTGACTAGTAAAAAAAAAACAAAAGGTGTTCATATTTATTGAATAAATGATAGAGGAAAAGGGTTTGACAAATAAAAAAAAGAGGAGTTAAGTGGGCTAAAACCCAAAGAGTAAAAAGGAGAATGGGCTGAGCCCACTAAAAAAAATAATAAAAGAAACAAATAAAGCCCACTAAAAAAAACAACAAAAGAAACAAATAAAATAAAAAAGAAATAAAATAAAAAAGGTGAAAGGATGGGCTGCAGCCCACTTTAAATAACAAAAAAATAAAATAAAATAGGAAATAAAAAGAAGCGATCGCATGAAAAGAAAGGGAGAGGATTGGAAAATTAAAAAAAGAAAGGGGATGCTAAACCTAATAAGTGAGAATACATACACACATAAAAACACAATCAAAGTGAGAAGCTACGCCAAGAAAGAAAAGAGAAACTGGGAGGGAAGGAGGGAAGGAGAGAGAGAGAGAGAGAGAGAGAGAAGAAGTTTGGGAGGAGTCACGGCCGCCGCCAGTCCTTGACACATGTCACAACAGAACGGCGAGGGACGTAAGCGAGAGAGGGAGAGGGAACTGGGGGAGATCGTGAAGAGGAGAGGGAGAGTGAGGGTGAGGGAGGCTGAGAGGGTGGAGATCGTGGCTGGGGAGAGAAGAGAACGTGAGAGAGAAAGGAAAGGAGAGGGAGGAAGAAGAGACCTTTTTTTCTTCTGCTTCTTCTTTCTTCTGTTTGCTCCTTCTGCATTTTTTTTTTCTAGTTCTTCTCTTTTTTTCTCTCAATTTTCTCTCAAATTATTGTGTATAATTGATACCAAGAATGAGATATCCAATTCTGAAATTAAGTGCAATTTTTCTTCCGTCCCCTGTTCTCTCTTCTTGCTCTACTATTTATAAAAAAAAAAGTTCAGTTTGTCAACTTGAGGTTGCAACTTGTATGCTAAGTGTGTGCTAAAATGATCTTTGAGGAGATGATAACATGTGCAAAGTCCGAGATGATATCAATGGTTTGAAAAAATTGCAATCGGTAGACTTCAACAACTGGTGCTCCTCCTTTTTAGATTAAATTGCATTGTTTGTCAAACTTGGTTGTGAGATGAAGAAAAAGCAAGAGGCCTATGGGGACATATAGTGTAAGACATAGTTTGTAGAGTGGTGAGGAGATATCTGCAGGACTTTGGTGAAGATATGCAGATAACTTTGTGAAGGGTGAAGTGTAGAAATCTGACTTTGATTTTCAATTTTGAATTTTAGGTTTTTTTTGTTAATAACGCTTGTAATGGACTGCAATTGGGCTAAAATTGGCCCAAAATAATTTATGAGGATTTGTCCGTTGCAGCATTAAAAAATTGAAACACGGATACGGAAATGATTCTAGGACACACTTGGTGTCCGACGTCGTATTTCCAAACGACCTATCCCTAGCTCGGCATACGATCTCCCCAGCTCGGCATACGACCTCTATACAGCTCTTCACGCGACCTTAGCTCGGTACGTCTCCACACCTCGGCACGCGACCTCAGCTCGGTAGGCGACTTCTCCACAGCTCGGCACGCGACCTCAGCTCGGCACGCGACCTCCCCACAGCTCGGCGTACGACCTCTCCACAGCTCGGCGTACGACCTCTCCACAGCTCGGCATACGACCTCTCCACAGCTCGGCACGCGACCTCACCTCGGTACGCGACCTCTCCACAGCTCGGCACGCGACCTCATTTCGATGCAGCGACCTCCCCAGCGCGCGGACAAAAAAATGAAAATATGAGCGGACAAAATTGGGGTATAACAGCTGCCCCTCTTTAGTTATATTTTATTAGAAAATGCAAACAACAATGGTTGTTATATTTTTGTCATAAAATAGAGCTAAAGATAAATACACTAATTTTGTCTTTGAACTTGACGTGAGGAATGACAATGAGGGATCAACGCTTGATGCGTTTAATCCGAAAGGGAGAAGGAAGGAATACGGCGGTCGAGTCTTGATGAGGTAATCTAAAAGCAATAAAGAGGATTAACGCTTGGCGCGTTTATCGAAAACTATAAAGAAGGATCTCGCGGTCGAGTCTTGACGCGGTGATCAGAAAGCAATAATGAGGGATTAACGCTTGGCGCGTTTATCAAAAAAACTATAAAGAAGGATCTCCGCCAGGTCGGGTACTGACGCGGTGATCGGAAAGCAATAATGAGGAATTAACGCTTGGCGCGTTTATCAAAAAACTATAAAGAAGGATCTCCGCCAGGTCGGGTACTGACACGGTGATCGGAAAGCAATAATGAGGGATTAACGCTTGGCGCGTTTATCAAAAAACTATAAAGAAGGATCTCCGCCAGGTCGGGTACTGACGCGGTGATCGGAAGGTTCGACGCCAAGTAGGGTATTGACGCGTCGATGGAAAGCAATAAAGAAGGATCAACATCAGGTCCGGAACTGATATGTTGGTCAAAAAGCAATAATGAGGGACTACCGCCAGGTCGGGTCTTGGCGGTGATCGGAAAGCAATAAAAGGGGGTGATGCCCGGCGCATTTATCAGAAAATTATAAAGAAGGATCTCCGCCAGGTCGGGTACTGACGCGGTGATCGAAAAGCAATAAAGAGTGAGCGATACTTGGCGTGTCGCTTAGAAAGCAAAATAAAGGACCAATGCTAGGCGCATTGTTTGTAAACGAATGAAGGATCAAAATTTGGTGCACGGACCAGGTGTAACAAAGCGGCTAAAAGGTGGTGATATGAAGATGATGCGGATATATGGTATGTGATGCATGTATGCAATGCGATTATTATTTTTACTGATTCCTCGTCCCGTATGATCTCTAGTGCTTAGAGATATGGGACGGACTGAGATTCATCGGATTTAGTCATGCTATGCCTTCGACTGGGAGGGAGCGCGAGTTATCGATGCAGCGCTAATTATTTTTTAAAGGTAATCCTTTTGCCCTTTTTGAAACTTATTTGTTGAGATTTGACGTTTCCTCGTGATTCTTAAGATGTATATAATAACTGTAATGCTTTCCCATATCATCACATGCTTCACAATTCAGTGTCTATTATCATAAAACAACATTTTGAAATACGAGACTACAGGAAAGAAATGGAAGTCTTTGACATTCGAAGAAGAGTCGCGTGTACAAGGATTGAAGTCACACGGACTTGAAGATACATCGAGAATTTGGTCAAGAAAAGTGTAGAGAAAAAAAAAAAAAAAAGATAACTAAGCAGATTTTTTATAGTTTATGTCTTTGTAGAAACAATACCAGCTTCCCATATCCATAACTTTGAATACTCATTGCTCAACCTCTGGAAATGTATAAAATTGCCCCGGTTGGGTAACTTGAACCTCTTAATGCATCAGCCAACTTTATTGTCCAATTTCCAGACCTTAACTTTTGCTTGGATCGCTCTTTCGAGTTTTCAATCCAACGGGTCACTCTAATTTTTGCCTAGGTCGCCCTTTCAGGTTTTCAACCTAGCGAGCTCTTTTTTGCTTGGCTCTTTTTTGTTGTTTTTTTTTTGTTTTTTTAGGCATTATATTTTTTGACTGCATCGTAGTCTCTTTGGAAGTGGGGATTTTCGCCGCCCATCTTTGTGAGGATTAGGGCCCCTCAGGAAAGACTTTTTACAAAGATATGGGCCTTCATAATTGAGTCCATTTTCCACGAGCATCCTTTTGGATGAGCAAAATCTTCTTGAGTACAAGGTCTCCTTCTTGGAATTCCCAGAAATGAACTTTCTTTTCAAAGGCCCTTTTCATCTTTTCTTTGATATAGCTATCGACATAAGGCCATCACTCTTTTCTCTTCGATGAGGTTTAGCCGATCCAGTAGAGCCTGGACCCATTCGCCTCTTTTAGTTTCATTTCCATCAATACCCTTAGCGAGGGATTTTGACTTCAATGGGAAGTCTTTGCTTCCATTCCATATACCCGGTGAGAATGGGGTTGCCCTGTTGAGGTGCGAATCGAAGTTTGATAACCGTGCAAAGTAACAGGGAATATTTCATGCCAATCTCTAATTTTTACCACCATCTTTTGGACAATCTTTTTCGTTTGCGGCCTCATTGCCCCATCCATCTTTAGGCGGCATGGTGAGGAATTACGATGTTGGATCTTGAAGTCATTACACAAATCTTTCATCATCTTGTCATCCAAGTTTGTCCCGTTATCAGTGATGATCTTATTTGGCAGACCATGGCGTGGATCGATTCCACATTTTTGGTAAAGCAAGCGCAACAAGGAGTTTATTTGGATTTCCTCTTCCAAAAATCAAGTTTTGAGAAAATATGAGCAATTTGATTTTGATCGGAATGGACTTTATTAGGGTTGTAACGTGGCCAGGGGTTGAAGGGTCACAAAAGAAAGGATATTTCAGGCTCAAAAAAGTGTTTGAGGTATTTTTTTTTCAACAAGGATTTTTAGTGCAAAGATGCACTTTGATGGTTGCTAGCACAATTGTCTTTTCTTGCTTTGGCATTTTTATTGATTTTTTTATTCTTGCAAGCGTCTTTTGTTTTGCCTTTTTTTTTAACAGACGAAATTGAATAGATTATTGTGCTAGTCTCCATTGGATGAGTGATCCTTGTTCAGGGTATTTAAAAGAAAAAAAAAATTTAGGCTCAAAAAGGAGTAGCAAGGGATGTATATATTTTTTTATTTTTTGGGATAGAGAAAAATGGCCAAACTTCATCTCAAAATCTTATTGCTCAAATTTTCACAAAAAATAATTTTTGGCAAATTGCGAATTTGCTTTACCTTTTTCTTTCTATTTTTTATTAACTCCTTTTTTGTCACTTTCAGTACTCAAATTGATTATTTCAAGTTCTTCCTCGTGGATTAAATCACTTTTGCTTCTCGTACCATCAATCTCATCGATTAGGAAGGTGTTTCCCAATTGTCCTCATGGGGTAGTCAAAGTATGAGTCAGCGACATCATATTTCCCAAAGACAAAGTTTTTGATCTGCATTAGTTAAAGCGTGAAATGGAAAAAACGAAAAAAGATGGGAGGGAATGGAAAAGATGAAAAAAAGGAAAAGGGAAATGATTGGAAAATTCAAAATGCATTTTATTGATAAAGATACTGAAATGAAACATATGCGCCATTTTGACAACAAATTATCCTAAAGCCTTAGGCAGAGCAATAGGATTTGCATTACAAAAATTATTTTGCACCAAAAATCACGGGAAACTCAACGATCTCCCAATTTCCAAGTTCTTCATTCGGCGAGCAAGGGTGGACAAGGTTGACATTGTCATTTTCTGCACTGCGATCGTCCTTGATAGCTGCTATCTGATCCGGATTCAACATTCCTGCACTCCAAAGGCTTTGCCTGATGACACAGATGGGGATACTCTCATCTTTTGGCTCCCTGCCTTCCAATCTAGTTATCAGGGGTTGGTCCCCAAACTCCTCAGTAATGGCATTGACTGCTGGACCTCCATGACCTGGAAGGGGATTATTAGGCCCATCCTCCTTAAAACTCAACCATTTGGCATTGATCAGATCTTGAACCACGTACTTCAAAGCCTTGCAATTTTCAGTTGTGTGACCTACTGCCCCTGCATGAAATTCACACTTGGCATTTGGGTCATATCCTCTCGGGAAGGGAGGTTGAAGTGGTTTCATTGAGCGTGGAGAGACCAAGGAATTGCTGATGAGGTGCTGGAACAGATCCGTATAGGTCATGGGAATAGGATCAAATTGGACTGCTTTCTTTTCTTGGTCATTTGGTTGTTTCTGGTTTTTGGTTTGGTTGGGTGGGAGCAACTGGTTGTGCTTGTGTTTGGATGGGGGAAGGTGGTCGAAAGGGCATCATTGGTTGGTTTGGCCGGGGGCTAGGATTATGAGAGGCGGCGGCGATGTATGGAGGTGGGTAGTAGGGGTATGGAAAAGGATGTGGGAAATTGGTAAAGAATTGGGGTGGTTTTCCTTGTGCTTGTCCTCCCGGGCTCGTCATCACAGCATTGGTTTCCCCTTCTTTCTTCTTTATGAAGTTTGTCGGGGGTCTCTTGATATTATTAGTTCCAGCAAAACTTTGGGCAATCTTTCCGTTCCTCATTCCTCCTTCAACTCTTTCCCCTACGATGACCATATCTGAAAAGTTTGATGATACACTTCCGATCATTTTGTCATAGAAGGGTGATTGAAGAGTATCCATGAACATGGCCACCATTTCTTTTTCAATCAAAGGCGGTTCCACTTGGGCTGCCGATCCTCTCCATCGTTGGGCATATTCCTTGAAGGTCTCATTGTCTCTTTTGCCATGTTTTGCAGCTGCATTCTATCAGAGCCATATCAATGTTATACTTATCTTTGCTTCAAAAAGGCATCCGCCAAATCTTTCCAAAGAATATGAGATCGCTCAAGGTGTGTATACCATCTCGACGCTGCCCTGTTAAACTATCTTGAAAAAATGAATCAGTTTATCATCATGTGCATAGGGCGCCATCTTCCTACGATACATGGTCAAGTGGCTTTGGGCAAGTTGTCCCTTTATACTTGTCAAAGTCGGCTCCTTGAACTTTGGCGGTACAACCACATCCGATGCGAGACAAAGATGCGAGCGATACTTGAACCGAGATAACTTACTCCTTCTACGACTCTTAGCCTATCTTCGAGGATTTGCAACCGTGTCAGACGGTGATTCCCTGCGGATGCTTAGATTGGGTCCTCCCATAGCCGAGACCAGGCAATGCGGTTAGTCTGGGGATTCAATGGATTTCCTTGAATATAATGGGGGTAACCAAATGGTCGGTGATTCACCACGGGGTCACTACGCGTCTTGATTCCTTGAGTATTCGAGATGGGATGGTGCATAACCAGGTGGAAAGGTGTATGTCATGAAGCCAGGAGTTGAGCTTTGAACTGGTATGGTTTTGATCGAGCAGATCCTTGAGCTACATCTTGCACAACAAGTGCTTGGGAATCAGTTTCTGCAGAGTTATTGTTAGCACCTGGCGGTGTGTAACCGGGCGGGAGACCAAATAGTGGGAACTGTTGTGCCTGTGGGCCTTGGGGGTTATGGTTTGCAGTATCATCATTGGCCATAGGTGGCGTATAGCCAGGTGGGAGTCCGTAAAGTGGGAATTGCGAGACTTGATTCTGAGGGTTGCTAGTTGGTGGATGTGTAGGACCTTGTGCGTAAATTGCAAAAGGTACCATCATCCCTTGAGTATTGAGACCATATTGCAACTGCATAGGACCAAAACCAGGTGGGTGGGAAGGTGTAGCTTGACTTTCATCATTCACTGCTGGAGATACCCCATCTGCAGCCTTGTCTTTGTTTAGGGATTGCAGAAGCTCCAAAACTTTGCTCATCATTCTTTCAGGTGGTTGGCGTCCTCTTTTATCTTTTGGTCATCCATGATCTTTGATTGAGAGCGAGTTCGATAAGGGTGTCGAGGAACCAGTTTGTTTGATTATTTTCTGATGATTTAAAAAAATGATATGAGTATGTAAGAAAAGAAAAATGAATGAATGTGGATGTATGAATCTATTTATTTGTGCCTGGGAACCGTAGGCCTCATTGTTTTGACATGTATGAGTTTCTTTGAAACTGTTTCACAATTTGATCCCATATTATTTCACAAAATACTTGCAGCCAAACTTTGAGTTCTTATGCTTCCCTGGCACCTAAAATGAAATGAGAATGAATGACATTTTTTTTAAAAAAAAAAAATTCAACATGTTTTTTTTGAAAGCATGAATGCATGAAGATATAATGTTGAGTGATAATGATGACTATTCATGTAGCATGCACAAAGATATGCGATTTAGGAGACCCTTTTTTGTGCATGGACGTGATATAACAGGTTTTTGGTGGAAGAACAAAAATGATAGGATGCCCCTTGTGTCTTAAATGGGTTAAACCTAAAATTAGAGATTTTCTAACCTAAGGGGTCTATAGTCTTGTATTGAGTGATAGATCTCATGGTGGCTCTAATCACATTCTCACCAAAGGCCTCTAGAGCTAAAGTCTCCTCCTGAATATTAACCACAACGATAGATAACTATCCGGTGCGGAATACTCAGAGGGAGCACACTCTAGATGAAGTTCATAAATAGCCGAAGGAAAGCAAATTCCAATTGACCATCACCGAACCTCCACTCAACTTAAGCTTTGCTCGACCGGGTATAGGGCCTTACTCACATGTGTGTGCGAGCGTGTAGGTGCGGTGTGTGAGAGGGCAACACCCTAACACTACCCAAGTCGCAAAACAAACAAAGCATACATGATATAGTCGTCTATCCTAATGTTCAATATTCACAACAAATTAAAATTAAACAAATAAATAATAAATAAATATTTACAAAAGAAAATAAATAAATAAATAAATAAATAAAGATAAAAATAAAAAGAAGGGGAATTAAAAAAAGAATAACAAAAAAAATGAAGTTAATTATTTGGCACAATTAATCATGTTAGGCTTGACTCTCTAAAGGTCCCCAGTGGAGTCGCCAGCTGTAGCGACCGAAAAATCCGGAGGGATTTTATTCGAGTTTAATGGAGCCGCCACCAATGATTTATTTATTAGGGAAAAATATTGGAAAAACCTTTTTTGAAGAAAATGGTCCTTGAGACTGGATTTGGGTTCGGGAGTCGATTATGCGTAGGGAAGGTATTAGCACCCCACGACATCCTTTCGAAAAAGGTTACCTCTAACTAATTGTGCAAATTTTATTAACTTTTAAAAAAAATATTTATTTCCCTTTTATTTTAAAAAAAAATTTAACCAAGATAAAAAAAGGGGACTTAATAAAAGTCGTTTATTTTTGCGCTTGACAGGAGTGGGCTCCTGCTCCTACGTATCTCCGGGTGCAGTGGAGAAATCAAAGGCTACGTAGTTCTTGGGTAGAAAATGGTTGTGTGTTAATTGATTTTAATTGTATATTTTTTGATGGAAAAAAAGGTAGGTTTTGTAGGGACCAAACAAGAAGCAATCAAGAGTGGTCCTCACTAAACCTATTTTGTTTAGAAAATTAACGGTGTTCGTAATGATCAAACGGGAAGCAATCTCGAGTGATCGTTACTAGTAAAAAAAAACTTAATTTTATTTTTTTATGAAGAGGATAGGTTTTCATGGAGACCAAACAAGAAGCAATCAAGAGTGGTCCTCACTAATAACCCATTTTTATTTAGAAAATTAAGATATTTGTAATGACTAAACGGGAAGCAATCTCAACTAATCATCACTAATAAATTAATTTTCATGACTTTTGTCACGTGATTTTCAAGAAAAATAGGGTCTCAAAACTGGTATGCAAAATTTAGTTGAATGAAATCGTATTAGTTTGACTAGTAAAAAAAAAAAAGGTGTTCATATTTATTGAATAAATGATAGAGGAAAAGGGTTTGACAAATAAAAAAAAAGAGGAGTTAAGTGGGCTAAAGCCCAAAGAGTAAAAAGGAGAATGGGCTGAGCCCAAAAAAAAATAATAAAAGAAACAAATAAAACCCACTAAAAAAAACAACAAAAGAAACAAATAAAATAAAAAAAGAAATAAAATAAAAAAAAGGTGAAAGGATGGGCTGCAGCCCACTTTAAATAACAAAAAATAAAATAAAATAGGAAATAAAAGAAGCGATCGCATGAAAAAAAAGGGAGAGGATTGGAAAATTAAAAAAAGAAAGGGGATGCTAAACCTAATAAGTGAGAATACATACACACATAAAAACACAATCAAAGTGAGAAGCGTATGCTGTAAGAAAGAAAAGAGAAGCGGGAGGGAAGGAGGGAAGAGAGAGAGAGAGAGAGAAGAAGTTTGGGAGGAGTCACGGCCGCCCAGTCCTTGGCCGTAGCGTGCAGCGCTTGAGCAAACAGCGAGGGCGTGCGAGAGAGAGAGAGGAGCGGTGGGGAGATCGTGAAGAGGAGAGGGAGAGTGAGGGTGAGGGAGGCTGAGAGGGTGGAGATCGTGGCTGGGGGAGAGAAGAGAATGTGAGAGAGAAAGGAAAGGAGAGGGAGGAAGAAGAGACCTTTTTTTCTTCTGCTTCTTCTTTCTTCTGTTTGCTCCTTCTGCGTTTTTTTTTTCTAGTTCTTCTCTTTTTTTCTCTCAATTTTCTCTCAAATTATTGTGTATAATTGGTACCAAGAATGAGATATCCAATTCTGAAATTAAGTGCAATTTTTCTTCCGTCCCCTGTTCTCTCTTCTTGCTCTACTATTTATAAAAAAAAAAAAAGTTCAGTTTGTCAACTTGAGGTTGCAACTTGTATGCTAAGTGTGTGCTAAAATGATGCTGAGGAGATGATAACATGTGCAAAGTCTGAGATGATATCAATGGTTTGAAAAAAAATTGCAATCAGCCGACTTCAACAACGGTGCTCCTCCTTTTTTTGATTAAATTGCATTGTTTGTCAAACTTGGTTGGCAGATGAAGAAAAAGCAAGAGGCCTATGGGGGACATATAGCTGTAAGACATAGTTTGTAGAGTGGCTGAGGAGATATGCAGAGGACTTTGGTGAAGATATGCAGATAACTTTGTGAAGGGTGAAGTGTAGAAATCTGACTTTGATTTTCAGTTTTGAATTTTAGGTTTTTTTTTGTTAATAACGCTTGTAATGGACTGCAATTGGGCTAAAATTGGCCCAAAATAATTTATGAGGATTTGTCCGTTGCAGCATTAAAAGGGATTTGTCCGTTGCAGCATTAAAAAATTGAAACACGGATACGGAAATGATTCTCGGACACACTTGGTGTCCGACGTCGTATTTCCAAACGACCTATCCCTAGCTCGGCATACGATCTCCCCAGCTCGGCATACGACCTCTATACAGCTCTTCACGCGACCTTAGCTCGGTACGTCTCCACACCTCGGCACGCGACCTCAGCTCGGTAGGCGACGTCTCCACAGCTCGGCACGCGACCTCAGCTCGGCACGCGACCTCCCCACAGCTCGGCGTACGACCTCTCCACAGCTCGGCATACGACCTCTCCACAGCTCGGCACGCGACCTCAGCTCGGTACGCGACTTCTCCACAGCTCGGCCGCCGACCTCGGCTCGATGCGACCTCCCCCGGCTGAGCGCGGACAAAAAATGAAAATATGAGCGGACAAAATTGGGGTATAACACCAGGGAAACCGACAAGAGCTGGTAACTTCCTTTTCTTAGACAGATTTCATTTTCATACTAATGTTAACACTTATGAAAACAAAGAAGTTACCTATGCCAGTCGGTTTGCCTCTCGTTTTGAATTTGGACAATATGACGAGGCTGTCGAGGTTATTACCCAGTTCCCTCAAGGTATTTTAGTTTCCTTTGCCTTTTGCTTGAACACCCACTCGTTTTATGCTTACATTCTTCGCTTTGTTTTAGCTTTGGCTCTAAAAGAGCCTCTAAAGTACAAGCAAACAAGTGGTAAGGCTACAGAAGTCGAAGCTCAAGAGGAAGATGAAGATGATGAACCTCCTCTCCAATCCAAATCAGCAAAGAAGAAATCCTCCAAATCTGGAGCCACAAAAACCGGTGCTGGCAAGAGACCAGCTGCATCAAAAAAGAAACCAGCAAGGTCTAAGCATTTTCCAGTTCCTCCCAGCAAGAGACCACCAAGCGGAAAGCTCAAACAACTAGTGCTGAAACCAAGTCCTCAAAACGCAGGATGATTCTGCTCGAGTCTCCTTCTCGTTCAACACCTCAAACGGTATCCTTTCTTTTTCTTGTATGGGAATCCATTACTTAATTATGATTCATCAATTAGACATCATTGTTACCATTACACAATTTTCAGGAACCACACGCAGAGAGATCCGTTTCTAGGAACTCTGAAGAAACTCCAACAGCTAAGTTTACAAAGGTAAACTTTCCTCCACTACTGTCTAAATTGATGGTCCTCCTGTATCTTACAAGGTCTTCATTCGTTTTTTTTTTCTCTTTTCGACATTTGCAGGAGCCAAGAGTTAAATCTGCAAAGACAGGGGTGTCTGAAGAATGTACTTCCAAAGACCCTATCTCTGTCGAAGGAGTTGACTCGTCGAGCACTGATAAGGTATGCCTTTCTACTAACTTTTTTTTATTACTTTTGGACATTGCCTCATCATACCTGTTTGTCAGGACTCCCCTAAACAAGCAAATGTCGATACTTTGCTACCCTTGCGAACAATCTTCCCAAATACTACTCCCCCTGCTACTGAGGTATAAAATTTCTTGCCATTCCACTGGCATCAGAGCAATAATTTAGGACTTTCATTGATTTTTTCCCTTTTTTTTTCAAACAGGAAGTTCCAGAGACTCAGCCTGAGCATGAAGTTGAAGAACCTTCTGCCATGGATGTCGATGTGGCTCAAACTACCATCTCGACGGCGAGTCCGGACTCCACACCCACTCATCAAGACGATCACACCTTCCAAGTGGGAACAACCTCTGCTGCAGAAACAATGGCTGCTAAAATAACTGTTGGCCCCCAAGTTACTAAAAAGCAGAGTCCCATAATAATCAGGGCAGACAGTGTTGATATGGATCAATTGCTCGACGATCCTGCCAATCCACCCTCTCACATTAATCCTACTCCACCAGCTGCGGATTTTGGAAAGGCCAACGTGGGGATTGATGAATGGATCAACTTGTTGTCATGTTCCAGCAGCAAAACTTCGCCGATGTCAGCCCGATCCTCTACACTTCCTGGAGATAATTTTGCTGAAAAACTCAATGGATTGCTTGCAGAGCTAAAGGGCTTCTTCAAGTATTCTTTCGACGACCTTTACTCAAATCAAGAAGTAAGGAACAAGTTAATTCGCGTCGTCAAAGAACTTCAAAACTCCCGCAAAAGGCTGCCGCTAATCCATTGAGGGCACATCAATACCCTGCACGAATTTGTCGAAGAATTGATCCCTAAGCTGCTTGAGCTCGACGACAGTATCCTCCCATACCAGCAAGCCATCACAGCCAAGCATGAGCTTCGTGACAAACTGGTGCGTCTCCGACAGAGGCAATCTGCATTGGTCGAGAAAGGTGCTCCCTACTAGGCTAAAATTCCTGAACTAGAACAGAACGTTGCTCGCCTGAGACGAGAACTTGCCACTGTCGAGACCCAATTACAATAGGCAATTAAGGCTTCTTGCTCCGAGGAAATAGCTGCTCTCGACCAAGAAATGACTAGTAGTGCCGCAGAGGCGCAAACCATTTTGTCGAAGGTTGAAGCTCTTGACGTTCGTTATGTAAATGCTGAGGGTACAAAAATGGAACTGGCTGCGACTTGGGAGGATATTAGAAACATTCCTTTGTAATTTCCTTTTGTCTTATTTGCACATTAGCCATTTTTGTAATGCCTTATATGTCGAACGCATTTGTTTCGACCAATTCTTGTACTGCTCTGCAATATCTGCAATATGATTTGGCTTACTTTTGATCAATCGCTTCACCGTCCAGTTAGCACGTTCCTTTAACTGCTTTAATTTCAGTTTCAGGCTAATAAATTACATTCAAAGCCGTTGACCAGTCAATCTGACCGTCAAAACTTAAAAATTAACGCCATTTTGCGCTATAAATAGGCATTTGTCATACTTCTCCTCTCGCTCAAACATAAACGCTTTCTGACCTTCTTGAAATTTCTTTTCACAAAATCCTTAAGAAATTCTTGCTAGCATCACAAGCAACATCCCCAAATCCAACTTGTTCTCGTCCCCAAACTAGCTAATTCTGAGTGCAACAAGTTCCTATGGAAACCTTTTTTATCCACTTCAAACCTTCATTCCCTGGCTCTGCCTATTTCATTTGGAAACCAGGGGTCCACCTCCCAGAGTCTCTTTTTTCAAAGTTTTTGTCTCAACGGTGAAAGACTCTCTGGGTTTTGGGAATTTGCCTAATATCAACAATGAGTTTTGGTAAGTTGCCTAATGTGGCTTGCCAACCTCGTTGAAACATGTGATAAAGGGAAAGCCGGAGCAACTTCTTTCTCCTACTGTCTTGCGCTCCTTCACACCTTGTGTTCGAAATTCAAGGTGTGGGCAAGCTATTAGGAAAAGTTTGGCACGGTCGGGCTAATTGTGAAGCGTACCCCTAAATCGGCGACTGCTTCTCAATCTGCCTACTTTACCTTTACTCGCATGGCATTTGACACTTCTCATCGACGTGCCCATGCTTTTAGCTTCACGTTCGCGTCGATTTGGGTGTCTACCATCTGAAGCAGCTCTTGCAGACTTGATTGGCCGGATGGTATGCCACGGGAGCCGCTCTTGCTTCCCATGTTCCTCTCTCTTCCTGAATTCTTCCTCAGCATGATCAGAATCCGGAACACGGCGAAGCTTCCACAAGTGGATTTATTCCGTAGTAGCCTAGACTTATAGACTTTCCCGTACTTGCATTACCAGGCTGTAAGCCTATTCGACAATGTATATTGTATATTGCCAAATGGCTTTTGAATAGAACAATCCAGTTTACTTTTCAAGGTTGTATTCTTACTTCGCACATTGTTGGTCTATATGACTTCAAATATTTGCCATTAATAGACTTAATCCTGAAACCAGAATTAACTTCAACAAGTGCATAAGCATTTCCTGAGAATGTTTGGACAATCTCAAATGGCCCTTCCCACTTTGGGGACCATTTCCCAAATTCTCGACACTTCTTATCCATTGGTAAAATGACTTTCCAAACTAAGTCACCAACCTTGAAACGCTTGTACTTAACTCGACTGTCATAGAATTTAGCTATTCTTTCTTTTTGTCGAACTAAATGTTCTAAGGCCACAACTCTCTCATCATGAACTTCATTCAATTCGTCAAACATCGAGTCCCAGTATTGGTCTACTGGCATCTCATTTTGCTTTTGAATTCTTAATGAACCAAGATTTATCTCAACAGGCAACACAGCATCATGGCCATAAACCAATTTATAAGGAGTAGTACCTGTTGATTCTTTTGGAGAGTTTCTGTAGGCCCAGAGAACTTGTTCCAGAGTGGAATGCCAACTTTTTGGATATCTACCAATGTGCTTCTTTATCAACCCAATGATAATTTTATTCGTAGCCTCGACCTGACCATTTGCTTGCGCATAGTATGGCGTCGAAGTCACCATCTTTATCCGCCTCGACTCAGCGTACTCGACAACCCTCTTCCCAACAAACACAGATCCTTGGTCAGTTGTGATTGTTTGAGGTGTCCCGAATCTACAAACAATGTGATTTTCAATAAAATCCACAATGTCTTGTTGAGTCACTTCTTTCAAGGCCACTTCCTCTACCCATTTGGTAAAGTAGCCCACCCCTACTAAAATGTACTTATGCCCTTTTGAAGATGTAGGAAAAATTTGGCCTATGAGGTCCAGTGCCCAACCTCTAAAAGGCCAAGGCTTAACGATGGAATGTAACTCACTAGCAAGCACATTTTGTATGTGGCCATGTTTTTGGCATTCTTCACAAGACTTTGCAAACATAATGCAATCTTTAACCAAATTGGGCCAATACATTCTTTGTCTTCTTAGTACCCATTTCATTTTCTCACCTGCTTGATGAGCTCCACAAATTCCTTCATGAACCTCTGCCAATGCCAAGTAGGCATCCTCTTCACTAACGCACGTTTCCAAGTTACCATCGACGGACTTTCTATACAAAACCCCAGCGAGCACAACAAACTTAGTCGCTTTATACTTAACTTTCCTGTCGACATCAGCACTTGGATTTTCCAAATACTCAATTATTGGCTTACGCCAATCAGATGAACTTGATGCACTGGAAACCAGTATATCCCTTTCGTCTAAAGGATACAGCAACTCACGAACTTTTATGAGTTATGTCAACACCTTTGAAGATAACTTATACCCCGAGGGCAACTGGGCTAACTCATTAGCCTCTTGATTCAGTTCTCTGGGGATATGTTCCAATTCGACACTGTCAAATTGCTTCATCAACTTGCTAGCAACTTGACAATATTTAACAAGATTATGACTAACACATTTGTATTCTTGAGTTAACTGCCTTATAACCAGTTGTGAATCTCCAAAAACTTTGACAGTGCGTGCTCGCATTTCTATCAAAATTTCCAACCCCACAATTAAGGCTTCATATTCAGCCTCATTATTGGAACAAACATATTTTAGCTCAAACATTAATTTAGTTGGCACACCTAAAGGTGAAACTATCAGGATGCCAACACCAACACCATTTTTGTGTCTTGAGCCATCAAAATACAAATGCCAAGGCTTTAAATCGACTAGCCCTGTCAATTCTTTTATTTCTAAACATGGATAGTCACTCAAAAAGTCTGCAATTGCTTGACCTTTGACAGCCTTTAAAGGTACATATTGCAAAGAAAATTCAGACAAAACAAGTGTCCATTTTCCAATTCGACCATTCAGAATTGGCTGGGACAACATGTACTTAATCACATTTGTCTTTGACATTACCAGGACATTACAAGGCATCAAATAATACTTAAGTTTTGTACATGAAAAATACAATGCTAGACACAACTTCTCTATAGCATCATATCTTGTTTCTGCATCATTCAAGACTGATCGAGGTAGTACACGACTCTTTCGACATTGTTATCATCCTCCCGAGCCAAGAGACAACCTATAGTTTCTTACGGCGAAATGTACAACTTCACTGGTCGATGTGGTTCTGCAGGCATCATGACCGGTGGATTTGTCAAGTACTGCTTGATTTGGTCGAAAGCCTCTTGATGTTGTTGTGTCCATACAAAAGCTTCTTCAGCTTTGAGCTTTACCAAAGGAGCAAACACCCTTGTCCTTCCAGAAAGATTTGATATGAACCTTCTAAAAAAATTCACCTTCCCCAAAAAAGATTGGAGTTCCTTCTTATTGGAAGGTGGTTTTGCTTCCAACACAGCCTTAGCTTTGTTCTTGTCTACCTCAATGCCTTTCTTATGCACCAGAAAACCCAAGAACTTAGCGGCTGAAACACCAAACCCACACTTTTCAGGATTCATCTTTAAACTGTGCTTCCTCATTTCCTGAAATGCTCGTCGAAGATGGTTCAAATGCTCCTCTCGGCTCTTTGACTTGACAATCACGTCATCAATATAAACTTCCACAGACTTGCCTATCATTTCATGAAAAATGGTGTTCATTGCCCTTTGGTAAGTTGCACCAGCATTCTTCAAACCAAAAGGCATCACCACCCACTCGTAAGTTCCAATGGACCCTGGGCACCTAAAAGCAGTTTTAGGTACATCCTCCTCAGCAATGAAGATCTGATTGTAACCAGCATGTCCATCCATGAAACTTAGATACTCATGACCAGATGTTGCATCCACTAGCATATCTGCTATGGGCATAGGATACTCATCTTTAGGAGTTGCAGTGTTAAGATTCCTGAAATCAACGCAAACCCTCATCTTGCCATTCTTCTTTATGACAGGCACCACATTCGACAACCATTCAATGTATCTGGTTGTACGAATGAACTTAGCCTTCAACAAACGCTCAACCTCATCCTTAATTTTCAGCACAATTTCAGGAGCAAACCTCCTGTTGGCTTGTTTGACAGGCTTACAACCAGGTTTCAGAGGCAATCTATGTTCCACCAGATCTCTACTCAGACCCGGCATTTCATGGTAGTCCCAGGCAAAACAATCCTTGTACTCAGAGACTAGTTCCACAATTTGCCTTTTAAACTGGTCTGGTAGCAAAGCACTAACATATATTGGCCTCTTTCTTCCTCCATCCCCCAAGTCAACCTCTTCCAAGGGATGTTCTAACTCAAAACCATTTTTATCCTCAAGCCCCTTCTCAAATCCCAAAGGGCCATCATCGAATATACAATCAGCCAACACTCCGTCTTCTGAGTTTGGCCGTCGGTCGGCCTCGCAAGCCGACGGTTGCACTTGATTTTCTTCAAGGTTCATCTTTGTCGATTGGCCGATTTCCATCGGCCTCATCCAACAACCTGACTCCAAACTGCTCTTCCAAGCAAGCGTTCAAAGCATCTTTGTCGACAATACCACCCTGCACAGATATGGGTTTCACTTTTGGATCATATACCTTGAAATCAACGTGCATCTGCTACAGATAACATGGGCTGTCATCAGCTTCAATAATCTCAATGTCATCATGAGTATTCCAAAGGATAAGTTTCTGATGCACCGTCGAAGGAACTGCTCCGACAGCATGAATCCAATCCCTACCCAACAGAACATTGTAACTTGACCTTGAAGGAATCACTACAAACAAAGTGGACCTCTCTACTGATCCTACTTGCACATCTAGCATTGCCACACCATCTGTTGGTGCAGATCTACCTCCAAAGTCAGTAACCACTATGTTGGTTGGTAGCAAATCTGTCTCATCTTTCCCTAGCTTCTTATACATGGCTCTTGGAATCAAGTTCACAGATGCTCCTCCATTGACCAACACTCTGTTGACAGGCTTGCCTTCAACCATTGCCTTAATATGCAATGGTCGAAGATGATTTCTCTCCTGATTAGTTGGCTTGTCTAAACGAGCAAAATTATCAAAAATGGTAACCATATCTTGCTCAACAAAATGCCAACCAATTGGGAAATCGTCAAACTCTTCTTTATCAGGAACTTCTACAACGAATCCATGTTGAGCCTGAAACTCTGCTGGCAAAACTGACACCAAATTCACATCAAGATTAGTGAACTCTTCTTCCGTAGCTATTTCTTCATTTTCTAAATAACTTCCCAACCTCATGCCCTCTTTATCAAAAAGGCATTCTTCAGACCCCAGATCTGACAAGGTTGTTCCCATTGCCATCACCAATTCATCCAGATTTTCGTCCAAATTAATGTCAAGATCAAACTCTTCCTTGTCATCTAGGCCAATTGGGTCATCTGGATCATTCAATGCTTCAATAACCTCTTCCATGGACAAATCTGTCTTGACAAGACTTTGCCCTACTGCCCCCATGGGTTCATCCAACAAATCAGAATCATTGGCTATGATCCTTAACTCCTCCATAGAGACATCGCTGTTTGTATCCTCAACTGGAGCTGCCTGAACACCAAACCTTCTTCGCTCGGAAGCCAGCTTTTCTACTTCAATCAAACCTGTTGGCCCAATCTTCTTCCCTTGAACTGTGGAAGGAACTTTCGCAGGCATGGCATTCCTCTTGGACCCTGTCGACAATGCTTGCCCCTAGTCCTGGGACGTTTGACCTCGTTCAAAGTTATCCCCTTTGACATCGGCGACCACACTCTTTAGTCTTGACCCAACCTCTTTAGGCAATGGGACCTTCTGGACCCCAACCATAAAATTGTCCTCATGTTGAGCCTTGACCATCTCAGCAGCCTTCAATTTTTGTTTCTGAGCTTTCCTCATCCTCTGTCGACGACGTTTCTGACTCTTCGACAATGGGGTTTTCTTTACTTGATCACCTCCAGGATAAGGCATTCTGCCAAATTGGTAATCTTCATTCCAAAATGGTACTTGTCGAGGATCACTCTTCTTAGCCCTTACCCTATTTCTCAACTCAGGGCAACGGGCCTTGGAAGAATTCTCGACCCACTTGTTCACCACCACATTGGCATCAGGCTTCCTAGTCTTATTCGACACTCGACCAAGAGATAACCCTTGGTTGCTTCCAATTGATTCCCTCGAGGACTCAACCAACCAACCACCAACTGCTCTGTGAGGCCTTTGTGCCGTGGGCCTCTGCACCTGGTTCACTGAAACAGGCATCTGGTTCACGGGAACAGTCTTATAGTTCCTCCTTGCATATCCAGTTTGCATGTGCTGGTGAGATTTAAGCTTTTGATCATCCTTGGCTTTCTGAGCGGCTTTCACGTCGAAATACCTGTCACAATGTGGGCACAAACTCAGCTGGCCCTTCTTGTTCTTCCTTCTCAGAAAGTCCTCAACAGACTCATGAGGCCTTGGGTAAATGTCGAATGGGTCTTCCACATTCACCACATATTTCTGCTTAGCGCTGATATTCACCATGTTGCAGCTTCTTGGATTATGGCCTTTGACATTGGATATGCCTTGGCCAAATGGATCAGTGTCCACCTTCATGCTAGCCTTTTGCTTGTCAGCAAACCTGAGTCTTCCTTCTTTCAGAGCTTTTTGTATCAAATCCCTGAAACGAAAACATTCATTAGTAGGATGGCCTAAAGCCCCATGGTATTTACAATAATTTTGACCACTGGAGTCCTCAGGCCTTTCCATTTTATGACCGTCTAACAACTTAAACTGTTTGTCTTTCAACAGAATGTCAAATATTTTATCAGCTTTAGTTATGTCAAATGTATAGGTTTTTGTGTTTGCATAACTCATCTTTTCCTTCCCTTTGGAAGGTACTAGAGCTTGACAAGCATAAGGTGGCCCCTCTTTCAATTCAGCAAGATTTATTTCTTGCTCAGTGATAGCCTCATCCTCACTGTCTGCTTGATCTTGTTCGACACAATTAACTCTCTCACGTCTAATGAATTTCTTATTGTTTTTCTTATCCTTTTCAGACCTGAGTTGTTCAATCTGTCGAACTTTTTCCCCTAGTTGGGCGAGATCGACAATGTGTTGGTTCACCAATTTCTTTCTAATATGGTAATCCAACCCACTAGCGGCCATTTTAACGATTTCCGCTTTTGGAACAGGCGTAAAGCATCTGCTCTTCATGTGTTTGAACCTAGAGATGTAATCATCTATAGACTCATTATACATACGCTTGACGTTGAATAGATCAGTCAAGTTAACCCTTAAATCACCCCTGAAGAATTGATCATGGAACAATCCCTCCAATTGGACCCAAGAGTGGACTGAATTGGCCCTTAAAGTTGAGAACCAAGAAAATGCATTCTTCGTCAATGAGCTTGGGAAGAATCTCATTTTCAAACCCTCTACAATGGCCAACTCCTCCATCTCTATTGAGTATCTGGCAACATGTTCGACAGTCGATTCTCCACTGTCACCAGAAAACTTAGACAACTTGGGAATCTTTACTCCCCTAGGCACTTCAGCCTGTTGTACCCATTCAGGAAACGCAGATATGAAATATGGTCTATTAGCTTGACCAATATTGAAACCAAGTCTGTTAAGCACACCTTTCGACGGCTGATTCACATTTTGTTCTATCTGGTTTCCCATGATATTGTGCCTAAAGTTGGCTAAACCTTGATGCACTGGGGATCCTTGATCTTGATTCCTTTGTAGAATATGAACCTGACCATAAGCCAAGTTATTCATAATCTGACTAAGGTTTTGATTTGGTTGAATGACTTCATTCTGCACCACATTTTGATTATTCACATCTTGTGGGTTGCCCCCCAAGTATTGTGCTTGGGGCATGCCTACTAAGCCCTGCCGAACGTTGTCATTCATTGGTGCTGCCAACCCTAATGCTTGGTTCAATCTTTCCATTTGCAGAGCCAGTGCATTACACGCTTGATTGGTATTCTGCATAAGAGGCGTAATGACTGCACCCATTTGCTGAGTGAACATGTTCACCATCTCATGATTACTGTCATCCATTTGTTGCCGAATGCTTGCCAACGAATTCTGGGTTAAACCCCCATTACTCTGAGGCATTTGTCTTGACATTTCCCCTACACCGAACCCCTGTCGGTTGGTTGTGGTAGTGGTCATGCCTACCAATCCCTGCGTATTGGAAGAATTTCCAAAGGGCAAAAAGGGCTACTTCACATATTGGTTGAACATGGTCGAACCAATAGCGGGAACTGTCGAGTTATTCAAATACCATACGGCATTCCAAACGGAGGTTGCGTTGCTTGCGGTACAGGCCTAATACTTGAGTTCCTCGCACTTCCAGGCGATGCCTGAATTTCTGGAGCACTCTGAACCACTGGTTCAAGTACTGCAGCGCTTGGAATAACTTTTCCTTGCGTATTGGCCATTGTCATCCCAGTACCCGCCCCAACGGTAGTATTACTCACCCGCGTGATCATAACTACCCCTGCGTTCGTACTGGTGGTCGAAGCATTTGTATTGCTTGCCGACGCATTCGCACTGGCAACACTTGGTATTGTGGCACTGCTATTCGTACTGCCACTCATGTTTCTATATTGCGTTACGTTAGAAGCAGTGATCTTTCCACTTCTTAGACGCATAAAACCATCGTTTAAAACGAGTTACTCTAAACTCGTCCCACCGGGCGTGCCAATTTGTTTACTGGAAAATTTGGTTTATAAGCGTATTTCTACCAAATTCAGCAAAGTAACAAATAATTAATTCAAACGATTGCAAGATCGACGAATTATGTGGTAATCTCGTTTTGCAAACAACGGTTTTTTGAAACTAACGGTCAATTGCTCGACACGTTATCAATTTTGTAACATTCTTGGCTTCAGAGCCATGAATTATTGTGTCTTATGCCAAATCTGTATATGAGAATTCCAACTAACAACAAGTTGTTGTCGAAATGGCGATATGGACTTAACTAAACAAGATTGGCTGTCGAAAGCCAATAACTTGGTTTACAAGCAAATTAGAACAAAAATTTAAAACAAGAATGCACTACTGCAAAGTCATGGGGCATGCATCACTGAATCCCAACATGCATTTGAAATTAACGCAGAAATGTAAAAAGAGATAGGTAAATTGACAGACTTTAAGAAACACGGTTAAAAAGAGATGAATTTAAAAGAAAACATGTATATGCATGAACTTAAGTAACAGAAGCGTAAAGAGCATGAATTTAAAAAGAAAAGCATGTAAATGACTTTGAAAGTAAAGGTGCAGAAAACAGTAAATGACAGGGAATTAAAGGATGTAAATTCGAAGCAAGAAAATACAAATTGATTGGAATGTAAATGACATAACTGAAAATGCAAAGAACTGAAAATAGACTGAACTTGATTAAAAATGCAGAAAGATAGAGTTTGGAAGGCATACAATGATCGTTTTCCGTTAATCTTCTTTAGCCGTCGAGATATTAGGAATTAGATCATGTATCCAACCTCAATTACATCGTACAAACTACTATTTATAGGAAAAAATATGAAAAAACCACCTAACATCCAACCTGACACGTGTACGGACACGGGTTGGTAGTTAAGTTTTCGCTAAAAACTGCCTAATCGACAGTAGCACATCCTGTCGAGCTGTACATTGATCTTTACTTAATAATTAAGCCTGTTTCGACCATGCTCATTTTGACATCTTCGACGCGTTATGCCTTCCGTCGAACAGCCGCTCCATCACTTGGTCTCTCAAACTTAGTCAATTTTCATCCCTTGTTCTGGTCTCTTACGCCTTTACTTGTCGAATTCTAACATTCTGTCGATCAACCCAAATTTGAAATTTGGCTCCCAACAAGTGCCCACTTCTTCCTCCTCCTCCTCCTCTTCTTCTTCCTCTTCCTCTTCTTAATTTGTTGTGTGGGTTCATTATTGTGCACCCCTTTTGTTGCTGTTACTCTCTCCTCAACAAAACAACTCATTACAATGACTACCATCTTCTCTTTGTTGCTCTTGTGCACCCTTTTTAGTGTTTCTTTTGGGGTTCCCTCTAATTCAAATCTCACTGGACTAGAGTGCCTGAAAGTTTCTTCTTCTGAATTTGTTGGCTCCTTGAAAGCAGTAAGTGGTGTGTCTTGCAAGATGTTGCCTCCACTCTGCAGTTTGAGCTCAACATTGTCAATGGCTTTGAAGACTTTCTTATTTCTAACGCCATTTCTACATGCCTTGATTTGCTAGACTTCTCAGCTGAAGAACTTAATTGGTGTGTGTCCGCCATTGAGAGTCTACAAGGCATAGTAGTAACATTATTCATTCATTATCTTTTTATGTTAATTCCCATTGTATTCTGCGAAACTGAAACCCATCTCAACCACAATTACATATATATTTCTAAATAATATATTTTTTTAATAGCCTAAATAATATACATTTGCATTCTTTTTGTGGAAACAATTTTAGTTCTCAGACGTCAACTTTTTTTTTTTTGTTTTTTTTTGGAAATCATGCGTCACTTTCAATTTATATATAGTTGGCCATTTTAAATGTATGATAAATGTATTAGTTTAATATGTGTTCTTTCTCCAAAACAAATGTATTACACCAAAAAATATATATTACTTTAAATTGACATTTTTTAAAATATACATACATGATAAACGTATTATATCAGTAGCATAAAATTTATTATTTGAAGAATGAGCTGGTGAAATTATATCAATGTGTTGTGATTGTTTTTTGGTATGGTTATTTTTTTTTATAATTTTTTGAAGTATGAAATTTACATAATATACATTTTACTTTAGTAACATTATTCATTCATTATCTTTGCTTGTTAATTCTCATCGTGTTCTGTGAAACTGATACCCACCTCGTGTGTGTGTATATATATATATATATATATATATATATATATATATATATATATATATATATATATATATATATATAGGGAATGTTAATATACTCCCACTTGCTTTTTAGAAGGAGTATATTAGCATTGTACTCCCAGTCGTGTTTTAAGCCAGAGAACCAACGGTGGAAGTCAGGCGAAAAATATTTACCAATTCTACCACCGTTGGAAGTCACGTGAAAAATTTTGACTTCGTTAATGCTAAGAGCTACCGGACCCGATAGCTCTTTGACAAACAACTGTTCAGACGCCAAAAAGCGACCGAATATGTGAACAGTTATTTTTTCGAATTCAGAATTTTTCATTTTTTAAAAAAAATTAAAAAGTAAGTAACTTTTTTAAAAAAGTAACTAAAAACTATGTAAAAGTGGGAGTACAATGCTAATATACTCCTTCTAAAAAGCAAGTGGGAGTATATTAGCATTCCCTATATATATATACATTTTTTTCAATAGCCTAAATAATATACATTTGCATTCTTTTTGTGGAAACAATACTGAGAACTACCCATGGGGCTTTCTCTTCTTCATATTTGTTTGCATTCTTTTTGTGGAAACAATACTGAGAACTACCCATGGGGATTTCTCTTCTTCATATTTGTTTCTTTGTGTGAAAATTGGAACTATCCATTTTTGCTACCTGCTCACCTATCACTTTCATAATTAATCGATAACATTTAAAAACAATTAAATTAAAAATGGGTATTGTTTGTTGCAGGCACACATGACAGCACTGGGAATGGGAAGCTTAGTTCTGATTTGAGGACATGGCTGAGTGCTACACTTGCGAATACAGATACATGCGTGGACGGATTTAAAGGCCGCAGATTTAAAGGCCGCAGCTTCAAGGCTCTAATGTCCATCACCACCAAAATTGACAGAGTAAACTCAGTTTCTGAACATTTCACAAGCCAGCAAGGACAATTTCCTTCGTGGGTTGATCAGAAGCTTTTCCATACAAAAGGGGCCCACATTAATGTTGTGGTTGCGGCGGATGGGACTGGCAATTATACTAACGGTCGGTTTGTTTTAATCCCGGTAGAATAGATCGTGAAGCATCTTGTTTAAAAAAATTGATTTTAAAAAAATTGAGTTTAAAAAAATTGATTCGTATTTGGTAATGATAGTTTAAAAGTGAGTTCAGAAAAATCGATTTGTATTTGGTTAACAAAGTAGAATCACTTTTGAAGTGTAAATATGAAAGATTTTATGGGTCCCATACCCATAATCAATTATTCTGAATGGAAAAGCTTGGATGTTGTAGATTCTAGTAGAATTGATTCTGTAATACAAACGAAATTCTAAAATTTACTAAAATCTAAAATAAACACATGAATAGTAACTAAAAAAATATCAAAATTAATTTTGGGGTCCAAACAGAATTCTAAAATCTAAATTAAACAGCCCTAAGGTGATAGATGCCGTTGATGCAGCTCCTGAATATAGCATTGAACGCTTTGTCATATACATAAAAAGAGGTATTTACTACGAGAACGTTGAAATAAATCAGAAGAAGCTGAACATTGTGATGATTGGAGAGGGCATGGATGCTACCATTATCTCCGCTAACCGTAGTTATAGTCAAACTTTATCCGCGTACAAGACAGCTACTTTTGGTAAGACCTCCATTTTTTTTTAATGTAAAGTTTTTTTATTTATTTTCATAATAAACAATTGTGTGTCCTCGTTCTCTGCCCGTGGTTCCAACATTTGTAACGGTGATTTCGTTTTAGCTAGTACATGTACTTCTTTAGAGTATACACGTAAGCAAACTATAGACATTAGGCATGAGAAATTCAATCCATGTCCAAAACGAATAATATTTTTCATGTATTTATTTATTTATTTATTTATTTATTTGTTCACAATAGTCATACTAACTTTCAGACAATTCAATGCAACTAATCCATTTTGTTCTGAACAGAACTTCAGAGGATGACCGGAGGGAAGCAGTACGGTTGTGCTCGCGACGGATGACGACGGTGTGTTGGGTGGTGTACCTGCAAACACTCCGACGCTCAAGTCAGTGTGTGTCGAGGTGAGTAAAGAGGTGGTAGAAAAATCATTACCTCGACCGTTCGACGCGGTCTTCTTTAAATATGAGTTGAGGGCCAGTTCTTGTCGATGTGTAACCGTTAGTGAAACCCAGTCGGCATTAAATTCCTTTAATCTTTGAGAAGCGTTGGTCGGCAGCGTTGAGGAAGGCGGAGCGGCACGGCGGAAATGGGTCCGTGAATCTTTGGATCTCCGGATTGGGCCTCGGCCCGGTCGGAAACGATTACCCAAGTCGCTAGCTCGAATGTCGAGGTGGAGACTTTGTTGAAGTTCATTGATGTCGACGTTCGACGTCTTTGTTCGTAAGGAACTGCAAACGTCGTCGGGTCGTGCTTTGTTTATCAGTTGGTTCGGGACGTTCGTCTTCCACCTCTGCTTGGCGGATTCGACACGAGGCTTGACGTGCTTGTGCAAGGTATAAGGCTTTATCACGAGTTCGTGCACGCGGTCTCGGCGCGAGGTCGATCTCTTCGAGCTCGTGCACGCGGTCTCGGCACGAGGTCGATCTCTTCATCAGGTGCTTGTGCCAACGCACAAGGCTTTATCACGAGCTCGTGCACGCGGTCTCGGCACGAGGTCGATCTCTTCGTCAGGTGCTTGTGCCAATGCACAAAGCTTTATCACGAGCTCGTGCACGCAGTCTCGGTACGAGGTCGATCACAGGTGCTTGTGCCAACGCACAAGGCTTTATCACGAGCTCGTGCACGCGGTCTCGGCACGAGGTCGACAAGGCTTCATCACGAGCTCGTGCACGCGGTCTCGGCACGAGGTCGATCTCTTCATCAGGTGCTTGTGCCAACGCACAAGGCTTTATCACGAGCTCGTGCACGCGGTCTCGGCACGAGGTCGACAAGGCTTCATCACGAGCTCGTGCACGCGGTCTCGGCACGAGGTCGATCTCTTCATCAGGTGCTTGTGCCAATGCACAAGGCTTTATCACGAGTTCGTGCACGCGGTCTCGGCGCGAGGTCGATCTCTTCGAGCTCGTGCACACGGTCTCGGCACGAGGTCGATCTCTTCATCAGGTGCTTGTGCCAACGCACAAGGCTTTATCACGAGCTCGTGCACGCGGTCTCGGTACGAGGTCGATCTCTTCATCAGGTGCTTGTGCCAATGCACAAAGCTTTATCACGAGCTCGTGCACGCGGTCTCGGCACGAGGTCGATCACAGGTGCTTGTGCCAACGCACAAGGCTTTATCACGAGCTCGTGCACGCGGTCTCGGCACGAGGTCGACAAGGCTTCATCACGAGCTCGTGCACGCGGTCTCGGCACGAGGTCGATCTCTTCATCAGGTGCTTGTGCCAACGCACAAGGCTTTATCACGAGCTCGTGCACGCGGTCTCGGCACGAGGTCGACAAGGCTTCATCACGAGGCTGCGTGCACGCGGTCTCGACGCGGTCGATCTCTTCATCGGTGCTTGTGCCAATGCACAAGGCTTTATCACGAGCTCGTGCACGCGGTCTCGGCCCGAGGTCGATCCGCAGTGCTTGTGCCCAGCGCACAAGGCTTTATCACGAGCTCGTGCACGCGGTCTCGACGAGGTCGATCCGCAGTGCTTGTGCCAGCGCACAAGGCTTTATCACGAGCTCGTGCACGCGGTCTCGACGCGAGATCGATCTCTTCATCGGTGCTTGTGCCCAGCGCGAGGCTTTATCAGGCCGACAAGGCTTTATCACGAGCTCGTGCACGCGGTCTCGGCACGAGGTCGATCTCTTCATCAGGTGCTTGTGCCAACGCACAAGGCTTTATCACGAGCTCGTGCACGCGGTCTCGGCACGAGGTCGATCTCTTCATCGGGTGCTTGTGACAATGCACAAGGCTTTATCACGAGCTCGTGCACGAGGTCGATCACAGGTGCTTGTGCCAACGCACAAGGCTTTATCACGAGCTCGTGCACGCGGTCTCGGCACGAGGTCGATCTCTTCATCAGGTGCTCGTGCCAACGCACAAGGCTTTATCAGACCGACAAGGCTTTATCACGAGCTCGTGCACGCGGTCTCGGCACGAGGCCGATCTCTTCATCAGGTGCTTGTGCCAACGCACAAGGCTTTATCACGAGCTCGTGCACGTGGTCTCGGCACGAGGTCGATCTCTTCATCAGGTGCTCGTGCCAACGCACAAGGCTTTATCACGAGCTCGATCTCAGGGCTTCATCTTTGCCGCGTTCCAAGTTCTTGGAATTTGCAACTGTTCCTGTCAAAGTATAGACAATTTGCAACAACTTGATGTAATAAAGTTAGCGTTAATTTTACGCTGAGTAAAGTGCTCGTAGTCGAGTTTTATACTTCCCTGTGGGAGTAGTTGATCTGGCTGTCCAAGCGGCGAGGTTGAGGTCATCAAAAAATCAAGGTCAATGACGTAGCCGAGTTTAAAGCCGTCTGAATTTTGAAATTGCAGAGGTGGAGTGCGGCGGTCGCTCGAGTGCCGGACTGCATATCCACTGCTGTTGAGGTGCTTGTACAAGCACACAAGGCTTTATCACGAGCTCGCGCCGCGCGTGTCTCGACGCAGGCTCGATCTCTTCATCAGGTGCTTGTGCAAGGCACAAGGCTTTATCACGAGCTCGTGCACGCGGTCTCGGCACGAGGTTCCATCAGAGGTGCAAGGTTTTGATAGTAAATAAATGCTGATTGCGTATTTCTTCAATCATACTTCACTGCTTCACATTTATGTGTTTAGGATACATTTGTTTTAACTATAATATTTCTTCATCTTTGCTTGTCAGTGTTACTCTGGGGATTTGTCTTTGGCTTTTGATGCCATCAACTTCTCTTCGTAATTCATAAATTTCTGAGCTCGCTTCAGGAACTCGTTCAGGGTCTTGAGTTTGTCGCCACCAACGTCGACGCTGAATAGATTTCCTTCGATCAGGCCTTGCTCTAGCAAGTCCAGCTTCATCTCGTTAGAGCATTTCTTCACCAAAATGGCTTCTTTGTTGAAGCGCTCGTCGTAGTCTCTGATAGACTCATCTTTCTTCTTTGAATTGCGGCCCGGTGCGGCTGTCGACTGGGTTGGACTTTAGGCCTTGATGAAATGCGCCGAGAAGCGGTCGACGAGCTCGATCCACGAAACAATGGAATTTTTCTTAAGAGTGCGGAACCAAGACAACGCTGCCTTCTTGAGTGAGGAAAGATTACGCACTTCACCGGCCCTTAGGCGCCTCGATAGCCCATGGCGGTATCAAAGCAACCAACATGCTCGTCGGGGTCGGTGGTGCCGTCGTATGAGTCCAAAGCGGGTGGTTTACGAAGATGCTTGAATCGGGAATTTCATGATCTCGGATGTAAAGGACCAAAGGCCCGCTCGAGTCACTCGTGTCATCGCTCGAGGAGTTGATGAAACAGAATGAGCACGGCGGAGTGCTCTATGCAGAGCGGCGTGGAGTCACCCGCGGTGGTGGCGATGAGCAGATCTGAGATTTTCGGACTCCTTCGATCTCCGAGGAGAATGAGAGACTCGATCTTTTCTTTCGATTTGGGTGGCAACGCGAGCGGAGAGTTCCTTCTGCTGATTCTCCATTCGATCGAGGCGTTGATTCTGAGCATGCATCGCTTCGGCATGGCTTCGGATGAATTCGCGGAACTCGCGAATGAGGATGGCGTCGGTCTCCGTTCCGGGATCGGTTTGAGCGTACACGATCGGAACGGCGTCATGCCGGAGAGGTGGTTCTGTCGGAGCTATCGGCTGGTTTGGTGGTTCAAGATCTGCGTTCGCATGAGTGGAACTGCTAGTCGCGACCTGACGCTTCGATCCAGTCATCGTCGAGTGAAGAAGGGAGACTTCGACAAAGAAGATGGAATCAGAAACGATTCCCACAGACGGCGCCAATGTTCTGAACAGAACTTCAGAGGATGACCGGAGGGAAGCAGTGCGGTTGTGCTCACGACGGATGACGACGGCGTGTTGGGTGGTGTACCTGCAAACACTCCGACGCTTAAGTCAGTGTGTGTCGAGGTGAGTAAAGAGGTGGTAGAAAAATCATTACCTCGACCGTTCGACGCGGTCTTCTTTAAATATGAGTTGAGGACGGTTACTGTCGATGTGTAACCGTTCCGTGAAACCCGGAAGTCGGCATTAAATTCCTTTAATGCTGAGAACCGTTTGGTCGGCCGCGTTGAGGGAAGGCGGAGCGGCACGAGCGGAAATGGGCCTGTGAATGCTGGATCTCCGGATTGGGCCTCGGCCCAGTCCGGAACACATTTTATGCAAGCACGTGATAACAAAAAAGCCAATCAACATGTGTTGTAATTACACTAATTCTGTCCTCTTTAATCCCGAATCCTCTAACCCAATTAAAATTAATTTGTATTTCTTTTTGTGACGGTGTCATCGACAAAGGGTTTATAGCACAAGACATTTCCTTTAGGAGCATTGCAGGACCATTAAATTACCAAGCAATGGCACTATTGTCAGGCTCTGACCAGTCTGTCTTCTACCGATGTGATATTTTTGGTTACCAAGACAGTTTATTTGCTCACTCTTTGAGCCAATTCTATAGAGAATGCAAAATCAATGGCACTGTAGACTTCATCTTTAGATATGACAATGTAGTGTTTCAGAACTGTCAAATATTGGTCAAGAAAAGGTTGCCAAAACAAAAGAACACCATCACAGCTCAAGGAGGAGGAAGAGACCGTAACTGACCATTTGGTTTCTCAGTCCAATTCTGCAACATCTCTGCTGATTCTGACCTTCTTCCCTTTGTTAGCTCCACCTAAACATTCCTTAGCAGACCATGGAAGCCATATTCAACAACAGTTTTCATGCAATCTTACATAAGTAATGTGTTGAGTCCAGAAGGGTGGTTAGAGTGGAATGAGTCCCAATATTTGGACACATTGTACTATGCCGAGTATAAGAATTATGGACCAAGAGCTAGGCTACAAAACCGAATGAAGTGGCCTAATTACCATGTCATGAATGACTCTAGTCAGGCTAGTAAATTCACAGTGGCCCAATTCATTTTGGGGAACCAATGGTTACCTTCAACATGTGTACTGTTCACTCCTGGACTTGGGGATCAAAACACTACTGGGGGGAAATAATTATTGTAACATTCCGACATTTTCTTATATTGCGTATATTTAAAGATGTGTTCGTTTTATTAATTATTATGATTTGTAGATTTAATGATTATGATGCCTTATGTGTGTTTGAAATATTGGATATGTTGAATTGGTATTATATATATTTTTAGATAATATTGATATATATTATTTTTATTGTTTTTAATTTTATAAATTATTAGTATGAAATATTATTTATTTGGGAAAAATGTTTTAGTTAAAGAAGTGTGAAAATGGGTGTTTAAAATGAAATGGGCTTTAAAAATGCTTAAATATCTCCAAAATTATGCTATTTGCACCCCTGTAAATTTCTTCGCGCAGCCCCCTTGAAATCCCTAATTTTATTCTTCCACCTCCTTCAGTTTCTGCGCTCTATCTCTGATTCTTTTTCTCTCCTATTGCGTTTTTTGTTCTTCCCTCATAGAAAACACCAAGACCTCTTATCCTCTTCTTGATTTTCACACATTCAAAGTTATTGTTCTCAACCGAAATTCACCAACACCACATCTACATTTTTAATTGCTTAGAGCAATCTATCCATCGTTCTATATTCTCGGGCTTCCCTGTAATCATGGGAGGTTATTATGTAACACCCCCGTTTTCGTTTCTTAGAACTTAAGATATGTTTCCATGTGTGGGTATGCTTCTATGTGCCATGATATGTTTGAAAATGTTTTTGGATGATTAGATTACTAATTAGGATATTATTGATCTCACGAACTGAGATGAAAAATGGACCTGAAAAACACTTGTAGAGGGCGAAGAGCGCCCTAGACTAAGGCACATGGACTCTATCACCGGGGCACGGTGCGCAGGGTTGGGCGCCCTAACATTTTATCTCTAATTTTCTCAAATAAGACCATTTTTTACATTATTTCAACAATCCAGTGACAAAGCTCAAGAGTTAATCCTTTAAAGTATGCATGGTGTTGAGATCCCACCAATGAATTTCAAAAGCATCGTCAAAATTCTTTTTGGGGGGCACAAGTTTTGCTCCAAGTTCAAAATTTCTGAATTAGTAAGGAAGACAAGAGGATATGTTTCAAAAAGATGAGAAAGTACTGCACCATATCGTTCTCAACTAAAATTCACCAACACCTTATCTACGTTTTTAATTGCTTAGAGCAATCTATCCATCGTTCTCTGTTCTTGGGCTGCCTTGTAATCGTCAGAGGTTATTATGTAACACCCCCGTTTTCGTTTCTTAGAACTTAAGATATGTTTCCATGTGTGGGTATGCTTCTATGTGCCATGATATGTTTGAAAATGTTTTTGCATGATTAGATTACTAATTAGGATATTATTGATCTCACGAACTGAGACGAAAAAGGGACCTGAAAAACACCTGCAGATGGTGAAGAGCGCCCTTGACTAAGGCGCATGGACTCTGGCCGCCGGGCACGGTGCGCAGGGTTGGGCACCCTAACATTTTATCTCTAATTTTCTCAAATAAGACCATTTTTTTACATTATTTCACCAATCCAATGACAAAGCTCAAGAGTTAATCCTTTAGAGTATGCATGGTATTGAGATCCCACCAATGAATTTAGAAGCATCGTCAAAATTCTTTTTGGGGGGCACAAGTTTTGCTCCAAGTTCAAAAATTATGAATTAGTAAGGAAGACAAGAGGATATGTTTCAAAAAGATGAAAAAGTACTGCACCATATTATAGATACTTTCTGAAGAGTAAAGGATGTGTGCCCATACATACATATATGTGTATATATATATGTATGTATGGAAAACACCAAATATATACCTAGAGTTCTCTTCATATCCACCTTGATTGGTTCCACTCAATTCATCTTTCAGCTAGAATGCACCAGGTGATGAGAGGGTCGATATATTGCCAAAACCAAATAGCAAGATTATAAGAAACCTTGGCGGAAGCAGTTTACCTTTTGATTAAAAAAAAAGATGTCACATTTCTTGTTAATCCCATGTCAAAATATGAATTTCCTTGATATAATTCATCAAAGAGACCAAAATTTTGAAGTTGGGGTTGCAAGTCTTTTTTATTTAGCTAAATTATATAATTGGTCCTCTACGTTTATTTTAGGTTTAAATTTGGTCGTCTACGTTTTATTTGTTCCATTTTGATCCCTTACGTTTCCAACATTACATCACATTAGTCCTTTCCATAACAGAACCCTATAACGCCGTTTACTGTGTATTACGTGGCCAACGATTTGTCTACGTGGAAAGTCTTTAATGTGACGTGGCAAGTCTTTTTTTTTCCCCTTTCATCAAACCCAGAAGAAAATTTGTGAAGAAGATGAAGAAGATGGATCGGCCTCGGCCTCGTCATCCACAGCACCATCACCTGCGGCCTCGTTCATCTGCGCCATCTCCACGCACAGACTCTGGTTCCACGCACAGGGTTCTTCATGCACACTATTCATCATTTTCCCCTAATTAAAATTAGGGTTCATCATCTTCATCATCAATTGGTGTTCTTCACGCACAGAGTCTGTTTCTCCACGCACAGGGTTTTTTGTGGTGTTGGGACATTATTGTTTTTTTGTGGTGTTCTAGGATGCCTTATCAATATGCTCATCTGCGCCATTTTTTTTATCATCAATTGATTGGACCCTGGTGATTTAAAATATAATTAATTACTAGGAGAGGAAGATGCATCCCACAAAACACCAATGGTGAGTTGATTGGTTTGATCTTCCAATGATTGATTGCACCCTGGTGACTCAAACGCACACAGCAGAACCAGAAACGCACGCAGTAGAACCAGAAAACCAGAAAATGGGGAAGAAGAAAGGGGGTTTTTTGTCTTTTTGCCATGTCACAACAAACACCTGCCACGTAGGTAAATCAGTGACACGTGAGTGCCACGCCAGACAACTTAACAGCGTTTCAACACTGGTTACGGAAAGGACTAACATGATGTAACGTTGAAAACGTAAGGGACCAAAACGGAACAAATAAAACATAGAGGACCAAATTGAAAACTAAAATAAACATAGAGGGCCAATTGTATAATTTAGCCTTTTTATTTTTATTTACAATTACTTCAATTGTTACAATACTACAGCCTACAGAGAATGAAAATTTCCAACCAACATAGCCTGCTTTTCATCATTTTATTTTCCCTGATCCTATTCAGAATGCTATTGAAAGACAAACTAGTAGAAAGAGAAAAAAGATACTAAAGTTGCTCATTGTTGGTTCCATAAATGTGGCTAATGGCCTAGGGTTCATAAGTCAGCCCATTTTACAGAATATCATGACCTATGCAGATACTATTTGCTAATTTATCCTCGCATGGAACTATTTGTGATATCTATTAATATTGCACAATTTTTTTTGGATAAGTATAATAATTTCATTAATAGATCTAGCATCAACATTAGAGAGGCAACCTCCCCACCTTCTAGGAAGGGTTGAAGGAAACCCCTAAAATCATCCGCTACTAGCTAGATGAAAAAAAAAATCCAATGTTACACATCAGATTACATGACTGTCTCAATTCTCCACAACATATGTCATGACCCACCCTTAGGCCATGACCCGCGCACAGAATAATAGTAACTCCTCATACAATTAGCTGTGCAAGTCTAACTCACATTTACACATTGACATTAATTAATTAATAATTTGCCAAAAATTCAGTAGAGTTTCATTTGTATTTCTGACATTTCAAAAAAAAAATGAAAACCTATATCATCGTACATATCAATATCCAGAATCTAGCAACCAAAGTCTACGTCATTTAAAAGCAACCTTTCCACAAGATCTCAAAAAGAATAGCAACTATACAATTTTCACATAAATTCTATTTGACCATAGACAATCCAAAAGACAATGAATTCCTATTCCTATAACTGCATCATACTGAAGTCGTAAAATAATGGCCACCACTCAAGATAGGGGCCAACCCAAAAAGTAAAATCTCCTGGAATGATATGCAAACCCCAGGAAATATCTACTCTGCCACCTGCGAATCTGAAAATAAATATAAAAGGAATGGGATGAGTCACAAAGACTCAGTGAGAGCCAGATAAATAAAGTGGACGGGAAGGAGAAGCAAGAATCGCACGAGTTTTTATCCAAAAGCAGCTTTTAGCTTTAAATCTTATCCTTGAAAACTCACTCATGCTTATAAAATATTTGCAAGAATCAATGATAACATTTTTCTATCAACTTTTTACCACAACCATAATAGGCCACACAAAAATATCTACGTCATCTATCCTATCACCCTAGGTGTACATAGGTCGCCTCTTTCCTCATCGGCTCTTTTTACCGGGTCCGTACTCGAGGTATTATTTTACCGTTCCTCATCGGCTCTTTTTACCGGGTCTGCACTAGGTTACCGCTCCTCACCGGCTCTTTTTATCGGGTTCGTACTAGGTCTTTCCTTACCGTTCCTCACTGGCTCTTTTTACCGGGTCTATACTAGGTCTCAAACATTTCATTATTTCAATCAAAACCATCACAATTTAATTTCAACCAATACTAACTCACTATAATCACACAGTCATGAAAAAAAATTAAACAACATATTTATTAAGGCATGAAAAATATTTTTCGAATCAATATGCTTCTCCCATAAGGAAAAGAAACAATATAAAAATAGCCACTAGGTAAATCAGCTACTCACAACTATGAAGGAATAACTCGGTCTCTAACAACACCTTCGGGAGGGACTACTGGAGCAACTTGTACTGAATCTGAGCATCAATACAACAATTTCATACCTTTAGAAATTTATTAAAAGCCATGCAACAAATTGGGTAACACTAATTTGCTAAAAAAAACCCCAATTTATTGGTCTTAGGGTTTTTAAGAGAACCTATTAAAATATGAAATTACATCCTCTACTATCCTATATCATTACCCACTACTCATTCATGTTTAATATCAACTCTAAACTTAATGGGTTATAGAATTTTACCTCAAAGAGCTTTAAAGAACAAAAATTCCCAAATGTTGGTACTTCCAAATCCATCTTAAACCATTCCCCAACTTGTATTCTTAATAGGTGTAGAAAATATAGTGAAAAGTAGGGTACATATGGTGAAGAAAGGAAGAAGAAGTGATACTCTTGAGGGAGAGAATGAGCAAAGAAGGGGAAATATGGGGAAGGGTTTGGAGGGGGAGAGAGAGAGAGAGAGAGAAAGAAAATGTGTGTGTGTGTGTGTGTTTGAATTGTGAGGGAAGCTTTTTATTTATTTATTTTTGTGTAAAATATGTTTTTAGTCCCTATAAATATCCTGATTTTCACTTTTAGTCCCTATAAAATTTTTTTTGAACATTGACCTCCCTAAATATTTTCCATTTCCAAAATTGGTCCCTGTCGTTAACGAACTGCTTATCTAGCCAACGGAAGTACATGTGGCACTTGCCACACGGACGCCAGATCAATTAGAAGGCCACGTGTCAAGTGAGTCACCTCATCTAATCTAATATAAAACATATTTTAATTCTTTTTTATTTTCTTTTATTACAAAAAACTTTAGTATTATTATTCTGAAAAAATAAGTGGAACCCTACCCCTCACGTCAAAATCAAATGGGAACTCTATCCCGAATCTTCAGCCATCACCTTCTTTTTCTCTTCGTTTCTCCCTGCAATTCCAAACGAACAAGAAGTGACTCAATCGATTCTACCACAAACGCAGGAAGTTTCCTCATCATTTCCACCAGAAGTCAATAACTATTTACTAAAATCTCCAGCCACCGTAGCCAGAGGGAAAAGATAGATCCAAACGGAACAAAATTCCAGTTGAAGAAAATGACCTTTTGATCTAATTCTTGTTTCCAAAGGAAGAATGTACAAAAGAAACCGTAGCACCTATGCCAAACACTCCGCGGCTTCCATTCACATACAGAGACTTACAAGTGGGATTGTCAATGTTCTAGGAAACAAAAATCATAGGAAACACTTCCAACGACTCCCGTTGGCAGCAAAACTAACCCAATGCCTTAGGGTGCATTTGGTTGGGGGGTTTTGGAGGGGACGGGAGGGGAGGAGTTATTTTAAATTATGTTTGTTTAGTTCAATATTTTTAAGGGGAAGAGAGGGGAGGAAAATTCCTCATAAGCCAATTTTGGCTCCCCTCCTAAAGTGGGGGGTTTTGGAGGAGAGGGGAGGAGAGATTAATTTATTTAAAATAAAATTACTTAAATATCCTTATATATAATATAATATAAAAGACTATAAAGATATACTAGTAAATTAATCCTCTCCTTCATTAAAATCTCTCTCATTCTCTCCTGAACCAAACAAGCAAATATTTCATTCTCCTCTCCTCTTCTCCTCTCTCCTCGTTTAAACCAAACATACTTTTAGAAATTGGAGGCACTGCAACCTAAACAAAAAATAAATAAAAATTGGAAAAATCCACATGGCAATACCTCATAAGACCTTCATTGTAACGTTTTTTTTTTTTTTTACAACTTTCAGTTGCCTTACTTGACCTCACAGTAAATTATAGAATATTAATTTCATAATTTGGCCTTCCAAAATGTAAATGGAATGCGACAAACATAGAGAAACTATGAATTCGAGTTTTATGTATTCGAGTTATAATTGATTTCATTTTGACATAATACAAATTCGTTTAAGACATTGAGGAATAGGAAGAAGAGATACCTGAAACCAAAGGCTTTGTTTGGATTGATGGAATATGGTGGAATGAAGTGGTATGGAGTGGTATGGAGGCAACTTCCACAGTTTGGTTTTCTCAAAAATGGATGAAGTGGTATGGAACAGGATGGGATCGATTCCATCACATTCCACCGTCTCCTCCAGTTTTTCTTTCCCCCCGATTCGAGAGGTATTTGATGGAATGAAGATCTGGATTTAGCTAATTACCTTTTTACCGTCCTCCTGTTGCACCTTTCTTCTTCCTCCTCGAACACCACTGCTTCAACGACGATTCCAGATCTGGTTTTTCAGAGACAAAAAAAAAGGCAGCGATGAAGAAAGAAGAAAGGGAATGAAGGATTTGTTCGCAAGGAGTTTTTTATACTCTGCAGCTTTTGATTATTTTGCTTGCCATTTTCCCAGCTTTTTTATACTCCGACGACGTGAAGAAGGAGACGACGTGAAGAAGATGACCCATTTGCTTGCTTTTTTCCACTGTCCCCTTTACTTACCTTTTTGTTTCCCATCTTGCGTTTTATTTTCCCAAAATTTCCTATTAAGTATAACCCAACAAAAAAAAATTTCCTATTAAGTATGTTTTAATTCAATATATATTTTTTTTCAAAAAAAAAATTCAATATATATTTTAATTTTAATAATTAAAGTCTTTTTTTTTAGAAGGGGTAAAAAAGGAATTAAAAAAATTATAACTCATTCCATTTCGTTCACTTTTCAAATGATATCCAAACAATGGAACGAAAAATTTATTTCATTCCGCTCCGTTCCACTTCATTCCATTCTATTCCACTCCGCTCCACTCCGCTCCGCTCCACTCTATTCTATCGATCCAAACAAAGCCTAAGGAATCCAGAGGAGCAACGAGGCGGTGTGGCCTTCAACATTTCGGGAGCGTCCTTGAATTTCTGAAGGTCGTCCTCCAATGTCAGCGCGGGAGGGAGAGTACGCGTGACGCAGAAAACCACTTCGTTTTCCTCAACGTCGCCGTTTAGGGGTACAGGCCCGTCGAACCTCACTACTCCACCAACCTCAACCTTCGGAAGCACTCTCCTAGCAACTCCAATGCCCAAAGCGGAAGAAGTGAAGGAATGTGAATTTGAATGTGGGAGAACAAAAAACATTGCTACATTGCAGAGGCTGGAGGCTCGGAACGCCGGCACCGGCAAGTACATGATTACGAAGGGGATAACGAAACGGTGAATTCGTTTGTCGAGCGCTAATGTTCTATGGACACCCCACTTTGACCATACACCTATTCAACACCGGCAAGTACATGATCGCGATCCTCATTCGGATCTCATCTTCTCAGATCTCGCGTGCGGCCAGCTTTACCGTCAACCACCGTGTCCGTTGTCAGCAGGAATCTACATCGGTTGCAGATGATCCACGCTTCATGTTCGTTGAAGAGGCCCGGTACAAACCCCTCTTCTCTTTTTTCATTCTAGTTAATGGGTTTTGTTTATTTGCTTTGTTTGGTTAGTTACACATAAAGTATTCTGGATGATTTTGCTTAAATTCTTTGTTAACCCATTTCTCTGGGTATCCAGAAACTGACATAAGGAAAAGAAAAGCTTCAATTTTTATTGTGAAAGGTTTCAAATTTTATCGCTTATCAACCTCTCTTCTCTAACGCTTTGATTGTTTCAGCATGGAATGCCGAGAAAGAAAACGCAACGAGCGAGAATGATGAGAAAATAGCTTTTTTCACCGATTGGAATGCGAAGAAAATGACGTGAAAGAAAAAAATATGTTGGGAGCCACCCACTTTAATTTTCTTCGCAAATGTGCGAAGAAAACGAACCTGCGAAGCAAATTTTTTTACTTTTTACAAATTTTACCCTTATTTTATCTTTATATTTCAAATTATTTAAATTTTTAGTCAAAGACATTAATATCTTTTAAAAAATAATCAACACTTCTCTCTTCTCTTTTTCTCTTCTCTTTCACTTATTCCAATCAATACCCAAAATCTACTCAATTTCTCACATTTTTCTCTCTTTTCATACTCTCTCTTCACAATTTCTCTCTTTACATTTTCTCTCGTGAACCAATCACACCCTAAATCCGTCTATTGCTAGTGTTGTTATGAAGGAACGAAGCTAAAATATTAAGTTATGGTAATTTAGCATTGTTATCTTCTGGTTTTGAATTAGCAGTATTAATTTGTTATAATTGAAGTAAATTAACTGTAGATTTGCATGAGAACCAGTAATTGTGCCTATTTTTTTTTTCTTCCTCTCATTGGCTTAATTAGCTTGGTAATGTCTAGGTTATTTTTTTCTCCCAATTTTTCCAGTTTGATTTTACCTTGTTTTGCATGATTGAAAATTGACAGTGATTTAAATCTTTACTTCAGTGTTTACATTAAGTAACACTCTTTTTGTTTTAGGGTTTTAATTTAATGCATGTTTGGTTTGCCGTTCAAGGCTCCCAAACGTCCGTTGCCAACTGAGAATAAAATTTGCATCTTGTTTGGAGACTCCTAAATGTCCAGTAGCCAAAATGAGATTGGGTCAAAACCACGGTTGATTTGGAAGGACCCCCGGAGTTGCTTTTCATTTTTCCGTTTACCGTTGGCTTGAAATTTGAAGAAACACAACCATTTCACTCCCCACTTTGTCCAGCAAAAAATAATAGACAAAAAAGAAAAAAAAATCTCCAGAGGAAATGACCAGAGAACCATACCAGCGTTGTTTTTCTCAAAGGGGTTCATCCATCTGGTTCATTCTTGCATACCCATTAAGTTTTTTTACCTCTTTTTTTTTTTTTTTCTTTTTTTTTCTTTTTTTCCCTGTTTGGTTGCTGCCAAAAAGAAAAGCAATGCTTTTTTATCTTCCTTTGATTTTGTAGTTATTGGCAACCAAATAGAATAATTGATTGGAATTGATTTTTATTAATTGGGTTCTGGGTGTAAAGGTGCCTTTGAGAGGAGAAGGTATTACATACATGCCACTGTTTCAGGACTTCTTTCCTTTATTCAAAAGGGTGGTCTTGTCAGGTACTTTTAGCTTGTTTTTTACTCAACCAGTAGGTCATGCTTTGTTGTTGATTGCTTGCTTTGGAATTGAATTGAATGATAAATTGTTTTATTGTTGTAAAAATAAAATCTGTTGACTGCTGCTGCCACTACTGCTGCCAAGTTCTTTGCAACTACTGCTGCCACTGATATGTTTGAATCATTCACAGATTTTCCCATATTACTCGGTTTTCATTATATGTCCTTTAGATATTGCACAGGGTATTATAAGACTTAACTTTCTTTCTTGGAGCAATTTTGAAACTCCTAATCACCATATCTGTCTTTGTGATGTTCCCTGTTCCTTTCAAATGCTGTTGTTGAGTGAAGTTATATGCAAACAAATTCTTTCACAAGCTTGTCATAAGATAAAACCCTTAGACTTATAAGACTGGGTTAAGATGATTAACTTGCTTAACATTGAAACTGAAATGTCAATAATCTGTTCTAATTCCCATCTCGAAGAGTGGTGAAAGTACAATTAAGTCTACACTAAAGTGCAACTAACTAACTAACCATATTTTTATAAGCTAATGCATTTGGTGCTTTGTTTTTTTTTATTTTTTTTTATTTTATTTTCACAGAGCAAGTGGATAGTAACTGCCCTTTTTGGTTGCTTCATTCTTTGGAGGCATGATGCAGAAGTCTTATGGTTTGCATTGCTTTCTGTTTTGCTCAAACGTATACTTAACCTTGAAATCGGACCCTGGGATGCCGTCTTCACATGCACAATCAATATTCTTTACTATCTTCTTTGTCATTTTGTCAAGTAATTTCTCTTACCTGCTGTTTCATTTTGAATAAATTACCAAGAGAACTGGTTCACAAGTTTCTAGCTCTGTGATCCTTGCATGACCGTCCTTATATTGTTAACATTTGAAGTGACTAGTTTGAAATTGCTGGGATAAACTTATTATTTGCTTTTATGTTTTTGTATGCTTCCTGAAATGAAAATTTTCCTTATCTTACTTTAAATTGGTAAGAATAAAGTAAATGATTGATTTCCACGGCATTCATCTGGAAGATTCAAATGCAAGCAAAAATTTTGTATTTTATTAGAATAGTGTTTTATTTCTACTTCATGGAGGTGGTGATGCTTTTGGATTTCTTTTTCCTTTTTAACTCAAAATATAGAATTATATGGTTTCACTATGAACATGTGTTCATGTGTTTGTTTCTCTTATGATGCTACAGGTGTAGAGTGGCTTGGGCTAAATGGATTCACCATTGCCATCAGTGGACTGACCATGGCGTTTGGTTCTTTTTTGTAAGTATATTGTATTTCCGTTTTACTCATTGGTTTAGGGTTTATTCCTGCTTTATTGTGACCTCAATTTCTGTTGTTCCATGATCCATTATTAGAAGTGGTTGTCCCGATCGCCATTGTGCTATATCTTGATATCTTGATAGTAATTTCTATATTATTGAAATAATCCATTCCACAAGTACTGAATAATACTCTAACTCATGTCATTGAGGCCTGGCTTTTTCTATTTGACAATATATGCAATGCTTATTGTTTTCAAAGTACTATGATCTCATGCAGGAAAAACAGAAAGTTCTGTCCTTAAGAATCATCTCCGAATGTTACCTGTTAGAACCAAATAACTTGCAAATGTTCTGAATATTCATTTAAGCGTTTATTGAATGTGATACATTTATGTAGACCTTAAGAGTGACTGGGGTCAGACATAAATACCTTAATCACTGGTATATTAAGAGCATTAAACAAATTTATCAATTGAAAACAACAATATAGCCTATATAAGCTGTCTATGAATTACCATCGTGTCACACATTGTACATTATCCTATATATAGCTAGGTTCCTACTTTTGTGGGTACTTCCTCTTTATAGTGAAGCAATGATGTAATGGTTGTAAACTATTCAGTTCATACTAATTTTTTTTTATTTTTTAGAGATATATATAAGCAAACCTGATCAATGGAAGGTAGGTAAGGTAAATGTATATACAAAGGTAAGTTAAATGTTTGAAAGTTTTAGTGCTAAATTAGTAAGAAATTGTTGGACACAACTAGTACATGAGAAAACCTTCATACTCATATTTATAGAAAGAGCTCACTGTTTTTGGATGCCACATATTGGTCATGCTTCAGACAAAAAGAGTCAAGGCCATCACATGGTCCTTCCCCAGAGCATCCACTATATAGAAGCCCACAATAGTTTCCATATCTCAACAATGGAGGCACTGTCATTCCCAATTTACATAGTTAATCCAATTAGCTCAATTTTCAAAACAAGAACAAAATAAAAAAAGAGAAAGAATTAGACATGTACGTACCTAAGCAGAAACTTGACTCACATTGTCTGCTGCACTCTTTGCTCTGCAGATGAATGAATGAATAAAAAATAAATAAATTAAGAAGGTGCTGATTATATAGATTAAAACTTAATTAATAACTTAATGTGTTTGGAATTGGATAATTTAAGCATGAAGCATACCATAGAGACAGCTACTGTGGTATGATAGACTGTCATCACTTTGAAAAGATTTATTAGAATCACTTGTGCTTGTGCTAATTTAATGGGTGTGTTATGCTCTAGGTGTTGTTGTTTACTTTGCTGTGATAGTTAAATTATGAATTTGTATTGTGTGTCTTGGTCCATAATTATTTTAAATGTGGTTTCTAGTTTCCACTGCTGATGTGATGAGTTTGATTAAAATCTATTCTATCAAAATACAGACAACTAAGCTAAATATGAGTTGGTAGTTTTCTTGATTAGTTGACAATATTTTATTGGGGGAATTGGAAAAATGGGACAAAAGAATTTGATTCATGATCAGAGTTATTGGCTTACTAGTATTGCTTGTTCATCTATTAGAACTGACTGCTGATATTGTTGGTCAAAGCTATCAACCAAACAAAATAAAAGAGTATGCTAATTGCTAAGATTTTTTTTGTCCAGTATTTGATGTTATGATATGAAGCTTTTCCAAGTTGGCGTATCGTGAGGCCATTTTTATATATATTTTTATTAGAGCATTAGTATTAGCTTACTATATTTTTAGCAGTTTTTTTTAGGGGTAATTGGTCCTCAATCAAGCTATATTGGAATGCGATTGTTAGTTTGTCGCTTTTAAATTAGTAAACCGGATCGCCTTCTTGCAAACTTAAAATATGTCTGATTGCACTTGTTGTTCAATACTGACCTAAAACCCTATTTTCTAGAATGTTTGTTACATCTATAACAGTTCTGCAACTGCAAAGTTTGGTTAATTTTAGGAGGTCTTTACTTCTTAGTATTTCACCCATACTTCTTTTCTAAATTAGTTATAGGTCTTTCCGATGAAGATGAACCTGTAAAAAGATTTGGTGGTTTTGTAATTAAATCTCGAGTAGATCCCTCTTTTAGCAAGTGATTTTGCATTGTACTTTGCATTTCAGAAATTGTGAATGAGAAGTACTACATTGGTTTCAATTGATATGTGTGATGTTGTAGGGTGACATTGTTGATTTTCGTCGAGAACATGTTTGTCGATGAGTCCTTCATCCCAAAAATGATCGTCGGCCGAAGGTATTGGAAGATGCTAAGCTTCCCAAAAACTTGTCAATGGGTCCATCATTGTAATCGGTTCAGCAAATGATGATGTAGCAATGAACACCACCTTGGGAGTTGAAGCCATGTTTTGAAGGAGAAGATAGAAAAAGCTTTGTATATTTTAGATTGCTAATTGACATTTTGATGAAACAAGGGGAAGATCTTAGGGGACTTACAATGTATATTTTGATGTAATTTTTTGTGACCATTTTTTTTAATCAATTTTTGAGAGACATATAATGTCTAAGTAGTTTAATGTTCATCTTTTAGGGTATGTTTGGATATTTCAAAATGGGCGGGGCAGAACGGAATGAAGTGGAGCAGAACCAATTTCTCATTCCATTGTTTGGGTATTTAACGATGGAACGGAACAAACTTACCATTTCATTGTTTGGAAAATGGACGGAGCGGAATGAATTATAACTTTTTTATTCATTTTTTACCCTTATGTAAAAAACACTATCAATATATTAAATTAAAAACCTGTTCAACGATCGATATTCAAGATCACTTTTTTTTTGTACATCAAGATCAAGTTACCTCTAATAACAGTAAGCAAACAAATTAAACAATAGTAAAATTCAAAGAAATATTATCAAAAAAAAAAAATAACATTCAAAGAAAAGTTGCATTAAAAAAAAAATTCAAAGAAAAGCGAACGTCTCAGTCTATTAAATTAAAAACCTGTTCAGCGGTCGATATTCAAGATCACTTTTTTTTTTGTACATCAAGATCAAGTTACCTCTAATAACAGTAAGCAAACAAATTAAACAATAGTAACATTCAAAGAAATATTATCCAAAAAAAAAAATAATAACATTCAAAGAAAAGTTGCATTAAAAAAAAAAAATTCAAAGAAAAGCGAACGTCTCGGTCTCCTTGTTGATGAGTTATTTTCTCGTCTTAACCAAAAATAAAATAAAATGATGAGTTCGGATGCATTGCAGATGAGTTCGCGAACGAGATCGTGTGAGATTAGGGTTTCGTGTCGTTGTTGCTTCACCGCTCCACTCTCAGTGCAGTCGAAGTCAGAAGAGGAAGCAAAAATGGTACTCTCTGCAATCTTATCCCTTGCGAAGAAGATGAGGCAGAACCGACCCATCTCTTGCCTGGAAAAAGATTGACAAATTGGTAATTTAATAATTGGAGTGGTTGATTCCATCTTATACCTCCCAAATCGGGGGGAAGAAAAATGAGGGAAGATGGTGGAATTGGGTGGAATAGATACCACCACCTTCCATTCCATCCAATTTTTAGAAACCCAAACAATGGAATGACATCTCATACCATCTCATCTCATTTCATTCAATTCCACCCTATACCACCAATCCAAACACACCCTTAGGGGATTTGTAATGTACATGGATAATGTCACAGATTTGATTTAATGGTCAGGTACATCTTTACTGGTTTACTAATTTATGTTTTTAAGTTCATCTTTAATAATTTAGCAAAACTCTTCTGCTTGAGTAAGTCTATGCTCGTTATGTTCTTGTACTGTCAATATACTGTCACTACAAGTTCTCTCATTATACAGTCTGAACTATTTTAGTTTTACATATTACGCTCAACTCTTATGCGTTTGCAGTTTTGGCTTATGTTTTGGTGTTGGTGGGATTTTAGGAAATGAGATTTTAGAAAGAAATAGACGTCCTTATGCCTATTGAGGTATAGGAACACCGTGTCAGTAACTTGCTTCAATCGGACAATGGTGGGAGGATGTGTTGTAGCCATGCCTATTTGTTGCTTTATGTTTCTTTAATGCTTGCTTGGCATTGTTGTAACTTGTAAAGTATTTTCCTTATCCAATATACCACATATATGTAACCAAAGTGTGGGGCTTCCCATGTTAATTGTATCAGTTAATGTTATTCTATTTGTGCAAATGTATATCATCACCACATTTGTTTCAATAAATGGCGACTACAGCAGCGTTGCAGATAGGCTACCGAAGAGTTGTTCTACTTTGAATCTACTGCCTTTCAAGAGAATTCTGATTCTCTTCTCGCTTTCTTTCCTGCATGGGGATTCGCCTGAACATCTCTTCTTTCTTGATGGGAATCATAGCCTTATCGTAGCCAAGTCAATGGTATCACATGATATATTACAGTGACAATTGACTCTGAAACCTCAAGTACTAGCCTATTTAGAACATTTTCTAAGCCAAATTATAAGGTAAGTGACAGGAAATAAAATTTAACCACACTTATCACACGATTAACCACTATTTTGCACGCAATTAACCACAAATCTATGACAGTGTAAAATTCAAGGATATACAACTAAAAAGGCCACATGTTATATTACAGTGCCAATAGGCTCCGAAGCCTCAAGTACAAGCTTTTTAGAACATTTTCCAAATCAAAATCTAAGGTTAGTGATAGGCAATATAATTTAACCACAATAATCACACGATTAACCACTTTTTTCAACACAATTAACCACAAATCCGTGACACTGTATAATTCAAAAATACACAACCACATGGTATCACATGCTATATTATAGTGTCAATGGACTCTAAAGCCTCAAAGACTAGCCTCTTTAGAACATTTTACAAGCCAAAATCTGAGCTAAGTGACATGAAATAAAAATTAACCATGTTAATCACACGATTAACCATTTTTTTGCACACAATTAACCACAAATCTGTGACACTGTATAATTCAACGATACACAACTAAAAAACCACACGATATATTATAGAGTCAATTGGCTCTGAAGCCTCAAGGACTAGCCTCTTTAGAACATTTTCTAAACCAATTTGTGAGGTAAGAGACAGGAAATAGAATTTAACCACATTGATCACACGATTAACCACTTTTTTACGCACAATTAATCACAAATCTGTGACACTGTATAATTCAAGGATACACAACTAAAAAAACCACATGATATATTATAGTGTCAATTGGCTCTGAAGCCTCAAAGACTAGTCTCTTTAGAACATTTTCTAAGCCAATTTGTGAGGTAATGTTTGACGGTAAGTCACTAAATCTACTAAATCCTAAATAAAGAACTAAACAAAAAGATAATGGTCTATGATCTTGGAGTTCATGATTTGTAAAGGAAGAACACTTCATATCTGCTGGTGAGCCTAAATCTGTGACTTGAAAATACACAATAAAAATAAATTTTAAAAAAAATCTATCTTTTGAGCATATACATCATAACCATTAGGAATGTTTAGTCTCCTTTAATATGCATCACATTTTAGTCAAGCATTGTATGCATGCAGATAGAAATAATAGGCATTGTTGATCAAAATTGCAAAACCTTAAAAAAGAAGTAAACACATCAACAAATATGACAGTTCCTTCAATTTTTTACCTCTCTAAAATTAAGTTACAGATATGTTGTTGAAGTCCTCACAGGCCTCACCAAGCTCTTGTCTGCTACACCTCTCACATCCTTTAACATCTCATGGTCTGATCATTAATAAACCAATTATGTTATAAATTGCTTTGACACCTATTCAATAAAAGAAACACATGTACTATTTACTCACATGCGTCATAGCTGTATGATTATGCTCTAAATTTATTAAGACAAGCCTCTCAATTAAAGTCTGGAGAAAAATATAGAGGTTTACACTAACAAGTTCCATTTAACCACTTTTACAACACAATTAACCACTTCTTTGCATAAAGTTAACCAATCCTGCCTGACACTTATTCAATGAAGGAAATACATGTATTATTTACTCGCATGCGTCATAACTGTATGATTACGCTCTAAATTTATTAGGACAAGCCTCATAATTAAAATTTGGAGAGGAAAAATTGAGGTTTACACCAAGAATTTTCATTTAACCACAGTCACAACACAATTAACCACTCTTTTATACACAGTTAACCACCTTGTCTGAGGTCAATTCAATCAAGAATACAAAGGTGGAATGCACTCACATGCATGATAACTATTATTAAGCTCTGAATCATCAAGGACAAGCCTAAGCCACTGTATGAAAGCACTGACAGCTGACTTTTTGGTTATGGAGAAAGCAATATAAGTCAATGTAATTTCACTTCATGTCATGTATTTATGAATACGGTGGACTAACAACAAAACAATTATGAAGCTGAATATCGACACCATCTCTGCAACTTCCTTAATATTTTCATATCAAATTTGCAAGAAGATAAAATTATCGATCAACTGGGATATGATATCGGGCAAATATGCTAATCCTTGGTAAGAAAGAATTTAAAACACTGTCAACAGAGTAGCCAGAAAAGAAAAATAATATGTTCAAAAACCTTATTCTATGTTAAAAATCAGAATTCGGCTTCTTAAATATGCAGTTTGACTTCTCATAGATCAGCAAGTTGAAATAGAAGAGATCATAGGATCCAATAACGAAAAAAGAAAGAGAAGAACCTCAATCTCATCATTGAAGCTGGATGAAACAAGTCAGGAGGCTGATCATACAAAACTGTAGCACTATAAAGTTAAGAAAAGAACATCAGATTGCTTCACAGTTCAAACCAAAAATTTAATGTTACAGAAAAAATATGCTTGAACTTTGAGCTGACTCTCTTACTCAATTCCCCATATTTGAGCCAATACATGCATTGCTTCACACACACAGAAGCATCTGCATTTTCCCATTATGCTTCTTAAACCTAAATGGAGCAAATAAAATAATTACATTAGCAGCAAGCTTAAAAAAGCAAAGTCATGACAGACCAAAAAAGAAAAATCCATATCAGCAAATGTAAAATTTAAAAATGCCGAACTAATATCATTTGTATGAAGAGAATAAACGAATATTGCTTCCTAGAGATAGTCCAAGTAGAGTATATCCAAAATTATGCCAATCTATGACAAATGATGAATTCCTCAACCAGCTAGCCCATTCTTTTTTTTTTTTTTTTTTTTTTTTGGGTACATGGTACATACCAGCTAGCCCATTCTACTGCCACTTGAATTGGAACTGAAGAAGGATTCTGTACAAACCAATGAATGAGAGAAATGAAGTACAAAACTACAGAATCGAACTTGCTGCTAGCTCCGGTTGTTTTGCTTCATCGTCAATGAATTGTTACACAGTTAACCTAACTAAAAATCAGAATTAATTATCCTCCAATACAGAGTGCCTAACATCATCTACGCAAGATAGCAAAGTTGGGTAATATAGAATTTCCCTTGTACTTAATATCGAGGCTTGCACTAGAATATGTAAGAAATTCTAATGACAATATGACCAAAAAAAAATTAAGAAGAGGTTAAGCATGAAACATTGAAACCGATGAAAAATTAAGAAAAATACTTTGTTTTTCAGAACGCCACTTGATTTATATATATATCAGAAACAAATTCACAAATCCTATTCATGTTTCTGCCATTTCCAAATTGAGTCATAAAGCTCCATTGATCAATAAACGAAGGATATATACGTGCACATCAGAAATGCATCTCTATGCTTTAGTGCTGTGCTTGGTGAGAATTCAAATATGAAATCGTGGTTGATTCTTGGAGCCTTCCGCGTGTATTAAAAAATCGGTAACTATATACTAAAATGAAGATGTTTATTCAGAATTAACATTAAGACATGTGAAGTTTCGAATAACCAAATACAAACCTAAATCATAAAATAGAAACCACAAAATTCTTATTCCGAGAACACAATGTTAGCGGAAAAGGGAAAAGCGTATTCAAAAATTTCAGGAGAAACTGAACCAGGAGTTCAGTAACCACAAAAAGCCAAAATCAGAAAGCTATAGAAGTGTCTGTTGCCATGAATGGGGCAAAATCGTCGACGGTGACTTGGACATTCATCTCGACGAACACATCGACGACGACGAACACATAGCTCTGGAAACCCTATCTAATGCCATGATCGTTTTGCAAAAACGCAACCAATCCTCTGCTTGCGTTCTTGTTCTTCGTCCTCAATTCCTCATATTGCATTTTGCTTCTTCTTCGTCTCACCTTTCGCTCTGCTTCTTCTTCTTCTTCGTTCTTGTTCTCAATCGTTCTCGTTCTCTCTGATTCTTCTTCTTCGTTCCTCTTCTCTCTGCTTCTTCTCCTCAATCGTTCTTTTTTTTTTTTTTTTTGGTGAGCTTCTCAATCGTGCTTCTTCTTTCTTCTTCTCAGATTTCCTTTTTTTTTTTTTACCTCTTCCGGTTAAAATAATGTTTTAGTCGGTCATAACATCATCGATTCTTAATTTGGTCTCTATACAAAAAAATTTATTAAAACAGTCTCTATATGTGCATAAATTTTTAATTTAGTCCCTACCGTCTAACCACGTTTTCTAACGGCGTTAACTATTTAAAACAATTATTAGTCGTCCTTATATATGACATAAATTCTTAATTTGACCCCTATACCGAAAAAAAAAATTAAAATAGTCCTGTAAGAAACAATGACTAAAAGCTTATTAATATGGTCTTTATACGAAAAATAAACTATTAAAACAGTCCCTATACAAAAAAAATATATTAAAACAGTTCCTATGCGAAAATAACTATTAAAACAGTCTCTGTAACAAAAAAAAAATGACTAAAATCTGCCCATGTTGCAATCCAAATATAGTCCCTAATGTGACACTTGCCCATGTATTAGGTACATATAAGACATATTTAATCCATAAACAAACATATTATGTTGTGAATTTATATGCACTTTTATGTACCTAATCAAAGTGGTTTTATATGTTTGTTTGTGGATTAAATATCTTATATGTTTGTTTGGAGATTAAATATGTCATATATGTACCTAACACATGAGCAAGTGTCACATTATGGACCATATTTGGATTGCAACATGAGCAGGTTTTAGTCACTTTTTTTGTTATAGGGACTGTTTTAATAGTTGTTTCACATAGAGACTGATTTAATATTTTTTTTCGTATAGAGACTGTTTTAATAGTTTATTTTTCGTATAGGAACCATATTAACAAACTTTTAGTCACTGTTTCTTACAGGGACTGTTTTAATATTTTTTTTCATATAGGGACCAAATTAAGAATTTATATCACATATAGGGATCAAATGGGTAACAGTTAGAAAATGTGGTTGGACAACAGGGACTAAATGGATAATAGTTGCACGTGTAGGGACTATTTTAATAACTTTTTTCGTATAGGGACCAAATTAAGAATTGATGTCACGTATAGGGACTAAAACATTATTTTAACTTTTTCTTTTTTATTTTGTTGAGCCATTAACGAAGACATGTGGGCGGCTATGTGGGTGTGTGACTAAGCAAAAAATGTCGTATAGGCGGGTGTATGAGGGGTGTCGGTCAAACAGCAGGTGTCCGTGTATCGCGATTGTTCGTTGAGTGAGAAAAAAAATGTAATAAATAAAAAATAAAATAGAATTAAAATATGTTTTATATTAGATGAGGTGGCTCACTTGCCACGTGTCCTTCTAATTTACGTAGCGTGCACGTGGCAAGTGCCACTTAAGCAGCTAATTAACGATATGGACCAATTTTGAAAACGAAAAATATTTGGGGGATCAATATTTGGAAATTTTTTTTATAGGGACTAAAAGTAAAAATTAGGATATTTATAGGGAATAAAAATATATTTTACCTTTTTTTTTTCATCAGACCACCCCCCTTATATTATTACTATTATTATTTTGTTTTGTTTGCCCTTTAAATGAAACGGGGCGTTTCAGCATACACCTATTTACTAGACAGCACACCTTGAAAAATTCAAGCCTGTTTCTTAAACTACTCTAGGACACATTACAACAAAACGAAACCTGCAGGGATTAGACTATCCCACTTGCACCTGACACATACAAATAGCTCAATATTAAACTACTGGTTACTACACTAAAGAGCAGACCTTTCAACACCACATTGGATATTACTTTCCAAGTGCACTTTTCCTTCATAAATATTATTTATCTACACCATGCAGCAATCAAAACTCAGCAGCATTTCTTTTCTTCCAATTGACACCTGTTATTAGAACCATATTATCCATTAACTTTTTTTCACTAGTGCAAAAATTACCTTTAATCGTAGTTTTTTTAAACTTTTAACGTCGGTTTTCAATCAGGCGTGTTTTCCCCCCTTAGCCAATGAGTCTGAGCTACTTAAACACAATCAGATACACCTATGGGGATGGACACAAAATCGTATTACTCCAAGGGGAATTAGCAGCATCACGTAGCAACATGGAGACATAACAAGTAGTGAGCTTAAAAAAGAGAAGGCCGCATTATGTAGCAACAACACCCTGCCATCAATTATGCTGCTAATCTGCGACATAAAAATAGAGGCCAGCAGATTCCAATTTCCACTCCAGCTTCACCAGTTAACTTACTCAGTACCTGAACCATACTTAATCCCTCCAAGCTACAGCTTGACAATGCATACACCTTCTTTGGCCAATCATGTTTACCCTAATAAATTGACACCAGCAGTGGCATGTCACGTTCTGTAAAACACTTTTGTTATGCTAACAGTCATTATATTTCAGCAACGCAATGTAGTGAGATACCCCCTGACAACAGTTAATTGCAAGATAAGACAACAGTTAATTGCAAGACATTATCAATTAGTCCAGAGTGGTACTTGACCAGTGCACAAAGAAAAATCATCCCACAATAAAGTGTCTGTAACACTAAGAAGCAGAACCAAAGGACATTCTGTCACAGCCAAAAAACAGAACCAGCTCTCAGCATCCAGGACCTGTGCATCAGAAATTCTGCAGAGGCGTCCCGCAGAAATGATGTAAATCCATTCCACCCATCTCCCTTCCCGCAGAAAGGAGACATTCGCCAGCACGAGCAGCATATTTCTTAGCTTATTATTATAGAAGCGCAAGTTCCATGGACAATAGCTATTATTGCAAACCCAGGCAACGTGAGGTCCAAAGCTGTTTTTGAAAGCTTCCTTGTACAGCCCCTACGTGGCTGCGTTAAGGATTTCGCGATTTCGGCTGTTGCGATACGAATTGCGGTTGTAGTGTGAATTAATCACAATATAGCACAAATTATATTAATTTTTTTTTATAATGTATGATAATATAAATTAATATTTTTTTAATTATTATAAGATGTCTAAAAGTAAAAGAAATAATTAAAAAATGGCATAAAATATAATATTATATTGTATGTTATGTTTCAAATAATAATGGCATCAAAAAATTGTTTGAAATAAAAGAAAAAGAATGGAAATAAGCTGATGCCCAACAAACAAAAATATAAAATAAAATAAAAATGAAACTATTACAAAGAAAAAAAAAAGAGAAAAGATCAAAAGAACACATTTTGGGCCACATGGCCCAATTTCAATAAAACCCTAATCCCTATGCCTTCAGCAAAACAGAATGCGCAATAGAGAGATCAGAGATGCAACGCCTCTATAGTAAGAAGGCTGGAAGGTTTGTTTGATATGCACAGTAGAGGAAAGAACTATTGAGTGGTGGAAGAATCAGAGAATGGTGGCGACGCGTTGGAATATGAGATGAACGCCATCATCGCTTGTCTCTCTCAGCCCGGCGGTCCTGGCCTTTTCAGCAACCTCCTTGATTCTGTGGTTCTGTTTTTTCTGTTTTCTCTTTTTCTTTTCTCTTATGTTGCCTCATCAAAAAAAAAGCTTCGAAAATGGTTATTTTACTGTTCATCTTCCATCTTCCATCTTCCCTTTCTCGATTTTTTTAAATAACGACGTTTTCTCACAATGTCGCAGTCGTATCAGCGTTACGTTGCGGCCGTCGCGGCCGTAACGCCGTTTTGTCGCGTCCTTTCTCGTGATTTCCCTTCACACCGTGATTTCGGTCAAAAACGATTTCGGCTGCTTCCGTTACCGTTTTGTCACAATCGTTTTTTGTGTCACGAAATGATTTTTAAAACATTGGCTCCTACCCAAGCATTAAACCATTGACTTGGTGTATAGGTTATTGGGATTTGTATCTTCCACCAACTTGGAGCATTCATCCAAATTCTCCAACTCTTCATACAATGGAGAAATAAATGATTTATAGTTTCTTCCTCACAATTGCAGAAAAGGCAATTTGTTGCATTGACCGTATATCCACACACACACATACACACAAAGAAGTCGACATAATAAAGTTAATTTTTTTTTTTTGTAAAGTCATGAAAAACATAAAAGAAATTTGGTACCCTTCTGTTATGTTCTGTCTGTGTACCCAAATTTTGTCCTTTCTTGGATTTCTTGTCTTTTACTTTCATTTTTATTTTTGGGCCATCTTGGGCCTTTGTTCTTTTGATTATTTATATTGGGCCATTGGAATCCATTTTTGTTGCAAGCCCAATTAAAAAACCAAATAAAAAAAGGAAAATGGGCCAATCTAACCCAACCCTTTTTTTCCTGTTCCTTCTTTCTTTTATTTTCCATTTTTTAATAATAATAAAAGGGAGAAAAAAGTTTCTTCTATGCAAAGAAGCCTCTGCAGAGCCGCACTGCTCTGCTCTATTTTCTTACACTCTCTACTCTCCTACCGTACTGCAGAAATCACACGTGCCTCCCAACTTGCAGGATCCAAATCTTTATCTTTATTATCTTTCTCTTTATCTTTATTATAGACAAACATCAATAATATAAAAATTAAAAAAAAATTAAACAAATGACATTATGTCAAGAAAAGTAAAACGTCAATTAAAAACTACAGACGTAGAATACACGAGATAGAAATTAAAAAAATATAAAAAAATAAAAATGAAATAAATGTCAAACAGAATTAATGAACACATTTAATTATCAGCCTAAATATATATAGCAACGAATTACAAAAATGAAATTACAACAATGCAAAATTAAATATGGTGTACAAGCAATAATTGTGACAACAATGAAAAAGGTAATCGTACAAAAAATTATACAGTTATAATAATATTAAAGGAAAGTTGACACAAAATTAAATATTAGTATTCGGTCATAATATTAAAATTAATACGGTTTCCTAATTGAAAATAATTTAGTCATAATAAAAAATAAACAGGTTTAATAACCAACCTAAATATAGCAATTAATTACAACTAAATTGAAACAAGTACGAGAAAAATAAGAATCATCAACTCTTTGACTAAGCCATTTTATCTTTTTCATTATTATCTTCAATTAACTGATCATAAGACATCATATGCAAATATTAATATATAACTCATTATATTCAAGAATATTTGTATCTCAAAAGTATATAAGTTATATAAGAAAACTTATATATATATATATATGTAAAGCAAGCTGGAGTTTTTGTATTAAATTCAAAATTAATTTAACTTATGAGTTACAACCTTTCCATTACTCTCATTAATCAATTTCATCATTTTAATAATCTATTTAAATATTATTATTATTATTATACTTATTAATTTAATTTATTATTAGTAGTATTAACTGATATATATATAAATCACTATAAATTATTAAATATTGTTGTCAAATATAAAATATGGTGATATTTACAAACATTGGTTATCTACAATATTAAGTGCTATTTACTAAATTTGTCAAAAAAAAAAGTGCTATTTACTATCAATATAATTATATTAATATTCATTAGTTGTGAATATTGAAAGGTTGACACATTCTTATTTAATACTTAAACTTAATATAAATTATTTATGTTAATATATTAAATAATTTAATATATTTAACAACAACAATGACGTCTTTTTTACTTATAAAAATTATCTATTTTTTACTTATAAAAAATATAGTTCTATTTTTGCCGTTAATATTTAGTAATATATAGTGATGTCTTTTTTTACTCAATTTTATTGAAATAAAATGACATTTATAAGACTAATAACATAATTTTTTAAAGTACTAATTATAAGTTTACTCATATTTTATATGAAATATTTACAGTAATATCTTGAATCTTTTTGTTATAATCTAAATTAATAGATTATTTTATACGTTGCAGTATATATGTAACACCCCAAATTTCTAAGCTAAGTTGAGAATAAGTTATGAGAAGAATTGTGTGATTATATTCAAGCTTGATTTTGATTTTAAAGTGAGTGAATATAATTACACAAAGTTTTGACAAGAAAATTAATGGGTTTGAGTTGAGGAATACGTGTGGATTTAATCCTAAGATGGTTAAAGGTGTTGATTTGTAGTTATGGAAGTTAATTTGAGAAGAAAGTCTCAAGGTTTGGTGTTAGAACTAAGTTTTCCTGGTTTTTCTGCAGTGTGAATCGATTCCTATAGCTTAGGAATCGATTCACAGCATTAAAACTCCATTGGCATCAAATTCTAGCAGTGGGAATCGATTCACAGAAGCCAGGAATCGATTCACATAAGACAGGCCACTGGGACTCGCATGCAGGAATCGATTCACTCATTAAAACTGCAATTCAGGCGCTTTTTACACTGTGGGAATCGATTCACACTATGCTGTGAATCGATTCACAGCTGCAGAGGTGTATAAAAACGCTGTTTCAGCGAGCAGAACGCAGAAATAGAGAAAGAGGAAAGGAAAAGAAGAGAAAGGGAAAGGAGAAAGAGGAGAGGAGAGCTAGGGTTTCACCCTTTGAGAAGGATTAAAGAGATTCATGTTAGATTTCTTCAATCACTTGCCTAAATGGAGAGTTTGAGAGTTGAGATTTGGGTATTTGAAGATTTGGGTTTGAACCCTAGAGAGGAGAAGAAGAAGCACGAATTTGGAGAAGAATAAGGGGGAGAAGACCAAGCTCCAGCAAGGATGGCTCAAGTTCTTGGATTGAGAAGGAAGATTGAAGGTTGAAGATCAAGATTTGAGAAGTATTTGGAGAAGCCCCAAGTTGAGCAAAGAGGGAAAAGCTTGAAGAAGAGCAAAGAGTCCAAAGTTCAACCTTCCTAGCTCAATGTCTTGAAGAATAGATGTGAGTTCTTCAACCCTTAGGTGATGGGCACCCATAAGTCCCACATATAGGAATTTCTCTTCCTTTAGTAATATGTGAACCGTAGGTTCAAGTTAGGTTTTAGATACCTATAAGAGGTTGAGTTATTATTGTTATGATTTTCATGATTGTTATGATTGTTATGATTGTGTAGTGGGCTTGATTAAAAGAGGTTGGCGACTGCCCCCAACCCCCCACAGTTGAATGTATGCGTGATGTTTTCTCTCTTGAGAACTCCATAGAGTTTCAAGGGATTAGTTAGTGTATGTGTTGGCCATTAATTTGGTGAATTGTGAGGCTTGTCAACGAGCCATGAGCTTAAGTCATAGAGGTCAAGAGAGGACCCTAGGAAAAGGATGTGATAGGAAGAATGTATGTATTCGTGTTCATGATTGGGAGTCATTAGATAAAAAGGGAATGCTATTAATGTAAGCTTGATTCATAGAAATAGTTGTAATTTCCTTGAATAGTTATGTAATGAGGATGATGTTGATGAATCCTAGTTAGCCAGGTTGCATTTCTATGAACATGCATACAATCATAAGCATAAGCATATGCATAAGCTAAAGTCCATGGCAAGACTCCTCTATTTAAAGGAGTAGATCGGTTTGGTTAGCCAAGTGGGACGCCCTTGGAGGGTTATGACGTCTAACCACCATTCCGAAAGTGTGTAATTGGGGTCTAGGGACTGAAGCCTACGACACTACCCAATAACACAAAATGCATTACATTGCATAGCCTCATATTATATATCTCCTTATGAATGGTATAATATGTGAAGTGATGTTAAGTTTATGAATGTTGATGAATTCCTTGTATATGAATATATATATATATATGTATTAGGAATTAGCTTAGTTAGTTGTATGGAATCTTGGATAGCACATCCCTAGTCGCTTAATTGTTATATAGTAATGAGCATTGTGATTAGATCGCTTAAAGGATAAGCAAGCTAGGTTGATTGGGATTTGTGGTATAGAGCATAAGGCAAAGTCCAATAGCATAAGAAAAAGCAAAGATGTGTTAAGCACAAAGTGAGTAAGTAAGAACAATACGTTCTTAGTTAATAACGTTGCAATTTATATTGTATTAAGGTTAGTCGAGCTAAACAGAGGTTAAAGAATGGACATTTGTAGGATTGATGTGGGTTGCTATACATTTATGTGTTTAGTTTAATCACAAGTTGATAAGTGGCATATTGGCCCTAGGATTACCCTATTTGATTATATGCTAAGTTTTTAACTTAAGCTAGCGCCTTCTAAAGCGTCTTAGCTTAGGGATATCGAGAAGTTGCAAGTCAAGTCCTTAGGGTACATAGGGAGAGTATGTCTAGGTTTGAAATGCCTAAGCTAGTCTTTTCAGCCTAGAATATTCCGAGGAGAGAATGGTGAGGAGTCCGTGAGGGGCTCACTGAGATTTATAATCTCACCCTTTTCCTTTTATTTGTTTTCAGATAAGCAGGTACCGAAGACGATGAGGCGAAGCTCCAAGCTTGGGACTCATAGGCTAGTTTTGTATTGAAGTGGAAAATTATATTCCAAGTTATGTATAATATGTAATCTTTTATTAGATTAATGATATAAGTTTAATTTACGACTTGGATTACTGTAATCAAGTTTGTAAATTATTAGAAATTCCTGTGCCTTAATGTAATTTATCGTACTTTCAATTATGTTGAGGTGCGGGTGTTACATTATGGTATCAGAGCAGTTCGATCTTTTCGGACTGTGAGTTATTGGTTTAGTAATTTAGGAAGTGTCAGTTTAGTCCTTGTTGGACTGTAGTCAGTTAGCAGGAATTTTCCTTTGTCCGAGAACTTCTCTACATATTCTTATGCTTAGTATGGAATATTAAGCCTGATCAACTTAATACTCCATACCGTGTATGAAGAATGTAGTAGATGGAGCTGGCGGATGAGGGAGAAGACTGAATAGGAGTGTGAACTCTGAGGAAGTTTGATGGATAAGGATGATGTAGACAAGGAAGGAGCGGATGTACGAGCTCTCATCAAGTGAAAACCTTCGGAATACGGAAAAAGGGAAACAAGTTCCCACCTTTCCGGAACCAAGGGTTAAGGAATGTTTCAAGAGTGGTCGGAACCATAGTGGTGAGGGTTCGGCTAGGCAAGCGTGTAATTCAGGTACCGTCAACCGAGACGCTTTAGAAGTGATTGGAAATGATGAGCAAGTAAAGGGTCTTAATTATGAGGTTTCAAATCCACTTAGGATGGGCATTTGTAATCGGTTAGGGTTACAACACTGGTTATACTATCAAGTTGTTTCGCCTAATCCATTATGAATGGATCCTAGAATGATTGAGATCTTATGATGATTCCCAAGTTAATTCAAGTGCCCTTCGTGGTTAACAGTAAGTACTCTTAATTGTAGGTTTTCAATCGAGTAGGATGGTCGGTTATAATCGGTTAGGGTCTCAACACTTGTTGTCTCAGTAGGATTGGTTAACTTAGCCGATTATAGGTGGATCCTAGGTCGATAGAAATCCTATGATAATCCCTGAGAGAACCTTAGCGTTCCGAGTAGTAATGGTAAGGGTAAGGAATAAGATGGAGTTAGGCGATATGCTACAACGCCCAAACGGTAGTGTGGGTCCTTAAGGGTGATCCTGCCCTAGTGAAGCAGAAAGAAAACTCTAAGTCTTCAAGGAACGGTGTCCTTAGTGGAACAACAAACTCCAGAGGATCAGATGAGATGTAGTCTTCAAACTATACAAGTTTCAAGAAAAGCTGAGTCAGCGGAGACCTAAAGTTATTGATGTCTATGTTCGATCAAATTGTTCAGTGCGTAAAGTGAATTCAATTGACCAATTATAGACTTTGCCTTAACTAAGTAAGAATATTAGTTGGTATAAGACTTAGTCTGTGATTGGGTAATGAGATCACTTAATTTCCTGAGCAATTAGTTCCTCTATAGAGATTAATCCCTTCCAGGGTTTCTAATGATTCAGATTGGGTAAGGAGGATAAGACAGGATCAATAAGGTAGATTGTTCCCAAGAATATCAAGGATTTATTTTCTGGATACTTGTTGGTCCATTGGTTATTAAACGCGTCGATCTACACCACTGTCAGATAGAGAAGTGTGGGTTCTAGTTTAATTCCAGTAGCATCAAGAAAGGGAGTTAATCCATCAAGCGAAGGAGAGCAGTAGTAAAGTTCATTTAAGAGTGAATATGGTGGACATCTGAGACTATAAGTTACTGCGAGTCAAGTCGTTAAGTTGGGTCTGATGTGATTCTAATTAGCCACTTGCAAGCTAAGTCTCCAACCAAGTGAGGCTTAGACCTCGTGTGAGACAAAGTTTGTAATCAACTAATGAAAATCAAGTCAGTTTAACCAACGGATACCTCCCAAAGAGTCTGAAGAGATAGAAGGAGCGAAGAATCACTCGCTTGACACCAAAAGGCACGTTTGCAGGGAATTGTGTAGACAAATCCAAAGAATTCTCCACATACTTAACCTACCGCCAACATGTATAGGATGATGAGTAAGCGACTCATCAGTTGAGTTGAAAACCCGAACCGAGTTAAGAAATGTCGTGTGGCAATTCCATAAGGATGGCTATGCGAGACTGTGGGCTACTACAGAATTACAGAGGAAACACAGGTTATCTTATGGCAGAATGTCTAAGTGAGTAACAGACGATGAAAAGCAAGCGTAACAATTTCCAACAGTCAAGAGCAATCGAAAGATAGAACAGCACCAGAGTTAAACTCTCAGACTGGAAGTAAAGTATTCCATCTGATAGAAATAAGACGAAAGGAGTTCATTCATTTGAAAAGACGTAAGATCAGAGATCGCAGCGGAAGCACCAAAAGCCAATTTGTTATACAGAAGGATGAGGTAAGAAAGAAATGCGTGGTTTGGGGACGAGATTCCATGGAGGTAAATCTCTGTTCACATCTCATATTGCCAACGCTAAGAAGCTCCTACACCCTTAACTCCACATAGGGAGTCTGAAAGTGAGAACCTATCTCATGGGGGAAAGATTTGAAGATAGTAAGGATGTGAGTTACGACCAAATCGGAGGATACCTAGAGTCATTCACGATTACAAGTATTCTATCGATTAGTGCTTAGAGTGATTTCACTTAACCAGTTACACACACACACCGCTCCAACTGATTAAATTATATTCATCAGTTAGAGCTTAGTCTGTGACCGGTTAACACTATCGCAACTAATCTAATCGATTAATGCTTGGTGAGAGTTAATTGTTTCTAGGTTTTCCAATGGATGGAATGGGCTATGAAAGGAAGTTGTAGTTGAAGTTCCAATGAAAGATGCAGTAATTTTCGAGGACGAAATTTTTTAAAAGGTGGGTAGTAGTGTAACACCCCAAATTTCTAAGCTAAGTTGAGAATAAGTTATGAGAAGAATTGTGTGATTGTATTCAAGCTTGATTTTGATTTTAAAGTGAGTGAATATAATTACACAAAGTTTTGACAAGAAAATTAATGGGTTTGAGTTGAGGAATACGTGTGGATTTAATCCTAAGATGGTTAAAGGTGTTGATTTGTAGTTATGGAAGTTAATTTGAGAAGAAAGTCTCAAGGTTTGGTGTTAGAACTAAGTTTTCTTGGTTTTTCTGCAGTGTGAATCGATTCCTATAGCTTAGGAATCGATTAACAAAGATTAAAACTCCATTGGCATCAAATTCTAGCGGTGGGAATCGATTCACGAAGCCGTGAATCGATTCACATAAGACAAAGCCACTGACTCGCATGCGAGGAATCGATTCACTCATTAAAGCGCAATTCGGTAGCTTTTTACCTTTGTGGGAATCGATTCACACTATGCTGTGAATCGATTCACAGCTGCAGAGGTGTATAAAAACGCTGTTTCAGCGAGCAGAACGTAGAAATAGAGAAAGAGGAAAGGAAAATAAGAGAAAGGGAAAGGAGAAATAGGAGAGGAGAGCTAGGGTTTCACCCTTTGAGAAGGATTGAAGAGATTCATGTTAGATTTCTTCAATCACTTGCCTAAATGGAGAGTTTGAGAGTTGAGATTTGGGTATTTGAAGATTTGGGTTTGAACCCTAGAGAGGAGAAGAAGAAGCACGAATTTGGAGAAGAATAAGGGGAGAAGACCAAGCTCCAAAGCAAGGATGGCTCAAGTTCTTGGATTGAGAAGGAAGATTGAAGGTTGAAGATCAAGATTTGAGAAGTATTTGGAGAAGCCCCAAGTTGAGCAAAGAGGGAAAAGCTTGAAGAAGAGCAAAGAGTCCAAAGTTCAACCTTCCTAGCTCAATGTCTTGAAGAATAGATGTGAGTTCTTCAACCCTTAGGTGATGGGCACCCATAAGTCCCACATATAGGAATTTCTCTTCCTTTAGTAATATGTGAACCTTAGGTTCAAGTTAGGTTTTAGATACCTATAAGAGGTTGAGTTATTATTGTTATGATTTTCATGATTGTTATGATTGTTATGATTGTGTAGTGGGCTTGATTAAAAGAGGTTGGCGACTGCCCCCAACCCCCCACAGTTGAATGTATGCGTGATGTTTTCTCTCTTGAGAACTCCATAGAGTTTCAAGGGATTAGTTAGTGTATGTGTTGGCCATTAATTTGGTGAATTGTGAGGCTTGTCAACGAGCCATAAGCTTAAGTCATAGAGGTCAAGAGAGGACCCTAGGAAAAGGATGTGATAGGAAGAATGTATGTATTCGTGTTCATGATTGGGAGTCATTAGATAAAAAGGGAATGCTATTAATGTAAGCTTGATTCATAGAAATAGTTGTAATTTCCTTGAATAGTTATGTAATGAGGGTGATGTTGATGAATCCTAGTTAGCCAGGTTGCATTTCTATGAACATACATACAATCATAAGCATAAGCATATGCATAAGCTAAAGTCCATGGCAAGACTCCTCTATTTAAAGGAGTAGATCGGTTTGGTTAGCCAAGTGGGACGCCCTTGGAGGGTTATGACGTCTAACCACCATTCCGAAAGTGTGTAATTGGGGTCTAGGGACTGAAGCCTACGACACTACCCAATAACACAAAATGCATTACATTGCATAGCCTCATATTATATATCTCCTTATGAATGGTATAATATGTGAAGTGATGTTAAGTTTATGAATGTTGATGAATTCCTTGTATATGAATATATATATATATGTATTAGGAATTAGCTTAGTTAGTTGTATGGAATCTTGGATAGCACATCCCTAGTCGCTTAATTGTTATATAGTAATGAGCATTGTGATTAGATCGCTTAAAGGATAAGCAAGCTAGGTTGATTGGGATTTGTGGTATAGAGCATAAGGCAAAGTCCAATAGCATAAGAAAAAGCAAAGATGTGTTAAGCACAAAGTGAGTAAGTAAGAACAATACGTTCTTAGTTAATAACGTTGCAATTTATATTGTATTAAGGTTAGTCGAGCTAAACAGAGGTTAAAGAATGGACATTTGTAGGATTGATGTGGGTTGCTATACATTTATGTGTTTAGTTTAATCACAAGTTGATAAGTGGCATATTGGCCCTAGGATTACCCTATTTGATTATATGCTAAGTTTTTAACTTAAGCTAGCGCCTTCTAAAGCGCCTTAGCTTAGGGATATCGAGAAGTTGCAAGTCAAGTCCTTAGGGTACATAGGGAGAGTATGTCTAGGTTTGAAATGCCTAAGCTAGTCTTTTTCAGCCTAGAATATTCCGAGGAGAGAATGGTGAGGAGTCCGTGAGGGCTCACCGAGATTTATAATCTCACTCTTTTCTTTTTATTTGTTTTCAGATAAGCAGGTACTGAAGACGATGAGGCGAAGCTCCAAGCTTGGGACTCATAGGCTAGTTTTGTATTGAAGTGGAAAATTATATTCCAAGTTATGTATAATATGTAATCTTTTATTAGATTAATGATATAAGTTTAATTTACGACTTGGATTATCACAATCAAGTTTGTAAATTATTAGAAATTCCTGTGCCTTAATGTAATTTGTCGTACTTTCAATTATGTTGAGGTGCGGGTGTTACATTATGGTATCAGAGCAGTTCGATCTTTTCGGACTGTGAGTTATTGGTTTAGTAATTTAGGAAGTGTCAGTTTAGTCCTTGTTGGATCAGTAGTCGATTAGCGTGAATTTTCCTTTGTCCGAGAACTTCTACATATTCTTATGCTTAGTATGGAATATTAAGCCTGATCAACTTAATACTCCATACCGTATGAAGAATGTAGTAGATGGAGTCAAGCGGATGAGGGAGAAGACCGAATAGGAGTGTGAACTCTGAGGAAGTTTGATGGATAAGGATGATGTAGACAAGGAAGGAGCGGATGTACGAGCTCTCATCAAGTGAAAACCTTCGGAATACGGAAAAAGGGAAACAAGTTCCCACCTTTCCGGAACCAAGAGTTAAGGAATGTGTCAAGAGTGGCTCAACCATAGTGGTGAGGGTCTGCCAGCAAGCGTGTAATTCAGGTACCGTCAACCGAGACGCTTTAGAAGTGATTGGAAATGATGAGCAAGTAAAGGGTCTTAATTATGAGGTTTCAAATCCACTTAGGATGGGCATTTGTAATCGGTTAGGGTTACAACACTGGTTATACTATCAAGTTGTTTCGCCTAATCCATTATGAATGGATCCTAGAATGATTGAGATCTTATGATGATTCCCAAGTTAATTCAAGTGCCCTTCGTGGTTAACAGTAAGTACTCTTAATTGTAGGTTTTCAATCGAGGAGGATGGCTGCTATAATCGGTTAGGGTCTCAACACTTGTTGTCTCAGTAGGATTGGTTAACTTAGCCGATTATAGGTGGATCCTAGGTCGATAGAAATCCTATGATAATCCCTGAGAGAACCTTAGCGTTCCGAGTAGTAATGGTAAGGGTAAGGAATAAGATGGAGTTAGGCGATATGCTACAACGCCCAAACGGTAGTGTGGGTCCTTAAGGGTGATCCTGCCCTAGTGAAGCAGAAAGAAAACTCTAAGTCTTCAAGGAACGGTGTCCTTAGTGGAACAACAAACTCCAGAGGATCAGATGAGATGTAGTCTTCAAACTATACAAGTTTCAAGAAAAGCTGAGTCAGCGGAGACCTAAAGTTATTGATGTCTATGTTCGATCAAATTGTTCAGTGCGTAAAGTGAATTCAATTGACCAATTATAGACTTTGCCTTAACTAAGTAAGAATATTAGTTGGTATAAGACTTAGTCTGTGATTGGGTAATGAGATCACTTAATTTCCTGAGCAATTAGTTCCTCTATAGAGATTAATCCCTTCCAGGGTTTCTAATGATTCAGATTGGGTAAGGAGGATAAGACAGGATCAATAAGGTAGATTGTTCCCAAGGATATCAAGGATTTATTTTCTGGATACTTGTTGGTCCATTGGTTATTAAACGCGCCGATCTACACCATCGCCGATAGAGAAGTGTGGGTTCTAGTTTAATTCCAAAGAGCATCAAGAAAGGAGTTAATCCATCAAGCCGGGGAGAGCGAGAGTAAAGTTCATTTAAGAGTGAATATGGTGGACATCCGAGACTATAAGTTATCATGAGTCAAGTCGTTAAGTTGGGTCTGATGTGATTCTAATTAGCCACTTGCAAGCTAAGTCTCCAACCAAGTGAGGCTTAGACCTCGTGTGAGACAAAGTTTGTAATCAACTAATGAAAATCAAGTCAGTTTAACCAACGGATACCTCCCAAAGAGTCTGAAGAGATAGAAGGAGCGAAGAATCACTCGCTTGACACCAAAAGGCACGTTTGCAGGGAATTGTGTAGACAAATCCAAAGAATTCTCCACATACTTAACCTACCGCCAACATGTATAGGATGATGAGTAAGCGACTCATCAGTTGAGTTGAAAACCCGAACCGAGTTAAGAAATGTCGTGTGGCAATTCCATAAGGATGGCTATGCGAGACTGTGGGCTACTACAGAATTATAGAGGAAGCACAGGTTATCTTATGGCAGAATGCCTAAGTGAGTAACAGACGATGAAAAGCAAGCGTAACAATTTCCAACAGTCAAGAGCAATCGAAAGATAGAACAGCACCAGAGTTAAACTCTCAGACTGGAAGTAAAGTATTCCATCTGATAGAAATAAGACGAAAGGAGTTCATTCATTTGAAAAGACGTAAGATCAGAGATCGCAGCGGAAGCACCAAAAGCCAATTTGTTATACAGAAGGATGAGGTAAGAAAGAAATGCGTGGTTTGGGGACGAGATTCCATGGAGGTAAATCTCTGTTCACATCCCATATTGCCAACGCTAAGAAGCTCCTACACCATTAACTCCACATAGGGAGTCTGAAAGTGAGAACCTATCTCATGGGGGAAAGATTTGAAGATAGTAAGGATGTGAGTTACGACCAAATCGGAGGATACCTAGAGTCATTCACGATTACAAGTATTCTATCGATTAGTGCTTAGAGTGATTTCACTTAACCAGTTACACACACACACCGCTCCAACTGATTAAATTATATTCATCAGTTAGAGCTTAGTCTGTGACCGGTTAACACTATCGCAACTAATCTAATCGATTAATGCTTGGTGAGAGTTAATTGTTTCTAGGTTTTCCAATGGATGGAATGGGCTATGAAAGGAAGTTGTAGTTGAAGTTCCAATGAAAGATGCAGTAATTTTCGAGGACGAAATTTTTTAAAAGGTGGGTAGTAGTGTAACACCCCAAATTTCTAAGCTAAGTTGAGAATAAGTTATGAGAAGAATTGTGTGATTGTATTCAAGCTTGATTTTGATTTTAAAGTGAGTGAATATAATTACACAAAGTTTTGACAAGAAAATTAATGGGTTTGAGTTGAGGAATACGTGTGGATTTAATCCTAAGATGGTTAAAGGTGTTGATTTGTAGTTATGGAAGTTAATTTGAGAAGAAAGTCTCAAGGTTTGGTGTTAGAACTAAGTTTTCTTGGTTTTTCTGCAGTGTGAATCGATTCCTATAGCTTAGGAATCGATTCACAGCATTAAAACTCCATTGGCATCAAATTCTAGCAGTGGGAATCGATTCACAGAAGCCAGGAATCGATTCACATAAGACAAAGCACCGACTCGCATGCAGGAATCGATTCACTCATTAAAACTGCAATTCAGGCGCTTTTTACACTGTGGGAATCGATTCACACTATGCTGTGAATCGATTCACAGCTGCAGAGGTGTATAAAAACGCTGTTTCAGCGAGCAGAACGCAGAAATAGAGAAAGAGGAAAGGAAAATAAGAGAAAGGGAAAGGAGAAATAGGAGAGGAGAGCTAGGGTTTCACCCTTTGAGAAGGATTGAAGAGATTCATGTTAGATTTCTTCAATCACTTGCCTAAATGGAGAGTTTGAGAGTTGAGATTTGGGTATTTGAAGATTTGGGTTTGAACCCTAGAGAGGAGAAGAAGAAGCACGAATTTGGAGAAGAATAAGGGGGAGAAGACCAAGCTCCAGCAAGGATGGCTCAAGTTCTTGGATTGAGAAGGAAGATTGAAGGTTGAAGATCAAGATTTGAGAAGTATTTGGAGAAGCCCCAAGTTGAGCAAAGAGGGAAAAGCTTGAAGAAGAGCAAAGAGTCCAAAGTTCAACCTTCCTAGCTCAATGTCTTGAAGAATAGATGTGAGTTCTTCAACCCTTAGGTGATGGGCACCCATAAGTCCCACATATAGGAATTTCTCTTCCTTTAGTAATATGTGAACCTTAGGTTCAAGTTAGGTTTTAGATACCTATAAGAGGTTGAGTTATTATTGTTATGATTTTCATGATTGTTATGATTGTGTAGTGGGCTTGATTAAAAGAGGTTGGCGACTGCCCCCAACCCCCCACAGTTGAATGTATGCGTGATGTTTTCTCTCTTGAGAATTCCATAGAGTTTCAAGGGATTAGTTAGTGTATGTGTTGGCCATTAATTTGGTGAATTGTGAGGCTTGTCAACTAGCCATGAGCTTAAGTCATAGTGGTCAAGAGAGGACCCTAGGAAAAGGATGTGATAGGAAGAATGTATGTATTCGTGTTCATGATTGGGAGTCATTAGATAAAAAGGGAATGCTATTAATGTAAGCTTGATTCATAGAAATAGTTGTAATTTCCTTGAATAGTTATGTAATGAGGATGATGTTGATGAATCCTAGTTAGCCAGGTTGCATTTCTATGAACATGCATACAATCATAAGCATAAGCATATGCATAAGCTAAAGTCCATGGCAAGACTCCTCTATTTAAAGGAGTAGATCGGTTTGGTTAGCCAAGTGGGACGCCCTTGGAGGGTTATGACGTCTAACCACCATTCCGAAAGTGTGTAATTGGGGTCTAGGGACTGAAGCCTACGACACTACCCAATAACACAAAATGCATTACATTGCATAGCCTCATATTATATATCTCCTTATGAATGGTATAATATGTGAAGTGATGTTAAGTTTATGAATGTTGATGAATTCCTTGTATATGAATATATATATATATGTATTAGGAATTAGCTTAGTTAGTTGTATGGAATCTTGGATAGCACATCCCTAGTCGCTTAATTGTTATATAGTAATGAGCATTATGATTAGATCGCTTAAAGGATAAGCAAGCTAGGTTGATTGGGATTTGTGGTATAGAGCATAAGGCAAAGTCCAATAGCATAAGAAAAAGCAAAGATGTGTTAAGCACAAAGTGAGTAAGTAAGAACAATACGTTCTTAGTTAATAAGGTTGCAATTTATATTGTATTAAGGTTAGTCGAGCTAAACAGAGGTTAAAGAATGGACATTTGTAGGATTGATGTAGGTTGCTATACATTTATGTGTTTAGTTTAATTACAAGTTGATAAGTGGCATATTGGCCCTAGGATTACCCTATTTGATTATATGCTAAGTTTTTAACTTAAGCTAGCGCCTTCTAAAGCGTCTTAGCTTAGGGATATCAAGAAGTTGCAAGTCAAGTCCTTAGGGTACATAGGGAGAGTATGTCTAGGTTTGAAATGCCTAAGCTAGTCTTTTCAGCCTAGAATATTCCGAGGAGAGAATGGTGAGGAGTCCGTGAAGGGCTCACTGAGATTTATAATCTCACCCTTTTCCTTTTATTTGTTTTCAGATAAGCAGGTACCGAAGACGATGAGGCGAAGCTCCAAGCTTGGGACTCATAGGCTAGTTTTGTATTGAAGTGGAAAATTATATTCCAAGTTATGTATAATATGTAATCTTTTATTAGATTAATGAATTAAGTTTAATTTACGACTTGGATTACTGTAATCAAGTTTGTAAATTATTAGAAATTCCTGTGCCTTAATGTAATTTGTCGTACTTTCAATTATGTTGAGGTGCGGGTGTTACAATATATTATTAAACATAAATTATTAATATCAAATAATTTTAGTTGAGCTTTAGAAACTTGAGTTTTACTCAATTTTATTGAAATAAAATGACATTTATAAGACTAATAACATAATTTTTTAAAGTACTAATTATAAGTTTACTCATATTTTATATGAAATATTTACAGTAATATCTTGAATCTTTTTGTTATAATCTAAATTAATAGATTATTTATACGTTGCAGTATATATTATTAAACATAAATTATTAATATCAAATAATTTTAGTTGAGCTTGAGAAACTTGAGTTTTACTTGAATCTATCTATATCTATATCTATATATCTATATATAAAACAAGCTTGAATTTTAAAATTAAATGTAAATTTATTTTAATCCATGAGTTACAACATTTCAATTGCACTTATTAATTAAATAAAACATATAGCGGTATTTATTAAAATTAGTTCATTACAATACTAAGTGCTATTTTGTTAATTTTTGATTACAATTTAAAAAAAAACTAAAAATACAATTAACTTACATTATAAATTATTAAATATTATTATCAAATATAAAATATATTTTATTTATTAAAATTAGTTCATGACAATACTAAGTGCTATTTTCTATTTAGAAAGTATCGTAAAAATAATTGTATGGATAATATATTAAAATGGTTGAACATTAATTTTAAAGGATAAGTAAAATGTTTTCAACTTTTAATGTGATTAGTATGCTCAAAAAAAACTTTATTATCACTGGAGTTTATATCAATTGGAGGTCAATTATAATATTATACTGACTATAAAAATTAAATGTATTTTCTATTAACAATATATCATTAATGATTAAAATTAAAATTCTTTAGAAAAACATTCCTAACATGTGAAATTAAGTCATGCAATTCAACAGCAAAAAATACTCCCTCCGTCCCTTAATATAAGACCCTTTATTAAAAAAAATTGTCCCTTAATATAAGACCCTTTTCAATGACCAAGGTACATTAATTTTTATTTTACAAAATTATCCCTTATATCAAGGTGCATTAATTCGCTCTCTCTTAATAGTTTTGGAAGATGAAAATGATAACTTGGAAAAAAATAGCACATATTTTGTACAAATTTAATGCTAATAACTAACAAAACACAGTTTTTTAAGAAGCATGAAATGGTTATAGGGGTCCTATATTAAGGGACGGAGGGAGTAATTATTTTTGTGTTAACATAGATCCACCTTATTATTTCTTTGAATTTTTTTATTAGTTATGACATGCTCCTATTTATAAATTTAGTTATTTGTGACCATAATAATGTCTAAAGCATCGCAACAAGAGAATTATGTGAAATCATATTTTTTAAAAATATTTTTAAAAAAAATTCGTGCAATTTTATTATAACATTTCTTTTAATTAAGAGAATGCTTACTGTTATCTTTTATTATCAGTTATATTAAAAATTAAATATAAAACTTCTTAGACATTCTTTAAAATATTAAAACTAATAAATGATAATGTTAATCATTCATTATAATTTTGGAAAACTGCTTAACATTTAGTTAAATAAAAATATAATTTTAATAAATGTTTTTATGAAAAATAAAATATAATTATATTTAATAAAATTAGTTCATGAGAAAACTAAGTGCTTTTTACTTCTGAAAAAATTATCTTATAAATAATTATATAAAACTGTAGCGTGTAATATTAATTGTACAATTTCATGTTTTTTTAACTGTTCTAATAAAAGACAATTGGTGCATTGTGTAATGAGAAATAGTGAATACTGTATTAATACAAGTTTTCTATATTTATCGTATATTATTAATGTAGTATTTAATCTCTTATGTATAGTTTTATATTTTTATTAATTGATACACTTCCTATTCAATTTATATAATTGGTTAGTTTTAATCTTTTGTCGCCCTATTTAATTTTTTTTAAAACTGGTTTCACCCTTTCATAAACTTGAAGCAAATAATGAATTATTGTATGTATTAGCCAGTTAATTATTGATATTATACATGACAAGATATATGACTTAAAAAATTTATGTATTTATATATTTCATTTAATCCAATTATTTGTTGATTAATCAATTATTTTTAATAAATACATTGAATTGAATTATTCAATTATTCACAAAGATACTATTTAGCAACGTAAATTAAAAACTACTCTATTTAATGTATAATGTTGTATTAGTGTAAAATTTAATCTAAATTGACCAAATTTATACTTTTATTAATTGTTACCATCCCTACTCAATTTCTATAATCCATCCCTTTTGTTTCATATTTAATCTAAGTTGTATTTAAAATAGTAAATAATTAGTGAGCCTTTGAAATTCTTTTTAGTGTAACAGTTATGCATTAAAAGGGAAAATGTTTCACAATAATAGGAATTATTCCTTTAATTGCCATCAACCCATGGGTTAGTGGACTATGAGTGGAAGATATAGAGTTTTAGTCAGTTATAATAAGAAACCTATCTATCTATATATATTCTATATATAAAAATAAAACAAACTTGAGTTTTAAAATTCAATGCAAATTTATTTTAATCCATGAGTTACAACCTTTCAATTGCACTTATTAATTAAATAAAACATATAATGATATTTATTAAAATTAGTTCATGACAATACTAAGTGCTATTTTGTTAATTATTGATTACAATTTAAAAAAAACTAAAAGTACAATTAACTAACATTATAAATTATTAAATATTATTATCAAATGTAAAATATAGTTTTGTTTATTAAAATTAGTTCATGACAATACTAAGTGCTATTTTCTATTTAGAAAGTATCTTAAAAATAATTGAATGGATCATATATTAAAATGACTGAACATCAATTTTAAAGGATAAGTAAAATATTTTCATTTTTTTAATGTGATTAGTATGTTCAAAAAAAACTTTATTATCACCAGAGTTTATATCAATTGGAGATCAATTATAATACTATACTGACTATAAAAATGAAATATATTTTCTATTAACAATATCTCATTAATGATTAAAATTAAAATTCTTTAGAAAAACAATCCTAACATGTGAAATTAAGTGATGCAAATAAACAGTAAAGAATAATTATATTTATGCTAACATTGATCCACCTTATTATTTTTTCGAATTTTTTATCACAATGTCTAAAGCATCGCAACAAGAGAATTATGTGAAATCACATTTTTTAAAAATAATTTTAAAAAATTGGTGCAATTTTACTATAACATTTCTTTTAATTAAGAGAATGCTTACTATTATATTTATTATTATTTATTTGAAAAAATAAACATAAAACTTCTTAGAAATTCTTTAAAACATTAAAACTAATAAATGATAATGTTGATCATTAATTATAATTTGGTAAAGCTACTTAAAATATAGCTAAATTAAAATATAATTTTATTAAATATTTTTATGAAAAATAAAATATAATTATATTTAATAAAATTAGTCATGAGAAAAATAAGTGATTTTTACTGCTTAAAAAATTATCTTAAAAATAATTATATAAAACTCTAGCATTTAATCTTAATTGTACAATTTCATGTTTTTGTTTAATTGTTCTAAGAAAAGGTGTTTGATGTATTGTGTAATGGGGAATGGTGCATTGTATTAATACAAGTTTTCTATATTTATCCTTATTATTAATATAGTATTTATTCTCTTCTATAAAGTTTCATATTTTTATTAATTGATACACGTTATATTCAATTTATCTAATTGGTTAGTTTTAATCCCTATTTAATTATTTAAAATTGGTTTCACCCTTTCATATACTTGAAGCAAATAATGAATTATATATTTCATTTAATCCAATTATTTTTTGATTAATCAATTATCTTTTTTATAAATACATTGAATTGAATTATTCAATTATTCACAAAGACACTATTTAACAACGTAAATTAAAAACTACTCTATTTACCCGTAACCTCATTTTCCATACAAGTATTGCAATTTATTTTGATATTTAAATCATGTATTTTTTTCTTTTTTATAAAGTATGTATTTGTTTCTTTAATGTATATTTCTTAAGTTTAAATGTATAATGTTGTGTTTATTACAATTATCTAAATTAAACTTGACCAATTGTATTAGTGTAAAATTTAATGTAAATTGAACAAATTTATACTTTTATTAATTGTTACCATCTCTACTCATTTTTTATAATCCATCCCTATTGTTTCACATTTAATCTAAGTTGTCTTTAAAATAGTAAATAATTAGTGAGTCTTTGAAATTCTTTTTGGTGTGTAACAGTTATGCATTGAAAGGGAAAGGGTTTCACATTAATAGGAATTATTCCTTTAATTGTCATAAACTCATGGGTTAGTGGATTATGAGTGGAAGAGGTAGAGTTTTAGTCAGTTATAAGAAATAACCATTTAAAAGAGACAAATTTTGATGGTACGGGAGGGAATTTGACAAAAAATTTCATAAAGAAAAACAAGATACGCATGTGAGCAGAAGGAATGAGTGGGTCACAGGAGAACAAGCAAAGTGCACAGGGAGAGATACAAGTGTAGTTAGAGAGAAAAATTAGAGTTTATATTGATAGAGAAAAAAGAGAAAAAACATAGCAAAGAGGGTTTAAGTTCTTAAAAATTCTGAAAAGGAAAATAATGTCTTCACAAAGAACTGTCATTCTATATTAGTAGTCAAAGTGGCATAAGGATAAATTTGTATCAATTGGTGAATCAAGCAATTGAGACAAAAAATCATGTTTAATTTTAATATTTCTCTTCAAAAAAAGTTTAATTTTAATAACTTTGATAAAGTTGTATGATGTGTTGGATAAATTGTTTATGTTCATTGAATGTTCACCATTGCATGTACAATTTTTATTATTGCAATACATGTTACGTTCATTAACACTACCATTTAGTCCTCTCTTTTGCGTTTATTTGTGCTAGGATTGTAATTTTATATCTTAATATCATTTTGTGTTTGTTTGTTTGTCTTTTTATTTCAAGTGAGAACTAACGGTCCAGCATAACACTTTTTTATTTGTATTGTTGTTGTTTTTATTATTTATTTCATACTTTCATTGATGCTTAAAATTAACTATTATTGTTATTTTTCTATTTAGTTTTTACGAATTCCTTAATATTAATAATAATAATAATAATAATAATAATAAAAGAAAACGAAATGAATATAAATACTTTGATTGTATTGTTTATAATATTTGAAGTTAGGTTAATTACCATTTAAACATATTTGTGAATTCTAATCATATTGTTGATTGCTTTATTCTAATTTTCTTTTATATCAAAATAGCGCATTTATTTATTTAACTTATTTTTAACAAAGTTTGTTCTATATTTAGTATTTATTATCATTAATAATAATTGTAATTATAATTTGACTATTTGTTTTAAAAAATTAATGATTCAAATTCAATTTTATATATAAATATATAAAGGTAACTTGAGGTTATTAATTACAAATTTAATTTAACTTACAAGTTATAACCTTTCAATTATAATCACTAATCATTCAATTTTATCATTTTATTAATCTATTTAAATATTATTATTTAACATTATTTTATTAATTAATTTATGTTATTATTAAATTTATTAACTATTAAGTATTAAACTTATTAGACATTTTATTAAATATTTAAACTGCTTGAACTTGAGATTTTTTATTACATACAAATTTAATTTAACTTATGAGTTACAATCTCTCAACTACCCTCACTAATCAATTTCATCATTTTATTACTCTATTTAAATATTATTTTATTTATTAATTTAATTTATTGTTAGTTGTATTCACTATTAGATATAAAACTTCTTAGACATTCTATTAAATATTTAAATCGTGTTAATTATTAATTAAAATTTGAGAAAAATATTTAAATATTGTATTAAATATTTAAATTGTTTAAAGTTTAGGTTTTATTTTAAATAAAAATTTAATTTAACTTATGTCTTACAACCTTTTAATTATCCTCACTAATCAATTTCATCATTATATAAATATATTCATATATTAATATTAAATATTATTTTATTTATTAATTTAGTTTATTATTTGTTGTATTCACTATTAAATTTAAAACTTCTTACATATTCCGTTAAATATTTAAGTTTCTTAATAATAATTGTAATTATAGATAAATAATTAAATATAATAAAAATACACCATAAATTATTAAAAATTGTTATGAAATATAAAATATCGTGCTATTTACTAAAATTAGATAACAACAATATAAGTGTATTTGATATTTGAAAAATGATCTTATAAATAAAAAATAATTAAATAAAATTGTATATTATGAATTATTATCTATTATACAAATATATGTTGTTTGAGTTAAATTTTTAAATAAAATATTGACACGACATACTCATAAATATTAACTATTAAATAAAAAATTCTATCACAATATAAATTATAATGTATCACATATTAAAAATGGCACCAAATGAATTTTAAAGGATAAATAAAAGGTTTTTTACTTTCAATTTTTAATGTGATTAGTATTTCAGAAAAATGAACTTTAAAGGATAAGTAAAAAAGTTTTCATTTTTTATGTGATTGGTATGTTCAAAATATCTTAATTATTAGTGGAGGTTATATGAGGTCGAGTTCTTTTATGATATTATATCGACTATCAAAATTAGATGTATTTTATGTTAATAATATATCGTTGATGAATAAAATTTAGATGTATTTTATATTAATAAGAGAAGCTCTATTATAAAATATTAAATTACGTTAGGTCATACTTTTAACAATACTAAAATAAATTGATGCAATCTTATTATGATATTTCTATTAAGAGAATGCTTATTATTATCTTATATCTATTGTTATTTTTAACTATTGATTTTAATAAAATATTTTTCAATATAAACTATGATAAAATATGTTATCGTGTCTTTGTTTACTGTATCTTTTACTTTTATTTAAATTTCTTATTATTAATCCAATGATTAATTAATTTTAAAAATAATTATTTATAATTTTATAGTCATATATAGTGACTAAAAACTATAGTTTTACGTGACAAAAGTTACAAGCAATTTTGGCCTATAAAATTTATTTTAAAAATGAAATTTATAATTTAATAAAATAATTGAAGAGTAAAAAATAGTAGCAGTACTATCTAGATGAGAATAAAAAAATAATTCATATGACTGATGACAACTTAAATTTTACTATATTTTTTAAAGAAAATAATATCAAGTATGCTATTAGGAAATATTCATACTAAATTAGAAATGTATAATAGGATAAAACTCTTTACTATAAGAAATCAAATATTTCACATAAATATTGTTACAAAAGGTAGCACTAATGCAAAAAAAATTATTTTATAAATAGTTTTTGATGATAAATGACATTTGATTTGGAGAAAAAAATAATCTCCAATAAATAGATTCTACGTAGTGATGATAACTAAAAGCCAATAACAACCGTTGAATAAAGTGAGATTACATTTAAAAAAACTTATATTTTAACATGGATAATTACATATCTCATTATTAACAATAATTTAACCATAATAATTGAAATTATTTGTTGCTAAATAAGATAAGAAATATGCATATTAAAAAAAATACAATACTTTCAATCAAAATATATATATATATATATATATATATATATAATACCATAACATGTTTAATAAGCTTATTTGATATAGTTTTCTTTCGTGATATTAAAGTTTCAATGATAACTTTACTGAAAAATCGATAATTCTAATTATTAAACATGATAAAAAAAATTATAGAAAAAAAATTTATAAATAAATTCTATTTAATATACTTTTTCAACATAATTATGTTTAATTATTACACATTATTGTTTAATTAATAAAATTGTATTTTACATTTTTTTTGATACTAACGAAGGCATAAGGCCTGAAGGAAAAAAAAAAACTATAATCTAATAATAAAAAATGTGGATAGCCATATCAAGTTCTTCAATAAAAACTAAAAAAATGCTAAAAGATGATTATGTATTAGGTGAACAATAATATGTTAAGAGATTTGTATTAAATATTTTTATATATTTAAATTATGTAACTTTTATACATTTTAAAAAAATATTTATATAAAATATAAACAAACCCGTGCAACGCACGGGGTTATATGTGTGTGTGTGTGTGTGTGTATATATATAGTCAGGATTCGTTAACACCAGGTGTCAAATTTAGTATACCTACACTTTCAATAACTCTTTATAGGAGGTGAATTAAATCAATCAAACCGTTGAATCATCTTACATTATCATGATAATTATGTATATAAAATTTCAAACAATTTAGAAATTCATTGGTATATGTTTTAACAATAGATATTTACATATATTTTAAATAATGTATTATGCGTTAAAATAAAATGATGCGATGGAATATCAAATAGTTTTAAAATTCTATAAAATTTTGTAAACTTATTCTACTTAATGAGAACTTTCAATTCAACAATTGGATTGATTTAATTCGCCTTCTACAAAGAGTTATTGAATGTGTAAGTAGGGGTGTAACGGGCTGGATTGGATTGGATTTTCGCTGAAAAAGAATCCAAACCGATCATTTTTGATTGGTTCGGTTTGGTTCGGTTTTAGCCGTTTTTTGTACAAAATCCGAACCAAACCAATCCAATGAAGTACGGGCTGGTTTGGATCGGGTGTTCGGTTCAACTCTTCAAAAATAATAAAAAATTGTTTTAAAAAATAGATAAAATTTCACCTCATATCCACAACCACAACAATCCACAACTCATGTCCATAATACAAAATAGTCCACAAATCCAAAATAATCCATAACGAGATCCAAAATAACAATCCATTAGATTGCAAAATAACAATCTAGTCCATAACAATCCAAAATAGTCCACTAGAATGCTGAATACATGGTACAAAGCAAGTCGCTCCATTATCATCCTGTAATGAGATAAACAAATATTCAGTTGTTTAGAACATTGAATAATTAGTAAAATAATTGAGTAAATGAAATCGAGTGTAACCTTAGGTTGTTTTTATGTCAAGCATTGCCAATCAGCCCCACCACCAGTTGAACATAATCCAGAAATTACTAGAAATTTAAACATAAACACATACAAGATTAATTTAATATTGTGATCAAATAAAAAAACAAAATTGAGAGTTAAAACAAAGTCTTTATACCTGTTTCAAGATGTTGCACTTCATTCATTTCAGTTTCTAACTCAGCTGGCATAGTAGATTTTTTAATCCAATTTTGGGTACAAACTAAAGCTTGAAATGTAGTGGGAAGCAAGCAACTACGAAATGGATCAAGGACTCGGTCTCCTGTACTAAATGCAGACTCAGATGATACGGTAGACATTGGAATAGCCAATATATCTCTAGCCATGCAGGAAAGGACATAATACTTTTCTGTTTTCCCTTTCCACCATTGCAGAATATCAAAGTCCTTATTCTTGCTATCTTCAACATCATCCTCCAAATACCTCTTCAACTCATTCTTTTGCACCTCATTTTGTTTTTTCTTCATTGTCAATCTAAACTCATCATCCCAGTTGTCATCATCATCACCAAAATCATGGGCAGTATTAATCTGCGTCCCAATAGTTGGTACCACGCTACTAGACTCACTAGCATCAAGAGGAAAGGGATGCTCAATCACATATGCATCAAACAATTTATTGACAAGTTCCTTCAAGGTTTTCAACATCTTTTTGGTGATCTCAGGATCATACAACCTTTTAAAACAAAATTCAATGTAATTCAGCTTAAAACGAGGATCAAGAAAAACAGCTGTAAACAATAGATAGTTTATCCCACTACCTTCCCAGTATTTGCTAAACTTAAGTTGCATATTTGCTGTCATCTTTTTCAATACCTCATCATCACTATTCCTCCATTTGCTTAATGATTTCTGAATGTCACACAACTGTTTGAAGAAAGGATTAGCTGTAACATGCAACGATCTAGAAAAGGAAAGAGTTGCATCATAAAAGATCTTTAAAAAATTTAAAAAAACCCATGCACAATTCCAATCAACATTATTAGGACATCCTGTTCCGTCACTAACAAGCTGCAACAGATACACAATATCCTCGTATTCAAGGCGATTAAATGCTTTTTCATACTTTTCAGCAGCATCTAACATCAAATAGGTGGAATTCCACCTAGTTGGTACATCTATTGATAATAATGCCTTGCTATTTATATTTACCTCTTTTGCACACCTCTTAAAAGTAGCCAATCTAGCTGGAGAACCCTTGATAAACTTACATGCAGCCCTTATTCTAGCAATAGAGGGGTCAATTTTCTTCAGTCCATCACTAACAATCAAGTTCACAATGTGAGCACAACATCTCATGTGCATATACTCTCCCTTTAATAAAGTATGACCATCCCAATCACTCATTCCTCTGATTAAATATGCTACAGCCACAAGATTAGCACTTGCATTATCAACAGTTATACAACAAACATTTTTAATCCCCCAATCTTTCAAGCATCTCTCTAGGGCTTTCCCTATGGATTCACCTTTGTGGTCGCAAATCAAATCAAACAACAATATTTTCTTATGCAACTCCCACCCCTCATCAATATAATGAGCAGTTACAACCATATAATTCAAATTTTGGATTAATGTCCAAGTATCAGTGGTAAGAGAATGCTTATTTGCAGAAAATATGCTTTTCAACTTCTCCTTCTCATAATTAAACAACAACATACAATCTTTAGCAACAGTGACACGAGAAGGAATTTTAAATCTAAGACATGCCTCACTCATGAACAGTCTAAATCCTTCATTTTCAACACTTTTAAAAGGATGCTCATCTATAAATATCATCTTTGCAAGTGCTATTCGAGTCCTCTCTTGACTGAATTCAACAAGCTTCATACTAACACTAGTATTAGGATCATCATTATCTTTTCCTAAAGCAATTCTTTTTTGTCTCTTATCAACTACCCTATGTGGGTTTTTCGGACAAACTAACAAATGCTTTAGCATGTTACTGGTTCCATGGCTAGCACTATCCCACTTGTAGGGGTTTTTTACAATAGTTACATACAACATCTGTTTTATCTTTGTAAAGTGTGCCCAAGCAGGAGAAGGGGGTCTGCAAGGTTTTCTTTTCAATACCTCTGGTTGTGAAGGTGGTGGTTCTTGTCCTTGTTGTTCTATTCCCTGTTGTCCTGGAGCTGTAGCTTCTCGTTTATGTTGTGTTGGATTTGTAACTTTTGGTCCTTCTTGTGTTGGATACAAGACTTGCAAAGGAACTGGAGGTGCTGAAATCCCAATGCCACTTTCATTTACCATTTGTCTCAAATTTAATTGACCTATAGCTTAGACAAAACAAAACAAAACAATTAGGAACACCTTCAGGAACAGAAAGAAACAAATAGGAAGAAACAGAACTTAACACATAGAAACAAATAGGAACAAATAGAACGAAGGAACACCTTCTGCTAATAAACTGAGACAAATCACAACAGGGAGGAACACACATAGAAACACATACAGAGAAACATACACAAACATACAGACACACACACACTCACACATAGAAACATAAACCTAAACCTGAACAGAAACCTAAACACACATAGAAACAACCACCATTCGAATCATACATACACACTGACACAGGAAGAAACAGAAAGAAGGGTTGGGTAGAATCGAAGACTGTTCGAACAAAACAATGTTCGAATCATACACACACTTACACATATGAACAAACACTGTTCGAATCACACACACAACCACTAGAATCAAAGAGAACTCACCACAGTGGAGGACGGCGCAACCTCGACGAAGGACGGCGCTAAAGCCACGCAAGAGAACGAAGCTGAGATGATAGTGAGAGATGAGAGGCCGCGGCGACAGGGAGGTGAGGGATCAGAGGAAGAATACAACCTCGATGGCCAGGGGAGGTGAGCGATCAGAGGAGAGATGAGGGGCCGCGGCACAAATCGATTATGCTGAGAAGAGAGTGAGATTGAGAGACCGCGACCCAAATCGATCGTCTCATGTGTGCAGCGCGTTTAGGTTTTTGGATGCGGGTGTTCGGGCCGGGTGTTCGGATTTTAAAACTCAAATCTGAAGCCCGAACCAAAGTAGATGGGTCATGTATGGGTTGGATTGGATTTTGACCTGAGCCAATTAAAATCGGGTAATTATGGGTTGGATCGGTTCGGTTTTACAGGTTGGATCGGATTTTAGGGATCCAATTACACCCCTATATGTAAGTATGCTAAATTTGACATTTTACCCATCCTTTAATTTTTCATTCAATAATTAACAGAATTAATGACATGGCATTTTACAAACTTACGTGGCAGACTGGCTAATCTAGGTGGCTGCCATGTCATTGAGTGATGCCACATCATGTAAGTTGACAGGACAACACTTTGAAAATGAGGAAAAAGATAAATAACACTGTAACAGCTTATGTTAGGATTCGAACACATGTACCAGTGCATAATAATGAGCGCCCAAACCAACAGACAATTACGACAACTGATCATTTTGGCGGAAAACATACTACATATAGAGGTATTATCCATATGAATGTAAATTGGTTTAAAATTACAAAAAATGGCCTTCAAGATTTATAATGGACAAGACATAATAATTAATATCCTTTAGGCTTAATTGCATTTTTGGTCCCCCTATTTTGCTCAATTTTTTATTTTAGTCCCTCCATTTCTAATTTAGGACATTTAGTCCCCCTATTTTCAAAAATTTTGACATTTAGTCTAAATGTTAATCTGTCAGCAAATTTGTGTGATGTGGCATGACATGGCTCTCATTAAACTGACGTGGCATCTGACTGTGTGATTACTTGGGTGCCGTGTCATAAAAAAAACCATCTCACTAATTTAGAAAATAAAAAAAAACTAAAATCCTAAAATCCTCAAATTAAAAAAAAAGAATCTGTTGGAAATTAAATCTAGAATTAAACAAATTAAACGAATTCCAAAAGCTTCTTCGCTTCATCTTTGCTTTGCTTCTTCGTTTCTTCTTTTTGTCTTCGCTTCTTCTTTTTGTCTTCGCTTCTTCATTCTGCTTCTTCGCTCTGCGTTCTATCATGATTCCAGAAGCTTCTCCACTGCGTCTTCTTCAGCCTCGTGCTGTTGTTGTTGGTCTTTTAGGGTTGCTTCTTCATCCAAAATGAAGCATTTCTGAAGAAAAAAAAACAAAAAAAAACCTACAGCCTCCAAATAGCAGATCCAGGAAAAGGGGAAGAAAAAGGAATTTGGGAGGGAGGGAGAGAGCCAGAGAGGTCGCGGTGGTGGGGGAGAGTCGTATCCAGGGGAGAGACGCCGACGGCGTGACGGGCACAATGAGGGAGGGAGGGGTGCGCTGCACAAACCCCATCTGCACAGCACCGTTCGTAACCGCCGTCGTGATTCGTGGCCTTCTTCTTCATTGTTTCGTCGCCCTCCACTTGAAGCACTGGTGGAAGATGCGTTCTATCATGATTCTAGTATGGTTTTTTAGTTTTTCCTTTTTCATTTTCTAGATCTCAAAAGTCACGGTCTTCTCTGCTATCATTCGTGTTCTATCTCACAAATACTGGTTCTGGTTCTGCTGTGTTGTTCCTAATTATTCGAAGCGCAGATTATGGGTTTTTGCTTCTTCTTCTCCTCTTAACCATTGGTGTTTCTGTTGCTTCTTCTTTTCCTTAACCAACACATAGATCTTTGATTTAGGATTTGTGGGATTTAGGGATTTGTAGGATTTGGGATTTGTGGGATTTAGGAAGAACGAAGAACAACGAAGCAGAAATGAAGAACAACGAAGCAGAATTTGATTTTAGGGTTTTTTTTTTAATTTCTGATTTGTTGGGTTAATATTGTTAGGTTGATTGTTGTTGTTGATTGTTGCTGGGTTGATTGTTGTTGTTGTTGATGTTGTCGCACCAGATCCAATTTGTTGTTGCTGGGTTGATGTTGTTGTTGATGAGCACTAGAACATGGAGAGGAAGAAGAAAGGGACACATATCCCCTTTTCTTTTAATTTATGGGATTTTTTTTAATTTGGAAATTGTTGATATTTAATGACATGTCAAGTTCTGTGATGGAATGGATCCTCATCGATTGTCACATCAGATGACACATATGTTAAATTAGATCCACAACCACTCAATTTAAGTGGCAATTTAACATTTGGACCAAATGTCAGAATTTTAAAAAATAGGGTGACTAAATGTCAGAAATTAGAAATGCAGGGACTAAAATAAAAAATTGAGCAAAATAGGGGGATCATAATTGCAATTAAACCTATCCTTTATTGTCTTGATTTTTCAACTTGAAAAATTATTTTGTAATTACAAAGTTAAAACATATATAGTCTTTGAATTTAAAAAATAGTGGCACATAACCTTGAAATAAAATTGAAGCTTAAGGTTATTTATTTTTTCAATCTTTGACCGGATATTCCAATAAAAATTTAAATATATAAATGTTTAAAATTTTTATTTTTGAAAATTATAAATAATTAAGTATGACAAATAAATAGTTTGAAGTAGCATTTTGGTAAATGACAGCTTCAAACGTTGAATAACCACACTTAATGTTAAATACATATCATTTAACGTTTTGTGTTGAATTAACATTTTTATTTAGTATCTAATTAAACAACATTTACTTTCTTTTAGTTTTTAATTAATACTAAAAAATGTTAGTTGGTAATAGATAAGTGTGATATGTTTAAATTACCTTTTTAGTCCATTAACTTATTTTAAATATTCACTTTTGTCTTTTAATTTTTAAAAGGTTCATTTTGGTCCCTTAAGTTGTTTCTGTTAACCAAAATTAGTCCTTCCGTCAGTTTACCATCTTCCATCAGTTTACCATAATAAAGGTCTTAATTTTTGCCAACGTAGCGCAAATGCGGCAAATATCTTTCTGATGTGGACCTAAAAAAAATATTTTAATACCAAAGCCTGTTCTTCTGAGCGACGACTTTCCCGGCGGAGATGTTGGCTTTCTGAGCATCGAGACCCCTAAGCCTATTCTTCTGCTCTTGCTCCTTCAGGATTATGAACGGCCTCCCGTACTCATCGAAAGCCAGCACCATCTCTTCTATGCGATCACGATCCCTAACCCTTTGCGCTATTCACTCGCAATCTGGCAAACTGAGATCGGGAAAGAAGAAGAGTGTAGAACCCTAAAAAACTACACTTTCTACTTGCTATGCTAGAACGCTACTACAAAACCTCCAGATCTGATACTTCCCTACAATAATTTCCCAGATTGGATTCTGAGGAATTGATTTCCCTATTTGTCTCTGTTTAGAAGAACAGAAGAGAAAGAAGAGAATCAAAACCATAAAATAAAATTCAATTAAAGGGTTTGCTTCTTCTCCTTCAATTTCAATGTGGGCAAATTCGCACAGAGGGGGCTCCTTTTACAGTGACACTGCCCCTTACCGATCAAGAGAGGGGCTTAGCACCAGAGCCGTTGCTGCCTCCGATGAAATCCAATTGCGTATTGATCCCGTAATGGACATGGACGACGAAATCACCGGTCTTCGTGGCCAATTTAGAAAGTTGAGAAATGTTGCTGAAGAGAGAGGTACATAAGTCAAGTTCAAACCATATTGTTCACATGGTTGTTTTTGCATTAGTCTGTTTTTTGGTAGTGTATTGTTGGTCAAAGATGTCCAGAAAATGAGGCTTCACCGGGATCTACTGGGCTTTTCTAAGGGCACCCCCAATTTTGCTTAGGGCACCCTTAAAATAGTGCTTTGATGAAAATACCTCCATGTAAAAACACTCAAAAGTGAAATTTTTTTTTTCTCTTCATTCTTTCCCTCGCAGTTTTCTAATTTCAGAGAGTTGTTTTTTTTCTCTACAAACTCGCAAATTTGGTCCAGACTTTCGCAATTATCCTCTTCACTCGCAATTAAGGTAATTGCGAGTCCCATATACTCCCTCGCAAATATGGTATTTGCGAGTGTACAATTTTATCGCAAATATCATATTTGCGAGTAAAAAAAAATACTCGCAAATATGATATTTGCGAGTGTACAAAAACATTGCACACTCACAAATAACATATTTGCGAGTGAGACAAATAAAAAATAATAATTTTGATAATTTTACATGGGGGTATTTTGGTCAAAACAACATTTTGGGGGGTGCCCCAAGCAAAAATGGGGGTGCCCTTAGAAAAGCCCGATCTACTTCTCCACGTCGTAGTTGAAAAGACTTAACCCAAGTCCTTTGAGTGACTCAAAAAAAAAAATTCCCATATCTGTAATTACGTCTGCTTTTGATTACTTTGATTTTCGTTTTCATATTTTCAGGGTGGGGTGGGTTTTAGGGTGGGAAGGGGAAAACGGCTCAGGGTAGGAATGAAATGGGTGTGTTGATGGGGATGGAAGTGGTGGCCCAGAGGTTAGGGATGAGAGGTGCCGCAGAGGTTACAAAGAGGGTGCCCCAGAGGTTAGGGATGAGAGGTGCCGCAGAGGTTATAGAGAGGGTGCCCCAGAGGTTAGGGATGAGAGGTTGGGTGACGTCTGCCAAAGTTGACCTATGATTGCCACCAGGCGTCCACGTAAGATTGACAGTTGACTTGACTTAATAGTTTGGACGGAAAGGACTAACGTGGTCCAACTTGATAAATTAAAGGACTAAAATGAACTTTTAAAAAATTAAAGGACCAAAGTGAACTTTTGAAATAAGTTAAGGGACCAAAAAGATAATTTAACCAATTATATACAAATTGTTTTTGGATTATATACAAATTGGCTGGATGTTTGTCATTTCATTATGGGCATGGATATTTTTTTATTCAGATATGTGCATGGATATTTTTTTTATAAGGAAAAATTTAGGGTGAGAGGATGGCGCCTCTGTCCAAGGCAGGAAAGACTTTTGGGCTTTTTGAGCACTTACGAAGGTAATTATATTTACCTCACCCCAAGGGGACTAGTGGGGACTCGAACCCGCGACATGTCGGATACAAATTCTGTCATGCTCCACTAGGCCAGCACTTGGGGTTGATATGTGCATGGATATTATACTTACTACTGATGTTTGAATTATATATAAGTCCGTATAAATGATTATGGGAAACGGGAAGAATCAAGGACCATATTAATAACCCATCAAAAAAAGGAAAAAAAAACCATATAAATAATATGTTACGCACGATGTAAAAGGTATAAGTATCGACTGAGTTCGAATCCAGCCCTGGGAATACAGCATCGTTAAAACTCTTGAGGAAGAGCTTTGCTGCCCTTGTGGTCCTACCCGACTCGAGGGATTAGTCTCCACAGTTGCGCGCGGAGGATACCCGGTTTAGACCAAAAAAGGTATAAGTATCGAAGTCTTTTTTTTTTTGGGTTTTATAAGTATCGAAGTCTTATTAGCCCCTATTACTTACCCAAAAAAATAAAAAAAGTATCGAAGTCTTACATAATCGTATTAAACGTGTGAAGTGGCACAGTGGCAAAGCTGTTTTCTTGGAAGCATGGGAACTTATGTTCTATCCCTGGACATGACATTTTGCATTTCTAAAGCCAGCATTTTCCTAGGCCATTTCAGCTCTACGCTTAAGCTCCACGTAAGCACATTGGGCCACATCAGATTGACGCGTGTACACACCACGTCAGCACATCAAGATTTTCTACATACTTTTATTTTTTTCTCTCACCTTTCACTTTTTTCCTCTCTTTTCTTTTTCTTCTCTCTCTCACGTCACACTTTTTCTCTTTCTCTCTTTCTTCTCTCACACTCTCTCTTCTCTTTCTTCTTTCTATCTCTTTCTATCTTTTTCTATTTCTCTTTTTCTATATATTTTATATTTTATCATTATAATTTTTTTATTATTTATAAATAATTATTTTTGTTTAAAGTCTCAATAAGAAAATATTACATAATGCCAATATAATTCTATCGTCTTTGATCGCGTATCAAGATTTATAAATATATTTATTATATATTTTTTATAGATGATTATTTTATTTTTGATTCTTAACGGGAGAAAATATTACATACTATCGGAATAAATAATTTTTTTTTGGGTATAGACGGAGAGATATAAAATGTTGTTGACATAACATAAAAATTTACAAATATCTTTATTATATATTATTTATATATGATTATTTTACTTTTGACTCTTAATGGAAAGAAACATTACATACTATTGGTATAAATAATTATTTTTTTTGGGTCCAGACGGAGATACATAAAATATTTACTTTTTATACGAGCATAAACGTCTTTATTATTTATAAATGATAATTTTGCTTTTTAATCTCTACGAGAAAATATTACATGTTGTGGGTGCAATTTTATCGTCTTTTAACACATATCAAATTAATAAATGTTTTTATCATTTGTAAATGATTATTTTATTTTTAAGTCCTTACGGGGAAACATTACATGCCGTGGGTGTAATTTTATCGTGTTTGAACACATATCAAATTTGCAAATGTCTTTATTATTTATAAAAAATTATTTTGTTTTTTAGTCCTTACGGAAAACATTACATGTTGTCAGTGTAATTTTATTATAAATAATTATTTTAATTTTTAGTCCCTACGGGAAAACATTACATATTCTGGTGTAGTTTTATCATCATTAAACACATATCAAATTTATAAATGTATTTATTATTTATAAATGTATTTAATTTAGCTTTGATATTACTTTATGACAATTAATGCATAGAGATGGTTCAGAAAGGTTCTATTAAAATTGATATAAGGACCATTATATTAAAATATTTGCCAGGTATAAAGACATAGCAACTGATATTTAATTTTAGTTGATGCATGTAAACGCTTTAGAAACATTCATTACAACCAACACGGTGCGACCTGTGCGGATGCAGGGGTATTCTACTGGTATAAATAATATGTTACGCACGTTATAAAAGGTATAAGTATCGAAGTCTTTTTTGTTTGTTTTATAAGTATCGAAGTCTTACTAGCCCTTGTTGCTTACCCAAAAAATAAAAATAAAAAAGTATTGGAGTCTTGCATAATCATGTTAAATGTGTGAAGTGGCACAGTGGCAAAGTCGTTTTCTTAGAAGCACGGGATCTTCTATTCTATCCTTGGACATGACATTTTGCATTTCTAAAGCCAGCATTTTCCTAGGCCATTTCAGCTCTACGCTTAAGCACCACGTAAGCACTTTGGGCCACATCAGATTGACGCGTGTACACACCACGTCAAAGACGCCAAGGCCAGTCGAATTCCGTTATCAATTGAATAAAAAATTAACACATGGTCTTAAAGTAGCTATCAAGGAGGTGGAGAAAGCAGTCTTCTTATTCCAGTTTTTCCACAGGTTGGACATGCAGAGAGTGCTAAATAGGGGCCCTTGGTCTTTCGATGGCCATTTGTTGTTGTTGAGCAACTTAGGAACGATGGAATTACCAGGACAGATTCCTTTGTATCACGCTATTTTTTGGATTCAGGTTCATGATTTGCCTATTGGTTTCATGTCTCTGGAGGTTGAAAAGGGACTGGGTGACTACATTGGAGAATTCCTTGAGTATGATCCCAAGAATAACTCTAGTTTTTGGAGATCATATATGCGAATAAGGGTTCGAATAGATGGAGACATGAAGATCGTGATATTCAAATATGAAAGGTTAACGGTGTTTTGTTACCTATGTGGTCTTTTGGGTCACTTTGATAACATTTATGACAGGTTATTCCCAATGGAGGAAGATGATGGAGTGAGAGGTTGGGGACCATTGTTGGAAGTTGAAAGGAAAAACAATGGTGGTGTTGGTGGTAGTAGATGGTTGTGTGAGGATGATGGGTTGCCGGCGGTGGCGGCGGCGGAGCAATCATAAGGTCGCAGTCCAGGGGTCACTAACCCTAATGTGCATAACGCACAACATGATTACCATAATTCTCGCGGGTTTCAGTTGCTATCTGTTACAAATATGGCAACTGTTACAAAATCTTCTTAGTGCACCAATAATGCAGGTGATGGATAGATTATAGGACCACTTTTAATTACTGATGGTGATTCGGGTATAATAGATGCTGAGCTGGATGAAGGGGTTGGAAAGGAAAAGAAAGAGAGGTGTAAGTCATATAGCTGATGGACCTTACCAAATGCAATTTGAACAGTCCATAGTTGGGAACAAGGTAGGAATTGGAACTGATTCTTTTTTTGGGGTAGGTCCTGGGCACCAGGCCCACCAGGACCAATGATTATTATTAGCTGGAACTACCGGGGATTGGGTCACCCGCGAGCAGTTCCATCCTTGAAGGACCTAGTCCAGTGCCACAAACCGAATATTCTGTTTCTTTGCGAGACGCTGTGCAATGGTAGTAGGATTGAAGAGATTAGAAGATTGCTGGGATTTAAAACTTGTTTTACGGTAAATAGTCAGGGACACAGTGGGGGTTTGGCTATTCTTTGGAGGAAGGAGCAGCTGTGTGAGGTTCATAACTTCACAAACAATTACATCAATTTAATTATTTACGATGAGCAACATCGACCTTGGAGATTAACTGGCTTCTATGGCATCCCAAACAGAGGCCGTAGGCGCGAATCTTGGGATATTTTGAGATCATTGGCATCACAGTGTAAGCTCTCTTAGTGCATTGTTGGTGATTTCAACGACATTCTTTCTCATGATGAAAAACGGGGTTGGGTGGATCATCCTAAATGGTTGCTAAATGGGTTTCATGAGGCCATCATTGATTGTGGTCTTATTGACTTGCCTATGCAAGGGCACAATTTTACTTAGTGGAAAAGTCTAGGCACAGAAGAAGCTATAGAGGAGAAGCTTGATAAAGCTATGGTCAGTAGGGCCTGGATGAATCTGTTTCCCAGTAGTACTCTAACAAATCTTATGGTTGCGACCTCAGATCATTCACCTTTGCTAGTTGCTACGGAGGCGAGTTACTATGTTTTTAAGAAACGCCAATTTCAGTTTGAAAATTCTTGGTTAGTTGAACCTGAGTTGGACTCTATAGTGGAGGAGGGTTGGAGGAAGGGGGCAGGTGACACCCTTTTATTTAAATTGCAAAGCTGCACTGCTGATCTAGAAAACTGGGGTGGAAGACTGAGGCGGCGCTATCATGATGATATAGATCAGTGTAAAAAGCACATCGAGGAAATAAATGGACTGATTGATAGTGAGCATCAAGGTGAATTGATGAGTTTCAAGACAGGTTTGCGGTGCTGTTATCTCAGGAAGATGCTTTTTGGCGTCAGAGGGCTAAAGTTTTCTGGATGCGAGATGGTGATATGAATTCGAAATTGTTTCATGCTGCTGCATCATCGAGGAAGAAGATTAATCAGATTGTGCATTTGTAGAGAGATGATGGTTCGGGCATCGACTAGCGGCGAGCTGTGCCAACTTGCAAAGTCTTATTTTGATGGGCTTTTCCAAGCAAGTGTTGGCAACTATGGGCCAGCTACATCAGTTGTGGGTCGCAAGCTCAATGACATGGACAATTCCTTGCTAATTGCACCTTTTACAATTGATGAATTCAAGAATGCAACTTTTCAAATGCATTCGGATAAAGCCCTTGGTCCGGATGGTTTAAATCCAACCTTTTATAGACGGTTCTAGTCATTATGTGGCGAAGAGGTGGTTCCGGCTTATATGAGCTGGTTTCAGAACGGTAGTCTTCCAAGTTCCATGGGTGAGACTAATATTGTTCTGATTCCAAAATGTGACTCTCCTACCTCTTTGAGCGATCTTCGGCCTATTTCCCTTTGTAATGTTGTTTATAAGATTTTGGCTAAAACGTTGGCCAATAGGCTGAAATTGGTTCTCTCAAAATGTATTTCAGAAGAACAATCTGGCTTTGTGTCTGGGAGATCTATTGTGGATAATGTTTTGGTGGCTTCTGAAATCATTCACCATCTAAAATGTAAGACTAGGGGAAATAAGGGGGCAACAACTTTAAAGATAGATATCAGTAAAGCATATGACAGAGTTGATTGGGGATATCTGTTTTCCATTATGAAGAGTATGGTTTTTAATGACAAATGGATAGGATGGATGAAAATATGTGTTACCTCTTGTAACACCCTAACTCTAATTAGGGGATTACTTACTAATTTAACTTGAGTTAGAATATATACGCTAGAAATTTTTCGCATACAAACAAATAACAAAGAATGATTCCTGTTTTTCAAATACTACACTATACTTTAGTTAGTAAAACTCCTGGATACATACACGTACAAAAATACGTTAGTAATATAGTCGACATAATTCAGAATTTCGAAAGCGGAATTAACTTTAAGTATTACAACTTCTTTTTCAAAAGAATAATAAAGTAAAACAATTACAAATACACATAATACTAGGACACAACCTAAGACTTAGGACGCGATCAGATCCTGACTCGAGTCTCATAGATAAGCGAGACCGAGCACAATCCAATGCTTTGAACCTCATCAACAGTTGTACCTGAAAACAACGCCCCAAAGGTGAGTTTATAAAACTCAATAACATAGACTTAGAATAAAAACACTTCTACCATTATTCTCAGCCATATATGGTGCGACATATGGAAAATCCTCCCCATAAATATATACATATTTATTTGTTCACTATCCTTAATCAAACCTCAAACATGATAGTGCAACTAAGTTTCCAACTCCCAAACACACATCAACACATAACCTAAACATAACATGATCACTTTTCACCAAGCTCAATTCATAATCATTGCACACACGTGTTCAATAATATTTACAAGCAAATCACAATTCATAGTAATGCAGTTGACATCTTTAAAGAGAGAAGCAATTGCAAACAAATGTCCAAAGGACCACAATGAATGTCCCCACTTGACCCAGCCCAATTGCAAAATGAGTAAAATCCCGTATACAAGGATAAAGCCAAAGGCCCAGCTCAAACGCAGAATGGGTAAATCCTATATATAGAAGGGATAAAGTCAAGGGGCCCCCAACGGCAAAGGTGGTAGCTAATCACTTACGATGGGGTTGCAGAGCAAATTGCAAACATTCCAAACAATTCCTATCAGAGGAATACAAGCGCCTTATATTGTAACAACCTAGCCCCCGCCCACATTGGAGTGTTACAAAAGGGTTTCCGAAAGGTATGTTACTCACAGGACTTCACACAATTTCAATAAAGGACATAAGTAAGGAATGTACATCAAAGCCATTCATTACAATACAAATCAGTCCCAAGTCATCACCGATCAAGGCATTGCAGTTCCAGTTCAGTCAATTCAAGAATCAATACGATAACTCACATGCATGACCAAGAATCAAAACACACATCCTCACAAACAACACAATGATAATTCAATACAATGAACAACCATCCCATGCTAGATTAACAAAAGTCCTTCCATGCATATAACATAATCTCAAGTATTATATAGCCCGAACTCGTAGAAAGGGGCTAGCTCGGGTGTCGAGCCACATCAAAATTGAATTCAATCATAGTAGCAAACATAGCAATCCTATAAATAATCCGAGTGAAGCCCGATGGAACTCACAACAGAACAAATATCAACATCAAACATTGGTTTAGGGGGTTGGGGGCAGTCGCCAACCCTATTTCAGCCAGACCCCATACAAGACCATTTCAGATTAAATCAGAAACTAATTGTAAAGCTAAAGAATTTAAATGACAAATCCTAGCACACCCTAAGGGAGGTTTTGGGGGAAGTCTATGTTACCTGAGCAATCCCAAGTTAGGGATTTGAGCCCCAAAAATCCCCTTTCCTCGATTTGTCACCATTCTGAGTTCCATTCTTCTCCTTCTTCTTCAAGAAGCCCACATGCAAGTCCTAACCTCCATGGAAGGGGGTTTTAAGCTTCCATATTCTTCCTTTAAGCTTCAATCTTGCTGTTCCTTCCATGGCTCCTCTTCGTTGTTCCATTTCCTCTTCATTTTCGAGTTCCTTCTCCCTGAAACTCTCTCTCTCTCTCGCGACCTCTTCCCTCATCTCTCTCTCTCTCTCTCTCGGTTCGTCCCTCTCTCTCCCCACACCGCGTGAACAGTGGCACGGCCACCCTCCACACCGCCGCGCCACCCCCCAGCTGGTCACCACTACGACCACTTCCTCCATCTTCTCTCTCGATCGCGAGCCACCTCTCCTCTCTTCTCCTCTTTCTTTCCTTCTTCTTCTTTCTTCCTCTTCTTCTGATTTTTTTTTTGCTTCTCCCTTTGTTTGTGGCTGCTGGAAATTGATGGAGGGAGGGAGTAATAGGGTTTGGAGAGAGTTCTAGGGTGGATTTAAATGAAACATGGTGTATGGTGGAGCTTTGGTCTAAAAGTAATTAAAAACCTTGCAATTAAACCCTTATTTAGCCTCTTAATTAAATCCTTGATTCTTAGTAATATTCTTGAGTAATTTTAGTTAATTAAAACTACTCCTAATTAATTAGTCTCACAATTCCTAAATCATTGGGTAAAATTACTATTTTACCCTTTAGCTCCTAATTAGTTTTAAATTACTAAATTAAGGCTATGAACTATATTTAATCCTTAGGGATTAAATCTATTTTCACTTAGGATTTCTAATAATTAGGCTTAGGGAATTCAGGATGTTACAATACTCCCCACTTTTTAGGAATTTTGTCCCCAAAATTCGTCTTACCTTCTAACCGTATCCTTATACAGGTTCTGCTCCATGTGCTTCCGCTGCGAACTCTAATTTTACTCCGCTTCAAATGAGTAAGTTCCTACCCTTGGTCGTTCTAAATCATCAGAATTTCAAAAAAAGAATTAATAGCTACCCTAGGTCACTATCCGGAGAACTTGTGATTTAGCAAACCAGTTACAAACTAAGTCCTAATCCCAATAAGATGTTTATTAAGTCAAGACAACGTTTGTAATTGGCCAAACAATGCCACTTCATACACCGGCCGTTGAATCTAGCGTAGACATTAATTTCCTTGAATTCCCGCCGATTTAACTATACTATGACTCTAGTAGTCCAAAGACTATGGTCTAACACTCTTCATCAGGCTAGTTATTCCACCAAAGTCACTATGCCTAAAAGGCTTAAAGTGTTTCTAATGAATTAGGGCTTAGACTCCCTACGAGGTTCCCTAATTACAACTTAGGTATTACTAAGTCTAGTTCATCACCATCCCTTTCGATTTTAGGAATCAAGCACTATAGGTTCTTTAGGAGGCTTTGAGGTTCCCAATCAATTTAGGATCCATCCACATTGGTTAGGCCCAACAAACCTGATTAATTAACAAGCGTTGAAAACCTAAGTGATTATGAATGCCCATTCTAAACTGATCAAAACCGCCCGCTAAGAATCCTTACTTACCAATTCTAATTGTCGTAGAACCAAGTGGTCACGACAAAAGGATTAACACAGTGTTGAACCATTCTAGGTACAATATATCCAAAGTGACCTTCTCAAAATTAATAGTTGAAAATTGGTCATGTTTACTAACACTGTTAACAGTAAGGTCACCATTAGGAGCACTTACCTATTAAGGAATAACTATGGAATCAATTGATCACAAATAAGCACATATCATAATCCTCAATCATAATTCATGCAAACAGGTTCAATATTGTTACATACGAATCACATGTTACATACTTCAAGTCATAGTGCAAACAAAGGTTCAATATTGTTTACATAGCAATTCACAAATCACAAACCTCATTGGATGTACCCACTTGGTGCCACTCAATAGCCCAAATAAAAGAGTGAAAACTGTATTTGGTTCCACCAAGGGGTCCTCGTTAGTGGAAAAACCCTAAAATGACCAAAGACGGGTTTGCAATACGAATGCAAACATCCTCAAGCACAAACATTCAATCAAGGATATTCATCACAAATGTAATCCAAGTCAATGTTCAGTCAATCATGATCATAAGATGCTTAAAAGAACTCAAAGGTCACACATATTTAGTCCTTAAAGCATTGCAATCAAGGAGAGAACAAAAAATAAAAACTGGAGCAGATGCGCGTCGCGCGCGATTGGAAGCGCGTCACGCGCATCACCTGGGCTGCACACTGTCTAAGTGCGCGTCGCACGCAGATAAGGGCGCGTCGTGCACATTTTTCAAATTCGATTCTGTTTCTATACGCGTCGCGCGCACCCTGGAGGCGCGTCACGCGCACAGGTCTGCAGAATCCTGCAGATTGCCCTTTCTCCAGCATCCAACTTCCCCAATCTCATATCTTCTCAATCTCAATCAAATCCAAAGAACTAAAGGTAAAAAAAAATCAAGGTGTCAAGCATGACATTTACATCATTAGCTCATATAAGAAACTAATTTTAAGAACTTCCATGATTCATAAGTCACAATACTAAATCAAACATGCACAAGCTCACTTAGACTCCAAACCCAAATCCTACCTCTCTTAACCTCAAACTTAGAATAGTTCAAAACACATGCACAACTTTATAGTTACATGCAAAGCCAAAACAAGTTTCAAATTTCCAAGACTCTACTCAAACCACACCAATAAATCAAGACACAATCAAATCAAGATTTAAACATAAAAGAATGGAGGAAACTTGCATGTGATCCACGAACATCAACATATTTTTCCAATTTCATTTTCATGCTTCTCAATAAATCACATTTAACCCGATTACATGATCAAGTGTACTTATGACATATTCGAATCACCACAAAGCAAGATTACACACATCATAACATACATCAAATGTTCATTTATTCATGGGTTCCAACCCCTTTTCATGCATTTACCTAACCCATCTTGAATTAAGCAAACACACAACAACACAAGGAATTGAAAATCCTAAACTCAATTCAATCCATGACAAATCCACAACAATTAAGGATTCAAAAACCAGATTTCAAACATGGTGAATTACAAGGAATATTCATCCAATATCACCTCATGGCAATATCATGCTTTAAGCATTTCAACTAATTCATAAACTCATCAAATAGAGCATACTCTCAAGAGATCCAAACAAGGATAAGACATACACATATTAGTAGCATCCAAGTATATTGCATATGAACTACTACCAAATGCATATTTCTCATGTCATCAATGCAATCAAAATATGAACATAACATTTTTGTAAGATTGTCACTCACTTACACTTAAGCTTAACCTCAATGAGCTACACACCATAAAAATTAAGTATCATATCACACATTAAGCAGATGCTTCTAAATTTCCCAGTTCGCAAGCAAGCCTATAATTAGTTCATCGAAGGAATTGAAAACGACCAAGTGAAAAATCAAAGTGAATAAAATTCGTTCACGTTACTAAATTATATCTTTCAAATTTTCAAACTTTGTGTTTCCAAAACTTATACATATATATCATGTAAAAAGATTTTCCGATATTTGAATCATGAGTGGTCATCGGATGACCGAACATCTAAATTTTCACAAAGGTTGAGGTTTTTCCCAAGAATAACCCATACAATCCCAATCAAATGGAAGCCAAATATCAAGAACGAAAACATGACAAGTAGAGGTGTAATACATCTATCATATAAGTTCCAAGTAAACACAAAATTGCATCATCACAGAACTTATGGAACTACCATCATTATCACTAATCATACTCTTAACCCACTTTCATAATTCTCTTGATTCTCAACCCAACATCATTTACAAGCAAGATCAAAACAAACCAAGCAAACAAGACAGACAAGGCCAGAATTTCCTATATGCATCCAATAGACAACTATCGAGCATAAGCCAATCAGAATAACAACAAAGATCTTAACATGTACATAGTTCAACATACATCACACAATTAAGACAGTTCTTCATTCAAGGAATTCCAAGAATGTATATACTATCACGTGTAAGTATATACCTACCTTTAGAAATCCTGTAAAAACAAGAAAACACCAAACTATTTCCTGCTCATCCTCTTTCTCCTCATTCTCCAGACGAATCATTGAGGTGGCCTACCTCAATAATTCGCCGAAAGATCTTAGAAAATTCAGATTCGCAGTCACAACCGACACTTTCCTAAACTGGATCACCTCTAGACACACAACTCACAGTCCGATAGAATCAACCTGGCTCTGATACCATAATGTAACACCCTAACTCTAATTAGGGGATTGCTTACTAATTTAACTTGAGTTAGAATATATACGCTAGAAATTTTTCGCATACAAACGAATAATAAAGAATGATTCCTATTTTTCAAATACTACACTATACTTAGTTAGTAAAACTCCTGGATATATACACGTACAAAAATATGTTAGCAATATAGTCGACATAATTTAGAATTTCGAAAGCGGAATTAACTTTAAGTATTACAACTTCTTTTTCAAAAGAATAATAAAGTAAAACAATTACAAATACACATAATACTAGGACACAACCTAAGACTTAGGACGCGACTGGTGATCCGGTGACTCGGGTCTCATAGATAAGCGAGACCGAGCACAATCCAATGCTTTGAACCTCATCGAAACACACATCCTCACAAACAACACAATGATAATTCAATACAATGAACAACCATCCCATGCTAGATTAACAAAAGTCCTTCCATGCATATAACATAATCTCAAGTATTATATAGCCCGAACTCGTAGAAAGGGGCTAGCTCGGGTGTCGAGCCACATCAAAATTGAATTCAATCATAGTAGCAAACATAACAATCCTATAAATAATCCAAGTGAAGCCCGATGGAACTCACAACAGAACAAATATCAACATCAAACATTGGTTTAGGGGGGTTGGGGGCAGTCGCCAACCCTATTTCAGCCAGACCCCATACAAGACCATTTCAGATTAATTCAGAAACTAATTGTAAAGCTAAAGAATTTAAATGACAAATCCTAGCACACCCTAAGGGAGGTTTTGGGGGAAGTCTATGTTACCTGAGCAATCCCAAGTTAGGGATTTGAGCCCCAAAAATCCCCTTTCCTCGATTTGTCACCATTCTGAGTTCCATTCTTCTCCTTCTTCTTCAAGAAGCCCACATGCAAGTCCTAACCTCCATGGAAGGGGGTTTCAAGCTTCCATATTCTTCCTTTAAGCTTCAATCTTGTTGTTCCTTCCATGGCTCCTCTTTCTTGTTCCATTTCCACTTCATTTTCGAGTTCCTTATCCCTGAAACTCTCTCTCTCGCGACCTCTTCCCTCATCTCTCTCTCTCTCCCTCTCTCTCTCTCTCTCGGTTCGTTCCTCTCTCTCCCCACACCGCGTGAACAGTGGCGCGGCCACCCTCCACACCGCCGCGCCACCCCCCAGCTGGTCACCACCACGGCCACTTCCTCCATCTTCTCTCTCGATCGCGAGCCACCTCTCTTCTCTTCTCCTCTTTCTTTCCTTCTTCTTCTTTCTTCCTCTTCTTCTGATTTTTTTTTTTGCTTCTCCCTTTGTTTGTGGCTGCTGGAAATCGATGGAGGAAGGGAGTAATAGGGTTTGGAGAGAGTTCTAGGGTGGATTTAAATGAAACATGGTGTATGGTGGAGCTTTGGTCTAAAAGTAATTAAAAACCTTGCAATTAAACCCCTTATTTAGCCTCTTAATTAAATCCTTGATTCTTAATAATATTCTTGAGTAATTTTAGTTAATTAAAACTACTCCTAATTAATTAGTCTCACAATTCCTAAATCATTGGGTAAAATTACTATTTTACCCTTTAGCTCCTAATTGGTTTTAAATTACTAAATTAAGGCTATGAACTATATTTAATCCTTAGGGATTAAATCCATTTTCACTTAGGATTTCTAATAATTAGGCTTAGGAAATTCGGGATGTTACACCTCTGTTCACTACTCTATTGTAGTTAATGATGATAGAGTAGGCCCGGTTTTTCCGGGAAGGGGGCTCCGTCAAGGGGATCCATTATTTCTGTACTTATTTATCATTTGTACTGAAGGTCTTTCAGTGTTGATCATGCAAGAAGAGCGCAGAGGGGGTATTCACGGTGTTCAGGTTTGTAGGAGAGCACAAATATTAGTCATCTCCATTTTGCTGATGATAGTTTCTTGTTTTTTAGTGCAGAGGATACTGAGGCTGTCTGTATGAAAAAAATTCTTGACATTTATGCCTTGGCTTCTGGCCAATCCATCAATATGCAGAAGTTGGCGATTTATTTTAGCAGAAATACTCAAGCATCAAAAAAGGCTTCTATTGCTAACATTTTGGGGGGTTTCGAAGTGCCTCGGGACAGGTAAGTATCTTGGTCTTCCTTTTATGGTAAGAAGGAGTAAGAAAACAATTTTTAATTATATAAAGGAGAGAATGTGGAGGAAAATTTCTAGCTGGAGTAGTAAAATGTTGTCTCAGGCAGGAAGAGAGGTATTACTAAAATCTGTTGCTCAGGCCATCCCATCTTATTGCATGAGTGTTTTTCTTCTTCCTTCATCTTTAGAAGAGGAATTGCAACGGGTGATGAACACTTTTTGGTGGGGCTCATATAATGGAGAGAAGAGAGGTATTAACTGGTTAGCATAGGAGAAATTAACCATGAGGAAAGAGTTTGGTGGCATGGGATTCCGGGATTTGCATGCTTTTAATCTTGCTATGTTGGGAAAACAAGATTGGAAATTTATATGCAACCCGGATATTATAGTGACATGAGTTTTCAAAGCTAAATATTTCCCACATGGAGATTTTCTTCCGGTGACTGTTGGTCATAACCCCAGTTTCATTTGGCGTAGTATCTGGTCATCCCGAATATTGCTTAATGAAGGTTATCGTTGGAAGATAGGTAATGGATCTCTTGTTGACATGTGGCACACACCGTGGATTAGGTTTGTTAATAATCCAAAAATCATGTCACTGTCAGCCAATGGGGCGCAAATAGCAAAGGTAAGTGACCTCATTAACTTGACCGAGGGATTTGGTGTGAAGAGTTGATTCGTGGAGTTTTTGGGCCGAGAGACGTACTTGAGATCTTGAAGATTCCCTTATTGGGCCTCAATGAGCAAGACTCCATAGTCTGGCGTTTTGAACGCAAAGGAAACTGTACAGTCAAGAGTGCTTATAGGGTTTGCACAGAGAGATTGGTAGATCGCAGCGAGCTCAAGGTGGAAAGGGATTGGTCAAGCATCTGGGCCATGAAGGTTCCTCTAAAGGTGAAGGTTTTCTTATGGCGAATGTGCAGGGATACTCTCCCGAATAGAGTCCGGTTAAGGAGCAGAGGAATTGATTGCTCATCGTTCTGTATTTGCTGCAACTCCAATCTTGATTATAATTAGCACCTATTCTTGACCGTTACTATCAGCGAGGAGTGTTGGAGACGGACTTCTTTGTGGAATTTCATTGAGCCTTACCTGGAACGTGTAGAATCTTTTGTTGATTTATTTTTTCAGGTTAGCAAGGTTATGATTGATGAACAGGTCTCCCGCTTTAGTATGGTCCTTTGGAGCATGTGGAAAAGGCGGAACTTGAAACTTTGGGAAAACATTGATGAATCAGCTGCAGGTATTTTAGCAAGAGCAGATCAGGTGCTTCAATCTTGGTTTCATGTGCGACAACATCAAAACATCACTGCTACTAGTCCAGCAGTAGCCATAACTCAGTGGCAGCCCCCTCCAGTGCATTGGATGAAATGTAATCTTGATGCTGCGGTCAATCAAGTGAATTTGTTAGAGTACTGGTTTGTGTTTGCTTAATGACAAAGGGGAATTTATTAGTGCACACACTAATTGGTATCAGGCTCACATGAATGCAGTAGAGGCTGAGGCATGGAGTTTGCATCAAGCTCTGTGTTGGGCAGTAGAAGAAGGGCTACAAAATGTGATCTTTGAGATGGACTGCAAACAAGTTGTTGACGATACAACTAAAGCCAGTGTTGATTTATCTGAATATGGAAGCATTGTTAGGAAGTGTCGAAATTTATTGTCTGATAACAACGATTACAAAGTTGGGTTTACTAGGCGACAAGTAAATGGTAGTGCCCATGTTTTGGCAAAAGCAGCTACCTCTTATGCTCCTCACACGATTTTCAATTTAGCACCTATTTGTATTTGGAATGTTAATATTAATGAAAAGAAGTGATTTGCTTTGAGTCAAAAAAAAAGGAGGACTAAATTCGTGAAATTAAAAAAGAGGGGACTAAATTCGTGGACTGCAAACAAGTTGACGATACAACTAAAGCCAGTGTTGATTTATCTGAATATGGAAGCATTGTTAGGAAGTGTCGAAATTTATTGTCTGATAACAACGATTACAAAGGTGGGTTTACTAGGCGACAAGTAAATGGTAGTGCCCATGTTTTGGCAAAAGCAGCTACCTCTTATGCTCCTTGCACGATTTTCAATTCAACACCTATTTGTATTTGGAATGTTAATATTAGTGAAACGAAGTGATTTGCTTTGAGTCAAAAAAAAGGAGGACCAAATTCGTGAAATTAAAAAAGAGGGGACCAAATTTGTGGATTGGTGAAAATATGAGACTAAAATTATATTTAAGCCTATAAAATAATATAGGTACATATATCTTATGCAGATACTAAATTTACATCAAAACATTAAGATTTAGAGGTAAATACTTACATTACATAGGAATGAAAATTTTTCACAAATATCAATTAATGTCTAAGCTATAAATGCAATTTAAACACACAGATGAACATTTTACATGAAAATCTATGAATATTTAAATTACAGAGTTAAATTCCTTTTTTGATATAAGCGTAAAAAATTTATTATACGAAAATTTGCCATTTTACATGAAAGAATATTAACATATGAATTTTTTAATAAAAATTACATGTTAATATAATTTTGTTAGGATAAAGTTTATATTTATTATTATATATTGTACAGAGCACGGATCGTCGTACTTTAAATACAAGTTTTTTATAAAAATTAATTTAGTATAAATTACTCAATATAACTTTTATACGAGATATTATTTAATTTTAATTATGATTCTTATTTTCTATTAGAGTTTTCTTTTCTAATTAATGAAGTATATTTCAACTATTAGGCAACCCGTGAGATGAATAGTAAATTTTAATACGTGACGAGCTAATAGTAAAAATATACAAGAGATCGATGAATATTTTACATAAAAATTATCGGCATATGTTTATTTGAAAAGTCTATAAATATTTAAATTTTAAGATAAAAATATATCATAAGAAAATTAAAAATTTTAGATAAAAAAATTATTATAATATTCAAATTACAATGAATGAATACTTTAATAGAAATCACACATTTATATCTCATGAAGATGGATACTATATGAAATATTCAAGTACTTTTCTTTCAGCTTCTTTTCGATATATTCTATAATATTCAGGTTGTTATTCTTATCAAAAACATTTTTTATTATATTATTTCAATATTTTTCTAGCAATGCAATGAATTCCTATTTAAATTTATTATAATTCTCTTTACAAAATTGAAATATTTGTATGATTTTTTAAAACAAATTCCTTTTGAATTTTTTATGTGCACTTTAGATACATTTCTTATGAAATTTCTTATCATCTTTCTTTACTAATATTTTTTAAGTATACATCGTGCGTAACATGTGCTATATAATAATATTTATTATGTGTGACACAAACACACGTGCGCACACACACAATTATGTTTTTTATTTCCTAATTTTTTGTAGAGACATTCAGGACCCTCCTTAATACATGTCCTGTACATTATATAGGTCAACACATTTTGTGATCGATGGTCCAGGCAAAACAATTTTTTCAACAAATTTACGATTATAATTTCTTATCAAAATTTTTAAACAAAAAAAGTCGAAAAATAAATTCCCTATTTTTTAACATAATATTAAAAATGAACATAATCCTCGTGCATGACACAAGTCCGTACGATAGATGCCACACACGTGACAGGTTTTGGCCAATCCATTAAAAACCAAGCCAAATCTATTTGATTATAGTGAAAATATCAACTTTCCAAATTTGAATTTGTTTGATTTTAAATTAAATAAAATAAGACATGTTACATTCTTAGAATATATATATATATATATATATATATATATATATTGATTTTATTTTTGAGTTAATTAAATTTATCCATTTACTATAAACCTTCATCCATTAAGTAACAAAAGCGGATCTTATAACAAAAAAAAAATAAGTGGATCTTAGATTTTGTTTCACAATATTTGATTTTAAATAAATAACTAATTTTTCTATTTAAAATTTTCTAAAATAGATATGTTTTACTTTTTTTTTAGTTCTAATATTTTTTACCTGATATTATATAATAATATCAAATACTGTCACTTTTCAGTAATATATACTTCATATACATTTGTTATTTATACATTAAATATTTATTTAAATATATTTAAATTATGAGGAAATTTCGTTGTATCAATTCTTTAAATTTTTTTCTATGGATATATAATGTAGTATTAACCCGTAAGTTACATATTGCTATTCCTTTATTTTCATTAATTTAATAAAGTATTTTTATCTAATTCAATTCAGTGGTATGCACCATCAGACTGTTTGTGTCATATGCAACTCAATTAATATTAGTTTGTTTACGTATCTTACGTTAGGTTTAATATAACATCGCTAAAATTTAATAATTATTATCATAATATTTATTATATTTCATTTTTGAAACCAACATTTTTTTAAGCCCGTTTATAAAAATATTTCCGTGCATGGCATGGGTTACATACTAGTAAGTGATACATTTAAGAAACCGACGCATATGTTTTTTTATACAAATAAGGGTATTAATTATACATTTTATTTTGTATATTATTACTTTTAATAACCTTTGAAAATGGTACAAAAAAACATTTGAAAATGAAATGCTAAATAGGTATATGTTTGCAATATTATATAATATATTAAGCTTTAAATAACCTAATATAATAAGAAATTAAATTAAATTAAATTTTAAGTTAATGTACAATAATCACATGTCTTGAAACTTATCAAGAAAAAATAATCACATGTCTTAAAAGATTAAAAATAGTATTTAAAACATATAGTAACACCAAATATTATCACACTAAGACGATCACGAGAAGACATATAGTAACATGCCTTAAGAATAAGATTAGATGTTTCTAAGTTAGGTACTATTATTAAGGAGTATACTAATCTCCTTAAATCTTCCCCAAACTTTAGTGTCAGGTTTATTAGGAGGCAAGTCAATGGGGTTGCCCATAGTTTAGCTCTGGTAGCTCTTTCTATGCCTAGCCCCCACATTTTTTAGCACATTCCACATTGTATTTCATCTTTGATTGTGAATGAAATAAAGTGAGACCATTCCAGTAAAAAAAAAAAGAAAAGAATAAGATTCTCACGCTGCGGGACTCGACAAACAATTAGAGATGTCACCTTGTGACTTCATCTTCTTTTCCACGATTACAAATGATGAGTTGAACACTCTTATCAACAATTTCTCGTTGGAAGAAGTTAAGACAGTGATGATGAATATGGGGTCACTCAAAGCCCCTCAGAGTGATGGTTTCCTGACTCTTTTCTTTCAGAATAATTGGGAGGAGGTTGGTCCTGATTAGGGATGTCAATAGGGCGGGGTAGGAGTGGGGAGTACTCCCCCGTTCCCTATCCCTACCCCCAGGTTGCCCCCGTCCCTGTCCCCGTTCCCCACCATGTGGAGTTTTTCTCCCTCCGTCCCCATCCCTGCCGATCTCCACCGTCCCCGTGGGGACCCCATTAGCATAAAAAATTTGTAAAATGGCTATGCGAACGAAGTCGAGGATCAGAGATGGAGCACTGCGAAAGCAAATGGGGGCACAAAGGTTGTGGGATATTCCATAGTGAGATACGACATATGTGAGGTGACTAGGGTTCCAACTTTCAATCTTCAAACTTTCAATTTGAACATAAGAGATAGAGACATGTGATCTAAGTAATGAGTTAGTAATTTTGTTTTTTTTTTTTGAAATAGAGTAAAAAGACAAAATATATGAAATACATGTATACACATATAAATAGCATTTTTGACATCTGCTCGGGGACGAGGACCCCTCGGGGCGGAGGCATGATCCCTGTCCCCGTCCCCAAACTATCCTCGGGAGGATTTTCTCTCCCATCCCCATCCCCACAGAGAAAAAATCCCCACCCGCAGGGCCCTGAATAGGGCAGTTCCCATGGGGATCCCCACTCACGGTTGCAAATTGACATCCCTATTCCTGATCTCTGCGAGTATACAAAAGCCGTGTGGTACAACCATGCTCTTATCAGTGAAAAAAATAATGCATTCCTGGTTCTAATCCCAAAAGTTGACAAGCTAGACTTTATCACATAATTTAGATTGATTCTACTATGTAATGTATCATATAAGTGCACCATGAAGATGATTGTTAATAGGCTGAAGCCTTTCCTCGATCGTTTGATATCGTCTTTCCAGTGTCTAACTTGTGTATGAATTAGTACTGTATATTTTAAATATTAATTTTAATCTTTATCATTTTATATTAACTTAAATTTTATTAGATTCAAATTTTTATGATATTATGTTATTTAAAACTTAATATATTATATAATATATTTTTTTGACAAGATATATTATATAATATTAAAATCATATACATTTTCTTTTCATTTTTAAATGGTTTTAAAAGTAACAAATATACAAAATAAAAAGTAAAATTAATACCCATATTTGTGTAAAAATTATGCGTCAATTTCTTAAATGTATCGCTTATTTCTTTAATATCTTCTTTAATATGTTATATAATCTTATTTCTCCGGGGAATTTTTATTTTTTTTATGATCTCGTTGGCAATCATAAAAAGATAATTCCCTTTTAATATAGCTATTTGTGCAACTATTTTACGATTAAGAAGCAATTGCCTCTTGGACATATTATACATTAATTTACTATAAATATAGTATCTTTTTTGTTTATTCTGGCTGATTATTGCATTTATTCGACTGATCCACAAACTATGAAAATCCCTTTTTTTCCTATCTCTATCCCGATGAGCCGAAACCAAGGATTTTATTTTCTGTTGTGAAATAGTTCGAGTAAGTTTTAAATGAGCTCCGCAAAAACTTGATGTAAATAAAATGGTCAGAATGAGCGAAATTCTAATCTAATTGGACAATATGTACGGCCAAACACACCTTTAGTACGGTTGTACACCCCTGAGAAGGGCAGTAAAGGTGTATGAGCAGTTAGTGCAGGCCAGCGCCAAAGTTTTCCAGGTGTATGGCCGCACATCCCTTCAGTATGGTAATACATACACCTCTGAGCAAGGTTGTATGGTCGTACAAGGCAGTTAGCACGAGTTAGTGCCGAAGTTTTCCTAATGTACAACCGCATATCCCTTTGTACGACTGTCCATACCTACACACTAAAGTTAGAATTCAGGAACATTCAGGAGCAAGGCTGTATGGTCGTAAAGTTAGAATTCATGAACATTGTGAAGCACGAGTTACCAACACACTATCTAATACACTCTTTTCAACACTCTCCACGGTTAGTTGAAATTCATGTGGATCTTACCACTTTGGGAATTTCAACCAATCATACAGAGTATTGGAAAGAGTGTGTTGCTAGCACTCATATACCGTATTTGTTTGCCGGCGATGTCCAAGGTGCATCACTCTATAGTGGTGCACCCACTATGCAAAAAAAATCTTTTAAATCGGTTAAAATGGACTTTTTAAATCGGTTTCGAAACCGATTTATATACTACCGATATAGTATGTCTGGACTTTTTAAATCAGTTTTTAACACACATTTTCAAAAACCGATTTAAAAATTAGTCTTTTTAATTGGTTTTTCGTATAACCGACTTAAAAGATGACTTTTTAAATCGGTTTTACCAATAACTGATTTAAAAAGTCTTTTTTTTAAAAAAAAATATTTTTGTTTTTTTGCTGCCTTCCTACAGAACCGTTCAATAGGTTAAAATTTGGCAAACACAGAACTATTCAACAGAGTCATAGCTCACAAAACAAACATCAAATACCAAAATTTCAACTATTACATATATGTTCCACAAATCATCAAGTTTACAAACATTCATTTAAAAAACCACACTAGTTACAAGTTTACTATGGTACTATTAAATTAACGTGCATTACATAGCAGTAGCACTTGCTTTCCCAAAAAATGAACACAAACTCAAACATAAGCTTTTACTGCACACTTTATTCTCAGATGTTTTTATTCTAACAACATCCAAACTTAAATAAACAAATTCGGGAGAAACTGTGTGTTAATATGCAGGTTCAAGCTTTTCCAATGGAAGAGATGTCTGCTTAATGCCCCAAGAGGCATGTATTCATAAACCAAAAGCCTTTTATTGCCTTCAATGGAATAGCCTAGTAGGGGGAGTGTCGGTGCCGGACCTTGGAAAGAACAGCTATTTCAGCTTGAAACTCATCAATTCCTTTACTGCCAATAGCACCACACTCATTCTCTTCACTGTTATTTTTGTCCCGTCTTCTAGTTCACCCTTGTAAACGGCAAACACAAAAATTATATATTGTATAAAGGAGTTGGTTCCCTGTCTTGCATTTAAAAACAAAAGCTCTAAGGCTAAAAAAAGTAGCGAGAAACTGACTTTAAACAAAAAACAAGATAAAGCCTCACTGACCCAAAAAGTAGATGTTTTGAAAGCTAGATATTGAGCCAATAGTCCAACTCTTCAGATTCATTTCCAATTCCTCCCTTGGTGTTTCTAGATGAGGATGTAACAAAACTAGAAGTTGGATGTCAAGTTTAGCAGCTTATTTTGCTTTTCTAACTTCTCAAACAATGAGTATGGAATGTCCATTACTTCAATAAAACATACAAGAAAAGTTAGAGCAAAAGCAATGGAAGATACTAACAGATCGCATTCATTTCAGGTTATTACTTAATGAACCGAAAGCCTCCTAAATTATAACCAGACAATGAAAAGTGAAAAGAATAGTAGAGAATAAATAAGATAAGGTCCAACAATAATAAGAATAAATTTAGTCTCAGACTTAATTTGTCTCTATTCCTTAGATTATCAGATTAGAAAGAGTTCTTGACCTTTTCTTTTCTTTGATAGTGCAACTAACATCAGCCCAAATATTTGCCCCTCCACTGGTATAGTTTGGCTGCATTGGAGGTGGTTGATAAAGATATCTGCAGAAGTATATCCATAGATTAGTTCAATACACAGCATGCAGGCAATAACTTCAGAAAGAAAAAAAAACAAAAACAAAACTTCAGGCCGGAATTAGAACTCACGGTTCATATACACCAGTTGTTTTATGGAGTGTAGCAAGGGGGCAATAGGAACCTAGAGGGCATGCTTCAAGAACAATATTTCCAATACTCAATCTTATAGAAGCTATCTTTAGTCATCGATAATGAAGAACAATTTGGTATTATTCAAATAGAAAATTAGAAATGAATGAAAAGCATGAGTAGATGCTAGCCTACCTCCTTTGACACTCTTGCATTCATCGTCTCATTCACAAATAAATCTAACCATTTCATCCCTTCTTGAGAAAGTCCACAACTAGGTGTTGAATTCACATAACTCTTCCATAACCCTTCAATTGTTTCCTCCTGCATTTGACTACCTGGTGAAATTCGAACAAGACAAAGCAATCTGAGCTGAAGGAATAATAAACATATCCTAATGAATATATAAATAGAATTATAGACAGAGAAAAAAGAGACAAAAATATATAGTGATAGAAATCATTCCCACTCTTTCCTTTACAAAGCATCTTTTCAGCACTTGGTAACCCGTCCATCACCCATCGAAATCTCACCCTACATCCTGCTCTCCCCTTCCCCAGGGCCATCGATGGTCATGCTGCATATACTTCAGCTCACCTTAATCCTTGCTCTACCTGAAAACCCTAAATTCAACAAAAAACAAATCAGGACGAGATTTACTGAATCGAATGCATATAATTCACACACTGGCACATTCGAACGAATGAGAGGTGTTACGTAGAAGAAGAAAAAATATTCTCAATTCAAAAAAAAAATTAAGCTACTTTATTGAAATCGAGAAGGTCATTTGAAAACAGAAACGAAAGTGAAGACAAAGAGGAATAAGAAGAAGAGAAAATTACCGAGAAAATAAAAAGAGAAGAAGATAGATCGGAGAAAAAAAAGCTTTGCTGGTGGAGTGAATCTTGTAGCACGAGAAGAAGTGAGATCGATCTGGTTTATCGCGAAAGGAGTTGTTTGTTGAATAGGGTAATAAGTAAGAGTTGTTGTAGCACTCAATACGCAAAACCATTGTGAGCGTTAACACCATATCAACGTCTCTTTCTCTCTCTGTCTATAATCAATGACACATTTCAGAAGCAAGTAAACCAACAGGATCGTCTTATATAATTACACTGTTAAGGGATAGATATCAAGAAGAAGATAGGTACAGAAACAGAAAAAGAATAATAGTAGGAAGAAGAAGGAGAAGAAGAGAGAATCGATTGGAACCTTTCGGTCGCCACCGCGAGTGCGCCTCCCCTGCATGCTGCACGACTTGAGCTCCATTGTCCTCCTCATCGCCGGCGACAGATGCCTCATCTTCTTCCCTATGCTCGGGATCGGCGCTCGTCATCTTCTAGAGTGAGGATGAGAAAGAGATCATGCGTGTGCCGCTAGGGTTTAGAAAGCGTGGGGAGGTAGTGAAGACTAAAGAGACACGTAGGAGGTTAGAGAACGTGGTGAAGAAAGGAGACTTAGTAAAACCTTTTAAATCGGTTGTGTCATTCAACCGATTTAAAAAATGTTCACTTATTTATAAAAATGCCACCACGTCTACATTTTAAATCGGTTGTCTGGGGAATCGATTTGAAAGCCTCTTTTTTATCTAGTTTATGTTCACTTATTTACAAAAATGCCACCTCGTCTACATTTTAAATCGTTTATCTGGGGAACCGATTTAAAAGCTTCTTTTTTTATCTCATTTTTGCACTAGTGACCCCATTACATTACAGATTTATTTGCAAAACCAACTTCCAGTTATCCAATACTCACAAAGTCCCCTCCACGTCAACGCCCCATTAAGCGACACCTAAGGTCGTGTAGAGAATTCTTAGGGCCTAAAGCAAAATATTTTAAGAGATTTCACAAGGCTCAATTTTTTACCCAGAGCAAGACTTTTTTTTTATGCATTTTTAACTTTGCTATGCAAGTAGAAGACTTTATTGCGACCAAAATGGTGTGGTTCGAGTGGTAAGCAGCTCGGATCTCTTAAGCATGTGGTTAGAGGTTCGAATCCTGAGTCATATATATGAAAATTCACTATTTGGGAGAGGCAACCCTTAAATGTGTTCCAGATCCTCGAAGGGATTAACCTCTGCAGTTGCGCGCGGAGGATGCCCTAGGAAAAAAAAGAAGACTTTATTACAATTTAATCAAAATTGATATACCTAAAATCAGGCCCCAAAAGGCAAAAAAGTGAAGAGGGAGGCATGATGAACTCATAATAACTTCCCCAACTAACTGTATCATTTTAACATGAAACGCATGTGAAGGCTCCATATTAATATAATTTAGAAGAATAACTGGAAGAGAAAAAGATAAAATTAGGTGGTGAATGCAGCTACTAAGCTTACATAAAAATCGACCAATTTTTTAAAAAAAGTATACAATAGGAATATAAATAATTTTATAAATACACTCATCTTATTCTATGAGTATATTTTTTTAATTGTACACAGATGTGAGTTAAGAGATTCCAAAATATACAAAAAAGTATTTATACAATTTTTTTTTTAAAAAACTGTTAGATGTAATTTTTCAAATATAAAAGAAAAGTCAGTGCCATGCAATCAAAATTTAAGAGATACCAAGTTATTATGATGAAATGATTTGCACAAATAAAAAAGTATAAGAAAATGATAAATTGATAATATTACTGCTTTTGTAATATTTGTAATTCCTGTTTTTTTTTTTCCCTCAATCCTTCAATATACGTAGTAAGAAGGCATCATGGTAAACTGAGTTGCTTGCACTTGCAAGTTGCAACCTTTACAAGGTTAGCTGAGGAGAGGAGTATGGTTTCATTCCATGTTCGCTGATCTCTCTTGTCGTGTTACAGACTCAGCCATGAAAAACAATGGAGTGTGGAGAGGAGCGGGTGGATGTCTACCCATTATTATCACTGGTTGTTTTTTTTGTTGTTGGCCGTAGAGACTTAGGATAGTTGCTTGATTTATTTTAGGCGCGAGGAGAAAGCATTAAACATGGAAGGTTGTTGAGAATGGTTTCGGGAGATTGGATTCGACACATGAAGAAGATGAAGATGTTACAAACAAGAGCGATGAAGTTGTGGTTGGTTTCAGAGTCAACTCGCCCCTGCCTGGAATGGATGTTGTTCAGGGGGTGATTTTGTAATTAAATTTGCAATGGAGCACGTTGTACCACCTGGAAAGTGGTGCACCTTAGACAATGCCTTTGTTTGCATTTAATTGTTGTCTGAAACTGCAACATGCAGGCGCCTTTTGTGTAAATATCTGCTCCTGCATATTACTAATATTTACTAATTTCAAAATTGAATCTCATCTCATTATTATTAAATCATACTATTTTCAGTAATATAGCTAGCTCCTATTTGGGTCAAGAAAACAAAAGCTAGCCCTTATTTAATTTAATGCTTAAATGTTGCTTTTCATCCAATTTGCCATGATAGGAAATCCTTAATTGGAGGATACACATACGTGCAATTACTAATATTGTGATCCGTATGAAGACATTGAGGTGTAACATGTAACTTCACCGAACTTTATTCTGAATTCTCTTCTTTTCCGTTATCTCTTTTTATTTATCTTCTCCCATCCATAGACATATGAGGGAATATTTTTGTTAGATAGGCGGTTCCACTTGGTGTGGGAGTAGAAAAGCTAAGCAAAAATTGATCAGCCCATTTATCGATGTCATAAAGAAATCTTTTCATCAATTTTAATTCTTATTTATTGAATATTTAAACGGTTAGTGATTATTTGTAATGGTAAATATTTATATCTCATACAAATAAAACTATATAAAAGAACTTATTGATATATAAATCACCGGTGTTAAGTATATCTTACGTGAAATACTAAAATGAAAATGTATTAAGACTTGGTGATAAATAGAAATATGATAAACTAAGAGTAAAAAGATACTCCCTCCCTCCGTCTGTTAATATAAGACTTTTTTGTAAAAATTTCTTGTTCCTTAATATAAGATTTTTTTCAAAGACGAAGATACATTAATTTTCTTTTTACAAAATTATCGTTTATATCAAGGTGCATTAATTCTCTCTCTTAATAGTCTAGGAAGATAAGAAGGGTAACCTGGGAAAAATAATACATATTTTATATAAATTTAATACTAATAACTAACAAAAACCACTTTGTTAAGGGACATGAAATAGTCAAAGAGGTCCTATATTAAGGGACAGAGGGAGTACTACGTAGAGATGGTAATTTAAAATAAAAGTCTGTTACTATTTACTTGAAAATTGAATAATATTTAAAAGTTTATTGGTTGTATATATTGTTCCACGGGTAGTGCATACAGCATAGTCATCATGGACGACCATTGTCATTTTGACGTTGCTCTGAAGAGAGGAAATCGTCTTGAATGGCCATTTCCTTTTATAGTGGTCTTTTGTTTTGTCGTTTATTATTTTAATTCTAAACACTTAGCTCTAATTGGGGATTTAGGATATGATTTTACTGGAGGAGCTAGCTGTCACGAAATTCCTATGCATGCTATATTAGTAGTTAGCATATTCTTAATGGCTTAGCTATGCTATCATGCCATGTAAATAGAAAGCTTGGTCCATTGTGAAATAATGGTGGCTATGCTGAGCAATGTGGATGTGATTAACTTGGGGTGTGACAATTACCAAATCCTCGTGGGTTGAGGAGCAAAATTACATAATACGCCTTCCTATTTGTTTCTGAATTTTCTTCTTAATTATCCCATTATTTTTATAAGTTGGATGTTTATCCCATTTTGAACTTGGATATACACACAAAGCAATACTTCTCAAATGTTTATCCCAAGTTGGGTTCAGATATTCATGTTTAATTATCCGATTACTTAAACTTAGGATTTGTGGTCTTAATATACTAATTAAGCTGGATGTGGAAAGCAAAATTAAACTGATTAATGCATGATTGATCTTTCACTCAATTATTCTTAGTATACTTAAAATTTCACTTCCCTCGTAATCCATTAAAATCAATCGTTCGTAAGTTACAACACATCGGCGAAGAGACATCTTATTAAATTTGTGTTTTGCTAACAGAGAAACAATAGCTGCTACAATTTGAGGATATCAGCATTCCTAAGTCAATTAAGAAAAAAGCAAAAGCACCAATTATATATCAACATTTGCTCCATAGTTTGATGTCTCTGTCATAGCATCACAGCCGCATATCCCTTAGTTCCTTAATCTCACCAAATCAAGATTGTTCATAAAGAGCATCGCTGCACCATAGTCCATATATAGCAGCCCCTCACATGTGATATGACCCATCCTCTTATTCCTCAGTGTTACAAGAATAATCTTCCAACTGCTGTGACCCATCCTCTTATTCCTCAGTGTTACAAGAATAATCTTCCAACTGCTGTGACCTGCACTTGGCACCGTCCCACTTAGTTTCTCTTCTACTTTCCAAATAACAATGGAAACAACAAAACAGCTCACCATAACATCTACCATCTTCTTCTATTTGTTGGTCTTGTGCACCCCTTTTGGTGCTTCTTCTGCTGTTCCCTCTAATCTCACTGGACTAGAGTGCTTGATGGTTTCTCCTTCTCAATTTATTGCCACCTTGAAAGCAGTGAGTGGTGCATTGCAAGATGTTACCTCCACTCTGCAGTTTGAGCTCAACAATGCCAGTGCCTTTGATGACTTTCGTCTTTCTAACACCATTTCTGCGTGCCTTGATTTGCTAGACTTGTCAGCTGAAGAACTCAGCTGGTGTGTGTCCGCCATTGAGACTCTCCAAGGTATAGTAGTAACATTATTCATTCATTATCTTTGCTTGTTAATTTCCGTTGTGTTCTGTGAAACTGAAACCTACCTCAACCACAATTACATATATATTTCTAAATAATATACATTTCTTTCGAATAGCCTAAATAATATACATTTGCATTCTTTTTGTGGAAACAATACTGGGAACTACCCATGTGGCTTTCTCTTCTTCATAGTTGTTTTACTTTGTGTAAAAATCGGAACTATCCATTTTTGCTACCTGCAGCTCACCTATCACTTTCATAATTAATCGATAAAATTTTAAAAAAATTAAATTAAAAATGGGTATTGTTTGTTGCAGGCACACATGACAGTACTGGGAATGGGAACCTTAGTTCTGATTTGAGAACATGGCTGAGTGCTACACTTGCGAATACAGATACCTGCATGGACGGATTTAAAGGCCACAGCTTCAAGGCTCTAATGTCCATCACCTCCAAAATTGACAGAGTAAACTCATTGGTCTACGAGCTCCTCTCTCAAGTGCACACATATTCCGTTTCTGCTCACTTCACAAGCCAGCAAGCACAATTTCCTTCGTGGTTTGATCAGAAGCTTCTGCAGACAAAAGGGGCCCACGTTGATGTTGTGGTTGCGGCAGATGGGACTGGCAATTATACTAAGGTGATGGATGCCGTTGATGCAGCTCCTGAATATAGCATTGAACGCTTTGTCATATACATAAAAAGAGGGGTTTACTACGAGAACGTTGAAATAAATCAGAAGAAGCTGAACATTGTGATGATTGGAGAGGGCATGGATGCTACCATGATCTCCGCTAACCGTAGCTATAGTCAAACTTTATCCGCATACAAGACAGCTACTTTTGGTAAGACCTCCAAATTCTATTTTCCATATTTTTTTTAATGTAAAGTTTTTATTTATTTATTTTCATAACAAACAATTTTGTTTCCTCGTACTCTGCCGGTGGTTCCAATATTTGTCACGGTGATTTCGGTTTTGCTAGTACATGTACTTCTTTAGAGTATATACGTAAGCAAACTATAGACATTAGGCATGAGAAATTCAATCCATGTCCAAAAAGTATAATATTTTTCATGTATTTATTTATTTTTTGTTCACAATAGTCATACTAACTTTTAGACAATTCAATGCAATTAATCCATTTTATGCAAGCACATGATAACAAAAAAGCAAATCAACATGTGTTGTAATTACACTAATTCTGTCCTTTTTAATCCTGAATCCTCTAACCCAATTATAATTAATTTGTATTTCTTTTTGTGAAGGTGTTATCGGCAAAGGGTTTATAGCGCAAGACATTTCCTTCAGGAACACTGCAGGACCATTAAATTACCAAGCAGTGGCACTATTGTCAGCCTCTGACCAGTCTGTCTTCTATCGATGTGGGATCTTTGGTTACCAAGACAGTTTATTTGCTCACTCTTCGCGCCAATTCTATAGAGAATGTAAAATCAGTGGCACTGTGGACTTCATCTTTGGGTATGCCAATGCAGTGTTTTAGAACTGCCAAATATTGGTCAAGAAAGGGTTGTCAAAACAAAAGAACACCATCACAGCTCAAGGAGGAGGAAGAGATCGTAACCGGCCATTTGGTTTCTCATTCCAATTCTGCAACATCTCTGCTGATTCTGACCTTCTTCCCTTTCTTAGCTCCACCCAAACATTCCTTGGCAGACCATGGAAGCCATATTCAACAACGGTTTTCATGCAATCTTACATAAGTGATGTGTTGAGTCCAGAAGGGTGGTTAGAGTGGAATGAGTCCCAATATTTGGACACATTGTACTATGCCGAGTATAAAAATTATGGACCAGGAGCTGGGCTACAAAACCGAGTGAAGTGGCCTAATTACCATGTCATGAATGACTCTAGTCAGGCTAGTAAATTCACAGTTGCCCAATTCATTTTGGGGAACCAATGGTTACCTTCAACAGGTGTACCGTTCACTCCTGGACTTGGGGATCAAAACACTACTGGGGGGAAATAATTATTGTAACATTCCGACATTTTCTTATATTGCGTATATTTAAAGATGTGTTTGTTTTATTAATTATTATAATTTGTAGATTTAACGATTATGATGCCTTATGTGTGTTTGAAATATTGGATATGTTGAATTGGTATTATATATATATTTAGATAATATTGATATATATTATTTTTATTGTTTTTATTTTTATAAGTTATTAGTATGAAATATTATTTATTTGGGAAAAATGTTTTAGTTAAAGAAGTGTGAAAATGGGTGTTTAAAATGAAATGGGCTTTAAAAATGCTTAAATATGAGTTTTGGCTCTTTTACTGCATGCACCCCGTTTTCTACTGATATAGCCTCCACAATTATGCTATTTGCACCCCTGGAAACTTCTTCGCGCAGCCCCCTTGAAATCCCTAATTTTATTCTTCCACCTCCTTCAGTTTTTGCGCTCTGGCTCTGATTCTTTTTCTCTCCTGTTGCATTTTTTGTTCTTCCCTCGTAGAAAACACCAATACCTCCTATCCTCTTCTTGATTTTCACACATTCAAGGTTATTATTCTCAACCGAAATTCACCAACACCACATCTACATTTTTAATTGCTTAGAGCAATCTATCCATCGTTCTATGTTCTCGGGCTTCCCTGTAATCGTCAAAGGTTATTATGTAACACCCCCGTTTTCGTTTCTTAGAACTTAAGATATGTTTCCATGTGTGGGTATGCTTCTATGTGCCATGTTTGAAAATATTTTTGGATGATTAGATTACTAATTAGGAAATTATTGATCTCACGAACTGAGACGAAAAATGGACCTGAAAAACACTTGCAGATGGCGAAGAGCACCCTAGACTAAGGCACATGGACTCTGTCCGCCGGGGCACGGTGCGCAGGGTTAGGCACCCTAACATTTTATCTCTAATTTTCTCAAATAAGACCATTGTTTACATTATTTCACCAATCTAGTGACAAAGCTCAAGAGTTAATCCTTTAGAGTATGCATGGTGTTGAGATCCCACCAATGAATTTCAAAAGCATCGTCAAAATTCTTTTTGGGGGGCACAAGTTTTGCTTCAAGTTCAAAAATTCTGAATTAGTAAGGAAGACAAGAGGATATGTTTCAAAAAGATGAGAAAGTATTGCACCATATCGTTCTCAACTGAAATTCACCAACACCTTATCTACGTTTTTAATTGCTTAGAGCAATCAGTCCATCGTTCTCTGTTCTTGGGCTGCCCTGTAATCGTCAGAGGTTATTATGTAACACCCCCATTTTCGTTTCTTAGAACTTAAGATATGTTTCCATGTGTGGGTATGCTTCTATGTGCCATGATATGTTTGAAAATGTTTTTGGATGATTAGATTACTAATTAGGATATTATTGATCTCACGAACTGAGACGAAAAAGGGACCTGAAAAACACTTGCAGAGGGCGAAGAGCGCCCTAGACTAAGGCGCATGGACTCTGGCCGCCGGGGCACGGTGCGCAGGGTTGGGCGCCCTAACATTTTATCTCTAATTTTCTCAAATAAGACCATTTTTTTTACATTATTTCACCAATCCAGTGACAAAGCTCAAGAGTTAATCCTTTGGAGTATGCATGGTGTTGAGATCCCACCAATGAATTTCAGAAGCATCGTCAAAATTCTTTTTGGGGGGCACAAGTTTTGCTCCAAGTTCAAAAATTCTGAATTAGTAAGGAAGACAAGAGGATATGTTTCAAAAAGATGAAAAAGTACTGCACCATATTATAGATACTTTCTGAAGAGTAAAGGATGTGCCCATATATATATATATATATGCCTGGCGTTCTCTTCATATCCACCTTGATTGGTTCCACTCAATTCATCTTTCAACTAGAATGCACCAGGTGATGAGAGAGTCAATATATTGCCAAAACCAAATAGCAAGATTATAACAAACCTTGGCGGAAGTAGTTTACCTTTTGATTATAAAAAAAAAAGATGTCACGTTTCTTGTTAATCCCATGTCAAAATATGAATTTCCTTGATATAATTCATCAAAGAGACCAAAATTTTGAAGTTGGGGTTGCAAGTCTTTTTTATTTGGCTAAATTATATAATTAGTTATCTACGTTTATTTTAGGTTTCAATTTGGTCCTCTACATTTTATTTGTTCCGTTTTGGTCCCTTACGTTTCCAACGTTACATCACGTTAGTCCTTTCTGTAACAGAACCCTATAACGCTGTTTACTGTGTATTACGTGGCCACCGATTTGTCTACGTGGCAAGTCTTTAATGTGATGTGGCAAATATGTGGCAAGTCTTTTTTTTTTCCTTTCATCAAACCCAGAAGAAATATGTGAAGAAGATGAAGAAGATGGATCGGCCTCGGCCTCGTCATCCGCATCACCATCACCCGTGGCCTCGTTCGTCTGCGCCATCTCCACGCACAGACTCTGGTTCCACGCACAGGGTTTTTCACGCACACTTTTCATCATTTTCCCCTAATTAAAATTAGGGTTCATCATCTTCATCATCAATTGGTGTTCTCCACGCACAGAGTCTGTTTCTCCACGCACAGGGTTTTTTGTGGTGTTGGGACATTATTGTTTTTTCGTGGTGTTCTAGGATGCATCATCAATATGCTCATTTGAGCCATTTTTTTTATCATCAATTGATTGCACCCTGGTGATTTAAAATATAATTAATTACTAGGAGGGGCTGATGCATCCCACAAAACAACAATGGTGAGTTGATTTGTTTGATCTTCCAGTGATTGATTGCACCCTGGTGATTCAAACGCACGCAGCAGAACCAGAAACGCATGCAAGAAAACCAGAAAATGGGGAAGAAGAAAGGGTTTTTTTTTGTCTTTTTGCCATGTCACAATAAACACCTGTCACGTAGGTAAATCAGTGACACGTAAGTGCCATGCCAGACAACTTAACGGTGTTTCAACGACAGGTTACGGAAAGGACTAACATGATGTAACGTTGGAAACGTAAGGGACCAAAACTGAACAAATAAAACGTAGATGACCAAATTGAAAACTAAAATAAACATAGAGGATCAATTATATAATTCAGCCTTTTTATTTTTATTTACAATTACTTCAATTGTTACAATACTACAGCCTACAGAGAATGAAAATTTCCAACCAACATAGCCTGCTTTTCATCATTTTATTTTCCCTGATCCTATTCAGAATGCTATTGAAAGACAAACTAGTAGAAAAAGAAAAAAAGATACTAAAGTTGCTCATTGTTGGTTCCAGAAATGTGGCTAATGGCCTAGGGTTCATAAGTCAGTCCATTTTACAGAATATCATGACCTATGCAGATACTATTTGCTAATTTACCCTCGCATGAAACTATTTGTGATATCTATTAATATTGCATAGTTTTTTTTTGGATAAGTATAATAATTTCATTGATAGATCTAGCATCAGCATCAGAGAAGCAAGCTCCCCACCTTCTAGGAAGGGTTGAAGGAAACCCCTAAAATCATCCGCTACTAGCTAGATGAAAAGAAAAAAAATCCAATGTTATACACCAGATTACATGACTGTCTCAATTCTCCACAGCATATGTCATGACCCACCCTTAGGCCATGCCCCGCGTACAGACTAATACTAACTCCTCATACAATTAGCTGTGCAAGTCTAACTCACATTTACACATTGACATTAATTAATTAATTATTTGCCAAAAATTCAGCAGAGTCTCATTTGTATTTCTGACATTTCAAAAAAAAAAGTGAAAACCTATATCATCGTACATATCAATATCCAGAATCTAGCAACCAAAGTCTATGTCATTTAAATGCAACCTTTCCACAAGATCTCAAAAAGAATAGCAACTATACAGTTTTCACATCAATTCTATTTGACCATAGACAATCCAAAAGACAATGAATTCTTATTCCTATAGCTGCATCATACTGAAGTCGTAAAATAATGGCCACCACTCAAGATAGGGGCCTACCCAAAAAGTAAAATCTCCTGGAATGATATGCAAACCCAGGAAATATCTACTCTGCCACTTGCGAATCTGAAAATAAATATAAAAGGAATGGGATGAGTCACAAAGACTCAGTGAGAGCCAGATAAACAAAGTGGACGGGAAGGAGAAGCAAGAATCGCACGAGTTTTTATCCAAAAGCAGCTTTTAGCTTTAAATCTTATCCTTGAAAATTCACTCATGCTTATAAAATATTTGCAAGAATCAATGATAACATTTTTCTATCAACTTTTTACCACAACCATAATAGGCCACACAAAAATAACTATGTCATCTATCCTATCACCCTAGGTGTACATAGGCCGCCCTTTTCCTCATCGACTCTTTTTACCAGGTCCGTACTCAAGGTATTTTTTTACCGTTCCTCACCGGCTCTTTTTAACGGGTCCGTACTAGGTTTTTCCTTACTGTTCCTCACGGGCTCTTTTTACCGGGTCTGTACTAGGTCTCAAACATTTCATTATTTCAATCAAAACCATCACAATTTAATTTCAACCAATACTAACTCACTATAATCACACAGTCACGAAAAAAAACTAAACAACATATTTATTAAGGCATGGAAAATAGTTCATGTTTAATATCATTACCCACTACTCGTTCATGTTTAATATCAACTCTAAACTTAATGGGTTATAGAATTTTACCTCAAAGAGCTTTAAAGAACAAAAATTCCCAAATGTGGGTACTTCCAAATCCATCTTAAACCATTCCCCAACTTGTATTCTTAATAGGTGTAGAAAATATGGTGAAAAGTAGGGTACATATGGTGAAGAGAGGAAGAAGAAGTGATACTCTTGAGAGAGAGAATGAGCAAAGAAGGGGAAATATGGGGAAGGGTTTTGGGGGAGAGAGAGAGAGAAAGAAAATGTGTGTGTGTGTTTGAATTGTGAGGGAAGCTTTTTATTTATTTATTTTTGTGTAAAATATGTTTTTAGTCCCTATAAATATCCTGATTTTCACTTTTAGTCCCTATAAAAATTTCTTTTGAACATTGACCTCCCCAAATATTTTCCGTTTCCAAAATTGGTCCCTGTCGTTAACGAGCTGCTTATCTGGCTAACGGAGGTACATGTGGCACTTGCCACATGGACACCAAATCAATTAGAAGGCCACGTGTCAAGTGAGTCAACTCATCTAATATAAAACATATTTTAATTCTTTTTTATTTTCTTTTATTACAAAAAACTTTAGTATTATTATTCTGAAAAAATAAGTGGAACCCTACCCCTCACGTCAAAATCAAATAGGAACTCTATCCCGAATCTTCAGCCATCACCTTCTTTTTCTCTTCGTTTCTCCCTGCAATTCCAAACGAACAAGAAGGGACTCAATCGATTCTACCACAAACGCAGGAAGTCTCCTCATCATTTCCACCAGAAGTCAATAACTATTTACTAAAATCTCCAGCCACCGTAGCCAGAGGGAAAAGATAGATCCAAACAGAACAAAATTCCAGTTGAAGAAAATGACCTTTTGATCTAACTCTTGTTTCCAGAGGAAGAATGTACAAAAGAAACCGCAGCACCTATGCCAAACACTCCGCGGCTTCCATTGACATACAACGACTTACAAGTGGGATTGTCCGTGTTCTAGGAAACAAAAATCGGAGGAAACACTTCAGACGACTCCCGTTGGCAGCAAAACTAACTCAATGCCTTTGGAGTTGGAGGCACTGCCACCTAAACAAAAAATAAATAAAAAATGGAAAAATCCACATAGCAATACCTCATAAGACCTTCATTATAACGTTTTTTTTTAATAACTTTCAGTTGCCTTACTTGACCACACAGTAAATTATAGAATATTAATTTCATAATTTGGCCTTCCAGAATGTAAATGGAATGCGACAAACATAGAGAAACTATGAATTCGAGTTATAATTGATTCCATTTTGACATAATACAAATTCGTTTAAGACATTGAGGAATAGGAAGAAGAGATACCTGAAACCTAAGGAATCCAGAGGAGCAACGAGGCGGTGTGGCCTTCAACATTTCGAGAGCGTCCTTGAATTTCTGAAGGTCGTCCTCCAATGTCAGCGCGGGAGGGAGAGTACGCGTGACGCAGTGCTCGAAAACCACTTCGTTTTCCTCAACGTCGCCGTTTAGGGATACAGGCCCGTCGAACCTCACTACTCCACCAACCTCAACCTTCGGAAACACTCTCCTAGCAACTCCAATGCCCAAAGCGGAAGAAGTGAAGGAATGTGAATTTGAATGTGGGAGAACAAAAAACATTGCTACATTGCAGAGGCTGGAGGCTCGGAACGCCGGCACCGGCAAGTACATGATTACGAAGGGGATAACGAAACAGTGAATTCGTTTGTCGAGCGCTAATGTTCTATGGACACTCCACTTTGACCATACACCTATTCAACACCGGCAAGTACATGATCGCGATCCTCATTCGGATCTCATCTTCTCAGATCTCGCGTGCGGCCAGCTTTACCGTCAACCACCGTGTTCGTTATCAGCAGGAATCTACATCGGTTGCAGATGATCCACGCTTCATGTTCGTTGAAGAGGCCCGGTACAAACCCCTCTTCTCTTTTTTCATTCTAGTTAATGGGTTTTGTTTATTTGCTTTGTTTGGTTAGTTACACATAAAATATTCTGGATGATTTTGATTAAATTCTTTGTTAACCCATTTCTCTGGGTATCCAGAAACTGACATAAGGAAAAGAAAAGCTTCAATTTTTATTGTGAAAGGTTTCAAATTTTATCGCTTATCAACCTCTCTTCTCTAAATCCGTCTATTGCTAGTGTTGTTATGAAGGAACGAAGCTAAAATATGAAGTTATGGTAATTTAGCATTGTTGTCTTCTGGTTTTGAATTAGCAGTGTTAATTTGTTATAATTGAAGTAAATTAACTGTAGATTTGCATGAGAACCAGTAATTGTGCCTATTTTTTTCCCTCTCATTGGCTTAGTTAGCTTGGTAATGTCTAGGTTATTTTTTCTCCCCATTTTTCCAGTTTGTTTTTACCTTGTTTTGCATGATTGAAAATTGACAGTGATTTAAATCTTTACTTCAGTGTTTACATTAAGTAACACTCTTTTTGTTTTAGGGTTTTAATTTAGTGCATGTTTGGTTTGCCGTTCAAGGCTCCCAAATGTCCGTTGCCAACTGAGAATGAAATTTGCATCTTGTTTGGAGATTCCTAAACGTCCAGTAGCCAAAATGAGTTTGGGTCAAAACCACGGTTGATTTGGAAGGACCCCCCGAGTTGCTTTTCATTTTTCCGTTCACCGTTGGCTTGAAATTTGAAGAAACACAACCATTTCACTCCCCACTTTGTCCTGCAAAAAATAATAGACAAAAAAGAAAAAAAAATCTCCAGAGGAAATGACCAGAGAACCATACCAGCGTTGTTTTTCTCAAAGGGGTTTATCCTTCTGGTTCATTCTTGCATACCCATTAAGTTTTTTTTTTTTACCTCTTTTTTTCTTTTTTTTCCCTGTTTGGTTGCTGCCAAAAAGAAAAGCAATGCTTTTTTATCTTCCTTTGATTTTGTAGTTATTGGCAACCAAACAGAATAATTGATTGGAATTGATTTTTATTAATTGGGTTCTGGGTGTAAAGGTGCCTTTGAGAGGAGAAGGTATTACATACATGCCACTGTTTCAGGACTTCTTTCCTTTATTCAAAAGGGTGGTCTTGTCAGGTACTTTTATCTTGTTTTTTACTCAACCAGTAGGTCATGCTTTGTTGTTGATTGCTTGCTTTGGAATTGAATTGAATGATAAATTGTTTTATTGTTGTAAAAATAAAATCTGTTGACTGCTGCTGCCACTACTGCTGCCAAGTTCTTTGCAACTACTGCTGCCACTGATATGTTTGAATCATTCACAGATTTTCCCATATTACTCGGTTTTCATTATATGTCCTTTAGATATTGCACAGGGTATTATAAGACTTAAATTTCTTTCTTGGAGCAATTTTGAAACTCCTAATCACCATATCTGTCTTTATGATGTTCCCTGTTCCTTTAAAATGCTGTTGTTGAGTGAAGTTATATGCAAACAAATTCTTTCACAAGCTTGTCATAAGATAAAACTCTTAGACCTATAAGACTGGGTTAAGATGATTAACTTGCTTAACATTGAAACTGAAATGTCAATAATCTGTTCTAATTCCCATCTCGAAGAGTGGTGAAAGTACAATTAAGTCTACACTAAAGTGTAACTAACTAACTAACCATATTTTTATAAGCTAATGCATTTGGTGCTTTGTTTTTTTTTTTTTTTTTTTACAGAGCAAGTGGATAGTAACTGCCCTTTTTGGTTGCTTCATTCTTTGGAGGCATGATGCAGAAGTCTTATGGTTTGCATTGCTTTCTGTTTTGCTCAAACGTATACTTAACCTTGAAATCGGACCCTGGGATGCCGTCTTCACATGCACAATCAATATTCTTTACTATCTTCTTTGTCATTTTGTCAAGTAATTTCTCTTACCTGCTGTTTCATTTTGAATAAATTACCAAGAGAACTGGTTCACAAGTTTCTAGCTCTGTGATCCTTGCATGACCGTCCTTATATTGTTAACATTTGAAGTGACTAGTTTGAAATTGCTGGGATAAACTTATTATTTGCTTTTATGTTTTTGTATGCTTCCTGAAATGAAAATTTTCCTTATCTTACTTTAAATTGGTAAGAATAAAGTAAATGATTGATTTCCACGGCATTCATCTGGAAGATTCAAATGCAAGCAAAAATTTTGTATTTTATTGGAATAGTGTTTTATTTCTACTTCATGGAGGTGGTGATGTTTGTGGATTTCTTTTTCCTTTTTAACTCAAAATATAGAATTATATGGTTTCACTATGAACATGTGTTCATGTGTTTGTTTCTCTTATGATGCTACAGGTGTCGAATGGCTTGGGCTAAATGGATCCACCATTGCCATCAGTGGACTGACCATGGCGTTTGGTTCTTTTTTGTAAGTATATTGTATTTCCGTTTTACTCATTGGTTTAGGGTTTATTCCTGCTTTATTGTGACCTCAATTTCTGTTGTTCCATGATCCATTATTAGAAGTGGTTGTCCCGATCGCCATTGTGCTATATCTTGATATCTTGATAGTAATTTCTATATTATTGAAATAATCCATTCCACAAGTACTGAATAATACTCTAACTCATGTCATTGAGGCCTGGCTTTTTCTATTTGACAATTTATGCAATGCTTATTGTTTTCAAAGTACTATGATCTCATGCAGGAAAAACAGAAAGTTCTGTCCTTAAGAATCATCTTCGAATGTTACCTGTTAGAACCAAAGAACTTGCAAATGTTCTGAATATTCATTTAAGCTTTTATTGAATGTGATACATTTATGTAGACCTTAAGAGTGACTGGGGTCAGACGTGAATACCTTAATCACTGGTATATTAAGAGAATTAAACAAATTTATCAATTGAAAACAACAATATAGCCTATATAAGCTGTCTATGAATTACCATCGTGTCACACATTGTACATTATCCTATATATAGCTAGGTTCCTACTTTTGTGGGTACTTCCTCTTTACAGTGAAGCAATGATGTAATGGTTGTAAACTATTCAGTTCATACTAATTTTTTTTTTTTATTTTTTTTTATTTTTTAGAGATATATATAAGCAAACCTGATCAATGGAAGGTAGGTAAGGTAAATGTATATACAAAGGTAAGTTAAATGTTTGAAAGTTTTAGTGCTAAATTAGTAAGAAATTGTTGGACACAACTAGTACATGAGAAAACCTTCATACTCATATTTATAGAAAGAGCTCACTGTTTTTGGATGCCACATATTGGTCATGCTTCAGACAACAAGAGTCAAAGCCATCACATGGTCTTTCCCCAGAGCATCCACTATATAAAAGCCCACAATAGTTTCCATATCTCAACAATGGAGGCACTGTCATTCCAAATTTACATAGTTAATCCAATTAGCTCAATTTTCAAAACAAGAACAAAATAAAAAAAGAGAAAGAATTAGACATGTACGTACCTAAGCAGAAACTTGACTCACATTGTCTGCTGCAGTCTTTGCTCTGCAGATGAATGAATGAATAAAAATAAAAATAAAAATTAAGAAGGTGCTGATTATATAGATTAAAACTTAATTAATAACTTAATGTGTTTGGAATTGGATAATTTAAGCATGAAGCATACCATAGAGACAGCTACTGTGGTATGATAGACAGTCATCACTTTGAAAAGATTTATTAGAATCACTTGTGCTTGTGCTAATTTAATGGGTGTGTTATGCTCTAGGTGTTGTTGTTTACTTTGCCGTGATAGTTAAACTATCTTGGTCCATAATTATTTTAAATGTGGTTTCTAGTTTTCACTGCTGATGTGATGAGTTGGATTAAAATCTATTCTATCAAAATACAGACAACTAAGCTAAAATATGAGTTGGTAGTTTTCTTGATTAGTTGACAATATTTTATTGGGGGAATTGGAAAAATGGGACAAAAGAATTTGATTCATGATCAGAGTTATTGGCTTACTAGTATTGCTTGTTCATCTATTAGAACTGACTGCTGATATTGTTGGTCAAAGCTATCAACCAACCAAAATAAAAGAGTATGCTAATTGCTAAGATTTTTTTGTCCAGTATTTGATGTTATGATATGAAGCTTTTCCAAGTTGGCGTATCGTGAGGCCATTTTTATATATATTTTTATTAGAGTATTAGTATAAGCTTACTATATTTTTAGCAGTTTTTTTTAGGGGTAATTGGTCCTCAATCAAGCTATATTGGAATGCGATTGTTAGTTTGTCGCTTTTAAATTAGTAAACTGGATCGCCTTCTTGCAAACTTAAAATATGTCTGATTGCACTTGTTGTTCAATACTGAACTAAAACCCTATTTTCTAGAATGTTTGTTACATCTCTAACTGTTCTGCAGCTGCAAAGTTTGGTTAATTTTAGGATGTCTTTACTTCTTAGTATTTCACCCATACTTCTTTTCTAAATTAGTTATAGGTCTTTCCGATGAAGATGAACCTGTAAAAAGATTTGGTGGTTTTGTAATTAAATCTCGAGTAGATCCCTCTTTTAGCAAGTGATTTTGCATTGTACTTTGCATTTCAGAAATTGTGAATGAGAAGTACTACATTGGTTTCAATTGATATGTGTGATGTTGTAGGGTGACATTGTTGATTTTCGTCGAGAACATGTTTGTTGATGGGTCCTTCATCCCAAAAATGATCGTCGGCCAAAGGTATTGGAAGATGCTAAGCTTCCCAAAGACTTGTCAATGGGTCCATCATTGTAATCGGTTCAGCAAATGATGATGTGGCAATGAACACCACCTTGGGAGTTGACGCCATGTTTTGAAGGGGAAAATAGAAAAGGCTTTGTATATTTTAGATTGCTAATTGACATTTTGATGAAACAAGGGGAAGATCTTAGGGGACTTACAATGTATATTTTGATGTAACTTTTTGTGACCAATTTTTTTAATCAATTTTTGAGAGACATATAATGTCTAAGTAGTTTAATGTTCATCTTTTAGGGTATGTTTGGATATTTCAAAATGGGCAGGGCGAAACAGAATGAAGCGGAGCGGAACCAATTTCCCATTCCATTGTTTGGGTATTTAACGATGGAACGGAACAGACTTACCATTCCATTGTTTGGAAAATGGACGGAGCGGAATGAGTTATAACTTTTTTATTCCTTTTTCACCCTTATGTAAAAAACACTATCAATATATTAAATTAAAAACTTGTTCAACCGTCGATATTCAAGATCACTTTTTTTTTTGGTACATCAAGATCAAGTTACCTCTAATAACAGTAAGCAAACAAATTAAACAATAGTAACATTCAAAGAAATATTATCAAAAAAAAAAAAAAAAAATAACATTCAAAGAAAAGTTGCATTAAAAAAAAAATTCAAAGAAAAGCGAACGTCTCGGTCTCCTTGTTGATGAGTTATTTTCTCGTCTTAACGAAAAATAAAATAAAATGATGAGTTCAGATGCATTGCAGATGAGTTCGCGAACGAGATCGTGTGAGATTAGGGTTTCGTGTCGCTGTTGCTTCACCGCTCTACTCTCAGCACAGTCGAAGTCAGAAGAGGAAGCAAAAATGGTACTCTCTGCAATCTTATCCCTTGCGAAGAAAATGAGGCAGAACCGACCCATCCCTTGCCTAGAAAGAGATTGACAAATTGGTAATTTAATAATTGGAGTGGCTGATTCCATCCTACACCCCCCAAATCCCGGGGGGGGGGGTGTGGAGGGATGAGGGAAGATGGTGGAATTGGGTGGAATAGATATCACCACCTTCCATTCCATCCAATTTTTAGAAACCCAAACAATGGAATGACATCCCATACCATCTCATCTTATTCCATTCCATCCTATACCACCAATCCAAACACACCCTTAGGGGATTTGTAATGTACATGGATAATGTCACAAATTTGATTTAATGGTCAGGTACATCTTTACTGGTTTACTAATTTATGTTTACAAGTTCCTCTTTATAAGTTCATCTTTACTAATTTAGCAAAACTCTTCTGCTCGAGTAAGTCTATGCTCATTATGTTCTTGTACTGTCAATATACCGTCACTACAAGTTCTCTCATTGTACAATCTGAACTATTTTAGTTTTACATATTACGCTCAATTCTTATGCGTTTGTTGTTTTGGTGTTGGTGGGATTTTAGGAAATGAGATTTTAGAAAGAAATAGACATCCTTATGCCTATTGAGGTATAGGAACACCGTGTCAGTAACTTGCTTCAATCGAACAATAGTGGGAGGATGTGTTGTAGCCATGCCTATTTGTTGCTTTATGTTTCTTTAATGCTTGCTTGGCATTGTTGTAACTTGTAAAGTATTTTCCTTATCCCATATACCACATATATGTAACCAAAGTGTGGGGCTTCCTATGTTAATTGTATCAGTTAATGTTATTCTATTTGTGCAAATGTATATCATCATTACATTTGTTTCAATAAATGGCGACTACAGCAGCGTTGCAGATAGGCTACCGAAGAGTTGTTCTGCTTTGAATCTACTAACGCCATAGGATGCTTTTCAAGAGAATTCTGATTCTCTTCTCGCTTTCTTTCCTGCATGGGGATTCGCCCGAACATCTCTTCTTTCTTGATGGGAATCATAGCCTTATCGTAGCCAAGTCAATGGTATCACATGATATATTACAGTGACAATTGACTCTGAAACCTCAAGTACTAGCCTATTTAGAACATTTTCTAAGCCAAATATAGGGTAAGTGACAGGAAATAGAATTTACCACACTTATCACACGATTAACCACAATTTTGTACGCAATTAACCACAAATCTATGACAATGTAAAATTCAAGAATATACTAAAAAGGCCACATGCTATATTACAGTGCCAATAGGCTCCGAAGCCTTAAGTACAAGCTTTTTAGAACATTTTCCAAATCAAAATCTGAGGTTAGTGATAGGAAATATAATTTAACCACAATGATCACACGATTAACCACTTTTTTTAACACAATTAACCACGAATCTGTGACACTGTATAATTCAAAAATACACAACCACATGGTATCACATGCTATATTATAGTGTCAATTGACTCTGAAGCCTCAAAGACTAGCCTCTTTAGAACATTTTACAAGCCAAAATCTGAGCTAAGTGACATGAAATAAAAAGTAACCATGTTAATCACACGATTAACCATTTTTTTGCACACAATTAATCACAAATCTGTGACACTGTATAATTCACCGATACACAACAAAAAAACCACACGATATATTATAGAGTCAATTGGCTCTGAAGCCTCAAGGACTAGCCTCTTTAGAACATTTTCTAAACCAATTTGTGAGGTAAGAGACAGGAAACAGGATTTAACCACATTGATCACACGAATAACCACTTTTTTGCACACAATTAACCACAAATCTGTGACACCAGATAATTCAAGGATACACAACTCAAAAAACCACATGATATATTATAGTGTCAATTGGCTCTGAAGCCTTAAGGACTAGTCTCTTTAGAACATTTTCTAAGCCAATTTGTGAGGTAATTTTTGACGGTAAGTCACTAAATCTACTAAATCCTAAATAAAGAACTAAACAAAAGATAATGGTCTATCATCTTGGAGTTCATGATTTGTAAAAGAAGAACACTTCATATCTGCTGGTGAGCCTAAATCTGTGACTTGAAAATACACAACAAAAATAAATTTAAAAAAAAAATCTATCTTTTGAGCATATACATCATAACCATTAGGAATGTTTAGTCTCCTTTAATATGCATCACATTTTAGTCAAGCATTGTATGCATGCAGATAGAAATAATAGGCATTGTTGATCAAAATTGCAAAACCTTAAAAAAGAAGTAAACACATCAACAAATATGACAGTTCCTTCAATTTTTTACCTCTCTAAAATTAAGTTACAGATATGTTGTTGAAGTCCTCACCAAGCTCTTGTCTGCTACACCTCTCACATCCTTTAACATCTCATGATCTGAACATTAATAAACCAATTATGTTAAAAATTGCTTTGACACCTATTCAATGAAAGAAACACATGTACTATTTACTCACATGCGTCATAGCTGTATGATTACGCTCTAAATTTATTAGGACAAGCCTCTCAATTAAAGTCTGGAGAAAAATATAGAGGTTTACACTAACAAGTTCCATTTAACCACTTTTACAACACAATTAACCACTTCTTTGCACAAAGTTAACCAATCCTGTCTGACACTTATTCAATGAAGGAAATACATGTACTATTTACTCGCATGCATCATAACTGTATGATTACGCTCTAAATTTATTAGGACAAACCCCATAATTAAAATCTGGAGAGAAAAAATGGAGGTTTACACCAAGAATTTTTATTTAACTACAGTCACAACACAATTAACCACTCTTTTATACACAGTTAACCACCTTGTCTGAGGTCATATCAATCAAGAATACACAGGTGGAATGCACTCACATGCATGATAACTATTATTAGGCTCTCAATCATCAAGGACAAGCCTAAGCCACTGTATGAAAGTTTTTTGCCAAAGAACTTCAATATAGAAGCTTGTCCTTGATGAATGAGAGTCTAATGATACACTTATGTCCCTGATGCTTTTTATAACTGGTAAGCACTGACACCTGACTTTTTGGTTATGGAGAAAGCAATATAAGTCAATGTAATTTCACTTCATGTCATGTACTTATGAATACGGTGGACTAACAACAAAACAATTATGAAGCTGAATATCGACACCATCTCTGCAACTTCCTTAATATTTTCATATCAAATTTGCAAGAAGATAAAATTATCAATTAAGTGGGATATGATATCGGGCAAATATGTAAAATTATCAATTAATTGGGATATGATATCGGGCAAATATGCTAATCCTTGGTAAGAAAGAATTTAAAACACTGTCAACAGAGTAGCCAGAAAAGAAAAATAATATGTTCAAAAACCTTATTCTATGTTAAAAATCAGAATTCGGCTTCTTAAATATGCAGTTTGACTTCTTATAGATCAGCAAGTTGAAATAGAAGAGATCATAGGATGCAATAACGAAAAAAGAAAGAGAAGAACCTCAATCTTATCATTGAAGCTGGATGAAACAAGTCAGGAGGCTGATCATATAAAACTGTAGCACTATAAAGTTAAGAAAAGAACATCAGATTGCTTCACAGTTCAAACCAAAAATTTAATGTTACAGAAAGAATATGCTTGAACTTTGAGCTGACTCTCTTACTCAATTCCCCATATTTGAGCCAATACATGCATTGCTTCACACACACAGAAGCATCTGCATTTTCCCATTATGCTTCTTAACCTAAATGGAGCAAATAAAATAGTTACATTAGCAGCAAGCTTAAAAAAGCAAAGTCATGACAGACCAAAAAAGAAAAATCCATATCAGCAAATGTAAAATTTAAATATGCCGAACTAATATCATTTGTATGAAGAGAATAAACGAATATTGCTTCCTAGAGATAGTCCAAGTAGAGTATATCCAAAATTATGCCAATCTATGACAAATGATGAATTCCTCAACCAGCTAGCCCATTCAATTTTTTTTTTTTTTTTTTTTGGGTACATGGTACATACCAGCTAGCCCATTCTACTGCCACTTGAATTGGAACTGAAGAAGGATTCTGTACAAACCAATGAATGAGAGAAATGAAGTACAAAACTACAGAATCGAACTTGCTGCTAGCTCCGGTTGTTTTGCTTCATCGTCAATGAATTGTTACACAGTTAACCTAACTAAAAATCAGAATTAATTATCCTCCAATACAGAGTGCCTAACATCATCTACGCAAGATAGCAAAGTTGGGTAATATAGAATTTCCCTTGTACTTAATATCGAGGCTTGCACTAGAATATGTAAGAAATTCTAATGACAATATGACCAAAAAAAAATTAAGAAGAGGTTAAGCATGAAACATTGAAACCGATGAAAAATTAAGAAAAATACTTTGTTTTTCAGAACGCCACTTGATATATATATATATATATATATATATATATATATATATATATATATATATATATATATATATATATATATATATATATATGTTAAACAGAACTTGAGGAGGATAGGAGGAAGCGGTCATGATTGTGCTCATGACGGATGGCACGGCGTGTTGGGTGGTGTACCTGCAAACACTCCGACGCTCAAGTCAGTGTGTGTCGAGGTGAGTAAGAGGTGGTAGAAAGATCATTACCTCGACCGTTTGACGCGGTCTTCTTTAAATATGAGTTGAGGACGGTTACTGTCGATGTGTAACCGTCCCGTGAAACCCGGAAGTCGGCATTAAATTCCTTTAATGCACAAAGCCGTTGGGTCGGCCGCGTAGAGGGAAGGCGGAGAGGCATGCGGACGACGTGGCATCGAGGGAAGGTGGATCGACGAGCGGAAATGGGCCTGTGAATGCTGGGTCTTCGGATTGGGCCTCGGCCCAGTCCGGAACAATATACATATATATATATATATATCAGAAACAAATTCACAAATCCTATTCATGTTTCTGCCATTCCAAATTGAGTCATAAAGCTCCATTGATCAATAAACGAAGGATATATACGTGCACATCAGAAATGCATCTCTATGCTTTAGTGCTGTGCTTGGTGAGAATTCAAATATGAAATCGTGGTTGATTCTTGTAGCCTTCCGCGTGTATTAAAAAATCGGTAACTATATACTAAAATGAAGATGTTTATTCAGAATTAACATTAAGACATGTGAAGCTTCGAATAACCAAATACAAACCTAAATCATAAAATAGAAACCACAAAATTCTTATTCCGAGAACACAATGTTAGCGGAAAAGGGAAAAGCGTATTCAAAAATTTCAGGAGAAACTGAACCAGGAGTTCAGTAACCACAAAAAGCCAAAATCAGAAAGCTATAGAAGTGTCTGTTGCCATGAATGGGGCAAAATCGTCGACGGTGACTTGGACGTTCATCTCGACGAACACATCGACGACGACTCTTCAAGCTACAGTTCGAGAGCGTCTTCTTCGCGGTGGTTATGGCGGCGACTCCGCCGGACTCAACCTTCTTGGGCGCGCAATTCTCCATGATCGACATAGCTCTGGAAACCCTATCTAATGCCATGATCGTTTTGCAAAAACGCAACCAATCCTCTGCTTGCGTTCTTGTTCGTCGTCCTCAATTCCTCATATTGCATTTTGCTTCTTCTTCGTCTCACCTTTCGCTCTGCTTCTTCTTCTTCTTCTTCGTTCTTGTTCTCAATCGTTCTCGTTCTCTCTGATTCTTCTACTTCGTTCCTCTTCTCTCTGTTTCTTCTTCTCAATCGTGCTTCTTCTTTCTTCTTCTCAGATTTCCTTTTTTTCCTTCACTTTTGGTTAAAATAATGTTTTAATCCGTATACATTACATCAATTAATTTGGTCTCTATACGAAAAAATTTATTAAAACAGTCTCTACACGTGCATAAATTCTTAATTTAGTCCCTATCTTCTAATCACATTTTCTAACGGCGTTAACTATTTAAAACAATTATTAGTCATCCTTATATGTGACATAAATTCTTAATTTGGTCCCTATACCCAAAAAAATATTAAAACAATCATGTAAGAAACAATGACTAAAAGCTTATATGTTTGTTTGGGGATTAACTATGTCATATATGTACCTAACACATGAGCAAGTGTCACATTACGGACCATATTTGGATTGTAACATGAGCAGGTTTTAGTCACTTTTTTGTTATAGGGACTGTTTTAATAGTTTTTTGGTATAGAAACTGTTTTAATAGTTTTTTTCGTATAGCGATTGTTTTAATAGTTTATTTTTCGTATAGGGATCATATTAATAAGCTTTTAGTCACTGTTTCTTACAGGGACTGTTTTAATAATTTTTTTCCGTATAGGGACTAAATTAATAATTTATGTCACGTATAGGGACCAAATGGGTAACAGTTAGAAAACGTGGTTGGACGGTAAGGCCTAAATGGGTAACAGTTGCACGTGTAGGGACTATTTTGATAACTTTTTTCGTATATGGACCAAATTAAGAATTGATGTCACGTATAGGGACTAAAACATTATTTTAACATTTTCTTTTTTATTTTGCCGAGCCATTAACGAAGACATGTGGGCCGCTATGTGGGTGTGTGACTAAGCAAAAAATGCCATATAGGCGGGTGTATGAGGGGTGTCGGTCAAACAGCGGTTGTCCGTGTATCGCGATTGTTCGTCGAGTGAGAAAAAAAAAGTTTTTTGTAATAAATGAAAAATAAAAAGAATTAAAATATGTTTTATATTAGATGAGGTGGTTCACTTGCCACGTGTCCTTCTAATTTACGTGGCGTGCACGTGACAAGTGCCACATGTACCTCTGTTAGCCAGATAAGTAGCTAGTTAACGATAGAGACCAATTTTGAAAACAAAAAATATTTGGGGGATCAATATTCGAATTTTTTTATAGGGACTAAAAGTGAAAATCAAGATATTTATATGGACTAAAAATATATATATATATATATATATATTTTCCCCTTCCCGTCGTAAGTTCAGACCACCCCCCTTATATTATTATTTTTTTCGTTTTGTTTGCCCTTTAAATGAAACGGGGCGTTTCAGCATACACCTATTTACTAGACAGCACACCTTGAAAAATTCAAGCCTGTTTCTTAAACTACACTAGGACACATTACAACAAAACGAAACCTGCAGGGATTAGACTATCCCACTTGCACCTGACACATATAAATAGCTCAATATTAAACTGCTGGTTACTACATTAACCTTTCAACACCACATTGGATATTACTTTCCAAGTGCACTTTTCCTTCATAAATATTATTTATCTACACCATGCAGCAATCAAAACTCAGCAGCATTTCTTTTCTTCCAATTGGCACCTGTTATTAGAACCATATTATCCATGAACCTTCTTTGTTTTCTCCCCCCTTAGCCAATGAGTCTGAGCTACTTAAACACAATCAGATACACCTATGGGGATGGACACAAAATCGTATTACTCCAAGGGGAATTAGCTGCATCACGTAGCAACATGGAGACATAACAAGTAGTGAGCTTAAAAAAGAGAAGGCCGCATTATGTAGCAACAACACCCTGCCATCAATTATGCTGCTAATCTGCGACATAAAAATAGAGGCCAGCAGTTCCAATTTCCACTCCAGCTTCACCAGTTAACTTACTCAGTACCTGAATCATACTTAATCCCTCCAAGCTACAGCTTGACAATGCATACACCTTCTTTGGCCAATCATGTTTACCCTAATAAATTGACACCAGCAGTGGCATGTCACGTTCTGTAAAACACTTTTGTTATGCTAACAGTCATTATATTTCAGCAAAGCAATGTAGTGAGATACCCCCTGACAACAGTTAATTGCAAGACATTATCAATTAGTCCAGAGTGGTACTTGACCAATGCACAAAGAAAAATCATCCCACAATAAAGTGTCTGTAACACTAAGAAGCAGAACCAAAGGACATTCTGTCACAGCCAAAAAACAGAACTAGCTCTCAGCATCCAGGACCTGTGCATCAGAAATTCTGCAGAGTCGTCCCGCAGAAATGATGTAAATCCATTCCACCCATCTCCCTTCCATACTCGCTCCTTCTTTAGCCAGCGAGTCAGCAATTTGATTCGCTTCTCTGTTGGCATGCACAAAGGAGACATTCGCCAGCACGAGCAGCATATTTCTGCTTATTATTATAGAAGCGCAAGTTCCATGGACAAGAGCTATTATTGCAAACCCAAGCAACGTGAGGTCCAAAGTTGTTTTTGAAAGCTTCCTTGTACTGCTCCTACGCGGCTGCGTTAAGGATTTCGCGATTTCGGCTCTTACGATACGAATTGCGGTTGTAGTGTGAATTGATCACAATATAGCACAAATTATATTAAATTTTTTTTATAATGTATTTTTAATTATTATAAGATGTCTAAAAGTAAAAGAAATAATTAAAGAATGGCATAAAATATAATATTATATTGTATGTTATGTTTCAAATAATAATGGCATCAAAAAATTGTTTGAAATAAAAGAAAAAGAACGGAAATAAGCTGATGCCCAACAAACAAAAACATAAAATAAAATAAAAATGAAACTATTACAAAGAAAAAAAAAGAGAAAAGATCAAAAGAACACGTTTTGGGCCACATGGCCCAATTTCAATAAAACCCTAATCCCTACGCCTTCAGCAAAACAGAATGCGCAGTAGAGAGATCAAAGATGCAACGCCTCTATAGTAAGAAGGTTGGAAGGTTTGTTTGATCTACACAGTAGAGGAAAGAACTATTGAGTGGTGGAATAATCGGAGAATGGTGGCGACGCGTTGGAATATGAGATGAACGCCATCATCGCTTGTCTCTCTCAGCCCGTTCCAGCAACCTCCTTGATTCTGTGGTTCTGTTTTTTCTGTTTTCTCTTTTTCTTTTCTCTTATGTTGCCTCATAAAAAAAAAAAGCTTCGAAAATGGTTGTTCTACTGTTCATCTTCCATCTTCCCTTTCTCGATTTTTTAAATAACGACGTTTTCTCGCAGTGTTGCAGTCGTATCGGCGTCACGTTGCGGCCGTAACGCTGTTTTGTCGTGTCCTTTCTCATGATTTCCCTTCACATCGTGATTTTGGTCAAAACGGTTTCGGCTGCTTCCGTTACCGTTTTGTCACAGCCGTTTTTTGTGTCACGAAACGATTTTTAGAACCTTGGCTCCTACCCAAGCATCAAACCATTGACGTGGTGTATAGGTTATTGGGATTTGTATCTTCCACCAACTTGGAGCATTCATCCAAATTCTCCAACTCTTTATGCAACGGAGAAATAAATGATTTATAGTTTCTTCCTCACAATTGCAGAAAAGGCAATTTGTTGCATTGACCGTATATCCACACACACACACACACACACAAAGAAGTCGACATAATAAAGTTAATTTTTTTTTTTGTAAAGTCATGAAAAACATAAAAGAAATTTGGTACCCTTCTGTTCTGTTCTGTGTACCCAAATTTTGTCCTTTCTTGGATTTCTTGTCTTTTACTTTCATTTTTATTTTTGGGCCATCTTGGGCCTTTGTTCTTTTGATTATTTATATTGGGCCATTGGAATCCATTTTTGTTGCAAGCCCAATTAAAAAACCCAATAAAAAAAGGAAAATGGGCCAATCTGACCCATCCCTTTTTTCCCTGTTCCTTCTTTCTTTTATTTTCTTTTTTTTAATAATAATAAAAGGGAGAAAAAAGTTTCTTCTATGCAAAGAAGCCTCTGCAGAGCCGCACTGCTCTGCTCTATTTTCTTACCCTCTCTAGTCTCCTACTGTACTGCAGAAATCACACGTGCCTCCCAACTTGCAGGATCCAAATCTTTATCTTTATTATCTTTATCTTTATCTTTATTATAGACAAACATCAATAATATAAAAAAAAGAAAATTAAACAAATGACATTACGTCAAGAAAAGTAAAACATCAATTAAAAACTACAGACGTAGAATACACGAGGCAGCAATTAAAAAATATAAAAAAATAAAAACGAAATAAATGTCAAACAGAATTAATGAACACATTTAATTATCAGCCTAAATATATATAGCAACGAATTACAAAAATGAAATTACAATAATGCAAAATTAAATATGATGTACAAGCAATAATTATGACAACAATGAAAAAGGTAACCGTACAAAAAATTATACAATTATAATAATATTAAAGAAAAGTTAACACAATATTAGTATTCGGTCATAATATTAAAATTAATACGGTTTCCTAATTGAAAATAATTTAGTCATAATAAAAAATAAACACGTTTAATAACCAACCTAATATAGCAATTAATTACAACTAAATTGAAACAAGTACAAGAAAAATAAGAATCATCAACTCCTTGACTAAGCCATTTTATCCTTTTCATTATTATCTTCAATTAACTGATCATAAGACATCATGTGCAAATATTAATATATAACTCATTATATTCAAGAATATTTGTATCTCAAAAGTATATAAATTATATAAGAAAACTTATATATATATATATACATATATATCTCTATATCTATATGTAAAGCAAGCTGGAGTTTTTGTATTAAATTCAAAATTAATTTAACTTATGAGTTACAACCTTTCCATTACATTCATTAATCAATTTCATCATTTTAATAATCTATTTAATTATTATTATTATTATTATACTTATTAATTTAATTTATTATTAGTAGTATTAACTGATATATATAAATCACTATAAATTATTAAATATTGTTGTCAAATATAAAATATGGTGGTATTTACAAACATTGGTTATCTACAATATTAAGTGCTATTTACAAAATTTGTCAAAAAAAAGTGCTATTTACTATCAATATAGTTATATTAATATTCATTAGTTGTGAATATTGAAGGGTTGACACAGTCTTATTTAATACTTAAACTTGCTATAAATTATTTATGTTAATATATTAAATAATTTAAGATATTTAACAACAACAATGACGTCTTTTTTACTTATAAAAATTATCTATTTTTTACTTATAAAAAATATAGTTTTATTTTTGCCGTTAATATTTAGTAATATATAGTGACATCTTTTTTTACTCAATTTTATTGAAATAAAATGGCATTTATAAGACTAATAACATAATTTTTTAAAGTACTAATTATAAGTTTACTCATATTTTATATGAAATATTTTACAGTAATATCTTGAATCTTTTTGTTATAATCTAAATTAATAGATTATTTTATACGTTGCAGTATATATTATTAAACATAAATTAATAATATCAAATAATTTTAGTTGAGCTTGAGAAACTTGAGTTTTACTTGAATCTATCTATATCTATATTTATATATCTATATATAAAACAAGATTGAATTTTAAAATTAAATGCAAATTTATTTTAATCCATGAGTTACAACCTTTCAATTGCACTTATTAATTAAATAAAACATATAGTGGTATTTATTAAAATTAGTTCATGATAATACTAAGTGCTATTTTGTTAATTATTGATTACAATTTTAAAAAAAACTAAAAATACAATTAACTTACATTATAAATTATTAAATATTATTATCAAATATAAAATATAGTTTTATTTATTAAAATTAGTTCATGACAATACTAAGTGCTATTTTCTGTTTAGAAAGTATCGTAAAAATAATTGTATGGATAATATATTAAAATGGATGAACATTAATTTTAAAGGATAAGTAAAATGTTTTTAATTTTTAATGTGAGTAGTATGCTCAAAAAAAACTTTATTATCACTGGAGTTTATATCAATTATAATATTATACTGACTATAAAAATTAAATATATTTTCTATTAACAGTATCTCATTAATGATTAAAATTAAAATTCTTTAGAAAAACATTCCTAACATGTGAAATTAAGTCATGCAAATCAACAGCAAAAAATACTCCCTCAATCCCTTAATATAATACCCTTTTGTAAAAAAAAATTGTCCCTTAATATAAGACTCTTTTCAAAGACCAAAGTGCATTAATTTTTATTTTACAAAATTATCTCTTATATCAAGGTGCATTAATTCGCCCTCTCTTAATAATTTTGGAAGATGAAAAGGATAACTTGGCAAAAAATAACACATATTTTGTACAAATTTAATGCTAATAACTAACAAAACACAGTTTCTTAAGAGGCGTGAAATGGTCAAAGGGGTCCTATATTAAGGGACAGAGGGAGTAATTATTTTTATATTAACATAGATCCACCTTATTATTTCTTTGAATTTTTTATTAGTTATGGCATGCTCCTATTTATAAATTTTGTTATTTGTGACCATAATAATGTCTAAAGCATCGCAACAAAAGAATTATGTCAAATCATATTTTTTTAAAATATTTTAAAAAAATTGGTGCAATTTTATTATAATATTTCTTTTAATTAAGAGAATGCTTACTGTTATCTTTTATTATCAGTTATATTAAAAATTAAACATAAAACTTCTTAGACATTCTTTAAAATATTAAAACTAATAAATGATAATGTTAATCATTCATTATAATTTGGGAAAACTACTCAAAATTTAGCTAAATTAAAATATAATTTTATTAAATGTTTTTATGAAAAATAAAATATAATTATGTGCTTTTTACTTCTGAAAAAATTATCTTATAAATAATTATGTAAAACTGTAGCATGTAATATTAATTGTACAATTTAATGTTTTTTTAACTGTTCTAAAAAAAGACACGATTGATGCATTGTGTAATGGGAAATAGTGCATACTGTATTAATACAAGTTTTCTATATTTATCCTATATTATTAATGTAGTATTTAATCTCTTCTGTACTGTTTCATGTTTTTATTAATTGATACACTTCCTATTCAATTTATATAATTGGTTAGTTTTAATCTTTTGTCATCCTATTTAATTTTTTAAAATTGGTTTCACCCTTTCATAAACTTGAAGCAAATAATGAATTATTGTATGTATTAGTCAGTTAATTATTGATATCATACATGACAAGATATATGACTTAAAAAATTTATGTATTTATATATTTCATTTAATCCAATTATTTGTTGATTAATCAATTATTTTTAATAAATACATTGAATTGAATTATTCAATTATTCACAAAGATTGTAACACCTTACTTTCATTAGCTTGAAAATAGGATAATTAACATTAGGTACAGTAATCCCAAATTTAAACTTAAAGTCCAACATTAAGTTCAAATGTCATAAAACTAAACTTAAATACATAAATCCATGTCGGTGCAACATCAACACATAATTCTAGAAATTACATCTTAAAGGTGCTACTTAAACTACTACGAGATACAAGGTTCCTAAAGTGAACAGCTGTCAGCCTTCCTTTGGTACCTGTGCATCTGTAAAAACAATTAAATAAAGGAGTGGGGTGAGATAATAATCTCAGTGAATCCTCCCTCCGACTCCTCACCTTCAACTCATACAATTTATCATCAGTCAAGAATTTATATGACACGTTTATGCAATGCTTATTCTTACTATGAATTTCTAATTCATCTTTGGCTCGTATTCATGGGTAGTGTTGTATGCTTACGTCCATACAACCCCATAAACACGCTTTCGATATGGTGGTTAGACGTCTTAACCGTCCGAGGGCGTCCCACACGGCTTACCATATCGATCACCTCCTTTATTGAGGCATCTTAGTATCTTTTAGAGAATTTAGTTACCAACTATATCCTTAGATGCATGCTTTAATCAAGATTAAGAATACAATTAGGCACTACTCTAGCTTCATATGGAACTAAACATATTCGTGTAAAAAGATACATTTCATATTCAAATGAAAACATGTAACATGCTCAGTCAAGGAAAGATACATCAAGACAAAACACATTTCCATTAGGGCTCCATGGAGCTCCCAATGGTCAAACATCCATCTCACAGTTTATGGGGGTTTTAGGTACAACATTAACCCCTATAATCAGTCCCAATAATACATGCATAGCAATTAACACTAAAAACTGTACATCAACTAAGGATTTGGGGAACTTCCTAACATAGGGTTCATGGGTTTTCTTCAAGGGGACCCTAATGTGGGACTTATGGGTGCCCAACACCTAAGAGAAGGAAGAACTCACCACAACTTCCAAGATTCAAGTTCAAAGTTGATGCTTAGCTTCTTCTTCTTCCTTCTTCACGTTCTTCCTATTCTCCTTCAAGCTGGCCTTCTAGGGATTTCCTTCAACTTTCCAATCCAAGCATAAACACTCCCCAACTTGGATTCAAGCTAAGATTGAGGATGAATCTAGCATGAATCCTTGTTTTTCCCCTCTAATTTGTGAACCCTAGGTGTTTTAACCCCTTCTCCTTCTTCTCTCTGTCGCACCCTCTCTCTCTAACCCTCTCTCTAACAATCGCGTTCTGTTCTTTCTCTGTTGAGTTTTTCTGATATACTGCAGCTGTGAATCGATTCACAGCATAGGTGAATCGATTCACTCAGTGTAAAATGACAGGAATCGCAGTTTTAAGTGCAGGAATCGATTCCTGCAGTTCCCAGATTCGATTCACAGAGAACTGTCTTTTGTGAATCGATTCACGCTGCGATTCACAGAGGATCAACCTTTGTGAATCGATTCACTCTGCGATTCACTGCAAACCTAATCGAGTCCCAGCAAACCCACAGCCCTGAATCGATTCACAGGGCCTGGGAATCGATTCACACTGGGCAAAATTTCACCAAACACAATTTTTCACATATTCAACTATGACAATCAATGAAAATATCACTTAAAGTTCATCTTTAAGCCATACTAAGTTTATGCACACACAACAAACCAAGCTTGAGGAATTGGGGTGTTACACTACTACCCACCTAAAAACAAAAAATTTTGTCCTCAAAATTGGATAAACTTACATACCTATTGAAAAAGTTGTGGATATTGGCTTCGCATCTCATCTTCAAGTTCCCAAGTGGCTTCTTCGGGAGTGGATCCTTCCCAGATCACCTTGACCAAAGGGATAGTCTTATTCCTGAGTGCCTTGGAAGCTCGGTCCACTATTTGGGCCGGTTCGGGCTGGTACGTACAATCTGATCTAAGTTGTATAGACTCATGATCTATGGAGTGGAATGGATCCGGAATGTATTTCTTAAGCTGAGACACATGAAAAACATTGTGGAGATTTGACAAAGAAGGAGGTAAGGCAATTTGGTAAGCGACAGGACCAATTCGACTGAGGATTTGGAAGGGACCCACATACCGAGGGGTCAACTTTTTGGCCCGAAGAGCTCTACCAACGCCTATAGTGGGAGTGACTTTTAGGAATACATGTTCTCCCTCATCAAATTCAAGGGGTTTGAGCCTACGATCTGCATAACTTTTCTGCCTACTCTGAGCAGTCTTTATCTTCTCCCTAATCATACGAATCTTATCAGTGGTTTCCTGAACAAGGTCGGGGCCTAACAATTGTTTCTCTCCCACTTCAAACCAACATAGAGGAGTCCTACACTTGCAACCGTAGAGAGCCTCGTACGGTGCCATTCCTATGCTAGAGTGATAGCTGTTGTTGTATGAAAACTCAATTAATGACAAGTACTTGCTCCAACTACCACCATCCTCTAAAACACAGGCTCTGAGCATATCCTCTAAAGTTTGAATGGTTCTCTCAGATTGACCATCTGTCTGGGGATGGTAGGCTATGCTAAGACTTAACCTCGTCCCTAAGGCTTGATGAAGTGCCTTCCAGAACCGAGAGGTGAACTTTGGATCCCTATCAGAGACAATGTTAGCTGGAACTCCGTGGAGTCTAACAATCTCTCTGATATAGATCTCAGCTAACCGGGCGGTTTTGTAAGTGGACTTTATGGGAAGAAAATGAGCAGATTTGGTTAATCTGTCCACTATGACCCATATAGAATCATATCCTGGCGAGTGTAGGGTAACCCTCCCACGAAGTCCATTGCTATACTATCCCACTTCCACTGAATTTCTAAGGGTTGGAGAAAACACAAGGCTTTTGGTGTTCTATCTTGGTTTTCTGACAAACTAAGCATTGAGCCACAAATTCGGCCACATCATTCCTCATGCCTGGCCACCAATACCTCTGTCTAAGGTCCTGGTACATCTTTGTGGAGCCAGGGTGTACCGAGAATCCACTCTTGTGGGCTTCTCCTAGAACCTGCTGCTTAATGGAATTATCCTTTGGTATGCAGATTCTCTGATGGAACATTAAAGTGCCATCCTCAGCTTCAGAGAAACCGGGGCGGTGCTTGCTAGACTGCAACTCTACATCTAAGCTCTGAGCAGACCTAATCTGTTCCCTAAAATTGCAGGAAATTTCTAGATGGTAAAGCATGAGACTGTTCACTGATGGGAAAATTCCAAGGTTAAGGTCCCTAAAGGACTCCAGCAACTCCATTTCTTTAATCATCAGTGAAGACACATGCAAGGACTTCCTACTCAAGGCATCAGCGACCACATTCGCTTTGCCCGGATGGTACTTCAACTCAAAGTTATAATCTTTTAGGAACTCAACCCATCTTCTCTGCCTCATGTTAAGTTCCTTCTGATCAAAAAGGTATTTCAAGCTCTTATGATCACTAAACACTTCAAATTGGGCACATACAGATAGTGTCGCCAAATCTTTAGAGCAAAGACAATGGCTGCTAGCTCTAAGTCATGAGTAGGGTAGTTCTCCTCATGGGGTCTTAACTGCCTAGATGCATAAGCTACAACTTGTCGGTTCTGCATAAGAACACACCCTAACCCTTTCTTAGAGGCATCACTATAAATTTCAAATCCCAACGCTGGGTCAGGGATAATCAAGACCGGGGTGGAAGTCAACCTGATCTTAAGCTCTAGGAAACTACTCTCACAGCTCTTAGTCCACACAAATGGCTCCCCTTTTCGGGTTAACCTTGTTAGGGGAAGTACCATCTGTGAAAATCCCTTAATGAACCTTCTGAGTAACCCTAATCCTAGAAAGCTCCTAACTTCGTGGATCGTGGTTGGTCGCTCCCAACTAAGGACTGCTTCTACTTTACTAGGATCAACCGACACTCCCTCTTTAGAAATCACATGACCCAGAAACTTAACTTCACTGAGCCAAAACTCACATTTCTCAGGCTTAGCAAAAAGGCTCTTTCCCCTAAGGGTACTTAGAACAATCCTAAGGTGTTCCTCATGCTCTCGAGGATCCTTAGAATAGACCAGGATATCGTCTATGAAGACCACTACAAACTTGTCAAGGAAAGGCCTAAAAATTCGGTTCATATAGTCCATAAATACGGTTGGAGCATTGGTCAGACCAAAAGGCATAACCAAATATTCATAGTGCCCGTATCTAGTCCTAAATGCCGTCTTTGGAACATCCTCTACCTTAACCCTAATCTGGTGATAACCAGATCTCAGGTCAATCTTAGAGAAAACCGAAGCTCCCCTAAGTTGATCTAACAAGTCATCTATTCTGGGCAAGGGGTACTTATTCTTCACTGTGACTTTATTGATTTTTCGGTAATCAATACATAACCTCATACTCCCATCTTTCTTCTTTACCAAAAGGACAGGTGCGCCCCAAGGTGACACACTAGGTCTAATAAACTGCTTAGCAATCAAATCTTCCAATTGTGTTTTTAGTTCCCTCAACTCCAAGGGTGACATCCTATAAGGTGCTATGGAGATTGGTCCCGTTCCGGGAACCAATTCTATTGAGAACTCCACTTCTCTCTCAGGGGGTAAGGTCGCTACCTCGCTAGGAAACACATCTAGGAATTCGTTCACTATAGGGATAGTGTCCAGATCTAGGCTAGCCTCTATAGTTGAAGAAAGTAAAATCATATATCCTGCAAGACCTTCCACTAGACAGCGACTCAATAGAAGATCATTACTCTGCGGAACATAACTTGACTCTTTAGTAACAGGATGCACATTTGGAAACTCAATCGTTTTACAGAAACAATTCAAAACAACTTGATTGGCGGAAAGCCAATCCATACCCAGGATTATGTCCATTCCCTTAAGAGGTAGACACACAAGGCTTACTAAAAACATTCTCCCTTGAATTAGGAGAGGGCAATTCTCACATATCAAGGAAGTAGAAATGCTATCTTCGGTGGGTGTATACACATGCAACGGGAATTGTAAAGAGGTGAGACACAACCCTAACCTTTGAACACATGTACAAGAGATAAAGGAATGTGTTGCTCCTGAGTCAAACAAAACAACTAGAGGTTCATCCTGAAGGAAACAAGTACCTTTCATCAGATTTTCCGCTCCCTTTGCTTTCTGGGCATCCAGAGTAAAGACTCTCCCTTGGTTAGGATCACCCGACTTGGCTCCTTTTCCCTTAGTGTATTGGGGGCACTCCTTAGCCATATGCCCTGGTTGGTGACAAACAAAGCAGACATTTTTGCCCTTCATGCACTCTCCCTGGTGCACCTTCCCACAGTTCGAGCATGCATGATAAGCAGACTCGGAGGTTTGAGCCTGCTTTCCCTTGAATAGGTTTCCTTTCGGTTTCACGCGTTGAGCGCTCTTATCCTCCTCCTTCTTTTTGTTCTTATCTTGCCACCTCGTTTGCCTATCTTCATACATCCTCTTCAAGCTTGCTTCAGCCGCATAGCTCTGATGGACCACCCTGGCGAATTCGGTGAATTCAGTTTGTGAAATGCTGTTCTGGATGTCTGGCCTTAGTCCCCACTTGAACTGCTTGATTTTCCAGTTATCATTCGGAGCAAATTGAGCAACAGATGAGTACCTTACTAACTCCTCAAACTTGTTCACATATTCTGAAACCGTAGATTTCCCTTGCTGAAGCTGGACTAATTCTCTATCCATCATATCTTTCACAGTCTGTGGAAAGTACTTCTCCAAGAAGACCCTCTGAAAGTTCACCCAAGTTAGTGGTGTCCCTTGAGCCACCATGTAAGCTCGGGCCCCTTTCCACCGCCAAAGATCCTCTATGAGCACATGAGTAGCTAGCTCGACCTTTTGCTCCTCGGTACAATGAACCACCCTAAAACTCTTCTCCACGGCCTCTAGCCAGTGTTGGGATGCCATGGCTTCTACCTTTCCATTGAAGATTGGTGGCTTCGTCTTGAGGAACTTGAGAAATTTCTGGTCCAATTCCTCCTCTTGCGGGGGAGGTTGGGCTTGGTACTGCTGTTGTTGGGCTAACTGAGCTGCAAGATTGTTGGTTGCAATACTCTGATTCTGGATAGCCTGCAATATCCCTTGCAGCCAAGCATTCTCTTGTCCTGGCGGATTCGGAGGTATTGCATCATTCCTCCTGGGCCTTCCACGCCTTCCAGAACCTGAAGCCATAATTCTGCATAGAATGCACCAAGCATTGAGTTGATCAGGCTCAATATCTCTTAGCATAATAAGTAGAAAGGCAACAACAGACTCAAGAAATTCACGAAACTATTCCTAGCAATCCCCCCACAGTCCGATTAGAGTCGAACTGCTCTGATACCATAATGTAACACCTTACTTTCATTAGCTTGAAAATAGGATAATTAACATTAGGTACAGTAATCCCAAATTTAAACTTAAAGTCCAACATTAAGTTCAAATGTCATAAAACTAAACTTAAATACATAAATCCATGTCAGTGCAACATCAACACATAATTCTAGAAATTACATCTTAAAGGTGCTACTTAAACTACTACGAGATACAAGGTTCCTAGAGTGAACAGCTGTCAGCCTTCCTTTGGTACCTGTGCATCTGTAAAAACAATTAAATAAAGGAGTGGGGTGAGATAATAATCTCAGTGAATCCTCCCTCCGACTCCTCACCTTCAACTCATACAATTTATCATCAGTCAAGAATTTATATGACACGTTTATGCAATGCTTATTCTTACTATGAATTTCTAATTCATCTTTGGCTCGTATTCATGGGTAGTGTTGTATGCTTACATCCATACAACCCCATAAACACGCTTTCGATATGGTGGTTAGACGTCTTAACCGTCCGAGGGCGTCCCACACGGCTTACCATATCGATCACCTCCTTTATTGAGGCATCTTAGTATCTTTTAGAGAATTTAGTTACCAACTATATCCTTAGATGCATGCTTTAATCAAGATTAAGAATACAATTAGGCACTACTCTAGCTTCATATGGAACTAAACATATTCGTGTAAAAAGATACATTTCATATTCAAATGAAAACATGTAACATGCTCAGTCAAGGAAAGATACATCAAGACAAAACACATTTCCATTAGGGCTCCATGGAGCTCCCAATGGTCAAACATCCATCTCACAGTTTATGGGGGTTTTAGGTACAACATTAACCCCTATAATCAGTCCCAATAATACATGCATAGCAATTAACACTAAAAACTGTACATCAACTAAGGATTTGGGGAACTTCCTAACATAGGGTTCTTGGGTTTTCTTGAGGGACCCTAATGTGGGACTTATGGGTGCCCAACACCTAAGAGAAGGAAGAACTCACCACACCTTCCAAGATTCAAGTTCAAAGTTGATGCTTAGCTTCCTCTTCTTCCTTCTTCACGTTCTTCCTATTCTCCTTCAAGTCGGGCCTTCTAGGGATTTCCTTCAACTTTCCAATCCAAGCATAAACACTCCCAACTTGGATTCAAGCTAAGATTGAGGATGAATCTAGCATGAATCCTTGTTTTCCCCTCTAATTTGTGAACCCTAGGTGTTTTAACCCTTCTCCTTCTTCTCTCTGTCGCACTCTCTCTCTAACCCTCTCTAACAATCGCGCTCGTTTCTTTCTCTGTTGAGTTTTTCTCGATATCTTTGTGAATCGATTCACAAAGCATAGGTGAATCGATTCACTCAAAGGTAAAATGACAGAATCGCAGCTTTAAGTGCAGAATCGATTCCTGCAGCTTCCCAGATTCGATTCACAGAGAATCGCCTTTGTGAATCGATTCACGCCGCGATTCACAGAGGATCCACCTTTGTGAATCGATTCACTCTGCGATTCACTGCAAACCTAATCGAGTCCCAGCAAATCCACAGCCCTGAATCGATTCACAGGGCCTGGGAATCGATTCACACTGGGCAAAATTTCACCAAACACAATTTTTCACATATTCAACTATGACAATCAATAAAAATATCACTTAAAGTTCATCTTTAAGCCATACTAAGTTTATGCACACACAACAAACCAAGCTTGAGGAATCAGTGTTACACTACTACCCACCTAAAAACAAAAAATTTTGTCCTCAAAATTGGATAAACTTACATACCTATTGAAAAAGTTGTGGATATTGGCTTCAGATCTCATCTTCAAGTTCCCAAGTGGCTTCTTCTGAGTGGATCCTTCCCGGATCACCTTGACCAAAGGGATAGTCTTATTCCCGAGTGCCTTGGAAGCTCGGTCCACTATTTGGGCGGTTCGGCTGGTACGCATAACTGATCTAAGTTGTATAGACTCATGATCTATGGAGTGGAATGGATCCGGAATGTATTTCTTAAGCTGAGACACATGAAAAACATTGTGGAGATTTGACAAAGAAGGAGGTAAGGCAATTTGGTAAGCGACAGGACCAATTCGACTGAGGATTTGGAAGGGACCCACATACCGAGGGGTCAACTTTTTGGCCCGAAGAGCTCTACCAACGCCTATAGTGGGAGTGACTTTTAGGAATACATGTTCTCCCTCATCAAATTCAAGGGGTTTGAGCCTACGATCTGCATAACTTTTCTGCCTACTCTGAGCAGTCTTTATCTTCTCCCTAATCATACGAATCTTATCAGTGGTTTCCTGAACAAGGTCGGGGCCTAACAATTGTTTCTCTCCCACTTCAAACCAACATAGAGGAGTCCTACACTTGCGACCGTAGAGAGCCTCGTACGGTGCCATTCCTATGCTAGAGTGATAGCTGTTGTTGTATGAAAACTCAATTAATGACAAGTACTTGCTCCAACTACCACCATCCTCTAAAACACAGGCTCTGAGCATATCCTCTAAAGTTTGAATGGTTCTCTCAGATTGACCATCTGTCTGGGGATGGTAGGCTATGCTAAGACTTAACCTCGTCCCTAAGGCTTGATGAAGTGCCTTCCAAAACCGAGAGGTGAACTTTGGATCCCTATCAGAGACAATGTTAGCTGGAACTCCGTGGAGTCTAACAATCTCTCTGATATAGATCTCAGCTAACCGGGCGGTTTTGTAAGTGGACTTTATGGGAAGAAAATGAGCAGATTTGGTTAATCTGTCCACTATGACCCATATAGAGTCATATCCTAACTGAGTGTAGGGTAACCCTCCCATGAAGTCCATTGCTATACTATCCCACTTCCACTCGGGAATTTCTAAGGGTTGGAGAAAACCTGAAGGCTTTTGGTGTTCTATCTTGGTTTTCTGACAAACTAAGCATTGAGCCACAAATTATGCCACATCATTCCTCATGCCTGGCCACCAATACCTCTGTCTAAGGTCCTGGTACATCTTTGTGGAGCCAGGGTGTACCGAGAATCCACTCTTGTGGGCTTCTCCTAGAACCTGCTGCTTAATGGAATTATCCTTTGGTATGCAGATTCTCTGATGGAACATTAAAGTGCCATCCTCAGCTTCAGAGAAACCGGGGCGGTGCTTGCTAGACTGCAACTCTACATCTAAGCTCTGAGCAGACCTAATCTGTTCCCTAAAATTGCAGGAAATTTCTAGATGGTAAAGCATGAGACTGTTCACTGATGGGAAAATTCCAAGGTTAAGGTCCCTAAAGGACTCCAGCAACTCCATTTCTTTAATCATCAGTGAAGACACATGCAAGGACTTCCTACTCAAGGCATCAGCGACCACATTCGCTTTGCCCGATGGTACTTCAACTCAAAGTTATAATCTTTTAGGAACTCAACCCATCTTCTCTGCCTCATGTTAAGTTCCTTCTGATCAAAAAGGTATTTCAAGCTCTTATGATCACTAAACACTTCAAATTGGGCACATACAGATAGTGTCGCCAAATCTTTAGAGCAAAGACAATGGCTGCTAGCTCTAAGTCATGAGTAGGGTAGTTCTCCTCATGGGGTCTTAACTGCCTAGATGCATAAGCTACAACTTGTCGGTTCTGCATAAGAACACACCCTAACCCTTTCTTAGAGGCATCACTATAAATTTCAAATCCCAACGCTGGGTCAGGGATAATCAAGACCGGGGTGGAAGTCAACCTGATCTTAAGCTCTAGGAAACTACTCTCACACTCTTAGTCCACACAAATGGCTCCTTTCTGGTTAACCTTGTTAGGGAAGTACCATCTGTGAAAATCCTTAATGAACCTTCTGAGTAACCGCTAATCCTAGAAAGCTCCTAACTTCGTGGATCGTGGTTGGTCGCTCCCAACTAAGGACTGCTTCTACTTTACTAGGATCAACCGACACTCCCTCTTTAGAAATCACATGACCCAGAAACTTAACTTCACTGAGCCAAAACTCACATTTCTCAGGCTTAGCAAAAAGGCTCTTTCCCCTAAGGGTACTTAGAACAATCCTAAGGTGTTCCTCATGCTCTCGAGGATCCTTAGAATAGACCAGGATATCGTCTATGAAGACCACTACAAACTTGTCAAGGAAATGCCTAAAAATTCGGTTCATATAGTCCATAACACGGCCGAGCATTGGTCGCACCAAAGGCATAACCAAATATTCATAGTGCCCGTATCTAGTCCTAAATGCCGTCTTTGGAACATCCTCTACCTTAACCCTAATCTGGTGATAACCGGATCTCAGTCAATCTTAGAGAAAACCAAGCTCCCTAAGTTGATCTAACAAGTCATCTATTCTGGGCAAGGGGTACTTATTCTTCACTGTGACTTTATTGATTTTTCGGTAAATCAATACATAACCTCATACTCCCATCTTTCTTCTTTACCAAAAGGACAGGTGCGCCCCAAGGTGACACACTAGGTCTAATAAACTGCTTAGCAATCAAATCTTCCAATTGTGTTTTTAGTTCCCTCAACTCCAAGGGTGACATCCTATAAGGTGCTATGGAGATTGGTCCCGTTCCGGGAACCAATTCTATTGAGAACTCCACTTCTCTCTCAGGGGGTAAGGTCGCTACCTCGCTAGGAAACACATCTAGGAATTCGTTCACTATAGGGATAGTGTCCAGATCTAGGCTAGCCTCTATAGTTGAAGAAAGTAAAATCATATATCCTGCAAGACCTTCCACTAGACAGCGACTCAATAGAAGATCATTACTCTGCGGAACATAACTTGACTCTTTAGTAACAGGATGCACATTTGGAAACTCAATCGTTTTACAGAAACAATTCAAAACAACTTGATTGGCGGAAAGCCAATCCATACCCAGGATTATGTCCATTCCCTTAAGAGGTAGACACACAAGGCTTACTAAAAACATTCTCCCTTGAATTAGGAGAGGGCAATTCTCACATATCAAGGAAGTAGAAATGCTATCTTCGGTGGGTGTATACACATGCAACGGGAATTGTAAAGAGGTGAGACACAACCCTAACCTTTGAACACATGTACAAGAGATAAAGGAATGTGTTGCTCCTGAGTCAAACAAAACAACTAGAGGTTCATCCTGAAGGAAACAAGTACCTTTCATCAGATTTTCCGCTCCCTTTGCTTTCTAGGCATCCAGAGTAAAGACTCTCCCTTGGTTAGGATCACCCGACTTGGCTCCTTTTCCCTTAGTGTATTGGGGGCACTCCTTAGCCATATGCCCTGGTTGGTGACAAACAAAGCAGACATTTTTGCCCTTCATGCACTCTCCCTGGTGCACCTTCCCACAGTTCGAGCATGCATGATAAGCAGACTCGGAGGTTTGAGCATGCTTTCCCTTGAATAGGTTTCCTTTCGGTTTCACGCGTTGAGCACTCTTATCCTCCTCCTTCTTTTTGTTCTTATCTTGCCACCTCGTTTGCCTATCTTCATACATCCTCTTCAAGCTTGCTTCAGCCGCATAGCTCTGATGGACCACCCTGGCGAATTCGGTGAATTCAGTTTGTGAAATGCTGTTCTGGATGTCTGGCCTTAGTCCCCACTTGAACTGCTTGATTTTCCAGTTATCATTCGGAGCAAATTGAGCAACAGATGAGTACCTTACTAACTCCTCAAACTTGTTCACATATTCTGAAACCGTAGATTTCCCTTGCTGAAGCTGGACTAATTCTCTATCCATCATATCTTTCACAGTCTGTGGAAAGTACTTCTCCAAGAAGACCCTCTGAAAGTTCACCCAAGTTAGTGGTGTCCCTTGAGCCACCATGTAAGCTCGGGCCCCTTTCCACCAGTTTTCAGCATCCTCTATGAGCACATGAGTAGCTAGCTCGACCTTTTGCTCCTCGGTACAATGAACCACCCTAAAACTCTTCTCCACGGCCTCTAGCCAGTGTTGGGATGCCATGGCTTCTACCTTTCCATTGAAGGTTGGTGGCTTCGTCTTGAGGAACTTGAGAAATTTCCGGTCCAATTCCTCCTCTTGCGGGGGAGGTTGGGCTTGGTACTGCTGTTGTTGGGCTAACTGAGCTGCAAGATTGTTGGTTGCAATACTCTGATTCTGGATAGCCTGCAATATCCCTTGCAGCCAAGCATTCTCTTGTCCTGGCGGATTCGGAGGTATTGCATCATTCCTCCTGGGCCTTCCGCGCCTTCCAGAACCTGAAGCCATAATTCTGCATAGAATGCACCAAGCATTGAGTTGATCAGGCTCAATATCTCTTAGCATAATAAGTAGAAAGGCAACAACAGACTCAAGAAATTCACGAAACTATTCCTAGCAATCCCCCCACAGTCCGATTAGAGTCGAACTGCTCTGATACCATAATGTAACACCTTACTTTCATTAGCTTGAAAATAGGATAATTAACATTAGGTACAGTAATCCCAAATTTAAACTTAAAGTCCAACATTAAGTTCAAATGTCATAAAACTAAACTTAAATACATAAATCCATGTCAATGCAACATCAACACATAATTCTAGAAATTACATCTTAAAGGTGCTACTTAAACTACTACGAGATACAAGGTTCCTAGAGTGAACAGCTGTCAGCCTTCCTTTGGTACCTGTGCATCTGTAAAAACAATTAAATAAAGGAGTGGGGTGAGATAATAATCTCAGTGAATCCTCCCTCCGACTCCTCACCTTCAACTCATACAATTTATCATCAGTCAAGAATTTATATGACACGTTTATGCAATGCTTATTCTTACTATGAATTTCTAATTCATCTTTGGCTCGTATTCATGGGTAGTGTTGTATGCTTACATCCATACAACCCCATAAACACGCTTTCGATATGGTGGTTAGACGTCTTAACCGTCCGAGGGCGTCCCACACGGCTTACCATATCGATCACCTCCTTTATTGAGGCATCTTAGTATCTTTTAGAGAATTTAGTTACCAACTATATCCTTAGATGCATGCTTTAATCAAGATTAAGAATACAATTAGGCACTACTCTAGCTTCATATGGAACTAAACATATTCGTAAAAAGATACATTTCATATTCAAATGAAAACATGTAACATGCTCGATCAAGGAAAGATACATCAAGACAAAACACATTTCCATTAGGGCTCCATGGAGCTCCCAATGGTCAAACATCCATCTCACAGTTTATGGGGGTTTTAGGTACAACATTAACCCCTATAATCAGTCCCAATAATACATGCATAGCAATTAACACTAAAAACTGTACATCAACTAAGGATTTGGGGAACTTCCTAACATAGGGTTCATGGGTTTTCTTCAAGGGGACCCTAATGTGGGACTTATGGGTGCCCAACACCTAAGAGAAGGAAGAACTCACCACAACTTCCAAGATTCAAGTTCAAAGTTGATGCTTAGCTTCTTCTTCTTCCTTCTTCACGTTCTTCCTCTTCTCCTTCAAGTCGCCTTCTAGGGATTTCCTTCAACTTTCCAATCCAAGCATAAACACTCCCAACTTGGATTCAAGCTAAGATTGAGGATGAATCTAGCATGAATCCTTGTTTTTCCCTCTAATTTGTGAACCCTAGGTGTTTTAACCCTTCTCCTTCTTCTCTCTATCGCACCTCTCTCTCTAACCCTTTCTCTAACAATCGCGTTCGTTTCTTTCTCTCATCGAAGTTTTTACGATATCTTTGCGGTGTGAATCGATTCACAAAGATAGGTGAATCGATTCACTCGATGTAAAATGACAGAATCGCAGCTTTAAGTGCAGAATCGATTCCTCAGCTCCCAGATTCGATTCACAGAGAATCGCCTTTTGTGAATCGATTCACGCTGCGATTCACAGAGGATCAACCTTTGTGAATCGATTCACTGCGATTCATCGCAAACCTAATCGAGTCCCAAAGAAACTCATACTGAATCGATTCACAGGGCCTGGGAATCGATTCACACTGGGCAAAATTTCACCAAACACAATTTTTCACATATTCAACTATGACAATCAATGAAAATATCACTTAAAGTTCATCTTTAAGCCATACTAAGTTTATGCACACACAACAAACCAAGCTTGAGGAATTGGGGTGTTACAAAGATATTATTTAACAACGTAAATTAAAAACTACTCTATTTAATGTATAATGTTGTATTTTTTACAATTATCTAAATTAAACTTGACCAATTATATTAGCGTAAAATTTAATCTAAATTGACCAAATTTATAGTTTTATTAATTGTTACCATCCCTACTCAATTTCTATAATCCATCCCTTTTGTTTCACATTTAATCTAAGTTGTCTTTAAAATAGTAAATAATTAGTGAGCCTTTGAAATTCTTTTTAGTATAACAGTTATGCATCGAAAGGGAAAGTGTTTCACATTAATAGGAATTATTCCTTTAATTGCCATCAACTCATGGGTTAGTGGACTATGAGTGGAAGATATAGAGTTTTAGTCAGTTATAATGAGAAACCTATCTATCTATATCTATTCTATATATAAAAATAAAACAAACTTGAGTTTTAAAATTCAATGCAAATTTATTTTAATCCATGAGTTACAACCTTTCAATTGCACTTATTAATTAAATAAAACATATAATGATATTTATTAAAATTTGTTCATGAAAATACTAAGTGCTATTTTGTTAATTATTAATTACAATTTAAAAAAAAAACTAAAAATATAATTAACTTACATTATATTATTATCAAAAGTAAAATATAGTTTTATTTATTAAAATTAGTTCATGACAATACTAAGTGCTATTTTCTATTTAGAAAGTATCTTAAAAATAATTGTATGGATCATATATTAAAATGACTGAACATCAATTTTAAAGGATAAGTAAAATATTTTCATTTTTTAATGTGATTAGTATGTTCAAAAAAACACTTTATTATCACCAGAGTTTATATCAATTGGAGGTCAATTATAATACTATACTGACTATAAAAATTAAATATATTTTCTATTAACAATATCTCATTAATGATTAAAATTAAAATTCTTTAGAAAAACAATCTTAACATGTGAAATTAAGTCATGCAAATAAACAGTAAAGAATAATTATATTTATGCTAACATTGATCCACCTTATTATTTCTTCAAATTATTTTTAAAAAATAATTTTTAAAAAATTGGTGCAATTTTACTATAACATTTCTTTTAATTAAGAGAATGCTTACTATTATATTTATTATTATTTATTTTAAAAAATAAACATAAAATTTCTTAGACATTCTTTAAAATACTAAAACTAATAAATGATAATGTTGATCATTAGTTATAATTTGGGAAAGCTACTTAAAATATAGCTAAATTAAAATATAATTTTATTAAATATTTTTATGAAAAATAAAATATAATTATATTTAATAAAATTAGTCATGAGAAAAATAAGTGCTTTTTACCGCTTAAAAAATTATCTTAAAAATAATTATATAAAACTCTAGCATTTAATCTTAATTGTACGATTTCATGTTTTTGTTTAATTGTTCTAAGAAAAGGCGTTTGATGCATTGTGTGATGGGGAATGGTGTATTGTATTAATACAAGTTTTCTATATTTATCCTATATTATTAATATAGTATTTATTCTCTTCTATAAAGTTTCATATTTTTATTAATTGATACACTTCATATTCAATTTATCTAATTGGTTAGTTTTAATCCCTATTTAATTATTTAAAATTGGTTTCACCCTTTCATATACTTGAAGCAAATAATGAGTTATATATTTCATTTAATCCAATTATTTTTTGATTAATCAATGATCTTTTTTATAAATACATTGAATTGAATTATTCAATTATTCACAAAGACACTATTTAACAACGTAAATTAAAAACTACTCTATTTACCCATAACCTCATTTTTCATACAAGTATTGCAATTTATTTTGATATTTAAATAATGTATTTTTTCTTTTTTATAAAGTATGTATTTGTTTCTTTAATGTATATTTCTTAAGTTTAAATGTATAATGTTGTGTTTATTACAATTATCTAAATTAACCTTGACCAATTGTATTGGTGTAAAATTTAATGTAAATTGAACAAATTTATACTTTTATTAATTGTTACCATCCCTACTCAATTTTTATAATCCATTCCTATTGTTTCACATTTAATCTAAGTTGTCTTTAAAATAGTAAATAATTAGTGATTCTTTGAAATTCTTTTTGGTATAACAGTTATGCATTGAAAAGGAAAGGGTTTCACATTAATAAGAATTATTCCTTTAATTGTCATAAACTCATGGGTTAGTGGACTATGAGTGGAAGAGGTAGAGTTTTAGTCAGTTTTAATAAGAAATAACTATTTAAAGGAGACAAATTTTGATGGTAGGGGGAATTTGATGAAAAATTTCACAAAGAAAAACAAGATACACATGTGAGCAGAAGGAATGAGTGGGTCAAAGGAGGACAAGCAAAGTGCACAGGGAGAGATACAAGTGTAGTTAGAGAGAAAAATTAGAGTTTATATTGATAGAGAAAAAAGAGAAAAAACATAGCAAAGAGGGTTTAGGTTCTTAAAAATTCTGAAAAAGAAAAATAATGTCTTCACAAAGAACTGTCATTCTATATTAGTAGTCAACGCGGTAGAGGGATAAATTTGGATCAATTGGTGAATCAAGCAATTGAGACAACAATTTTTTTGTAAAGCTAGCCTAGAAATCATGTTTAATTTTAATATTTCTCTTCAAAAAAAATGTTTAATTTTAATAGCTTTGATAAAGTTGTATGATGTGTTGGACAAATTGTTTATGTTCATTGAATGTTCACCATTGCATGTACAATTTTTATTATTGCAATACATATTACGTTCATTAACACTACCATTTAGTCCTCTCTTTTGCATTTATTCGTGCTAGGATTGTAATTTTATTTCTTAATATTATTTTGAATTTGTTTGTTTGTTTGACTTTTTATTTCAAGTGAGAACTAAGGGTCCAACATAACACTTTTTTATTTGTATTGTTGTTGTTGTTATTATTTATTTCTTACTTTCATTGATGCTTAAAATTAACTATTATTGTTATTTTTGTATTTAGTTTTTACGAATTCCTTAATAATAATAATAATAATAATAATAATAATAATAATAATAATAATAATAATAAAAGAAAACGAAATGAATATAAATACTTTGATTGTATTGTTTATAATATTTGAAGTTAGGTTAATTACCATTTAAACATATTTGTGAATTCTAATCATATTGTTGATTGCTTTATTCTAATTTTCTTTTATATCAAAATAGCGCATTTATTTATTTAACTTATTTTTCACAAAGTTTGTTCTATATTTAGTATTTACTGTCATTAATAATAATTGTAATTATAACTAGCATGGCAACCCGTGCCATGCACGGATATGTATGTCTTCTGAATTTTTCTATAAAATAATTGAAATATTATATATAATATTTTCTTTATTTTTTGGTAAATTATATATAATTTTTTCAAAATATTTGTACAAGAACCTTTGTATAGAAATTTATATAATATTTGATTTGTTTCAGTTTCTTGATCACCCATTTTACCCCGTTTAGGTAATTATATTTGATTTATTTCAATCATGGATCACAAAGTGTAATAATTTACATATAATATTAATATTTTTTGTGTAAAATATTGTGTTATCTTGTAAAATGTTCATTCCCGTGTTTAAGAAAATTGTAATATTTTTTTGATAAAAAATATTTGATAATCTTTTTCCAATAAATCTGTAGGCTTGAGCTACGCACTGTATATACTTAAAAATTATAATCATACACTTAGGGTTTAGAAGAAGCAACATTCTTATGTATATATTTGAGTCTTCAAAATCTACGTCTCCCTTTGAGAATAGAATTAGATAATAGAATCATAATTTTTTTACATTTTATTTGTAGGTTCGTGCTACACACATTATATACTTAAAATTTACAATCATACCCCTAGGGTTAAGAAGAAGCAACATTTTGAATACATTCAAACATCGATATCTAAGCCTCCATTTGATTTCTAAATAGAATTATTTCAGATTCGAATTGATCGGGACAAAATGTGAAAATAATATGCTACTATATTTTGAATTTATTCAAAATATACTTGTTTCATTATTTGAATTTATTAGAATTGATTGCCTCTTCATATCACAATTGAACTTGTTGGCTTAACATTTAAAATAGGACTGGATCATTTTGAATTTCAAACAATGGTAGATTGCATGTTTAATTAAAGATATTTAATTAGAGTAGGATAAAACCAAAAAAATAGAAAGGAAAAAAATATACTTTGATCTTATAATTATTAATGTCTATTACGATTAAAAAAATAGTAAACTAATTGTGTGAGTTAAAATGTTTATAGTAAAATTGTTATCGCCATAATTTAAAAAATATTGAAATTATAATAAAGTATAATTTTTCCATTACAATTCAAATGTTAATGCGGTTTGTATAAAATAGGTTTAATTACTCTTTGAAAATTTCTAAATAGGTCCCTGAACTAAATTTATAATTGGATCTTTGAACTCATCAATAATTGGGTCCTTACATGTTAAATTTTTTAAATTTTGAATAATTTATAATTAAGTCCCTAAACTTTTAAATAATTGGTAAGAGTCCCTAAATGAACCAATTGCATAATTTATATATCCACAAAATACATGTTAAATAAATACAATGGAAGACAACAATTTTGCTTTAATTTTTTTTCTCCAATAAATAAGTACAGATTGTTAAGCTTGTTTTTATCCCCTTCAACAAAGCAATGAAGGAGAATTTCCTTTGAGGAAATTTCCTCCGGTGCACCCTACCCGTGTGAGTAGGCAAGAGAATTAATGCTCTATAACAAAGAACTATTTCTCCACCTGTGTGTGAGAGTTGGCAATTGGTACATACTTTCTTTGGTTGAGATTGCACTTAGTTATTACAAATAAAGATGCTATCTCAGCCAGACAGAACATGTGCTTTTAGATAACATAAGTTCAGAATATTGAAGACTTTACATGGTTGATTTCAAGTAAAAACTTTAGCCGTTGGCTTTCCCGGCTCTTATAAATTATTAATTTCAGGCTCACTGAGAAACTTCTAATTCAAACATGAAGTTCTGAAATCCAAAGGAATATATATCTTGAACCACCACCAGTAACTGTAAAATAATATTGTTGACAGTAATACAACGAAGGGGAGATAAGTACTTATAGTAATGTACATTCAAGTTTCCTATTCGTTGCCACACATCCATTTGATACTTGACCACTTATTCCCCCTTTATCACTGGACAACCACCATAAAATTATCGAGAAAGCAGTTTTCTTAATTCATCTCTAAATGTGAAAACTTGTTGACACATATAATAATAATAATAATAATAATAATAATAATAATAATAATAATAATAATAATAATAATAATAATAACAACAACAACAACAACAACAACAACAATAATGGCTGTATCAACTTATAACCTGACAGGCCAAAGTAAATTCTTGTACATCCAAAGTCACTGGCCTTATTATAGCAATGTACACCAGAAAAAGTGATGGCCTGACCAGTAACCATTATTCCTATAGTAGCAGAGAAAATCCCAACATTTTTACTGCATTATGTGTAATAAATTTTATATGCATCCAACAAAAATCACAAATAATTAGTGCTTCCAATAGAAAACAACATCAAATCAAAAACTATAGCTTACTAATAATTCATTCCCATAAATTAATATTTTAACGCCTTTTGCCATTAGAAGTTCTTATCCTTGTCATTCTACATATATATATAAACCTGAAAATCGTAAAATGTCGAATTTGAGTAACACAACTTCTTTAATGGTTCATCATGTCAGTCATTTTCAATCACATAAATAATAATATTGAATCGCTTTATCAAGCAACATCCTCATTTACCTCACTGTTGATGTCATAATACTCATTGTTTTGCTTGAATCATCAATAGTGCTCATATCATCTCAGATTAACTCATTGTCATCCTCACAAAGGGTTAAGCACACTCTTGGAAGAAGACATCATTGGCAAAATATCATAAACAGATTTTAAACTTAACTGCAAGCAAAATATCCTTCCATTACCTTCAGAAATAATACAAAATGTCTGTTGTTTACATTCTCGACCTCAATTTTCAATGGATTTTCGGCCACAGATGATTCGCTTCTTGTTCTTCTTGAATAGATGAAAACAACTTAACTAAAAATACATTCAAGAGTCAACACCCTTGGTTTGAATGGCCCAAAAAACAAAGACAATGACATTATTGAGATAAATACATATCAATAATTCAAGGCTATACATGGAAGCACATATGAGCATAACATATCACATGGCTGAAAAGAAAACAATTACTTTACAAATAATTTTAGAGGATGGATCTGAAACCAAAAGAATGAAGACATACCTTGCCATTTATATTCACAACAGAAAAAATAATATATGTAACAACAAAAAAAATGGCATTGATGATTCTCATATTGGGATCCGAGTCCATAATATATGAGAATGAAGATGTGCTAGTTACTTTAAATAAACAAAGAAAAACTTGGAAGCAGCAAGATAGAGGTTTCGAACCATAATACAGCACAACCTTCACCTTCTTTCTCTTCCTTTTTCTTTCACAGTTTTAGCTTCTCCTAGATCAACTACAAATTTAATAGTTAATTTAAATTTAAAGGATAAACAAATCAAAAAAATTCGATCATTTTGTGCACCTAGTCAATCAAATTAAATTTCATATTTACTGAAATTAGGGCATCCTAGGTAAAAAAGCTATTTTTACATAAATGTAAAGGGTGATAAGAAAAAGACAAACCCCATTCTCTTTTGTTTTTCAAGGAGCAAACGAATCAAAAATTCTCATTGGTCAAGAAGGAATGAGGGATAGAGATTAAAAAAAAGGAATGTGATAATTACCCAATGAAGGATCTGCCAATGAGAAAGTTGAGAGTGGTTGAAGGAGGTGGGTTTAGAGGCATAGAGGCCCTCACCACTGCCATGGAAGAAGAAGGAATTTTCACGGTGTAAAAGTCTCATTTTGATAGTAGTGGATGGAAGCACCCATGAACAACATAATTGGACCGCCATAGTAACACTTACCTTGTCAAAATAGAAAATATAAGAACAAAAAAATAAACAAAAGCTACAAAGCAAAGAGAAGCAGCGTAAATGGAAACATGGAGGAGAGAAAGTGAGATACTGAGTGAAAAAAGGGGTTGGGGATGGAGCCCTGCTGCTGGGAAAGAGGATCCACTCTCTGCAAATGTTATTCCTAAAAATTTGCCCAAAATATGTTTATAATGGGTAATGTTTCTACAATTTGAATTTCAAAACTTTGGTTTTCCATTTTGAAAACGAAGATATTAAGTAATCATTTAATAATTATTATTTTGATTAATAACATCGTTTTTTGTCCATTTTCAGCTGCTATTTGCGCTAAACATGGGATAATGGTCTGGAATCTTGAATTTATTGATGAAATCGTGTGGATTGGATTTGATTGTCACATTAATTTCATTCTATATTTTATCCATGTCTGTTCCGGTTCTTGAATTTTTGAATTAAATTATGGACACTTGGCACATGAGATGGAAATAAGGTGGACACATGTATAAGATTTTATTGAACAACAAATTCAATGCTGACATGTGTTATTATTTTTCAAGGTGTTGTCACATAAATGTACACGTGTATAGGAAATTAATGTGGTTTTCTTGAGAGAATGCCACTTGACAATGCATTCAATGAGATTTATTCTTAATTGTATATATTATTGATTTGACTATTTGTTTTAAAAAATTAATGATTCAAATTCAATTTTATATATAAATATATAAAGGTAACTTGAGGTTATAATCACTAATCATTCAATTTTATCATTTTATTAATCTATTTAGATATTATTATTAAAAATTATTTTATTAATTAATTTATGTTATTATTATATTTATTAACTATTAAGTATTAAACTTATTAGACATTCTATTAAATATTTAAACTACTTAAACTTGAGATTTTTTATTACATACAAATTTAATTTAACTTATGAGTTACAATCTCCCAACTACCCTCACTAATCAATTTCATCATTTTATTACTCTATTTAAATATTATTTTGTTTATTAATTTAATTTATTATTATTTGTATTCACTATTAGATATAAAACTTCTTAGACATTCTATTAAATATTTAAATCGTGTTAATTATTAATTAAAATTTGAGAAAAATGCTTAAACATTGTATTAAATATTTAAATTGTTTAAAGTTGAGGTTTTATTTTAAATACAAATTTTAATTTAAATTATGTCTTACAACCTTTCAATTATCCTCACTAATCAATTTCATCATTATATAAATATATTCATATATTAATATTAAATATTATTTTATTTATTAATTTAGTTTATTATTTGTTGTATTCACTATTAAATTTAAAACTTCTTACATATTCTGTTAAATATTTAAGTTACTTAATAATAATTGTAATTATAGATAAATAATTAAATATAATAGAAATACACCATAAATTATTAAAAATTGTTATGAAATATAAAATATCGTGCTATTTACTAAAATTAGATAATAACAATATAAGTGTATTTGATATTTGAAAAATGATCTTATAAATAATAAATAATTAAATAAAATTGTATATTATGAATTATTATCTATTATACAAATATATGTTGTTTGAGTTAAATTTTTAAATAAAATATTGACACGACATACTCATAAATATTAACTATTAAATAATAAATTCTTTCACAATATAAATTATAATGTATCACATATTAAAATGGCACTAAATGAATTTTAAAGGATAAATAAAAGGTTTTTTACTTTCAATTTTTAATGTGATTAGTATTTCAAAAAATGAACTTTAAAGGATAAGTAAAAAGTTTTCATTTTTGATGTGATTGGTATGTTCAAAATATCTTAATTATTAGTGGAGGTTATACGAGGTCGAGTTCTTTTATGATATTATATCGACTATCAAAATTAGATGTATTTTATGTTAATAATATATCATTGATGAATAAAATTTAGATGTATTTTATATTAATAAGAGAAGCTCTATTATAAAATATTAAATTATGTTAGGTCGTAATTTTAACAATATTAAAATAAAATAATGCAATCTTATTATGATATTTCTATTAAGAGAATGCTTATTATTATCTTATATCTATTGTTATTTTTAATTATTGATTTTAATAAAATATTTTTCAATATAAGCTATAATAAAATATGTTATCGTGTCTTTGTTTACTGTATCTTATACTTTTATTTAAATTTTTTATTATTAATCCAATGATTAATTAATTTTAAAAATAATTATTTATAATTTTATAGTCATATATAGTGACTAAAAACTATAGTTTTACGTGACAAAAGTTACAAGCAATTTTGACCTATAAAATTTATTTTAAAAATGAAATTTATATTTTAATAACATAATTGAAGAGTAAAAAATAGTAGCAGTACTATCTAGATGAGAATAAAAAAAAGAATTCATATGACTGATGACAACTTAAATTTTATTATATTTTTTAAAGAAAATAATATCAAGTATGCTACTTGGAAATATTCATACTAAATTGAAATGCATAATAGGATAAAACTCTTTACTATAAGAAATCAAATATTTCACATAAATATTGTTACAAAAGGTAGCACTAATGTAAAAAAAAATTATTTTATAAATAATTTTTGATGATAAATGACATTTGATTTGGAGAAAAAAATAATCTCCAATAAATAGATTCTATGTAGTGATGATAACTAAAAGCCAATAATAACCGTTGAATAATGTGAGATTACATTTAAAAAAAACTTATATTTTATCATGGATAATTACATATCTAATTATTAACAATAATTTAACCGTAATAATTGAAATTATTTGTTGATAAATAAGATAAGAAATATGCATATTAAAAAAAATACAATACTTTCAATCAAAATATATATATAATACCATAATATGTTTAATAAGCTTATTTGATATAGTTTTCTTTCGTGATTTTAAAGTTTCAATGATAACTTTACTGAAAAATCGATAATTCTAATTATTACACATGATAAAAAAATTTATAAAAAAATTTATAAATAAATTCTATTTAATATAATTTTTCAACATAATTATGTTTAATTATTACACATTATTGTATAATTAGTAAAATTTTATTTTACATTTTTTTATACTAACGAAGGCTTAAGGCCTGAAGGAAAAAAAACTATAATCTAATCATAAAAAATGGGGATAGCCATATCAAGTTCTTTAATAAAAACTAAAAAAATGCTAAAAGATGATTATGTATTAGGTGAACAATAATCTGTTAAGAGATTTGTATTAAATATTTTTATATATTTAAATTATGTAACTTTTATACATTTTAAAAAAATATTTATATAAAATATAAACAAACCCGTGCAACGCACGGGATTATATATATATATATATATACCGTTAATACCAGGTGTCAAATTTAGTATACTTACACTTTCAATAACTCTTTATAGGAGGTGAATTAAATCAATCAAACTGTTGAATCATCTTATATTATCATGATAATTATGTATATAAAATTTCAAACAATTTAGAAATTCATTGGTATGTGTTTTAACAATTGATATTTACATATATTTTAAATAGTGTATTATGCGTTAAAATAAAATGATGCGATGGAATATCAAATAGTTTTAAAATTCTATAAAATTTTGTAAACTTAATCTACTTAATGAGAACTTTCAATTCAACGATTGGATTGATTTAATTCGCCTTCTACAAAGAGTTATTGAATGTGTAAGTAGGGGTGTAACGGGCTGGATTGGATTGGATTTTCACTGAAAAAGAATCCAAACCGATCATTTTTTATTGGTTCGGTTTGGTTCGGTTTTAGCCGTTTTTTGTACAAAATCCGAACCAAACCAATCCAATGAAGTACGGGTTGGTTTGGATCGGGTGTTCGGTTCAACTCTTCAAAAATAATAAAAAATTATTTTAAAAAATAGATAAAATTTCACCTCATATCCACAACCACAACAATCCACAACTCATGCCCATAATACAAAATAGTCCACAAATCCAAAATAATCCATAATGAGATCCAAAATAACAATCCATTAGAATGCAAAATAACAATCTAGTCCATAACAATCCAAAATAGTCCACTAGAATGCTGAATACGTGGTACAAAGCAAGTCGCTCCATTATCATCATGTAATGAGATAAACAAATATTTAGTTGTTTAGAACATTGAATAATTAGTAAAATAATTGAGTAAATGAAATCGAGTGTAACCTTAGGTTGTTTTTATGACAAGCATTGCCAATCAGCCCCACCACCAGTTGAACATAATCCAGAAATTTCTAGAAATTTAAACACAAACACATACAAGATTAATTTAATATTGTGATCAAATAAAAAAACAAAACTGAGAGTTAAAACAAAGTCTTTATACCTGTTTCAAGATGTTGCACTTCATTGATTTCAGTTTCTAACTCAGCTGGCATAGTAGATTTTTTAATCCAATTTTGGGTACAAACCAAAGCTTGAACTGTAGTGGGAAGCAAGCAACTACGAAATGGATCAAGGACTCGGCCTCCTGTACTAAATGTAGACTCAGATGATACGGTAGACACTGGAATAGCCAATATATCTCTAGCCATGCAGGAAAGGACATAATACTTTTCTGTTTTCCCTTTCCACCATTGCAGAATATCAAAGTCCTTATTCTTGCTATCTTCAACATCATCCTCCAAATACCTCTCCAACTCATTCTTTTGCACCTCATTTTGTTTTTTCTTCATTGTCAATCTAAACTCATCATCCCAGTTGTCATCATTATCACCAACATCATGGGCATTATTAGTCTGCGTGCCAATAGTTGGTACCACGCTACTAGACTCACTAGTATCAAGAGGAAAGGGATGCGCAATCACATATGCATCAAACAATTTATTGACAAGTTCCTTCAAGGTTTTCAACATCTTTTTGGTGATCTAAGGACCATACAACCTTTTAAAAAAATTCAATGTAATCCAGCTTAAAACGAGGATCAAGAAAAACAGCTATGAACAATAGATATTTTATCCCACTACTTTCCCAGTATTTGCTAAACTTAAGTTGCATATTTGCTATCATCTTTTTCAATACCTCATCATCACTATTCCTCCATTTGCTTAATGATTTCTGAATGTCACACAACTGTTTGAAGAAAGTATAGCTGTAACATGCAACGGTCCAGAAAAGGAAAGAGTTGCATCATAAAAGATCTTTAAAATATTCAAAGAAACCCGTGCACGATTCCAATCAACATTATTAGGACATCCTGTTCCGTCACTAACAAGCTGCAACAGATACGCAGTATCCTTGTATTCAAGGCGATTAAATGCTTTTTCATACTTTTTAGCAGCATCTAACATCAAATAGGTGGAATTCCACTAGTTGGTACATCTATTGATAACAATGCCTTGCTATTTATATTTACCTCTTTTGCACACCTCTTAAAAGTAGCCAATCTAGCTGGAGAACCCTTGATGAACTTACATGCAACCCTTATTCTAGCAATAGAGGGGTCAATTTCCTTCAGCCCATCACTAACAATCAAGTTCAAAATGTGAGCACAACATCTGATGTGCATATACTCTCCCTTTAATAAAGTATGACCATCCCAATCACTCATTCCTCTGATTAAATATGCTATAGCCACAAGATTAGCACTTGCATTATCAACAGTTATACAACAAACATTTTTAATCCCCCAATCTTTCAAGCATCTCTCTAGGGCTTTCCCTATGGATTCACCTTTGTGGTCGCAAATCAAATCAAACAATAATATTTTCTTATGCAACTCTCACCCCTCATCAATATAATGAGCAGTTACAACCATATAATTCAAATTTTGGATTGATGTCCAAGTATCAGTGGTAAGAGAAATCATGTGCTTATTTGCAGAAAATATGCTTTTCAACTTCTCCTTCTCATCATTAAACAACAACATACAATCTTTAGCAACGGTGACACGAGAAGGAATTTTAAATCTAGGACATGCCTCACTCATGAACAGTCTAAATCCTTCATTTTCAACACTTTTAAAAGGCTGCTCATCTATAAATATCATCTTTGCAAGTGCTATTCGAGTCCTCTCTTGACTGAAAGCTTCATACTAACACTTGTATTAGGATCATCATTATATTTTCCTAAAGCAATTGTTTTTTGTCTCTTATCAACTACCCTATATGGGTTTTTTTGGACAAACTAACAAATGCTTTAGCATGTTACTGGTTCCGTGGCTAGCACTATCGCACTTGTGGGGTTTTTTACAATAGTTACATACAACATCTTTTTTTATCTTTCTAAAGTATGCCCAAGCAGGAGAAGGGGGTCTGCAAGGTTTTCTTTTCAATACCTCTGGTTGTGAAGGTGGTGGTTATTGTCCTTGTTGTTCTATTCCCTGTTGTCCCGGAGCTATAGTTTCTCGTTCATGTTGTGTTGGATTTGTAACTTTTGGTCCTTCTTGTGTTGGATACAAGACTTGCAAAGGAACTGGAGGTGCTGAAATCCCAATGCCACTTTCATTTACCATTTGTCTCAAATTTAATTGACCTATAGCTTAGACAAAACAAAACAAAACAAAACAATTAGGAACACCTTCAGAAACAGAAAGAAACAAATAGGAAGAAACAAAACCTAAACACATAGAAACAAATAGGATCAAATAGAACGAAGGAACACCTTCTGCTAATAAACTGAGACAGATCACAACAGGGGAGGAACACACATAGAAACACATACAAAGAAATATACACACACACACACACTCACACATAGAAACATAAATCTAAACCTAAACAGAAACCTAAACACACATAGAAACAACCACCATTCGAATCATACACACACACTGACACAGGAAGAAACAGAAAGAAGGGTTGGGTAGAATCGAAGACTGTTCGAACAAAACAATGTTCGAATCATACACACACTTACACATATGAACAAACACTGTTCGAATCACACACACAACCACTAGAATCAAAGAGAAATCATCACAGTGGAGGACGGCGCAACCTCGACGAAGGACGGTGCTAAAGCCACGCAAGAGAACGAAGCTGAGATGAGAGTGAGAGATGAGAGGCCACAGCGACAGGGAGGTGAGGGATCAGAGGAAGGATACAACCTTGATGGCCAGGGGAGGTGAGAGATCAGAGGAGAGATGAAAGGCCGCGATGCAAATCGATCGTGCTGAGAAGAGAGTGAGACTGAGAGACCGCGGCCCAAATCGATCGTCTCATGTGTGTATCGCGTTTAGGTTTTTTGATGCGGGTGTTCGGGCCGGGTGTTCGGATTTTAAAACTCAAATCCGAAGCCCAAACCAAAGTAGATGGGTCATGTATGGGTTGGATTGGATTTTGACCCGAACCAATTAAAGTCGGGTAATTATGGGTTGGATCGGTTCGGTTTTACAGGTTGGATCAGATTTTGGGGATCCAATTATACCCCTTTGTGTAAGTATGCTAAATTTGACATTTTACCTATCCTTTAAATTTTCATTCAATAATTAACAGAATTAATGACATGGCATTTTACAAACTTAGGTGGCAGACTGGCTAATCTAGGTGGCTGCCATGTCATTGAATGATGCCACATCATGTAAGTTGACAGGACAACACTTTGAAAATGCGGAAAAAGATAAATAACACTGTAACAGCTTATGTTAGGATTCGAACACATGTACCAATGCATAATAATGAGCGCCCAAACCAACAGACAATTACGACAACTGATCATTTTGGCGGAAAACATACTATATATAGAGGTATTATCCATATGAATGCAAATTGGTTTAAAATTACAAAAATGGCCTTCAAGATTTATAATGGACAAGACATAATAATTAATATCCTTTAGGCGTAATTGCATTTTTGGTCCCCCTATTTTGCTCAATTTTTTTATTTTAGTCCCTCCATTTCTAATTTAGGACATTTAGTCCCCCTATTTTCAAAAATTTTGACATTTAGTCCAAATATTAATCTGTCAGCAAATTTATGTGATATGGCATGACATGGCTCTCATTAAACTAACGTGGCATCTGAATGTGTGATTACTTGGGTGCCATGTCATAAAAAAACCATCTCACTAATTTAGAAAATAAAAAAAAAACTAAAATCCTCAAATTAAAAAAAAAAAAGAATCTGCTGGAAATTAAATCCAGAATTAAACATATTAAACGAATTCCAAAAGCTTCTTCGCTTCATCTTTGCTATGCTTCTTCGCTTCTTCTTTTTGTCTTCGCTTCTTTGTTCTGCTTCTTCGCTCTGCGTTCTATCATGATTCCAGAAGCTTCTCCACTGCGTCTTCTTCAGCCTCGTGTTGTTGTTGTTGGTCTTCTTGGGTTTCTTCTTCATCCAAAATGAAGCATTTCTGAAGAAAAAAACAAAAACAAAAACAAAAACCTAGAGCCTCCAAATAGCAGATCCAGGAAGAGGGGAAGAAAATGGAATTTGGGAGGGAGGGAGGGAGCCAGAGGCCACAGTGGTGGGGAGAGCCGTATCCAGGGGAGAGACGCCGACGGCGCGACGGTCATAATGAGGGAGGGAGGGGTGCGCTGCACAAACCCCATCTGCACATCACCATTCGCAACCATCGTCGTGATTCATGGCCTTCTTCTTCTTTGTTTCATCGCCCTCTACTTGAAGCATTGGTGGAAGATGCGTTCTATCATGATTTCGATTTGGTTTTTAAGTTTTTCCCTTTTCATTTTCCAGATCTCAAAAGTCACGGTCTTCTCTGCTATCATTCGTGTTCTATCTCACAAATACTGGTTTTGGTTCTGCTGTGTTGTTCCTAATTATTCGAAGCACTGATTCTGGGTTTCTGCTTCTTCTTCTCCTCTTAGCCACTGGTGTTTCTGTTGCTTCTTCTTTTCCTTAACCAACACATAGATCTTTTGATTTGGGATTTGTGGATTTGTGGGATTTAGGGATTTGTAGGATTTGGGATTTGTGGGATTTAGGAAGAACGAAGAACAACAAAGCATAAATGAAGAACAACGAAGCAGATTTTGATTTTAGGGTTTTTTTTTAATTTCTGATTTGCTGGGTTAATATTGTTATAGGTTGATTGTTGTTGTTGATTGTTGCTGGGTTGATTGTTGTTGTTGTTGTTGTTGTTGATGTTGTTGTTGCTGGGTTGATGTTGTTGCTAGGTTGATGTTGTTGTTGATGAGCACCAGAACATGGAGAGGAAGAAGAAAGGGACACATATCCCCTTTTCTTTTAATTTCTGGGATTTTTTTTAATTTGGAAATTGTTAGCATTTAATGACATGTCAAGTTCTATGATGGAATGGATTCTCACCGAATGCCACATCAGATGACACATATGCTAAATTAGATCCACGTCACTCAATTTAAGTGGCAATTTAACATTTGGACCAAATGTCAGAATTTTAAAAAATATGGTGACTAAATGTCAGAAATTAGAAATGGAGGGACTAAAATAAAAAATTGAGCAAAATAGGGGGATCAAAATTGCAATTAAACCTATCCTTTATTGTCTTGATTTTTCAACTCGAAAAATTATTTTGTAATTACAAAGTTAAAACATATATAGTCTTTGAATTTAAAAAATAGTGGCACATAACCTTGAAATAAAATTGAAGCTTAAGGTTATTTACTTTTTCAATCTTTGACCGGATATTCCAATAAAAATTTAAATATATAAATGTTTAAAATTTTTATTTTTGAAAATTATAAATAATTAAGTATGACAAATAAATAGTTTGAAGTAGCATTTTGGTAAATGACAGCTTCAAACTTTGAATAACCACACTTAATATTAAATACATATCATTTAACGTTTTGTGTTGAATTAACATTTTTATTTAGTATCTAATTAAACAACATTTTACTTTCCTTTAGTTTTTAATTAATACTAAAAAATGTTAGTTCGTAATAGATAAGTGTGATATGTTTAAATTATTATTAAAATAATTTTCTATTATATAGTACTACTCTGGCCTCATTTATAAGCAAAAAAGGTATTTCCACGTTCGTTAAAAAATATATGTATCTGGTCCAATTTTGGACCAGATACGTATATTTTTTAACGAATGTAGAAATGTCTTTTTTGCTTATAAATGAGGCCGAAGGGAGTAATTTTTTAAAATTATATAGGTTAAATTACCTTTTTGATCCATTAACTTATTCTAGATATTCACTTTGGTCCGTTAATTTTTAAAAAGTTTATTTTGATCCCTTAAATTGTTTCTGTTAACCAAAGTTAGTCCTTCCGTCAGTTTATCATCCGCCGGTTTACCATAATAAAGGTGTTAATTTTTGCCAACATAGCGTAAATCTTTCTGATGTGGACCTAAAAAAAATTATTTTAATACCAAAGCCTGTTCTTCTGAGCGACGGCTTTCCCGGCGGAGATGTTGGCTTTCTGAGCATCGAGACCCCTAAGCCTATTCTTCTGCTCTTGCTCCTTCAGGATTATGAACGGCCTCCCGTACTCGTCGAAAGCCAGCACCATTTCTTCTACGCGATCACGAACCCTAACCCTTTGCTCTCTTCACTTGCAATCTGACAAACTGAGATCGGGAAAGAAGAAGAGTGTAGAACCCTAAACAACTACACTTTCTACTTGCTATGCTGGAATGCTACTACAAAACCTCCAGATCTGATACTTCCCCACAACAATTTCCCATATTGGATTCTGAGGAATTGATTTCCCTATTTGTCTCTGTTTAGGAGAACAAAAGAGAAAGAAGAGAATCAAAACCATAAAATAAAATTCAATTAAAGGGTTTGCTTCTTCTCCTTCAATTTCAATGTGGGCAAATTCGCACAACGGGGGCTCCTTTTACAGTGACACTGCCCCTTACCGATCAAGAGAGGGGCTTAGCACCAGATCCGTTGCTGCCTCTGATGAAATCCAATTGCGTATTGATCCCGTAATGGACATGGACGACGAAATCACCGGTCTTCGTGGCCAAGTTAGAAGGTTGAGAAATGTTACTGAAGAGAGTGGTACAGAAGTCAAGTATCAGAAAGATTTTCTGGAACAGCCAAATGACGATGATGAAGGCTCGAGCTGGGGTGAAGAATAATTTAGGAAGATTGAACAAGAGCATCATACGAAATGGTTCAAACCATATTGTTCACATGGTTGTCTTTGCATTAATCTGTTTTTTTGTAGTGTATTGTTGGTCAAAGATGTCCAGAAAATGAGGCTTCACCGGGATCTAGTGGGCTTTTCTAAGGGCACCCTTAAAATAGTGCTATGATGAAAGAGGAATGCTACGGACAATCTCTCTGACACTCTCTCTTAAACACTTTCTCAATGATTGGGCCACGTGACAATTTTTTTTTCAAAATCAACCATTGGATTGAAAGTTACTATCATATAGATCATATCCAGGGCCAGCCCAAGGTAATATGAGGCCTAAAGCAAATATTTGTTGTGAGGCCTAATTTTCCTAGATCCATAAAAAGTCCTTATAGATAAATATAAATAATAGCACTTTTTTATGGTCAAAATAAATAATAGAACTTTAGGAGCTTAAAACTGGGTCTTTTAACAATGGTTTACATGTTTTAGTGTACAAGAATTCAATAAAATTGGGCCTATTATTAGCACATCAAATAGCTATTTGGGTGGAGGCCTAAAGCGAGGGCTTTAGGTGCCTCCCCCTTGGGCCGGCCCTGATCATATCTGTAAATTTTAACATTAATCTGTAATCATTTGCTATGTCATCAAGATACGTCCAGATTAACATTATTTGTAATTACACCGTTGACGTTAATCTTGACGCATCTTGATGACATAGCAAATGATTATAAATTAATGTTAAAATTTACAGATATGATCTATATGATAGTAACTTTCAATCCAATGGTTGATTTTGGAGAAAAAAAATGTGACATGGCCCAATCATTGAGAGAGTGTTTAAGAGAGAGTGTCAGAGAGGTTGTGATTAGCATTTCTCTTGATGAAAATACCTCCATGTACAAAACTTTTTTTTTTCTCTTCATTCTTTCCCTCGCAGTTTTCTAATTTCAGAGAGTTGTTTTTTTTCTCTGCAAACTCGCAAATTTGGTCCAGACTTTCGCAATTATCCTCTTCACTCATAATTAAGGTAATTACGAGTCCCCATATACTCCCTCGCAAATATGGTATTTGCGAGTGTGCGATTTTATCGCAAATATCATATTTGCAAGTGAAAAAAAATACTCGCAAATATGATATTTGCGAGTGTGCAAAAACATTGCACACTCACAAATAACATATTTACGAGTGAGACAAATGAAAAAAATAATTTTGATATTTTTACATGGGGGTATTTTGGTCAAAACAATATTTTGGGGGGTGCCCCAAGCAAAAATGGGGGTGCCCTTAGAAAAGCCCGATCTACTTCTCCACGTCGTAGTTGAAAAGACTTAACCCAAGTCCTTTGAATGACTCAAAAAAAAAATTCCCATATCTGTAATTACGTCTGCTTTTGATTAATTTGATTTTCGTTTTCATATTTTCAGGGTGGGGTGGGTTTTAGGGTGGGAAGGGGAAAACGGCTCAGGGTAGGAATGAAATGGGTGTGTTGATGGGGATGGAAGTGGTGGCCCAGAGGTTAGGGATGAGAGGTGCCGCAGAGGTTACAGAGAGGGTGCCCCAAAGGTTAGGGATGAGAGGTTGGCTGACGTCTGCCAAAGTTGACCTATGATTGCCACCAGGCGTCCACGTAAGATTGACAGTTGACTTGACTTAATAGTTTGGACAGAAAGGACTAACGTGGTCCAACTTGATAAATTAAAGGACTAAAATAAACTTTTTAAAAATTAAAGGACCAAAGTGAACTTTTGAAATAAGTTAAGGGACCAAAAAGATAATTTAACCAATTATATACAAATTGTTTTTGGATTATATACAAATTGGCTGGATGTTTGTCATTTCATTATGGGCATGGATATTTTTTTATTCAGATATGTGCATGGATTTTTTTTTTATAAGGAAAAATTTAGGGTGAGAGGATAGCGTCTCTGTCCAAGGCAGGAAAGACTTTTGGGCTTTTTGAGCACTTACGAAGGTAATTATATTTACCTCACCCCAAGGGGACTAGTGGGGACTCGAACCCGCGACATGTCGGATACAAATTCTGTCATGCTCCACTAGGCCAGCACTTGGGGTTGATATGTGCATGGATATTATACTTACCGCTGATGTTTGAATTATATATAAGTCCGTATAAATGATTATGGGAAACGGGAAGAATCAAGGACCATATTAATAACCCATCAAAAAAAGGAAAAAAAACCATATAAATAATATGTTACGCACGATGTAAAAGGTATAAGTATCAACTGAGTTCGAATCCAGCCCTGGGAATGCAGCATCGTTAAAACTCTTGAGGGAGAGCTTTGCTGCCCTTGTGGTCCTATCCGGCTCGAGGGATTAGTCTCCACAGTTGTGCGCGGAGGATACCCAGTTTAGACCAAAAAAGGTATAAGTATCGAAGTCTTTTTTTTTTTGGGTTTTATAAGTATCGAAGTCTTATTATTATTAGCCCCTATTACTTACCCAAAAAAATTAAAAAAGTGTCGAAGTCTTACACAATCGTATTAAACATGTGAAGTGGCACAGTGACAAAGCTGTTTTCTTGGAAGGACGGGAACTTCTGTTCTATCCCTGGACATGACATTTTGCATTTCCAAAGCCAGCATTTTCCTAGGCCATTTCAGCTTTACGCTTAAGCTCCACGTAAGCACATTGAGCCACATCAGATTGACGCGTGTACACACCACGTCAGCACATCAAGATTTTCTACATACTTTTATTTTTTTTCTCTCACCTTTCACTTTTTTTCTCTCTTTTCTTTTTCTTCTCTCTCTCACGTCACATTTTTTCTCTTTCTCTCTTTCTTTTCTCACACTCTCTCTTCTCTTTCTTCTTTCTATCTCTTTCTATCTTTTTCTATTTCTCTTTTTCTATATATTTTATATTTTATCATTATAATTTTTTTATTATTTATAAATAATTATTTTTGTTTAAAGTCTCAATAAGAAAATATTACATATTGTCAATATAATTTTATCGTCTTTGATCGCGTATCAAGATTTATAAATATATTTATTATATATTTTTTTATAGATGATATTTTATTTTTGATTCTTAACGGGAGAAAACATTACATACTATCAGAATAAATAATTTTTTTTGGGTACAGACGGAGAGATATAAAATGTTGTCGACATAACATAAAAATTTACAAATATCTTTATTATATATTATTTATATATGATTATTTTACTTTTGACTCTTAACGGAAAGAAACATTACATACTATCGGTATAAATGATTATTTTTTTTAGGTCCAGACGGAGATCCATAAAATATTTACTTTTCATACGAGCATAAACGTCTTTATTATTTATAAATGGTAATTTTGCTTTTTAATTTCTACGGGAAAATATTACATGTTGTGGGTGCAATTTTATCGTCTTTTAACACATATCAAATTAATAAATATTTTTATCATTTGTAAATGATTATTTTATTTTTAAGTCCTTACGGGGAAACATTACATGCCGTGGGTGTAATTTTATCGTGTTTGAACACATATCAAATTTGCAAATGTCTTTATTATTTATAAAAAAATATTTTTTTAGTCCTTACGGGAAACATTACATGTTGTCGGTGTAATTTTATTATAAATAATTATTTTAATTTTTAGTCCCTACGGGAAAACATTACATATTCTGGTGTAGTTTTATCATCATTAAACACATATCAAATTTATAAATATATTTATTATTTATAAATGTATTTAATTTAGCTTTGATATTATTTTATGACAATTAATGCATAGAAATGGTTCAGAAAGGTGCTATTAAAATTGATATAAGGACCATTATATTAAAATATTTGCCAGGTATAAAGACATAGCAACTGATATTTAATTTTAGTTGATGCATGTAAATGCTTTAGAAACATTCATTACAACCAACACGGTGCGACCTGTGCGGATGCACGGGTATTCTACTGGTATAAATAATATGTTACGCACATTATAAAAGGTATAAGTATCGAAGTCTTTTTTTTTGTTTTATAAGTATCGAAGTCTTACTAGCCCTTGTTGCTTACCCAAAAAAAAAAAAGTATCGGAGTCTTACATAATCATGTTAAATGTATGAAGTGGCACAGTGGCAAAGTCATTTTCCTAGAAGCACGGGATCTTCTGTTCTATCCTTGGACATGACATTTTTGCATTTCTAAAGCCAACATTTTCCTATGCCATTTCAGCTCTACGCTTAAGCACCATGTAAGCACTTTGGGCCACATCAGATTGACGCGTGTACACACCACGTCAGCACGTCAAGGCCAGGTCAGAATTCCGTTATCAATTGAATAAAAAATTAACACATGGTCGTAAAGTAGATATCAAGGAGGTGGAGAAAACAGTCTTCTTATTCCAGTTTTTCCACAGGTTGGACATGTAGAGAGTGTTAAATAGGGGCCCTTGGTCTTTCGATGGCCATTTGTTGTTGTTGAGCAACTTAGGAACGCAGGATAGATTCCTTTGTATCACGCTATTTTTTGGATTCAGGTTCACGATTTGCCTATTGGTTTCATGTCTCTGGAGGTTGAAAAGTGTAACACCTGAGGACGAGATCGACCTCGTATTAGGACGTCGGATCGAGACCTCGACCAAGACCTTGTGTCGAGATCCCGTGCCAAGATCGTTTGCCGAGGTCATTTGCCGAGCTGAGGAGACTGCGTGCACTAGCTGCTGAGCTGAGGAGATCGCGTGTCGAGTTGATGAAGTCGCATGTCGAGCTGAGGAGGCCGCGTGCACGAACTCGTGTAAGAGCCTAGTGCGCTTGCACGAGCACCCTTGTCGACATCGTGTCGAGATGATACCTCGTGTTCTTTCGAACGTTATTCAGCGCTATTATTATATTGTTTGTAATAATTACATTGTCGGCTTGCCGTTCTCGTCGTGTGTCTAGACCGTTGACCGACAGAGTAGAGGGTAATTATGAGAGGAATGATTGATGGGATTGGCATCTTATAGCTGGAGTTACGATTATACCCTTCTCTCACCAGCTGTATTCACGATCAGTTTTCCCTCAAACACTCATTCTTTCTCTTTTCTTCTTTCTTCTTCCTTCCTTCTGCTCTGGGTTTCGTTGTTTTTCTCCAAAAAAAACTTCCATCGAAGAAACCTTGAGTTCCATCGAGATTCTGCACAAGCTTTCTTCATCAACCTTGTTCATCATCATCTTCTCGACCTATATCTCACCATCTCGACCATCACCATTGAGGTATGAAGAACAGATCTTTCTTTTCCTCTGTGCTACTGTTTAGCGCTACTTTTCCTTCCATTTTTAGCCAGTTTTATGCTTCCAAATCATGTCAAACTGATGGGTTTTCTTCTTCACGATATTACCTATCTTTCTAACCGATTAATTGGGCTTGTAAAACAAATTTTCTTCCCCTGTTTTTCTCAGAATCGACAAAGGCCCGTAAACTCTTCATTTTCGGTCTATTTCGATTTCTTGTTTTCGCTTGTTGCTTCGGTTGTTGTTGTTGTCGATCTATCCGCTGAAGCATCGATAACCTTTTTCATGAACTTTTGATCGAAAACCCTAACTTTGTGTTAGAGGAAAAATATATTTCAGCTTCTTGAGTTTTATATTTTCCGGGTTGTGGTTAAGTTTGGGAAGAGAGCTAAGTGTATTAGAACCCATAGATCGAATCGAGTTGTGTTTGTTTTAGGAAGTCCGATTCAGAGATCGAGTGATTTCGAATCAAGGTGTACGGAGAGCGAATCCGAGGACGTGGAAGCAATGAATCCAGATCGAGAACTATGCGTGTCAAGGTCGATCGAGAAGTGTACGTGTCGAGGTCGATTGAGGACTCGATGCGTGTCGAAGTCGTTGTCGAGCTCGTTGAAGACAACCGTGTCGAGATCGAAAAGAGAAGTCGTTGTCGAGCTCATTTGAAGACAATTTGTGTCGAGGTCGTTGTCGGCAAAGATTAACTTGGAGTTCGGTAAGGGCGCTTCACATTAATACTTTCATAGTATGTTAGCGTAAGGGCAACTCTTACACATTATTAAGACTTTATTTTTATTGTTATATTTATGTATGGACTCCTTGATTGGTGTCGAGATTGGAATGTTGTGATATGATTGAGTTTTTGCTTGTATTTGATATGTGATTGAATATATGTTGTGAATGGTGTATTGCTGTTGAATTTCGTTTCTTCATGCAGAATGTTTTATTGCTTAAATGTCGAATTGTGTTTTCCTCATGATAAGCATGCTCTCTTTATTTGATATGTGATCAAGTAAGTTGTGTTACTCTTTGACATGCGGCGAGCTAATCATCGAGTGAGAGAGCTAGGGAGTCGTGATGACGCTTTGAGCCGACCCGATAATCGAGGGTGCTAGGTCCCCTTTTTGTTTATGGTGGATTGGCTAGGCGTCGCATTATCGGGCTGGGGTTGGACCCGCAGATTAATGCATGGTATCGGTTTGGGGTTGGACCTGCCGTTTACCTATTACGTCAGTTTGGGGATGGACCTGCTGACGATATTCCGGAATAAGAGTTGTGTCGAGTCTAGAGTGAGATGGTCGAGTCACGTGTGGTGATTGAGATATATTATTGCTGTTTGCTTATATCCTTTATGTCGAGCTTATCTTGAATTGTTGAGAAGTTGACCCTTTCCCGTGGTGCCTTCAATCCATGACGGTTACCCAGGCGGTGTCGGGGGCGCAGGGAACTCGACAGCAGACGATGCCGAGGAGGAGCTCGACGAGGACCCGAGTGACGACCTCTATCTGTCGTGATTGTTTATGTTTGTTGGATGTTTGTTTTTCTGAGGACTGTACTTCGTTTTCCTTTTGTGTTCGGAGGTCGTGACCAGTTTGGGCAGTGTTGTTTTGTTGCTACAGGGTAGACTGGTGGTCTTACTTTTGGAGCAGCCCCCTGCGTGGGAGTCTGCCGGAAGTACCCCCAGGGTATGATTGCTCTTTTGAAGTCGTCGTACCTTAGGTGTATTTTCTTTGCACATTTGCTACTCTGTATTTTGTATACATTATTATTTCGAGTGATATATATATGTATGTTATGCATGTATGTTTTATTAGAATTTAAGTCTTGTGTCTTAGTTGCACCATGTTTCAAAAGTCAGAATTACTCTGATGTGCACGAGTTGGTTTTATAAAAAAAATATATATATATCGTATTTTTAAAAGGCACAAGAGTTTTGTTTTTAAAACACATCTCATATAGGTTTATGTTGAGCTTGGTGTGTTGAGCTCGGTAACTCGAGCTCGGTATATTGAGCTCGGTAGCGGTCCTAAGCAGTCGTTACCTTTGTTGGTATCGAGCGCTTGATTCAGTTAGACCGAGTGCATAGAGATTTGACTGGTCACCGTGTGGGTTATGTGTGTGGGTACCTAGTTGTATATGTTGATTCTTTGTTTGATTAAGTGAAGCACTTATTGCTTGAAAAATTGTTTGAACTGTTTCTTGATTGAAGCAAAGTGTGTTTTAACACATCCTTGTTGTGAGATTCTCGACAGGTTTTGAACTTTGTGGAATCTAATGCCACCTCGTAGGAATACGGCATACCGCAACCGAGAACGCCGACATGGAACGAGCAATTCAAGCTATGACCGAAATGGCGGCAGCCATGGCTCAACAATCACCGCCGCGAACTCAACAGTTAACGCGATGGCTCAACAGACGGCAATGTTAACTCGCCAGAACTTGCAAAGAACAAAGAACGAGCGTAACGAACATCAAGCGAGAGGATTAGCGGACTTCAGAAGCATGATCCACCGTTTTACGGTGAGCCAAATCCAGATAAAGTCGATCTTTGGATGCAAGAGATCGAGAAGATCTTTGAGGCACTCCACGTCTCTGACAACGTGATGGTCGACTATGCCACCTACCTACCGCTAGGAGACGCAGAGTATTGGTGGAGGGAGTGAAGCAAACGCTTATAGCGTAACGCCGCGAGATGACCTGGGAGCTTTTTCGTGAAAGGTTCTTGGACAAGTACTTCCCAGATCTTGCACGAGCCGAGAAGGAGCAAGAGTTTCTTCAATTGCAAAGAAGGCAACTCGGCAAAGGTCCGAGTATGCGCCAAGTTCGAGTCGTTGGCGAGGTATTTCAGTCCATTTCGTGATCGAGTTGACCAGAGATGGTTAAGTGAGAGATTCCAACGGGGATTGAGATTCGACATTCGTAAGTCGATGGTGTCGTTGAGGATTCAAACCTCCAAGAGCCGATTGATCGATGTGTCGAGGTAGAAGGAGTAAGGAGCCACAAGAAGAAGATTATTGTGGCGGGACGGTGAGACCCAGTGCGGCGTAGATTTGCACGTAAAGAAACAACCGCAGAAGCCGTCTGACCGACCTCGGGGAACGACAACAGGGACAGATCGTCCGATGACCCAGTGTACCGGCAAGCGGAGAACAAACCGGTGTCGAGGTGACTTGTTTCCGTTGTGGAAAGAGCGGGACATTACGCCAATAATCAGACTCGTAAGGAGGGTGTGCTACAACCGCAAGAAGCCAGGGCATTTTGCCAAGGATTGTCCTACACCTAAAGTCGAACCGACGATGCTTGCGGCAAAGGCCAAAGGGAAGCGTCAGTGGCTAAAGGCGTAGTTTTTCTGCATGAGTGGCGAGGAAGCGGTCGAGTCAAGATCTTATCCAAGGTGAATGTGAGATCGAGGGTAAATCTTTATCCGTTCTTTTTGATTCGTTGCAACCCATTCCTTTATTTCTTCCGATTGTGTGAACCATTTGAACTTGACCGTGATCGCTTACCGCTTAAAGTAGTAGTTACAACCCAAATGCTAAAACCTTGTCACAAACACCGCATGTCTTAATTGTGTAGTGGTTATTCGAGTAGAAAGTTTGTGGTCAATTTGGTTTGTTTGCCTCTTAAGGGCTTAGATGTCATCCTCGGGATGGATTGGTTGTCACACCACCATGTCCTTTGACCGTGCCCGTAAAACCGTAATTTTTCCGCACCTTGGAGTCTCCGCTATCTTTCTGCCGAACGTATTGGAGTTTTTGAAAGAAGGAACTAGGGAATACATGTATCCGCTAGTTCGGAAGTTTTTCAAACAGATCGACGTGAAGAATGTTCCAGCTGGTGTGTGACTTTGAGGACGCTTTTCAGAGGCGTCTGGTTACCACCAGTACGAGAGGTCGAGTTCTCCATCGACCTGATTCCAGGAACAGGACCGATTTCCAAAGCGCCATACAGGATGTCTCCTGCCGAGATGAAAGAACTGAAGTCCCAGATCGAACACTTGGAGTCGAAGCAATTCATACGACCGAGCGTGTCACCGTGGGGAGCTCCAGTGTTGTTGGTTAAGAAGAAGGATGGACGATCAAGACTGTGCGTGGACTACCGCGAGCTCAACAAGGTTACCGTGAAGAACCGTTATCCGTTACCACGTATTGACGACTTGATGGATCAACTTCGTGGAGCAGCGATCTTTTCCAAGATAGACTTGAAGTCGGGCTACCATCAGATTCGCGTGAAGGAGGAAGATGTCGCCAAAACAGCTTTCAGGACTAGATACGGTCACTACGAGTACTTGGTGATGCCGTTTGGAGTAGCGATTTAATCGCCAGCTGTGTTTATGGACTACATGAGCAGGATCTTCCATTCGTTTTTGGATCAGTTCGTTGTAGTGTTCATCGACGACATATTGATCTACTCGAGGAACCGAGAAGAGCACGCAGAACACTTATGTCAAGTACTGCAGATATTACGAGATAAGCAACTCTATGCCAACCTGTCGAAGTGTGAATTTTGGCTTGAAGAGGTGAATTTTCTTGGTCACGTGATTTCCAAAGAAGGGATAGTGTGGATCCAACTAAGATTGAGGCGGTGTTAGCGTGGGAACAGTAGAAGGCGATTCTGAGATCGAGTTTTGTCGGCTTAGCAGGATATTACCGAAGATTCATTGAAGGTTTCTCGAAGATTGTCGCGCCTCTTACACGATCGACGAGGAAGGATCAACCTTTGCCTGGACCGAGGAATGTGAAGCCGCCAACGATCAAGGAGCTTTTGACGATAGCGATTCGTGCTGATTTTGCCTCAACCCGAAGAGCCTTTCGAGGTGTATTGTGATGCGTCACACCAGGGATTGGGATGCGTCGATGCAACATCGGAAGGTGGTCGCAGATGCTTCAAGACAAATTAAGATTCACGAGAGGAACTACCCTACTCACGACTTGGAGCCGGGCAAAGCAGTAGTTTTTGGCTGAAGATATGGAGGCACTACCTTTATGGGAGCACTCTTATCGCTAAAGTGATCACAAGAGCTTGAAGTACTGTTCGACCGTAAAGAGCTCAACATGCGTCGGCGTAGATGGACGTAATTTCTCAAGGACTACGACTTTACGCTGGAATACCATCCCGTAAGGCTAACGTGGTAGCGGATGCGCTGAGTAGGAAGAGCGCTTTAACCTCGGTATTGATGATCAAGGAGTTGGAGATGCTCGAGAAGTTCCGAGACTTGAAGTCGAGTGTCGAAGTTTCACCGGGAAGCCGAGATTTGGTATGCTTACCATTTCTAACAGATTGTTGGACGAGATCCGAGACCAGCAAGTTCATGACGAGCTCGCAAAGAGAAGATTCATTGATAGCAAGGGAAGGCGATGCACTTCACGCCTGAGCGGACGACATCTTGAGGTGCAATGGCCGAGTGTGCGCATCTAACGATCCGAGCCGAGGAAGTTGATTCTCGACGGCGCATAAGAGCAACTTTAGTATTCACCCAGGAGTTACGAAGATGTATCAAGATTTGAAGAAGCATTTTTGGTGGTCCTAATGAAGAAGCAAGTGGCCGAGCACGTAGCTTCGTGTTTAACGTGTCGAAGCCGGGCGTGGAGCACCAACGACCTGCGGGACTGCTACACTCGCTTGAGGTACGAGTTTGGAAATGGGATAGTGTTTCCATGGCCTTCGTTGTAGGTTTGCCGAAGACGCAGAAGAAGAATGATTCGATTTGGGTGATCGTCGACCGATTGACCAAATCGCTCATTTCTTACCAAAGGAGGTCGACATACAACGTGGAAAAGCTGACCGAGATCTACATCGCGAGATAGTACGACTTCATGGAATACCTCTTCGATCGTGTCGGACCGAGATCCGTTCACGCCTCATTTTTGGAGGGAATTGCAAGGAGCGATGGGAACCGAGCTCGAGGCTTAGCTCGGCATATCATCCACAGATCGACGGTCGATCGAGAGAACGATCCAATCACTTGAAGATTTGTTGCGAGCTTGTGCGTTAGATCACCGAGGAAGTTGGGACGACGCCTTACCATTGGTGGAGTTCACCTACAATAACAGCTTCCATGCGAGTATTGGAATGGCACCTTTGAAGCGCCAGATGGACGGAAATGTCGACGCCTCTTTGTTGGTACCAGGACGGCGAGCGAACCGTCAGAGGACCAGATATGATCCAGCAGACTACCGAGAAGATCCGCTTGATCGTGAGATCGGATGCGAACATCTCAAAGTCGATGTAAGAGTTATGCACCAACGACGCCGACCACTCGAGTTCGAGGAAGGAGAACATGTATTTCTTAGAGTCACCCCCACTCATCGGAGTTGGTCGAGCGATCAAATCCAAGAAACTTACCCTAAATTTATTGGACCTTACTAGATTCTTCGTCGTATTGGTCCAAAGGGCATATCGATTGCCTTGCCACCATTCTTGTCGAACATCCACGACGCCTTCCACGCCTCACAATTGCGGAAGTATGTTTCCGACCCTCTCATGTCATCGAACCGGATGTGATTCAACCGAAGGACGACTTATCTTTCAAGCATTACCAGCAAGGATCGTTGATCTAAAGCCAAACAGCTATGAACAAAGAGATTCAACTTGTCAAAGTTGTGTGGGATCGTAAGACGGAGATGCGACTGGGAGCTGGAGGAGAAGATGAAGACTCAAGACTCGAACTTTTCCGAGGTAAGAATCTTATTTGCAATTTCGATGACGAAATTTTTTTAGAGGGAGAGATTGTAACACCTGAGATCCAGATCGACCTCGTATTAGGACGTCGGATCGAGACCTCGACCAAGACCTTGTGTCGAGATCCCGCCAAGATCGCTTGCCGAGGTCATTTGCCGAAATGAGGAGATCGCGCGGCACTAGTCACGAAATGAGGAGATCGTGTGTCGAGTTGATGAAGTCGCATGTCGAGCTGAGGAGGCCGCGTGCACGAACTCGTGTTAGAGCCTAGTGCGCTTGCACGAGCACCCTTGTCGACATCGTGTCGAGATGATACCTCGTGTTCTTTTGAACGTTATTCAGCGCTATTATTATATTGTTTGTAATAATTACATTGTCGGCTTGCCGTTCTCGTCGTGTGTCTAGACCGTTGACCGACAGAGTAGAGGGTAATTATGAGAGGAATGATTGATGGGATTGGCATCTTATAGCTGGAGTTACGATTATACCCTTCTCTCACCAGCTGTATTCACGATCAGTTTTCCCTCAAACACTCATTCTTTCTCTTTTCTTCTTTCTTCTTCCTTCCTTCTACTCTGGGTTTCGTTGTTTTTCTCCAAAAAAAACTTCCATCGAAGAAACCTTGAGTTCCATCGAGATTCTGCACAAGCTTTCTTCATCAACCTTGTTCATCATCATCTTCTCGACCTATATCTCACCATCTCGACCATCACCATTGAGGTATGAAGAATGATCTTTCTTTTCCTCCGTACTCTGCTTAGCGCTACTTTTCCTTCCATTTTTAGCCGCTTTATGCTTCCAAATCATGTCAAACTGATGGGTTTTCTTCTTCACGATATTACCTATCTTTCTAACCGATTAATTGGGCTTGTAAAACAAATTTTCTTCCCCTGTTTTTCTCTCGCACCCAAGTGCCGTAAACTCTTCATTTTCGGCCTATTTCGATTTCTTGTTTTCGCTTGTTGCTTCGTTGTTGTTGTTGTCGATCTATCCGCTGAAGCATCAGATAACCTTTTTCATGAACTTTTGATCGAAAACCCTAACTTTGTGTTAGAGGAAAAATATATTTCAGTTCTTGAGTTTTATATTTTCTGGGTGGTGGTTAAGTTTGGGAAGAGAGCTAAGTGTATTAGAACCCATAGATCGAACTGAGTTGTGTTTGTTTTAGGAAGTCTGATTCCCGAGATCGAGTGATTTCCGAATCAAGGTGTACGGGAGAGCGAATCCGAGGACGTGGAAGCGTGAATCCGGATCGAGAACCACGCGTGTCAAGGTCGATCGAGAAGTGTACGTGTCGAGGTCGATTGAGGACTCGATGCGTGTCGAAGTCGCTGTCGAGCTCGTTGAAGACAACCGTGTCGAGATCGAGTAAGAGAAGTCGTTGTCGAGCTCATTTGAAGACACCGTGTCGAGGTCGTTGTCGGCGGCAAAGATTAACTTGAGTTCGGTGGCGCTTCACATTAATACTTTCGTAGTATGCTAGCGTAAGCGGCAACTCTTAGACATTATTAAGACTTTATTTTTATTGTTATATTTATGTATGGACTCCTTGATTGGTGTCGAGATTGGAATGTTGTGATATGATTGAGTTTTTGCATGTATTTGATATGTGATTGAATATATGTTGTGAATGGTGTATTCTTTGTCAGTGCGTTTCTTCATGCAGAATGTTTTATTGCTTAAATGTCGAATTGTGTTTTCTTCATGTTAAGCATGCTCTCTTTATTTGATATGTGATCAAGTAAGTTGTGTTACTCTTTGACATGCGCGAGCTAATCATCGAGTGAGAGAGCTAGGGAGTCGTATGACGTTTTGAGCCTGACCCAGATAATCGAGGGTGCTAGGTCCCCTTTTTGTTTATGGTGGATTGGCTGGCGTCGCATTATCGGTTTGGGGTTGGACCGATTAATGCATGGTATCGGTTTGGGGTTGGACCTGCCGCTTACCTATTACGCCGCTTGGGGATGGACCTCACGACGATATTCCTAATAAGAGTTGTGTCGAGTCTAGAGTGAGATGGTCGAGTCACGTGTGGTGATTGAGATATATTATTCTTTGCTTGCTTATATCCTTTATGTCGAGCTTATCTTGAATTGTTGAGAAGTTGACCCTTTCCCGTGGTGCCTTCAATCCATGACTCGCTACCCAAAGTGCTGTCGAAGCGCAGGGAACTCGACAGCCAGACGATGCCGAGGAGGAGCTCGACGAGGACCCGAGTGACGACCTCTATCCGTCGTGATTGTTTATGTTTGTTGGATGTTTGTTTTTCTGGTGACTGTACTTCGGTTTCCTTTTGTGTTCTGAGGTCGTGACCAGTTTAGGGGCGATGTTGTTTTGTTGCTCTGAGGGTAGACTGGGTGGTCTTACTTTTGGAGCAGCCCCTGCGTGAGTCTGCCAAGTACCCCAGGTATGATTGCTCTTTTGAAGTCGTCGTACCTTAGGTGTATTTTCTTTGCACATTTGCTACTCTGTATTTTGTATACATTATTATTTCGAGTGATATATATATGTATGTTATGCATGTATGTTTTATTAGAATTTAAGTCTTGTGTCTTAGTTGCACCATGTTTCAAAAGTCAGAATTACTCTGATGTGCACGAGTTGGTTTTATAAAAAAAAAATATATATCGTATTTTTAAAAGGCACAAGAGTTTTGTTTTTAAAACACATCTCATATAGGTTTATGTTGAGCTTGGTGTGTTGAGCTCGGTAACTCGAGCTCGGTATATTGAGCTCGGTAGCGGTCCGGAAACGGGTCGTTACAAAAAGGGACTGGGTGACTACATTGGAGAATTCCTTGAGTATGATCCCAAGAATAACTCTGGTTTTTGGAGATCATATATGCGAATAAGGGTTCGAATAGATGGAGACATGAAGATCGTGATATTCAAATATGAAAGGTTAACGGTGTTTTGTTACCTATGTGGTCTTTTGGGTCACTTTGATAACATTTATGACAGGTTATTCCCAATGGAGGAAGATGATGGAGTGAGAGGTTGGGGACCAGAGTTGGAAGTTGAAAGGAAAAACAATGATGGTGTTGGTGGTAGTAGATGGTTGTGTGAGGATGATGGGTTGCCGACGGTGGCGGTGGAGCAATCATAAGGTCGCAGTCCAGGGGTCACTAACCCTAATGTGCATAACGCACAGCATGATTACCATAATTCTCACGGGTTTCAGTTGCTATCTGTTACAAATATGGCAACTGTTACAAAATCTTCTTAGTGCACCAATAATGCAGGTGATAGGCGGATTATAGGACCACTTTTAATTACTGATGGTGATTCGGGTATAATAGATGTTGAGCTGGATGAAGGGGGTTGGAAAGGAAAAGAAAGAGAGGTGTAAGTCATATAGCTAATGGACCCTACCAAATGCAATCTGAACAGTCCATAGTTGGGAACAAGGTAGGAGTTGGAACTGATTCTTTTTTTGGGTAGGTCCTGGGCACCAGGCCCACCAGGACCAATGATTGTTATTAGCTGGAACTACCGGGGATTGGGTCACCTGCGAGCAGTTCCATCCTTGAAGGACCTAGTCCAGTGCCACAAACCGAATATTCTGTTTCTTTGCGAGACGTTGTGCAATGGTAGTAGGATTGAAGAGATTAGAAGATTGATGGGATTTGAAGCTTGGTTTGCGGTAAATAGTCAGGGACACAGTGGGGGTTTGGCTATTCTTTGGAGGAAGGAGCAGCTGTGTGAGGTTCATAACTTCACAAACAATTACATCAATTTAATTATTCACGATGAGCAACATCGACCTTGGTGATTAACTGGCTTCTATGGCATCCCAAACAGAGGCCGTAGGCGCGAATCTTGGGATATTTTGAGATCATTGGCATCACAGTGCAAGCTCTCTTGGTGCATTGTTGGTGATTTCAACGACATTCTTTCTCACGATGAAAAACGGGGTTGGGTGAATCATCCTAAATGGCTGCTAAATGGGTTTCGTGAGGCCATCATTGATTGCGGTCTAATTGACTTGCCTATGCAAGGGCACAATTTTACTTGGTGGAAAAGTCTAGGCACAGAAGAAGCTATAGAGGAGAAGCTTGATAAAGCTATGGTCAGTAGGGCCTGGATGAATCTGTTTCCCAGTAGTACTCTAAAAAAACTTATGGCTGCGACCTCAGATCATTCGCCTTTGCTAGTTGCTACGGAGGTGAGTTACTATGTTTTTAAGAAACGCCAATTTCAATTTGAAAATTCTTGGTTAGTTCAACCAGAGTTGGACTCTATAGTGGAGGAGGGTTGGAGGAAGGGGGCAGGTGACACCCTTTTATTTAAATTGCAAAGTTGCACTGCTGATCTAGATAACTGGGGTGGAAGACTGAGGCGGCGCTATTATGATGATATAGATCAGTGTAAAAAGCACATCGAGGAAATAAATGGACTGATTGATAGTGAGCATCAAGGTGAATTGATGAGTTTCAAGACAGGTTTGCAGTGCTGTTATCTTAGGAAGATGCTTTTTGGCATCAGAGGGCTAAAGTTTTCTGGATGCGAGATGGTGATATGAATTCGAAATTTTTTCATGTTGCTGCATCATCGAGGAAGAAGATCAATCAGATTGTGCATTTGTAGAGAGATGATGGTTCGGGCATCGACTAGCGGCGAGCTGTGCCAACTTGCAAAGTCTTATTTTGATGGGCTTTTCCAAGCAAGTGTTGGCAACTATGGGCCGGTTACATCAGTTGTGGGTCGCAAGCTCAATGACATGGACAATTCCTTGCTAATTGCACCTTTTACAATTGATGAATTCAAGAATGCAACTTTTCAAATGCATCCGGATAAAGCCCTTGGTCCGGATGGTTTAAATCCAACCTTTTATAGACGGTTCTGGTCATTATGTGGCGAAGAGGTGGTTCAGGCTTGTATGAGCTGGCTTCAGAACAGTAGTCTTCCAAGTTCCATGGGTGAGACTAATATTGTTCTGATTCCAAAATGTGACTCTTCTACCTCTTTGAGCGATCTTCGGCCTATTTCTCTTTGTAATGTTATTTATAAGATTTTGGCTAAAACGTTGGCCAATAGGCTGAAATTGGTTCTCTCAAAATGTATTTCAGAAGAACAATCTGGCTTTGTGTCTGCGAGATCTATTGTGGATAATGTTTTGGTGGCTTCTGAAATCATTCACCATCTAAAATGTAAGACTAGGGGAAATAAGGGGGCAACAGCTTTAAAGATAGATATCAGTAAAGCATATGACAGAATTGATTGGGGATATCTGTTTTCCATTATGAAGAGTATGGTTTTTAATGACAAATGGATAGGATGGATGAAAATATGTGTTACCTCTTGTAACTCCCTAACTCTAATTAGGGGATTAATTACAAATTTAACTTGAGTTAGAATATATATGCTAGAAATTTTTCGCATACAAACAAATAATAAAGAATGATTCCTGTTTTTCAAATACTACACTATACTTTAGTTAGTAAAACTCCTGGATACATACACGTACAAAAATACATTAGTAATATAGTCGACATAATTCAGAATTTCGAAAGCGGAATTAACTTTAAGTATTACAACTTCTTTTTCAAAAGAATAATAAAGTAAAACTATTACAAATACACATAATACTACGACACAACCTAAGACTTAGGACGCAACTGGTGATCCAGGGACTCGGGTTTCATAGATAAGCGAGACCGAGCACAATCCAATGCTTTGAACCTCATCAACAGTTGTACCTGAAAACAACGCCCCAAAGGTGAGTTTATAAAACTCAATAACATAGACTTAGAATAAAAACACTTCTACCATTATTCTCAGCCATATGTGGTGCGACATATGGAAAATCCTCCCCATAAATATATACATATTTATTTGTTCACTATCCTTAATCAAACCTCAAACATGATAGTGCAACTAAGTTCCCAACTCCCAAACACACATCAACACATAACCTAAACATAACACGATCACTTTTCACCAAGCTCAATTCATAATCATTGCACACACGTGTTCAATAATATTTACAAGCAAATCACAATTCATAGTAATGCAGTTGACATCTTTAAAGAGAGAAGCAATTGCAAACAAATATCCAAAGGACCACAATGAATGTCCCCACTTGACCCAGCCCAATTGCAAAATGAGTAAAATCCCATATACAAGGATAAAGCCAAAGGCCCAGCTCAAACACAGAATGGGTAAAATCCTATATATAGAAGGGATAAAGTCAAGGGGCCCCCAACGACAAAGGTGGTAGCTAATCACTTACGATGGGGTTGCAGAGCAAATTGCAAACATTCCGAACAATTCCTATCAGAGGAATACAAGCACCTTATATTGTAACAACCCAGCCCCCACCCACATTGGAGTGTTACAAAAGGGTTTCCGAAAGGTAAGTTACTCACAGGACTTCACACAATTTCAATCAAGGAGTAAGGAATGTACATCAAAGCCATTCATTACAATACAAATCAGTACCAAGTCATCACCGATCAAGGCATTGCAGTTCCAGTTCAGTCAATTCAAGAATCAATGCGACAACTCACATGCATGACCAAGAATCAAAACACACATCCTCACAAACAACACAATGATAATTCAATACAATGAACAACCATCCCATGCTAGATTAAATAAAGTCCTTCCATGCATATAACATAATCTCAAGTATTATATAGCCCGAACTCGTAGAAAGGGGCTAGCTCGGGTGTCAAGCCACATCAAAATTGAATTCAATCATAGTAGCAAACATAGCAATCCTATAAATAATCCGAGTGAAGCCCGATGGAACTCACAACAGAATAAACATCAACATCAAACATTGGTTTAGGGGGTTGGGGGCAGTCGCCAACCCTATTTCATCCAGACCCCATACAAGACCATTTCAGGTTAATTCAGAAACTAATTGTAAAGCTAAAGAATTTAAATGACAAATCCTAGCACACCCTAAGGGAGGTTTTGGGGGAAGTCTATGTTACCTGAGCAATCCCAAGTTAGGGATTTGAGCTCCAAAAATCCCCTTTCCTCGATTTGTCACCATTCTGAGTTCCATTCTTCTCCTTCTTCTTCAAGAAGCCCACATGCAAGTCCTAACCTCCATGGAAGGGGGTTTCAAGCTTCCATCTTCTTCCTTTAAGCTTCAATCTTGCTATTCTTTCCATGGCTCCTCTTCCTTGTTCCATTTCCTCTTCATTTTCGAGTTTCTTCTCCCTGAAACTCTCTCTCTCTCTCGCGACCTCTTCCCTCCTCTCCCTTTCTCTCTCTTGGTTCGTCCCTCTTTCTCCCCACACCGCGTGAACAGTGGCTCGGCCACCCTCCACACTGCCGTGCCACCCCCCAGCTGGTCACCACCGCGACGACTTCCACCATCTTCTCTCTCGATCGCGAGCCACCTCTCCTCTCTTCTCCTCTTTCTTTCCTTCTTCTTCTTTCTTCCTCTTCTTCTGATTTTTTTTTTGCTTCCCCCTTTGTTTGTGGCTGCTAGAAATCAATGGAGGGAGGGAGTAATAGGGTTTGGAGAGAGTTCTAGGGTGGATTTAAATGAAACATGGTGTATGGTGGAGCTTTGGTCTAAAAACAATTAAAAACCTTGCAATTAAACCCTTATTTAGTCTCTTAATTAAATCCTTGATTCTTAATAATATTCTTGAGTAATTTTAGTTAAATAAAACTACTCCTAATTAATTAGTCTCGCAATTCCTAAATCATTGGGTAAAATTACTATTTTGCCCTTTAGCTCCTAATTGGTTTTAAATTACTAAATTAAGGCTATGAACTATATTTAATCCTTAGGGATTAAATCCATTTTCACTTAAGATTTCTAATAATTAGGCTTAGGGAATTCGGGATGTTACAATACTCCCCACCTTTTAGGAATTTTGTCCCCAAAATTCGTCTTACCTTCTAACCGTATCCTTATACAGGTTCTGCTCCATGTGCTTCCGCTGCGAACTCTAATTTTACTCCGCTTCAAATGACTAAGTTCCTACCCTTGATCGTTCTAAATCATCAGAATTTCAAAAAAAAAAAATTAATAGCTACCCTAGGTCAACTATCTGGAGAACCAGTGATTTAGCTAACCTGTTACAAACTAAGTCCTAATCCCGATAAGATGCTTATTAAGTCAAGAAAAAGTTTGTAATTGGTCAAACAATGCCACTTCATACACTGGCCGTTGAATCTAGCGTAGACATTAATTTCCTTGAATTCCCGCCGATTTAACTATACTATGACTCTAGTAGTCCAAAGACTATGGTCTAACACTCTTCATCAGGCCAGTTATTCCACCAAAGTCACTATGCCTAAAAGGCTTAAAGTGTTTCTAATGAATTAGGGTTTAGACTCCCTACGAGGTTCCCTAATTACAACTTAGGTATTACTTAGTCTAGTTCATCACCATCCCTTTCGATTTTAGGAATCAAGCACTATAGGTTCTTTAGGAGGCTTTGAGGTTCCCAATCAATTTAGGATCCATCCACATTGGTTAGGCCCAACAAACCTGATTAATTAACAAGCGTTGAAAACCTAAGCGATTATGAATGCCCTTCCTAAACTGATCAAAACCGCCCGTTAAGAATCCTTACTTACCAATTCTAATTGTCGTAAAACCAAGTGGTCACGAAAAAAGGATTAACACAGTGTTGAACCATTCTAGGTACAATATATCCAAAGTGACCTTCTCAAAATTAATAGTGGAAGATTGGTCATGTTTACTAACACTATTAACAGTAAGGTCACCATTAGGAGCACTTACCTATTGAGGAATAACCATGGAATCAATTGATCACAAATAAGCACATATCATAATCCTCAATCATAATTAATGCAACAAGGTTCACTATTGTTACATACGAATCACATGTTACATACTTCAAGTCATAGTGCAAACAAAGGTTCAATATTGTTTACATAGCAATTCACAAATCACAAACCTCATTGGATGTACCCACTTGGTGCCACTCAATAGCCCAAAGAAAAGAGTAAAAAATGTATTTGGTTCCACCAAGGGGCCCCCGTTAGTGGAAAAACCCTAAAATGACCAAAGATGGGTTTGCAATATGAATGTAAACATCCTCAAGCACAAACATTCAATCAAGGATATTCATTACAAATGTAATCCAAGTCAATGTTCAATCAATCATGATCATTAGATGCTTAAAAGAACTCAAACGTCACACATATTTAGCCCTTAAAGCATTGCAATCAAGGAGAGTACAAAAAATAAAAACTGGAGCAGATGCGCGTCGCGCGCGCTTGGAAGCGCGTCACGTGCATCACCTGGGCTGTGCACTGTCTAAGTGCATGTCGCGCGCAGATAAGGGCGCGTCGCGCGCATTTTTCAAATTTGATTCTGTTTCTGTGCGCGTCGCGCTTACCCTGGAGGCGCGTCACGTGCACAGGTCTGTAGAATCCTGCAGATTGCCCTTACTCCAGCATCCAACTTCCCCAATCTCATATCTTCTCAATCTCAATCAAATCCACAGAACTAAAGGTAAAAAAAAATCAAGGTGTCAAGCATGACATTTGCATCATTAGCTCATATAAGAAGCTAATCTTAACAACTTCCATGATTCATATGTCACAATTCTAAATCAAACATGCACAAGCTCACTTAGACTCCAAACCCAAATCCTACCTCTCTTAACCTCAAACTTAGAATAGTTCAAGACACATGCACAACTTTATAGTTACATGCAAAGCCAAAACAAGTTTCAAATTTCCAAGACTCTACTCAAACCATACCAATAAATCAAGACACAATCAAATCAAGATTCAAACATAAAAGAATGGAGGAAACTTGCATGTGATCCACGAACATCAACATATTTTTCCAATTTCATTTTCATGATTCTCAATAAATCACATTTAACCCGATTACATGATCAAGTGTACTTATGACATATTTGAATCACCACAAAGCAAGATTACACACATCATAACTGTAACACCTGAGGACGAGATCGACATCGTATTAGGACGTCGGATCGAGACCTCGACCAAGACCTTGTGTCGAGATCCCGTGCCAAGACCGTTTGCCGAGGTCAGTTGCCGAGATGAGAAGACCGCGTGCACTAGCTACTGAGCTGAGGAGGTCGCGTGTCGAGTTGATGAAGTCGCGTACCGAGCTGAGGAGGCCGCGTGCACGAACTCGTGTTAGAACCTTGTGCGCTTGCACGAGCACCCTTGTCGACATCGTGTCGAGATGATACCTCGTATTCTTTCGAACGTTATTCAGCGTTATTATTATATTGTTTGTAATAATTACATTGTCGGCTTGCCGTTCTCGTCGCGTGTCTAGACCGTTGACCGACAGAGTAGAGGGTAATTATGAGAGGAACGATTAGACGGGTAGAATGATTGATGGGATTGGCATCTTATAGCTGAAGTTACGATTATACCCTTTTCTCACCAGCTGTATACCACGACCGATTCCCTCAAACACTCATTCTTTCTCTTTTCTTCTTTCTTCTTCCTTCCTTCTGCTCTGAGTTTCGTTGTTTTTCTCCAAAATTTCCATCGACGAAACCTTGAGTTCCATCGAGATTCTGCACAAGCTTTCTTCATCAATCTTGTTCATCATCATCTTCTCGATATATCTCACCATCTCGACCATCACCATTGAGGTATGAAGAACAGATTTTTCTTTTTCTCTGTGCTACTGTTTAGCGCTACTTTTCCTTCCATTTTTAGCCAGTTTTATGCTTCCAAATCATGTCAAACTGATGGGTTTTCTTCTTCACGATATTACCTATCTTTCTAACCGATTAATTGGGCTTGTAAAACAAATTTTCTTCCCCTGTTTTTCTGCAATCGATGCCCGTAAACTCTTCATTTTCGGTCTATTTCGATTTCTTGTTTTTGTTTGTTGCTTCGGTTATTGTTGTTGTCGATCTATCTGTTGAAGCATCGATAACCTTTTTCATGAACTTTTGATCGAAATCCCTAACTTTGTGTTAGAGGAAAAATATATTTCAGTTCTTGAGTTTTTATATTTTCCGGGTCAGGTTAAGTTTGGGAAGAGAGAGCTAAGTGTATTAGAACCCATAGATCGAATCGAGTTGTGTTTGTTTTAGGAAGTCCGATTCAGAGATCGGGTGATTTCGAATCGAGGTGTACGGAAAGCGAATCCGAGGACGTGGAAGCGGAATTCGGATCGAGAATCAGACGTGTCGAGGTCGACTGAGAAGCGTACGTGTCGAGGTCGATTGAGGACGGTACGTGTCGAAGTCGTTGTCGAGCTCGTTGAAGACAGCCGTGTCGAGATCGAGTAAGAGAAGTCGTTGTCGAGCTCATTTGAAGACAAGTGTCGAGGTCGTTGTCGGCAAAGATTAACTTGGAGTTCGGTAGGGCGCTTCACATTAATACTTTCATAGTATGCTAGCGTAAGGGCAACTCTTAGACATTATTAAGACTTTATTTTTATTGTTATATTTATGTATGGACTCCTTGATTGGTGTCGAGATTGAAATGTTGTGATATGATTGAGTTTTTGCATGTATTTAATATGTGATTGAATATATGTTGTGAATGATGTATTGCATGTTGAATTATGCTTCTTCATGTCGAGCTTGCTCTTTTTATTTGACATGCGGTTGAATATCTTGTGTTTAACTCTTTGAATATCGTATGCGGCGAATTGTTCATCGAGTGGGCGAGCTAGGTGAGTCGTATGACGCGTTTTTGAGCCGTGACCGGATAATCGAGGGTGCTAGGTCCCCTTTGTTTACGGGAGATTGACTAGACGTCGCCACGCTATGGGACCTGAGTTGATCGGCCCTAGGGAGAGCGAGGATCCCAAGGCTTTGGCCGACTTTCCGACATACGGTACGGCGTGTGCATTCCGGAAAAATTGTCGAGTCGAGAGAAAATGGATTTGCGAGTTGTGTCGAGTTAGAGTGAGATGGTCGAGTCACGTGTGGTGATTGAGATACATTATTGTGTTGCTTATTTCTTTATGTCGAGCTTATCTTGAATTGTTGAGAAGTTGACCCTTTCCCGTGGTGCCTTCAATCCATGACGGTTACCCAGGCGATGTCGAGGGCGCAGGGAACTCGACAGTAGATGATGCCGAGGAGGAGCTCGACGAGGACCCGAGTGACGACCTCTATCTGTCGTGATTGATTATGTTTGTTTGACGTATTTCTTTTGATGACTGTACTTGTTTTTCTTTTGTGTTCGGAGGTCGTGACCAGTTTGGGCAGTGTTGTTTTGTTGCTACAGGGTAGACTGGTGGTCTTACTTTTGGAGCAGCCCCCTGCGTGGGAGTCTGCCGGAAGTATCCCCAGGGTATGATTGCTCTTTTGAAGTCGTCATACCTTAGGTGTATTTTCTTTATACATTTGCTACTCTGTATTTTGTATACACTATTATTTCGAGTGATATATATATGTATGTTATGCATGTATGTTTTATTAGAATTTAAGTCTTGTGTCTTAGTTGCACCATGTTTCGAAAAGCTGTAATTACTCTGATGTGCACGAGTTGGTTTTATAAAAAAAAAATATATCGTATTTTTAAAAGGCACAAGAGTTTCGTTTTAAAACACATCTCATACAGGTTTATGTTGAGCTTGGTGTGTTGAGCTCGGTAATTCGAGCTCGGTATATTGAGCTCGGTAGCGGTCCGGAAACGGGTCGTTACATTGTTGGTATCAGAGCAGTTCGGTTCTGACCGAGCTGTGCATAGGAGATTTGGACTGGTCACTGTGTCGGGATATGTGTATTGGGTACCTAGTTATATTATGTTGATTGCTGTTTGACTAAGTGAAGCACTTATTGCTTGAGAAATTGTTTGAACTGTTTCTTGATTGAAGCAGTGTGTTTTAACACATCCTTGTTGTGAGATTCTGACAGGGTTTTGAACTTTGTGGAATCTAATGCCACCTCGTAGGAATACGACAGCTGCAACCGAGAACGTCGACATGGAACGAGCAATTCAAGCTATGACCGAGATGGCGGCAGCCATGGCTCAACAATCAGCTGCTGCAACTCAACAGGCTAACGCGATGGCTCAACAGACGGCAGCGTTAACTCAGCAGAACTTGCAGCAACAGCAACGAGCAGAACGAAATGCTGAAGCGAGAGGATTGGCCGACTTCAGGAAGCATGATCCACCGAAGTTCTATGGTGAGCCAAATCCAGATAAAGCTGATCTTTGGATGCAAGAGATCGAGAAGATCTTTGAGGCACTCCATTGCCCGGACAACGTGAAGGTCGACTATGCCACCTACCTACTGCTAGGAGACGCAGAGTATTGGTGGAGGGGAGTGAAGCAAACGTTTATAGCAGAACGTCGCGAGATGACCTGGGAGCTTTTTCGTGAAAGGTTCTTGGACAAGTACTTCCCAGATACTGCACGAGCCGAGAAGGAGCAGGAATTTCTTCAATTGCAGCAAGGCAATTCGACAGTGTCCGAGTATGCGGCCAAGTTCGAGTCGTTGGCGAGGTATTTCAGTCCATTCCGTGATCGAGTTGACCAGAGATGGTTGAGTGAGAGATTCCAACGGGGACTGAGATTCGACATTCGTAAGTCGATGGTGTCGTTGAGGATCCGAAACCTCCAAGAGTCGATTGATCGATGTGTCGAGGTTGAAGGAGTAAAGCCACAAGAAGAAGACTGTAGGCGACCGGTGAGACCCCAGTGCGGGCGGATTCGCACGTAAAGGAAAACAACCGCAGAAGAAGCCTTACGACCGACCTCGGAACAACAACAGGGCGATGTCGTCCAATGACCCAGGAGCGAGTGGAGGTCGAGGCCGGTGTCGAGGTGACTTGCTATCGATGTGGAAAGCGGGACATTACGCGAGTAGTCATACTCGAAGGAGGAGGTGTGTTTCAACCGCAAGAAGCCAGGGCATTTTGCCAAGGATTGTCCTACACCTAAAGTCGAACCGACTATGCTTGGGAAGGGCCAAAGGGAAGCGTCAGGTAGCTAAAGGCGAGTTTTCTGCATGAGTGGCGAGGAAGCGGTCGAGTGAAGATCTTATCCAAGGTGAATGTGAGATCGAGGGTAAATCCTTATCTGTTCTCTTTGATTCGTGCAACATATTCCTTTATTTCTTCCGATTGTGTGAACCATTTGAACTTGATCGTGATCGCTTTACCGCTTAAATTAGTAGTTACAACCCCAAATGCTAAAACCTTAGTCACAAACACCGCATGTCTTAATTGTGTAGTGGTTATTCGAGTAGAAAGTTTGTGGTCAATTTGGTTTGTTTGCCTCTTAAGGGCTTAGATGTCATCCTCGGGATGGATTGGTTGTCACACCACCATGTCCTTGACTGTGTGCCGTAAACCGTAATTTTTCCAGACCTTGGAGTCTCCAATTATCTTTCTCGCCGAACGTATTGGAGTTTCTTTGAAAGAAGGAACTAGGGAATACATGTATCCGCTAGTTCTAAGTTTTTCAGCAGATCGACGTGAAGAATGTTCGGTGGTGTGTGACTTTGAGGACGTTTTCCGAAGACGTGCCAGGGTTACCACCAAAGGCGAGAGGTCGAGTTCTCCATCGACTGATTCCAGGACAGGACCGATTTCCAAAGCGCCATACAGGATGTCTCCTGCCGAGATGAAAGAGCTGAAGTCCCAGATCGAACACTTGGAGTCGAAGCAATTCATACGACCGAGCGTGTCACCGTGGGGAGCTCCAGTGTTGTTCGTTAAGAAGAAGGATGGACGATCAAGGCTGTGCGTGGACTATCGCGAGCTCAACAAGGTTACCGTGAAGAACCGTATCCGTTACCACGTATTGACGACTTGATGGATCAACTTCGTGGAGCGGCGATCTTTTCCAAGATAGACTTGAAGTCGGGCTACCACCAGATTCGCGTGAAGGAGGAAGATGTCGCCAAAACAGCTTTCAGGACTAGATACGGTCACTACGAGTACTTGGTGATGCCGTTTGGAGTGACGAATGCGCCAGCTGTGTTTATGGATTACATGAACAGGATTTTCCATTCGTTCTTGGATCAGTTTGTTGTAGTGTTCATCGACGACATATTGATCTACTCGAGGAACCGAGAAGAGCACGCAGAACACTTATGTCGAGTACTGCAGATATTACGAGATAAGCAACTCTATGCCAACCTGTCGAAGTGTGAATTTTGGCTTGAAGAGGTGAATTTTCTTGGTCACGTGATTTCCAAAGAAGGGATAGCTGTGGATCCAACTAAGATTGAAGCTGTGTTAGCGTGGGAACAGTAGAAAGACGGTTCTGAGATCGAGTTTTGTCGGCTTAGCGAGGATATTACCGAAGATTCATTGAAGGTTTCTCGAAGATTGTCGCGCCTCTTACACGATCGACGAGGAAGGATCAACCTTTTGCCTGGACCAGGAGTGTGAAGCCGATTTTCAACGATCAAGGAGCTTTTGACTTTTGACAACGGCGCTGTGTTGATTTTGCCTCAACCCGAAGAGCCTTTCGAGGTGTATTGTGATGCGTCACACCAGGGATTGGGATGCGTGCTGATGCAACATCGGAAGGTGGTCGCGTATGCTTCAAGACAACTTAAGATTCACGAGAGGAACTACCCTACTCACGACTTGGAGCTGGCAGCAGTAGTTTTTGCGTTGAAGATATGGAGGCACTACCTTTATGGGAGCACTCTTACTGTTTTCAGCGATCACAAGAGCTTGAAGTACCTGTTCGACCAGAAAGAGCTCAACATGCGTCAGCGAAGATGGACAGAATTTCTCAAGGACTACGACTTTACGTTGGAATACCATCCCGGTAAGGCTAACGTAGTAGCAGATGCATTGAGCAGAAAGAGCGTTTTAACCTCAGCAATGATGATCAAGGAGTTGGAGATGCTCGAGAAGTTCCGAGACTTAAAGTTGAGTGTCGAAGTTTCACCGGGAAAGCTGAGATTTGGTATGCTTACCATTTCTAACAGATTGTTGGACGAGATCCGAGACCAGCAAGTTCATGACGTGCTTCGCAAGAGAAGATTCAGTTGATAAGCGCAAGGGAAGGCGGAATTTCACGTCGGAGCGGACGACATCTTGAGGTGCAATGGCCGAGTGTGCGTACCTAACGTATCCGAGCTGAGGAAGTTGATTCTCGACGAAGCGCATAAGAGCAACTTTAGTATTCACCCAGGAGTTACGAAGATGTATCAAGACTTGAAGAAGTATTTTTGGTGGTCCGGAATGAAGAAGCAAGTGGCCGAGTACGTAAGCCGTGTTTGGCGTGTCGAAGCGAAGGTGGAGCACCAGCGACCTGCGGGAATGCTCTGATAAACAGCGTACCAGTTTGGAAATGGAATAGTATTTCCATGGATTTCGTTGTAGGTTTGCCGAAAACGCAGAAGAAGAATGATTCGATTTGGGTGATCGTCGACCGATTGACCAAATCTGCTCATTTCTTACCAGTGAGGTCGACATACAACGTGGAAAAGCTGACCGAGATCTACATCGCAGAGATAGTACGACTTCATGGAATACCCTCTTCGGTCGTGTCGGACCGAGATCCAGTTCACGCCTCATTTTTGGAGGGAATTGCAAAGAGCGATGGAACCGAGCTCGTGCTTAGTTCGGCATATCATCCTCGGTCGACGGTCGACCGAGAGAACGATCCAATCGCTTGAAGATTTGTTGCGGCGTGTACCTTAGATCACCGAGGAAGTTGGGACGACGCCTTACCATTGGTGGAGTTCACATACAATAACGGTTTCCATGCGAGTATTGGAATGGCACCTTTTGAAGCAATCGTATGGACGTAAATGTCGACGCCTCTTTGTTGGTACCAGGACGGCGAGCGAACCGTCAGAGGGCCGATATGATCCAGCGGACTACCGAGAAGATCCGTTTGATCGAGAGATCGGATGCGAACATCTCAAAGTCGATGTAAGAGTTATGCACCAACGACGTCGACCACTCGAGTTCGAGGAAGGAGAACATGTATTTCTTAGAGTCACCCCACTCATCGAGTTGGTCGAGCGATCAAATCCAAGAAACTTACCCCTAAATTTATTGGACCTTACCGCATTCTTCGTCGTATTGGTCCGGTGGCATATCGATTGCCTTGCCACCATTCTTGTCGAACATCCACGACGTCTTCCATGTCTCACAATTGCGGAAGTATGTTTCCGACCCTCTCATGTCATCGAATCGATGTGATTCAACTGAAGGGCGACCTATCTTTCAAGCATTGCCGCAAGGATCGTTGATCGGAAAGCCAAACAAATATGAACAAAGAGATTCAACTTGTCAAAGTTGTGTGGGATCGAAGACGAGATGCGACTTGGGAGCTAGAGGAGAAGATGAAGACTCAAGACTGAACTTTTCCGAGGTAAGAATCTTATTTGCAATTTCGAGGACGAAATTTTTTTTTAGAGGGAGAGATTGTAACACCTGAGGACGAGATCGACATCGTATTAGGACGTCGGATCGAGACCTCGACCAAGACCTTGTGTCGAGATCCCGTGCCAAGACCGTTTGCCGAGGTCAGTTGCCGAGATGAGAAGACCGCGTGCACTAGCTACTGAGCTGAGGAGGTCGCGTGTCGAGTTGATGAAGTCGCGTACCGAGCTGAGGAGGCCGCGTGCACGAACTCGTGTTAGAACCTTGTGCGCTTGCACGAGCACCCTTGTCGACATCGTGTCGAGATGATACCTCGTATTCTTTCGAACGTTATTCAGCGTTATTATTATATTGTTTGTAATAATTACATTGTCGGCTTGCCGCTCGCCGCGATGTCTAGACCGTTGACCGACAGAGTAGAGGGTAATTATGAGAGGAACGATTAGACGGGTAGAGTGATTGATGGGATTGGCATCTTATAGCTGAAGTTACGATTATACCCCTTTTCTCACCAGCTGTATACCACGACCGATTCCCTCAAACACTCATTCTTTCTCTTTTCTTCTTTCTTCTTCCTTCCTTCTGCTCTGAGTTTCGTTGTTTTTCTCCAAAATTTCCATCGACGAAACCTTGAGTTCCATCGAGATTCTGCACAAGCTTTCTTCATCAATCTTGTTCATCATCATCTTCTCGATATATCTCACCATCTCGACCATCACCATTGAGGTATGAAGAATGATTTTCTTTTTCTCTCGTACTCTTGTTTAGCGCTACTTTTCCTTCCATTTTTAGCCAGTTTTATGCTTCCAAATCATGTCAAACTGATGGGTTTTCTTCTTCACGATATTACCTATCTTTCTAACCGATTAATTGGGCTTGTAAAACAAATTTTCTTCCCTGTTTTTCTCGCAATGGCAGCGCTCCGAAAACTCTTCATTTTCGGTCTATTTCGATTTCTTGTTTTTCGTTTGTTGCTTCTGGTTATTGTTGTTGTCGATCTATCTGTTGAAGCATCAGATAACCTTTTTCATGAACTTTTGATCGAAATCCCTAACTTTGTGTTAGAGGAAAAATATATTTCAGTTCTTGAGTTTTTATATTTTCTGGGTTGTGGTTAAGTTTGGGAAGAGAGCTAAGTGTATTAGAACCCATAGATCGAACTGAGTTGTGTTTGTTTTAGGAAGTCTGATTCCCGAGATCGGGTGATTTCCGAATCGAGGTGTACGGGAAAGCGAATCCGAGGACGTGGAAGCGTGAATTCGGATCGAGAATCAGACGTGTCGAGGTCGACTGAGAAGCGTACGTGTCGAGGTCGATTGAGGACGGTACGTGTCGAAGTCGTTGTCGAGCTCGTTGAAGACAACCGTGTCGAGATCGAGTAAGAGAAGTCGTTGTCGAGCTCATTTGAAGACAGCTGTGTCGAGGTCGTTGTCGAGCAGCATTAACTTGGAGTTCGGTAAGGGCGCTTCACATTAATACTTTCATAGTATGCTAGCGTAAGGGCAACTCTTAGACATTATTAAGACTTTATTTTTATTGTTATATTTATGTATGGACTCCTTGATTGGTGTCGAGATTGAAATGTTGTGATATGATTGAGTTTTTGCATGTATTTAATATGTGATTGAATATATGTCGTGAATTGTGTATTGCATGTTGAATTGCGTTTCTTCATGTCGAGCTTGCTCTTTTTATTTGACATGCGGTTGAATATCTTGTGTTTAACTCTTTGAATATCGTATGCGGCGAATTGTTCATCGAGTGAGCGAGCTAGGTGAGTCGTATGACGTTTTTGAGCCGTGACCGGGATAACTGAGGGTGCTAGGTCCCCTTTTGTTTACGGGAGATTGACTAGACGTCGCCACGCTATGGGACCTGAGTTGACTGTCCTAGGGAGAGCGAGGATCCCAAGGCTTCGGCTGGACTTTCCGACATACGGTACGGCGTGTGCATTCCGGAAAAATTGTCGAGTCGAGAGAAAATGGATTTGCGAGTTGTGTCGAGTTAGAGTGAGATGGTCGAGTCACGTGTGGTGATTGAGATACATTATTGTGTTGCTTATTTCTTTATGTCGAGCTTATCTTGAATTGTTGAGAAGTTGACCCTTTCCCGTGGTGCCTTCAATCCATGACGGTTACCCAGGCGATGTCGAGGGCGCAGGGAACTCGACAGTAGATGATGCCGAGGAGGAGCTCGACGAGGACCCGAGTGACGACCTCTATCTGTCGTGATTGATTATGTTTGTTTGACGTATTTCTTTTGATGACTGTACTTGTTTTTCTTTTGTGTTCGGAGGTCGTGACCAGTTTGGGCAGTGTTGTTTTGTTGCTCTGAGGTAGACTGGTGGTTTTACTTTTGGAGCACCTGCGTGGGAGTCTGTGAAGTATCCCCAGGGTATGATTGCTCTTTTGAAGTCGTCATACCTTAGGTGTATTTTCTTTATACATTTGCTACTCTGTATTTTGTATACACTATTATTTCGAGTGATATATATATGTATGTTATGCATGTATGTTTTATTAGAATTTAAGTCTTGTGTCTTAGTTGCACCATGTTTCAAAAGTCAGAATTACTCTGATGTGCACGAGTTGGTTTTATAAAAAAAAAATATATCGTATTTTTAAAAGGCACAAGAGTTTCGTTTTAAAACACATCTCATACAGGTTTATGTTGAGCTTGGTGTGTTGAGCTCGGTAATTCGAGCTCGGTATATTGAGCTCGGTAGCGGTCCGGAAACGGGTCGTTACAATAACATACATCAAATGTTCATTTATTCATGGGTTCCAACCCCTTTTCATGCATTTACCTAACCTATCTTGAATTAAGCAAACACACAACAACACAAGGAATTGAAAATCCTAAACTCAATTCAATCCATGACAAATCCACAACAATTAAGGATTCAAAAACCAGATTTCAAATATGGTGAATTACAAGGAATATTCATCCAATATCACCTCATGGCAATATCATGCTTTAAGCATTTCAACTAATTCATAAACTCATCAAATAGAGCATACTCTCAAGAGATCCAAACAAGGATCAAACATACACATATTAGTAGCATCCAAGTATATTGCATATGAACTACTACCAAATGCATATTTCTCATGTCATCAATGCAATCAAAATATGAACATAACGTTTTTGTAAGATTGTCACTCACTTACACTTAAGCTTAACCTCAATGAGCTACACTCCATAAAAATTAAGTATCATATCACACATTAAGCAGATGCTTCTAAATTTCCCAGTTCGCAAGCAAGCCTATAATTAGTTCATCGAAGGAATTGAAAACGACCAAGTGAAAAACCAAAGTGAATAAAATTCGTTTACGTTACTAAATTATATCTTTCAAATTTTCAAACTTTGTGTTTCCAAAACTTACACATATATATCATGTAAAAAGATTTTCCGATATTTGAATCATGAGTGGTCATCGGATAACCAAACATCTAAATTTTCACAAAGGTTGAGGTTTTTCCCAAGAATAACCCATACAATCCTAATCAAATGGAAGCCAAATATCAAGAACGAAAACATGACAAGTAGTGGTCTAATACATCTATCATATAAGTTCCAAGTAAACACAAAATTGCATCATCACAGAACTTATGGAACTACCATCATTATCACTAATCATACTCTTAACCCATTTTCATAATTCTCTTGATTCTCAACCCAACATCATTTACAAGCAAGATCAAAACAAACCAAGCAAACAAGACAGACAAGGCCAGAATTTCCTATACGCATCCAATAGACAACTATCAAGCATAAGCCAATCAGAATAACAACAAAGATCTTAACATGTACATAGTTCAACATACATCACACAATTAAGACAGTTCTTCATTCAAGGAATTCCAAGAATGTATATACTATCACGTGTAAGTATATACCTACCTTTAGAAATCCTGTAAAAACAAGAAAACACCAAACTATTTCCTGCTCATCCTCTTTCTCCTCATTCTCTAGACGGATCCTTGAGGTGGCCTACCTCAATAATTCACCGAAAGATTTTAGAAAATTTAGATTCGCAGTCACAACCGACACTTTCCTAAACCGGATCACCTCTAGACACACAACTCATAGTCTGATAGAATCAACCTGGCTCTGATACCATAATGTAACACCCTAACTCTAATTAGGGGATTACTTACTAATTTAACTTGAGTTAGAATATATACGCTAGAAATTTTTCGCATACAAATGAATAATAAAGAATGATTCCTGTTTTTCAAATACTACACTATACTTTAGTTAGTAAAACTCCTGGATACATACACGTACAAAAATACATTAGTAATATAGTCGACATAATTCAGAATTTCGAAAGCGGAATTAACTTTAAGTATTACAACTTCTTTTTCAAAAGAATAATAAAGTAAAACAATTACAAATACACATAATACTAGGACACAACCTAAGACTTAGGACGCAACTGGTGATCCGGTGACTCGGGTCTCAAAGATAAGCGAGACCGAGCACAATCCAATGCTTTGAACCTCATCAACAATTGTACCTGAAAACAACGCCCCAAAGGTGAGTTTATAAAACTCAATAATATAGACATAGAATAAAAACACTTCTACCATTATTCTCAGCCATATGTGGTGCGACATATGGAAAATCCTCCCCATAAATATATACATATTTATTTGTTCACTATCCTTAATCAAACCTCAAACATGATAGTGCAACTAAGTTTTCAACTCCCAAACACACATCAACACATAACCTAAACATAACACGATCACTTTTCACCAAGCTCAATTCATAATCACTGCACACATGTGTTCAATAATATTTACAAGCAAATCACAATTCATAGTAATGCAGCTGACATCTTTAAAGAGAGAAACATTTGCAAACAAATGTCCAAAGGACCATAATGAATGTCCCCACTTGACCCAGTCCAATTGCAAAATGAGTAAAATCCCGTATACAAGGATAAAGCCAAAGGCCCAGCTCAAACGCAGAATGAGTAAAATCCTATATATATAAGGATAAAGTCAAGGGGCCCCCAACGGCAAAGGTGGTAGCTAATCACTTACGATGGGGTTGCAGAGCAAATTGCAAACATTCCAAACAATTCCTATCAGAGGAATACAAGCGCCTTATATTGTAACAACCCAGCCCCCACCCACATTGGAGTGTTATAAAAGGGTTTCCGAAAGGTATGTTATTCATAGGACTTCACACAATTTCAATCAAGGACGTAAGTAAGGAATGTACATCAAAGCCATTCATTACAATACCAATCAGTCCCAAGTCATCACCGATCAAGGCATTGTAGTTCCAGTTCAGTCAATTAAAGAATCAATGCGACAACTCACATGCATGACCAAGAATTAAAACACACATCCTCACAAACAACACAATGATAATTCAATACAATGAACAACCATCCCATGCTAGATTAACAAAAGTCCTTCCATGCATATAACATAATCTCAAGTATTATATAGCTCGAACTCGTAGAAAGGGGCTAGCTCGGGTTTCGAGCCACATCAAAATTGAATTCAATCATAGTAGCAAACATAGCAATCCCATAAATAATCCGAGTGAAGTCCGATGGAACTCACAACAGAACAAACATCAACATCAAAATTGGTTTAGGGGGGTTAGGGGCAGTCGCCAACCCTATTTCAGCCAGACCCCATAAAAGACCATTTCAGATTAATTCAGAAACTAATTGTAAAGGGAAAGAATTTAAATGACAAATCCTAGTACACCCTAAGGGAGGTTTTGGGAGAAGTCTATGTTACCTGAGCAATCCCAAGCAATCCCAAGTTAGGGATTTGAGCTCCAAAAATCCCCTTTCCTCGATTTGTCACCATTCTGAGTTCCATTCTTCTCCTTCTTCTTCAAGAAGCCCACATGCAAGTCCTAACCTCCATGGAAGTGGGTTTCAAGCTTCCATCTTCTTCCTTTAAGCTTCAATCTTGATATTCCTTCCATGGCTCCTCTTCCTTGTTCAATTTCCTCTTCATTTTCGAGTTCCTTCTCCCTGAAACTCTCTCTCTCTCGCGACCTCTTCCCTCCTCTCTCGGTTCGTCCCTCTCTATCCCCACACCGCATGAACAGTGGCGCGGCCACCCTCCACACCGCCGCGCCACCCCCTAGCTGGTCACCACCGCGACCACTTCCTCCATCTTCTTTCTCAATCGCGAGCCACCTCTCCTCTCTTCTCCTCTTTCTTTCCTTCTTCTTCTTTCTTCCTCTTCTTTTTTTTCTTTTTTTCTTTTTGCTTCTCCCTTTGTTTGTGGCTGCTGGAAATCAATGGAGGGAGGGAGTAATAGGGTTTGGAGAGAGTTCTAGGGTGGATTTAAATGAAACATGGTGTATGGTGGAGCTTTGGTCTAAAAGTAATTAAAAACCTTGCAATTAAACCCCTTATTTAGCCTCTTAATTAAATCCTTGATTCTTAATAATATTCTTGAGTAATTTTAGTTGATTAAAACTACTCCTAATTAATTAGTCTCACAATTCCTAAATCATTGGGTAAAATTACTATTTTTCCCTTTAGCTCCTAATTGGTTTTAAATTACTAAATTAAGGCTATGAACTATATTTAATCCTTAGGGATTAAATCCATTTTCACTTAGGATTTCTAATAATTAGGCTTAGGGAATTCGGGATGTTACACCTCTGTTCACTACTCTGTTGTAGTTAATGATGATAGAGTAGGCCCGGTTTTTCCGGGAATGGGGCTCCGTCAAGGGGATCCAATATTTCTGTACTTATTTATCATTTGTACTGAAGGTCTTTCAGCGTTGATCATGCAAGAAGAGCGCAGAGGGGGTATTCACGGTGTTCAGGTTTGTAGGAGAGCACAAATATTAGTCATCTCCATTTTGCTGATGATAGTTTCTTGTTTTTTAGTGCAGAGGATACTGAGGCTGTTTGTATGAAGAAAATTCTTGACATTTATGCCTTGGCTTCTGGCCAATCCATCAATATGCAGAAGTTGGTGATTTATTTTAGCAGAAATACTCAAGCATCAAAAAAGGCTTCTATTGCTAACATTTTAGGGGGTTTCGAAGTGCCTCGGGACAGGTAAGTATCTTGGTCTTCCTTTTATGGTAAGAAGGAGTAAGAAAACAATTTTTAATTATATAAAGGAGAGAATGTGGAGGAAAATTTCTAGCTGGAGTAGTAAAATGTTGTCTCAGGCAGGAAGAGAGGTATTACTAAAATCTATTGCTCAGGCCATCCCATCTTATTGCATGAGTGTTTTTCTTCTTCCTTCATCTTTAGAAGAGGAATTGCAACGGGTGATGAACTCTTTTTGGTGGGGCTCATATAATGGAGAGAAGAGAGGTATTAACTGGTTAGCATAGGAGAAATTAACCATGAGTAAAGAGTTTGGTGGCATGGGATTCCGGGATTTGCATGCTTTTAATCTTGCTATGTTGGGAAAACAAGATTGGAAATTTATATGCAACCCGGATATTATAGTGACACGAGTTTTTAAAGCTAAATATTTCCCACATGGAGATTTTCTTCCGGTGACTGTTGGTCATAACCCCAGTTTCATTTGGCGTAGTATCTGGTCATCCCGAATATTGCTTAATGAAGGTTATCGTTGGAAGATAGGTAATGGATCTCTTGTTGACATGTGGCACACACCGTGGATTAGGTGTGTTAATAATCCAAAAATCATGTCACTGTCAGCCAATGGGGCGCAAATAGCAAAGGTAAGTGACCTCATTAACTTGACCGAGGGATTTGGTGTGAAGAGTTGATTTGTGGAGTTTTTGGGCCGAGAGACGTACTTGAGATCTTGAAGATTCCCTTATTGGGCCTCAATGAGCAAGACTCCATAGTCTGGCCTTTTGACCGCAAAGGAAACTATACAGTCAAGAGTGCTTATAGGGTTTGCACAGAGAGATTGGTAGATCGCAGCGAGCTCAAGGTGGAAAGGGATTGGTCAAGCATCTGGGCCATGAAGGTTCTTCTAAAGGTGAAGGTTTTCTTATGGCGAATGTGCAGGGATACTCTCCCGAATAGAGTCCGGTTAAGGAGCAGAGGAATTGATTGCTCATCATTCTGTATTTGCTGCAGCTCCAATCTTGATTATAATTGGCACCTATTCTTGACCTGTACTATCAGCGGGGAGTGTTGGAGACAGACTTCTTTGTGGAATTTCATTGAGCCTGACCTGGAACGTGTAGAATCTTTTGTTGATTTATTTTTTCAGGTTAGCAAGGTTATGATTGATGAACAGGTCTCCTCTGAAGCACAGGTACGACAAAATGGGTGACGAACTCGTCGCACGATGCGTCTTGGATACTGCACGCGTGCGTCTGGTACAATACGTACCAGAAAGTGTACTGGCGTTTTTTTTTTTTTTGAACACAATACGCGGGTCGGGTACTGCTTCGATACGGTTGGGGTACGACTGAAAGCGAAAAACTTGGATTTCATCCCAAATCAGATCAGGTCACGCGATTTTAGCAACTGAAATATAGGGATTTTTAATTTTGTTTGAAAAAAAAAAGGATTACCTCACTATCAGCTTCTTCTCTTCCATATTTTCCTGGTTTTCCTTCTCTTCCATCTTCTCTTGCTAGGTTTTTGTTTTTTTTTCCTACCGGTCGTCGTCGCTGTCACAAGCACGGTTTTCTTCGCTGTTTTTCTTTTTCTTCTCTCGCTGGTTTGGCGTTTCACGAACTCAAAGTTGGTGGCGTACTGGCATTTCTTCTTACTGCAAAGCCGTGTTTGACACTTTGACTGGGTTGAACAAAGTGACAAAACACAAGCACTCACTGTCTGCAAGGTTTGGACTGATGCTGTAACACCCTGTTTCCGGAGTGCTACTAAGTGGATATTCTGACAACAGTTGACATATTTCCGAAAGGTGGAATACTCTGCTCGTAGGGTTTTCGAGAAATGTGGTCCTATTTTTTTTTTTTAAAAAGGTTCTTTAAAGAAGCAGTCAGAGCATCACAGCGACTTTTAGAAACATGACGGAAATAATTTAAGACATCACATAGACCACATTCATTTATTCTGTCAAATCATATATAATGTGTCATGAAACATAACAGAGATTTATTACAACACTGAAATGAACGACAAATATCCTATAGCTGGTCGACAAGTTATACTCCTTACTAGACTACTAGTAAGTTCCATAACATAATACAGATAGAAGGTCGGATGACTATCCTCAGCTGCTCCTCCCTGCAGTTCCAAATCCTCTGCTTGCTCCGCTTTCTGGGTTACATTCATTAAATTGAAAGAACCACTGGCAAGGGTCAACTTCTTAAAAATAAATAGCAGATACACATATTCAATAACATGTTTGGCAATAAAACATGAAACAACACGACATATGGCAGGAGTTAGCAATCATGACAATAGGCAACCAACAGTATACACAGTTCTCAAGACGCAACTCAAGACTCTCTCAAGACTCAGCTCACGACTCATTTTCTCTCGACTCGACAATTTTTCCGGAAAGCAGACGCCGATCCTTCAACTGACATACCAGCCGTAGCCTTGGGATCCTCGCTCTCCCTAGGTAAGCAGTCCCGGTTCCTTAACGCTGCGACGCCTAGCTAATCCACCATAAACGAAGGGGACCTAGCACCCTCAGTTATCTGGCTCACAGCTCAAAAACGTCTCGACGACTCGACAATGCTCTCAGACTCGATGAACAATTCGCCGCATACGATATTCAAAGAGTTATACGCAAGATTATTCGACCGCATATCAAATAATAAGAGCATGCTTAATATGAAGAAACGCAATTCAACAACTTAAGCAATAAAAGTAGTTTGCATTAAGAAACGCAATTCAACAATACAACCAGTCATAAATAATCCACAACTCAACAACAACGGACAACAATCAACTCACAGAATCCATCCCTCTGCAACTCGATGGAGTTCACAGAGAGGAACAAACAAGTGTGGGGGGTTGGGGACAGCTACCAACCACTTGCAGACAGGCCCACTAAATAATCAACATATATAAAAATAAAGCGAAGGGGTACAAGACCCTCACTTCGAACCCTTAGGTTCTCAGACTTCTTCGCATAACGCTTAAAATTAAATTCTGACAATATCTAAGGTTGCCCTTACATACGGACATACAACAATAAATATAAATGTGAAGCGCCCTTACCGAGCTCCAAGCCTCGCGTCCACGTACCCCTCGATTTCTATGCCGCACGGTCTCGGATCCCTCGAGCCTAATACACAGAGCACACTTAGCACAACTCTAAAACTACACTAACACCTTAGGCTCTCAAAATCTAACCCTTTCTAACCAAAACACTTTCACTTAGAAACTTAATTTAAAATACTAGTTTTTAATAAATTATATACACATTGAAAATTCATTTTACTAACTAAGGAATCAAACTTTAAGGACTAAGAAATATTTTTCTTGAAAACTTAGAACATAAAACATCATTATATATATATATATATATGTATATATATATATATATATATTTGAAAGCTAAGAACTCTTTTCTCAAACACTAACATCAAGGCTCCACTTGGTACCTTGGGTATCAAGAAATCCAATTTCCCTAATTGTGTGCTTCATAGCCTTAAAATCTCAAAACAAATCCAGATCCAACCAAACTTTTTCCTGAATCTTGACAACAATTAAATATACATTTTTCTAGTCCCAGAACACAAAATTTATTTTCTTCCCAACCTTCTAGGGCTCTCGCCACAAACACACATTAAGAGGAAAATTTACAAACTTTTCAAATCAACCAACCCACATCATTCAACACCTAATTTCTTTTCCAAAACCTTCAATTTTTCCAAAACAAAACCATTACTCAAATACATTACCCTATCATGGCTATTCAAGCATCAAGGGTTTTCCAAAAACATAATTTCCTTTGATCAAATCCAAATTAACAACAACAACAACAATATCAAGTATCAAGGAGCATTCACCCCAAACTAATTTCATGATTCACATGAGAAATCACTATTCCCCTTTTCCTTGAGCAAAATCAATCTAGGGTTCACAAAATTTGAGGAAACATTGGTCCTTTCTCCCATGATCATTATCAACACATAAATAAGCATTAACACACAAAGAATAAAAAAATAACATCTCCTACTCCTAGATTAGGGGCCACGGTTTTGGCTTGGAAAGAACAAGGGAAGAGCTTGATTTCAATCTCACCTACAAGACCAAGAGATGATGGAGATTAGAGGAAGAAATTGAAGTAAATTTTGATGGGGAAGGTGGATGACAAATACGCTGGAAGTTGAAAAAAAGAAGAGATGGAAGCTTACCTTGAGCCTTGCTTCACCACCACTAAGCACTTGCAGAAGAAAAGAAGAAGAAAAAGAATAAGTGAGGGAGGGGGAGGAATCACGCTGCTGCTAAAAGAAGGAAGGGAAACAAAAATGGGATGGGGTTGGGTGAGAGGGGCCACGTTCAGGGGAGTAAAATGGGGGAGGAAGAGTTGTGTTTCTTTCTTTCACCCACATTTGGACAAAACCAGGAAGAATTAAAGTGAAGGAATAAAAGAAGGGGAGGTCACGCTGGTTCCCTTAAAAGAAAAAGATTGGAAAATAATAAATAAATAAAAATGGAACTTGCCTTTGACTCTCACTTTAGCAAAACTAAATAAACCATATAAAATGAGGAGATAGTTAAAAATGGGGGGTCTCGCCTGATCACTAAAAGAAGAAGGGAAAGAAATTTTTTTAATCACACTAGCTCACATAGGTTAGGAAATTGGATAAGATCAACTAGGATTTTTTGTTTTAAAACAATAAAAGGGTGACACATGACACCTATTAACTTGGAGACCAAGATAAAAGAATGGGTGAATAGGAATTAGGATCTGGTCACGCTGATTTTAAGAAAAGAGGGTTGGAAAAATAAAATGATTCTACTTGGTTAGGAATAACTTAGGAAAGGTATCTCCTAATTAACCAGGTGAAACTTGATACTTAACACCATAAAGTAAGATATTTCTAATTTAATTTGTAAGCCTAGCTGGTACTGTTCCGCCACAAGTGGCGCGCGCCGGGCCCTCCCTTCGGGTGTCATATTTTGGCCGAGTTTACCGTACCTCCGGCCCAGTCTAAATATCCAATCTCTCTCTCTTCTCATGTTTACCCCCTAATCCTAAAGTCTTAAGTGTACTAAAAATAATACGGCGTTGAGTAATCGCGTTACCGATTAATTCTTCCGCCAATTAATTCGCGAGAATTAATTTACTTAGAAATTAATTTACCGCGTGATAATAATTTACTATAAATAATAAAAGCAATTGAAAACACTCAAATATTATCACAACAAGTTACATTTAAATTTTCATCGAAATCAGGGCTCATTTAAAATTTTAACGCGGATAAAATTTACCCGGCGATTCGAAACGCGACGGATCTTCGTTAAAGTTTTCCGATGATTTTCGAACCATGAATTAATATAAAATATTAATTCTTAATTTTAATTTTATCTTGATTTAATTCACTCAATTTTCCAGTCAGCATAAAATACGCGTTACCGCGTCACGCAGAAACTTATAATAAATATAATTGATGAATTCTCCTTAAAAGCAGCATACGTCTACGCTGTCAATTAATTTGAATTGACATCGTTAATAATAATTATTTATAATAAATAAATTATTCAAAATAACTCAAAATAATTTCCCGTACTCTCAGTAAACCATTGAGGTGATCAATCTCTATGACTTACCTTCAAGTAACTCAAATTTTATTGCTAAAGAAATTTTTTCTTAACAAAATTGGGATGTTACAATACCACCCCCTTAAAATAGTTTCGTCCTCGAAACTACAAGGATAGTAAAATATGGAAAAAATTACTGTACTTAAATCCATAAAATAATTTGCACACAAGGACACTCTTAGTGCATATTAATATATGTAGTACTATATTAGTTATAGTCACATAACATAGCATGCGATAATAATAGTCACAAGGCATATACACATATCACACCGTAAAGTAAGCGCAGTCAATAAACGAAGAATCCCTTGCGACTGACTGATGCTTCATTCCTGATCACAACATCTGCTCATCCACTATCACGAACACGAACTCGAGCACGAACACGAACACGGTTACAGCTACGCGTCAATATTAAGAAAATAATATTATTTTATTCACATGCAACTACGGTTACAAATGCCAAGAATACAAAAACCACTTAAAACATTCAAAAAGATTACAATTCATTTCTCCGATCAACATTTTTCTAAACCAAACCCTAGATGGAAATAAAAATTTTAATAATCCAACTTTCCCTTTAGGACTCAACCATTCTCATGGACAGCAAAGTTCCTTTGAGATTAGGTTCTCATTGTCTAAAAATCATTAAACATACTTCAGTTCAAAGATTAAAACAAACTTAATAACTCTCTCTTGTCTTTAAAATCCTTTTTAACCAAAGCTTTTTCAAAAAAATTTCACACACCAATAACTAAGTGCTCAAAACTCGAAATCATCTTTCTCTTCTCAGAGAATTATATCTATAAATTACACACTCTCTCAAAATTTTCATAACCAATCTTTTAACTTAAAACACTAGAAATTCATTTTCCTTTCAAAACTAAAGCAATTATTGAACTTCTAGAATACCTAATTAACAACACTAACAGGTAATCAAGGAAAATTTTAAAATTAATACCAAGACATTAAATACTCCCTCGATTTCAATTAATAAAATAATATCCAAGAATTTTCTTCTTTCAAAGTTTTTGCAATCATAAAACTCGCACTAAGACTCAAGAACTTTAAACACTTAATTCCCTAAGACTCCACCTTGTTTAGGAATACAAGGATTCCCTTAAACATTAGGTTTTTCATTGTCTTAAACACAATCAATCAAAACAACAAATATACTAAAACTTTTAAATCAATAGCCCAACTTAAAGTCCAAAAATCAATTTCCTGCCATACTTGGTTCAAGTGCAAGGATTTCAAAATCAACTTTCTTTTCAAAAAATTTCCAACTTGGCAACACTTACAACAATTTTAACTCAAATCTAAATTTTCAAAATTCCTAGACTATGACACTAATCGAACTATGAAAGAAACAAGTTGGAAATCACGAAATTATCAAGGATTGGAATCAGGAAGATTTGAAATATATCTCACACCTAAATATAGGTGGCCACGGGTGGTCACTTCAATTTAACTACACCAAAAAAAAATTTCAACAATACACACACATAAAACTCGGTTTCCTATAAGAAGATAAGATCAAGAACGTCTTTAAATCAAAGTTCAGTTAAGATACCTTGAAATCATCTTTTACAACAAAGGAATCAAAATCATTTTCAAACCTTTACAACTAAATCATGATTTAATAAAATCATCTAAAACTTAGGACCGTTTTCAACAAGTTCGTTAACAAACAATACAGGAATTGAAAACAAGAATTAAAATACTCACCTAGAGCTCCTCCAAGAACTCGCGGTGCTAAGATATTAACAGAAGTAGAACATCAACACCCTCAGTATTATCAACATTAACAACAGCTCCCACATTAACAAGTAACAGGAAACGAAGAGGGGATCTTCCTCCCAAATCATCCTAAGGCTCTCGGTTTTCTAAGAGGGAAGTAGAAGAAAATGCAACTCTCTAAGCCTCTCAAGATCCCTCACACTACCCACCACCACACGGTTTTGTCTATTTATGAGGAGGGTTGAAGAAAATAGGCTTCTGGAGCATGAGTGGCTTGCGATGCACCCAAAGGGAAGGATAAAGGGAATCAATTTTCTTTCCACTCAATCACTCCCCACTAGACCAATTATTCCCCCACTATTTTTCTTTTCGTTCGTGGCCGACAGGACAACAAGAGGATCACCCACTAACACTAAGGCTAAATGGAATATGCTCTGCTCCACCTATTGTGGACGAGTAACCGGTCACATAAGGAAGAGAAGTGGAAATGAGTCATCTAACTATACTTGGTTTCTACCTAAAGTAAATCTCTTAAGATATGAAAAATCAGGGCAAAGTTTGGAATGAGAATTTTGGATACTACCCAATGCTAGCTACATAACTTGCCACGTACTAAAACTATGACCCGTAATTCCCACTATCCTTCTAAATTCCATCCAACTAGGTCAAATGGATCTCGCGTGAATTAAAATATCATAAGATATTTAATTAACGCTTGCTAAAAATAATCGCGTATAATATTTTCGTTGGGAAAATAAAGATACGCTCACGCAAATAATCAATCACACCATCAGTCACACATATTCGCGGTAGTGCAAGAATCGACTACTGCGAACACGCAAATGTTAGTGCCAAACTGGTCACACTCAGAAAATCGTAAATTAGTTTTGATTTTCAAATTTAGTATGTATCAAAATAATTCAACCAACAAACATTGTGGTTTATACCTAAAACCACTAGTACTTCAAGGATCACATATATGCAATAATGCTAATAACGTCTCCTACGAACTATCTCTATTCCAAATCTCCACCTAAGCATAACGCCTTATTGCTGTGTTCCCTGAAATGAATTCTTCAGCTGCTAAGCTCTCTCTTTTGCTTAATGGAGGGACACGTCCCTGCGTCTGGAATCTGGGTCATCCAAATCCTCTGATCCATCTCTGACTTATCTGCTAAAACAGGAACAATCATTCGTTTCGGAGACATTGGATTTCCACGAGGTTTCTCAACCTAATAAAAATCCCACAATAGGTTTGGTGTGTCTCAACACACGTTGTTTCAATTAAGGAACAATTTCAAACAATTACAAGCGGAATTACTCCACTTGAGGAACAAGTACACAAGCATGGTTTGATTCACCATAAGACCCAGTTTAACCTCTAACAATTGTTTTCTACAAAACCCGACACATGACCAGCTATGGTTTCCCAACTCACAGTCCGGTTAGAACCGAACCGCTCTGATACCACTATTGTAACACCCTGTTTCCGGAGTGCTACTAAGTGAATATTCTGACAACAGTTGACATATTTTCGAAAGGTGGAATACTCTGCTCGTAGGGTTTTCGAGAAATGTGGTCCTATTTTTTTTTTTTTTAAAAAAAGGTTCTTTAAAGAAGCAGTCAGAGCATCACAGCGACTTTTAGAAACATGACGGAAATAATTTAAGACATCACATAGACCACATTCATTTATTTTGTCAAATCATATATAACAACGTGTCATGAAACATAACAGAGATTTATTACAACACTGAAATGAACGACAAATATCCTATAGCTGGTCGACAAGTTATACTCCTTACTAGACTACTAGTAAGTTCCATAACATAATACAGATAGAAGGTCGGATGACTATCCTCAGCTGCTCCTCCCTGCAGTTCCAAATCCTCTGCTTGCTCCGCTTTCTGGGTTACATTCATTAAATTGAAAGAACCACTGGCAAGGGTCAACTTCTTAAAAATAAATAGCAGATACACATATTCAATAACATGCTTGGCAATAAAACATGAAATAACACGACATATGGCAGGAGTTAGCAATCATGACAATAGGCAACCAACAGTATACACAGTTCTCAAGACGCAACTCAAGACTCTCTCAAGACTCGACTCACGACTCATTTTCTCTCGACTCGACAATTTTTCGGAAGCGACGCCGATCCTTCAATCGACATACCAGCCGTAGCCTTGGGATCCTCGCTCTCCCTAGGTAGCGATCCCGGTTCCTTAACGCTGCGACGCCTAGCTAATCCACCATAAACGAAGGGGACCTAGCACCCTCAGTTATCTGGCTCACAGCTCAAAAACGTCTCGACGACTCGACAATGCTCTCAGACTCGATGAACAATTCGCCGCATACGATATTCAAAGAGTTATACGCAAGATTATTCGACCGCATATCAAATAATAAGAGCATGCTTAATATGAAGAAACGCAATTCAACAACTTAAGCAATAAAAGCAGTTTGCATTAAGAAACACAATTCAACAATACAACCAGTCATAAATAATCCACAGCTCAACAACAACGGACAACAATCAACTCACAGAATCCATCCCTCTGCAACTCGATGGAGTTCACAGAGAGGAACAAACAAGTGTGGGGGGTTGGGGACAGCTACCAACCACTTGCAGACAGGCCCACTAAATAATCAACATATATAAAAATAAAGCGAAGGGGTACAAGACCCTCACTTCGAACCCTTAGGTTCTCAGACTTCTTCGCATAACGCTTAAAATTAAATTCTGACAATATCTAAGGTTGCCCTTACATACGGACATACAACAATAAATATAAATGTGAAGCGCCCTTACCGAGCTCCAAGCCTCGCGTCCACGTACCCCTCGATTTCTATGCCGCACGGTCTCGGATCCCTCGAGCCTAATACACAGAGCACACTTAGCACAACTCTAAAACTACACTAACACCTTAGGCTCTCAAAATCTAACCCTTTCTAACCAAAACACTTTCACTTAGAAACTTAATTTAAAATACTAGTTTTTAATAAATTATATACACATTGAAAATTCATTTTACTAACTAAGGAATCAAACTTTAAGGACTAAGAAATCTTTTTCTTGAAAACTTAGAACATAAAACATCATTATATATATATATATATATATATATATATATATTTGAAAGCTAAGAACTCTTTTCTCAAACACTAACATCAAGGCTCCACTTGGTACCTTGGGTATCAAGAAATCCAATTTCCCTAATTGTGTGCTTCATAGCCTTAAAATCTCAAAACAAATCCAGATCCAACCAAACTTTTTCCTGAATCTTGACAACAATTAAATATACATTTTTCTAGTCCCAGAACACAAAATTTATTTTCTTCCCAACCTTCTAGGGCTCTCGGCCACAAACACACATTAAGAGGAAAATTTACAAACTTTTCAAATCAACCAACCCACATCATTCAACACCTAATTTCTTTTCCAAAACCTTCAATTTTTCCAAAACAAAACCATTACTCAAATACATTACCCTATCATGGCTATTCAAGCATCAAGGGTTTTCCAAAAACATAATTTCCTTTGATCAAATCCAAATTAACAACAACAACAACAATATCAAGTATCAAGGAGCATTCACCCCAAACTAATTTCATGATTCACATGAGAAATCACTATTCCCCTTTTCCTTGAGCAAAATCAATCTAGGGTTCACAAAATTTGAGGAAACATTGGTCCTTTCTCCCATGATCATTATCAACACATAAATAAGCATTAACACACAAAGAATAAAAAAAAATAACATCTCCTACTCCTAGATTAGGGGCCACGGTTTTGGCTTGGAAAAGAACAAGGGAAGAGCTTGATTTCAATCTCACCTACAAGACCAAGAGATGATGGAGATTAGAGGAAGAAATTGAAGTAAATTTTGATGGGGAAGGTGGATGACAAATACGCTGGAAGTTGAAAAAAAGAAGAGATGGAAGCTTACCTTGAGCCTTGCTTCACCACCACTAAGCACTTGCAGAAGAAAAGAAGAAGAAAAAGAATAAGTGAGGGAGGGGGAGGAATCACGCTGCTGCTAAAAGAAGGAAGGGAAACAAAAATGGGATGGGGTTGGGTGAGAGGGGCCACGTTCAGGGGAGTAAAATGGGGGAGGAAGAGTTGTGTTTCTTTCTTTCATCCACATTTGGACAAAACCAGGAAGAATTAAAGTGAAGGAATAAAAGAAGGGGAGGTCACGCTGGTTCCCTTAAAAGAAAAAGATTGGAAAATAATAAATAAAAAAAAATGGAACTTGCCTTTGACTCTCACTTTAGCAAAACTAAATAAACCATATAAAATGAGGAGATAATTAAAAATGGGGGGTCTCGCCTGATCACTAAAAGAAGAAGGGAAAGCAATTTTTTTAATCACACTAGCTCACATAGGTTAGGAAATTGGATAAGATCAACTAGGATTTTTTGTTTTAAAACAATAAAAGGGTGACACATGACACCTATTAACTTGGAGACCAAGATAAAAGAATGGGTGAATAGGAATTAGGATGTGGTCACGCTGATTTTAAGAAAAGAGGGGAGGAAAAATAAAATGAATCTATTTGGTTAGGAATAACTTAGGAAAGGTATCTCCTAATTAACCATGTGAAACTTGATACTTAACACCATAAAGTAAGATATTTCTAATTTAATTTGTAAGCCTAGCAGTCTTTGTTCGCCACAAGTGGCGTGGCACCCTCCCTTCGGGTGTCATATTTTGGCCGAGTTTACCGTACCTCTGGCCCAGTCTAAATATCCAATCTCTCTCTCTTCTCATGTTTACCCCCTAATCCTAAAGTCTTAAGTGTACTAAAAATAATACGGCGTTGAGTAATCGCGTTACCGATTAATTCTTCCACCAATTAATTCGCGTTACCCGGCGATTCGAAACGCGACGGATCTTCGTTAAAGTTTTTCGATGATTTTCGAACCTTGAATTAATATAAAATATTAATTCTTAATTTTAATTTTATCTTGATTTAATTCACTCAATTTTCCAGTCAGCATAAAATACGCGTTACCGCGTCACGCAAAAACTTATAATAAATATAATTGATGAATTCTCCTTAAAAGCAGCATACGTCTACACTGTCAATTAATTTGAATTGACATCGTTAATAATAATTATTTATAATAAATAAATTATTCAAAATAACTCAAAATAATTTCCTGTACTCTCAGTAAACCATTGAGGTGATCAATCTCTATGACTTACCTTTAAGTAACTCAAATTTTATTGCTAAAGAAATTTTTTCTTAACAAAATTGGGATGTTACATATGCTATATTATATTATTTGTTTTTTCACTTTTTTTTGTTGATTGCACAGAGGCACACGTCAAGGCCAAGCACTGTCAGTTTCTTTCTACAAGGTTTGAAATTGAAAATAAAATATTATAGTTGTAAAAAGATGGTCCAGCAAATCCAATACTTTAATATTATTTAAAATCCATTTGGTGATTGCACACATTTACTTCATTACTTACTTGTATTTTTAATCCTTTTTATTGTACTTGTTTAATAATTTTAGTTCTTTTTTTATTTTTTTATTTTTGAATTGCGTATTTTGCTCTATAGATGTTTTCGCAACAACGTAACAATAATGATAATGGGTCTGGAAGTGGCACAATCAATTCTTCCACACCTTTAACTGATAAATTTACATCTGGAACCATAAGTGTTGAAAAAAGTTGTCCTCTTTGGGCTTATGTGACCTTGTTGCAAACTAAAAATGAGGGAAAAGGGAATGCAAGTTGGCTTTGCAACTATTGTAATAACAAATACAAGAGTTCTTACTCTAGAGTGAAAGCTCATTTATTGAGAGAAAAGGGGCATGGGATAGCCATTTGTCCACAGGTAACAAGTGAATATATCATAGAGATGATAGAACTTGACAAAGAGGCTACTGAAAAAGCAAAATATGTACAAGTTCCTTTGCCTACTGGAACTACAAGTTTGAATCCACCTATTGATATGAGTAAGAAAAGAAGAGGCACTGATGGACCTTTAGCAAAGGCATTTAATAATGAAGCAAGAGAACATCTATCAGCTGAAATAGGTAGACTAATTTATTCTGGTGGTTTGCCATTCAATGTTGCCAGAAAATCCTTACTTTGTCAGTGCATTTTCTTATGCCGCAAATACTAATCTCTCGAGTTATGTTCCTCCTGGCTATAATGCCATAAGAACTACCATGTTGCAGAGAGAGAAAGCTAATATATTGAAGTTACTCCAACCTATCAAAGACACTTGGCCAGAAAAGGGTGTGAGCATAGTTACTGATGGTTGGACTGATGCACAAAGAAGACCATTGATTAACTTTATGGCAGCCTCATGTTCGGGACCCATGTTCTTAAAGGCTGTTGATGGGTCAGGTGAGTATAAAGACAGACATTTTATTGCTAATCTGATTTTGTCTACCATTGATGAGGTTGGGCCACAAAATGTTGTCCAAATTATTACTGATAATGCGTCTGTTTGCAAGGCTGCCGGTTTAATTGTTGAATCTATGCATCCTCACATTTTCTGGACACCATGTGTAGTGCACACATTAAACCTTGCTCTCAAAAATATTTGTGCACCAAAAAATACAACAAACAATGACGTTGTTTACAGTGAGTGTCAATGGATCCCGGCTACTGCTGAGAATGCTTTATTCATTAAAAATTTTATTATGAATCATTCTATGAGGCTAGCCATGTTTAATCAATTTGTGGATTTGAAGCTACTTGCAATTGCTGAGACTAGATTTGCCTCAACTATTATTATGTTTAAAAGGTTCAGAACAATTAAGCATGATCTCCAAACTATGGTGGTTAGTCAGCAATGGTCTCTCTATAAAGATGATGATGGTGGTGAAAAGGCTACAGTTGTGAAAGAAATGATTTTAAATGAAGAATGGTGGCGTAACGTTGATTATATTCTAAGCTTTACAAAGCCAATATACGACATGCTTCATTCTTGTGATACTGATAAGCCAAACCTTCATTTGGTTTATGAGAAATGAGATTCGATGATTGAGAAAGTGAAATCAGTAATATATCGACATGAGGGCAAGGAGTTAAATGAACATTCATCCTTTCATGAAGTGGTGCATAACATCTTAATCGCTAGATGGACTAAAAGTTACACACCTCTTCATTGCTTGGCTCATTCACTCAATCCTAGGTAAAGTTAATGAACTTGTAGGTTTCAATTTATTTTACGTTTTTCTTTCAAATTAATAATTTATATTTTGTATAATAGGTACTACTGTAGGCAATGGCTTGATGAAGCTCCAAATAGAGTTCCCCCGCATAGGGACAACGAGATTTGTACAGGGAGAAACAAATGCCTAAGGAATTACTTTGCGAGTCCAAAAGAAAGACTAGAAGCAACAAATGTAATTTGTTAAATTCTCAGGTGCTGAAGGAGAGCTTAGTCAATTTGATTCCTTGCAAGATAGGTGGAACTTGAAACCAAAAGAATGGTGGGTCATGTATGGAGCCTCAATCCCTAGACTTCAATCCATTGCCTTGAAGCTCCTCTCACATCCAAGTTCTTCCTCTTGTTGTGAGAGAAATTGGAGCACATATTCCTTTATCCACTCATTGAAAAGAAATAGGCTTCATCCCAAGAGAGCTGAAGATTTAGTTTTTGTTCATACAAATCTTCGTCTCCTCTCAAGGAAGACTAAGAATTATAATGAGGGAGAGACAAAAATGTGGGATATTGCTGGAGATGAATGGGATACATCTGATGGGGCTGGTATTCTTGAAGTTGCTAGTCTTTCTCTTGATGAACCAGAGTTGGAGGCTGCTCTTTTTACTGATGATGGGCAAGGAAATACTGATATTGATATCGTTAGAGTTTGATTTTAGTAGTGATGCTTAGATCTTGATACTGTTAGAGCATTATTGATTTTGTTAGTGTTAGAGCATAATTTTCGTAGTCATGACTTCTTGGTGAAGATTTTTATCTTGTTTAATCATATAACATTTTGGTTTTTTTATTTTATTTTACATATATATATATAATTAAAAAAAAAAACTCGACGTACCCGTATCCTATTTTTTTTAAAAATGCCGTATCCGTACCGGGTACGTACCCGTACCTATGCAACATAGCAGGTCTCCCGTTTTAGTATGGTCCTTTGAAGCATGTGGAAAAGGAGGATCTTGAAACTTTGGGAAAACATTGATGAATCAGATGCAGGTATTTTAGCAAGAGCAGATCAGGTGCTTCAATCTTGGCTTCATGTGCGACAGCATCAAAACATCACTGCTACTAGTCCAGCAGTAGCCATAACTCAGTGGCAGCCCCCTCCAGTGCATTGGATGAAATGTAATCTTGATGCTGCGGTCAATCAAGCGAATTTGTTAGTGAGTACTGGTTTGTGTCTGCGTAATGACAAAGGGGAATTTATTAGTGCATACACTAATTGGTTTCAGGCTCACATGAATGCAGTAGAGGCTGAGGCATGGAGTTTGCATCAAGCTCTGTGTTGGGCAGTAGAAGAAGGGCTACTAAATGTGATCTTTGAGATGGACTGCAAACAAGTTGTTGATGATACAGCTAAAGCCAGTGTTGATTTATCTGAATATGGAAGCATTGTTAGGAAGTGTCGAAATCTATTATCAGTTAACAACGATTACAAAGTTGTGTTTACTGGACGACAAGTAAATAGTAGTGCCCATGCTTTGGCAAAAACAACTACCTCTTATGCTCCTCGCACGATTTTCAATTCAGTACCTATTTGTATTTGGAATGTTATTATTAATGAAATGAAGTGATTTGCTTTGAGTCAAAAATAAAATAAAATAAAATAGGAGGACTAAATTTGTGAAATTAAAAAAGAGGGGACCAAATTCGTGGATTGGTGAAAATATGAGACTAAAATTATATTTAAGCCTATATATTAATATAGGTACATATATCTTATGCAGACACTAAATTTACATCAAAACATTAAGATTTAGAGGTAAATACTTACATTACATAGGAATGAAAAATTTACAAAAATATCAATTAATGTCTAAGCTATAAATGCAATTTAAACACACAGATGAACATTTTATATGAAAATCTATAAATATTTAAATTACAGAGTTAAATTCTTTTTTTTGATATAAGAGTAAAAAATTTATTATATGAAGATTTGCCATTTTACATGAAAGAATATTAACATATGAATTTTTTAATAGAAATTACATGTTAATATAATTTTGTTAGGATAAAGTTTATATTTATTATTATATATTGTGCAGAGCACGGATCGTCGTACTTTAGATACAAGTTTTTTATAAAAATTAATTTGGTATAAATTACTCAATATAACTTTTATACGAGATATTATTTAATTTTAATTATGATTCTTATTTTCTATTAGAGTTTTATTTTCTAATTAATGAAGTATATTTCAACTATTAGGCAACCCGTGAGATGAATAGTAAATTTTAATACGTGATGAGCTAATAGTAAAAATATACAAGAGATCGATGAATATTTTACATAAAAATATCAGCATATGTTTATTTGAAAAGTCTATTAATATTTAAATTATAAGATAAAAATATATCATAAGAAAATTAAAAATTTTAGATAAAAAAATTACTATAATATTCAAATTACAATGAATGAATATTTTAATAGAAATCACACATCAATATAATTTTTAATATAAATTTTTTATTTTTTTAATATATACCATGGGCGCGGACCATTGTCCAATCAAACTAATAAGACATTTAGATAAGTTATATTTTAATTTTATTTCTTATTTGAAATTCCTACAAAAGTTTGACATTTCTAATTACTAAAGTAAATTTTAACTGTTAGTTAATAGTTATATTGGTGAACATTTATATCTCATGAAGATGGATACTATATGAAAGATCTTATTATCGTTCTCCATTAGTTATATTCAAGTACTTTTCTTTCAGCTTCTTTTCGATATATTCTATAATATTCAGTTTGTTATTCTTATCAAAAACATTTTTTATTATATTATTTCAATATTTTTCTAGCAATGCAATGAATTCCTATTTAAGTTTATTATAATTCTCTTTACAAAATTGAAATATTTGTATGATTTTTTAAAACAAATTCCTTTTGAATTTTTTATGTGCACTTTAGATACATTTCTTATAAAATTTCTTATCATTTTTCTTTACTAATATTTTTTAAGTATACACCTTGCTAACATGTGCCATATAATAATATTTATTACGTGTGACACAAACACACGTGCGCACACACACAATTATGTTTTTTATTTCCTAATTTTTGTAGAGACATTCAGGACCCTCCTTAATACATGTCCTGTGCATTACATAGGTCAACACATTTTGTGATCGATAGTCTAGACAAAACAATTTTTTAACAAATTTACGATTATAATTTCTTATCAAAATTTTTAAACAAAAAAAGCCGAAAAATAAATTCCATATTTTTTAACATAATATTAAAAATGAACATAATCCTCGTGCATGGCACAAGTCCGTACGATAGATGTCACACACGTGACACATTTTGGCCAATCCGTTAAAAACCAAGCCAAATCTATTTGATTATAGTGAAAATATCAACTTTCCAAATTTGAATTTGTTTGATTTTAAATAAAATAAAATAAGATATGTTTCTTTCTTAGAATATATATATATATATATATATATATTGATTTTATTTTTGAGTTAATTAAATTTATCCATTTACTATAAACCTCCATCCATTAAGTAACAAAAGTGGATCTTATAACCAAAAAAAAATAAGTCGATCTTAGATTTTGTTTCACAATATTTGATTTTAAATAAATAACTAATTTTTCTATTTAAAATTTTCTAAAATAGATATGTTTTGCTTTTTTTGTTAGTTCTAATATTTTTTACCTGATATTATATAATAATATCAAATACTGTCACTTTCCAATAATATATACTTCATATATATTTGTTATTTATACATTAAATATTCATTTAAATATATTTTCCAAATACATATACATATATATATATATTATATAAATATATTTAAATTATGAGGAAATTTCATTGTGTCAATTCTTTAAATTTTTTTCTACGGATATATAATGTAGTATTAACCCGTAAGTTACATATTGCTATTCCTTTATTTTCATTAATTTAATAAAGTATTTTTTATCTAATTCAATTCAGTGGTATGCACCATCAGACTGTTTGTGTCATACGCAACTCAATTAATATTAGTTTGTTTACGTATCTTACATTAGGTTTAATATAACATCACTAAAATTTAATAATTATTATCATAATATTTATTATATTTCATTTTTGAAACCAAATATTTTTTTAAGCCCATTTATAAAAATGTTTCCGTGCATGACATGGGTTACATACTAGTAAGTGATACATTTAAGAAACCGACGCATATGATTTTTTATACAAATAAGGGTATTAATTATACATTTTATTTTGTATATTATTACTTTTAATAACATTTGAAAATGGTACAAAAAACATTTGAAAATGAAATGCTAAATTAGTATATGTTTGTAATATTATACAATATATTAAGTTTTAAATAACCTAATATAATAAGAAATTAAATTAAATTAAATTTTAAGTTAATGTACAATAATCACATGTCTTGAAACTTATCAAGAAAAAATAATCACATATCTTAAAAGATTAAAAATAGTATTTAAAACATATAGTAACACCAAATATTATCACACTAAGACGATCACGAGAAGACATATAGTAACATGCCTTAAGAATAAGATTAGATGTTTCTAAGTTAGGTACTATTATTAAGGAGTGTACTAATCTCCTTAAATCTTCCCCAAACTTTAGTGTCAGGTTTATTAGGAGGCAAGTCAATGGGGTTGCCCATAGTTTAGCTCAGGTAACCCTTTCTATGCCTAGCCCCCACGTTTTTCAGCACATTCCACATTGTATTTCGTCTTTGACTGTTAATGAAAAGAAGTGAGACCATTCCAGTCAAAAAAAAAAAAGAATAAGATTCTCATGTTGCGAGACTCGACAAATAGTTAGAGATGTCACCTTGTGACTTCATCTTCTTTTCCACGATTACAAATGATGAGTTGAACACTCTTATCAACAATTTCTCGTTGGAAGAAGTTAAGATTGTGATGATGAATATAGGGTCGCTCAAAGCCCCTCATAGTGATGGTTTCTCGACTCTTTTCTTTCAGAATAATTGGGAGGAGGTTGGTCCTGATTAGGGATGTCAATGGGGCGGGGCAGGAGCGGGGAGTACTCCCCCGTTCCCCATCCTTACCCCCAGGCTGCCCCCCGTCCCTGTCCCCGTTCCCCACAATATGGAGTTTTTCTCCCTCTGTCCCATCCCTGCCGATCCCCACCGTCCCCATGGGAACCCCATTAGCATAAAAAATTTGTAAAATGGCAATGCGAACGAAGTCGAGGATCAGAGACGGAGCACTGCGAACGCAAATGGGTGCACAAAGGTTATGGGATGTTGCATAGTGAGATACGACATATGTGAGGTGACTAGGGTTCCAACTTTCAATCTTCAAACTTTCAATTTGAACATAAGAGAGAGAGACGTGTGATCTAAGTAATGAGTTAGTAATTTTGTATTTTTTTTTGAAATAGAGGAAAAAGACAAAATATATGTATACACATATAAATAACATTTTTGACATCTGCTTGGGGATGAGGACCCCTCATGGTGGAGGCATGATCCCTGTCCGCGTCCCCAAACTATCATCGGGGGGATTTTCTCTCCCATCCCCATCCCCATAGAGAAAAAATCCCCGCCCGTAGGGCCCCGAATGGGGCAGTTCCCGCGGGGATCCCCACTCACGGTTGCAAATTGACATCCCTATTCCTGATCTCCGCGAGTATACAAAAGCCGTGTGGTACAACCATGCTCTTATCAGTGAAATAAATAACGCATTCCTTGTTCTAATCCCAAAAGTTGACAAGCTAGACTTTATCACATAATTTAGAATGATTCTACTATGTAATGTATCATATAAGTGCACCATGAAGATGATTGTTAATAGGCTGAAGCCTTTCTTCGATCGTTTGATATCGTTTTTCCAGTGTCTAACTCGCGTATGAATTAGTACTATATATTTTAAATATTAATTTTAATCTTTATCATTTTATATTAACTTAAATTTTATTAAATTCAACTTTTTATGATATTATGTTATTTAAAACTTAATATATTATATAATATTTTTTTGGACAAGATATATTATATAATAATAAAATCTTATACATTTTCTTTTCATTTTAAATGGTTTTAAAAGTAACAAATATACAAAATAAAAAGTAAAATTAATACCCATATTTGTGTAAAAATTATGCGTTAATTTCTTAAATGTGTCACTTATTTCTTTAATATGTTATATAATCTTATTTCTCCGGGGAATTTTTATTTTTTTTATGATCTCGTTGGCAATCATAAAAAGACAATTCCCTTTTAATATAGCTATTTGTGCAACTATTTTACAATTAAGAAGCAATTGCCTCTTGGACATATTATACATTAATTTACTATAAATATAGTATCTTTTTGGTTTATTCTGGCCGATTATTGCATTTATTCGACTGATCCACAAACTGTGAAAATCCCTTTTTTTCCTATCTCTATCCCGATGAGCCGAAATCAAGGCTTTTATTTTCTGTTGTGAAATAGTTCGAGTAAGTTTTGAATGAGCTCTGCAAAAACTTGATGTAAATAAAATGGTCAGAATGAGCAAAATTATAATCTAATTGGACAAGATGTACGGCCAAACACACCTTTAGTACATTTGAACACCCCTGAGAAGGGCAGTAAAGGTGTATGAGCAGTTAGTGCGGGCCAGCGCCAAAGTTTTCTAGGTGTACGGCCGCACATCCCTTCAGTATGGCAATACATACACCTCTGAGCAAGGTCGTATGGTCGTACAAGGCAGTTAGCACGAGTTAGTGCCGAAGTTTTCCAAATGTACAGCCGCATATCGCTTTGTACGACTGTCCATACCTGCGCACTAAAGTTAGAATTCAGGAACATTGTGAAGTACGGCCGAAAATAATGCTTCCACTACAAGAACCAAACATTGTAAAGTAACCGACGGCCACCAGCTCGTCGGTAAAACGGTCGTCGCAAACGATTATTAATGGGTTTTTTTTCCCCACCCGTCGGTCAAAAACCGGCGGTAATTTCCGATGGTGATTACCGACGACCTTACCCGTTGGTATTGTTATATTTTTTTAATGAATGAATGAATTAATTAATTAAATTAAATGATTAATTTTTTATTTAATTTTATTTATTAATTAATTAATTTATTTGGCATACGACGGGTTATGTTTATCGACGACTAAAGCCGTCGGAAATGGCGGGTTTTTGGCAACAGGCGGAGACCGTCGGTAATAGGCCGTTGGTATGCCCACTTTTTCTTGTAGTGTTTAGTACGGCCGTACATTGTACGAATTCAGAAAAACTTAAAGATCTCTTAACCTAGTCTTGCCACATTTATAAAAAGAGACCCAAGTCCACTCATTCTGGACGCTTGGAAAGAAAGAAAAAGGCAAATCCTGATTTTGAATCTGTGGAGCCGTCAAGAGGACTCTAGAGCGTGAGCCATGATTCATCTAGAGATTAGAAGGGGTTCCTTCCTGATTTTTATTCCTTTCTCATTATGTTTCCTGCTTGGATTATTTTTCTGTTTATTGACATGAGCAGCTAAGCTCTCTTCTAGGGTCTTTGGTGTAGCTTTTCCTATAGATTTGCTATCTATGTCTTAGTGACTATTTTATTCTACTTTTATTCAAACTTTATTTCCCACGTTAAATTGCCTTAGTATTATGTTTGCTTCTGATTTATTTACTTATGCATGAGATGTATAATTGTCGGAGGATCCGTGGTTGTATAAGGGGCTATAAAGGGACCTTACGTGAATTAAATTGTATGTTTTAGTTAATTAATCTGCGGAGGATCTGGGGTTGGTTAATAGATCTATAAGGGTATTGGGGACTTATAACGAAACTGAAGAGCGGAGTTATAGGACCTTTTGATCAATACAAACTCCTAGACTATCATTGGACTTAATGCTTTCAACTAAGATTAGTTCAGAAAATTAATCTTAGGGAGAAAAGGTTATCGACTGCTTAGGATCAGGGTTGGTAGATAGAAGGGGGATCAATAACGTGGAATAAAGGAAGAATAAGTTAGAATAGAATTAATAAGGGAAACGAATGGAATAAGTGAAACCAAGGCCCTAGGCTCTCACTTTATTATTCTCTAAACCGCTTTTCATGCTTTCTTTTTTGTCATTGTGCACTCAAACAACTGCTCAAACGCTTAAATAATTAAGACGTCTGAAGTAGATGTGTGCTTATCCTTATTCCCTGTGGTTTCGACAATCGGGACTTAAAAATCCCAATTTTATTACTACAGGCGACCAGGTGCACTTGCCTGAGATGCAATATCTTTTGATCTCATAAACTTTTGTTTAGTTTTGATCTTGTAAATGGGCTTGGGTTACAAGCTCTTTAATATATGACATCGGGAAATGATTTGGCATTTCGTTAAACTTTTTCACATTATTGAAGCTAAGGCTTTTGTTTCTGGAAATTTGAAAGGAAATGAAGTAAAAATGTGATTCTCTTAACTTATGTGAAGTGACTTATGTAAAATCTAGACTTTTTTTTCCGCAAACAAGAGGTTTTCATGATAGCATCACTTGTATAATGCATGGCATACATGCCGATTTCGAATTGGGCGTTAACGGTGTCGCATAGAGCTCCTCATGGCCATCTCCGAACTGTTTCCCATAAAGTTGTTTGCTTACCACCCAACGACACTCCATCTTTGATGCACGGTAACTAGCCTAAGTGTCTAACAGTCGTGCGTAACTCAAACCATGGAGTTATTGCCAAATCAGTTGTGTGTAACTCAAACCTTTAGTGTTACTATCTAATCAGTTGTGTATAACTCAAACCTTTAGTGTTACTATCTAATCAGTTGTGCGTAACTCAAACCTTGGAGTTATTATCAAATCGGTCATGCGTAACTCAAACCTTTAGAGTTACTATCTTAGAACAAACAATGAGGATAATAAGCGGTTATACTCGCAAAATAAGCCAAACAATACGTGCATACTAATTTTAGGGGTTACTACCCTTAACCAACCCTTACAAGTCTTTTCAATAAGTTATTAAACAAACATCAGGTTTATGAATCGGTTCATAGCCCCTGTGAATCGATTCAGGGTTAAAAACTCATTATGTGAATCAAAGCGTACAGTCATGAATCAATTCATGATTTCAATTCATCAGCTCTGTAAGCAACAAGTGTAAATTGAATCATGCAGGTCTGAATCGATTCACTGGGCCTACATAAGTGCAGTAAAGGTGTTTTCTGCACTTTCGTGAGTTAGGAACCTCTCCTAAGTGGTCCCACGTCAAGTTCAGTACTTAAGGCAATTAGTAAATTGTCCCTAATGTCTTTAATCACTAGTTTTACCTCCAATCCTTAATTTAGCTCTTGTTCTTTGATGCTTATCTTTAAACCATGATCATGCATAATTCTCGCTTTTTAACTCTATCAATGCTCAACTTATAAACCAAGTTCGCTACCTTCCACTTCCTACCCTTATTATCTTATATTAATCTTTTATTTCATTAAAGATTCATCATCCAATTCATTAGTTCTATTTGTCCTATTTATTAAGACTTGTTACACATATTAATCTCTTAGACCATCCTAAGTAAGATAACCCATTACCAATCATATTCCAAATCAATATCAACATCTCCACATCAAGTCTAAACATGAAATCATACAATAAGGCTCCAAGACAGTGAATACAAACCATAGATAATGCTCATATAATTTTGACTTACTCAAATATTATCAACACGTCATAAATCATGCATCAAGCTAACTATTCATATTAAATTTTATAAAGCCATCATTAATCATGCATCAAATTAATTAATCATATTAAATAACAACACTTAGGGCTCCTTGCTCCTACAAGGGCCTTAGAAACCATAAAACAAAAACTAAACTCAACCAAACCATTGCTCATGCAATGATTAAAAACAATTAATTTGCCCCGTAAGGCATAGGGGTCATGGGACACCCCTAACATGCTAATTGAAGACCTAGGCCTCTTTACATATGATCATCCATCCGATATGTTATGAAATTCGGAGCCACCTATGACCGTCTTAGAGAGCTCCGAATTCGATTCTCTTCCCGGTTCTTAGCATAACGACAACAAGAAATTCCAATTCCTTAATTAGAATGAGAGTTTCAAAGGAATTAAAAAAAATAATTGAAAGAGTCGGAGATACCAATGAAAGTTCCTTTCTTATAATCAGAAAGATTGAGAAGGAGAAGAAAAATAAACTTCTCTATTCGTTGCCTTGAAGACGACATCCAATTTGACGGAGAAACGAGAGAGAAAGACTTAAAACGGCGAGAACGGTAAAGTGAAAGCTCTAGGAGTTCTAGGGTTCTTGAGAGCTCTTAAGGAATGTTTAAAACTGAGGATTAGAGTCCTATTAGGGTTAGAATTACATTTAGGCCATGATCTAAGAATTTTATCACATTAAGAAACAAAACAGACCGAAACGGGAAGACCCGCTAATTAAAAACGATGCCAGCTTCTGTGAATCGATTCATTCACAGGTGCGAATCGATTCACAAACTCAGAATTGCCTTAAAAGTGATATTTTCCCCCTATTCTAAAGCTACGTAGTCCTTCTTAAGGGTATCCCTTCTCAACTAAACCCTAAAAAACTTCATAAAACAAGCAATTAACATGCAATAACCCTATAATTTCTAACACTTTAAAGATTATAGAAATTCGAAATGTTACACTCACCAACTCTACCACACGATAGCCACATGCTGTCCTCCGTCATCGTTCTGTGTCTCACCCTCATCCTTAAGTGTTTCACCCTCTTCCTCACAAGTTTTCACCTTTTTGGTCGCTCGGAGTTTTGGATCCTCTTCCAACGGGTTGGAAACCCTAGCAGACACCATAACCCAAATTTTACTTTCTTAAACAAATAAGATCGTAATTATTCTTACGGTAAGAAATGATATATTTATTAAAAATAATGTTTACATACTAATGGTTTTATGATTATTTTTCCATGTGCGTAGCATAGCTTATTTTTACTCTGGAACTTCTGGAGCTCACTTAAATGTTTGGTTAGGGTTATCTAATCTATCTATTATTACTTTTTTGGTACAATATGCCAGCATTATATTCTCGCTATTTCCTTTTTTATCTATATTTTTTTTTGGACAAAAGGGCTAAAAACCATAATTCATCTATCTTTTAGGCAAAATATACTTTATAATCTATACTATAATAACTTCACATGGCACAAGAAGCTGGATATCCGCCTAACATCTTCCTTTTTTTCCTTCTATTTCAATCTCATTTTGTTTCCTTTTTCTTTAAAATAACTAGTCGGTTACCCATGCATTCGCACGCGTCGTGTTGTGTTGTGTTTTTGCCTTGTTTGTAAATTATAAAGTTGATACTCCATAGTTACAATTATTGATATAGACTTAGCAAGATAAAAAACTAAGAAATGTGCATGATTTACAAATTGTTTATGTTGCCAATGCTGGTTAATTTACAAAGACTACAGTCCATCTTGCATGAAATGCCAACTTGGCAAGACTTACTACTTAACACAAAAGGGTCCAAAATAAAAACAACATATAATCAGTAACACATCCACAAAATACTGTCTTGGCAATAGAGTATAGTTTGGAAATTCAAAACAGAGCTATTAAAGTCTACAGTCCATCTTCCATGAAACGCCAACTTCAGATAAATGATATTTTACTTTACTTTATTATTGTGTGGAATTTGTGGTTGGGAGGATCAGTCAAGCATCTCTTTGAAGATTTCTCACCCAGGTATGCTGCTAAGGTGAATGGAAATCCAATTTGCTTGCTTAGCTTGATAAATTAACCCTCAAACCTAAATAAACAATGTGAAATGGGTGAGCTAGAAGAATCATAAAAAAAATATATCCACAAAGCTATTGGCAAATAAACACTATATTTAAAACTATATTTAAAACTTAGCTAAGATCGCAAACTTCAAAATTTGGTAAAAGATAGGCTATTAGCAGACTTGCTCAGTGATATATGCAATTAGTAAAACACGAATATAGAATAAGCACTGATGAGCACTAAAAAAATGTTCGAAAAGCACTGTGCTATGAACATACTGCTAAACATATTGTTAAAGTCAAGTAGATCATACAAACATGGTATTAAAAGCTCACATAGATCATCATTTATTCAACATTTTAGAAAACATCTCTTATTGTTAACTTGCATAAAAGTATTTTACCTTGTATCGGAAAGACTATCTAAACCACTTGCATTAGATCCAGTAGCTATAATCAACCAAATTAATGCTTCATATTCATGTCAAACTCAATGATTGATACATTGTGATTATAAGAACACACAATCAATTTTAATCATTACAAAACATGTAATTATTTGGAATAACTGTCTAAATACATCTGAGCAAAATACTTGCAGTGTTAAAGTGAACTACATCTGAGCAAAGTGAACACACAATATTGCTTGAATTAACTGGGGGTTATCTGAAGAGAATAAGTAACCAAGGATTTAGACAAATGCAAACAAATGGAATGGAAAGCATGTGGATTTACAAAAATGTCAAGTTCATAGAAAATATGAAAGAGCAAGGATATTATAAAATAATTATAATAAAAGATATTACAATATTCAACTGATTCTACAAAAGTCTTAATCTAATTTTAAATTTAGACACATGTCATTAATTGAGAGAGATTTCGATAAAGTCCAAAACACATGTAAATCAAAAGAAAAATTTTAACCTCAAACCCATGCCATATTCTTATCCCTTTATTTTATTTTATTTTTTTCTTTCAATTCTTGTTGTATGCATGATTACATCATCAAAGATTAGGAGCGGGGACCAAATTTTTTTATATCAAATACAGCGCTAGGCTACCCTTCTGGAACAATTGAATGGACCTTATTTGCCAAACTCACCTCACTTCCTTTACCCCGTTGCAAAATGCTAGCAGGCCAGGGAACTTGCAAGTAAGAATCTCTAGAATTAGTACTCCAAGACACCAACCACGCATCAATCTTCTTAGTAATTCTTTCATGCTAAAAATATTCAGGAGACTTATAGATCACCATGATGAAAGAAGAAAATAAACACCAGATCTGATAATTCAAATTGTGAAGCCAGGCTAGACCATAAATGTAAAATAATCAATACCAATGATTGGTCTCTAAGGTTAAATATTTTAAAGAACTTCATTTAATGCTTACATGTGAAGAACATCATATGAAAAATAAGAAAACTAAATAAAAGAGAATAGGAAAGTAGTTAGGAAATGAAAGGTCACAATGATAACAAATATAAGAGGTAGGTCCATCTCTAATAGGAACCGCATCAGTTCCTCTACCTGCCTATGATAATTGGATTGCTAATGTCCTTTCATTAACAACAACATTAAACTCCTTAGCAATTCCTTTAGCAACTCCACCAACTTCTTTCATTATGCTCCAAAATCTTTCAAATATTTAAAACTTGTCGATGTGTAGTTTTGAAATTTAGATCTTCTATTTCATTGGAAAACCATATACAAATATGAGTAATATTTTTGAAGAAACTAAAATGAAGTAACAAATTATTTGCTTTATTACTCAATTGAATTGAAACATCAAACACGTGACTTCCAAGGCTGCTGAATTTCTGCTCATTAAAAGACATTGTCTTGGCAAAATAAAGTTATACTTTATAATTTCCCTTCAGACAAAAGCCATAGTAATGTGTCATTTTAGCAATCACATTTAAATACTTCCCTTCCAATGAAAAGGTGAAAATTATTCCATTATATGCCTATGTTACTTAACCATTTAATGTTTACCTTGTAGCAACTGACTCAAAGTATGTCTTGATAGAATAAGCACTTTATCACAAAAGACCACAAAAAGTTTCAAAGCAGGGCGCATGCCTGCAAAAAATTAGGCAATATCCCTGCTCTCTCACTTTCTTTTAGCTGTGTATGCAGAGATATAATTCCTATGATACTAAATATAGTTCCTAAGATTCTCTTGTTAGTCAAAACAACTTTGCTGATGAACAATTTAGACTTAGCAAAATACAGCTGACATTTTCTATGATGCTCACATTTTTACTTTAAGTGAGACATAGTACTGTACTGTAAGCCCTGCATAAATAGCTTATTAAATATATAAATATGCTGATGTGTTCTCTTTATTCTGTCAATTATCCATGCCTATGTACAATTGTAAGTAAAATGGCCATAATCTAATCCGATTACAACAATGCAATGGAGCAAGGTAAGAAAATTGGAAAGGAACAGTAAAATGCAAGACAGAGAGAGAGAGAGAGTACTTTGTCTTCACCAATTCAACACTTCAACCCCCAATGCTTGTTTCTTAAATCTCTATTGTCAATGAAATAGTCAATGGCTATAGTAAGAGCAATTACCCAATGGTTGCCGAACGAGGTGATGACATCTTTTTTGAGTGGGCACCTGATCTGACAACATTGTTTAAGATCTCATCTTTTTTTTCCCCTTAAACCTGCATATTTAAGAAACAGAAAATCATTGTAGAGGTCCCAAATTTCTAACAATACATGTACAACTATACCAATGCAAAGTGATTTAGTATGAAGCTGTCAAATTCTATAGCAAAAGAGATTGAAATGAATCATCTTTTTTACTTTTATAAAACTGCAGTGGCTAAAATTCTTTTACTTACACATCATGCAGAACATAATCATCATCATCACATAGTACAAATTAAAGCCAATTGAAAGGAATGATGTGCTTTCTATAGTTTGAGTTCATGTTGCAATTTCCCTTTGGTTCAGGCTGTTGGTATTAGCTGTGGTGTATCTACGCAAAAGAAACATATAATAAATGATGAATACAAACTAAATCAAAGGACAAAAAATTGACACAAAATCGGGTTGAAAAAATTCTAATCAACAAACATCATTTAAGACACAAATTAGGATTAAAAAATTCAAATCAACAAACTAAAATGATTCACTATCAATTGCTGTAATAATTTTCTCTATCCATGTCATATTACATCAAAGAATTAGGAACCTTACATGTATGGTTGTTCTGGGCAAAAGAAGCTGTTTGCAGAAACCCACGTTGCTGGAAAAATCCTGCTTCAACAATATCTTCATTCAGTTATTAAGCCTTCAACATGTCATATTCAAAACAACTCATGAATGTAGTTTTATAGTTTTCATTTAACCATAAATATAGAAAATACCACAAAATGAAAAGGAGTGAGAATATACAAAAAAAAAAATAGCACCTAGAACTCAACTTCCATCACTAAACCACCAATATTGATCCTCTCTGCACAAAGTATTTGAGAGAGCCACTTTAATTTCGGCTTCAAGAGCAACTGTCACAATACTGTCAACATCCAGAAAGCATAAAATCAAAAACCAAGTAAAGTGGCTCCAATAATGCCAAAAAGATCACCATTTTAAATTGCCAAAAAAAAAATAACATTTGGAAGAGATGATGGAAACAGTGCCATCCTTTTATAGTAGCAAGCAATACAATTTAAAGCATTCTTTCACTGATTATGTACAAATGAGCTTAAGCAAGGCTATATAAAACATAAAATAGAATACCATAGAGAGGATGAACCAAAGCATATCGTAGAACAAA